>OX388052.1:9842226-11120333 GCA_947578705.1 Lacanobia wlatinum | reverse complement strand
CGCGCGCTAACATGGCGGCAGCTGCCGACCAATAGCGGTACAGGAACAAGAAGCGCGGTGCGTGGAGCGTGCCGATTGGTCAATAGCATTTCCCGCGCTTTGAAAATTAATCTTCTGCGCAGGTACATCGGTAAGCCATATCAGTTGGGTACTACTGTAAATGCTTATGCATTGACACGCTCCCTATACTAGAAAGGTTTAGGTAGATATTTGTAGATCTTTGGCAGTCGTTACAGATAGTCAGAAGCCAGTAAATCCGACACCAGTCTTGCCAAGAATTACCGTGTTACCCAGTTAATGGGTTGTGGAGGTCTGGTAGGCAGCCGCTCCACGTAAAATACTGGTTATTCAGCTGAATCCAATTTGACTGGAAGCCTACCCGAATAAAGTTGGGAAAAGGCAGATGATGCTATACTATACTTGCCAGTTCTCGTTGCGGGCGCCAGTTGTTGCGGTAGCTTGGCTTCCAGCTGCTCACATCGCTTCATAGCGCGCTGTAGCTCGCGGTTTAACTCCTGCAAAGAAAGATAAAGTAATCATATTGTTTTTTTATTTGTGATAGGTTTGCTCTTGACTTTAGTCTAGGTCAGAGATGACCGAGACAAAGTCTACGATGGAGCGAGCTTACCCAGAAGGAGCCTGTTCACTCTAACTTTGAAGAGATTAGGGTTGTAAGCGTTCGGAAACGCAGACGCAGGCAGAGAGTTTATTAAGATTCAGTTGATTTTTATTAAGTACGGACTTATACTGTTTCAAAACATTTTTTTTTTACACAATGCATGAAAAATATTTGTTATCTTGTAGGGATACGGTACAGAGAGTAAAGTCCCGCAATCCCCCATTTTAAAGGGAGGATCCTTCTACCAGACAGTTGTTGTGTCTGGCGGGCTACTGCCCGATAGTTGATATTCGGGCTGATGTATATGTTCAAATCGCACGGTAAACTCTGCTAGCGCGATGCAGAAATTCTGCGTAGTAGTTCGCTGCTAGTTGGATAGATGGCGTCTCGGTTCTTTTTGTTGCGATGTAGATTTGCTCCGTTGGTTTTTCTTGTGGCGGCATTGATGCCGCTACAATCTATACAGTTTATCTAAAAATATAATACTAACAGTGAAATTAGAATCAAAATTACTCGAAAAACAAACGAGATATAATAACTTTAAACATATATATCTGTCCCTCTCGCGAGACGCTGTTTTCTATGGCAGCTGTATAGGCGTCATGGACTTTGACGTCAAAGTTCATATCGGACTTCTCTTTCTAATTGTAATCTTTGAAGCTTTATAACTTCATCGTTGATGAAGATATTTAGAAAATAATTTCATGATTGTTTACTAGAGCTAATAAGTATTGTTTTTTTATTTGTGATGGGTTTGCTCTTGACTCTAGTCCAGGTCAGAGATGACAGAGACAAAGTCTACGATGGAGCGAGCTTACCCAGAAGGAGCCTGTTCACCAAGATCCAATATGGGGATTTTAAAATGGTATAGTCTTCAGTACAGCGTCGGCTTGCCACTTGCATCAAAATGTACTATTTCTGTGCCCGTAATTGTGATATTACTACATTACTACTATTTATATATCCTTACTAATATTATAAATGCGAAAGTAACTCTGTCTGTCGCGCTTTCACGCCAAAACTACTGAACCGATTTAAATGAAATTTGGTAGACAGATAGTCTAGAGCCTGAGAAAGGACATATACTGCTTTTTATCCCGGGAATATGTTCCCTGGGGAACACGCGGGCGAAGCCGCTGGCAGAAGCTATCTATCTATACTAATACTAGTTGACCCGCGAAACTTCGTCTGCGTCACAATTTTCATTACTGCTCCGCTCCTATTGGTCTTAGCGTGATGATATATAGCCTATAGTTTGCTTAAACGCGCTAATCTCAGGAACTACTGGTCCGATTTGAAAAATTATTTCAGTGTTAGATAGCCCATTTGTCGAGGAAGGCTATAGGCTATACGGGAATGGGAAATTCCTACGGGAACGGGAAAAAACGGGATATGCGCGTACAAAGTCGCGGGCAAAAGCTAGTACTTAATATATAAAGCTGAAGAGTTTGTTTGTTTGTTTGCTTGAACGCGCTAATCTCAGGAACTCCTGGTCCGATTTATCAGGCTATATATCATCACGCTAAGAGCAATAGAAGCGGCGCAGTAATGAAAATTGTGACGCAGACTACGTTGCGTGGGTCAGCTAGTTATTATATAAAACAAAGTCTTCCGCCGCGTCTGTCTGTCTGTTCACGATAAACTCAAAAACAACTTCACCGATTTTCATGCTGTTTTCACCAATAGATAGAGTGGTTCTCGAGGAAGGTTTTAGTATATTATTTGTCTAGAAAAAAATTAGGGATCCATAAGATAATTGTAGCGCGGACGAAGTCGCGGGCGAAGTGAATAAATATGAGAGATACTGTGCACGACAGCAACTGTGTCTGTGCCTGCTACTGTTTTACCTATTATAACCTGTTGTATACAGTAGAGCTTCCGAAAGAGTGGGTCTCAAAATGAACATGGACAAAACCAAGATCATGGTAAATACCCATGTAGCACTCACTCCCATCAAGATCGGAAACTCTACACTCGAAGTTGTAGACGAGTACGTCTACCTAGGACAAACGGTTCAGTTAGGTAGGGCCAACTTCGAGAAAGAGGTCAACCGTCGAATCCGACTCGGCTGGGCAGCGTTCGGGAAGTTGCGCGGTATCTTCTCGTCCCGCTTACCACAGTGTCTCAAGACGAAAGTCTATGATCAGTGCGTGTTGCCAGTGATGACACACGGAACTGAAACGTGGTCGCTTACAATCCTCCAAGGCCTCATCAGAAGGCTCAAAGTCATTCAAAGGGCAATGGAGAGGGCAATGCTTGGAGTTTCCTTGCGTGATCGAATCAGGAATGATGATATCCGCAAGAGAACCAAGGTTACCGACATAGCTGTGGCAGTGGGCAGGCCACATTGCTCGCAGAACAGATGGTCGATGGGGCCGAAAAGTTCGGGCGACCGCGTACTGGAAGACGTAACGTTGGCGCGGCCTCCCACGCGGTGGACCGATGACCTGGTGAAGGTCGCGGGTAACCGATGGATGCGAGACGCGCAGGACGCTTGGGGCAGGCCTATGTCCAGCAGTGGATGTCTTTCGGCTGATTTGATGATGATGATGAACCTGTTGTACCTATATTATGTAAGGCGACGGAGCCGCGTGGCTGGCGACAAGTAAAAACCTGCTCACGGCGCTCGGTCGCTTCGCGCGTCGCCATTGGTCGGTGACAAAAAAATATGGCCGACTCGCTCTCCCCGCGGATCAGTGCATATAAAAGCCCCGGGCTCTGGCAATGCGCGCGGCAGTCAAAGTCTTGAGCATCGACGCCGAGTTGCTGGCCTGTCGGTTTTCTATCGCTTGCATTTTGGGGAGTGTGCGACGGAATTGCATGATTTAATTCCGCCAAGCCCGTTCCATCATCGGACCACAAGACGAACGGCGATGCGCCACCGGTACATGGTGGACATCCCACCCACGCGCACAAAACGTTTTGGGAACACATTCATAGTGCGTACAGCTAAGGAGTGGAATTCCCTGCCGGAGTCTGTGTTTCCTGATAGCTACAACCTGGGAGTCTTTAAGTCAAGAGTGAATAGGTTGCTTCTAGGCAAGCGTGCTCCATCTTCGACCACATCATCGCTTACCATCAGGTGAGATAGTGGTCAAACGTATGCCTATCTATAGTAAAAAAAAAGTCTACTGAAATTCAATATACAGTCCACTCGCTACTGATACCTTTATGGCACTGGTATGTTTCTTCTTGAGCACGCCGTTCTCTCCTTTTTCCCACTCTAACTTCTTGTTCGCTTCTGACACCTCTTCTGTGAGTTCCGCCACCTACAAGAATATAACAGTTTTTATAGCATTTTGACGTTTCTATGAGTTTCTTCATTTAGGGAAGAAGAATAGAATAGAATAGAATAGAAAACATTTATTCAGCATAGACACAAACTCACAGCAACATAGACAAAATGAACAGAAATAATAAATAGGTACGAGTACATAATAATTGCGCTGAGCGTGCCCATACCGAAAGGGTAGCCATCTCAGCATTTGCTGAGCGTTAGACACCCAGCGCTGGTTTTCAGTTGGCACCCCGCAGTGACACACGGACGAAGGTAGACACAATAAACAGAATACTTAATTAAATATTGATAAAATAAACATACTTAAATCGTAAATAAATACAGTAATTAGCTAGTTTTCATGAACTGATTTTAATGAAATGCAAGGTAATAATAATCCTAATATATAAAATTCTAGTTACTGAGTGAGTGAGTGACTGACAGACAACGCACAGCCAACTACTAAACGTAGAAAGCTGAAATTTGGCTTGTAGTATCCTTGGGGAGTGCAGGGAGCACTAAGAGAGGATTTCCCGGAATTATTACGGGAACGGGAAAACACGGAATATGCACGTACGAAATTGCGGGCAAAAGCTAGTAATCAACTAAACTGCATTGGTGGAAGAACGGATGACCGTCTTATTTTTTCCTAACGCAATAAGTTTAAAATGTAAGTTGAGAATGAACGAAAAATTATTTAGAAGGAAGCAATTAAAGTAAAAAAAAAACTTATCTGCGACAGAAAATATCGTCTAAGCCTACGGTCGCCAAACTACGGCCCACGGGCCGCATGAGACCCGCGGACGTTATTTGTGCGGCACACGACATAAGCTAACAATTTAGTAGGCAATGATTTTAGTAGACACAGGTTGCTATTACATGAATTCACCTGATATTTTGTATTGAAATACAAAATCTTATGGGGCAATCGCGTTTTCATCTACACTAATATTATAAAGAGGAAACACTTGTTTGTGTGTTTGTTTGAAATGAATAGGCTCCGAAACTACTGGACCGATTTGAAAAATTCTCAGCAATGGATAGCTACATTATCAGGGAGTATTATATATATTATCCCCGTACTCCCACGGGAACGGGAACTACGCGGGTGAAACCGCGTGACGTCCACTAGTAGCTAATAAAAATATTTCAATTGATTGGTGTCAATTTACAAACTAACAACCCAATCCACGAATGTGAGGCCCGCAGTGATACCTCACATTGTCCTACGTGGCCCTTGATCAGAAAAGTAGATGACAACCTCATAGGTTGACCTGCATGAAGCCAATCATAAAGGACGACCGCTGAGCAAAGTTCTTTTCCTCAACCCTAGGTTCGGCCTATTCCATTAGGAAATTCGCAGTAGCAACACGAAGACTAAATTTTTCCTTGAAAAATCTCGTTCTTTCGTTCGACACGAGCAGCTCACATCGTTGGCATCGCGGGTACTACCTGGATGAGGCTGGCACAGGAACGTAGAGATTGCCACAAGAAAACAGAGGCTGATGCCCAGCAGTGGACGATGTCGAGCTGTGGACGATGATGATGACTACCGACCGCCCTTACCTTTATGGAAGCTATGCGGTACACAGAATCCGCAAACCTCCATTGAAAAGGGTGGACCCTCCGACCAGACGGTTGTTGTGCCTGGTGGGCAACTGCCCGATAGTTGATATTCGGACTGTTGTATATGTTCAAATCGCACAGTAAACTCTGATACCGCGATGCAGGATTTTATTGTAGTAGTTCGCTGCTTGTTGGATAAATGGCGTTGCGGTTCTTTTTGTTGCGATGTAGATTTGCTCCGTCGGCTTTTCTTGTGGCGGCATTGATGCCGCTACACCTTAAAGTACTAGTGACATTTTTAAGTAACCCACCTTTCTCGCCAACACCCGATTCTCCTTATTCCTCCTATCGGTCTCCTCAGCGAGGGCGGCGTGCAGCCGCGTGCAGTCTCCTTCGAGCGTGGCTATCCGCTCCCGCAGCGACGCGTTGTCAACTCCCAGCGCTCGCGCCTACAATGTCAGGATACAAGTTAATGTCATTGGTGGGATATTAACAGGATGTAAAACCTGACTAATCTTTTCTCATGTTTTTAGGGTTCCGAAAAAAAAAACGGAACCCTTATAGGATCACTCGGGTGTCTGTCTGTCTGTCCATCTGTCACAGACAGTTTTCTCCGAATCCACTGGACCGATTCTGTTGAAATTTGGTACACATATGGACTTCTATGCCCCAAACATAGACGCGTACGTAAATCATTAAATTTTTAGTATGGGGGTCACTTTTGGGGTCAAAATAGAAAATTCAAAAAAAAGTCTTTTGAACAATATCGTGTCACATTTCAAATGAAAGGACTTACTGTGAGGGTTTTAATTATACTTTTTCATAATTTTAAAATAAATGGTTTTGAAGTTATTCAAGAAATTAGACGCCCCCTTATCTCCGAACCTAAAATTTTTATGAGCCTAAAATTTTGAATAAAATGGAGATAGATCTTTACCTAAAGATTACAGGAAAACCTATTAGAAGTCTATAGTGTTAAAATAACATGTTAACAAAAATTAAATTCGTTCGGAACAATTTGCAGGCGAGTCCGACTCGCACTTGGCCAGTTTTTTTTTAAAGTATTTATAGTCACACGTTTGACCACTATCTTACCTAATGGTATGGTAAGCGATGATGTGATCAAAGATGGAGCACGCTTGCCTAGAAGTGGCCTATTAACTCTTGACTTAAAGACTCTCAAGTATGTCGAGTTCGGCTTCCAACAGAATGCAGCTAAATAACAATATAAGAAGACTGTAAGACGGTTGACAAGGCAATATGGAGGAAAAAAGTGCTGCAACGACCCCAAGTAACATGGGATAAGAGCAGAAAGATCATGATCACTACCTGTCTGAAACCCACAACACAGGTACTGAGCGACACAATTCCGTGGGTAAGTCTGCTTGTCAGACTTTCGGGGTTCTGACTGGTAGACATCTATGAATGGTAGCCGGGAATGACAGCTTAACTTAGCGCGCTTTTCGAGGGGGGGAGGTCGCGGTATGATATAAATGGTCTTTGCGGCTACTGCCCCTCCAGAACGAATAATGTATTTATCTGACGTACCTCGGCCTCATACCGGCTGGCGGCTGCGCTAACAGCGACGTGGTTGGCCGTCAGTTTGGCCGCGTGTTCCAGCGCGGCGGCCTCTCTACGTGTTATATGAGGTCTGTGTCTATCAATATATTCTCAGCTACATACCTCGGCCTCATACCGGCTGGCGGCTGCGCTAACAGCGACGTGGTTGGCCGTCAGTTTGGCCGCGTGTTCCAGCGCGGCGGCCTCTCTACGTGTTATATGAGGTCTGTGTCTATCAATATATTCTCAGCTACATACCTCGGCCTCATACCGGCTGGCGGCTGCGCTAACAGCGACGTGGTTGGCCGTCAGTTTGGCCGCGTGTTCCAGCGCGGCGGCCTCTCTACGTGTTATATGAGGTCTGTGTCTATCAATATATTCTCAGCTACATACCTCGGCCTCATACCGGCTGGCGGCTGCGCTAACAGCGACGTGGTTGGCCGTGAGTTTGGCCGCGTGTTCCAGCGCGGCGGCCTCTCTGCGGCCGCATGTTTCTGCGACCGCTCGCTCCACTGATAAGGCTTCTTCTGCTTGTGACGCGCGTTCTGTTTCTCTGCAGTAAAAAAAATATAACGTAAATATATGAATTTACACAAGTTGAGATAACAGTCTTTGAGAGGACGAGGACCGTTACCCACATACATAGGCTCGTCATCATCATCATCATATCAGCAGAAAGACGCCCACTGCTGGACAATAATTATCAATCGCTTTTAATTATTTTTATTGCACCTACGACGAGAGAATGCTTATGGCATTAAGTCCGCCTCTGTACATTTGTGTGCTGAAAGCGTCGCCACAACGACCGGTCCTGCGCGTCTCGCATCCAAGAACCAAGGTTACCGACACAGCCTGAAGGATTACCAAACTAAAGTGGCAGTACGCAGGGCACATAGCTCGCAGAACAGATGGTCGATGGGGCCGAATAGTTGTGAAGTGGCGACCGAGCACCGGAAGACGCAACGTTGGCGCGGCCTCCCACAAGGTGGACCGATGACCTGGTGAAGGTCGAGAGAGTTAGCCAATGGATACATAGACTCAGGCAAGTTTAATGGGTTAATCACTTGTATGTTTACCTGAGCCTCTGTCACAGCCAATTTTCTACGAATAAGTCGTACAACCCTGATCTCTTCAAAGTTAGAGTGCACTGGCTCCTTCTGGGTAAGCTCGCTCCATTGTAGACTTTGTTTCTGTCATCTCTGACCTAAGACTAGAGCTAACTCAAAAAAAGCTTTGTTATTTGCACATACCTCTGTAACTGCGCACTGAGTGTGTCCGCTAGAGCTGCCTTCGCCCGCAAAGCTGCTAATTCCGCAGCTTCCTCTTCTAAACGAAGATTGCTCTCCTTAAGTTGTTCCACCTGAAAATATATTACAGACATATTAGTAGAATACAACGTATTAGTAGAAGTAGTGACTTATAACTTTAATCACGGGTGTGTCACTGTGTTTCTTATATCTGTTTTTTTTTTCTTGCGTATTTAAGAACTTGAAAAACTGTAGTGCAGGAATGGCGATTCGCCATATGGTGTCGGCCGGTGCCGTAAAAAAATATTACCATCCCATCACTTCCCGTGGGTGTCGTCACATACACTGCGATCGCCAACCCGCCTGCCAAGCGTGGTGATTATAGCAAACCTCCCGCTTTTGGGTGAGGCCTATGTCCAGCAGCGGACGTCTTTTAGCTGATATGATGATGATGAGGGATGGCGAACCTTTATTGGTAACCGTGCCATTTCCCAAAAAAAATATAAATTATTACGCGAGCGAGAGCGGCAGTGGCAGCGTCCCTGTCGCGCGTGCACGTGTCCACTACCCCGCCTGCATTACACACGTAACCGTATCTTCCGTCCCCCTCTCACCTGGGCGGTAGCGCGAGCGAGAGCGGCAGTGGCAGCGTCCCTGTCGCGCGTGCACGTGTCCACTACCCCGCCTGCATTACACACGTAACCGTATCTTCCGTCCCCCTCTCACCTGGGCGGTAGCGCGAGCGAGAGCGGCAGTGGCAGCGTCCCTGTCGCGCGTGCACGTGTCCACTACCCCGCCTGCATTACACACGTAACCGTATCTTCCGTCCCCCTCTCACCTGGGCGGTAGCGCGAGCGAGAGCGGCAGTGGCAGCGTCCCTGTCGCGCGTGCACGTGTCCACTACCCCGCCTGCATTACACACGTAACCGTATCTTCCGTCCCCCTCTCACCTGGGCGGTAGCGCGAGCGAGAGCGGCAGTGGCAGCGTCCCTGTCGCGCGTGCACGTGTCCACTACCCCGCCTGCATTACACACGTAACCGTATCTTCCGTCCCCCTCTCACCTGGGCGGTAGCGCGAGCGAGAGCGGCAGTGGCAGCGTCCCTGTCGCGCGTGCACGTGTCCACTACCCCGCCTGCATTACACACGTAACCGTATCTTCCGTCCCCCTCTCACCTGGGCGGTAGCGCGAGCGAGAGCGGCAGTGGCAGCGTCCCTGTCGCGCGTGCACGTGTCCACTACCCCGCCTGCATTACACACGTAACCGTATCTTCCGTCCCCCTCTCACCTGGGCGGTAGCGCGAGCGAGAGCGGCAGTGGCAGCGTCCCTGTCGCGCGTGCACGTGTCCAGCTGCAGCGAGGTAGCTGTGAGGCGACGCTCCAGCTCGTCCCGCTCGTGACGACACAGGATCAACGTGGCACGGCTTTCTTTTACTTCCGCTTCTGTAAATTGAAATAAAAAGTTTATTGCTTTTTATTTATTTTTTTCAAATTCAAATTATTTATTTGCAAAACATAGGTACAATAATAAGATCTTATTCTAATATTAGGATCACTATGTTTAACCTAATAGGCGTACAAATTTTGGATACGAGTACACTACATTAGTACGAAAAACTTTATTCCGACAGTCACAAATACGAATTTTAAAATACCTATTTTCATAATTCCGAATGGTTCAAAATTCCTAATATAACAACTCCGATTTATCATTCATCCTTTTTTTACAATTCCGACATATCAATATTCCTAATGTTTATAATTACCATTCTTAAAATACCGAGTTTCAATAGGTCGAATAACAAAAAGTCCGACTTAATGATAATTCGAAACATCAAAAATACAAATTCCGATTATTAAAATACCTCTTAATCAGAATTCCGAAATAAAAAACGCCTTGTAAAACTGAATAGCAAGACAAACACAATACTCGTCAGAACAAAGTATATTATTATGTTTAGTACTAGCTTTTGCCCGCGACTTCGTACGCGCATATCCCTTTTTTTCCCGTTCCCGTAGGAATTTCCCATTCCCGTATAGCCTATAGCCTTCCTCGATAAATGGGCTATCCAACACTGAAAGAATTTTTCAAATCGGACCAGTAGTTCCTGAGATTAGCGCGTTCAAGCAAACAAACAAACAAACAAACTCTTCAGCTTTATATATTAGTATAGATGAGGAGGTAGAATTAAAAAACTAATGACAGATGCAAGCTGCATGCAAGCAAGCAAGCAAGCATGTAGCATGCAAGCAAGCATGTAGCATGCAAGCAAGCAAGCATGTAGCATGCAAGCAAGCAAGCATACAAGCATGCACGCAAGCAAGCATGCAGGCAAGCATGCATTCTGCAAGCAAGCATGCAGTATGCAAGCAAGCATGCAACTTGTAGCAGGCATGGTTTCTGTCACGTCTCCGGTGCTGCGGGGCTCCGGCGGTCCCCCGCGAACTTATCGTCACAGATAGTTTTAACGTTCACCACCGCAGCTGCCTCAGCCGCGGCGGCGGGCGTTATAACACCTGCTCCTCAGTTCGCAGGCCGCCTCGCCCCTCCGCGCCTACGCGGGCTTAAATTACACTCTAGGGGTAGGGCAGGCAAGACTATGTGGAGTCGGTTTTACAGCGGTTCGTTTCTGTCACTTACTTTTGTAGCAAAATTTATTGACTTTGTAGGAACGCTACGCATTCCACAGTGATGACACAATAAAATGTATGTAAGCGATAGCTCGACGGTGTCCAGTCGTGCACTAGCGAGGCATTAGGGTACATGTGTTATAATACGCCCCTATGTAATCAAATGTGTTAGTGTAATTCATGGACATTATAGTATACTATTTCGACTCAGAAGTATTTCATTTATATTCCCTGGAGGGAAAAAGAGAACCCTAAATTGGTGACCCCGACGCCTTTTGCCTTGCAACTATATCGCGGCACGTCTGATTTGTGTAACCAAGTGGTCAGTACCGCGGTAAAGTGACTGTGATTACATAACGCATAAAATATCAAGATATGGCGAACCCTGTTCATCCTGTGCCAGCAGCCATGCAGCAGCAGTTCAATCACGAAACGGCGGGAATCAGTTTGAACGCGAGAATTCCCTCTTTTTGGACCGATATGCCACGCATGTGGTTCGCGCAGTTCGAAGCCATAATAGGACCACAGCATCGAATAGAATAGAATAGAATAGAATAGAATAGAATAGAATAGAATATTTATTTATTTGCTCAGAATGTAGGTATTTGCAATAAGATGGTGACAATAATATTAAAGAGTCCTTGTACATTCTACCATTTTGGCATGCAAACATTGATGCAATTCATTCATCATACAAACATAGAAATACACAACTAAAATTTATCAGCTAGAAAATCCGATACAGAGTAATAACATTTATTTAATAGGAATTCTGTTAGTTTCTTTTTGAAAGTTGACAACGGTTCCACTTTTATGGAGTTAGGGATGTGGTTAAAAATAGCCGGTGCCATACCAAAAACACTTTTCCTCAACAAAGCAGTTTTATATCCACCTGTGCGTAACAAGTTTTGGTATTGAGTTCGCAAAGTTACATCTCGGTATCTACTCTCCGATAAAGATAAAAATAGATGTCGATTACATTTAACAAAAAGAGCAATTTCTAAAATGTAAAGGCATCAAGGCATCAAGGGGAGAATGTCAAATACGATTTAGTATTGGCAAAACTGGGCAAAGAAGAGCTGTCAGGTTGCGGATTTGATAGATGATCCGCCAGAGCAGCAGCGATACACGACGTTGAAGAAAAGATTACTAAAGGTTTTCCAGGAGAGTGCGGAAGCGCAGTTCCATAAACTTGTAAAGGAGATGGACCTAGGACAACAGAGACCATCACAATTACTGGCAAAAATGCGTGAGCTAGCCAAGAACACAGCTACGGCAGGAGATACCCTAAAAAATCTATGGATGTCAAGGTTACCCGGATGGGTGCGTGCTATACTCGCCAGCTGTAACGGTGAAGCCAAACTGGATGAGCTCGCAGGTATGGCAGATAAAATTATAGATAACTTGCGCAGCGGGGAGATTTCAGAGGTAAAATGCTCACCGCCGACGGCCACAAGTATGAACACAGAATTACTGACCGAAATACGAGACATGTCTGCAGAACTCAAAGCGTTACGAGTAGAGGTTAACGAAATAAAACGACGTGATGATCGGCGCAGCTATCGTCCATGGAGCAGAGACAGAAGTGTGAGCAGGTCTCGTTCACAATCACGAGGCCAGAGGCGCACACCGCAGAGTGCCGACTGGTTATGCAGGTGGAGTTTGTTTGCTTGAACGCGCTAATCTCAGGAACTCCTTGTCCGATTTGAAAAATTCTTTCAGTGTTAGATAGCCTATTTATCGACCTATACCTTTATCGGCCTATTCATCACGCTAAGACCAATAGGAGCAGAGCAGTAATGAAAATTGTGACGCAGACGAAGTTGCGCGGGGCAGCTAGTTTTTAAATAAATCGAACACTTGACTCACACAAAGAAAAACCCAATTAATATTTATTTAAATCGACTGTTTTTTTTTTTTTGGTTGCTATACATCAAATGACTTCTGCCGCTCTAATAATGAACACTTTAGAACGTGCAGGAAATTCACATTCTGCCATTTTAAAATGATGGGAGGAAAGTAACATAACCGTTATGGTTATTTCAACTACAATAAAATAGAAAACATATTTTCTTTTCTTTTCTATTCTGTTATTATTGTACTTTTAAGGATGACAAATTATCAAATGCCTCCTCTCCCGCTCTGGGCGGAGCAGAAGGGAGTGTCAGACTCTTACTGACTAAAACCCATCCGTGTTCCTCCTAGTGCCCGCCGCGTTCGGGCCGCGGTGACTCTTTCGAACAAATTCCGCAACCCTGGCAGGAGTATATGTATTTTTGTACTAGTATTACAGTTCGCATCAGCGTTGTTTACCTCTCCGAAGTTAGGTTTTAGTGACTACCGCGCAGGTGCAATCGCGTAAAAAAGTATTACGTTCCTTGAATATTTTTTTCAAAGACTACCAGGAGCAATAACAATATAAAAAAGTAACACCATAAAAATAAATAACCAAAATAATTAATTAAAAACAATAACGTGTAACACTTTTCGCATCGACAGTCGTATTGCATTGAGCAAGCGGGTCACACGTATGCATCGAACGTATACGAGCGAGTGAGATGCCATTACACCCGCTATCTTGCGCGAACACGCGCATGCGCGACCGCCCGCGCATGCGCTGTCCTATGTTTTTTGTTAAATTGACATCCTGCGCAATCGATTGCGACGTACTTCGGGAAGGTAAACTTGCGTGACGGGAACTGTACTTTTATTGCACTAGGGTGATACTTTTTTCATTCACCTATATTTCAATTGCTCCGAGGTAATTGTTTGAGCCTCACCTAATTGCTTGGCCCTTATGGAGTCGGTAGCGTTGGCCGTGGCGGCTTCTTTAGCCGCCTCTAACTCCGTCACCTGCTGAGTCAACTTCTCCGCGCGTTCTGAAGCATCCTGACAAAGAATATCACAAATATATAATAGTAATATTTAGTAATAGTAATACTCATTCACAGAAAAATTTGTACATTTTTAGGGTTCCGAAAAAAACCGGAAACCTTATAGGATCACTCGGGTGTCTGTCTGTCTGTCCGTCTGTCACAGCCTGTTTTCTCCGGATCCACTGAACCGATTCTGTTGAAATTAGGTACACATATGGACTTCTGTGACCCAAACACGGATGATTCACGTAAATCATTAAATTTTTAGTACGGGGGTCACTTTTGGGGGCCAAACTAGAAAATTAAAAAAAAAAGGTTTTTGAACAATATCGTGTGACATATCAAATGAAAGGGCTTATTGTGAGGGTTTTAATTATATTTTAATTCATAATTTTAAAATAAATGGTTTTGAAGTTATTCAAGGAATTACAAGAAAAATGACCATTCCCCCCCCCCCCTTATCTCCGAAACTAATAAGCCTAAAATTTTGAAAAAAAATGGTGATAATAGATCTTTACCTAAAGATTACAGGAAAACCTATTAGAAGTCTGTAGTGTTAAAATAACATGTTAAAAAAAATATTTCGTTCGGAACCCTTTGCACGCGAGTCCGACTCGCACTTGGCCAGTTTTTTCACAAATAGAGTGCTTACTCTACAGCTAGTGTACACAACAGTGTTAGCATTTGGGGCCGAACTAGGCATAACCTGTATTTCAGCCCTCAACGCCGATCCCCTTGAGTTACAAATAAGTATTTAAATTAGGTATTTTAAATGATTCCACGCTAAAATGTACGTGCCTAGATAGAGATATGAACCATTCAAACTCATAATTTATACAAATTAGGCTGAGTGCCAGCACTTTTTGTACGCCAAAGTTAACAAAATCTAAAACCTTAATTTTAAAAGGGTAGTTTGTCAAATAGAAGAAGCCAGTACTGCCGCGCTAGCGACAAGAGCAGCAAGTTTCTGCTGCAATATACTCTCACTACCCTTATCTCCAGCGCGGCAGTTGCTATTGCTTAGCCAGTCACCATTCATAGACACCATTTTATACCCATCCTGCATGGATTTTCTCCCAACTATGGTGGAGACTGGAATATCTCCTGTGTAACTGGAGACGCTGAACTAAAGTGTTTTGTTCTTCCCCAACTGCCCCAGGACGAGGGTAATGTTTTAAGAGGTAATCTCTGGAAGTAGACTTTGTCTCTGTCATCTCTGACCTAGACTAGAGTCAAGAGCAAACCCATCACAAATAAAAAATATCAAAAAGTGCGGACTACTGATCTGATTTAGAAAATTATTTCAATGCTTTTTATCTTTACTAACATTATAAATGCGAAAATAACTCTGTCTGTCTGTCGCGCTTTCACGCCAAAACTACTGAACCGATTTTAATGAAATCTGGTACAGAGATAGTCTAGAGCCTGAGAAAGGACATAGGCTACTTTTTATCCCGGGAGTATGTTCCCTAGGGACCACGCGGGCGAAGCCGCTGGCAGAAGCTAGTACCTTATATACTATATGCATTGTTTATGTGGGATAGGTCACGAAACAAAGCGCGATAATGCTAGTATTTGAAATGGCGGCCATGCTAAAAGATTTAACTGTGGATAATTTTCGTTTAAATTTATTACAACAGACTCAACATAGACAGGTTCGTTGGCATTGCGTGTTACGTGCCCGTAATACCAAGGACGAGATAATTCAGACACGCACTACATTAGCCTCCTAATAGTACTTAATTATTACCTTTTTGGTTAACTGTTAATAATAAAAACTGGCCAAGTGCGAGTCGGACTCTTAATCTTTAGGTAAAGAATTATTATCTGCATTTTTCTCAACATTTTAAGCTCAGTAGTTTCGGAAATAAGGGGGGAATGATAATTATTGGTGTTCAAAACTATTTATTTTAAAATTGCGAATAAAATATAATTAAAACACACACAGGTTGAAAATCATTTTTTGTTAGTTCGATCCCTATGCTAGTCTTTAGATAAAATAGGATTCTATTTCCCGAACATTACAGTTCGAATTTGAAAGGTTATGTCTTCCCGAGCATTTGGTTGTTTCTGTTGGGCTTGGATCAGCTCCTACCTTATAAGCGTCCATTTCAACGCGCAGCTTGCTCTGCGTCCATTTCAGGCGTCCGTCCAGTTCGCGCATATCTTCACGGAACTTCGCTAGTTCGCGTTCGCTGTTCATTAGTTCGTGACACTGTAATTAAATAAATATAAATCTATATTTTACACGTTGGGAATTTACATAGTATACGTATAAATAATCTATATTGAAACTGACAAACTAAAAGTTCTTGCGTAGAACGCGTTTAAAACCGCGTTTTATTATATTTTTAGGGCATTTAATACCGCGTCAATTCACCCCAGGTTGCGACGGACCACAGCCCGGTCACGTCACAAACTTTAGGGACCTTTGTAGATACAGGAAATATATTTTAAGACATTCTGTGTGAGGATTCTCATCCTTAAATTGGAATTCTTCTATCTACGCATCATCATATCAACCGAAAGACGTCCACTGCTGGACGGCGGCCTCTACGCGCGTGTCGCCACAACAACCGGTCCTGTGAGTCTCTTACCCATCGGCTTCCAGCGGACCCTCACCAGGTCATCGGTCCACCTTGTGGGAGGCCTTCCAACTTTGCGCCTTCCGGTACGCGGAACATGCATCATCTATCTGTGCATGTAACGTATAAAATTCTCTCGTCTGATAAAAGATGATTCGGAAGGCACGTATAAGCCGGTGGTCCCGGCCGCCAAATGGCGGTCGTCAAATAAACCATGTCAGAGGCCCTTGAGGCGGTTTAGAAACTCTGACACTAGGGTGTGTGGGGTCGTTAGACCTTACTGCCCACACGATAAGAAGAAGACGTATAAGTTTTAACCTACCTTATCATCATACAGCTGACAGATCCTCTGCTTCTCAGCATGCGCCGACCTGAGTTTGCCGTTCAACAGTTCGACCTCGAGCTGAGCCGCCTTCTCCGCTTTGGTTGCGTTCTCAGCCGCCCGCTTCGCCTCTATCGCTGCACACTCCACGCTGGCGTACCGCATTACGGCTGCGTCTTTCTCCCGTTCCGCGTGGTCGACGCGTTTGCCCATCTGTAGGTAGGTAGCAAGGAATTAACAAATTTACCATGGCAGACACCATGCATTTTTTCGAAATACAAAGTAGTCTGACACAAACTTTATACTCTATCTCTATCTAACCCGAACTGTCCAACTGCTGGGTAAAGGCCTCCCTCCATTCTTTCCACCGTTCCCAGTGTTGTGCCCCTTCATGCAAATTCCCAAGGAAGACATCCAAGACCGCCATCTTCTTCTTGGTCTGCCGCAGCTCCACGTCGCGATTTCGGGGCACCAATTTTGTGTTTTGTGGGCCCACCGCTCGATGGGCATGCGGCAGACATGTCCAGCCCAGTCCCATTTAAGCTGGGCAGCCTTCTGAGCCACGTCAACGATCTGTGTTTCGGAGCGTAGCATATTGTTTCTAATGCTTTTCTTCGCGCGCTCTCTCTCGCACACAGCTCAACGTCTTGCTGTGCGAAAGAGAGCGCGCAAAAAATAGTTCGCGTTATCGGGTTAGTGTAGCCGTACCATTACGCGATCCGTAATTTAACACTAAGTATACTGCGCTCCAAAATTTAAATCGAAAGAAATTTTGTAATGGGATCAGATTATCAACTTTTTTCGAGAGCATTCGATTTATATTAGATCTGGCCGCACAGCAGGCATAATATTAAACATAATAAATTGAAGTTATCCGACGCACTTTCTCGCACTAGTGCAGAAACAGGACAGCTTAAAACTTTTGATGCAAATATTTTCTCGAGTCATGAGAACAGATCATTGGCGTATCTAAGGGCTTTTCTCCACGCGGGGGGGGGGGGGGGTGCTTGGCCTCCTACCTGAGATGCGACGCCCACTAAGAAAACTCGTTGCTCTTATTAATTTGGAGTCGCATCTCAGGTTGGGGGCCTGGCCCCCCGGCCTCTTGATACGCCATAACGCCAATGAACTGTTCTCATGACTCGAGCCTGAAGATGTTACATAAGGAGGTGAAAGTTTTTACGAAAGTTGGTAATTATGGGGAATACCATCAGGCGCACGGCTTGTAGCATAATATTACGGAAACAGGTAAGCAGAGGGGAGGTGTTTAGTGTCTACACTATGATCAACTACAATATGATCGCGATTACGTTGTTGGACCCATAGTGAAAGTTGTTCATAATGATGAGTCCAATGACCCCTTAAGAGGTATTGCGTTTATTCTTTTACACGTTGTATATCTATACTAATATATATAAAACTGAAGAGTTTGTTTGTTCGCTTGAACGCGCCAATCTGAAGAACTACTGGTCCGATTTGAAATTCTTTCAGTGTTAGATAGCCCATTTATCGAGGAAGGCTATAGGCTATCACATCACGCTACGACCAATAGGAGCGCAGCATTCATGAAAAATGCGACGCAGACGAAGTTGCGCGCGTCAGACAGTCTTATAATAAGTCCCACTTTATAAGGATAGAGTTTGATATCAAAATGTAATAAATGGCATAATATATGGTGATAAGAATTTTAGTAAAAAACATGTTAAGCATACTAAAAAAGTGGAGATTCCTTGTCTAACCGGAAAAAAACTGTATATAATCTGGAATTTAGGATTCTACTTCCGTTCCCTGAATTTACAGTCAGCCAGTAACTTTTGCTCTACAAAAATCACTCTTACAGCAACTAAATTGAGGTGCTCTCTAGTGATG
The DNA here is from genome assembly GCA_947578705.1 of Lacanobia wlatinum. NCBI lineage: Eukaryota > Metazoa > Arthropoda > Insecta > Lepidoptera > Noctuidae > Lacanobia > Lacanobia wlatinum. The sequence continues at coordinate 11,101,783 of OX388052.1, read as the reverse complement.
GGTCGTTCAAGGTTTTTCCGTCAACGAAACGTTAACGTTGAATTGCGTTTGTCAACTAGTTGATCAACTAGTTAATTTCGTCAACGAGTTAACGTGTTACGAACGACAACTTGCATGAACGATAAACGCCTAAACGCTTTTATTAACGTATGCTGTTGTAATGTTGATTTACGAACAATTTGATGCAGTTTGCGGGAGTTTTATTGTTAAAGAAATACAATTTACGTTCGTTGAAAATAACAAAACGTTGGGTTCATTTTCTCGTTTCGTCAAACGAGTTGAATTCATAAACGTCGTTGTCTCGTAACTCGTTGACGAATTCAACGAGTTGATTTGTACACGGTCAACGTTAATCCCGTTGAAGAGACATCAACGTTGATTCAACTAGTTCGTTGATTCAACGCCCATCACTAGTGCTCTCAATATCAAATCATTACCACTGATCTACATTTGACTGTACCTGCCATTGGAAGACCGGACATTGTTAGCAACTAGGAAATTACATCAGAATCTTTAAAGTGTGAATTATGATAGACAAACTTTCTATCATAAAGATAAGCTGTTTGATAGATTACAACAAAAGATAGTATTGACTCCTTTATTATTTGATTGGTTTTTTAATTGCTTTTTCCTGTCTATATAGCACGTTGGCGCGGCCTCCCACAAGGTGGACCGATGACCTGGTGAAGGTTGCGGGTAGCCGATGGATGCGAGACTCGCAGGACCGGTCGTTGTGGCGACGCTTGCGGGAGGCCTATGTCCAGCAGTGGACGTCTTTCGGCTGATATGATGATGATGATGATAGCACGTTTATTGTGTAACTGTTTGATTATGGTTAACTAGCTCTAGCCCGCAACTTCACACGCGCATATCCCATTTTTACCCGTTCCCGTAGGAATTCCGGGAAATCTCTCTTCCTCTCTTAGTGCTCCCCTACACTCCCCAAGAACCTACATGGCAAATTTCAGCTTTCTATAACCAGTAGTTTCAGCTGTCTGTCACTCAATCACTCAACAGTAACGGACGAGTTTTAACTACCGACTAGTTGACCCGCGCCACTTTGTCTGCTCCGCTCTTATTGGTCTTAGCGTGATGATATATAGCCTTCCTCGATTAATGGGCTACCTAACACTGAAAGAATTTTTCAAATCGGACCAGTAGTTAAACAATCTCGTGTCACGGTGTTTGTTACCGAACTCCTCCAAAACGGCTCGACCGATTTTCATGAAATTTTGTGTGTATATTCGGTAGGTATGAGAATAAGTGGTAGGGTATTTTTTTTTATTTGGCAAAACAACGTTTGCCGAGTCAGCTAGTCTAATATATAAAAAGCGCGTGTCGCGGTGTTTGTTACCAAACTCCTCTGAATGGGCTCGAACGATTTTCATGAAATTTTGTTTGTATATTCGGTAGATATGAGAATAGGTGGCAGGGTATTTTTTTTCAAAACAACGTTTGCTGAGTCAGCTAGTCTAATATATAAGTCACAGTGTTTGTTACTGAACTCCGAAACGGCTCAACCAATTTTCATGAAATTTACTGAGTATATTAAGTAGGTATGAGAATAGGTGGTAGGGTATTGTTTTGTATGACAACAATATTTGCCGAGTCAGCTAGTATAATAAAATCCTTGATTGTGGTTAATTTTAAATGTAAAAGCATAATTTCTATAAAAGGACTATGCGTAATGAATTTATGTGGAATAGAAAAAAGGACATCCTTAGCCCTGCAATAGAAAAACCACATAACTTCCTCATTTAATTAAAATTAATAGTCCTTAATTCACAGATTCAGATATAATGTCGGGGCAATTTCTCTGTTGAAAGGATTCGGTGTGTGTGTGCCATAATGATTATTTACCCTATTGCCGTTTTTTTTTTTTTTTTTGCGTGGATTTACATTTACTTTTTATATAATTAGATAACATATTTTGTGCTTGTTGTGTCAATTGTTTTCTTTCCTTTGTTTATTTTTTTTTTTTATATATTTTTACACATTATCTATTACTAGACACTAAATTATTATGTATCGTTTACTAAATACAATTATATTTACCCGTATATTTGATACTTTACAAAACTGGTTTACATCCGTACACTTCGACGTCAGGTTCAGTTGAAAACCAGCGTCAGGCGGCTCCTAGTTGTCTGGCATTTTGCTGAACTGGACCTATTTGGCGCAGCCGCGGGGCACACGATGTTATTGTTTTGTTTTTAAAATTAAGTTTTTTATTGTACCTACCTACATTGTGTGTATTCGTGTGTGCCAAATAAATTAGTTTCTTTCTTTCTTTCTTTCTTTCTTTAGATTAGCAGAGGTGTAACTACACTATAACATAGTAAAAAATAAATATTGATACATTTTGCATCTAGCATTACCAAGGGACTGACAGACAACACATATTCGAAATTACTGGTCCTAGAAAGCTGAAATTTGGCATTAGGTTCCTTAGGGAGTGTAGGGAAGCACTAAAAGATTTCTCGCAATTCCTACAGGAATGGGAACAGCAGGATACGCACATACGAAATTGCAGGTAAAAGCTAAAAGTCCCATGAAATATGTTGAGCATGTACCCAGTTCAGGAACAAATACAGACCCCAAACTGCTGTGATATTGCTTATTAATATCATCAAAGTTAGAACAGGACTTCTTTACTGGTTTGTCTGAATAATTTTATAGTGGTGATAAAAATGTTTATGTTAATTGCAAAATCAAATAATTGAAGTCTCTAGTGTCTTAAAAGTCTCCTTTTAAAACCTTTTTTTACATTTATGAGATTCTGCACTGATTCCAACATTATGGAAATACTCAATAACATTTTGCCTAACCTGAGAATTGAACCAAGAACTTGATCATTAGTAGTACCTGCCACTACAAATAAGAGGCACTCAATATGATAAATTATTAATACAGGCTTAATAAATAGACAAACAGATACACACCATGTCCAATTTAACCTCCAACTCTTTGAATGTCATATCTTTTTGCTGTAGCTCGTCGCATTGCTGTTTGACTCTATCCCTCAAAGACGCATTCTCCTTCCTCTGTTCAGACAATACCCGTTCCAGCGTCTCTATTTGAAACCGTAATACATCCTTTTTAGCATCAGGAGCCTCTAAAATTTCCATCTCTGGTAATTTTGTAACCGCAACTTCCACATTTGAATTTGGAACCACTTCTAGATGGTCAGCTGTTTCTGGTTTTTCATTCAATTCGGTTTTTTGTTCCGTATTCTCATCCTCAAAAATATCATTCATTAGTTTACCGTTGGGTAGATTTTTGGTGTTTTTGACTGGTTTTTGTGTATATGCCGTCCGGTGCGTGTATGCACTTTTTAAGCTACCGCTTACAGAGGAGAATATTCCATGTACATTTTTTACCAAGCTACCTATATTTTCTTGTGATAGCAACTCTTTTGGTATTCTAGTGTACTTTGGATCTATATGCGCTATGTTTTCTGGTATTTTCTGTACAGCACTAGCTTTAGATTTCTGGGAAGAGAATTGTGAGAGAATCTTATCAGCATTCAATTCTTTATCACTAGAATTTAAACTAGCATTTTCATTTGGTTTGGTGAATGATATGTTTGAAATATTTTCAGCACTTTTGCTGAATGGCGATTTACACATGACATTGTTTTCAGTTAACTTATGTTCGTTCAAGCTTACGGTCGAAGTTGTGAGAGGCCTGTTAATATTATTATAATCCGCTTGTTTATATTCAGTAATCTCAACATTTTCCTGACTTTTTTCTTGTGGATCACTTACATTCATACTCTCTATACAATTTATGATTAATTCTTTGGCTAAATCGATATCGGTTTTTTGTGGAAATTCGAAACTCAAATTATCTGTAACGCCGTCCTCGGACCCTGGACTGGAAAGACTGCTTTCATTCGAGAGACTGTCGGTCGACGATCCATTGCGGAAATCGTCGTTTATTATATTTTTAATCGGAGATACTTCGGAATCAGAAGCTGGGAATGCGGCAGAACACGAATCTAACGTGTCCAGCCCAGAATCACAAACAGTATCAACCATTGATCCATTTTCTTGAGTTTCTTTCACTTTTTCACTGACGTCAACAGACTCAATATGGACCCCGTTTTCTTCCAATTCCGTCGACATTTTTGGTTATAACACTTTTTATTTATCATCTGATTTATTTAATTTTATATTCATGAGCAAACAAGTCATGAAGAAACTAAATTATTGTTATTTTTTTAATAAAAATAAACATCAGCAGTGTTTGACGTTCCTTGTTGATAGTGGGTGGCCAGTTCTCCACTTTTGATTATTTTCAAATATTTTAATGTTGCAAGTAACACATAAGCTTAAATAAAAACGCGCAAAAATATTTTAATTCTTATAAAGTAGTTATGTACATAAAGTAAATGTTAGCAAACCAAACAAAATCATTTTTCGAAATTCTGTAAAAAAAAGAGATTTTTCTTTTTCTACCTCAGGTATTAGGATTGCAACAAGCAAAATATATATAGTAGACAGTAAATTTACTGCTAAATCGCTACAAAGAGTTTATTTACTTATTGACAAAAGAAATGCAACAATAAAAACTCATGAATTCGAGTTATATGCTGCCGCGAGCAACAGCTGGTTTAAATATATTTGTTAAGAAATGTAATTAAGCCAAATAATAATATTATGGTCCAACACAATTTATAAAATTACGCTTAATTGTCCCTTGTTTGTGACGAGATCAATCGCATGCGTGCAATGTGCATAGATGTTGAGAGTCTGAGTCAGTCTGTGGACTGTGGATTCAGATAATGTATGTGTGACGTTTATGTAAGTAAGAATATCTTATCTTAATAATGAGCAAACTGAATAGAATAGACAAATTGTTTTTTGCAGAAAATTGATCCCCTTTGCGGACCTACGCATTGTGATAAAGTTTTTACAGGATTCTGGAACATATACCACCATAAACACGCAACTGAACTCTTGAAATACTCTGAATTCTATATTATTCTCCATTTATAACCGACTTAAAAAAGGAAGAGGTTCTCAGTACATCTGAAACATTTTTTACTTATGTTTCCCGATTACTCTAAGGCATCTGGATCCTGGACTGATTTGGAAAATTCATTTTTTGTTTGGCCAGGTGGTCCCATGGACATCAGGTCAGGATCTAATGATGGGATCCTGGAGTAATAGAGGGAACTCTTCAAATTTTGAAGGCACTCTTGAAGTGAATTTGGGTTTTTTTGGAAAAGTATCGGGGTCTCATTTCAATTTGGTGAAGATCTGATGAAGAACTTCGGAGATAGGCAACGGAACTCCTCTCAGTAAATTATTTTATAGTTCAGGATGAAATTAAACGTTAGAAAATCAAATTTCTTTTTAACTGAATTCCATAATTATATTTATATGAATTATATTTTTGAGCCGTTTAGGGTTGAAACTCTTGGACCGTGGGGTCCGAGTGCTCACGTTTTATTTAAAGAACTAGCTAAACGTTTAGTTGACACTTCGCGTGACCCAAGGGCTAGCTTTTACCTCGGACAGAGGATAAGCATTGCCATACAACGTGGCAATGCCGCCAATCTTTTGGGCTCACTTCTCGGAATTTTTTGACGCCTTATTATAGTTAGGAGTTTGATTTTCTATTTTAAGTGTATATAGTTTGTAATTTTAGAGAGTTTTTAATCCATAATTTGAATTAATGATTTATTTTTTCTAAAGAAAAGGGAAACCGGAAGTTGTGGATTAATTTCGAAATGGTAGATTACTCAACTGAAGCTACTGGCAACATTAGAAGAAAACGTCATGTCATTTCCATTTCGTTCGTCAAAGAAATTGAAACGGAAAAAGTAGGTCGTCACTATTGATTTTTGTAATATTCGACAAACAAAAGACGCAGCTCTTCCCTGTTCACCGCAACAAACTCCATGTATTCCTGATAGCGGCGCAAGAATTTAAGAATAATGCCTGTAAGTACCACGTTATCATGTGATTTCCGGAATTTGATATGGATTCCTATTGGAATTCTGATCTTATCGATTTTGAATAATTTTTAGTTTCTAATTAATTTTTCCTTGTTTCCTTGTTCTAAATTAGTTTCATCTATTCGTAATTTAGCTCAATCGTGCTAGTTAGGATGGTGAGTCATATTTTAATTCGTGTCAGGGTCATTTCAACTGCTCGAGTGGCTTCTCTAGGTACCTACGAACGAAATTACGCATTAGCTGTTTCGTAATGTATTCTGCCATCTGCTTGGTATTATTTCAATTTATAGCTGTTTAAAATGTCCATAGAGTAGTAGAGAAAACTACTGGAACTCATTGTATGATATATTTCGACGCGTGGTAACCAGGCGCCCGCGTTTTGTCGATTCGATATTTTTAGACGCCCGCGTCAACTTTTAACGTAAGTACCTCTGCCTGTTATTTTTTTCTTCATCGTCATTGATAGTAGCAATACGTAGGTTACAAAATTGGTAAAAATATTTTAACATATTATGCAGATTATTCTTGCTCTTTTTCTCTTAACCCAAAGCTGAGCATACACTTCCATTAAAGCACACCAGTGTCTTCAGAGTCAGGCCAATTTGGGCAAGTCTACCTTAGGAGCTTACATTTAAACACCCGATGTAAGCATTAGAAATATGACCTCTGTTGATCAACAATAATGCAACCAAGATTTTTGTAATACATAGCATGATTAAGAGTCCCTGGAGTTTCTTGCACATTCTATGTTCCATAACGTGCAAATAGCTTGCATGTTTTTGACTGACCAACCTTGACAATTCAAGTGCCTGTAAATGGTTTATTTGAAATAAATGCTTTTAATCATATTTCTGATGGTAACAGGCCTCCTTAGTTCAAAATTTCAAATCAGGGTAACTTTAAAAATAACTCTGTTCTGAGGTTGTATTTAATTTTTTTTGCAACCTTCAGTTTTTATTTATCCATGTTATTATAATATGTTACAAACGAAATAACTAATAAACCTAACTATATAAATTTGAATAAACAAATACACTCAACCGTTGAAGAATTCCTTCGCATCGCTGTCATCCGGACACATGCTCAAAAGACTGGCAGCATTGCCACGTTGAATGGCAATACTAATTCTTTGAGCAAAGAACGAGCCAGCCCTCTTGTCATGCAAAGGGAATTTGAATTTAATTATTGAACAAAATTGTTTCAATAATGAAACTGCAATTTCTTACTCAGTAAATGCACGAAGTTTGTAATATGAATCACACTAATTTTGATTCATTGAAATTCATAACTTGAGATAGTTTAAATTCATCTCCACCAATTGATACGGACATCAGTGTTGTATTTTTAGTTGATTTTCAAGTTACCATTTGTACTAAAATGTATGAGTTGCATTGAAATTTGCACTTTGTTTTCTTGTCATTTATCCCTAAGGAACATACTCCCGGGATAAAAAGTAGCCTATGTCCTTTCACAAGCTCTAGACTATTTCTGTACCAAATTTCATTTAAATCGGTTCAGTAGTTTTGGCGTGAAAGCGCGACAGACAGAGTTACTTTCGCATTTATAATATTTGTAAGGATTTTATTCTTGTTGTCTTGAGTACAAAAAATCATTCAAATCATGTCCTTTGAGTATTTTCTCATCATTTTATCGTTTTCGTTCATTTCAAAGGTAATACAAAAAAATTCATACTTTTTACATTGGTCCTGCCATTTTCTCCAAGCAAACGCATGAATTATATGGCTTCTTCTATCTACATCATTGACAAACTCGATTATAACTGTTCATAAATATCAACAATGTTAACAATAACAGGCAAACTACTTGCACAATTCAATAGCAAAAACATCCAACCAACCTTGGAAAATATCTCAATGTAATTCATATTTATTTTTGTGTATAATTTTATCTCAAGTCCATCAAATGCGCAGTTGCTTCACATGAAAAGAATAACTGCATTATTTATTATTTTGAAACTGCATACCTACAAAGTAACAAAAAACTTGGTATTTTTCCGTAGTTTCTGGTATATCATCTTCGTAGCATATTGATGGTATAGTTTCCAAATATTAAATGTTGTTTTAGCCCCCCGGTATCAGCATTCGCTAACGCAGCCATAAGGATATGTCACATGTACAGGAGACACATACAACCTGTAACAGAATAAATGCAATACCTCTTAAGGGGTCAATCAACAACTTTCACTATGGGACCAACACTGACATCGTGAAAAAAAAATCGACTCCCCCATATATTTATGTGCGCATAACTCGACAAAATTTACTGAACAGCTGTTTTTTTTTTCGCGATTTCGGGATTGGTTCCATAGTAAAAGTTGTTCATAATGATGTGTACAATGACCCCTTAAGAGGTATTGCGTTTATTCTGTTACACGTTGTATGTTACATACGGCGCATGATCTTCATTTTGCGCCGTAAGCCCTAGTGTGCAATAGTCTGCGGAGAGACGCCCGCACAAACACTGAAGATCGGACCCATCCGACAACCTTCTTCGTCCTTTTCATGGGTGGGAAGTCATGAGAACTCCTTGGCTTATGACCACTAGACAATATTCTCCTACAAAAATGTTATCCTCAGTGTCAGTAAGACTGCATTAGGTCAATGCAATTTTACCAGTCCATATTCCGCAATGCGCCTTTTACACGACCCTGACATTTTATTATTTATTACATAGAATAAGATTCAAAATCCGGCCAAGTGTGAGTCGGGCTAGCAGACGAGGGGTTTTGTACTATAAACCAAAAAAGTCGCGTTACTTATGGCCTCTTCAATTTTTATGTCATAACGGCAATAGAAATACACCGGCAGCGGCTGAGACCAATTTAAATTAGTTGATAAACGAGGTGAAGTATTTCAAAGTATGATGCGAGGTCAAATGCGCGTTCACCTTTAGATGTAGCCTTGATGGAGCTCTGTATTTTAGAACTTTTTTAACACAACATACCTTCACGTCTATTTCCTAGAAGAGATAGGAGGTGGATAAATAATACACCCACATTTCTTGGACACAATATGTAAAGGCCCACGCAGATAGGTGCGGGAATGCTAAGAAAGCGTGCTGTTTTGCAATGTCGCATCTCGCATGGCGCTTTTATCAGTGGCCTTAAAACGTATTGCCATTATTATTCTATCATAGGCAGTATTGTGCCATCTGCCGAGTATCCATGCGCTAAGCCTGTTCAAAATTTACAAACGGCCAATTCTACTAATTTTTAACACTTAGTGCCAAGCACTCAATATATAGGTCGAACAATAATTCGTTCGTGTGCCCACAACCCGCGCATGAACACAAGTCATTTATAGCGACGACTCAGATGCGGGTTGTGGGCACACGAATGAATTTATTGTTCGACCCATCTGTTGAGTGCTTGGCACTAAAAGTGACAACGTTCACATTCACATCGCAGTCGCAATCTATCATAAAATCAGGGGCGTAGCTACCGCCGTATCAAAGATACGGGGCCCCCCGACAACAGGGCCCCATCGTGTGACGCAAAGCTATAGATTTATTCCCGCTGTCTCCTTCGTGACCTGCCAAGACAATCCTAAGCTAGTAGGGCCTATTTTGTTTAAAAAAATAATACCCATAAAAAAACGGCCCCTCAAAGATTTTTGATACCCCTTTGGGACTAGCTACGTCACTGCAAAAAAGCCTCTTATTTCCCTAAAATTTTGACTCTGATGTATTTCTGGGGAGTTTGATGCACCACTTCTTCCCAGATAAAACACTAGGAACAGATGGGTAAATGGAAGGGACTGTCTTTATTTAAATTCTGACGTTCATAGAAGTGCTGATTTTCAGCCTTACTTGAATAAGAGTTTTGATTTTATGCAATTCTGATTCACCAGGCTTTAGCAGCCGTTCCCTCACAATTTATTACCGAGCTTGGATTCATTAGTACCACTTTTCTAACCACTCATATCTGTTGTCCTAGGACGCGGAGTTAACAGCTCCAACCGTCGAGAATGTCCGAGTGGTCGTGCGTGTCCGACCGATGGACCAGAGGGAGAAGCTGGACGGCTCGTATAGCTGCGTGTCTGTCGACGGCAAGAACAACACCGTCGCTGTGACGAAGAACAACGTGACTGCAGCTGAGCCGCCAAGGGTGTATGCTTACGATGCGGTGTTCGACAGTAATACTAGTCAGGTAAGTTTTTTAGAAGGACTAAGCCCGGTTTCATGAAAAAAATTGCGATTGGCTGTTGAAAACTCGTTCAAACAATCAGCAAAATTAAGGGCGTTTGACGATATGTCACACTAGCTTCTTCCAGCGGTTAAGCTCGCGTGTATGTCGGATATTATCCCAAGGGAACATTATCCCGCCAAGATAAAAAGTGGCCTATGTATTATATTCATTTTTAGTGTTTTTTTTTTTCAAGAAACTGGGCTTAAGCCATGACGCATTTTTGAAAGGTTGCATACGGCGAGATTTGGCAGTGGTTTAGTCGAGATGCAGTACCGAATTTGTGTTTACAGACCGATACAGTCAATAAGGGCGCTTTTCCATTGTGTAAGTTATACAATTATATCAATATGGACCCTAATGTGGAAGCAAGCCATAAACTTTTACTTTTTGTCATTCTAGTTTTTGACAAGATTTGCGATGTCGCAGTTATTATATCACTGCAAAAGTCGCCGTGTGTAACTCTTCTATAATAATTTATGTATCAAGCTGAAAACCTTAGGGGCCATCTCCACCGAGCGAGAGAATCGCGGCGATATTATCGTCGTGCCACGTAATTCTATAACAAGTCTATGAACGTGTCTCCAACGGCGATGTTATCGCGGCGATTCGACGAGTGACAGAACGTCATCTCGCGGCGATAAACTCGCTCGAGATGGCGCTTTAGGCAGTTTTCAGTAGTGAGTGGGTTTCAGCATCAAACTGTAAATTTAATCTTGACGCAGGTTTTGTGCGGTTTGAACTCCTACAGCATTTAGCATTACCTAAACTATTTTTTCAACTGACGTAAGATCACGTTTAGGATTACCAGGTTTTTAGGCCAATGTTTGTACTACCCATTGAGTTCTAATTTGCACTCGATACTGGTAGATAAATTGATTCACAAAATTAGCTTGATCAACACCAATTTTCCTTAAATCGAAGTCTCATCGAACTTTGACTTGCATTGCGTTAATATTGATCTTTTCTCGAATTAAAATATCATTTGTTCACCCTTTTACCAACGGTCAAAACTATAGGCACGTTATATAGTCGGTCACCAAATGCGGTGACCGTATTTAAGTTGTCGGTTTGTCGGATTCGGAAAACGGTCTGGGGCCGAATACGGGCTGCAACCGAATCGGTTAAAACGACCTAATGTAAATGAGCCTAAAAGTATATAGCTTAAAACATAATTTCGTCTATCCAGTCTACATAGAAGCCTCAAACTTTATTCGTATCATACCGTACCGTCTGTATCGAGAGACCGATCGATACAGGTTCAATAAAATTGTAAGGCTGACTATCGCGTTATTGTTTTATAAGTCGTCGATACAGACTACAGAACGACCACTTTTAATATTAGCCGAGGCAAGTTAATTGATCGATTCCTTGTATTTTGTGCCCCTCCCCCCGCAGTACCGTCGCTTACTAAATACTAGATAAAGTCGTCTGTCCGATAGGGAAGTCAGAACTGTCAAAAAGTATGGATTTATTTTGGCATCGGTATGTATTGGTAGGCTACAAAATGATGTATCAAATTTACAAAGATAAAAAAAGTTTTTACATTCGTCTACGGAAACTTAAGTCAAGATTAGTTACGTCATCTAGTCAAATATGAAACGCTCAAGAAAAATAAACGTAAGTTAGTGTAACATTCACTACGTGACTACGGAATATCAGTCACAGATGCTTGTATTCAGAAGACAACCGTTTTTGTTCGTTCAACATTAGCTCCCTGAAAATCGCGTCGATTTTCGTCGACTTTTTACGACCGTTTAGTATTTTTCATAACTTTTATTTAATAAACAAACCCTGTGAAAGTTTGAAAAAGAAAACTGACAAACTATATCTTAGGATTAAACATTATTTTCACAAAATTTCAATCTTACTTCGCCATATTTGTTTACAAAATAAGCCGAGAGAAATACAAAGTATAACATAATTTCACCCTCAAAGCCTATGTATGACGTCATAGAACAGTAGGCAAGCAATAAAAAGAAACTCCCTTATTCTATCAGTAATATTAGGTTTAAGGCTCCCCGCAGAAAAGTACGACGCGACGATCGATGCGACAACAGGACAACAATCCGCTGGAGCTTTTATAATATTGACGTCACGCCTATTCTCGTTGATGAGTAACTAAGTAATAGAAAGAACTTTCCTTTGTTATCAACTGGGGAAGGAAGTCGGAATCTTCCACAATTTTCTTTGTATAGGAAAATTTTCGCTATCTTCGCTTAAAGAAAATCGTTCCAGTTTTTGTTCATAGTTATAAAGCGTTGTGTAGGTAACTTAAGGCACTATTAGGCGTATGGAAAAGCACTATTTAATTAAATAACTAAAGTATTTTTCCGACCGACTTTGCTCTAGTGGCGTAGACACGGGATTTTGTAGGGATAAAAAGCTACCTATAGCTCTCAACGATAGTAATTATATTGAACAATTTGATTTCGATAAAAATAATATAAACGCAACGGTAACAGTGATACTAACGCGTTCATTTTGTATCAACGAAAACGAATTGTTAAATTTTAATTAAAACCTCAAAAAGTCATTCGAAATGTGTCGCGCCAGGTGTCAAGTTAACGGGATATAGTAGTCTAGTTTTTTTAAGTGTTAAAATTTACGTTAACGGATTAAATGCTTCTACGAAGTTACCTATTTAAAATAATGTTGCCTTTATTATCATATTTATTTTAGGTCATTTAGATGCTTTTTATTTTAGGTCATTTAGATGCTTTTTAATATGCCGTACCCAAAAGGTAACCAACGGAACCCTATTACTAAGCCTTCGCTGTTCTTCCGACCCTTGTCTGTCTAGCCCCGGACTGTACATATCTGATGAACCGTAATTACATTTTCAGTGTGAATTTCTATCGCCGCTATAGCAACAATAATAAAGTAATGAGACACAAGAAACGTGATTTTTTAGGTTTTTTTATTTTTTAGGTTTTACGAGCTCGATTCGCTCTTAGTCGGCTTTTTAGTGTTCCGAATATGCGTAAAAACCGAACCCTTACAGAATCATTCGGGTGTCTGTCTGTCTGTCTGTCACAGCCAGGATTTCTCCGGATCTACTGGACCGATTCTGTTGAAATTTGGTATACATATGGACTTCTGTGACCCAAACACGGACGCATTACTTATAACTACAACCGAATTGAGACACAACTACTTTTTTGAAGTCGGTTAAAAATTAAATTGGTTAGGTTATTAGGAGGAACCCTTTGCACGCGAGTCCGACTCGCACTTTGTCAGTTTTTTATCCACGGAAAGCCAGTATCTACCAAACTAATTCAGAAATAAAATAGTACAAAATCTGCCAGACAGAAAAGTAGCACGGTGAAAACAAGACAACAATGTCGTCATTCTTGTAGTAATTAATTCTCAAGGCTAGTTAATTTATGCCACAATTAGTAGTTCGCTTTACTATTGTTCTAAACAGCTGTTCTTGAAACGTTTTTTTACTAATACTTTTCATATACACACAGGAAGGTGGTGTAGGTAGATTTAGATCTATCAATTTTTCTTTACCCATTCTGTCTTGTAAAAAAATGCTTTCAGCGATAAATAGTACCCATTTAAGTACAACAAATAACTTTTTAAGGGTTGATTTTTCAGTCATCTGAAAACTGCCACTTTTCTTTCTCTGTCCATTTTTAGAGCGCCTGTAATTATTTGCATTTAGCGAAAAATCTACCCAATTAATGTTAAAAGCCTTTAGTACTTTCCAGGGTCTGAATTTTCAGCTGTCTGTTAAGTGTTAAACTGAATTCCAGAAATAATTCGACCAAAAACGTTGAAACGCCGGTTCAATTCCTCGAATTCGAGAGAGAATTCTCCGAATTGCAATATTTCACAACAAAGTAGTATTCTATAACGTGAATAAAATATCTCGTGCAACGGGGTGGTGTGGCACCGGGGCGGGACGCGAAACTAGGGCACGACCCGACACGAGCCGAGCGCCACATAAAAATCCGAGTGAAGCCGATCAACTTGCAACCTGTTACCAGTCCTATTGCGATCGTAACCCTAGTCGCACCGCGAGCTCCACGGGAGCAGTACCGACCACGGGTTCCAGAATAACACCGTGAATATTCTCGTGAGGACTTAGCTTGTAAATATTTCAGTGTATTCTACAGTGTAACAGCAAGAAAGAAGATTTTTTATTTTACGTGGGTCTAGTCCACCTTTCGTCTCGACTGGCGCTGTTTATTGCTTCAGTCTTGTCGAATGGTGGGTTAGACCTGTGTTTTAATCATCATGCCAGAAGAGTCTGCGGACAGAAGATTAAGAAGACTTCTTTGTTGTATTTTTTGTGTTTTTCTGTGGGAAAATATCGCGTTATTTGGGTTTTGAAACAGTTTTAAATTGATAAAACGCGAAATGTTCTTATCATTTCAATATTATGCATGAATTTTTGTTCTGTGTAACGAGTGTATTCATAAGTGTCTGTATTTAGGTCATTCTTGAAAGACTTATAGTCGCCCTCTTGTGGAATAAGCCGCACGGTCCGTGTCCTAGTTTTTTATGAGCTGACCTACTTACCAATCATTGATTTCCAATATTGTACCACCAAGCGACGGCTTTGGAGTGCTTTCACGAATGACAATTACTATTATTAACTTTTACTTCGAACAGAAGATAGAGAAGACTCCTAAACAAAGAAGAAAAACAAAATTCGGGTAACGCTTTCAACACCGTTACGTTTTTCCTTCACGCCAATTTTCGTTTTACTCTGTCAACATAGCAACTAAAATAGATTGAAAACGTAACCCGAATGATGTTGTAATGTTTCTTACAGTTCTGGAATATATCAGAGCTGTCTGACGTAAGATTCTTAATGCATCTTGTAGTACGTCGCGCGTAGACTTTGTCTGTTTATACCGCGCTGACTGTATTAGAAGACGTTAAGAAATAAAATGTAACCCATCGAGAAGTTGATCTCATCGGCTTCATGAAGACCTGAAGAATAGAAGTGAAAATATGTGTGGAATTTTCCTTTGTCTTCTTTCAATTTTATTGTGTAAACTATTTTGGAATGATATACAGATGTTTGTAGCACATTTTTGTAGTAATTTACAACTTACCATTTGTAAACAAAGTTTTTAATGACTGTAATTAGGTCACATTTCCTTTGTATTTCGTTCTATTTTTAGCTGTGTTCCTGTGTGTTATGCCTTTGTATGCTTTTGGATGCTCATCAGAACGAGAGGAATGCTCTTTTTCTTTTGTAGATTGCAGTTGGAGATGGACCTGACTTAGCTAATATTTTTTTTATATTTATAATGAAGGCGAGAAAAGCTGCTACTCCTGATATTTGGTATAAATGGGTAGGCGTATTATATTGATACTGGACTGGTCACAGGTTGCACGGTGATCTTCATTCTCTAACGTTTACTTTTTGATCCAATTTTAAAGTTATCCACCCCAGATTTATTGCAGCTTAGTTAAAATTTTTGGACAAAGAGCGCCATTTTGTTGTGAGAAAACGCAGTATTTTGTGGTTCTTTGTGTCTGTCAATATTAAATTGTTTTGTCATGTACTAGGTTGGATTCAAAGTGGGTATGTAGGTAGGTGTCATAGTCTCATTATGCTGCATGACGCACGAATCAAACGGCCACTGCTGTGCAAATAGTAATATTTTATTTAGAAGAAGAACTAAAGAACTTCTACGGGTTTAAGGATAGGATTAATTGGCGCGTCAAAAATTAAAGGCTATTCAAGTGAATCCATTCAACCAATTACAGTACTGTACACCGTTGAAAAATTTGTCAGGATTCCTTTTGTGATCTTTTTTTTTTCGAACCGAACTGGACTACTCTTTTCCGTCTCAAATAATGTCGGGGTCAACTTCCAGTTGACCAGATGCGAATAAATTAATACAAGGTGAATACACAAAAGTAATCTTAGTATATTCACAGGGGTGAGACTATTCAAAGGCGAAGAACTAATTTTCATAATAAAACCGCTACATTGTAAAAGCTCCCCCAAATGATCTTAAACTATAAAGATTTCTACGTTATTATATTATTGACCCATTTCTTTTATTCAGTCTTAATATGAATACGTTAAAAAAGACGAAATTATTATTGGTCCTGGCACTAAATTTTGATTCTATGTTCGCCTAATAATTATATCAAAGCTAAAGAAGATAAAGAATATAAAGATACTAAAGAATCTCTTCGTTAGTTTATCTATAAAATTAGACATTATTAATGAATTCATGGTATTAAGCTGCATTCCGTCAGAAATACGTCACTTAAAGGTAATTTAAAAGGTAAAAAGTTTTTACGTTGTCGTGAATTCACTGGAAATTACTACGCACTGTATCTTTAATTTTTTTGTTTACGTGTCAATTGAAAAAATACGTTTACAAATTTTTTTGTTAATCTAGCTGGCCGACTAAATATTTTTTCTTTTTTTTAGGAATTCTCGAAAACCCTATTTTGGATATTCATCAGTTCATCACATAAAAGGGATAAATAGGGATTTAAAATTTTTGCCGGTAGAATACCTCATCGGGCGCCCAGCTTGTATAAAATCTGCATTGAAATACCTACCTAAATAACTACATACATAGAGACACTTCATACAATCATACATAGGGTTGCCACCCGTACTTTATTATAACGTATTGTACGTTACTTCGGGTAATTACCCGAAATACACCGTACGTTACCGTACAATACGTACTTAATAATTGTACTCTATACTTTACGAGAACAATACACGTGCGTGAAACTACATTATTTCGCATCATTTGATTTCTCTGGGATTCATTTCAAATAAAAGAACAGTTTTTTTTTCTGTGATAAATAGCAAATGGCAAGAAGAAAGAAACAAAGAGTAACTGATTCTGATGGCCAAGTACGAGTCGGACTCTCACACGAAGGGTTCCGTACCATATAAGCGAAAAAAAAAACGTTTCTTGTATGGAGCCCCCTTTAATTTTTGGTTTAATTTAATTTTAATTATTTGTTGATATAGCGGCAAAAAACACCGAATTTCAACTGTCTACCTATTACGGTTCTTGAGATACAGCCCGCTGGCTGATAGACAGCCGGAGGGACAGACAGCGGAGGCTTAGTAATAACCGTTGGTTACCCTTTGGGGTGCGAAACCCTAAAAATTAAATGAATGAATGAATTATTTGTTAAAAGTTGCTAAAAGTAACGAAATACATGTTTTGAAGCAAAATAATGAAGTAAAATAAATCGTACTTTATTTTGACCCAATGTAGGTTTTTACTTTCTACCTTTTCTAACCAATGTACTTTATTTGCACAAAAAAGGTGGCAACCCTAATCATACATTGCCTATCGAGCAAAACCCGAGGTTAAACGAAACGCGACACTGCTGTCGCTGCGTTTAGTTGTTACACGTTCCCTTTTCGATGTGCTTGAAATATTATACTCATAATGAATTGTAGCTACTTATTATATCGGAGCGGAAGTTATTTTGTAGGCAGGTCTTTTTACTCGACTGTGGGAACCAAAAAGAAGGGTTATGATTTCAGCAGTGTGGATGTGTTTTGTTGTAATAGAGTTGCTTCTTGTAAACTGGTATTCAGTCGGATGACTGGAAGCTAAACTATAGAATTAGAGGAGAAAAGTCTACAATTTTAGTCGATTATTATCAGCGTCTTAAGTGTCAATCTGACCAAGAATCCAAGACTTATTTTCATTGGAACACAGCGTTTTGTTATCGAGTCATTCGATTACTGAGTCGTAACTCGTAACAATAAAACACAGAATCATATGTGTGATACACTGAAATGACAAGCATTTGTACGTGTCATCAATATCACACCATAGAACAAAGAGATTTTCATACGATATTTACTTTCAATTTTTCAGCATAGGCTAGCGGTAGGACGGGAAAAAATATACAAATCATCAACTCTACTTTTTGTAGGGCCTTACAATCTTACCAGGAAGCTTTTGTCAATTTGGATCCACAGCAACAAAAAGTGGTTTAAAATTAAAGACAATTATTGCACCTAAATTCTCTCGCATTGTAATATCAGAACGAGCCTATTTTAAGTAACTGCCATTAAAATAGTTGTTAAACAGCGCAGTAACAAAGAAAATCGTAGGCCACTTACTTTGTCTATTTAAAAAGCTACCCTCAGGCATCTACTAAATATAATTTATTATCAATTAAAACTTTCAAACGGCGCCTTAAGAGACGCGACGAAAATTCACGCATTTCCCAAACGTGACTCTAATCCTTACGCACCATCGGAAAAGGCGGAAAATAGAACAAAAATACATCCAAGTCCAGACAGGAGGTAGTACAAATTCCGCCCCCCGGGGCCAACATACATATAAATTCCGCCCCCTTTCCGACACACAGTTCGGTATAGTCACGTTGCTCAGTGGCGTGCTTTGCAGCGGATCAATAACGCAGCTTGTACAACGCATGCGCGCGGGCCTACTGCCCCATTTAGACCGCCCTTGCCACGCCTCGAACGGCTTCGAATATATTCAATTAGTTTATTGGTATGTCTAGGTGGTTTTTTTGACGTTGTTGATGTTTTTTTGTGTAGGAAGGACAGGGGAGGATTATTTCAGGGAACACTTAGTAAAACATTCAGGCGAAATGAAAACCTCCTCTGAACTCGTTTGAAAAGGAAGAGACAATACATTAAAGCGATTGATGAATCCTCTACCGATTTACCTCGATTTCTAAATAAGATATGAAGTTGAGTTTGACAACTCTACTTGACCCTGTCAATCTGTAAAACTGGCATTAAAGTTTGGTTCCATAAGTTCTTCATTCAGAATACTTAACTCACCAAGAGGTTTATGAGTTGTCAACCGATGCTTTAAAGAAGATTACGTACTAGATTACAGTCCCACCAATCGACATCTAGGTGAATGCCCAAGGGAAGTAAATAACCTACAGCGCACTTTCATTTTGGTTTCCTAGCTTTTTTTAAGGATCTCATACAAAGGATACAAAAAGATATTCTGATTCATAATACGAACAAAGAACTGGATATATATGTGCGTTTTGCTAGAAAGCAGAAGCTGACACTGACATTCTAACATTTGCATTGAAGTCTGCGACACTACCGAGAATATAAATCAATACTATTTACGTAGGTAACGTAGGTGTACGGTATTGAGTACTTCATTGTTATCGATAAGTATAGAATTTGTAGCAGCACCACGTGACCGTAGTAGATAGAAACAACTGTATGTTTTAATAAAGTTTGTGAAGACCTACTATAAAGTATGAAGTACTATTGGGGATGATTCTCTAATGGATATTTGGAGAATTACTACGTAGGTTATATCCAGGTCCTAGTACTACTTATGCTGCTTTATGTCTGGGGAATTCGTTGCGCCACTTCTTCCCAGCTATTACATTAGGAAGTGATGATGGGCGGGCGTTTTGGAGGACTGTCTTTTGGTAAATCTTAACGTCCGAAAAGTGCTGATTCTCAGCTTAATTTAAATAAATTACTTTTGATTTTGATTATCACTCTAAAGGTGGCACTTCACTTGGCTTATTTGTTCAAATAATCTCGTTAATTTAGTATTTAATCGAAAACATATCCAATAATCATCGAGATAAAGTTCACTTTTTAACAAATAAGTAAAGCGAATATTTGCGCAAATGTGTCAAGTGAGGTGTCAGCATAATAGTCAAACACGATAAAGTATATATGCGTAATTATTTGAATCGTCGAAAGTTTACAGCAATTACGAAGTCCACTAGGATTTACAATTGTTATGCACAAATATCGATTAAAACAATCTGGTGGTTGAAAAGGGAATTTTTAATCCACTACTTCAGAAATTGGCCCCCATTCTTTAGCGCGCAGCTAATATCAGAACTGCAGTTGAATGGAAGCCAGCGGGTCTAAAAGGCCACTTCAGTAGAATCATATTAGGATCATAATATTAATCAGACAACAATCTGTCACATTTTATTTTAATTTTTATCGCTAAAGCTTTACGTTTAAGGTTGAATGGAAAAATTTTACAGTTTCGGGTAGCTTGAATTGCTGGCTGATTCTACTAAAGTGGCTTTTTGAAACATGCCCTTAGTAACAGCACAAGAAATTCTACAGAATAAGTAGTTACAAAACAATTCAATCAAAGCGTACCAATTATGATTCGCTAAAATCCGACTGGTCGGTTGTGGACCACCCTTTGTGCAACCCCTCCGTCTGGTCGGATGAAAGCAGACTCATTCTTAATTTTTTTTTTATTCGTAGCTCTATTGAGCTCTACATATTATGTAGTTGTAAATCTATAGCGTAGAGCACTATAGAGTTGCAAATAATCATTATTACATAGTTTTATACAGGGTGTTTCAGATTTGAATGGTGTTCTGATCAGATATTACTGTATATTACCTGACCGCAAAAATACGGCTTAAATGTAAAATAAAAGTTCTCAAGAAGTATGAAGTAGTTGGTAGCAATTATTTGAATTCAATCACAGATTTGATGACTCCCAACTGCTTTTTTTTGTCGTTTTTTCTGTCGTGTTTTTTTTTGGCAATTGTCTTTATTTCAGATACATAAAATCACCCTAAAATAAAGACCACGTAGTTCTGAAACACCCTGTATAGTTCTATAGAAATAGTCACCCCTTTGTAAGATTAATCTAGTTTGACTATAAGGGTGTCTGCAGACGGAGTCAGTGACGCGTGCTAGTCTCGTCTGTACCCTTCCTTTGTCATTGAAGTTGTTTTTCAAAAGAACTAGTTATTTCAGTTGTTTTCAATGTATTGTATGAGAATACTGAGATGGCAGTTGACTAGAGAGATGTATCAAAGAGGGCCAACGTAAATTGTTAGTTATACTAAGTAGTTTTGAGAAGGGAGACAGGTGCAGGCTACTGCAGCTGAACAATGAAAAACGCATCATCTGCCTAGCCTTTTCCCAACTATATTGGGGTCGGCTTCCAGTAAAACCGGATTCAGCTGAATACCAGTGTTTTAAATGGAGCGGCTACCTACCAGACCTCCACAACCCATTACCTGGGGAACGCGGTACTTCTTGGCAAGACTGGAGTCAGATTTACTGGCCTCTGACAGTTCACGACGACTCTGGCTGTTATTATTTAGCCACGAGCTCAATAAACAATGAAAAACTACCGCACATTATTACTTGCGATACGTAGGGAACTGTCTGACTGAAGTGATAGACAACGCACAGCCGACACTGCTGGTCGTAGAAAGCTGAAATTTGGCATGTAGGTTCCTTAGGGAGTGTAGGGGACCACTAAGAAAAGATTTTCCGTAACTCTTACGGGAATGGGGAAAACACGGGACAAGCGCGTACGAAGTCGGAAGGCAAAAGCTAGTCTGGGATAATGTAGTTTTCAAATGGTGAATGAATTTTTGACATAGGTCAAACACAAGATTGCACTCTTGTATATAAATCATCGCAGTATCAATGTTTCATGTTTTCAATGCAAAATTCAGTACTATCCATGTAGCATCTGCCAGATACCAGCTTGATGCTCTTGTCAATTGAGAAAACGAGCCAAGAGCATCATCGTCAATGATAGGCTCGTCCCGACGAAGCTAGTTTGAGCATCGACGAGTTGCTAGCCTGTCGATTTTCTACCGGTTGAATTTTGGTGAATGTGCAACGGAATTGCATAATTTAATTCCGCCAAGCTCGTTCCATCATCTGCCCACAAGATGAACGGTGATGCGCCACCGGTACATGGTGGACATCCCACCCACACGCACTAAACGTTTTGCGAACACATTCATAGTGCGTACAGCTAAGTAGTGGAATTCCCTGCCAGAGTCTGTGTTTCCTGATAGCTACAACCTGGGAGTCTAAGTCAAGAGTGAATAGGTTACTTCTAGGCAAGCGTACTCCATCTTCGACCCACATCATCGCTTACCATCAGGTGAGGCATTGGTCAAACGCGTGCCTAACAATAGTAAAAAAGCAACAATTTTGTTACCTATTTAAATAATAGCTAAAACACTTGACAATAGGTACACAAGGCCTATACCACCGCATCTACTAAATAATTCCCAACTCTAATTACTTCTCAGCAACGTGAAGTCATGCACTTTTACCGTGGATGCCTCGTGGTTCCTCAAACAAAGGACATTAGGCAAGCGCTGCAGTCGTCTTTGAATATTTTACGAGTTGCGGATAAAGTATCGATTTTATTAGTTTCTAGTAAAGGGTTTGCTGACATTGTTGGAAATACTACATTCGACAGTTATGAGTAGTTTACTGCAGTTAGCGACAAACTTAGAGCGATTAGCCTTTAAGGTATTTTATACAAACTCGCAAGGCCTTATTCTTGGAAATGAATGAACCTATTTTAATTAAACTTTAAAACTACGAAATCAAAAACTAATGAATCCTACTTATTTTTGTGAAAAATAAAATGTTTGAGAATGTGCAAATAGCGCTCTTTCATATGATACCCCACATGCCCTAGTAGCCCCGAATTTTTAAGAAGCACTACCAGTCGCTGTTGCAAAAAAAAAATCTTTCTAATTTGCAAAATTGTTGAGCAAACGTCATCTAAAACTGTTCCAAATTTCAAGTTTATAGCATAAGTAGGTAGTTCTTGAGATATCCAGCTGTGACAGACGGAAAGACTTAGTCACACCATAAGGGTTCCTTTTTACCATTTTGGTACGGAACCCTAAAAACCAACACCACTTATTGCTCGAGCTGGCGACTACGAGACCAACAACCATTTTCAGCAACAGCAGTTACAAGTCACGTGTGGGTAAGTTTTATACTACGTTGATGAATGCGAATGATCAATCTAGCAATTAAAAATAAATTATACAGATTCTCTTAATTCTTTGGAAATCTTTTAGAAATGGAAGCTACTCATTACTTAAATATTGTCATCCACTAGATTGTGAACGAATTGTCACTGAAAGTAGATTATTAGGTCAGTCGTATTGATTTTCAGTTGCCACATGAGGCCATCTTGTATTCCGAAGTAAACAACCCTGAGACACCCTTTTGTATGTCGCTGTGGAAACTAGTCCAGGGTCTGATATTATTTGTTAGTCCGTGCAAGGCTGGGTCATCTTTTGGCAATTGATTTTCAGTTGCCATGTCCAACATATACTATTCTAGAGTAAACAACCCTTCCGTAGCTGTGGAAGCTATTCCAGGGTGTTGAGATCTAATTTGTTAGCTAGCTACAAGGCTTAGTCATCATTTGGTAATTGATTTTCAGTTGCCATGTGCCTCATCTACTATTCTGAAGTAAACAACCCTGAGACATCCTTGTGTTGCTGTGGAAACTAGTCCAGGGTCTTAAGATCTAATTTGTTAGCTAACTACAATGCTGGATCATCATTTGGCAATTAATTTTCAGTTGCCATGTTCCACATCTACTATTCAGAAGTAAACAACCCTGAGACACCCTTGCGTATGACACTGTGGAAACTAGTCCAGGGTCTTAAGATCTTATTTGTAAGTCCGTGCAAGGCTGGGTCAACAATTGATTACTGATTTTCAGTTGCCATATGCCTCATCTTCTTTTCTGAAATAATCAACTCAGAGACACCTTTTTGTAGCTGTGGAAACTAATCCAGGGTCTAAAGATCTAATTTGTTAGTTGCAAGGCTGGTCGACCATTTGGAATGAAAATTAAAAAAAAGGTTTTACACTACACTGGACAACTTCCATTTGGCCTGTTTAGTCGAAAGTCGAATTTTCGAGTTGTGGAAACTGGTCCTAGGTCTTAAGATCTCATTTCTTAGTGGGCGACCATTTGGCGTGAAAATAACATGATGTATTAATGGTCTTGTATGTTGCTACCATCCAAGCAGTTGGGCAAAACTGTTTGGTCATCTATGGAAGTACTGATCCAATAACGTACACTCTTTCACTGGAAAGCTAGTCACAGACTTTTTATTCCACAATTTTTTGTATAGTAAGGTCTTTTTCAATCAATCTGCGTATATTATAGCGTGCTTTCCGAGGCACGGAGGATAGTCGGCTTGTAATGTATGGTCACCCATCTACGGACCAACCTCGGCAAGCGTAGCTTAACCTGGAAGTTCGATCTGTGGGTCTGTTATTATTTAGCCACGAGCTCCTCATAGTAAGCTCTGTTTACAAGCCCATATTGTCCCCTGTTAGTGAGTGAGTATGTAACATAAGGTGGATTATTGCTTGCTACATTTTCCAATTGGCCTTTTCGAAGCCTTGAGCTCTGGGAACTGGTACAGGGCCTTAAGAGCTAATTTGTTAGTTTTTAGCTTGGCTGGGTCAATCATTTTTGCCCTGCATGTTAATTTGCTGTATGGGTTGGAGTCATTCAAATGAATTCATTTTGGAACATGATATCATCGGATACCATGCTCCATAGAACAAATGGGAACTACCGATTTTTATGATTAAAATTGAATTCAAAATAACAGAGGAAAGATTTAAATGCTGTTTCATAATAATTAGTTTAAATATGTACAATCACAATTAAAAAATTGACGCTACTATGAAATGTGCTCCTAAAACGGAAAAATATAAAGACAATTTCAGATGTATGTGTGGCACCAGTGAATCTTCATTTAAAACTGGTTTCTTATATCGAGTAAAACTAATAAAACGTTGGCATCATTATTGAATCTGATCCTGAGATTTCACTCATGCAGATAAACACATTACAAATATCATAACACCTACCGCAATTGTGGGGCTATAGCTAAAATGCGCCAACAGCAGGATGACCCAATAACCTGAATGCCCAAGTGGATTCACTGCAACCCCGCACCCCGCACTACTTCCCCTTAGGTGGGGGGGTGGGGGTGGAAGGCCTCGACCTGATATGACATAGTTTGTAGCTGTAGATGACTGAATGATTACTTTTGTAATGGGTTGTGCAAGTATTTCTTGTGCTTACGTTCCTGCAACGGCTGGATTATTACCTTTTTAGTACGGCTTTCTATCAGGGGTTTCAGTAAAAGGGTCAGTACTTCCTAACAGCTTAAGAGGAAATGCTGGCGGAGAGACTTTGTACGTAAAAAGTCATAATTCGAGGTTTTGTTCTCGACTGTTTTCTCCTCCAATATTGAACCGATTTAAGAGATATTTCACAAACTGAATAAACATGATATATACTGTGTCCCTATGTTTTCATTTTTTGATAAATAGTTGCGAAATGTGTACACTAGGGCTCTGTTGACAGCGATTTATCGGTCAATTTTGAGCATTTGTGAGGGTTCTAGTGCTTTTACGCTTAATAAATCATCAAAAAGGAAAACAGGGACACAGTATATCATGTTTATTCAGTTTGTGAAATATCTCTTAAATCGGTTCAATATTGAAGGAGAAAACAGTCGAGAGCGAAACCTCGAATTATGACTTTTTACATACAAAGTCTCGCCGCCAGCATTTCCTCTTAACTGAGGGTCTTCAAGTCAAAGTGAAACTGAATAATTTACTACGAAACAAGCGCGCTTCACTGTTGACCACAATATTGCTTGCCATCAGGTGAGATGGTGCGCAAACTCAAACCCGTCAAAAAAAATCTGCTGTTCAATATATTTTTGCTCGCATAACTCCGGAAAACGTGTATTGTGGCATAAATCGTGTCTTTAATTGTAACCTATGAAAAATTTGATTGGCTCTTGAAAAATAACCCTGTACAATATTAGTTTAGAAGTCGAAATTAGTTGACCGTCAGGATGTCTGGACCAAACGAAATATGTAAATGAGATTATGTGCACTATTTAATACCTATTTGCTACCTTTGAGTTTAGAAAAATATCAAAGAAATAAAGTGGTCGGCCATTCTGACGTCAGGTGGGCTGACCACTTCCAAGTTCTCATAATTTTAGCCTTCTATTAACCGCGTTGTTAATGTTAATATTTAATACCTTTTAGCTACCTTAACATTTGTTAAACAATTTTAAAAAGCTCCTATAAAAAGTTATGAATTAACATTAATTTAGAGAAAGTGCCTGCGCAAATATTTCATTATAGATAGTAAATAGTAGCAAATAGTTATTAAATAGTGCACATATCGTCAGTGCGCTTGCCAAATCTGATATATGCATTCTATGATGTTCTTCTTGTTACTAAATATCCTTAAAATCAAGTACATTAACAGTCCATTTTATCATATTCACTTGTATCTCAGTTCATACGGCATTTTGAAATTATGAATTAGTCAATTAATCATTAAATAAAACAGATAATTGTCTCCCTTGTCAACTTGATGAAAAACACACATCAGATTTGGGAAGCGCACCGACGATATCCTCATGTACATTTATCTCGTTTGGTCCAGCCATCCTGACGGTCACGAAATTAAATAAACGGAAAACGCACATTACTGCTTAACCGCCGATTCAGCCAATCGCAGTCCACAACCGGACAAAGGCTTCCCAAGCTTCGCCACTACATGCGATCCCCCTCCCCCTTGCAGGCTGCCCCAGATAACTATTTAGGTCGTCGATTCATCCGGTTGTAATACATCTTTCTTTGTTTCAAAACGGATTTAAGTATTACTTGTTGTTTCATGGGTCACTGGAAACTTGCAAATATTTTGCTGGATAAGTATGGGTTTAAATAAATCTTTGGGTAGTTTTTCGTGGAACAGTCGGAGACTTTTCTTAAGACAAATGAGGGTTTACATTTTGAAATGTAGCTCAAAAAGGTCCAGCTAACGTGAACGCTGTAATAGGGAATTGCATATCACTGTGTGGTTTCGAATCCAAATATATAAAAGCTGGTGACTGACTGAGTGACTGAAAAACAACGCACAGCCGAAGCTATTGGTCGTAGAAAACTGAAATTAGTCATGTAGGTTCATCGGGAAGTGTAGGGGAGCACTAAGGATTTTCCGAAACTCCTTCGGGAACGGGAAAAACGGATTAACGCGTTCGAAGGCGTGGGAAAGAGCTATTATCTAATAATAAATGGGCCAAGGGCTCTATTAACAGTCGCATTTCCTTTGCGGTCGTCCTAAATGAATAATAACAAAATTAATGCGGAAACAGCGATACCAATGGGAAGTACTGTTAGTCATATCCACAATTAACTGATAAAAATTTAACTCAGCTTTGCACTTCTGATAACATATTTGTAGCAGCATTAATCTTTGGCTAATTTTCTACATCAAGCATTACTTTCTGGTAGATACTACTGGCACTCAGCTGTATACTTAGACTGGAAATAGATTTCAAAACAGTTGGGAAAAGGCTATGTACATTGCACAATCTCTTGCCCTTATCCCGACTAATTTGGGACTTAGTTATATGTGCATTCTGTGGTCTCCTGTAACTGAAGGAGCACACGTAAATGAACTCAAAACTCAAAGTTTTTAATTCAATTAAACCATATAGAGGCACTTTTGAATTTTCAAAGTCGGTCGGTCCAAAAAGATGAAGCTGAAAGAACGTGCAAGAAACTCCACGGACACTCTTTTAACGAACAAACCACTTGTATGTAGAGGCTTGTTCTTCCTTATGTGGAGGCTTGTTATTAGCAATTTCTTAATATTAAATTTTGTATGTCATTGGTTTGTTAGTCTGTAAGCCTTCTTTAAAACAAAATAAATCTATACTTAATATATAAAGCTGAAGAGTTTGTTTGTTTGTTTGAACGCGCTAATCTCAGGAACTACTGGTCTTTCGGTGTTAGATAGCCCATTTATCGAGGAAGGCTATAGGCTATATATCATCACGCTAAGACCAATAGGAGCGGACTAGTAATGAAAATTGTGACGCAGACGAAGTTGCGCGGGTCAGCTAGTAAATAATAAACAAATAAATAAATACGTATAACTTCATCCATACTTCTGTATATCAGCCGGCACTCCTTTTCTCGACAAATCATCTTTTATACTGCATCCGTTGTTTCTCTGGCCTTCCTCCTACTATAACCATTTATCATCATCCACAGCCCGACTTCGCCCACTGTTTCGCATAGCTTCTCTTTTTTATGCCAACAGGAACGTGGGGGCACGTTCCTGTGCTCTTCTTATCCAGATTCTACCCGCGATGGCAACAATATCGTTTGCTCATCTCGCCGCCGTCGATCTAAATTTCATCTTCCGATCCTTGGACGCCACTTTTAGGTCATCGTCTTTTTCCACCTATCATCACCTTGCCAGGCCATTCATGCACAAAACAAATTTATATTTATATCCTGGCACTAAAGAAATAGGTGATCCAAAATTGCATCGAGAATTGAATTTTTACAAATCGTCGCCGACGAGTAAATTCTTTACTGAAAAATGAAGGAAAAATAGCGCTGTCCGGCGCTGTTGCCGTCTCGTGCCTTACGCTAGCTACAACGTAATACGACGGAGCGGCAACGTCGCGGTTTTGTCATCGTTTCGTCAGTAACTGTTGCCAATGGGCAATGCTACTATCAAGGACACTGTGTTTTATGATAGAAATAATTTTAATGTTTGTTGGACTAGTAGAAGCTATTTTTATGATAAATTACAGAGAAATCAATAAAAGGTGGAGGTTTTCGTCGTTCGAGAATATTTAGAGTGAATATGACTTACTAGTTCTTTAATACCATGACAACTTATCATCTTAACTTTCTCCGACATGTAGTGATTGTGCTGTTGGTCTAGTGCTACCAAATGCAATATTTGACGTCTCGGGTTCGATTCCCTCTATTTTTTACTTTCTACAGAATACTTGACTGTCCCTAAAAAAGTTCTCAACTAACTTTTTAGACCTAATAGCTTAATTTATTTCCGAGAAAAAAGGACTTGCGAGTTTATATGAAATACCGTGAGGAAGAAGTCTTATTGAAATGAAATGAGAATACTGGCACCAGTGGCACCTCTGCCAAGCCCTTTTTCAAATGAAGGCGTGCAGCTATGTTTTCTGTTAAAACGAATAGCTAGCGTTTTTAACGCTTCAGGAAGTGTGTAACTGAATAATTATCAGATGGTTATTTCCGCGTTTTCGAGTACATGTATATCTTTGTACATACAGTGTGGCAATGAGTACAGTACATACAGCATACGTAAATTTATTTGCTCAGATAACCTACCTACATACTACAATTTTAATGAATGCAGCACTGTTCTTTGTTTGTAGTGCAGGCATACAGGAAGATTTTACGTATGCTTATGATCGATTAAATACATACATAGTGGAAAGGATATTAAAAAAAAACTGCTAAGTGTGATTCGGACTCGCGTGCAAAGGGTTCCGAACGAATTTCATTTTTTTACATGTTATTTTAACACTATTGAATTCTTATAGATTTTCCTGTAAATCTCCATTTTTTATTTCAAAATTTTAGGCTAATTAGTTTCGGAGCTAAAGGGGGGATGGTCATTTTTCGTCTAATTTCTTGAATAACTTCAAAACCATTTATTTAAAAATCATGAAGGAAATATATAATTACAACCCTCACAGTAAGCCCTTTTATTTGATATGTCACACGATATTGTCCAAAAACTGTTTTTTGAATTTTTCTAGTTTGACCCCCAAAAGTGACCCCCATACTAAAAATTTAATAATTTACGTAACATGTCCGTGTTTGGGTCACAGAAATCCCTATGTGTAGGTACCAAATTTCAACAGAATCGGTCCAATGGATCCAGAGAAAACTGGCTGTGACAGACGGAAAGACAGACAGACACCCGAGTGATCCTATAAGGGTTCCGTTTTTTGTTCGGAACCCTAAAAACCGGCCAAGTGTGTGTCGGGCCACGCACAGTGTAGGGTTCCGTAGTTTATTGTTGGGGCCGCTATATTTACAGCTGACTGTATTTTACATCTGAACTAAATATTTATTTTATACTAAAGGAAAGGAAATCCGTCCAGTATGCAATGATTCAGTTGTGAGTCATTTAATAACGGAATTCTTGCAACGGTTCAGAAATAGAATTCTATTTAAAAATAGATTCTTATTAGAATAAAACTCGTGCGTCAATACCGAACTTATTAAAAAAAATGTTAAGAAATTAAGTCGATAGTAATCGGAAATTACACATGATTACTGAATTAAGTATTTGAAGTTGAATATGTTTGTCATGATTGTCACATGGTGACTTTACCTCGAAATATCTTGGCAACGTGACACTTTAGGGCACAATATTCCTAACATGTTTTGTTTGTTGAAAGGCTACCCATGTACTCATAAATGCATGTCAGACCGTGCACCACATCTTTGAAATGAAAAATCAAAATGGCGGCGGGGGTGGGGGGGCTATGCCACAATGGTTCTATGCTCTTTGACAGAATCTACTAAATAGCGTTGAAAATGTAACAAAAATAACTAAACAAGGACTATTGGTAAGGTTGATTAAGGGTCGACTGTCTCATATTTTTTACCTGAACAATAAAAATGGCGGTTGGACAGTTTTGAAAAAAAAAAAATCAAACAGCATATATTTGGTTATTTATATATTAATAAAAATGAATCGCCGAAATTAATGTACGCGCTAGGGCTACTTCGTAACAATTGACCCAGATTGGATAATAGGCTTGTTTCCACCATCAATAAATTTGAAAATCTATTTAGTCCGTCAGAGTATTGATAAATAATGGATACGTATTTTTTGTTTTTGTGAATTAATGAATATTGATAAAGATAAAACGCATCAAAACTCGGAAGAGGGGGCTGGTGACGTCACGTCGCTAGTAAAAATTGTACTATCGTAGTGACGTCACTGGCGTTTCAACGTACTGTATCTTCGTAATTTTTTGTTTACGTGAAAAAGAAAAAATACGTGTTCAATATTGTTTGGAAATCTATCGGACGGACATATTCGTTTTTTTTTCCAGTAAAATACCCTATTCTTTCAAAGTTGTGTTCGTAATTGTCAGGGCGAGGTTTGTATGAAAGAAAACTTAAAAAAAATACATCCAGGCGAAGCCAGAGCAGGCCACTAGTTTTTAATTATTGTTAAATCTGTCACCTCACCTTTTAACTGGGATGAAACTATAAAGTTATTAAAAACTGTGGTCTTCGTTTCACACTTGCCTCTAGTTTAAATATAACGCATACTATCCTACATAGTTGACGGAGGGGCGTTGGTCCCCGGTCTCCCTTCAGCTGGTGACCCAGTAACCCGGTTCCGATGTTATAACGACCGGCGTGGGTGCTGTCAATAGACTTCAATCTATTTCTGTTACTCTCCTCATTAAAATATAATATGAAGCTGGTATCCCTTGAAAAGGTACGAATAAAGGATGTGTTAATTATGAATCTCTGCTTATTATTTTTAATACACCTCTTACCATTTTTGTTAGACGGGTGAAGTACTGCGAGTCTAAAAAAACCACTTTAGCAGAATCAGAAAGCAAATCACGCTACCCGTCACTGTCAAATTTTCCCGATCAACCTTGAACCTAATGCGTTAGCGATAAAGATTAAAATTAAATTTGACAGATTGTTGTGTGGTTAATATTATGATTCTCCTAAAGTGACCTTTTTAGCCCCTGTTCTCCTCTATCAGTGTTACTTATACAGGTGGATGAGTATGACTAATACGTACAATGAATACCAATGGCTCACGTCGCCAATAAACGTGTTGGTAGTAGTCCAACGGGTCTTATTAAAGAAAAATCTGCCCGATTTCAAGCGTGATCTTGTGTTAGAAGAAAACTAGGAGCTAACGTAAACGTCAATTTGTACTTAAAGAAAATGAATAAACGCCGTCTGAACACAATAACGGAAAACCTTTTGTTTCCATACAATTTGACAGAAGCAAACGTTTACATTAACGTGATCAAACTCGCACTAAGACCTCTCAATGCCCAATTATTCTTTATCTGTATTAAAAAGCTAGAGAGTTTGTTTGATTGAACGCGCTAAACTCAGGAAGTACTGGCTCTAATTAAAAAAACATTTTAGTGTTAGATAGCTCATTTATCGAGGAAGGCTATAGGCTATATAACATCACGCTACGACCAATAGGAGCGGAGCATCATTGAAAAACGTGACGTAGACGAAGTTGCGGGGGTCAGCTAGTACTGAATAATACGAATAGGTCAAAAATCCCGTGATTTTGGGTGCCCTCTTAAAGGGTTATTGTTAAAATGCTGCAGGGTTTAAAACAACACCCTAGCTTTCCCATAATTTAGTTGTGACTAAACCTCAAAATCTAGAACCTGGGAGTCGGGGAGTCTTTAAGTCAAGAGTGATAGGTTACTTCTAGGTAAGCGTGCTCCATCTTCGACCACATCATCGCTTACCATCAGGTGAGATAGTGGTGAAACGCGTACCTATCAGTCTCTACCAAAAACTGCCTTTTCTCTCCCCAGATGGACATCTACGTCCAAACAGCATCACCTATCGTAGAAGAGGTCCTCAAAGGTTACAACGGTACCATCTTCGCGTACGGCCAGACTGGTACGGGCAAGACATACACTATGGCTGGCAGCAATACTGCGCCAGAACTCAGGGGCATCATACCGAATTCGTTCGCGCATATCTTCAGCCATATCGCTAAAGCTAAGGAGGATGAGAAGTAAGTAATTAATATGGATGGATTTTGTTAAACTTGCCTTTTTATGGATGGGAAATCATCAAATGACTCCTCCCGCTCTGGGCGGAGCAGAAGGGAGTGTCAGACTCTTACTGACTAAAACCCATCTGTGTTCCTCCTAATGCCCTTTGCGTTCCAGGGGGGCTACTCTCTAAGCCCGCAGTCTGTAGTTTCGGGCTTAGTTGCGGGCTTAGTTGCGGGCGTATTCTACTCCGTATCACCTACGGACTTACGATTTGTCCCGAAACCGAACTAAGAATGAATGACAACACGATTTGACAGTAACTGATAAATCCTGTTGTCATTAATTCTTAGTGGTTAGGTGATACGGAGTAGAATACGCCCGCAACTAAGCCGAAACTACGGACTTCGGGCTTAGAGAGTAGCCCCCCAGGGCCACGGTGACTCTTTTGAACAAATTCCGTAACCCGGGCAGAAACTTGCTTAAGCCTGCGACTTCGTTTTAATAAATACTTTTTCCAAAAAAAGGAGATATATAACCTTTTCTAGAGTCAGATCTTTCTCTGTACCAAATATCATCAGTCGTTTCGGGGATTTAGGCGTGAAATTAAATGTTACCAGTGTCTTCGCTCTCGTGACAGTGGAAAAAAACCACAGGAGAACGTACTAGGAGGTAAAAGTATCCCATGGCTTAATCCAGGGATTGGCTTTCACGTCTAATTTGTTCTAAATCCGTTAAGAAGTGACAAGGTATTAAACAGACATACATTCAGTTTCATTCTATTCTATAAACGTATGAATACAATGGATAGCTTGACCTGCAGGCGACCTACATAAGCATGACCTAAATCCACGAATCCAGACTGCAGACAGAATTCCCTATAAATCTAGTAGTAGTAATTTCTCGGAAGAGGCGCACCTCTTAGAAAGTATAGGTTTCCCACTTCGCAGGTCTTTTCTGATTAATTTTGTCGGGGATTCCACCACCAAGACAGTTAAATCATTCGTCTAGGATTCTTCCATTGACTCGGCGTTTTTCTTTTGGTCGCCGCAATAGATTTGGCCATCAGCTGTTGTAGTTTTTGGCAAATAGTGTTGAGCTATAAATATGTGGTGAAATCTTCATCATCATCATATCAGCCGAAACACGTCCACTGCTGGACATAGGCCTCCCCCAAGTGTCGCCACAGCAACCGGTTCTGTGCGTCTCGCATCTATCGGCTACCCGCGACCCTCACCAGGTCATCGGTCCACCTTGTGGGAGGCCTTCCGACGCTGCGTCTTCCGGTACGCGGTCGCCACTCCAGAACTTTTCGGCCTCATCGACCATCTGTTCTGCGAGTAATGTGCCCTGAATGGATATATGGATGGAAGTTTGTGACACAGAGATAGATTATAAATATTCTGGAATAGTAAATAGGCTTGTTTTTATCCCGGAAGTATATTCCCGTGGGATAATTTCCAACATAGACGCGGGCCAAGCCGCTGGTTGAAGCTAGTATGTTTATTTTTAATACATAAAGAACCGAAGTTGCTCCAAATAGCACAGAGTAACTCCCTCACCCTCCCTTATGCTCCGGATCGATGGGCGATCGCAGTCTTGTCGTCGACGTGACCTAGCGGCGACCTAGTTACGGAGATATTGTGCGCTGCAATAATACTTGCATGTACCCTTGAGTTGAAGTGGTGTGAATTAAATATTTTGAGTTTAAAACGTGTCAAACCCTACTTTTATGTTAAACTTTGATAGGTTTTCGGGCTATTAGTAGAGTTTCACAAATACTCAACTTAAAATTCTTAATTCAGATGTCGGGGGTTAGTCATGAATAATTGAAAAAGATAAAAATCTCCCCAGTGCCTGTTGCCAGTGCTGACTTATGGAACCGAAACGTGGTCGCTTACAATGGACCTCATCAGAGGCTTAGTCACCCAAAAGGCAATGGAGAGGGCAATGCTTGGGAGTTTCCTTGCGTGATCGAAATAAATAAATAAATCGCCAAACTGACAGTGGGCAGTATGCAGCAGGTAGGGTACATTGCTCGCAGAACAGATGGTCGATAGGGCCGAATAGTTCTGGAGTGGCGACTGGATCCCGAAAGACGCAGCGTTGAAAGGTCTCCCACGACGTGTAGCGATGACCTGATGAGGGTCGCGGGTAGCCGAGGAATGAGAGATGCACAGGACCGGTAGCAGTGGCGACAAATAAAAAAAATAGCGTGCCATTAGTTGTTAACTGACACTGACAGACTTAGACTTTCTTTAGGAATCTATCTTATTTGAGAAGTACTTTGAGAAATTAGGTCCTAATTCCAAACTAATATGATTGTAAATTCAGAATTCTTTAGCGGGCTGACTGCCCACAATTTTTCGCTTCGAGCATTCTTACCTATACTTTGTTCGTCTTCTGCCCAGGTTCTTAGTATGCGTGACGTACCTGGAGATCTACAACGAGGAGGTTCGCGACCTCCTCGGCAACAACCCTCACCAGAGCCTCGAGGTCAAGGAGAGACCTGACATCGGCGTGTTCGTGAAGGACTTGACAGGTATACTCATTGCTGGGGATATTTTGTAAACCTCCGTTTGCAAGGTGCATGCTTGCATTTTTATGAGGTTGTTATCATCCCAATCAATCGACGAGGGATGATGATCAACGTTGATCGTGATTAGTTGGTTGGTATACCACGCTTTTCATCTAGGTACTGTCGATCGACGTCGAATGAGCCGATTGATTGTTGCATGATATGGAACAACAACACTCTTTTATTTTTGACTAGCACTTCGCCCTGCAATTTTTTTAAGGATCCTTAAGAAAATTGCGCACTGCAATGTTTTAAGGATACGTAATCTTTTTCTAGTATAAATATAGCCATGTTGAAAGAATTGTAAAAATTACTAATCTTTCCTCTTTATAATATGAGTGTCGAAAGGGTCAAAAGGCTTCAAAAGGGTTTCATATTTCCCGAAGGATGAAAGGTGTACCTACACCAAATCTTTTTAATAGGGGTCGAACAAATTGCTAGTAACCGTGAGGTAATCTAGACGTAGTGCTTCCTGCTTGTAATAAAAATGGAAGATCCCTATGGAACAGCTATTCTCGGTTACAGAATTTGTACTTTATTTGCAAAGTCTCGCCAGTCATATTATTTGAGGCTATTGGCTAAATTTTATCAGTATTTATTAGTAAAAGAAATGTGGGTTCTCAAAACGTTTCTTCAAACCACATTCACGAAATATACTCTTGATATTGGACCATCCGATTGTCCACCAGGCTACGTGGTCCACAACGCTGACGAACTAGAGAAGATAATGGCGGTCGGCAACAAGAACCGTCACATCGGAGCCACAGCGATGAACACCGAGAGTTCCCGATCGCACGCCATCTTCTCCATCACGGTCGAGTCCAGCAAGCGAGGAAGTGACAATAAGATGCATGTCAAGATGGGGAAACTGCACCTTGTTGATTTGGCGGTAAGGTTTCTTTTTGATTACATTGAATAAGTATTTGGAGATAAAGTTCCTTATTGAGTGGCAAGTGACTTGCCATTGCGAGAAATTCAATTCATTTATTGCATCAAATATGGTAGGTACATGAAGTTATTTTATAAAATAGTTAATAACATACATTTGGCCAATATATAGCATGCAATAATACAAGTTTTAAAAGTTCTAGGTGTTTTGTGATACTCACGACTGTATCGATGCTGCTTCGTGGCTGTTTCTATGCTGTATCGCGATAGTAGCTGTGCAGAATCGCGTTAGTATCGACGCAGAATCGTGGTTACATGGCGAAAACTATGACCAGCGGCAGCATCGCAACTGTATCGCGATATTTTTGTGATTGTTTCGCGGAAAAAAATCTACTGAGTGAGACATTCCTAAGCCGAATTCAATGGCGACATATCTGCCTAATATTGAAACTAATAAAAAAAATATTTTTCGTATCTGTAAACTAATGAATATCATTTCTATCTCTTCCCCCACAGGGTTCAGAACGCCAAAGCAAGACACAAGCAACGGGCACCCGTCTGAAAGAAGCCACTAAAATCAACCAATCCCTCTCAGTGCTGGGCAATGTTATCTCAGCGCTGGTCGACGGCAAGTCCACCCACATCCCGTACAGGAACTCCAAGCTCACGCGGCTGCTGCAGGATTCGCTCGGGGGCAACTCCAAGACTGTCATGGTAAGAAAGAGACAGGAATAATGTTTTACCACATGTGAGAGAGGGACGGAGAGAGTCTACATCGTTTGTTCCGACTCACATCCCGTACAGGAACTCCAAGCTCACGTGGCTGCTGCAAGACTCGCTCGGGGGAAACTCCAAGACTGTCATGGTAAGAAAGAGATAGGCATAATGTTTTACCACATGTGAGAGAGGGATGGAGAGAGTCTACATCGTTTGTTCCGACTCACATCCCGTACAGGAACTCCAAGCTCACGTGGCTGCTGCAAGACTCGCTCGGGGGCAACTCCAAGACTGTCATGGTAAGAAAGAGATAGGCATAATGTTTTACCACATGTGAGAGAGGGACGGAGAGAGTCTACATCGTCTGTCCCGACTCACATCCCGTACAGGAACTCCAAGCTCACCCGGCTGCTGCAGGATTTGCTCGGGGGCAACTCCAAGACTATTATAGTAAGAACGGGATAGGAATAGTGTGTAACCACAGGAGAGAGAGGGACAGAGAGTCTACATCATCTGTACAGGAACTCCAAGCTCACCCGACTGCTGTAGAACTCACTCGGGGGCAACTCCAAGACTGTCATGGTGAGAAAGAGAACGCAATAATGTTTTTTCTTCGGTGAGACAGTGACAGAGGGAGTCTATTTACTCTCCAGATTCTGGTGACCGTTATTAGATCGAAAGCAGACTTGGCAGATCCACTTTACCAAAATTCTCGAAGATGTAGGTGTCCGTAACTCGAACAGACACTGCCCAAAACAGCAGTGGAGAGTGGACGAATCCCTCGAGTCCCTCTGAGACCCGACCGGCTAGTAACACCGCGTACTTTTAGTCAGGCACCGTCTGTCTTTTAGTATGTAAACATCTGACAGATTCCTCTACCCGCCCAAGGTTGACAGGACCATCAATGATCAATCAGAATTACAACTGGTTCACAGCACAGTCCCATGAAACAAATGTGGTCTCCGCTGATTGTTGGTGTCTGCAGTGCCGACAGTTAATGCAATTTTATTTTTTTCAGAAATCCTCTTTATTTATGAACTAAAATCTATCAAATATTTGATGGTATGAGGAAATGAAATTTAAAATATTTTGTTTAAGACTATTTTGACATAAAAATATACCTAATAACCTTATTCGTCTACAGATAGCAACAATCGGGCCGGCAGACACTAACTACGTGGAAACGATCAGCACGCTGCGCTACGCCAACCGCGCCAAGAACATCGAGAACAAAACACATGTCAATAGTGAGCCCGGAGACGCGCTACTTACTAGGTAAGCTTACACTAATTCATACTAATCTTGAAAGTAGGTACAACAATAACGCCATTTATACCGCCACATAAAAACTAAACACCTGACGTCACACAAATCCTGCATCGCGATATCAAAGTTCTCCGCGCGATTGGAACATAAACAAACCCCCGAAAACAACCATCGGGCAGTTGCCCACCAGACACAACACCCGTCTGGCGGAGGATCCTCCCTTTCCTATAGAGGTTTGTTGGACTTTACACCCTGTTATGCATTCCTCTATACGAACTACATAGAAACGAGAACCGACCAATATTCTGAGCTATCCCAACCGCGCCAAGATGATTGAGAACAAGACGCATGTCAACAGTGAGGCCGGAGACGCCTTACTTGCTAGGTAAGTTTGCACTTCATACGAATCTTACAAGAAAGTACAACTGCCTCGCTGTATTAAAGTTCTCCGCGCGATTGGAATATAAACAAACCCCCGAAAACAACCATTAAGCAGTTGCCAACCAGACACAACCCCCGTCTGGATGGAGGATCCTCCCTTTCCTATAGAGGTTTGCGGGACTTTACATCCCGTTATGCATACTCTATACGAACTAGTAGAAACGGTCAATATTCTAAGCTATCCCAACCGCGCTAAGATGATTGAAAACAAGACGCATGTCAACAGTGAGGCCGGAGACGCCTTACTTGCTAGGTAAGTTTGCACTTCATACGAATCTTACAAGAAAGTACAACTGCCTCGCTGTATTAAAGTTCTCCGCGCGATTGGAATATAAACAAACCCCCGAAAACAACCATTAAGCAGTTGCCAACCAGACACAACCCCCGTCTGGATGGAGGATCCTCCCTTTCCTATAGAGGTTTGCGGGACTTTACATCCCGTTATGCATACTCTATACGAACTAGTAGAAACGGTCAATATTCTGAGCTATCCCAACCGCGCTAAGATGATTGAAAACAAGACGCATGTCAACAGTGAGGCCGGAGACGCCTTACTTGCTAGGTAAGTTTGCACTTCATACGAATCTTACAAGAAAGTATAATTGCCTCGCTGTATTGAAGTATTCCGCGCGATTGGAATTTAAACATACCCTCGAAAACAACCATTAAGCAGTTGCCAACCAGACACAACCCCCGTCTGGACGGAGGATCCTCCCTTTCCCATAGAGGTTTGCGGGACTTTACACCCTGTTATGCATACTCTAAACGAACTACGTAGAAACGATCAGTATTCTGCGCTATCCCAACCGCGCCACGAAGATTGAGAACAAGACGCATGTCAACAGTGAGGCCGGAGACGCCTTACTTGCTAGGTAAGTTTGCACTTCATACGAATCTTACAAGAAAGTACAAATGCGTCGCTGCATTAAAGTTCTCCGCGCGATTGGAACATAAACAAACCCCCGAAAACAACCATTAAGCTGTTGCCCACCAGACACAACACCCGTCTGGATGGAGGATCCTCCCTTTCCTATAAAGGTTTGCGGGACTTTACACCCTATTATGCATACTCTAAACGAACTACGTAGAAACGATCAGTATTCTGCGCTACCCCAACCGCGCTACGAAGATTGAGAACATGACTAATGTCAACAGTGAGGCCAGATACGGCCTTACTTACTAGGTAAGCTTATACTTCATACGAATCTTAAAAGATACTATATCGCGCCATCTATACCGCTAAATACGAACTAAACACCTGACGTCACACAAATCCTGCATCGCGGTATCAAAGTTCTCTCCGTGATTCGGACATATCTTCTTCTAATATATAAAAATCTCGTGTCAGAGTGTTTGTTATCGAACTCCTCCAAAACGGCTTGACCGATTTCATGATTTTTTTTGTGTATATTTGGTAGGTCGTAGGCTATTTTTTTATATGGCAAAACAACGTTTGTCGGATCAGTTAGTAATAAAATAAAAAATAAAATAAACAACCGCCCGAAAATAATTTCTTCAGAACATCGATTATGCCGTACTACTTAAACCTACGTTTAATATAATAATTATTATGTTACAGATTCCAACAAGAGATTGATCAACTCAAGAAGCAATTGGACGAATGCACGAATGGTAAGATTTAACCATTTTCTATAACAGAACTACTGCTTTATATTAATTGTTTGTGTCAGTTCCAGGAAAACTTTTTTACAAAAAGATATGGTTGTATTTTTTTGGAAAAAAGTGCAACTAACAACACCAATGGAAAGTCGCAGGAAACCAAAATACGCAACTTTGATGACAAACCAAATATGTCATCTAAGTAAACGAATTCCAGCTATTTTGATTTAAAAGCCAAGCTACTAAAAAGATTTTGATGAATTTTAAATGGGACCAATCGAAAACTATATCCTTTCACATAAAACAAGAATTTTCAAATCGGTTCATAAAATTAAATGACGGAGTTATGAGGTAACAAACGTAAAAAAATACACCCAATTTGAGAACCTCCTCCGTTTTTGGAAGTCGGTTAAAAAGAAGGAAAAAAAATGTTCTTAGTTGAACTACACGATAACTGACGTGGTCGAGTGGTATAGGCGTTTGCCTTGTGACTCGGTGGTCGTGGGTTCGATTCCCAGGGGAAGCATACTTTGCTAAGATGTTTCCAGTTTGGTTAGGACATTGCAGGCTTGAATCACCTGATTGTCTGATAAAAAGATGATTCCGTGCTTCGGAAGGCACGTATAAACCGGTGGTCCCGGCCGCCGAATGGCGGCCGTCAAATAAACTATGTCAGAGGCCCTTGAGGCGGTTTAGATACTCTGACACTAGGGTGTGTGGGGTCGTTAGACCTTACTGCCCACACGATAAGAAGAAGAACTTCATTGTGACTCCACCGTAGTTCACTTGGTGAGTCGTTGAAAGAATAGACCAGCCGGTCCACTCGAATCTGTTTTATGCTCTCCTCAAAATACCACCTTAGAAATTAATATGGTTCATATTCATCATCATCATGACAGCTGAAAGACGTTTACTATTGGACAAAACCTCACCTAAAAGGGGGGGTTTACCATAATTGCCACGCTTGGCAGGCAGGTTGGCGATCGCAGTGTATGGTGTTGCGTTTTACAGAGAACGCTGCTGTCCATTCTCTGGTGAGTCCCTTAGTCGCCTCTTACGACACCCACGGGAAGTGATGGGATGGTATTATTCTTTACACCAGGGTTCATATTATGGTTTAACTATTACTTGTTTAGCATTGTTTGGACTGACTTTTGACTTCAGAGTTCGTTTTGGTTTCTTGTCAAGGTAGTCAGCTAGGAAACACCAGCCTCATCTAGTTTACGATGACGAAAAATATTGACTTGTAAAAGTTTTTTTTATAAAATAACGTGACTTTCTATTGGTAAAAGAATTTTCGAAATCGGTTCTGTAGATCCAGAGATTACCACCTACAACCTCACAAACTCACAAGCTTTACCTCTTTATTATTAGTATAGATATAGATGATGAAACGTAAAATAAATAACATATTAATTTTACGTTTGTTACACAGAAGAGTTAGAAGAAGAAGGCGAAGAAGAGGAATTATCAGAAGAAGAGTTATCAGACGACACGCTCACAGACGCCGAGTCGGACGCGCTCGACCCCGTGGAGAAGAAGATGAGGAGGAAGCTCAGGAGAGAGGAGAAGGTAACAGAACTTATTACACTAGCTGACCCGCGCAATTTCGTCTGCGTCACATTTTTCATAAATGCTCCGCTCCTATTGGTCGTAGCGTGATGTTATATAGCCTACAGCCTTCCTCGATAAATGGGCCATCTAACACTAAAATATGTTTTCAAACGAACTCTTCAGTTTTCTAATATTAGTATAGATTTATAAGTGCAATCAAGCTTCCGGAGCTTGCAATTTTCCAGTGACATCTAATATATAAAAATCTCATGTCACGGTGTTTGTTACCGAACTCCTCCTAAACGGCTTGATCGATTTTCATGAAATTTTGTGTGTATATTCGGCAGGTATGAGAACTGACAGACAACGCACAGCCAAAATTACTGGTCATAGAAAGCTGAAATTTGGCATGTAGGTTCCTTGGGGAGTGTAAGGGGGGGGGGGCACTAAGAGAGAATATTCCGAAATTCCGGAAACGGAAAAAAAAACAGGATATTTGCGTACGAAGTCGCGGGCAAAAGCTAGTAATAAGAATAAAGAGTAGCAATAGCAACCCGTTTGAGGCCTCTTTTCATTGCTGCACCCCATAAGATGAATGGTTATTTAACAAAATCTATAGTTGTTCCCTTTTGGTTCAGGAGAAGCTGAATCGAGAGAAGGCTCATCTGGCCCGCAAGGTCCTCGAGGAGAAGAAGGCGGAACTGCAGAGGACCAAGTAAGTTTATATTCGTGTTAGAGCAACGTCGTAAAGACCATATAACCAGACAGGTCTTGCCCATTAAGGAAGGCAAAAGAGGCAGAAGTCGCCCACCGAATACCTAGACAATGAAGGATAATCCACTACGACATGTTGACGATGGGCGCCGGAAATGACACAAAATGGCTAAGAGTGGCGAAAATGTATCAGAAGTGCTGACCCCAAATAGTGAATAGTGAATATTTTTTTTTTTATATATTATAAAGAGGAAAGCTTTGTTTGTTTGTTTGAAATGAATAGGCT
Source organism: Lacanobia wlatinum (assembly GCA_947578705.1). Taxonomy (NCBI): domain Eukaryota; kingdom Metazoa; phylum Arthropoda; class Insecta; order Lepidoptera; family Noctuidae; genus Lacanobia; species Lacanobia wlatinum. The sequence goes on along the minus strand of OX388052.1, from coordinate 11,059,167 downwards.
CCGAAACTACTGGACCGATTTGAAAAATTCTTTCAGCAATAGATAGCTACATTATCAGGGAGTAACATAGGCTATATATTATCCCTATACTCCCACGGGAACGGGAACTACGCGGGTGAAACCGCGTGACGTCCACTAGTAGTGAATAAAGTCAGAGGATTGATTGAGTATCCCTACTGCGACATGAACCCATGACAAATAAACTCGTCCTGCACACAGTAAAATGGCAACTTAGCATTTTATCCTTTGGGTATCAGCGAAATTGTATCATTCTTTACTGTTATTTATTTTACTTTGTGTTTTTTGTGTAGATTCAATGTTTTATATTCTATTCTTAACGTAAAGAACGTATCAGAAAGTAGCGTAGGTGGCGATCGTTTAAAGAGCGACCTATCAGCATGTTCTCAATTTAACTGGTCGACAGTAAGACAGAATAACGGACAGATTGCAGAACTATACCCTGATTGGTCGCCAGTTCATGTCTGTTTACAATTAATCGGTGCGGCACGAACGTATCATAAATTATCGAATTCTGATGCCTCTTGTTGCGCACAATTTTATCGAAAGTTTTAACCTTTAGAGATGTTTTACAAACGCACGGTGAATTTTATAATCCGTTGACATTAATATTTCTAGATACCCACGTAATAGGAGCACTCTTAGCAAGGCAAAGACTAACATAATATCTCTTGGTTTTAGGAAACAACAAGAGGAACTGAAAGACAAGCTGCAACGGCTGGAGTCCAAGGTGCTGGTGGGCGGAGAAAACCTGCTGGACAAGGCTGATGCGCAGAGACAACTGCTGGAGCAAGCCGCGCGCGAGCTGGAGCTCAGGAGACTCAACGAGCTGCGTCTGCAAGAAGATCTGCAGAAGAAAGAGGTATGCTCTTGTAGCGGCATCTATACCGCCACATATGAACTACAAAAATAGTCCTTACGTCACTCCTATGTAATTCAAGGCGTTGTCAAAGTTCTCCGCGCAATTTGAATATATACAAGAGCCCGACATCAACTATCGGGCAGTTGCCCACCAGACCACAGTTGCCACCAGTTGTCTGGCAAGGAGGATCCTCCGACCAAACACTCGTTTGGTCGGAGGATCCTCCTATTTGAATGGAGGTTGCCTACAAAAACGTATACTAAACATGTTCTTCTAGGATATTGAATTATACTCGTACTCGTTGAAGTCCGCCTTGCTGTCGTCGGTAAATTTCTACGAGACGTTTTTTTTCCGCCAGTGTCGTTGTGACTCAAGACAGTCGCATATCCACAAGAAGTCATTGCACATGAAAAAAAAATCGCGTGTGACATTTATGTGCGCAAAACTCAACAAAATGTACTGAACACTGATTTTTTTCGCGATTTCAGTGTTGGTTCCATAGTAAAACTTGTTCATGATGATGAGTGCAATGTGCCGTTTACAGGTATTGCGTTTATTCTAGGTATATATGTGAATCTATAAAAGCTACGAGATTTGCTATACTCCGAAAGGTGCAGCATTAGAATATCATCAATGTACTCTTACAACATCATTATTACGTATCGTGCTTAGTTTATTTAAGAGTTAAGTTTTTTTTAATTCAAGAAAAGATCTCCTGGAAGGACTTGGGGGAGGCCTCTGCTCAGTACGGGCTAAAAAAAAAAAAAACAAAATCTGGATGAAAATTGAACGATTTTCGTCTAACACAATGGGGATACGAAAATGGGATGGGGAAAGCGTTGTCCGAAAAATGGCCTTTCTAAAACACTGTGCCAGACCGACTTAGAAAATTAGTACTCTGTTTTACTTGTAGTCTATATTTATCTATTAAGAAAACCCATCCACTCACAGGCGGAACGTCTCGACCTAGAAGAACGTTACTCCAGTCTCCAAGAAGAAAACGCAGCGAAGACCCGCAAGCTCAAACGAGCGGTTCAACTCCTCAACTCAGCGAAGGCAGAACTGGCTGACCAGCAGAGGGAACAGCAGAGGGAGATGGAGGGTATCCTGGACAGCGTGAGGGCGTTGAAGAGGGAGATCCAGTTGGCTGACCTTGTGCTGGACTCTTATATACCTAAGGAGTATCAGGTAATGTAGATCTGGTGTAGTATTTTCTCTGGCAGGCAAGGGATAGCGAGCAACCGTCTTATTTAAGACTAGTGGACGTCACGCGGTTTCGCCCGCGTAGTTCCCGTTCCTGTGGGAGTACGGGGATAAAATATAGCCTATGTTACTCCCTGATAATGTAGCTATCCATTGCTGAAAGAATTTTTCAAATCGATCCAGTAGTTTCGGAGCCTATTCATTTCAAACAAACAAACAAATCTTTCCTCTTTATAATATTATTACTAGCTGACCCGCGCAACTTCGTCTACGTCGCATTTTTCATTACTGCTCCGCTCCTATTGGTCTTAGCGTGATATATAGCCTATAGCCTTCCTCGATAAATGGGCTATCTAACACTGAAATAATTTTTCAAATCGGACCAGTAGTCCCTGAGATTAGCGCGTTCAAGCAAACAAACAAACAAACTCTTCAGCTTTATATATTAGTATAGATATAGTGTAGACAACCACTTCGCCCGCGACTTCGTTCGCGCGGGTTTAGTATTGTAATTTTCGTAAGAATCTCTATTTTTTTTTTCGAAAATAAGTTATATCCTATGTTACTCAGGGATAATGTAGCGTTCTAATGGCGAAAGAATTTTGATAATACAAATCTTTCTCTTTATAATATTAGTGTAGAGAAATTGGAAAATAAGTATTAAGTTCGTTATAAATGCCTCATTTGATTGATCTTGTGATCGAAAGCGGATTTTTGACGCACTTCCCGATCAGCTAGGAAACTAAAACTTTTTTCAATCGATTCAGCTTGCCGTCAAGTTTAAGAATATGCAGAAATATTTTATAAAATAACCCTCCTACTGGCGTAGTCGGGTAGAAAAGGAACTCGTTTCAACCGGGTGTCCAAAGTCATGACTGCTTAGGACTTTGCCAAAAAAATCACAGGTGGGTTTTCCATTCACATTTTTTTCTTAACAGTTTTTTTTTATAAGTAACATTTAAATTGTTAATTACAGGCTCTTATAGAACAATATGTCCACTGGAACGAGCAACTAGGCGAGTGGCAAGTCAAGTGCGTCGCCTACACCGGCAACAACATGAGCACGCCCCACCACAACGTGACGCCGCACACTCACACCAAACATGTAAGTGAACCTTATGCCGACGACATAGAGATCATAGAACAGCATTACAACGCGAATTTGAACCTTATTTCAATGAGAGTAGCGTCTGTGGTGTTGTCCTTCAAAGAGCATTGCTTAATTTGTTGGTTGCCGGGAAAACCGGGAGATTTGTCAGCGACCTCTACCGGCGCGATACGACCCACAAATGAACGCGACGATCGCATATTTGCCCGATTATCGCTTTGTTTTAGGACATTAGATAACTCTGTTTGTGCATAAAGTAGGCCTTAAGTATAAAAAAATATTTAATCGTGTACAGACGCAGCACACCAAACTACACGAAACTGTAATATTTATCAATTAACCTTGAACCTAACGATTTACCGATAAAGTTGAAAATCTATTAAAGAAATTTGACAGATTTTTGTAGCTTGATATGCTGGCGTCTGTAGTTTGACCACTAAAAATGTCCCTTAGCTCAGGCTATAAAGCGTTCCCTGTACAGATGGAGCCGCCCGACCTGTCGGACCGCTACCTGTCGTACGGCTCGGCGAGCAGCCGCCCGCCCACGCGCCTGGCGCGCCCGCACACGTCGGCCGTGCCGCGCCCGCACACCGCGCTGCGCCAGCGCCAGTAGACTAACATAGGCGTATTACACATGTAACAACATGCTTGTAGGCATAGCTTGTACAATTATGTTTTCAATTCGCTTCTGAAATTGCCTGAGGTCACTTAAGTGAAGTTCCGAGTGATACTAAGTCGTGTTGGTTTTTGCAATTTGAAGCACGAATATAAGGCATGGGTAAGGGAAAAAAGTAGAACAAAAATCTTATAAAAATAATATATTATACCCTTAATATGTAACGATCTCATGACTTTCAGAATGAAGTTGTAAAACTTTTAGGGCCTGTTTCGAGGTATGAGGCTACGCGTCGCTAGTTCAGGAACAAATTCGACTAGAATATAAAAAAATATCTTACAGATAGATTAACGGGATCTTATTCGGAGGGAAACTGGCAAGTAGTAAAAATGGACATTTTATACTAGTTCCAGACTATTAACAATATAACCAGCAAATAATTTTAATATACCTCTCCTTGATAATGTACGATACCAAATGTAGGTATTTAATAACAAAAAAATATGTGTACTTGCCTATAATAAAAGGTTGAAGTATTATTTTAAAATGAAAAGCTCTCAAAATTGTGATTAAAGTAATAATTTCCTATTTTTTTTTTTTAGTAAATATTGTAATGATTTTATTTTATATCTAAGAAACTTAGAAATTAGTATTAAAATTATTTTAAAATGAATTAACGAAATTCCATGCACTTCTGCTTGTGGTTATTTTTCGACATATTATTAGTCCGTTCACGAAAAATATTTATTCTTCCTGTAAACATTTATTTTCTAGTTAAATATTGAAATGGCAGCAAAAAACATGTATTCAGGCCGAAAACACGTTGGCAAGCCGCTAGGTTAAGCCGCATTTGTACCTTGCATGCAAGTTGCATTCTATTGCGGGCTACCGCGGTAGAGAGCCGTGATAGGTGACAGCACAGAAGTGTCAATGTCTAGTATTTAATTAAAACGTAAAAGTTTCGAATAAGCGTCACTAGATGGCACGGTCTACGCTGTGCGTTGCGTGTCCTATGTGAGTCTGTAATCCCTCGATCACGCCCCGTTTCAGCTTGCATGCGAGTTGCTTGCAAGTAATAATGCGGCTTTAGCGCCAAAACCTCTATGTGAGGAACCTGGCGAGTAGTGAAGTAGAAGAAACTTTGTAAGTTGTTTGTAACCTAACACACTGGAACCTCGCTCGCTACGCAACGCTCGTTTTTGTTTTTAACGGGTGGAAATCCTCATGGATGTCCTCCGCCCTGGGGCGGGCGGAGGGGTCTGTCAGACTCTTACTGACTAAAACCACCCCGGTGTTCCATCTCTCACCTACGCCGAGAATCGCGAGGGTTTCCGTAATCCCCGGCTGCTGCCGGCCCGCCTCTGCGAGCCACCTCGGGTCAGCGGAAGGAGTAAGGTGTTTGACTCCTCCCGCGACGTCAGAGAGGGACGCACGGGAACACCGCGCGCCACCACCTCGGGTCCGGATGAATGGGGGGCGACAGCCATCTCCAGGACCGCCGCCCCTGGACCCAGTTAGGGGGGCCGGAGGAGGGCAGCGTATGCCCTCCTCCGACGCCCGGTGCGTCTGCTGCGGGCCGGGAGGGAGGTCGAGATCTCCCTTTCCCTTTCCGCAGCCTCCTTCTGCGCGATAACTGTTTCGCAGAAGGAGACCACCGCGTCCCAGGACTCCTCGCCGTCAGCCATAGCACAGACTACGGCTGGCAGCGAGAGGTCACTGCCTACCACAGAAATGAGGGCACGACGCGGCTCCTCCCAAGCGGCACACTCTACCAGCGTATGCCGCGCCGTGTCCTCCCGACAGTCGACGCAGTGGTGACACCGAGCGTCCGGCTATGCGACACAGAAACCTCCCGAAGCAGCCATGCCCCGAGAGGACCTGTGTCACACGAAATGACAGGGAGCCGTGCCTTCTCCCAAGCCACCGGTCGAGCACTGGCCGGATGGCCTCGATAGTGACGAGGCCGGCGGAAGGGCGTGAGAGCCTGTCCCGCCATTCCGCCACCAGGACCTCGCGCAGCTGCGACCGACGCAGCTCGATGTGTCGCTGCATCAGTCGCTCGCCGCGCGCCCGCGCCTCGTTTTGGACCTGAGGTGACTGACCTCAACTTAGCTAGTCGCATTCCAGTGATTTTTTATAACTATATTTTCTATTTTTAGTTCGCTTTAGCTAATTTGTTCAGTATTATGAATGAGGCACAAATATATTGTCGCTATATATGTATTTTGTAATATCACACGCGTTTGTGCAATGTATTATTTTAAATGAATAAACTTTTTTACGAATATTTTCGATGTTTAATTTTATATCCAGTACCTCACCTAATCACAGGTAATATAAAAAATACAACCGACTTCCAAATAAAAAAAGTTTTATACAACAAGAATACGCCCGCAACTAAAGCCGAAACTACGACCTTCGGGCTTAGAGAGTAGCCCCCTGCAGTTTCCGACGCCGATTGTGACCCTAAACCACACATAAAATTTCATCAAAATCGGTCCAGCCATTTGGGACAAGTTCAGTGATATACACACGGACAGAAGAATTAATACATCAAGTTGATTGGCGACTCAGTGGTGACATGAGTGTGTCTGTATCAACTATAATATTTTTACATTACACTACCCCTTATAACATGCCAAACTGACAAAACTTATAAAGCCATATAGATTTGATCTAAAACCGTATCACTTTCGTAATTTCTTTAACATTTTTCAGCAAAATTCCTGAAGTTAAAATATGACTCTCATAGACGCTATTTTGAAAGCTAAACCTCATGAGGAAGGAAAGTATACTTCTCCGCCGCCTGAAGTCAAATCGAATGAGAAGTTAAAATTAAAACGAATACATAAGGTAAGATTGTAGATGTCGGCGAGATTTGACTCGGTGGATCGCAGAGCTAAGAGGCTCATTGGCGACGTAAAACTGGTGGATGCCAAGTTACACAGCTTGGCTCATCACCGCAAGGTTGCCTGCTTGTCGGTCTGCTACAGATTGTACTTCGGTGTGTGCCCAACAACTCCACGACCTCATCCCATAGACCCCCTACTACCATCGGATATCCAGGCGCTCTGCAAATTACCATCCCTACCTTGTTGCTATTCCACCAATTCGCACTAAGCGTTTCCAAACGTCTTTTACAATGTGCACAGCAAAGGAGTGGAACTGCCTACGTCTGTGTTTTCAAACGCTTTCAACCCTCATCTCTTCAAAGTTAGAGTGCACAGCACAGGCTCCTTCTGGGTAAGCTCACTCCATCGTAGACTTTGTCTCTGTCATCTCTGACCTAGACTAGAGTCAAGAGCAAACCCATTACAAATAAAAAAACTGGCCAAGTGCGAGTCAGACTCGCCCACCGAGGGTTCTAAATACTATATTTTTAGGGTTCCGTACCCAAAGGGTAACCAATGGAACCCTATAACTAAGCCTCCGCTGTCCGTCCGTCTGTCTGTCAGCGGGCTATATTTCAAGAACCGTAATAGGTACCTATAGACAGTTGAAACTTTCACAGATTGTGTTTTCTGTTGCCGCTATAACAACAAATACTAAAAATTAAGGTTTATGGTACGGAACCCTTCGTGTGAGTCCGACTCGCACTTAGCCGGTTTTTTAGGTCAGTGGGTCATCTTAGGGGCGGAGTTTTCTATGATTTAATAACAAATGTGTAGTTTTCAGACTTTTTCCTATACTTCTAGTATAAGAGCTGGGTATCACTTGCCAAATTTCATAGTTCTAGGTCAACGGGAAAAACCCTGATACATTTTGATTCCCTTGAGAGTGTCGAAAGATACGTTTTTTGCGGCATAAACGTCTTAGAAGTTTGATTTTTTTACAGCAGCAAGCAGCCATAGACTTGAGTATATAGTTTTAATTTGAACTCGATGCCTCCACGCGTTCCCGAGATAAACGGTATCGACAGACAGACGGACGGACAACAAAGTGATCCTATAAGGGTTCCGTTTTTTCCTTTTGATGTACGGAACCCTAAAAATGAGCCATCGAACTAGCAAAAAATGTGGACCAACTACTAGGTGACTAGGCGTTACTAAAAAAATCCTAATCGAAAACCCCACAAGAAAGAGGGCAAGGATGGCCCAACTAGGGAATCAAGCCCAGGACCTTATGCTTAGCAGTCGCCTTTGCGACTATAAGACTGACGATGATGATGAATTGATGACTTCTAATAAGTCGCCATGGGGGCTACTCTCTAACGAAATCCGTAGTTGCGGGCGGGCGTATTCCACTCCGTATCACCTACAGACTTACGATTAGTCCCGAACCCAAACTGAGAATGAATGACAACACGATTTCACAGTAACTGTCAAATCGTGTTATCATTAGTTCTCAGTGGTTAGGTGATATACGGAGTAGAAAATGCCCGTCCGCAACTAAGCCCGAAACTACGGATTTCGTTAGAGAGTAGTCTGTAAAGTTTCACCAACTAATTGGACCGTGGAGTCCGAGTGCTCATACGTTATTAAGGCTTGTATACATGCCAATGACCTTGTGCATATAAACGGAGCTTGCTACTTCTCTACGCGTTAAAAAAAAAAAATATATAATTTTATTATATTTTTTTTTTTGACTTTTGTTAAATTATAAAGGAGTAAAATGATTTCATATCACCGATTTGGAGGTGATTTAGTGTTTTTTTTTCTTATTATGTCGTACCGATACATAAATTCTGGCCAAACCAAATTGCGCATCATATTTTTTTTTATTACTATTTATAGGCTCGCGTTTGACCACTATCATCTAATATCATGTAGATTACTACCTATTTTTTCAGATGCAATTTCTCAGTAAATGCCGACGAAAAGTTGCTTCATCTGCACGCTGTTTTAAGCATTTCTCGAGAGAGCAGACTCAAAAAGGAATCGTACCTTTTGTACAATAACTGATCGTTGAATATTTGCACCTAGATCTAGATGACATAGATGACTTCGCGTGACCCAAGGGTTGGGTTGTGCCTCGGACAGAGGATAAGCATTGCCATACAACATGGCAATGCCGCCAGTCTTTTGGGCTCACTTGCGGACGAATTTTTTCACGTCTTTTATATTAGTTAGGAGTTTTATTTAAATTTTAAATGTATATAGTTAGATTAGTATTTAAAGTACAAAATCTATTTGATAAGTTGTGCTCAAATTGGACCCGCGAAAATTTCAGTATGCGCACGTCCCAGCGAGAGTAGACGCGTCCCCGCCACCGTGTAACCCACAGAGAAAACTGCGCAACTTGAAGGAATGGAGCAAAAATCTAGAAATTCTGTTTATGGAGAATGTACACCTATTGACACGCATCAGGATGGCACATTTCATGAGGGTAACCCATCTTTATATTTACTATCTTGTTCCTGAAAAATCTAAAGGTATGTGAGTTCTGTAGTGCTATTCTCTAACAACATTTTCGTATCTCGACAGTAGAATTCGAGGTGAGTTTCAAATGAAGATCTTTATGTTGTGTGCAATAAAGCTCACTTTGTGAGTTTTATCACTCAGGTGAAGCTCGATATCGAAATAGTTTCTTACAGAATAGACTAGCTGTAGTTCCCCTAAAAAAAGGCGTGATTTTTGTATGTCACACACACACACCCACAGCCCACACCCCACCCCCACCATAGCCACACACACAGCCCACAGCTTTAGCGAGGCTAAACAAATGAAGCGATTTTATTGGTTCTTAACAAGCACATCCGTAGCTTCGCATCCTTGTTGTTGTTAACGCACACGTTAACACCTCCAAGACACACATGCGTCATCAAGCAGAGGGGAGCGGGCGGCGTGGTAGCAGCAGCGGCTCGACGACGGCTCGCGCGCCCTCGACAGGACACTTCTTTTAACACCGCGACCACGATCGCATCGATTTTAATAATTAAATTTGACCTGTAAAATACCTAATATTATAACCTAGAAATACATTCCGCTTTTTATTCCACCTGAGCCTATCTAGTTGTTCCTGGTCGTTCGTCAACAGGATCGTTTTAGCGAGCATTCTAGCGAAATAACAGTATACAACGTGTAACAGAATAAACGCAATACCTCTTAAGGGGTCATTTTACTCATCATTATGAACAACTTTTACTATAGGACTAAAACCGAAATCGCATTAAAAAAAAATCTGCTGTCCAGTACATTTTGTCGAGTTATGCGCACAGAAATACATGGGGGACTCGATTTTTTTTTCGCGATTTCAGTGATGGTCCCATAGGTAAGTTATTCATAATTATGAGTTCAATGACCCCTTAAGAGGAATTGCGTCTGTTACAGGTTGTATTTACTTCGATATTTTTGCCAAGCCGAGCAACTTTGTTCCGGTGTCACCATCTTTCTTTTTTTTTTTAATATATAGTCCAGAAGTGTAAAAGCAACACACGCGACCTTCAAGTCTGATATTTGTATAAAGAATGCATTTTCTGACGAGCAGTTACTAGAGCGTTCGCTAGAATGAACGTGCAAATGTTCGTAGCGATGTTTGGCTTTATGCTTGGCTCTGTTTGTTGTTCAGGCACTTGTCTCAACGCTGATGATCAGCGAGAAACGAGTAAAGCTGGAACCTATACGAGTTAACGAGCAGCGAGAAGCGATTCGAGAGCGTAGTTCCGATAGTTTTGTCGCTCGGCTATAAGCGAGTGCTCTTGTGTGACGAGCGATTACTCGCACCTTCGCTCCGGCCCGCACTAAAGGTAGAAATGACCGCTGGTTGGTCTCTCGGCGTGAGTTTTGATTTCTGACCGCCAAGCGAGTTTCGTTGAGCGAGTATAATCTTATCTCTTGCTCTATATGTCATAGCTCTTGTCCCTGCGGCAAAGTAGTGGTAAAAGAGTTCTCGCCGGCAGTGTGAACAGCCAGCTTGCGATTATAAATGCATGTGCCTCTTTTACTCAGACGGGATCTATCTTTTGTTCATTTCCTCAGCGAGTAAATAGTCGATAGCTTCTCGCTTCCTCGTCGGCGGTGAGACAAGTGCCTAAGTTCGAATCGACAAATGCTCGATGTTCTTTGTTTCAAATGCTTGATTACAAGTGAATGCTCAAGTCTACCCACCTTTATATTAAAAATTGTTTACTATTCCCTTGTCAGGGCCGAGTGGATTGTCGCTGGCGTAAGAAACCATGCCGCAGCTTGCAGTATTGTCAACAGAGACTCGACTTCCTCAAGAGAGTACGGAAAGAGAATCTAGCGCTGTATAAACGAATATTGGGCACGGTAAGTGAACTCTTACGTGGGATGCTAAAGTATCTAAACACTGCTTCTTAACGCCTCGTTTAAGGAGACGCGTGGCGTCTCGCGGTGCGTCCGACGTTTTTAGGGTTCCGTACCTAAAAAGGTAAAAAAAGGAACCCTTATAAGATCACTTTCTTATCCATCTGTCTGTCCGTGTGTCACCACCGATTTTATCAAGAACAGGTGATCCTAGCAAGTTAAAATTTATACCAGATACTGAGGTCTAAAGTCCGTATTAAGTGTATAAGGTAAAGCAAGGTCCTGAGTCAACACGATAAAAGATATGGGCAAATTTAGATTTTCGCGAAAACTTGTTACTTGACTTAAAGTCCTATTACCTAGCTGGGGCAGAGAGCGTCCACAGTAGTTCTCCATCGCGAGCGGTCTTGAGCTTCACGCTTCACTTCACTCCACGTCAGTCCGATGCTCGTCGCTTCTGCCAACACGGTGCGTCGACAGGTTTTTCGGGGACGGCCACGCTTCCTTTTCCCTTGAGGATTCTAATCCATAGCCTGTTTGGGAAAATGATCGGGATCCCTCCGGAGCGTGTGACCAATCCACATCCACTTACGACGCTTGATCTGGCGGTCGATCGGGTTCTCGTGGCATTTCTCCAATAGCTCTACGTTAGAGATCGTCTCGGGCCAGTAAATCCCGAGGATACGGCGAAGGCATCGGTTGACGAAGACCTGGATTTGGCGTGAGATGTCCTTGGTTACCTTCCACGTTTCGCACCCGTAGAGCAGCATGGATTTGACATTGGATCCGAAGATTTTGAGTTTGACTCTTCGGGTCAGTTTCCGTAATTGCCAGACAGGTCTCAGCTGCGCGAATGTAGCTCGGGCTTTGGCAATCCGTGAAGTGACCTCCTCTTCCGTTCCTCCAGTCTCCGACACGACACTCCCGAGGTAAGTAAACTAGGTGGACGCGTTCCACTGCCTCTGTGCCGATAAACAACGATGTAGAATTCTTCACTCCCGTACGCATCTCTTGGGTCTTCCTGGTGTTAATTTTAAGACCGGTTTTCGCTGCCTCCTGGCACAGGTCGTGAAATTTTGCTTACATGTCGTAAAGGGAAAATTCCGAAAAATAAGTTGAAAATTAAGGTAAATTTTTGTACTTACAAATTTTCGCGAAAATCTAAATTTGCCCAACTCTTTTTATCGTGTTGACTCAGGAACTTGAATTGTATACACCTAATAGGGACGTATATGGTGGTACGGAACCTCGGTGCGCGAGTCCGACTCGCTTTTGACCGGGTTTTTATTCCGTTTACAGACAGGCGGCGCGTGCAGCAGCTACCATTATCACACGCGCAAACACAAACATATGGCAATGTACCGAATGTACGATGTTGTTTATGAAGATACGAGGCGTACTGCGCGACGCCCCGCGTCTCCGTAAACGAAGCCTTAACAGGAAATGCTGGCGGCGAGACTTCGTATGTAAAAGTCATAATTCGAGGTTTGGCTCTCGACTGTTTTCTCCTCGAATATTGGACCGATATAAGAGATATTTTACAAATTGAATAAGAAGGATGTATACTGTGTCTCTATGTTTTCCTTTTTTGATTAATAGTTGGCTCTGTTGACAGCGATTTATCGGTCAATTTTGAGCATTTTGTGTGAGTTCTAGTGCTATACGGTTTATAAATCATCAAAAAAGAAAACATAGAGACACAGTATATATCCTTCTTATTCAGTTTGTAAAATATTTCTTAAATTGGTCCAATATTGGAGGAGAAAACAGTCGAGAGCCAAACCTCGAATTATGACCAGCATTTTCTCTTAATGTAGTGCTCGCAAGTGGTATGCTCAGCGGGATGTCTTCGTTTCCTAGGTTCGATTCCCAGGTCGGACAGTGTTTTGGTTTAGCCATCAGGGCGGTCTAAAAAGGTCACTTTACTATAATCATAATATTAATCATTCAACAACCTGTTAAATTCCGTTTTCATCTTTATCGCGAAAGCATTAGGTTCAAGGTTGATTGGGAAAATTTGACAGTTTCGGGTAGCGTAAAAACTGTTTCGTTCTACCTTGTTTCGTTCTTTGTCTATTTCTGTACTCAGACTGCGCGCGTAGAGACTACTGTGGAGCTGAACCAGGACTGGATTCGCAATAAACGTAAGATCGTGGAACAAGCGAGCACCACGTTCGTGCTGTTCCCTCCTAACCCTCAGGAGGAGATGGAGGACCTGGCTTTTAAGGCCGCGCCGGGTGTCAAGCGGCCGAGGTAGGTACTTTAGTTTGAATACTGCTCCTTCTTTTTAGGGTTCCGTACCGAAAAGGTAACTAACGGAACCCTATTACTAAGTCTCCGCCGTCCGTCCGTCCGTCTGTCAGCAGGCTGTATCTCAAGAACCTTAATAGGTAGACGCGTTGTGTTCCACGCGCGCTTCAAAGAGATGTCAGGATAGTAGACGGAGCCCGCTAGGGTCAGTGCCTGCCAAGGTTGTAGAATTTGTTCGAAAGAGTCACCGCGGCCCTGGAACGCAAAAGGCACTAGGAGGAACACGGATGGGTTTTAGTCAGTAGAGTCTGACACTTCCTTCTGCTCCGCCCAGAGCAGGAGGAGTCATTTGATGATTTTCCGTCCTAAAAAAAGGGGGCAGTTAAAATACCTTCCATCTGCGTCCTCAAATACCTTGGGAAACCCTTACGTGTAACCCTCTATTCGAAGAAAACTGAACGTGATAAGAATTTTTATTTGAGATGGGTTTGCTCTTTGAGTCTAGGTCATAGGTGACGGAGACAGTCGACGATGGAGTGAGCTTACCCAGAAGAAGTCTGTTCACTCTAACTTTGAAGAGATTAGGGTTGAATGCATTCGGAAACACAGAAGCAGGTAGAGAGCATTTTGTTAGGTCATTCTGTAAGGTAGTAGATATCTTGGATTTCTCGAGATTAAAAAAAAATCTTCTTAGAACATAATTGTCCACACCACACCACACACCACCACACCGGACCACAAGACGTACGGCGATGCGCCACCGGTACATGGTGGATATCCCACCCACACGCAGAACAGCACACAGTACAACTAAGGAGTGGAATTCCCTGCCAGAGTTTGTTTTTCCTGATAGCTACAACCTGAGAGTCTTTAAGTCAAGAGTGAATAGGTTACTTCTAGACAAGCCTGACCACTCCATCTTTGACCACATCATCGCTTACCATCAGATGAGATGGCCAAACGAACTGCGCCTATCAATAATAAAAAATATATACATTTTGACGTGATAACGTCTTATAAATCGATGAACGCCGGCTGCACGTACGAAAGTGTCACGTTAACTCACGTTACGCAAGCGAGAGTGAGGAACAAGCGATAGAGAGGCACGATCGGCTTAAGCGTTCGGCTTGTTTGTTAAGAATTCAATTGTTTTCTTATGACGTTATCACGTAAAATTATCGTCCGTAAACTGACTTTACAAAAAAACTTTTTTTTTTAAAGTAACCTGTAATAAGACATTCTCCTTTAGATATTTCAATTTATTTTTAAACACTCCAAAACGGACTCGTACCATTGTAATGTTATCGAAAATACTATTCATCCGTGAAGTTTCTGAAACCTCCTGCACCTTATACAGGGTGTACATAAAGCTGGGAATGCACGAGGGAGCAGTGATGGGTGAGATCTGCGTGGAACTGTTCACGGACACGTGTCCGAACACGTGCCAACTGTTCCTGGAGCTGGTGGACGGAGACGCCCATGGATACGGCTATGTGAACACGTGCTTTTTTAGGTAAATATTCAGTGATAGGGAAAGATGAGTAAGTACTTATAATCTCTGTGTCAGTAGATAGAACCACGTGTTGGACAAGGAAAGGTTTGCGTTTATATACAAAAGATCAGTCCTTGCAATTCGGGTTTCATTTAAAGGGGTTTTTTTTTTCAGCCAAAGACGAAACCAATTTTTCAATCAATTTTCGCAGAACGCTTTATAACTTCATCGCTGATGAAAGTATTTAAAAAATAATTCCATGACTGATTACTAGAGTCAATAAATATTTCATTTTCATCATATCATCATCATATCACCCGAAAGACGTCCACTGCTGGACATAGGCCTCCCCCAAGCGTCGCCACAACGACCGGTCCTGTGCGTCTCGCATCCATCGGCTACCCGCGACCTTCACCAGGTCATCGGTCCACCTTGTGGGAGGCCTCCCAACGTTACGCCTTCCGGTACGCGGTCGCCCCTCCAGAACTTTTTGGCTCCATCGACCATCTGTTCTGCGAGCAATGTGCCCTGCCCACTGCCACTTTAGTTTGGCGATCCTTCGGGCTATGTCGGTAACCTTGGTTCTCTTGCGGATATCATCATTCCTGATTCGATCACGCAAGGAAACTCCAAGCATTGCCCTTTGTGTGACTTTGAGCCTTCTGATGAGGCCCATTGTAAGCGACCACGTTTCAGTTTCGTATGTCATCACTGGTAACACGCACTGATCATACGACTTTCGTCTTGAGACACGTGGCATGTGGGACGAGAAGGTACCGCACAACTTCCCGAACGCTGTCCAGCCGAGTCGGATTCGACGGTTGACCTCTTTCTCGAAGTTGGCCCTACCTAACTGGACCGTTTGTCCTAGGTAGATGTCCCTCGTACTCGTCTACAACTTCGAGTGTAGAGTTTCCGATCTTGATGGGAGTGGGTGCTACATGGGTATTTAACATGATCTTGTTTTGTCCATGTTCATTTTGAGACCCACTCTTTCGGAAGCTCTATTGAGGTCATCGAGCATTGTACTGAGGTCCTCCGTAGTCTCAGCCATGACGACTATATCGTCGGCAAATCGAAGGTGACTGATGTACCCGCCATTAACATTAATACCTAGCCTTCTCCAGACCAAAACCTTGAAGACATCCTCCATTTCGGCTGTAAACAGTTTCGGAGAAATGACGTCTCCCTGCCTCACACCCCGCTGCAGGAGGATAGGTTTCGAGGTCTGATCCTGAAGTCGGACTGACATGGTGGCGTTTTTGTACAAACCTTTCAACACCTCGATGTACCGATAGTCGATCTGGCACCGTTGGAGAGACTGCAGCACAGTCCCAAGTCTCGATCGAATCAAAGGCTTTCTCGTAGTCCAGAAACGCTAAGCAGAGGGGCAGATTATACTCTTCGGTCTTCTGTATAACCTGACGGAGCGTATGTATGTGGTCTACGGTGCTGAAGAACGGTGCTGGAAAACAGCTTGTAGACATGGCTTAGAAGTGAGATGGGCCTATAGTTCTTAAGTAGGGCATTGTCGCCCTTCTTAAATAAGAGTACCACCACACCTCTACTCCATGCCTGTGGCGTTTTCCCTTCAAGTATGACGGAATTGAACAGTTCCTGAAAAGCCTTAAGGACCGCCGACCGGTCTTCCACCCGCCTTCAGGAGTTCGGCCGTAATTCCGTCCTCACCCGACGCCCTGTTGTTTTTAAGCTGCTTCAGAGCCATCCTAATCTCATACAGCGGACATCAGCCTGTATGAGATTAGGATGGCTCGGATGTGCTCGGTATAGAGCCGGGTCAATTTAGCTCTTGGGTCGTTAGCTAGATTCGTATCGGGTTTAGTCATTGACGTGTATAACTGTCCGTAGAACGTCTCGATCTCTCTCAGAAGCTCCGATTTGGCGGATATGGTTCTGCCATCAGCGGTCTTCAGTTTCGTGAGCTGGCTTTGCCCAATAGACAGATCTCCAGCAAAGACCCTGGAGCCCTTATTCCGCTCTATCGAATCTTTAATCTTTTCAGTATTAAAGCGGCGGAGGTCTCTTTTCAAAGACTTGGAGATCCGTCTATTGAGCTGCCGGTATCTGCACGCATCTTCTGAGAACTCAAGACTGCAGAATCATATCCCGCCTCTCCTTCATGAACTTCAAAGTAGGATCAGAGACCCTCTTGTTCTTATTGTACGGCGAGTCTTGAAAAACTTAGACCCGACCGTATGGACAGTTTCCACGAACCCATCGTCGTAATCGTCCACGGAGCTCCCGGGGCACTCGAAACGGTTCTGAAGTTCGAGCTGAAAGCTCTCGAAGTTTTGGATCTGGATCTGTGCTGGACGGAGCGTAGACCTCATCAGTCGAGACCTTCCTAGCTTGATATTTAGATTCAATGTGCCTCTTACCATGCGGTGATCACTTCCGGTTTTCACCGCGTTAATCACAGAGACATCATTGAATATTTGCTTCTTCGTCGACATGATGAAGTCAATCTCATTTTTGGTTACACCGTCTGGGCTCTGCCAGGTCCACTTCCTGTGCTCACGCTTTCTGAAGAAAGAGTTCATCATATAGAATCCTTTTCCATAAAACTAGCCAGTAAGTGTCCCCGGTGGTTCCGACGTCCAAATCGAAATTGCTCCACTCGCAGCTCATCACCGTCTCGT
Organism: Lacanobia wlatinum; assembly: GCA_947578705.1. Lineage (NCBI taxonomy): Eukaryota > Metazoa > Arthropoda > Insecta > Lepidoptera > Noctuidae > Lacanobia > Lacanobia wlatinum. The sequence continues at coordinate 11,041,753 of OX388052.1, read as the reverse complement.
TTGCCCAGTTTCACGTTGAAGTCCCCCATGACCACGGTGAAGTGAGTTTTATGACCATGTATGGCTCTGAATATATCCTCATACATGGTCTCTATTTCGTCGTCGGGGTGTGTCGAGATTGGGGCGTAAACCTGTACGACCTTCAACGAATATCTTGACGATATTCTAAGTATCAGGTACGCTACCCTGGTCGACACACTCTCGATGCTCACCACATTGGACACATGGGACCTGTGAACGATGAACCCGACACCACCCTGGGACTTCTGGTCACCCTCCCGGAAATAGAGCAGATTGCCGGATTTGAGAATTATCGTGTCCTCCCCCTCTCTTCGGACTTCAGACAATCCTACAATACTCCACCGCAACCTACTCAATTCCTCCTCAAGTTCGGTGATCTTCTTTTCGGTCCGGAGTGTTCTCGTGTTTAGTGTTGCCAGGTCCAATCGTCGGTGTTTTTTATGGTAGCCGGGTCCACTCCGGGGATTCTTAGCACCCCTTGCCTCGACGTGACCTTGACCGCTACCGGAGTCAAGGGTAGACGGGCTGCCGGGCACTAAGGGTCATTTTTTGGTTGTGCTTGTCATTGGGGGGGTTTGCCATAATTGCCACGCTTGGCAGGCGGGTTGGCGACCGATCAACCATTATCAAATCATTTCATTATGCAAATAATAAAATCGCATGTATATTCACTATTGCCAGTTTGGCTACGACATAAATATACGTCTTAACATTCCTACTTATAAAACCTTTTTGTTCACTAGTACACATAATCATTTTTTGTAATCATAAGCAATGTTTAAAAATAATAAACGAAGTCAAAATTATCCTGTCAAATTAAAATCCAAATGTCAAAATTATGCTCAAATTCATTTTGTGTCTGGCAACTTTTTTTAGCAGTATAATTTTATTTCTCTTGCTGATTTCTATGAAAATCATTGACCTATCTATCCTGGAGGGCATTGATCAGAAAGTGCTACAAGATGTTGGTATCCGACTCGGGAGTGACCGGATCTAATGAGCTCTACATAAAAGTCGTCAGTCCTGAAGGCCTGACATTCGCCGCGTATTTCTCCCAAGATACCCTTATTGAAGAAGTGAAAAACCGCGCGATTGATTACTTCTACCCTACCGGGGAAACAGGAGCGGGCCGGTTCAAAATTGTCCGAGTTTTTGATACTACAACTTTACATGACTTTCTGACGCTTTCTCAAGAGCAAGTCATGATGCAGGAAGAACTTCTGCTCGTAGAGAGACGTCTCCCCGAAGCTGGGACCTTGTGGGACCTCGGAGCGGTCAGGGCACCTCAGCATGGGACCATTGCTGCAGCCACGGCTTCTTTACCAATGCCTACAAACGCTATAAGACAGCCGAATCTCCAATCACTTTTATCTACCAACGAACTGTCGTATGAACTAAGGAAGATTTTGATATCATTGATAGAAGCAGGAGCTAGACTCGCCGCTTCAGGCAGAAACTATGAAATGACACTAGCTCAGCTTACTGCAGCTTTAGACGAGCCACAGAGGTTTCAACCAGCTGTCATCCAAGTCATAACCCCTGAAGATATTGCAGCCAGACTCAACATAGCGGATTACACAGCGCTAGATGAAACTCCTGGAGTGATCAAAACAGACGGAAACGAACTATACCGTCGGGCAGAACATTTGCAACGATTCCTGGAGAAATTCCGCGAATGGAGGAACAAGATTGCAGAACCGCCTAGTCCTGAATCCATTGGGGCGTTGAAAGACCTGGGGTTTACGTACGAAGAGGCTGATCGAGCACTGCGTAATACTGGCTGCAATGTCCCAGCTGCTGCCTCATACCTAATCGGAGAACGAGGTTCTAGTATCTTCGAACTTGTCAATGGATTGCCTGATGGTGTAATCCTGCAAACTTTGCTGAAGCAACCACATATTCAACGTGGCCTGCTGAATACGAGGATGCTGATCGCTTTTATAGCCATGGTCGGGCAGACGGGCAGTGCATCTTTGTGGCTGAACTCTCCTCATGGCAGTCCGTTGTTGTCCCAGATCTCGAGGACTTACCACTCGGAGAAGTACTGCCTAGCTGTGAACCAGTTTTCAGAAGAAAGGCGGGAGCAGACCGCCTCAACCACGAGTGCTCCTTCCACTTCTCGGCAGAGGCATTGAATGTTTGTTTTCTTTTACTTTGTTGCTTTTGATTAAATTTTTAGTTGTCAATGTGGTCTCTTTTATTTTATACCATGTAGGTAAAACTAGGTAGATTTATGTAGTTTAATTAAACATTCTTACTTACACTTTCTTTACAATAACAATTTGGATACCTAACACAATATGCAAGTATGAGCCTTTGATAAGAAGTGGTAATTCTTATCTACTAAGGATTTCTACAGTACCAGCAGAGCCCAGCGCAGGTATCGCAGGTAACATCGCAGACACTAAGCGAAATATCTCTTGATGTGTTTGTGAACGTACAGCTGTTCCAGAATACGTAAAAGTTTTAAACTTAAAAACTGCGTCGGCAAAGAAATATGCCTGATATTATTAACCTTATTTTTAACTTTTTAAAGACTATAATATCGTTAATATATTACTTATTTAACTATAGAAAGTTTGGATGGTCATAGATTTTATGGTTTCTTTGTCCAGGAAAGTACCACATCTTTACTGGAGTGGCGGGGATGTGATTTACAACAACGGTTTCGGATGCTACGCTCAAAGCGGCCGAGAGGTACCTATCGGTGCTGAGAACTACCACTATCCGCATTCCATGCCCGGTAATCAGTGTGCAAAGTAATTTGATAAGCAAAATCAGTCATGATGACAAAGTATTGGGATAACATAAAAACCTTTTACAAAAAAATATAACCGACTTCCAAACAAAACACCATAAACTTACAAAGTATAAAATAACCTTAATTTCGGAAGTCGGTTTTTATAGTTTTGTTTCTTAACACCACTTTTTGGAAGTCGGTTATATTTTTTTGTAAAAGTTTTTTATTTTTCACTTTTAAGTAGTGATACTTGGACGACATCTTCATACATACGTACAAAAAAAAATATAAAATAATAAAAATATTAAAAAAATACCCACCGAATTGAGAACCTCCTCCTTTTTTGGAAATCGGTTAAAACTTGTGCTGTACCTACCATCGACACTATGATGAAGAATCTCTTTAGCAGTCTACTGCTGGACAACTGGACATACGTTTCTTACCCCATTTCACTTGATCCACAACTACTCTCTTTTTTCCAACGCTGGATATAGCCCTCCCCGCGCGTGTCGCCACCACAACCGGTCCTGTGCGTCTGGCATCCATTGGCTACCCGCGACCCTGGGCCCGGCCTGCTACTGATTAACTACCAGCCAGACTGGGAAGATCGTCACTCTTGGTGAAGCTGTAATACCCTATTTTTGCTTTTTCTCTACTCAAAACCCTTTGGTAAACGTAACGCCTAAGGTCGGTGAAGAAAATGGCAATTCAAGAGTCCTTGAATGGTGATCGAGATACGAAAAACGAATCGCTACCTCCCTAGCTATTTATACCGTCAAACCGTGGCAATTAATACCGTCTTATGCTATAAGTATAGGAAAAAGCCTGAAAACTAAACATTTGTAATTAAATCATTTTAAAAAATATAGTCTTAATTTAAAGTAATTTGCAGCTACTAATTTGTACGGAACCCTCGGTGGGCGAGTCTGACTCGCACTTGGCTGGTTTTTTTTTACACTGCTTTTACCATTTCATCATTTGTCATTAAAGAGCGGGACCTCCTAGCGCCATATATTAAATTTCATTTTTTTTAAAGGCTGTTGATTCGTTGAATGAGGAATCGAAACCGGTGTTACTACGCAAAGTTTACATCATTGTAAGTTTAAAGCCTGACAAAAAAATCTTGCTTCCAAACGTGACATTGGCTAAATGCACAAACCGTGCGAAGCCATAGAAAAAAAAATATCTTGCTTAGGGGCATCGTAGTACCAAGTAAATGAGCTGTGGAAGTCAGATGGGCGATCGCTCGCGGTCTACTGATTGACTGAATGCCTTATTGAATTAAGTCCGCCTTGGATATTTATTTTCAATTTTTTTTAAAGGCTATCGATACCCAAAATTGGGTGTACCTAAATCGAATGCCAAATAATCGAATATCAATGAGAGCTATCGCGTCTGAATTCGCCGCTAGGAGCGCTAGTGTAGCGTGAGGCGTTCGATATGTAAAATTTCATTGTTGGTTGGCTTTTGACAAGAGTTTATTTACTTATTTGTTTTGTTTTTGTGAATATTTTACTAAAACAACCTGAATATGGCAGATTATGTTACGGTTCTCCCGACCACTGCATTGAACTTTTTTTATAGGAAATATGTATAATAATATGTCCTTCTTGTTTTCCATTATGATGAGTCCACGTCACACTGCGACGATATCTATGATGTATTAATCGCACGTTCACGGCATCATAAATTATTTTTTGTTCACATGCGCGTAATAAGTAATAACCACTTTAATGCTACGATTAAGGACCTCACTCGACAGTGGCGCCAACTGATGAGTTCAAAAACGGTAGCCCTCATTGATCGAACACTATAAATCGAACGTTCAAAATATCGAATGTTTGTTTGATGGAGCGTTCAACGTTACGTAGAATACAAAAACTACGGATAAAAGGTACCTAAGTAAAAGATGAAAAGTTGACAACAATAAGACCACTTACCAGATGGGGATTGGAATGCGAGGTTTCCAGTCAGTTGCAGTCTCTCTTGGTCAACCTGCACTGCTTGGGTAAGATTTATACATAGGTATAATTATCAGAGGACTATTCTCGTCAACGTGTTCAGTATTCTGGGTAAAATGAGAGCACAAAACAAAGTTTAGTTTCACTACAACGTTCACTTGTTACTAGGAAGCAAAACAATTGTCTAACTATTTTAGTAACCGAGCAGCGGGTTCGCGACACCAATGTTACTTTGCTAACAACATTATCACATTTTTCAATGATCCAACTACATATAATCAATCAATATCCCAGCGTATACGTCAAACTATTCCCGCTCAAACTGCGCGCAACCGCGCATGCGCGTAGCCGACATGGCGGCCCCGCTTGAGGGATTTAAAATCCCCTGCTCTGATTGGACGTAACACGGAATTATACAATACAGTAACTTCAAATAATGATTATTATTTAAACCAAAAGCAAAATGTAACAAAACAAATAAAATTAAATTAAATATTGTAAGTATTTTATTAACAAACGATATCACTTTTTTAGCCAACAACCAACCATCTGGATTCAGAATTCTTCCTCCGACATTTATATGACCTCAGTATATTTTCACGCAGGGTTGCTGTCAATGCGAGTAACGGTAGATGATGAGATGTGCGGTATCTTCAACATCACTTTCAAACCGCTGCCACAGCTGGATCTACGGAACGTTGTCTTTGGCCGAGTGAGTACTTTAAACTTCACGCCGGCACTCCTCTAAGACCCAGGCAGAGGTGATGGTAGGTATTTAGATGTTTTTACAACAGCTTTACGTGCTTTCCGAGGCACGGAGGTGTCACACCATCAACTTCCCAACTCCTGGCTATACTACTGAGAAATTCCTATTGGAAAAACCCTATAATAACATGGGATTAGAGCAAGGGATTCATAATGGGTGAATCTGATTGATTGCATATTCCGATTATGTAGTATGCTGTCAGGATTTTTGTGCCTTGGTCTCAAGGATGTACAATGCGTAGGTACTCCTTTAGGGAATACTGGGTTGATAATGACTTGTGACGAGAAACGAGGCCGTGGCAGACCATGTAAGAGATGATGGGACGGCTTGGATGTCTTCCTTAGTAATTGGCGGTTTTTCCTTAAGAAGAGACACCCGGGATCGATGGAAGGCGTGGAGGGAGGACTTTGCCCAGCAATAAGGCAGTTCAAGCTAGATAAAATGACAACATTGCCAACTCGTGGCAAAATAACAAAAGGTTCGAGGTTAAGCTACGCTTGCCGAGGTCGGTGCTTGGATGGGTGACCATTTTTGACATGACGAGTTTAGCTGGAAAGCACGATAAGCTGTTGGTCCCGACTTTCAATTCAATACCTATCTTTGAAAGTCACTACGAGTAGTCAAAAGCCAGAAAATCTGACAGCAGTCTTGCCATCGAGTATAATCAGAAGCCGTGGGTACTGGCTGGCTGTATGACTCGCTGCTCGAGAGCTTGAGGTCACGATGAGAAGTGATGATGACGTCACGCTGAAGTAGTTGCACAAAAGTTGCACTGACGTTCAATGTCGAGGGTCACCAGTTTGGAGGTATGCGGTACAGAGAGTAAAGTCCCGCACACCTCCATTGAATTGGAAGGATTCTCCTACCAGACAGTTATTGTGCCTGGCGGGCTACTGCCCGATAGTTCATATTCGGGCTGATGTATATATTCAAACCGCATGGTAAACTCTGCTTGCGCGATGCAGGATTTCGCTGCTAGTTGGATAGATGGCGTAGCGGTTCTTTTTGTTGCGATGTGGATTTGCTCCGTTGGTTCTACTTGTGGCGGCATGATGGATGCCGCTACAGTTCCCATATTGTATTCTACGGAACATGACGTCATCAGACAAAATAAGCCAAAAAAGTAGACTTCTGTGCTCATTTATTTTGGACCCAAGTGACCGGTCTTCCAAAATATTGTCTACCTAATCTAGGTACATAGAATTTGTCCCATTTTGTCTGATGACGTCATGTTCTATAGAACGAATGGGAACTACCCGTTGGGAAAATGCTCGTCAGATTGAATGTGACTTATCTCTAGGTGATCCGCCCCAGCAGTACCTACGACATTATCAGCAAGCTAGGCGTAGCGCTGAGCTCGCGGCCCGTGGTGGAGATCAGGTCCTCGCGCCGGAAGGTGGGGCGCCGCTGGCTGGAAGGCAAACACAACACGAAGCTGGCCGAGAGGTCGTCTGCGCGCCTCACCAGGATGCTCACGGAGTAATGCCTAGACTGTGTTATTGAAACGTGTTTTCGGTTGGAATTAAATTATGTAAACCCTAACTAGTGACCTGCTTGGACTTCGTACGGGTACTCATTATATACCAATCTTCTTCAGCTGGCATTCCACGGTGCCTGATAGTGCGGACGGACGCGGTTCAGCCCGCATCGACGCGCCGTGGGACGAGTGTGTGTGCAGGGGGGCTACTCTCTAACGAAATCCGTAGTTTCGGGCTTAGTTGCGGGCGGGCGTATTCTACTCCGTATCACCTACAGACTTACGATTAGTCCCGAACCCGAACTGAGAATGAATGACAACGCGATTTCACAGTAACTGTCAAATCGTGTTATCATTAGTTCTCAGTGGTTAGGTGATACGAAGTAGAAAATGCCCGCCCGAAACTACGGATTTCGTTAGAGAGTAGCCCCCCTGAGCGCGTTCTCTTTTACTCTGCATTTTGAAATGACAAAATGGCTTCGTAGACCCACACAGACCGACACGAACCATGAAAAGCAATGAGGGCTATCGCGTTTGAATTCACCGCTAGAGGAGCTAGTGTAGCGTGAGGTCGTCTTAATGTCAAATTTCACTTAGCAGATTAAGTTACGTTTCTACCGACCACAGCATTCCATTTTTTGTAGGAAATAATTATATTATCTCCTTCTTTTTTCCATTGTTATGAGTCCATGTGACACTGCAACACTATGTTGTATTAAATCGCACGTTTAACCCATACATATTTTTCTTCTAACTTTGTTCACATGCGCGTAATAACAACTTGAATGCCATGATTAAGGACCATACTCGACAGTGGCGCCAACTGGTGAGTACAATAATGGTAGCCCTCATTGGTGCGTGGCTGTCCGTGGTCGTAGGCTCAGCGTGATTAAATCCGCAGAATCACGCACCGTCGAAAGCCAGATATATGTAGATTTTTTTTATTCCTAGAAGACTTTGTACATAAAGTTGCGCAGACATAAGTGTGTCGTGTGGACCCACTGAGATGCACAGACAATGTCGGTGTATTAGATTTGTTTTCTACAGAGTTGTAAGTCTGCGCAGACATAAGTGTGTCGTGTGGACCCACTGAGATGCACAGACAAAAATAATGTCGGTGTGATATATTTGTTTTCTACAGAGTTCAAAGTCTGCGGAAACATGTGTCGTGTGGACCCACTCAGATGCACAGACAAAAACTATGTCGGTGTATTAGATTTGTTTTCTACAGAGTTCTAAGTCTGCGCAGACATAAGTGTGTCGTGTGTACCCACTGAGAAGCACAGACAAAATAATGTCGACGCATGTCGGTGTGATATATTTGTTTTCTACCGAGTTCAAAGTCTGCGCAGACATAAGTCAGCGTATGAAATATTTGTTATTAGCAAATAACGATGCAATCTAACCTGTTTCTGTTTAAAAGGCACAAGTAAACGGTAATTTTGATAACAGAAATAAAACTCAGATTAAAATCACAAAATAACTATAATATTAATTGATAAAACAGCATTATAAAAACATATTTTAACATGATACGGTTCATACTGAGACATGATATCGACATAACTCAAGATATTTTTTAAATTCTATTTTGGCAGATATATATATATTTTTTTTTTCAAATATGGAGCGTGGGGAGCTTGGGATGTGACCAACATGTCACTACGGAATCTATTTTTAATATTTCAAGTAGATTGAAATGATGTAGCTTCCGAAATTATATTCGTTCGAAATTGAGATATTTTCAGCGGATACAAATTCGAGAGTTATATTTTTAACTGTTCATTGGACGATAACGTGTAGTTTTAAAAGATATTCTCCACGATGATGATCACTAGAATTGTTTTGTATAGGTATAAAATCTACCACAAAAACCTAGTAGGTAACTTTTAGAAAGTTTATATACAGTTTTAGGTAGACAGTGCCTTCGTGCAATAAACACCTTCAGCTAAAGCATTCAGATTTTTAAAGGCTTACGATAAAGTACTTAATATGACCTGGTGAAGATCACGGGTAGCCGATGGATGCGAGACGCGCAGTACCGGTTGCTGTGCGGCCTACGTCCAGCAACGGACGTTTGTCGGCTGATATGGTGATGATAATGATATTGTTTAATCCCATGATATAGCCATTACAACCAAATTGAAATCTATTCAGTTTATGACGGGCTTTCAACTTTCCCCGCCCCCCCTCCCTCCACAACAGGACAAAACAATGAAAACTTCAATGGGCCAAAAATTTGGTATCACCTATCTTTATTGTAATTTGCTATTACTCGTAACGATTGGGAAACCCTGAGGGTTCCAAATCTTTATTATACTGCGACTCCCTTGTAAAAAAAACTCGACAAGTATTCGATCAATATCAATTTATTGCAAACTTAGCTTCAGATCAGATCTTCAACAGCTGATGTTGTTTAAAATAGGACGCTCCCATTTTGAAAGAATTGCAGCATTTGCGTTTCATTTCCGTGGCGGTTTGCGACACCTCTGGGAAAGCACCGCGACACCCCGGGGAGTCGCGACGCAGTTTGGTTACCCCTGTCTATTTATACTAATATTATAAAGAGGAAATATTTGTTTGTTTGAAATGAATAGGCTCCGAAACTACTGGATCGATTTGAAAAATTCTTTCAGCAATGGATAGCTACATTATCAGGGAGTAACATAGGCTATATTTTATCCCCGTCCTCCCACGGGAACGGACACTACGCGGTTGAAACCGCGTGACGTCCACTAATATCTAATACTTTTAAACGATCAATTCTTGTATATATGTACCTATTTATAATCTGAAAATCGGAAACGGCTGCAACGATTTTCATGAAATTTAGTATGCAAGGGGTTTCGGGAGCGATAAATCGATCTAGCTAGATTTCATTTTTAGAAAACGTCGTAAAAAAAGCCAGGGCATCTAGGTTCTGTTATAGAATAACATGCCCAAACACGCATGATTCAAGAAGCTTGAAAATGTCTTCTGTGTCCCCTGGACCGGCAGACCACAGCATAGGAAATCTTAAGTGTCCATTTACGCTGGTTTAAAACTAAACTCAACCAATTTTGATTTCATTAGAATCTGAAGTAAGATTCGTTTTCCCAAATTACGTATGTTCAAACTCGATACAGATGGTGTTCATAGACTTATATAAATAAAAAAAGGTTACCAAGTATTTGGGCCATAGAACACACAAATTTACATTAAGAGATATATTTCTACTGAAGTTTTTAATGATTTATTTTGCTAACGATATGTTACTGGATTTCTCAGTCTTATATTAATATAATCTATTGTATAGCCGGCCAGACAATTAACTTGTACTAGTGTGTAACGCAAGTAAATACGGCTCATAAGACAGGAGTTCAGTATTAGTAGAATACCATGTAAAATACTGGTACAGTAGTACCCAACTGATATGGCTTACCGATGTACCTGCGCAGAAGATTAATTTTCAAAGCGCGGGCAATGTTATTGACCAATCGGCACGCTCCACGCACCGCGCTTCTTGTTCCTGTACCGCTATTGGTCGGCAGCTGCCGCCATGTTAGCGCGCGTGGCATGCACGTGACGCGAGTGAGATGGAACTAACAGCTGCAGTGTATTATGAACGTTATACTAGTGGTCTAAGGTTGATTGTAAGTTTTAAGCATTCTTTCGTTAATCATCGGGGCCATACTTTATTTTCTGTGCGAACGAAGAGTCAAGTTCTAACATTTCAACTATGAACGCTAACTATGAGCCGCATTCAGGCGTGAGGTATATTTACTGCAATTCACGAGCTCGCGTCAACCATTAAAACATAAACCTTATAACAACGACGTAAGAGTCACATTCACATGGCGCGCGCTCGTGACTCGCTCTATCTATAGAAACAATACATAGACGGTATATACAGGATGTCTTATACTAGGAGGACTTCGTCGTCTCGCTTCTTGTGTTTGAGTAGTCTGAACACTCTCCTGCGGGCAAGGGAAAGAAACATTAAGAAAAAGTACTCGACGACAATATTAAAGCAGATCAAAAGTAAAAAAAGACCCCAACAATTATAAGAAAAAAAAAAAACGAACCGCTAAGAGATGACTTACGGGCGCCCCCATTTTTCCTTTTACACCAGAGCCCCCACGAAGTTACGCCACTGGACACACGCAACGTTCACAGGGTAACATCGTTCATGCGGGTAACGTCGTAATAGGTAATGATGAAAACAAAGAATATAATCGAATATAATCTTAGGCACGTGCCCCCAGTCCTTGGGCGTGTGGTCGAGCACGCACTGCACGTCGGCGTCAGGCACGACCACGTCGGACACAACGGGCAGCCCGGGTGCTAGACAGATACTACTAGCAACACTCACCATATAATCCTAGGCACGTGCCCCCAGTCCTTGGGCGTGTGGTCGAGCACGCACTGCACGTCGGCGTCAGGCACGACCACGTCGGACACGACGGGCAGCCCGGGTGCTAGACAGATACTACTAGCAACACTCACCATATAATCTTAGGCACGTGCCCCCAGTCCTTGGGCGTGTGGTCGAGCACGCACTGCACGTCGGCGTCAGGCACGACCACGTCGGACACGACGGGCAGCCCGGGTGCTAGACAGATACTACTAGCAACACTCACCATATAATCTTAGGCACGTGCCCCCAGTCCTTGGGCGTGTGGTCGAGCACGCACTGCACATCGGCGTCAGGCACGACCACGTCGGACACGACGGGCAGCCCGGGTGCTAGACAGATACTACTAGCAACACTCACCATATAATCTTAGGCACGTGCCCCCAGTCCTTGGGCGTGTGGTCGAGCACGCACTGCACGTCGGCGTCAGGCACGACCACGTCGGACACGACGGGCAGCCCGGGTGCTAGACAGATACTACTAGCAACACTCACCATATAATTTTAGGCACGTGCCCCCAGTCCTTGGGCGTGTGGTCGAGCACGCACTGCACGTCGGCGTCGGGAACGACCACGTCGGACACGATGGGCAGCACGTGCACGTTGCACGCGGTTGGGACCGGCACCGACTGCTCATCATTCAGTGTCATCTCGATGCGCATCGTCACCTCCCATACCGAGCGCAGGGGGATGTTTGCCACCTGAACATAACATACATGAGAATTATGCTTCTATCAAAGCACAGTAAAGGCTTCGCCAAAGATAACGCGTACTTAGGGCCGCATTATAGCGTTACAGCGTGGCGTTATAGCGTTACAGCGTGGCGTTATAGCGCTACAGCGTGGCGTTACAACGTCGCGCTCGTTTGATGTCACATTGGAATTAACTTGATTAGCGCAACGCTCCTTATAGACCGATAGCGCTAGGTTTAGTTTAGTAGTCTGAATCGTGTGGACCCACTGTAAGACATTTTCATACGTATACAGGAGTGCAGAGCGTGGTTTTATGTTTTTAGGGTCCCGTACCTCAAAAGGAAAAAACGGAACCTTTATAATTTAAAAAGGGATACGCGCGTACGAGGTCGCGGACGAAGTTCAATATACATAAAATTCTTCCGTTACTGAGTGACTAAGTGACAGACAGACTGTAAGGTGCGGACATTTTCTTCATTATTTTTCAATACATATCGCGTCTTAAGTCACAGTCACACTTAACGTCTCAAGTTCGCGTAGCGCGTAGATTCCTTTGGCAGGGTCGCCATGTAAGGTGCGGTGTTGATGGTAAATGAAACTAGTGAATGCCCGATTAATACTGAACTATATTTCAAAGGATAGTACATATAAATAATTACAAAGGTACATAGATTATAATAATACCATAGAAATATAAAAAACAGGAGAAGTGGCAAGGGGGCGTGTCCGTGTCCGCGCAACATGCTCAAATTGACCATATTATAGGCAAATGGTCGTCTCGGCGAACTAGTGCGCTTTCGACTGCGATCGTGACAATATATACGAATTCCGTGTTGTTCAGTGTTTTCTTGAAGAAACCGCAGCCTAAACCAAGACTTTGTAAATCAAAGAATCACTTACACTATCTAAATATAAGTAATTTACTATATTTGTCTTTAAAATCATGAAAAACAACAAATCGTAAAATATGTCTTGCTCTTACTATATTATTCTTGTTTTCAAATATCACAGCGACTGTATTATTTTTACTATAAATACATTGCTTCTTATCCACTACCTAAGTTTTTCACTAAGTCACTGGACAAGCAATGTAAATATTACAAAAGGACACTTTATTAAACGGATGCAACGCGTAATACGGCCGCTGCTTCTTGCGACGAGTTAATGATGTGCTTGTGCAGATCCACCTACGTAGGTTATCGACACAATGTCGATTGACGAATGAAATCTTGCTATAAAAGTTTATTTTCTATTTGTCAACCGTTTTAACCCGGTTATAAGATCGATGTAAAATAACGCTTTTTACTTATTTACAGCGTAATAGAAAAATGCGTAACTAACTTTCATAAAGTGAGTTAATTAAATTTTAGGTTAATAATCGGTGGAGTGTTTATAATATTTTCTGGACATGCTGTTTTTTATTTATTTTATTTTTAGGCCCCAAAAATGTTTTTGTCCAATAATAAATGGAAGATTCGATAACTTTCTGATTTAGTCAATCACTAGCATATGTGAAATAAATTGCTTTTGCACAGAACAACGATATCGACCATTGTTTTTGTGTGCGTAAGTTGTACGGTGTATGGTAAATGCACGCTGTGTTTGATGCAATAAGGTTTATAATTGACTGTGTAGTACGTTCTGTTTTGAGAAATGCGGGTGTATGCGCGACTGCGTATCTATTGCTTTTACTGACGTGCATGTGTAGTAGTTGCCGTATGGAAGGGGAAGACTGGAGACACAGGGTCCCGGTACATTTTCGTCTAACGGTATGCCCGTCTCCTTATTTATTATATCTATGAATAAAACAGATTTTAAAGTAGGTACTTAATACAACCCTCACAAGACAACGCACAGCCGAAACTACTGGTCGTAGAAAGCTGAAATTTGACATGTGGGTTCCTTGGCGAGTGTAGTTTCCGAAATTCCGACGGGAACGGAAAAAAACGGGATATGCGCGTACAAAGTCGAGGGCGAAGGGAAATTTTATGCGTTAACATACCTTCAACGACAGATTCCCATCAGTATCTATGGCGTACGCGAGATGCAGTTTCGCGTCGTGCATGGCGCGTCCCCAGCGCAGCGCCACGCGCACGACGGCGGCGCAGCGACGCAACAGCGGCGGGATGTCGCGCGCGAGACACTTGTTGCGGAGAGCGCGGGCGACCATGTGGCGCATCGTCATGCACGCGTAGCGGACGCAAAGTATTGCCACGGGGTTTTTCTTGTCTGTAAATATAAAAAATATATGAAATAGACAGAAATAGTGTCCAGGAGCGAAACGGGATCGGAAATTGTGTTCTGGTAATTACACCACTGGCTACATACTACGCTGCACAGCCTCCACAGTGATGTTCAACAAGGGAGTGTCCCCGCGCACCCGCGTCCGCGTCGCGTTATCAGAACACTAGTACTAATGGGTGCTACCGCTACTAGACACGTACCATGCTGCATAGCCTCCACAGTGATGTCCAACACGGGAGTGTCCCCGCGCACCCGCGTCCGCTTCGCATTGTCGAGGCGGTGTGCGAGACGGGCGGTCAGTCTCAGCCGGCCGTGTAGCAGCCGGAACGACCATGAGTCGGCGCGGGATGACGACTCCCATTCGCATTCGTGGCTCCTGGAACGTGGGAAGTTTAGTTGAAGGTTATTGTTGGTAGAGGTTTGTGGAGGCTTCCGCTACCGCTATCATAATAGTCCAATCAAATTAGCGTTTCACCTCGGAATGAGAAATAATAAACTGGAAACTCGTACACACCTTCATTTTGGCGTTCAAATGTTTTGTCAAGTCTCATAAAATCTCGTGTCTGCGTCGTAAGTTATTGAAGGTCAAATGTAAAAAAAAAACGTTTTTCGGTTTCTACAGCTCCAACGATGTTAATACTTATGATCAAAATTCGTAAAATTTGCGACGAACACTTTTTCATGCGCTTAACCGTTTTTGAGATAGAGGGCGGAGAGCGCGCAGCGCTCACTCATACTGTCATGTATGGTCAACAGTGAATCTCGGTGAATAATACCTAGTTTAAAGTTAAAAAAATCGGCCAAGTACGAGTCGGACTCACACACGAAGGGTTCCGTACCATAAACTTTATTTTTTATTATTTGTTTATAGCGACAATAGGAATACACTGTGAAAACTTCAACTGTCTACCTACTACGGTTCTTGAGATACAGCCCGGTGACAGACAGACGGATAGACGGAGGGATGGACGGACGGATGGACGGACGGACGGACGGACAGCGAAGGCACAGTAATAGGGTTCCGTTGGTTACCCTTTGGGTATGGAACCCTAAAAATCATTAAAATGGATTCTCCCAAGGAATCCATTCGTTCTTCTGCTCTTTAGATGACATTGTCTTTAAATTCATTTGCTATAGTTTAATAATATTTACCTACTTTTGTAGAGAAACTAGTACAGCAAACTGTAGGGAAGTACTATGATTCAGCTGTGATCAAGTCGTACACGATCTTTGACTACTTCTCCTACGGAATCCTCTCATTCTCCTGATCTTTTGATGAAATTAAGAAATTACGACAGCAATTTAAAGACAATGTCATCAAAAAAGCAGAAGAATGAAATGATTCCTTGGGAGAATCCATTTTAATGATTTCTTAACTTTTATTATTCAGTTTCACGGTTGACCATATATTACAGTATGGGTGAGTGCTGCGCACTATCCGTCCTCTATCTCAAAAACGGTTGAGCGCAGGAAAAACTGTCGCAAATTTTATGCTCTACAATTTTGATCGTCGTCGTTGGAGCTATAGAAACCGAGATAATCGCGAAAACCAGATATTTTTGCCATTTGGCCTTCAATAACTTACGACGCAGACACGAGTTTTTAAGACACTTTTGACACAACATTTAGAACGCCAAAATGAAGGTGTACACGAGATTCCAGCTTATAATCTCTCATTCCGAGATTTACTCATATGTTATGCTAACTTGACAGGCCTATAAGGCTATTTCTTTTGCAAGGTTATTTTTCAATTGCCAGCAATTTTTTTCCAGACGTCAACGACACGGAAAAAATCTGCTGTTTTTTTTTTTGTATTTTACTTATAGGCTTGTTCCACGGCTGAACAAACGTTTCCCCCACAGCCGTCCACTCTTCCAGCGTGTTGTCCTTTCGGACCAGTATGTCACGAACGCCTCTAAGTCGTCACGCCAGCGTTTCGGGCCTCCCTCGGCGACTACGCCCGTCCTCTGGCTCCCACGGCGCAACGACACTGGCTTATTTATTCCGATGCAACCTACATATGTCACCCGACGAATCCCACTTCAGCCTGGCATATTTGTTGCTCACACCGGCGATGCCTGTTTTGGATCGAATCGTGGTATTACGTATTCAATCGCTAGCCTACTACCTATAAAGCTTCGCTCCTTCGTCCTTTGGCAAACTTTGGTTTGAGTTTTGGCCGCATAAATCGGGCAAAAACGTACTGAACAGCAGATGAGGTTAGGTCACGCCACAATTAGATAATTCTACCGAAGCGAACTCGCAACGGCCTCGCCTCGGCCGTCTTCGGGAGCGCTCGACTCGTTAAAAATGCCACGTTTATTGAATGATGCTCGCACAACACAATTTTAGAGCTACGATTAGGCTATGGTTGCCCAAGCTGGGAGTCGAACCCAAGGTGCATTAGTATTGGAGATCTGCCCTGCTTTGGCGGACCACCGCTGTGTCCTCATTGAGGCGATCGGCGGCAGCGACCTCTCGCGTCCGGTCCTAGTTCAATCGATGGTCCAGCGAGGAGGCATGGGAAGCGTCACCTCCTTCTGCGAAGCAGTAATGCTAGCGAAGGAGGAGGCCGAACACGTGACAGAGAGGAAAACCTCAACAGAAGAAGACGCCCGGGCGTCGGGAGTCGCAGGGCGATTCCCGGGTAGGCGCGGGCCTGGAGATGGCGAGCGTTGGGTGGCTCGCCGTCCAATCAGAACTAGGCCCGGTTCGACGGCGCGTTATGTTCCACGCGCGCCTCAAAGAGATGTCAGCATAGTAGATGGAGCCCGCTAGGGCGAGTGCCTGCCATGGTTGCGGGATTTGTTCAAAAGAGTCACCACGGCCCTGGAACGCAAAGGGCATTAGGAGGAACACGGATGAATTTTAGTCAGTAAGAGTCTGACACTCCCTGTTGCTGCGCCCAGAGCGGGAGGAGTCATTTCATGATTTCCCATTCTTAAAAAAAAAGAAAGGTGCACTAGTATCGCTGCAATCTGCAACCCTACATAATCTTATAGCGTTCAATTTGAATGCTAGATTATATTTTACACGACAATTGTAAACCTGGCATTTACGCTTAGCAAAAAACACTCACATTTAACATATTAACAACCCAGTGAAAAAGAAACCTTCGTCTTTACGGCGGTTAAAAATTGATTGTGGTACAAACTAGATAAAAATAAACATAATAAGACTTCACTCACCCCATGAAAGGCAGCATATCAATCTTGGCGACCACATTGACTCCAGACTCAGCATCGCACTGATTCGAGCTGGTGCTATGCGTCAGTTCGGGATGCCAGTCCGCCTGGGAAGGTCCGACCTGCGTCGAGAACTGAGGAGGGAGCTGTTCCTTGTTCTCAGTACTGAGGAAATCCTTCATCGACTTCAAGTCCTTACTACTCGTAAACGACACGTTAGACGGTGAAAACTCCGACAAATTCTCAGGTTTCGGATTCAAAATCCCCAAAATATTCTTCTCTTCCAAATCATCGACTTTTTGGCATCCTGTGCCATCTGCTATCAACTGTCGCACAGTTATATTCTGGCCTGGTTTCGCCGTTTTAGACCTAGGCGATTTCTTGCCGCTGGTTTTGGACGTGTGACCACTTCTGTTTTCATCTTTCTCTGGCTCCATAATGTGTGCCGAGTCATTCCTCAAAGACCGTTCCAACGGCACTCTTATTTGAACTTTTGGACTGCTCGAAATCCTCTGCATTTTTGCTATGGGTTTTGGCGTGACTTGTATCGAAGTGTTTTGTCTGTGCTTGTCTGTCGACGGGCTATAGATCCGTTTTTTGCCTTTAGATATAGTCGCGTTAGAATTTGAAGTGTAATTATCTCGTAAAGTTATTGCTGATAACTCTGAAATACTGTCTATCTCCGCTGCTTGCTCTTCTATGTTTACAAGATGAGACCTCGAGAATCTGATCCTTTGGTTCGAAAATTCTTTGTCCGGTAAATCTGGACTAGTTTGACCATCTAAAGCATCATCGACTAATGTCAACGAAGAACTTGCTTCAAGTAACTCTTTGTTCCGTTTCATTGCAATGGTGGTGTTAACTTCACCATCTCTTAATTTCGTTAAAACAGCGTCTACGGATTGGTCTAAAGAAATAGGTCTGTTTGATACGTCCTTTATGTTGTGCTGCACGTTTCGTTTCGGTTCTTTTTTCTTCTCTTTCAAATCTTTTGACACGCTCGATTTAGGCGTCACCTTGGATTTCTGAGATGTATTGGTCAACACCTTTTGTTTCTTAGTGGTCACGGTTTGCACCTCAAAGTCTTTTAAATTATCATCTCTACTACTGTGATTGTAATGTACGCCGATTGAGTGAGCGTGCGCAGGTGCGGGGAGAGGGGACCGGTGAGGGTGCTCTAACACACAGAGCGTCTCGACAGATTTTATCGGATTGTACTTGTGCACTTTAGTGAAATCAGTAGGGGGGAGCTGAATATTGTTCAACGGATTCAGGTGATCGAAAATCAGAACCGAAGAAGGCTGTTCTGCAGGCGTATGAGTATTCATACACTTCACATTAGAATCAGAAAACCTGACCGGACTACGCACCAATCGAGCCTTATTTGAAGATCCCATGTGAACATCGGCGTTGCTTCCAGTGTTAGAATACATTGCGGAGTCCATTTCTATTTGACTTGACGTTGTTAAGTTGGCCTGTATTTGTGTGCTGTGAGTAGAGCCGACCACCGGCATATCGACATTCTTATCGATGACTCCTGTCTCAAACGGCAGGTTATCGTTGTTGACCGGCTTTACCAAATCTAGCATCAGTTCTTTAATTCCATCGGAGACATCTTTCAAGTATGTAGGGATAACTTTTCCTTTGGTTTCATGCATGTACGAAGTTTCGCCAAAAGCTGTTTTCTTTAGTGGCGAATACTCGTTGAGACTCTCTTCGCTGATTGATTCATCGTTAAAGTTCAATGTTTTGACGACGTCATTGCTTGTCCGGCCTGTTTTGTCACATATGTCTACGGACGCATCTCTGGTGTCGTCTTCGGGGGAGTCACTATCATCCAGTGCTAGCCTGGACTTCTGTAAAGCAGCTTGCGCCATTGAAATGTTGCTCAATAAATCCTCTCTACTCAAGACTATGGATTGTCTGCTAGGTGCGAAACTCAAGCGCTTATGCTCTGAGATTTCGGAACCCTTAAATTTGACGGCAACTGGTTCGATATAATTATCACTAGCTATGGGATCAGTTAAGTTTGAAAGCATATTTAGCAATTCTTGAGTATTATCAGCTCTATTAAAACTGTTTTCTTTTCTGTCATCTTCATCAAGTTCGGAGACATCTTCTAAATCTGGGGTGTCAAGTTTTTCGTAGAACCTGTTAGATTGGTTTTGTGATACTGCTGTTTGTAATTCTGCTAATTTCTGTTTTAGTACGTCTACTGCTTCTAGATTATCTTCGAGTTGTAGAAGTGGTAGTTGCTTGTATATTGCTCCTTTAGATTTTGATGTCTTTGAGATATCGTTGTCCATCTCTGTATCTGTATGTCTATCATCTTCATTGTCTTTCGTTACATAAAACATGCTCTCGTTAGATGTATTGCCGACACTGCTTTCCTGTGTTCGTCCCAAACTAGGAGATGGACTCGTTCCTAGGCGAGCCATAATGTTCTTGTCATCCGTGTCGCTGTCTATAGTATGAACAGACAAGCTCATTTCAGTATTGATCAGTGATTCTTGCTTTTCTCCAGCATCTGTCTGCATCATAGCATCGTTTTCACCAGCAGCGATGTTCTCTATTCTCCAGTCAGTACTAACTAAGCTCAATTGATTTAATTTCTCTTCCACTCTAGGATGTATAAGCGAGGCGCTTGACCCGTCGTCTCCTACGGGCGATGGCGTGACGTCATCGGCAGCGAAGGTTGCCGATGCCTCTTTCATTTCAGAATCTTTAAATATATCATTGTATATGTTCCCGATCTTCCTCAAGTCCTTTTGTTCGGTCACGCTCGTCTGTAGCATCGGCTTACTATTGGTTCCTGAGCTCTGCAGTACGATCACATCTGATTGAAGACTGACTATCTGATCGGGCTCTGTTAAATCTAATAGTTTGTCCTTCAATTTGTCCGACACATCAGTAAAGGTTATCAATTCGGCAGGAATCGGTTTCGTCACTGACAAGTCGCCTTTTTCTATTTCTCTTAAGCTTGGAGCTTTAGATATTGCCACGGTCATAGACATATCACATTCCTTCATGTCTTCATTGGACTTTCGTTCATCTTGCAAGGATTGTAATGATTCTTCAGGATTTTTAACATCTGCTGCTATAGACTCTTTAGGCTGTTTAACATCTACTCCTGAATCTAGTTGGTCGAGTAAGAATACGTTTGTAGATATAGCTAGAGTCATAGATATGTTAGCTTCGTTCTCATCAAATACATTCGTTTTTCTTTCATTCTGCGCTTCTTCGATTATGTTAACCGGTATAGCTTCAGTCATAGATATTTCGCCATCATCGTTATCATAGACTATTGTTGTTCGTTTTCTATTCTTGGTTTTTTTAGTAGTATTTAAGACATCGATAGGTTTATCTTCTCTGTATCCTGGAATCAGTTGAGTGGGTATAGCTTGCGTTATTGACATATTCCCTGTATCGTTTTCGGCATTGTCTACGTTTTCATTAACGAGTATGTTCGAAGGAACTCCCTGTGTGATGGAAATATTGCCCGTGTCGTCCTCATAGACCGCTGTACGAAGTATTTTAGTAGTATTTAAGACATCGATAGGTTTATCTTCTCTGTATCCTGGAATCAGTTGAGTGGGTATAGCTTGCGTTATTGACATATTCCCTGTATCGTTTTCGGCATTGTCTACGTTTTCATTAACGAGTATGTTCGAAGGAACTCCCTGTGTAATGGAAATATTGCCCGTGTCGTCCTCATAGACCGCTGTACGACGTCGTTCAGACATAGATCCGCTACTGCTCAAAAGCTGCACTGGTACTGTTGCAGTCACTGAGATATCATTATTACTTTTGTCAAAAACAATCGTTCTTCCCTTAGAAAGATTGGCATCCTGGTTAACCACTGCGGCTTGAGAGATAATGCTCGTTGGTAAAGCCTGAGTCATAGACATATTCCCGATAATACTCGTTGGTAAAGCCTGAGTCATAGACATATTCCCGATAACACTCGTTGGTAAAGCCTGAGTCATAGACATATTCCCAATAATACTCGTTGGTAAAGCCTGAGTCATAGACATATTCCCGATAATACTCGTTGGTAAAGCCTGAGTCATAGACATATTCCCGATAACACTCGTTGGTAAAGCCTGAGTCATAGACATATTCCCGATAATACTCGTTGGTAAAGCCTGAGTCATAGACATATTCCCGATAAGACTCGTTGGTAAAGCCTGAGTCATAGACATATTCCCCGTATTATCATTTATCGTTTTCCTTTTAGGTTTATGTTGTACTTTGCTCAGCTGTAGAGCATCTGGTATTTCATCTTCGTTCGATTTTATTTCTTGAAAGCCGCTGACGCCAGAATTTTCGCATTTCGAGTTAAGCATATCATCAAGAAAGTTTGGTAAATCATCGTTGACGTTTAAAACAATGGTTTTCCGCTGAGGATTTTCAGCTGAAGAATTAGGTAGAAGCGTCTGTCTATAACTCTTATCTTTTTCTGGTTTATCTGGCTGTAAGGTTAAACGTTTACCGTCGAATACTAATACTTGATCAGGTTCTTCGTTGACGGCAAAGTTAGTCTCACAAGGAGCAGCGTAAGGATTGATAGCAATGTTCTCTTTGTCCGCTACCCAATCATTGTTCAATCTAGCTTTCTTATCAATCGAAACACTCTTGGACACATCCTGTACCGGGCTATGAACGGTATCCGTGATGGACATGTCGTCATCATTCTTGACAACATGCGTCATGTTTAGATCAACCTCTATATACTCGGACATGTTCTGTCTGTCGCTGAACGAGCCGTGACAATCCATGTTATTGGAACCTCTTCCCAAATCTTTTTCTATTTCATCTAAATCGTCTTTCTCGATTTGTTGTATCGCTGAGAAATTGACCTCTATTCGTCCGGAGTTCTCACCGAGTGACGGGGCTGTAAAATCATTGCCGAATAATTTACTCTGTTCTGTAAAAGCGCTTAGTTCGAATTTGTTATTCGGTGCCGTTAGCTTGCCCTCCGTGCATTCGAGGGAGGCGAGTTGCTCAGAGAAATTCACATTGTTTAGTGACCCGTTGACGATACCGCTCATAAAATCCACGATCTCGACTTCTTCGAACTGCATGTCAAAGATCCTCTTTCCAAGATGGCCGACTGGCTGACGAGAAGCGTTTGCTTCGGAATCATTGCTAGATGATTCTAGAGATTTGTTATGTTCTTCGTAAAAATTCTTCCATGTTGTCGTAGCTTCGTTTGTTACAAATTCACTGGAAAATAAACATTTTCATTGGAAAATTATAATAAGGCAGTATACAAAAATACTATCCCAAACATTCTAAAAATTTGTGTATTTTGGGATAGGATTTGTATTTGTAATTTTTTTTATAATAAAATGGGAAATCTGCTTCTGACAGAGACGACAAAAGACTTCCGGAAAGCTTGAGATTTGGGAGTTTGCATCAATGTTCATACAACTTTTTGACTTTATGCCACTAGACTTATGTTTATTTTTCTGTGTCATTGTCACCGGATAATTGCAAAATACGTAAGACTACACAATATCTTGATAGATTGTAAACTCTTGATAAATTGTCATCTGGACACTTGGAATACTTTTTATCAAAATATGATATTTTACAATTTCTCAAATTCATTCTGAGAAATTGTGGACTGACATTAAATGGCGACCAATCAGAGCACAAGTCTACAATTTATCTATTTTGGTGTGATAGTTCAATTGAAAATATTGCCCCTCATTGGTCTTTGTTGGTGTTAGCTCACGTGTACGCCATAGAGTTGCGAATTGAATGGAGTCGTTTTCAATTTTGTATAAACTATCTAATTTTGATGCGCAAAAAAAGTATTCAAAATGTTCAGTTGACAATTTATCAATCTCTCAAGTTATTTTATGATCTAAGTATAGATCAAGTTTTATGACATTATCAAGGAATTTGAAATGACAATGTTAGATTAAAGACATCTACTACTGGAAGGATATAGGTCAAACCCATATGTAGCTAAATGAGCCGGGCATAAGATGGCAGATTACATAGTACTGCTTTTGGAAAAGGCTAGAATTTTTTGTTTTTATTTTTGACAGTGGCTGCTTAAAAAAAAAAGAAACATTTGCTGTCGTCAAATCCACCAATAGAGAGGTGCTCATGACTCGTGCCGGTTATTATATTTGATTAGATTAGGTTCTTTGTTACCCTCACAGAACAGCTGATTACCCCCGTAGGGATAATCCCTTAGATTCGAAACCACTATGCTAGATCTACTCACGCAACACCAGTCCTTTTTGAGAAACTGACTCGTCGACTCTTGGCAGTGTCGGTTGGGGTGGCTACGTTGAACTCCAACTCAGAAAAGGGTGTGCGGGCTGGCCGTTGGCTCTTAAGTATTGAGGACCTCCGTTTCCGACTGTAACAATAAGCATTGACTATATTAGGAGGGACTTTATAACAACTACACAGGTCAAGGTAAAAAATAGGTCTCTGGATCGGTGCTCATCGAATACACACCAAGACTACTCTGCGTCATAAATGCATGTTAAACTTTCACATCTTTGACCGTTGTCACTGGTAGTCAGAAGCTTGACAATCTGACACCAGTCTTGCTAAAGGGTATCCGTACATATATTACTGTTGGCTGTGGAGGTCAGTATGACACTGAATGTACCTACACTATTTTAAATACTGCTATTCACCTGCATCCAGTTTGAGTGGATGCTGGCACCCACGTAATTGGGAAAAGGTAAGCAGATTGATGGATGCGAGAAGCGGTGAGATGGATGAATGACATTGTTGCCATCACAGGAGAGCCTGGATGAGGCTCGCACCGGAGCGTGGGGATTGCCACAAGATAAGAAAGGTCTATGTTCAGCAGTGGGCGAAGTCGGGCTGTGTGTGTGATGAATTGATAATGAAGCAGATCTATACTAATATTTAAAGCTGAAGAGTTTGTTTGTTTGTTTGCTTAAACGCGCTAATCTCAGAAACTACTGGTCCGATTTGAAAAATTATTTCAGTGTTAGATGGCCCATTTATCGAGGAAGGCTATATATCATCACGCTAAGACAAGCAGGAGCGGAGCAGTAATGAAAATTGTGACGCAGACGAAGTTGCGCGGGTCAGCTAGTTGAAACATATTAGTGAACTGTGAAATCATCATTTTGTTGCAAATTTCCAAGTCACAGGCAAACCCTCTTTCTACTTTTATAATCTCAATAAAAATTGTTAGATGCTCTTTAAGTCTCGTACCCAAAGGGTATCCATCCAACGGTACCCTATTACAGTAGTACCCAACTGATATGGCTTACCGATGTACCTGCGCAGAAGATGAATTTTCAAAGCGCGAGAAATGCTATTGACCAATCGGCACGCGTCCACGTAACGCGCTTCTTTTTCCTGTACCGCTATTGGTCAGCAGCTGCCGCCATGTTAGCGCGCGCCGCGTGGCATGCACGTGACTTGCGACTGAGACGGAACTAACAGCTACAGTGTATTATGAACCTTATACTAGTGATCTGAATAAGATGTTGTAAGTTTGCTTTCTTTCGTTAATCTTCGGGGCCATACTTTCTTTTCTGCGCGAACGAAGATTCACGACGCGCCTTATCAGTTGGATACCACTGTACTCCGCTGTTCTCAGTCAGCAGGCTGTTTGTCATGAACTGTAGGTATAAGTGGAAAGTTGAAATTTTCACAGTGTGTGGTGTGTTGTATACTTAACGTGAGTACTTCTTAACGCTTATTGTAATTATAAGATTGACTAAGTAGTGGCTACTAATGGACTGGCAGAACGCATGGTGCAAACTGTAAAAGATACATTTCGCAAAATGGATGGTATGTCCTGGGAAATCAAATTATCGAACATGCTTTTGGGACTTAAGAGCTACACCATGTACAACTACTGATAAGTGTCCTGCAGAGCTTCTGTTTAACAAAAGAGTTCGAACATTATTAGACACTATTAATCCACATGACAAAGAGCGTAAAAATCGTGAAAATAAAGTGGTGCAGAGTAGTATTAAGAGGAACAGACAGACAAAACAAAAAAAATGTAGGACAAAAGGTTATCCACAGAAATTTCAGTCGTGGACCACTTTACCAGGTACCATGATTAAACAAGGGCTATCTAGTTACAAAGTTGAAACTAGAGATGGAATAGCGGTCAATCTATCCTTACTTCCTTACTAATATTATGAATGCGAAAGTAACTCTGTCTGTCTGTCTGTCTGTCGCGCTTTCACGCCTAAACTACTGAACCAATTTAAATAAAATTTGGTACACAGATAGTTTAGAGCCTGAGAAAGGACATACGGTACTTTTTATCCCGGAAGTATGTTCCCTAAGGACCACGTGGGCGAAGCTAGTATATTATATAATATATTGTATAATAATATTATAAATGCGAAAGTAACTCTGTTTGTCTGTCTGTCTGTCGCGCTTTCACGCCAAAACTACTGAACCGATTCAAATGAAATTTGGAACACAGATAGTCTAGACCCTGAGAAAGGACATAGGCTAATTTTTATCCCGGGAGTATATTCCTTAGGGACAACGCGGGCGAAGCCACAGGTAGAAGTAAGTACTAATATATAAAGTGAAGAATTTGTTTGTTTGCTTGAACGCGCTAATCTCAGGAACTACTGGTCTGATTTGAAAAATTCTTTCAGTGTTTGATGATATCCCATTTATCAAGGAAGACTATAGGCTATATATCATCACCCTAAGACCAATAAGAGGGAGCAGACGAAGTTGCAAGGGTCAACTAGTAGACAAAAACTAATTGAATAAACAACAAACACATGACACAGTATTAGAGCAAGAAAATAAGCAACAAGATAGGCACAGGGAAACGGTAATGGTGTAACATACCAATGAGGATGGACATGATCAGGCAATAAATAATAATGATAATAGGGCTTGATCAAAAAAGCAGTACTCCTGGACATGGTGAGGAGGTTCCTTTCTCGAGAGCCCTAACCACCAACCAGTAGCTTGGATCCTGTCCCCGATATCGGTGGGCTACAATTTTTTATATTTTTTTTAAGTTTCTTTTTTTAATTTTTTATAGAAATATTTCAGAATGTAAATATACTATGTAGTGAAATACATATATGTATTTCACTACATAGTATAAAATAAAGTCGCTTTCTCTGTCCCTATATCCCTATGTATGCTTAAATCTTTACTACGCAATGGATGATGATGCGGTTTTTTTAATAGATAGAGTGATTGAAGAGGAAGGTTTATGTATAATAACATCCATTAAATAGTAGAGAAATACTGTTATTTTTGAGGTTTCTAATGTGATGTCATAAATAATTACATTTTATGACACAGACGAAGTTGTGCGGGGTAGCTAGTAAGTAAATAAATGGAATAATAATAATAATTGTTTATTGGACTAAAAATGTTGTACAATCAAACACTAACAAACAATTATAATGCAACAAGAACAAAGACATTAGAGAGTAACAATCATGTCAGTAGTATTTGTATTGAATTCTGGTACCCAAGCAAAGATTTAACTTGTGTTATGGGTACCAGGATTCTCACGCTAGTTTTTTACATCAAAAGTTATGTCAGTTGGACAAGTGATAATTTGAGAAAGAGTCCTTTTAAGTGTGTAAGTTAGTGATGGGTCGTTGAAGGTTTTTCCGTCAACGAAACGTTAACGTTGAATTGCGTTTGTCAACTAGTTGATCAACTAGTTAATTTCGTCAACGAGTTAACGTGTTACGAACGTCAACTTACATGAACGATAAACGCCTAAACGCTTTTATTAACGTATGCTGTTGTAATGTTAATTTACGAACAATTTGATGCAGTTTGCGGGAGTTTTATTGTTAAAGAAATACAATTTACGTATGTTGAAAATAACAAAACGTTGGGTTAATTTTCTCGTTTCGTCAAACGAGTTGAATTCATAAACGTCATTGTCTCGTAACTCGTTGACGGATTTAACGAGTTGATTTGTACACGGTCAACGTTAATCCCGTTGAAAAGACATCAACGTTGATTCAACTAGTTCGTTGATTCAACGCCCATCACTAGTGTAAGTGTAGTAAATGAGGAGTTGTTGTTCTGAGGAGAATTCATGTGTAGGTCGTGCATTAGAGAAATGATAGCTTTAGATTTTCTGTTTCATCATAGCTCTGCATCTGTAAACAGCCGTACACCATTCTCTTAAATTTCTATTTATTTATTTAACAATTTATGTACACATTACATAGAAAGATATAAAGAAGGAAACAGAAAAATAGATACAAATGTAATGCTTATTTCAAAAGAAATCTCTTCCAGCATACCTGCGAAAGGAGAGTTGTATAAAAGATATGTAGCACCATGTGTAAAAGGTATAAGTACTTACAAATAAAACAATAAACTTTAATATAACATACAATATATAAATATTACTAAAATAAATATATACTAATACATACTAAATAATATTATAAGATAATGTGTTATTATTTAATAATAACACATACTTATATGCAACTATGACGGTAAAGAAAGGTAGTGTTCTTTCACTTGTTTTCTTTCTGTAGGGTTCAGGAATAAATGTTTGTTGGTTTTATTGTATAGGTGACTTCCTATACCATAAAAATGTTTCCGAGCAAGTGCAGTCGTGCACCCTATAGTGTGGGCGCTTATTTCGAGCACTGGGATCATACTTCAGCGAAATGTGCTTACGCATATCCACATGGGGTACAAAGAGCTACCTATTAGATAGAACACCACACTCTCTAAATAGACTGACTGTGGGAAATCTAAAGATTTTTTTATCTTCTAGTCGAGATAGTGACCTAATTATAGAAATACAAAGTTCAGATAAATGGGCCGAAATGCTTTATGGGCCAAATTGCACCTGCAGGTGCAGAGTCAGCCAAGTTTTTCTAGTGGTAAGATTAAAACTATGTTATCTGCTCACCACATCAAGACTCCTACGACTCCTACACGACTAGACCACGCAGTGATTGTAACTTTATGTTGTAAGCATTCAAATTATGTCTATTATTGTTTCAATGGTTAGATATTTTGTTTTTCTAAATTTATATTAATATTATAAGTTTTTGAGGTTGTAAGGGGGTAATCTCTGGATCTACAGAACCGATTTTGAAAATTATTTGACCAATAGAAAGCCACGTTATTTGTGAGTGTCATAGGCTACATTGTCACCCAACAAAATACCGTCCAGCGAAGTGGGCACGGGTCAGCTACCTATTGTTTCTCTAAATATATTTGTATATTTTGGTATTTTTTCGGGCTAATATATTTTAAGTTTCACAGTTTGTGTTTTTCTATTGCCCTTATAACAACAAAATAATAAAAATTAAGGTTATTGGGTCGTCTTAGGGGCGGAGTTACTAAGGTTTTAAGTACGGAACCCATCGTGTGCGAGTCCGACTCGCACTTGGCCGGTTTATGTGTCCAAAAACATGATGACAACCGTGTGCACTTGAAGGCACGTTAAGTGTCCGATCCGATCGTCTGTAGCAGGAACAGATTTGGTACAAATTCGAGCTTCTAGGGGGTCCAATCAAACACCATAGCATAGCATGGTTTGTTATCAATCAAGATTACACAGGTTCGAACTTACGTTGCCGCGGCCGCAGCGTCGGACACCCTGCTTGGTTGCGTATCATCCATTATATCATATAGTTTGTTTACTATAACTAAATAAACACTCTTCACAATTCACAATCAGCGTTTCATTTAATTAACTCATAATTATTGTTTGTATTTTCAAACAAGACTATTTCAAACAAAACACCACACAACACAACGGCTTCGTTTGCGTCAGTTTGCGTTCAAAATTTGACTTTTGACAGTTTTTAATTTTAACGAGTTTTCACGAAGCGTGGATATAGGGGCTTTTTAGTTCTGCAATGCAGCTATATTACAACTTTTACTTTTAGTTGGACCAAGTTGGACTAAAATACGGTGGAGTAAAATTGTGTTTACTAAAATACTAAGAGCTTAGATAATAGGAAATATGCATGCGATTTTTTTATTTGCAAAATAAAATATTTATTAGCTCTAGTAAACGAGTATTAAATTATATTAAATACCTTCATCAGCAGTTATAAAGCTTCAAAAATTACAATTAGAAAGAGATATCCGATACAGCTGCCATAGTCTACACTAATATTATAAAGAGGAAAGATTTGTTTGTTTGTTTGTTTATTTGTTTGTTTGTTTGAAATGAATAGGCTCCGAAACTACTGGACCGATTTGAAAAATTCTTTCAGCAATGGATAGCTACATTATCAGGGAGTAACATAGGCTATATTTTATTCCCGTACTTCCACGGGAACGGGAACTACGCGGGTGAAACCGCGTGACGTCCACTAGTAAAACATAAAAATAAAACAGCGTTTTCGCGAAAGGGATATATCTATTTGTTTAAAATAATTATAGATATAATTATTAGTTTGGGTTTTCGCTTTCGTTGGTTTTTCGAGTAATTTATCCTGTTTTCACAGTTAGTATCATATTTTTAGATAAACTGTACAGATAATAAATATTTTTTTCATGCATGTTCCCTATTATTTTATGACGTAAAGAAAGATAAAAAACAAAGAAGTTGTAAAGATGTTTAAAATGCATTACACAATTGTATAACTTTATTATTAGGTATTTTAAATTTATAAGAATTCATTCCAAAAAGCTAAAAGAACTGTCTGAATCAAGGTTAACTTCTTGTTTTAGCTAATCAATAACTACCAAACCCGTACAGATTATGACTTTAAAAAGGATTAAGAAGTGAAGTCCGTAAAGGCTGGTGTACCTACACTAAGGCAAAATTCAACGCAAATACGCAACCCATAATACAAAATTCCACATCAATCTCCCACATACCATAAAAATTATAAGAGGCGGGCCACACATACTCGCAACGTAATCAACTAAATAGTATACCAGAGTTGCTGACAAGGGAGACAATCTGTTTTATTTGATGACTAGTTTCTGCCAGCGGCTTCGCCCGCATGGTCCCTAGGGAACATACTCCCGGGATAAAAAGTAGCCTATGTCCTGTCTCAGGCTCTAGACTATCTGTGTACCAAATTTAATTTAAATCGGTTCAGTAGTTTTGGCGTGAAAGCGCGACAGACAGAGTTACTTTCGCATTTATAATATTAGTAAGGAGTAAGGATAATAATTAATAATAATAAGGAAGTAAGGATTAATTGACTAATTCATAAATTCAAAATGCTGTATGAACTGAGATACAAGTGAAAATTATAAAATGTACTGTTTATGTACATGATTTTAAGGATATTTAGTAAGAAGAAAATATTATAGAAATGCACATATCAGATTTTGCAAGCGCACCGACGACATGACGTCATCATGGTGTTCTGTAGTTCGAGTTTATAAAATACTAGTGGACGTCACGCGGTTTCACCCGCGTAGTTCCCGTTTCCGTGGGAGTATGGGGATAAAATATAGCCTATGTTACTCCCTGATAAAATCGGTCCAGTAGTTTCGGAGCCTATTCATTTCAAACAAACAAACAAACAAACAAATCTTTCCTCTTTATAATTATAATATTAGTGTAGACTAGCTGACCCGCGCAACTTCGTCTGCGTCACAAATTTCATTACTGCTCCGTTCCTATTGATTTTAGCGTGATCATATATAGCCTAAAGCCTTCCTCGATAAATGGACTATCTAACTCTGAAAGACTGAAACACTGAAATTGGACCAGTAGTTCTTGAGATTAGCGCGTTCAAACAAACAAACAAACAGAACCGCCCCGCCTTGATCACTTATATTGCGTCCTTCTGGAATAATATACCCTTCAAATGGCGAAAGAATTTTTTAAATTAGTGCATTGGTCCCCAAACACATTTACACAAACTCACGAAATTAACACTTTCTCTTTTTACAGAGTTGTAGTATATATCTACACTTATATTATAAAGAGAAAAGATTTGTTTGTTTGTTTGAATTGAATAGGCTCCGAAACAACTGGGCCGATTTGAAAAATTTTTTCAACATTACAATCCTGCATATATTTTCAAAAAAGTTAGCGATCCGTATGAAAACTTTGATATTGTGACCCAAGGTGTGAAAAAAATACCAAGTAAGATCCTTTTATCGCGTACGCTAAGGAAACTATTGACAATAGAGCAAAGTGATGTACTACAGTTTCAAAGAAGACATAAATATCTATAAAAAATCCATGAGGGTATGTATCTAACTATTATGGTTAAGTCACAATGACCGCTTTTTGTTCAAATTATTCAATCAAAACCCAGGTGAAATGGAATAGCGGTGATTTTAGTATCATGATAATAATCCTTATCTATTTAAATTGGTTTATAATTAAGGTTGGTTGTGTGCATGTAAATTACACTTTAAATTATTCAAATCGGACCTTCCGTTTAAAAGTTACGACGGTTTTAAAAATACTCTAAGTAAGAAAAATGCTGCGAGTGAACCGCCCTACGTTTAGTCTGTTAATAAGTAATTTATAGATACCCTTGAAGAGGTTAGATGGGAGATAAAGTTCGTGGAGTACCTAGTAAACCCACGCGAACGAAGTCGCGGGCGAAGTGCTAGTAGTAAATAAAGAAACTTACAGGATCCAAACCACGCAGAAGGCAGTGACCGTCAATAGGGTGGTATACAAGGAACAAATCGCTAGCCAAATTAGAACAACAGCGTAGTCTACACTCACTGAATCAGACATTTAGAAAGCATGGCAAATCACACTACATTGCTTTCCGTAACAACTAAGAATTTTTATAATATTTTACTTAAAATTTTGCAACCTTATCTAAACATGGCATGTTGACAATAAATGAGAATTACTTTTTCTTCTTCTAGCAAATAAGATGCCAGATTTAAATCGGTCTTATACTTCTTTGTGTATAGTCAAACAAACTATATCAAAAACTTCTTTGTCCAATTATCCAGCAGGTTTGTAAGTATTGGGTTGTGCACGGAATGAAGACAGAATAGAATATTTTAATTCGAAAATGTTGGTATTTGTATTTTAGAGGGCATGTGGAACAGAGAGTAAAGTCCCGCAAACCTCCATTGAAAAGGGAGGATCCTCCGACCAGACGGTTGTTGTGTCTGGCAGGCAACTGCTCGATAGTTGATATTCGGACTAATGTTTATGTTCAAATCACACGGTTAACTTTCCTTGCGCGATGCAGGATTTTGACGTAGTAGTTCGCTGCTAGTTGGATAGATGGCGTCGCGGTTATTTTTGTTGCGATGCTGTTCTTGTGGCGGCATTGATGGCGCTACAGTATCTTGCATAATATACGTACGGGACCTCTAACTTCAAACTGCGTTTTACTTACTCAACATACCTTTGCCTTGTTGGGGATTTGATTGAAAAGGTTTCTTAGGATGAGGAGGCACCCAGGAACAGAAATCCTATGTCCCGTGTCAGCAGTTTGCGCATGCGACCCCAAGAACAACGAGGTAAATAAAGTTAACAGTTAAAAAAAATCTCATTGTAGATCCAAATAGTAGTGCTCGTTTGCGGAGACGCGGGGCGTCGAGCGTCGTGTGCGGCGCTGGCAACGCGGCCCGCACTATATCCAAACATATGGCGTTGTATAGGAGCGTTTACGAAGAAGCGATTTTACAGGCGTTTGCTTGAAATGCAGGCGGAGCCCGCTGCGCGGCGAGCCCGCAGGGTCGCACGCGGCAATACAAACATATAGCCATACCCGCCACCGCGGACAAGCGTTGCCAATTTATCAAATCCCCGAAAGGCCAACATAAATTCTACTGATTCCCCGCTAATTC
Source organism: Lacanobia wlatinum (assembly GCA_947578705.1). Taxonomy (NCBI): domain Eukaryota; kingdom Metazoa; phylum Arthropoda; class Insecta; order Lepidoptera; family Noctuidae; genus Lacanobia; species Lacanobia wlatinum. Next base: position 11,008,531 of record OX388052.1, on the reverse strand, counting down.
CCATATTTAAAAAAAACAAAATTAAACAAGTTTCAACTGATATTATAGGTCTACCGAAATCTCATGCCAAAATGGGGAAATAAAAAAATGATGTGTGCAATACTGAGGAAATTGAATTTAACGATCTTGATACTTGTCGTTAGTATTAATGAACATGAAGTACTAGCTGTTGCCCGAGGCTTTGCTTGCATTGCATGTATAGTATTTCCACGAGTTTTAACTTTGGTACGAAACCCTAATCCGTTTTGTGAATAATATCCTTATAACATCGCTATCTGACTTTGAAAGTATTTTTATCGTTTGCATAGAACCCTAACTTTATTTAAAATTATTTTCTTAAATTAAAGTAGCCTAAGTTACTTCTTACTGCATCAGCTATCTGCCAGTGAATGTCCCGTCTAAATCGGTTCAGTGTACAGACATTAAAAGTAAAGTTACTGAGGGCTTAGTGTGAGTTTTTTAACGTTCTCGATCGCGTTAACGTAAACGCCTATTCATCTTAAAACTGAATAAGTGCCGTCTGGTCTGGTGACAATAACGGATAACCTTTTTTTGAAGTGAAAACTTCTTTAGCGGCGTTGAGCACTTTTTCTGTAATGGGTATAAAATCTTAAACTCGCGTCAGGACACGTGACCTGATCGAAAAAGCGTAAGACGGACTCGCGTCAGGGTCACGTGATGCTGATCGAAAAAGCGTAAGACGGACTCGCGTCAGGGTCACGTGATGCTGATCGAAAAAGCGTAAGATCGAGGGGAAGGGAGAGGAACTAGTATCTCCCACTCTTTCTACCGTGCCTGAGTGTGCTGCTCCGCTTAGGCGGCACAGGGCGCTTGCGCGAATGTCCGTCTGTGTTTATGTACAGCGTGCCACGCGTATCCAAGGATACGAAATTACGGAATTACGAAATTATGGATGAAAGTTGATTTTTCTAAGAGATAAAAATTAATGTAATATATAAATAAATAACGATATAATATTATGAATAATAACATGTAAATTGTCATATTTGTGTACGATAGCGCAATAAATAAACATTGTATTCTACCTCATAAATGATAGTATTTTTGTACTTATAATTAAACACAACGTTAATACTAAAGTTTTCACTTCTGCCGGCACTCCCGGAGTGCTACCGGTGTTTTTTTTTCTATACAATTTGACATAAGTGAACATTTACGTTAACGAGATCGAGAACGTTAAAAAAACTCACACTAAGCTCTCTGGACTAATCAGCGATACGATTGGCTTGTGTGGGCGGTTTTTTCAGCAGTACGGAATGATAACTAGCACTATCCCCTCCCTCTTTTTACCAGGCGTGGAAAAAACACCATCATTCGATGTGCTCTCACCTACGATTCGCCGTTTAGTGGTACTGGAAACGGCTATAAAAAGCTACAAAATCCTAATTTATAATGTACTTACTAGCTGTCCCCCGCGGCTTCGCTCCCATCAACTGGCAACTTTCACAAAACAAACACAACAAAAAAGGAATTAGCGAAATCGGCCCAGCTCTTCACGCGTGATGCCGTGACCAAAGGAAATAGGGATTCATTTTGACGTGATCACGTCTTCTAAATCGATGAACACCGGCTGCACGCACAAAAAAGTGTCACGGTCACGTTCCGCAAACAAATGAGCGCGGAACAAGCGATAGAGGGGCACAATCAGCCTAAGCGTTCGGCTTGTTTGTTTAGATTTCAAGTGTTTTCTTATGACGTTATCACGTAAAATTATCGTCCGTAAACTGACTTTACAGACAGCCAATTTTTTTGTTGTATATAATAATATAAAATTATAATAATATAAAATTCCTCGTAGGCATGTAATAGGGAAGATGCAAATACAGAATTTATGAGAATATTGTTAGTAAAATGACAAAAAAAAGTATAAAATAAAAGCCATTGCAACGTTTTTATTATCGACTAGCTGACCCGCGCAACTTCGTCTGCGTCACAATTTTCATCTATAATATAACTCCTACCCTACTCCAACCCTACTCCTACCCTACTCCTACCCTACTCCTACCCTACTCCTACCCTACTCCTACCCTACTCCTACCCTACTCCTACCCTACTCCTACCCTACTCCTACCCTACTCCTACCCTACTCCTACCCTACTCCTACCCTACTCCTACCCTACTCCTACCCTACTCCTACCCTACTCCTACCCTACTCCTACCCTACTCCTACCCTACTCCTAGCCTACTCCTAGCCTACTCCTACCCTACTCCTACCTTACTCCTACCCTACTCCTACCCTACTCCTACCCTACTCCTACCCTACTCCTACCCTACTCCTACCCTACTCCTACCCTACTCCTACCCTACTCCTACCCTACTCCTACCCTACTCCTACCCTACCTACCCTACCTACCTACCTACCTACCTACCTACCTACCTACCCTACCTACCTACCCTATCTACCTACCCATTTTTTTTTTGCTTTTAAACCTTCCCTGTATTTTGGCGAATCCAATAAAAAAAAAAGAATTATTAAAATCGGTCCAGCTGTTCTCGAGTTTTAGCGAGACTAACGAACAGCAATTCATTTCGTATAAATAGATTTTTAACAAAAATTAGGAATTAAAGTAACGTGAAACAGAATGTATTAAAAAACAACAATCAGCGTTTAGTGACATCACTGCTGTTATGATAACGAAAAGGCAACCCTATTTCTTTGAGTTAGGACAGTTCACAACACTTGTCAGACAGGAGTGACTCAACTTCCTTTTTCTGGCGAAATGTCATACTGTTTAAGGGTGGATTTACCCAACAAAAATTTCTCCGAACAAAAAATTCAAAAAATTTAAAACACATTGGAATGCCAGAAAAACTAGATAAAATCATTGGAGGATAAATTTAATGTACCTACATTGTGTTTACACCAACATTTTAAGTGTAGGTCAGATATCAGCATTCCAATAAAAAGAGGGGAGATGGTGATGACGACGGTGGTATGGTACTGATTTATCTATGGATGGTGATGATTTCGTGTGTATGGTGATGACGCTGTATACATGAATGTCAAATTAAAAACAACAAAATATATGAAAATTAACATTTTTAATGATTTAATCAACATTCATAATTTCTATTCCCACCAGTCTTCTCACATTTTTCTCTTAACTAAGGGTCTTGAGCAGTCCGCATCCATCAGCTGCCAGCCACCTTCCATCGGCTTGGGCGTCCCCGCAGTCTCCCAACTAGTACCCCAATGATGTTGTCTTGTCTGAGCGTGCCTGAGGGTTAGCAGTATGGAACCTCATTTCACTTCCTTCTCCTCTCCCTCCTTCACTCAAATACATAAAAAGGAACTAAATTGGAAAAGCTGTACAGCAGCAGCACTCCCTCACTCACAAAGTGCACCTCAGCAATATTCAAGGTTTGCACTCAAATCTCGCCGCAGTCCATCACCACCTTGAGACTGAGAAACCAGTGCTCTTCTTCCTTTCCGAGACGCAGATCGGATGTCCGTCAGACGTGTCGCACCTGTCCTACCCAGGGTTTACCCTGGAGCATCACTTTAAATCACGCGCGGGCGTATGTATGTACGCCCCCGGGACGACATCTGCTATCGGCGTCTCCGCAACCTTGAGGACTCCAGGTTCTCAACGCTATGGGTTCTAGTGGACACAGGCCTGGACAAAATTGTCTACGCCGTCTACCGTTCGCACAGCGGTGATTTGAAGACAACTGGCCTCACACAACACCTAAGTGAGGCGGCGGATGCGGCTCAGCAGCGGTACCCTTCTGCCCAATTGGTGTTACTGGGGGACTTCAACGTCCACCATCAGGAGTGGCTCTTCCCATACCAGTGCACAGACCATGCTGGGCGAGAGACGCGACAGCTAGTAAGATTTAACGCTAAACGTTAAATCTTACACAGCTGGTCCAGGGGGCAACGAGGGTGCCGGATGTTGATTCGCACACTGCCAATTGCTTGGACCTTTTGCTGACAACAAATCCAGATCGTAACTCGGTGTCGATTTCTTCACCACTGGGTAGTTCCGACCACTGTCTGTTGAAGTCTGTGTCCATTTACTCCCAGCACGATCCTAGCCCGAGAGGCACCCGGCGGATATGGCGATACAGGTCAGCAGATTGGGATGGCATGCGATCTTTCTTCGCATGTTATCCTTGGCAGCCTACTTGCTTTTCTTCGACTGACGGTTCGCCGTGCGCGGACGCCGTGATGGATGATCGAGGAGGGGCATGGAGTACTACATTCCGTTCACTGACGTAACAATGTCTGGCAACGCTCGTCCATGGTTTGGTTCCGAGTGCAATCAAGCTGATGCGCTTAAGCACGCAGCGTACCTAGCATGGGTCGACCCTCGTACGCACAAAGCAAATGACGTGAGTCAGAAGAAGAGAGCCTTCAACAGGGCTCTCAAGTCCTGCAAGAAGGTGTTGCGGAGGGCTCGGTTTGACCACATTAGCCGAATAGGATGGAGAATAATACAAACTTGCTTCATACCAAGCAGGTAGTAAGGCTTTTTGGTCCCTGGCTAAGTCGGTCGAATCGAACTTCTGCCGCCCCTAACTTCCACCACTGCTGAGACCCGACGGTTCGCTAGCCCACTCCGCTGAGGAAAAAGCGAACTTGTTTTTTTCTTTGTTTGCGGTTTTTCACGTCTAGATGGACGCGGTCCGGTGGCGTGAGACTCCCTGCTTCTCTTGATGGATGCGAGTCGAGTATGTCGAACATTCGCATTCATCAGTACGTCTACCATGACTTTTATCAATATTTACTCGCTAGCGAGAGTAATTTAAAAAAATATGAAAATTTAAAAAAAAAAACAAGTTTCTAATTTATTTGTTTAAGTTGTTAACTAACAAGCAAGCAAGTTGCAGGTAAAACTTAAGTTAACAACTAAAAAAAATAACTAGACACGCTTATTTCGCCTTTCGTTTGAGACTGGAAAAGTGACGATGGCTTGGAAGCAGGCAGTGGCGTGCCTAGGGTTTCAAAATAAGGCAAGGCCAATAAAATTTTAACCGATTTCAAAAAAAGAAAGTTCAGTTTTCGACTGAGTATGCAGGTACCTTCGTATGTATCATCGCAATTTTCTCATAAACTGATATAGATGTCTCAATTCGTTGTTTACCAAAATTACCGAAAGAAACCATTGCACACAGGTGTTTATGGGAATTTGCGTGCCTTTTAATGGCGCCAGATATGTTATTTAAATCATTATAACCAGATGTATTCCAAACAGAATCTTCATTCGAAAAAAATAGGCCACGAACACAACTTATTAGTGTGCGAACAGCCAACAATCCAACTAGTTTTATACACTGATCTATTAAATTTCGTTTATGCGATTTACTAGTCTAGAAAAACACAGATTAGGCGACGATTTTAATGAAGAAATTAACTGTTTTTTCTGAGCAAAGTTTAAAGATTTTACCTTATCTTCGCCAATCAAAACTTGAACGCATTTTAAATCCTCACAAGGTACAATTACCTCCATTGTTGTAGGTAAGTCACCAAAACAATTGTATCACTGAGAAAATCTAAGAAAACACACAAAAAACTTTAACAACATAACTTTTCAACTCTCAAGCAAATAAAACTGAAGTGAGTTGCACTCCGGTGTCAAGAACTACTTACGCAGAGTTGCAGTGTTGTCATTTAGGCAAAAAAAAGCGCCAGGTATATGAAAAATCTAGCTAGATGTCGCAAATTTTTTATTTTTAAGATATTGCTTGAATATTTAATTTCGTTATTTTAAAAAGTCGCTAGTTTTTATTGTTGCTAAATCTTTAAAAAAGTCACCAACCTCGTTAGAAATCTCCAAGATTTCACAACGTCGCTAAAACGGCAACACTGCAGAGTTGGCAAGGTGACAAGGTCACGCATACGCGTGCAACTTCATACGCATGCACGGCTTTAATCTTCCATACTGATCGATTTGTAGACGCACAAGCTTTAGAATTCGTTATACGGCACATCGCTATGAGTGCGAAAGTGACGGAGATAGTATTTGAAAGCCCAGTAAAAGCCGGTACGTGTAAGCGAGATAGCTATATGTAGATGCTGCAAATGCGAAACTCTGCGCGCGAACAATCGCGATGTGTAGTTATGTAGTAATGTGGCATAGGTAGATACTTTGTGTTATTTTGATAAGAATTAAGCGCGCGAACTTTTAAATAGTTCGGGTTTGATATTGTTTCTCTATCGAGCATTTTAGTAAGGCATGCCGGCTTTTGGGCTTATATGAAGGTACCGCCACTGGAAGCAGGCTAACGTGCTGTCCGTGCCCGAGAAGGGTAGTCGAGCTGACCCAACAAATTACAGGCCTATCTCGGTAACTTCCGTACTCTGTAAGAGTATGGAACGAGTACTGAATCTTAAGCTCCTGGCGTACCTAGAAGCGAACGATATCCTTAGTGACCGACAATACGGTTTCCGCCGAAATCGGTCAACTGGGGATCTTTTAGCTTATGCCATTCACATCTGGATTGAGGCTATCGAGAAACACGAGGAGGCACTTGCGGTCTCCCTTGACATCTCGAAGGCCTTCCACAGGGTCTGGCACGATAGCCTTATTAGTAAGGTTCCTTCCTTCAGTCTGCCCGCCGGATGTTGTGATTGGATCGCAGAGGGATCGGTCTATCCCAGTGATCATAGATGGCTGCTCGTCTGGACTGCTGGTTATTAATGCCGGGGTTCCTCAGGGGTCGGTGCTGTCGGCAACACTGTTCTTGCTGCATATTAACTATCTGCTTAAACCTGGAATGCAGACGACAGCACTGTTGCTGAGAGGTAAGTGTCCGAAGCACGAGCTGGTGGGTCGCAGCTCCGGTCTCCGGCCGAAGACCGGATCCGGACCGGATGCGTGAATGTGTCTTTACTGCTGTCTCTGATTGGGGCGATGCCAATCTGGTCAAGTTCAATGCTGCTAAGACCCAATCCAAGCGTGTCTTTTTTCCGCCAAAAGGGTGACCGGGTATTCTGCGGGTACCAGCTTGATGCCCTTGAGTCAATTCAAAAACGAGCCAAGAGGATCATCGGCAATGATAGGCTTGTCGAGTCGAGGCTCCAAAGTCTGGAGCATCGACGACGAGTTGCTAGCCTGTCGGTTTTCTACCGGTTGCATTTTGGGGAATGTGCGACGGAATCGCATTATTTCATTCCGCCGAGACCGTTCCAATATCGGACCACAATATGAACGGCGATGTGCCACCGGTACATGGTCGGCATCCCACCTACACGCACAAAACCTTTTTGGGAACACATTCAAAGTGCGTACAGCTAAGGTGTGGAATTCCCTGCCGGAGTCTGTGTTTCCTGATAGCTACAACCTGGAAGTCTTTAAGTCAAGAGTGAATAGGTTACTTCTAGGCAAGCGTGCTCCATCTTCGACCACATCATCGCTTACCATCAGGTGAGACAGTGGTTAAACGCGTGCCCTTCAAAAGTAAAAAATTACCAAAATCGTCATCACCATACACTTGAGTTCCTCACCGTTCATTATTTGTAAATGGTGATGATGGGTATGATGATGATGATTGGGACGCTATTTCGATTTTTCTAGAAAAGGAACAACAATAGTAGGAAACCCCTTTTTTCTTTAGCATCTTCACTTATAACTAAGTCTTGTTGAAATTAATCGTAATGTTATTTTAAGTACTTACCTTGAACTACAGCCTGACGGGAATGACGCAACTTTGTCTAAACATCGTTTTTGGTCAGTTCACAACATTTTTTTCTGTCTGAGCGCGTGTTATAACGACGTACGCTTCGTGGTTTACTATGAACTGAGGAAGCGGGGCAGGGTATTACGGGCCGCGTAAATGCTACGCATACAGAACTACCTTCACTTTGATATTGCCGTGACGGTGATGACGAATTTCGATGCTAAAATTTCATTTATTTATTGATTATTTATTTTACGAAGAAATTATAATTTACTTTTCTAGAAAGTTATATACAATATCAATAAAAGTAAATAATAAATTACAATCTACTTCATATGTCGGGTATTCGACTTTTTTGCCGGCAAACGTAAAGAGTAGCATTTTTTTCACAGACGGTGATGATTTTGATAGCAGTTTTCGTTTTATTATTAAAAATCTATTGAGTCTGAGTATATTTGGGTTAAAGCACATTGTAAAACCAGGCTATATACACCCTGTAAATGTAAAAAAAATACGACAATCGAGCAATATATATTTGTTTATGCCCAAAACGTGAATTTTCGACAGCGTTGTAAATCCACCCTTGTATTTAGTGATGCAAGCATTTTAATTTTCAACACTTGTTTAAAAAAGAACGGGTGGCTGTAAAAATAAATTAAATGCCCAAACACATTAAAATAATTACATTCTTTCAGCAAATACAGCTCAGAAGGCTGTTTCAAATACCATTTTTTTTAGTACCAAGCGCCATACATTTATTAAACGTCTCCTTTTCATATATCAAATTATTAAGAAAATAGTCTAATGTAACATATTTTTTTCCAGAAAATTACGACGAGCCAATTCGATCTGATTCTCATTTTAAATCAGCTTCTGAGGCGTATCTGCGCCTTAAGACAAGTAAGTAAAACTGTAAAACTTAAGTTTCTTGAAAATGTGTTCTGACTTGGCCCAGACTATCGATATTCATAATCTCCGCATTTTCCGCACATCTTGCCAATCCCCAATAAATCCTCAATCAACTTGAGATTCCCCGCAGTTTGGGGAATTTCCGTCACGTTGGCAACGCTGGCTTGAATGTCGGCCGACGCGGCGTGCACCGCTGCGGCGCGGACGCACCGCGTCTCCGTAAACAACATCATACATTGCCATAATTTATGTTTGTGTTTGCGCCTGTGATGATGTGGCCCGCTGCACGCGCCACCTCTCCATAAACGGAACAAACTGGCCAAGTGCGAGTCAGACTCGCGTGCAAAGGATTCCGAACGAATTTAATTTCTTTTAACATGTTATTTTAATATTATAAACTTCTCATAGGTTTTCCGGTAATCTATAGGTAAAGATCTACTATCTCCATTTGTTTCAAAATTTTAGTCTAATTTCTTGAATAACTTCAGAACGATTCAATTTTAAATTTAAAAAAAAATAAATTAAAACCCTCACAGTAAGCCCTTCCAATTGATATGTCACACGATATTGTTCAAAAAACTTTTTTTTAAATTATCTTGTTTGACCCCCAAAAATGACGGCCATACTAAAAATTTAATAATTTACGTAATGCGTTCGTGTTTGGGTCACAAAAGTCCATATGTGTATCAAATTTGAATTACCAAACTGGTTGTGACTGACGGACAGACGTCTGTCTGTCCGTCAGTCACAACCAGTTTTCTCAGGATCCACTGGACCGATTCTGTTGAAATTTGGTACACATATGGACTTTGGTGATCCTATGGACCTGAGTGATCCTATAAGGGTTCCGTTTTTTTTTTTTTCGGAACCCTGAAAATCGTCCGACGTCCCCCGCACGCGACGCTCGACACCCCGCGTCTCCGTAAACAAGGCACTAAGTCGTCTTGACATTGCTGGAATTATTTGTGCAAACCGTAAAATATAACGATGAAGGTCAATAAAAAACTAGTATCTCGAAGAAGAAGAAAAAATCTAATTACATGTCAACATGACATGTTTAGAAATGGTAGCAAAATTGTAAACAGTATAAATATTTTTCTTAATTCTTCGTAAATTACTCACAAATATGTAACTAAGAAGCAATGTAGTGTGATTTGAAATGTTTTCTACTTGTTTGATTCAGTGCGTTTAGACTACGCATAACCCTTAAAACCTGAAGATGAAGATTAAAGAAGTACAGGATAGTGTCGCTAATTATGATGAAGACGAACCAGGTGAATCTTTCGTCCATTTTGTACGGCGTCTGCTGAAGAATCCGGATCTTCAGCAGACGCCGTACAAAATGGACGAAAGATTAAAGTTTTCAAAGCAGACGACAGTGATTTTGATAAATCTTTGACCAATACAATAGCAAAATATCAAAGCCTACGAGAAACAGAACTACAAAGCGGGCAATCAACGAGACAAATTCGTGCCGAATTGATAACTTTTGGTGCTGAACTATTCACCAAATTGAAAGATGAACTATTAGATATAAAAGAACCAGATCAGTCAGTCAATCCTCAACCAGATGTGATCGTGCTGCAGAGCTCAAGAACCAATAGCAAGGCCACGCTGCAGTCGAGTAAGTTCGAATATGCAGAGCCGAGAAGAATCGAGGATATATACAACGATATATTCATAAATGCGAGTCACATAAAGGAAACGATAGCAACCTTCGTTGACGACGCACGAGGGCCCGTAGGAGACGTCCGTGCACCCGCAGAACATCTCGCAGACATGGACTCGGAAGCTAAGAAAATTATGGGTCGCGTGGAATCAACTGATACTTCTAACGAGAGTATGTGTTTTATTAAAAAGAACAGTGAAGATGATTCAGAAACAGATATAAAGTTGTCCACACATACAAAGATATCGGAAACTAAACACTCAATTTATAATCTATTGAAATTGCTGCAACTTGAAGAAGAAGGAGTCAATTTACTTGAGAAGAAATTAGTAAAATTACAAACAGCTCTACCACATAACCATTCAGTCAGGTTTTGCGAAAAAGTCGCCCGCCAAGATTTGAGAGAGGTGGTCCAAAGAGATAATAATAAGAGTGCTGTTGATAAATTTAATAAAAGTATATCGATTAATTCATCTATGCAAAGCACGCAAATACAGGCTAATTTACTCACATGCAGTCAAGGAGAATTAAATTCCGAGTTGTATTCCAAATCTGAGTCGAATTTGTATTTAGATAAATTGACTTCTGTAACCTCCATCGTAGCTTCAAAAAACTTTAAATCTGAATCTCTCCGGAATCTGGTCTCGTTTTCTGGGAATTCGTCACAATTCGACGACATTTATTTAAAATCAGCGTATTTGGACACACATGTGCCCGTTAAAAAGCCATCTGAAGTGCTAACTTTCGATTACCTGAATCCACTGAACAATATTTTGCTCCGACCAATTAATGTTACAGAAGCTCATAAGTATAATCCGATGAAAGCTGGCGAGAAAATCTGTAACCCCAAGCAGAATCATTGTATTTATAAACACTGCAATCAACTAAGTAAAAATGACACTACTAGATCAAGATCTAGAGACTTGCGAACTGTGACCATCAAGCAACAGCGGTTTAAGCCTAAAACAGCACAAGCAGCGGACCAAAGGCTCAGATTCACGACACCGTATTCAGTTGACACTAAGCGACCGAATGTAGAGACAGACGACATTACTAAATTACTAAAATACCCTTTACAAAACAGATTTAGTTCAAATTCGAATGCTTATTTAACAAAAGACAAGAAACGGATCAGTAGTCTATCGACAGACAAGCATAGATATCACAGATCAGTAAAAGTCACTCCGATACCAAAAACGAAAAGGCAGAAAATTTCGATCACGCCAAAAGTTGAATTTAAAGTGCCGGAGGAAGTGAGTTTAGCAGATGAATCGTTACAAAGTCTGCCTCAAAAGACCAACCGAAGTGACCACTCATCGAAAACCCATGCCAAGAAGTTGCGAAAAGCTAAATCTACAGTTAAATCTGACACAAAACTAGAGAATGATTTATTTGTGCAACAATTAATAGCTGATTACATTGGCTTTTGTGAAAATAATAACGATCATGACAACAAGTTACAAGATGACATAAATTTGAATGTAGACCCTAACACTGAATGTTTTATGACGTTTTCACAATCTGCCTTGTCATTTTCTAGTAGTAAGAAGTTAAATCCGATAAAGGGCGTTCTCAGTACTTCGAAGCAGGGCATGCCTTCCGAACCATCTCCACCTGAGGTGCTAGTTTTCGACTACCTGAATTCATTGAACAATGTTCTGCTCGCCCCAATTGATGCGATGGAAGCTCATAAGTATAAACCCAGGAAAACAGAAGAGACGACCTGTGGCTTCGAGCACAGCCACTCGATTGTCATTCACAACAAACAAGAGAGTAGGAAAGATTTTACCAGAGACTTTGAGGTGCGAACTGTGACCATTAAGCAAGACCGAGTCGTGGCTCGATCGACCCCAACGCAACAGGACCAAAGGAGCAGATTCTCGAAATTGCATTCAGTTAACACAGAGGAACAAGCAACAAAGATAGACCGAATTGAAAATAAACCAGAAATCTTTTTTCAAGATTATTACAGTTCACATTCGCACGCAAAAATAACAACAGGGAAGAAACGCATCCGTAGTCCGTCGGCAGACAAGAACAGACATCTGAGTTTCATAAGAGTCAATCCGACACCTATAACGAAAATGCAGAATATTTCGAGCATTTCTAAAGTTAAAATTAAAATGCCGGTGGAACCGCGTTTACATATACATGAATCGGCTCATAGTATAAAGCCCAAGAAAGGTGATACAAAAAATTCTGACCGGAATGCTCTCAGATCGAATTCTCGTAGCAAGAGGTCGTCAAAAAGACTTTCGTTTTTGACGAAAGTATCGCAAACTAAAACATCGGAACACTTCATAAGCGATAACACTGGCAATTTCAGTTTAAAACCTAATGATCATGAGAAACACTCACTAGATGATGTAAATTCAGGTCTAAACCTTAAATCTAAATGTTTAAAGGCAATTTCAAAATCTGGCGCAACTTTTACGCTTACCAAGAATCTAAATCCGACGAAGGACTTCGTTACTATTTCGAATAAAGACTGTAGGTCTCACCATCAGTTCACAATGCAAGTTACCCCTTCCCAAGTGGACTGGCCTCCCGAACTGATGTGCACAGCCAGCTCAATGAAATACGATTCTGATTTTGGCGTCAATGTGGTAGCCAAGATTGACATGTTACCTTTTATGGGGTGAGTGAAGTATTCTGTTAATTGGTTGATTGCTAAACGTAAATTCTTGACCTAATTAAGCTTACAGGAGCCAAGAATGCGATTGGGAGACGTCCCCAGACGACACATGGTCATTCCTACTGCTAAATGGACGCCTGAGACTGACAGCTCGACTCGCACACCAGGTGCATAACGAGACGCGGACGTGGGTGCGGGGCGACACACCTGTGCTAGACATCACTGTGACGGCTGTGCAATTTGGTTTGTAGCAGTATCTGAGCTAGCTTGAGACGCATAATTATCATTGGCAGCCTCGTTCTACCTACTACTGAGTATATAGGCCTCCTCCCATGTCCCTTGTTTCTCTGTGCCCTGTTCCCTATGCCTTGTTCCCTGTGCGAGCCTCAACTAGGACTGTAAAATGTTTTTCTTATAAATAACCAGTAGTGTGATTCTATAAACAATTTTTCACGGTGAGACGTTGACGGAATAGACCGGCTGTAAACATGTCGAAGTGAAGGCTTGGGGGAAGTGATTACGAAGTGAGCTGTCAATCCAAGTAATCAAGATGGAAAAACAGCTCACTTCCAGATCACTTCACCCAAGCCTTCACTTCAACATGTTCATAGAATCGACGGGCTGTCTTTGCCCAGTGGCGTAGCTAGAATGGGTGATACCCGGTGCGGATACATAGTGTCAACCCACAAACGAAGCCATCACTTACGAAATTACTGGTTGTGGCTTTCGTTCTGGTGAAGGCAGTTGCTACCCATTTTTTGAGGGTTGGGGCGGGGTTGTGCTCTAGCAGGTTTTCAGGAATGTTCTTTATTCACTGTTTTTGTAGACAATATGAACTATTTGTCAAGTACTAGCAAGTAGTTAAGAATAAGAATCTTTATTTGTAAACATAAGTCGTTTCATGGTGTTTTGGATGTCACAATATTAGATCGACACTCCATTTTGTGCCGTGAAGCGAACAAATATCAAATTTAAATTGATTAAACTATAAAACAATTTATCTGCAAGTGTCCTATGTAGGCATTCTTGATTATAAGAAGAGCTGAGAAATAAAATGTAAGATGAGAAATTGACAATTAATTAAATAAATATTTAGAATTGTAAGACAAATAATTAATTACAAAAAAGAATAACTTAATTAAAGATTATATATCAAGTAATAATGAATTAGTGGATGTCAGAACGATATTGCAATTAAGTAAAACAATTAAACTGAGGTCAATAAAATAAAAAATAATCAAAATGTCAAGTCAGTAATGCAGTAATCAAATAAAAACAATTAAGACATGTCAATATCAAAAATTATACTGATATTTTATTCTTCAGAAACTCAGTTATATTATAATAAGATCTATTTAAGAGGATGCGAGACGCACAGAACCAGTCGTTGTTGTGGCGACGCTTGGGGGAGGCCTATGTCCAGCAGTGGACGTCTTTCGGCTGATATGATGATGATGACAAGAAAGTGGTTTAATTAAATGCTTTTTGAATAGATGAATATTAAGCATTTTAATTGATTCCGGTATATGGCCATACAAAAAACACTATTATGCATCAGTGCAGTCTCGAACACAACATATTGACGTATCGTCGACTCCGGTTATTTCTATCTGACAGCTTGGGAAATATATGTGGGTTAGTCTTGACAAATACTGCAACTTCGAAAATGTACAAACAGGGTACCGTAAGTGTTTTATATTTAATAAAGAAAGGTTTACATGGATCTACACATTTTAATTCAAGCAATGCAATTTTTTTAAATATGAGTTCCCTATTAGATGAGTTTCTCCAAAAAATGATTCCGTATCTTAAAATAGAACCAAACCATGGTAGGTTTGGTGCTGTAACAACGGAGTCCGTTTCTGTAACTGGCGCAAGTTTATATAATGCATGAGGATTTACTAAGTCGCTTTGCCAAATCTATCGTGTGGGTCTTCCAATCAAGTCTTTGGTCTATGGTTAACCCTAAAGTTATTGTTGTGTTAACTTAATTTTTTGGTTGTTTTCGTAATGAATATTATATATTATTATATTTTTACGTTGGGTGAATGTCATTAATTTGGTCTTGTTAATATTTATCTTCAGGTTATAATTATTTAGCCATTTTATAATTGAATGTATAGTATTAGTTACGTCATTATCATAGATTTGTTTGTCATAATTTAGTTTATCTTTAAAGTCAATGGTTACGGTGCTGTCGTCGGCAAATAGCGTCATATGATGTGGCGACACTTTTGGCAGGTCATTTATAGAAATAATAAACAGGCCAAGTACGCTACCCTGCGGCACGCCATATGTAATTGTTCTATCACGCGACCGATAGACCCTTACGCTCTTGGTTTTTGTATCTACATTTGTAATTTCCAGGCATTGTTTTCGAATTTTTCATATGACTCGGTAAGCCGTAGTATATTTATGTAGTAAGATATTGTGATCTACGTAGTCAAATGCTTGAGTCATGTCACAATAAATAGAACATGTTAATGAAAACACAAGAAGTTAATGAGAGTATTAGAATTTCTATGCTAAGAGCAGGCAAGACGGGCTCGAAAAAAATTGGCACCTCACCTCAGACAGGTTTCATTACGTCAACCGTTTAGGGGTGATACCCGATCGTGTTCAAAAATCTTTCAACGAACGATTCTCTGTCACCCCTAAACGGGTGTCATTCGGGGTGGGCCGTACAGCTACGCTACTGTTTTTCCTTCAGTTTCGCCCGCGTTAAAGTAGCATCTGACCGTCTTCGGGGACCAATCTATCTGTACCAAAATCAGTTCGGTGAATCAAGATTGAATGCGATACAAACAAACTAGCTTTCGCATTTATAATACTTAGTTAGCATAATTATGCTTTGTATAAATTATATATAGACAGAGTGGATCTTGTGGCAAGGCTGTGCGCTCGCTTCGTATGTGCGTCACTGCGCCACATGGTCTTGCGCGCGGTTCGCAAGAAATGTTACGCTAGTGACATCCCGCCGTTGTTGCGACGTTGCGCTGATGTGGTGCGCATCGCGTTGCGCTGGAAACGCGCAATGTATGACGCTAAGGCGCGTCTGGCTTATACGCTGGATAAATTTGGAAATCTTTCGTTGAAGGTATGTAAATATCGTTGCAATATGGTACCTACTGTTGAGGACCCATGACGTATAATTTTGTAGTGGATTACAGTTGCATGCTCGGCCGACCTCAGTTGTCCGGTAATCCTCATCATAGACGCACGACTTTTGATTATTTTATAACCTACATTGTAATAGGTATCAAAGCATGTGCGCTGGAATAAATATTTTCAGGGGGTTGCATCTCCAAAGCCCCGCCTCGAATAGGATAGGTTTTGTTTAGCCCAGAACTAAAGAAGACAGATGGAAGGCCGAACGCTTTCTTTCCACGTTTTACTTTTCTTTGCTCATATTTATGTCTCTAGGCAATGGTGCAGCTAGGGTCACCCATGCTAGTCTTATTAAAAAGGAAGATCTACTTATCACGAAAACCAGACATAATAAACCTGATTTATGGGGGTAGAGAAGATATCCCCCCCCTATGCCACTCAACGTGGTCCTTGTCGCTGGGTCAACGACAAACTAAGATTCGATCTACATCTGTCTGAAACCGCCGCATTTGCAGGACGTTGCCGTTCCGAACGCGATCATAGTACAGTCACTAGCCAGTAGGTTATGAGCTGTTCTGTATTGCAGCCGTTTTCCTTAAAACAATGTCTTACAAAACCGATCACAGTGCAGATAGCTTGTTATGATTAATACGGATCAGGCTGCGCTACAGAACAGCTACTGTCTGTGTTGCAGCCGCCTTTGTATTATGCGTCCGGGTGTCAACACAGATCGGAACTTGCGATAATACTCCAGAAATATGCCTGCCAGCGCCCAGAGCAGAGCCAGACTTTGGCCCGAATTGAGCTGATCGTCAAAAACTGTATGGTTATGATTTCATTTCTTTAAAATAAATTAAATTAATTTACATCTTCAGGTGGCCAACATCCCCCTCCGTTCTATTTGGGAGGTGAAAATTCGCATCGGGCTAGTATCAGGCGATGACAGCTCAGTGCCGAGCCCACACGCAATCAGCGTGCGCGTGCTGCCCATCGTGTCCAACGTGCTCGTGCCCGCAGATAACGTGCAAAGTGTGCTGGAGCACACACCTAAGGACTGGGGCCATGTGCCCAGCACTATCTGGTGAGATATTTAGCTTTAACTAAACACCAAAGTACACTTCAATCCGGAACACAGCGATGCTGCTGAACTTGTGTATTCAACGCTGCTAAGATCGGGATAGTATTTAATATCACTAAGTGAAAGAAAAATACAACATTGATTATTTTATATATCTACGCCATAGTGGCATATTGTGGCAGGTGGTAAGCCTCGTACCACCTATCCGCTATGATGTTATGCATGGTAACCCAATTAGTTTCGCGCACTTTACCGTACCTAAAGACCGACGTACGATGTGTCGTACGACGTAACGTCCGTTTAATTGGGGATAAACTCTGTGTAAATAATTTGCAAAGGTTGTGACGTGGTCAACAGGTCATATAATACTTCGAATGCATTCGAAATTACGCTGACTACTAGCAAACATCTCCAGAATTATGAAAGGCCCCATTAACTTCTGTATGAATCAAATTATTTTTCAAACCACCTGCACGAAAACGTCATATTATTTGCCATGCAAACCTAATCGCTCATATCATATCTCGCTGCATAATATTTAATACTAGAAATAAAGATAAATTAGATCAACCATTTTATAAATTAGCAAAAGTCCACACATCTTTCATGGGGTACTGTGTTAAATGTACAATAAAATACCTTTAAAAGCACACTTTGTAAACAAGCTTATTACAAATTAGATTACATTCAGGATAAGAATGCTTGGATGCATGCTGGTCCTACTCCATAGGACAATCAATGTTGTGGACGAAATCAAACTGGTTGCTTTAATTATGTATTGTATTCATTTTATAGATTGTACTGTTTCTTGTTTGTGTTTTTCTGCTAACTCACACACTGTTATTTAGTGATTCCAATAATTGTAAATGTGTCAGTATCATGTACTTATTTAGAAAATGAGTAAGTCTACCTTTGCATACCCTAGGTGCATGGTCCTCATATATAATAACGAAAATTTTGTATCACAAATATACTAAAATATTTTTTGAAAAAAAAAAAGAGTAACTATGGAGTTTCTTGTCTATTCTTCTCCAGGATCTACCTTTCCGAATGGACAGTAGTCACTTTAGTATTTTTATCATAGATATTTTTCTATGAATTTTATATTATTTGAAATGTGAATGACGTTCAAAATTGCAGTTTAATTGCCTAATTGGAATAAACGTTTTGACTTTGACACCACCTGCACGAAAACGTCAGATTACATGTCATGCAAACTCAACCTAAGTCATTATTGCCCAGTGGGCTATAATAAAATTCAGTACAATGTTATTGCCATCAATAATGTGATTTGAATTTGGAACTCAACTTGGAGACCGACAAGAACCACTCGCGGCCAGCCACCTCTCTTCATGACTTGCGAACAATTTTCTCGCAGTAGGTGTGAAAAGTAGAGTATGTTCCTCAGGGATAAAAGTGTCTTTATCCTTGGCCTTGGGCTAGCTTAAATCCCACGCTGCATTCAGGATTCTTGTATCAACTCCCTCGCTTCGCTCGTGAGTTAAATTCTGAACTGGATCGCTTTGCTCGGAAGTTAACTTTCGAATACTTCATTAGGTTCGGGATTCAATATGATGCCCGTGATATAAGACACTGCTTTATCCCCTCGGTGCATAATCTACTATTTTACTGACTCATGCAAGCCTCCCACAAGGTGGACCGTTGACATGGTGAGGGTCGCGGGTAGCTTACGGATGCGAGACATGCAGGACCGTTTGTTGTGGCGACACTTGGGGGAGGCCTGTGTCCAGCAGTGGCCGTCTTTCGGCTGATATGACGATGATGATGACTCATGCAAAGCTATAAGTTATTAACCGTTGTTTACCCGAGTGTCAGTATGTATTTTTATTCGTAACTCCAAAAATAATAAACACATTTCAGTGCTCTTTTTCCAATACACTTCTTTTTGTCCACAGGAGAGTTTACAGACTCCTAAAACATAAGAAGCGAAGCGAGACGACGATCTCCTCATAGCTTGATAAGACATTATGTCTATATGTACACCGTCTATGTATTGTTTCTAAGGAGAATGCAAGTCACGAGCCCGCTACATGTGACTGTAATGTCATTGTATTTAGGTATACATAATATGTTGGAATGATTGAAAAATAAAATAATCAGATATTTTTTAGACCATTTTATTTAGTTATAAAAACAATCCAAGTGCGATTTATTGGTATAGCAAGTCGAGTGACTCGAGCGGGCTGACACAGAATATGATTTGGATCTGCAAATAATAAGATCATGTCTTAATCGGAAAAACTGAAAGTTCATCCGTGCCATGGCAGCCTATAAGATCTTAAAAGTTGGTTCAGGAAAAATATTCTTCATCAACAGTGGCGACCACTAGAAAAACGCAGAGCCAATGAAGCCAGACGAGTCCCGGAAAAACGATTGAACTGTCTTGGATCCCGCAACGAAATTAATCAGAAAAGTACAGCGGAGGAGTAGGAAAAAAAAAAACGCATTTAATACATTAGGGCACAGCTAGGAACAATTCACAAGCCTTAACAAAACATAACACCTTTATACACTTGGTTCGCAATAAATGTTTTGACTTTGACTTAAAACACGCAACGCGATTTCCGAATTTACAAAACGGAGCGATAATATAGGGAGCGTGCGGGCGTGTGGCAGCACAGAAATGTCACTGTCAACAAGTATAAAATTCCAAATAGCTACGCTAGATGGCACAGTCTACATCGCGCATGTTTCCCTAAACTGAGCGTGTAGGAACCACAGGTGGCAGCACAAAAGCGTCAATGTCAAGTTTTCTGACCCTTAAAACTTCGAATATGCGACACTAGATGGCGTAGTCAACGCTGTGCACGGTCCCTATAATAAACAGCGCACGAGTGGGGAGGGAGGGAAGTGTAAAAGTATAAATTTTTCCTAGCAATTTGGAGATGTCATGATGTCCCAAAGTTAAGTGGACCACATACATACAAATCTGAACGAAAAGCAATCTAATCCCTATCTAGTAGAATTTAACCTTTTTTTACGCTTGTTTTTTGACTGGGATTTTTTGCTTTGAATCGTTTTCTTTGTGGATTTCTTACGGAGCTTTTTCTTATTTTCTTTTTTATCCTCCTCCATGAGACTTTCTGTGTCATTTGATATTTCTTCAGAACTCAAATCCGGTCTTTTGCGGTTCGCTGATCGTTTTTTGCGATCCTTGTAAACTTCACAAGAGTCTTTTGGCACGAGTTTCCAACATCCTTTTCCGTCTGTCCGCCGAGATTTCTTCACAATGAAAGAAAAAAGAAAAGAAGTGGTATGTGCACACTGTGGACAGTCATCATCATCATCATCATAACAGCCGAAAAACGTCCACTACTAGACATAGGCCTCCTCCAAAGGGGGGGGAGGTATGCCATAATAATTCAATGATAAAATAAATAATAAATAAATAAATAATCGCCACGCTTGGCAGGCGGGTTGGCGATCGCAGTGTATGGTATTGCATTTTACAGAGAACGCTGCTGCCCATTCTCTGGTGAGTCATTCTCCCTTGAGTGAGTCACTGTGAGCAGTGTAGTGATGAAAATACTGTGGTGCGAAAAGTTCTATTATGGAAAGTGGTTATTAAATAAAATAGTTGTTCTCTTGTCTGCACCATACTTAAGGTATAAACGCCAATAAAGCCTAAATAAAAAACCGGTCACGAGCGAGTCGGACTCACACACAAAGGGTCCCGTACCATAAACCTTAATTTTTATTATTTTTTGTTATAGCGGCAATAGAAATACACAATCTGTGAAAATTTCGACTGTCTACCTATTACGGTTTTTGAGATACAGCCCGCTGACAGACGGACGGACGAACGGAGGCTTAGTAATAAGGTTCCGTTGGTTACTGATCGTTAAAAAGCCTCGAGTACCTACTTTGTATTGCGGTGAGGCCCACCCAAATGTGTGCTAGTCTTATATCGGGTAACCTGTGTTGTTTAAAGAGTAATGACCAAGTGTACGAGCGCTAGCTAATGGGACGAAAGGAAAAACGCCAAGAAGAAAAAATACTGACTAGATTTTCTAAAGTTAACTTCATAAAATTGGTGTACATTCAAAATACTAACTCTTGCACGTATAGCTTCGTTAATATCATCGATAAATAGTCCAGACAAATCATCGTTCCACCCCCAACTTCTATTGGATTTATTTTTGTACCTTTTCCTATTTATTCGTTCGTGTCTAGATGGCTTTTTGTGGGATTTTGGTCGTTTCGCAGATCTCATTTTTGTTTTTAAAAAATAAATAAATACGATTATAAAAATTTCGATTCGTAGCAAATAGACGTACCTAACTATGGTAATTATTGTTGCTTTTTTTGCTTTGGTCTATGATTGGAAACCGAATTAAACTCCTTCGTAAAAAATTGCTTTAGCACCATACTTTATAATGCCCATCGTACACGATATTATTTGATCCACTACAATACCGTCTTATCATAAACTTACGGTTTAAGTTAATAATTATTTCAATAATATGTATTAATTTATGTCAAAAACATTGCAAAATATGAGTTTCACATTTTTTAAACATTTAATTTTGTAGAATGTTTCAGGTGGCGCTATTATAAGAAAATGTCGTTAGATACCGTAGAATGAAACGTCGTAATGTCATATGACTATCGACGTCAGTGCTACCAACATAATCAGCGTGTCCACCATTTTTACGCAGCTGATGTTTGTTTGAGATTTTATAATTTAGAATTATATCTAAATAATATCTCAAAATGGGTGCCTCCTTCGTTCCCATCACCGTATTCACCGTGCTGTGGGGTATTGTGGGTATTGTTTGCCCCTTTTTCGCCCCTAAAGGACCTAACAGAGGGTAAGTTGTTGCACCTTCCTACTTCAGAAACTTTTTGCTAATTCATTGCCTAAAACCTGTATTTTATTGGTCTATTCCAGGATTATCCAGGTGGTCTTGATGCTAACTGCTGCCACATGCTGGTTATTGTAAGTATTACTCCTTTTACGAGCTGTTATGAGTCACGGACGTAAGGACCTAGTTGTAGGCACTTGTTCGCCTTCAGGGACTGCCCTCGTGATTTGGGTTGCCCCAAAAATTATCTGTGATCACCGCGAAGAATAATATCTAGTTAAATTAGTCTTGAATAACAAAATGATCTTATTAGTTTGAATAAGGTCATGTGGATGCTATCTAATACTAATGTCAAATTATGGTCAGTGGGTCGTCTTAGGAGAAATAGAAAGCCTAAGAAAATTAGAAAACAAATATTAACATAGTGAATAACAAACAAATATCGTTGCCTAAATTTTTGGCTAATGTTTTATATTCTTAGCTCCACAAAAATGGTTTTATTGCCTCTTCTTAGACTTAATGAGAGAAACTAAATTTAACCATTTCTTACTCTTGCATTCCAGCTGGCTGTGCGCATACATGGCACAAATGAACCCCCTCATTGGACCCAGACTGAACAACGAAACACTCATCTGGATGTCTCGTACTTGGGTAAGTACACAAAGATTTGATTATAAATTTACATGCTACTCGTCACCTAACAATATCATGTCAAACCTTTTAATATTATTAATTACCTTGGCATTTTATCAAATTTTTCAATTAAAATAAATATTATGTGCAAAACAAGTATTATAGCTACAGTTAAATTTAACATTATGTTAATATATGTCAAAGACATTCATGAATGCTAGGCCCTCGGGTCACTAGTTCCAAGAGTTACTACTTTATAAACAACTAGCACTTCGCTCGTGACTTCGTTCGTGCGGCTTTAATAGGTACTCCACAAACTTTTATCTCCTTGTCCTCCCTCTATAAAGGCTAATATGTAAATTACTTATTAATAGACTAAACATAGGCTGTTCGCTCAATTCGCGACATTTTTCTTACTTAGAGTATTTTTATACCCGTTGTAGCTTTGAAACGAAAGGTCTGATTTGCATAATTTAAAGTGTAATTTACGTATACATAACCAACCTAAATTAAAAGTCATTTTAATGGATAAGGATTAATATCATGATACCAAAATCACTACTTTTCCATTCCACCCGAGTTTTTATTGAATAATTTGAACAAAAAGCGGTCAATAGTTTCTGCAGCATACGCAATCTAAGAATTTTTTTTTTGGTATTTTTTTCACACCTTGGGTTACATTATCCAAGTTTTCATATGGATTCCTAACTTTTTTGAAAATACTCTATAGCCCATGTTCATCAGGGATAACATAGGATTCTAATGGTGAAAGAATTTTTCAAATTGGTGCAGTAGTTTTGGAGCCTATTCAATTCAAACAAACAAACAAATCTTTCCTCATTATAATATTTTAAAAATTAAAAACATAAAGCTATATTGCCTCTATACTTTGTGCCTCTATACTTTTTGTTTATATTTAAAATAGTACATAATGTCATATTTTTATACCAAAAGTGAGCAGTGATTTCATTCTCAATATCAAGGATGTTCATAGACAACAATGGGTTTATACATTATATAAAGTACATTTTGATAATTATTCACAAAAATAATCTATTTTTCCTATTAGAAGTTGTCCATTTTGCCTTGACCTTGCATTCAGGGTCAAATGTAATTTGCTGAATGACATGGTGCGTCTATTAATTACATGAAGGGACTTTAGCAATTTCTCGCCTTAAGAGGAACAATAGGGAGTGGAACTCTCTGCCTGCGTCTGTGTTTCCAAACGCTTACAACCCTAATCTCTTCAAAGTCAGAGTGCACAGGCTCCTTCTGGGTAAGCTAGCTCCGTCTTAGACTTTGTCTCTGTCATCTCTGACCTAGACTAGAGTCAAGAGCAAACCCATCACAAATAAAAAAAAATAACAACAGGGTTTTAGTCAGTAAGAGTCTGACACTCCCTTCGGCTCCGCCCAGAGTGGGAGGAGTCATAAAGAGGTAAAATTGTTTGAAGATCTGATTACGAAAACTTTCTCAGACACAAACTAAAGAATCGCTTGGTTTCATAGGCTTTTTTATCCCATAAAAATGAGATGTTTCTGGGAAACGTCCATGAGAACAAAGCAGGAAAATGCTTGTGGAAAGACTGGCTTTAATGAGAGTTGTTAAACCTCTTTGATCACCAATACATGGCGCTGTGTTCCCTACGTAAATATAAGTTATACATTTTCTGGATTGGAGCAACCTATTGCCAACACGTGCGGTACTTGTGATATTGTATTTGCAGTTAATACATTCTAAAATCGAAAAGCGTGATGAATGATCATGAATTAGTAATTTTAATCTGTTGTTGCTTTGTTCTTCGTTAAGTGACTTGTTTTTAGTCTTTCTGCTCTTGTTCTAGTTACTTGTGGTCGGTGCAACACGGTTTTACCCGACTGCGCCAGGAGGAGGGTTATATCTTTTTCTTCAATTTTCCTCATCACGCTATCATTTAGGAATTTCGTTTTCTTTCATATCTATACTAATATATAAATTTGAAGAGTTTGTTTGTTTGTTTGCTTGAACGCGCTAATCTCAGGAACGACAGGTCCTATTTGAAAAATTCTTTCAGTGGTAGATAGCCCATTTATCGACGAAGGCTATACAACCTGTAACAGAATACACGCAATATCTCTTAAGGGGTCATTGTACTCATCATTATGAACAACTTTCACTCTGGGACCAATCCCGAAATCGCGAATAAAATATCAGCTGTTCAGTGCATTTTGTCGAC
Source organism: Lacanobia wlatinum (assembly GCA_947578705.1). Lineage (NCBI taxonomy): Eukaryota > Metazoa > Arthropoda > Insecta > Lepidoptera > Noctuidae > Lacanobia > Lacanobia wlatinum. Next base: position 10,983,814 of record OX388052.1, on the reverse strand, counting down.
TTATGCGCACAGAAATGTATGGGGGAGTCGATTTTTTTTTCGCGATTTCAGTGTTGGTCCCAGAGAAGCTGTTCATAAATCATTATGAACAAGTACAATGACCCCTTAAGAGGTATTGCGTTTATTCTGTTACACGTTGTATATCATCACACTAAGACCAATAGGAGCGGAGCAGACGAAGTTGCGCGGGTCAACTAGTCATTCCTATTCACGGAGGAGTTTCAGTATGTAATGTATGGTTATCCATTCGTCTGATGCTGATGGACTAAAGAAATGATTTAAGTTTTTAGCAAAGAAACCCGACTAGATATACCGACGAACTAATAAATGTTCAAGTATCTATACTAATATATAAAGCTGAAGAGTTTGTTTGTTTGTTTGCTTGAACGCGCTAATCTCAGGAACTACTGGTCCGATTTGAAAAATTCTTTCAGTGTTGTATAGCCCATTTATCGAGGAAGGCTATTATAGGCTATATATCATCACGCTGAGGCCAATAGGAGCGGAGCAGTAATGAAAATTGTGACGCAGACGACGTTGCGCGGGTCAGCTAGTCTAATTATAACAGTTGCAAAGAAACAATCCTGTGACTGGAGGCTTAATAATAGGGTTTCGGTAGAAATCTTGAAAAGTGGCCAGAGTAGACTCAATACAAAAGACGGAGACTGGGGTATTGTGTCGTAATTTGAGAGATTCCTATGGATCGTGCACAGCGTTGACTATGCCATCTAGTGTCGCATATTAAAAAGTTTTAAGGGTCAGAATACTTGACATTGACGCTTCTGTGCTGCCACCTATGGTTCCTGCACGCTCAGTTTAGGGGAACGTACGCGTAGTAGACTGTGCCATCTAGCGTAGCTGTTTCGAATTTTATACTTGTTATATACTTGACATTGACATTTCTGTGCTGCCACCTATAGTTTCTGCACGCTCCCTATATCCAGCAGTAGATTGCGATGGATCAATCTGCTTAGCCTTTTCCACAACTATGTCTACAGTCGTGTCCCCACTGCGATATTTCACCGCGCGATTTTTATTCTCGCGTATTAAATTCCGTGATCGAGTTACACCTTGCACGCAGTCCGAGTAAAATTTCGCACGATTTTTGTCAATTCGATGCAGTTCCCGACTGAGACAAACGTCTAAAATCATCATCTGACTGAGCGAAACGCGCTAATTTTATTTCGCAGTGCGGATATTCCCATAACTACTTTATACTTTACAAAAAATTCGCGCGGAAATAATCCGCACCGCATCGCGTTCAATTTGCATCAAATCACAGATGTTTTTCTCTGCGCGAATTTTTTACCGCCAATGCGGCTACTCGTATAGGATTCAATATGTTACAGAATTGCGAGAAAAAAATCACGCGGTTAAATATCGCAGTGCAGACAGGGCCTTACCGGATGCAGCTGAATACCAGTATTTTTACATGGAGAAACTGGTTATCTGAAGCCGTAAACTGGGTAACACAATACCCCTTGGCAAGACTGAAGTCAGATTTTCTGACTTCTAACTACCCCTAACTACTGTCAACGACCTACAAATGACAGCCGAGACCAACGGCTTAGCGTGGTGCTTTCCAAGGCACGGAGGAATTTCTGCAGTGGTCTACGAGCCTGCGGTAGGCTTGGTTCATATTCAGTGTTCAGAGGTATGCGGTATAGAGAGCAAAATCCCGCAAACCCCCATTGAAAAGGGAGGATCGTCCGACTAGACGGTTGTTGTGTCTGGCGGGCTACTGCCCGATAGTTGATATTTGGGCTGATGTATATGTTCAAATCGCACGGTAAACTGCTTTCGCGATGCAGGATTTCGACGTAGTAGTTCGCTGCTAGTTGGATAGATGGCGTCGCGGTTCTTTTTGTTGCGTTGTAGATTTGCTCCGTTGGTTTTTTCTTTGTGCAAGTGATATTGCCAATGTCATCATTATTTTGTTCACGCCCACAGATAATATTTACTTCATGCTCTAGAATACTGGCTTAGTAATGATTTATTATGTCAACAACTAGGTACTAGCTACGATAATGACTATCAACTCTCGATATCAAAATGAGGTACTAAAGTCTGATCTATGCTTGAGTGCTTAATAAAATGGTGGGTTGCCATTGTAAAGAGGATCAGTTTATTGAAAAAACTGGCCAAGTGCGAGTCGTACTCTCACACGAAAAAACCAATTTTGTTTTCTATTTTCTACCCTTCTGGATGGCCAACCCTACCACGCAAGTCGGCAGATAATGTCGACTTGCGTGGTAGGGTATGGTATCACTCGAGTATGTCCATGTAGGTAACTGACTTTTTTTACCATTTTGAAAATCTGTGGACGCTCCCCCACCACCCAACGGGGCAACATTACATAACCTTTTATTCTTCTTACCATCTGAACTACAAAATCTAATAAGTCCTCACGACGCTCGAGTAAATCCCCATTAAGCATCAAGGCCTCCCTTGGCCTCTACTACTATCTATACTAATACATAAAGCTGAAGAGTTTGTTTGTTTCCTTGAACGCGCTAATCTCAGGAACTACTGGTCCGATTTGAAAAATTCTTTCAGTGTTAGATAGCTCCTTTATCGAGGAAGGCTATAGGCTATATATCATCACGCTAAGACCAATAGGAGCGGAGCAGACGAAGCTGCGCGGTACCCTCCTTCGGCGGCAGTCGGGTAATAAGAACTAACCACAATTCATCATCAGCGCAGCCAAGACTCCCTGTTCCCTAACCTAACACAGGCCGTCTTCAAGCAATGCAACGTTACGCCCTTTGTAAATCTGACTATCGCTAAGGGTTTCGTGTGACCAATAATTAGTAAGTGGATGTCAGACAGTTGGAGTATTTACCTGCATCCGATTAGACTGTCGAGGACCACTCGTATTTAAAGCGCTTAGGGAGACATGAATGAGCTATTTTATAATCTGTTATCACATACCTGCATTACACAATTAAAAGTCGAGTGTTGCGTCAACTTTAGATAAACTAAGTGCACAGACACACACATTATAATCGATTATCATAATAACCTATTAACACGGTAACCACATATTTCTCGGGCATTCATATCGGGCTAGTAAATTACTGCTAAATAAATGGGTATAAAATAGAGGGAATGAATGTCGCAATCGGCGATTTACTGCTTATGGACTAGTAAAATATAACACCAGAATCTACAAGATACATTTGTGTTTCCTGATAGCTACTACAGGGGGTATTTAAGTCAAGAGTGAATAGGTTACTCTAGAAAGCGTGATCCATCATCGCTTAGTCTAAATTTTTTATTTTTTTTATTTGAAAGGAGGTTTTCTAGCGATCGTTCTTATCAAAATCGGTTGAGCCGTTTGAAGATCATCAGCTCTTTTCCCGTTGATGAAGGCATTTAACCAGCTTTTACGGGTCTAAATCAACGCGAAATTTAGTTATATTGAAGCTTCATCGCGTCGTGGGACCGCTAATAATATAGAGGTACTTAAGCGGTCTCCCGAGGCGAAGACGCTTTGTCCAAAAAAATCGTACCTATATTAAATTAAAAGGAGCAATACGTATTATTTTTTCATTTTTAAAGTTAGTTTTTAAAATATTTTATTTTATTTATATCTTTAACTTGCACTAAGTAAGGATGAAACGCATGTAACTTATAGAGTTATGAATATAAATGTGGATGGATGGAGAGGGAGAGGAAGGCCAAACAAAAGATGGATGGATTGTGTGAGGAGCGATATCAAAGGAAAGAGTTTATTTTTTAATTTTAAATGGATTTGCTCTCTAGGTCAGAGATGACAGAGACAAAGTCTACGATTGAGCGAGCTTACCCAGAAGGAGCCTGTTCACTCTCGAGTTTAAAGAGATGAGGGTTGTAAGCGTTCGGAAACACAGACGCAGGCAGAGCCTTTATAAAAGAGCCTTTTTTAAAGCGCACAGCAAAAGAGTTACACCCGATTCTTTACGAATTGGTGGAATAGCAACAAGGTAGGGATGGTAACTTGCAGTGCGTCTGGATGTCCTATGGTAGAAGGGGCCGGTGGGATGAGGTCGTGGAGATCTTGGGCACACTCACCTAAGTACAATCTGTAGAAGACCGACAAGCAGGCAACCTTGCGACGATGAGCCAAGCTGTGTAGCTTGGCATCCACCAGTTTTACGTCGCTAATGAGCCTTTTAGCTATGTGTTCCACCGAGTCAAGCACGGCAAGCTGGTATTTAGCTGAGCCATCCCAAAGGTGGCTGCAATACTCCATGCAGGATCGGACTTGTATATTGTATAGGGTTTAAAGTTGTCCAGGCCTGAAGTATCGCTTCATCTAATTTAGATGCCCAGCTTTAGTGAGTTTTGTGAGTTAGTGATAGCGTGACGGCTGATAGGAGAGAATAAAAGAAAAAAAAAACGTGTTGCAACGACCCCAAGTAACATGGTATAAGGGCAGGAAGATGATGAACTTGCACTGAGTGGACCATCGTTTATGGCTCGAAACCAACATCTACAATACATATAAACCGAGACCATCAAATCACGAATACACTCATCGATGTACCAAGAGTACAGAAAATGCAGTCTTTGTTCCCAAGAGTAAGTTCCAATAGAAGATCCGGTTCTGTCTGCAATAGATAGCGTTGCGATGGGCGTGTTCAATGTGTCACTGCATCGCAATATATCACTAACTTATCTCAATGACCCACTATTAAGACTACTCGTGCCATAATTTCTCTGATTTCTCTCTAATTATGATTTTATATCTCGTTGAGTCGTAGTAGAGTTCTTTGTGAAACAGCGTGTACGGAAAGTACTTGCTATCGCCGTACCTGCTTTTCCGCCAAGCATGTGTGTTCCGATTTGAAGGGTGTGGTTGCTGGTGTGATTACAGGCAATCTTCAGCTTTGTTTCTGGAACGCCAACTCATTTGTGATGCGTCTAGTATTGCAGGTGTCCATAGCTGCCCTCGTAATAGCAAATGCAGTACTTGCAAAATAGCAGTTTCGAGAAAAACGCGGTTAAGTGTTTTTCTAAATCTCTACTTTTACTTATATAAAACTCATTTGTTTTGTTATGGATATAGTACAAAAAAATACAAAGAATTGGTTAGTTTAGCTTTGAAGTAAATTTTTCTTATGTTGCACTTAAACCTTGGGTGGTGATTATTTGTAATTTACATAAAGTATTGCAGGAAAATGCAGAAAAGTAAATTACTGAAAAAAAAAACATTTAAATAGAAAAAAAAGGAAAAACATGATTAATAAAAGTGATTTAATTTTTTAAACCTTTCCATAAACTAAAAATGTTAGCAGAAATGTACGTCACATTTTTTTGTTTTTTTTTTTTTCATTTACCCTGTTGACGGCACTTTGCTGCATTTTTTCGTTTTCAGCAATAGATACCTAGCCTTTTTCAATTGTCGAGTAGGCAGTGTTAACTAGGTTTGTTTAAAACCATACTTTCCTCTTAAATTATAGAACAAAGACAAAATAATGACGAAAGCACGGATCAAAACACGTTTTCTGTATCGGGAACCCCCTAAATCTTAATTTTTTACATATTTTTTCTTTATTTTTAGTTAAAATCGCTACTAAAAACACAAATTACACTTACGTACAAAATGCGAGTACTGCATTTTAATCTAGTTTATGATCATTGCTGCGTTTATACTAACGACTAGCTGACCCGCGCAACTTCGTCTGCGTCATATTTTTCATTACTGCTCCGCTCCTATTGGCCTTAGCGTGATGATATATAGCCTATAGCCTTCCTCGATAAATGGTCTATCTAACACTGAAAGAATTTTTCAAATCGGACTAGAAGTTCCTGAAATTAGCGCGTTCAAGCAAACAAACTCTTCAGCTTTATATATTAGTATAGATATCAGGTAATTTCATACCAAATACTGCATTTTTCCTTATTGTCTCACCATGTTCCAGCCACCCAAATAAAAAAAAATCTACGTATAGCTGAAAGTCTCCAGATGTCATTTTGTCAAAAACGGAAAATCGTAAAAATGACGATTACTGCATTTGCTATTACGAGGGCAGATAGGCTTCGGTGACCATTTACCATCACGAGACCCAACCCTTCAAAAAGAGCTTAACTAAAATTCATTCACACGTAACTTAAACCTGGCTGGCATGAAATTTTGCGGAGAAACTTCTTCAACATTTCAGTGCTCAACGATACATGTATAAAGAACTACTTTATGTTTTGTTGAGCACTTGTTTTAAAAAGATAAATGTTTCTCTCTTTTGTGAATTGACGAAAGCCCATCGTTGACACGGCTTGTAAAACTATCAAACACGATTTTAAGCATCTTATACTGCTCAATATAGCAAATCGCTATCTGTAAGGCCAAGGTCACACACACGTTTATGTTTGACATAACATATTACATTAAAATATCGTCACACACGTGGTGCACCTCCCACTTTATCTCGTCTGTGGCGAAATGAGGAACCAAACTCAAAAATATACTGATTTTGACGTTTCGGTGACAGTTTTTCTTTAACACTAGCGCAGATCAGACTATTGAAGATCAGGATATGCTGGTTATTGTAAATGATTAGTGTGTCGTATATTTGCAGATATATTAACATCTTACTTGCTAATATGACGAAGTTGAATGTGAAGATTTCAAATGTATTATTCAATAATGTAAGTTACATGTGTAGTGTATGATAATAGTAGACTAGATTTAGTCCCATTACAGTCGCGGTCGGTATCTCATTTTAGGTTTCTTGATACTACATATTTTATTTAGAAAACACTAAAGTGTCTGTTTCTTGGTTCAACCAAATGTAATATAGTCATTTTATTTCTTTGTAAATTGTAGGTAGAGCGTTGTACAATTCGTAACAGTATAAACGCAATACCTCTTAAGGGGTCATTGTACTCATCGTTACGAACAACTTACACTACGGGACCAACACTGAAATCGCGAAAAGAAATCGGCTGCCCAATACATTTATGTGCGCGTAACTCGACAAATTGTACTGAACAGCTGATTTTTTTTCGCGATTTCGGAGTTGTTTTCATAGTAAAAATTGTTCATAATGATGAGTAAAATGACCCCTTAAGAGGTATTGAGTTTATTCTGTTACATGTTGTAAAATTGTAGGTAGACCCTCTACCTACAATTTACAAGGTCATCTAGTTGAGCATAGGAGCTCAAGAGCGCGTATTAAATAGTTGAGTTTTTGTTCACTCGAATAACACTTTCCCCGACCGATTGATTTAATCCAGGAACAACCGCTCAACGGTTTCTCTTGCGACAGCTGGCTTGATCATCGGTTTCCAACAAAGCATACAAAAATTTACAATTAACAATGTTTTCTTTTTGTTTCAGGGCAACAAGATTGCCGAATAAGTCTACAGACAGCATCCACCTTCCCTTAGCCTAAGTGTTGAACGTTTGTGAATTATATCTAAAACATGCTATTTAATTAAACTATTTAAGTAAAACTTTATCAATGGGGTTGGCAAGCGAAAGCTAATCTCAGATGGCGCCACCACTACAAGAACCTTTGTCAAAGTGAGTAAAACAATATTAGTCTGGGATTCCAGTCTTTAATGTGAGGTTATGTGATGCAGGAAGGTTTGGGATCGTACAAATAATTGGAAATAGTTTTTGACGATCTAATCAAACTGAAAGTAATCATTTACCTAAGTATTTACTCAAATTTTTCATCAAAAACTGCGTTGTTATTGGTCTGTACGCTACTAGCTCCACTTTGACAGTTGTCGGCCCCATTTGATCACGAATATAATAATTAAGCGAAGTAAAAACAAGCATCGGTCAAAGAATCCATCAATTTATTTCCATTATTAAAAGCTCTTTTGTAAAATAAAAGTTTGAAAGCTTGTCTATGACCTTTGGGACTGTCAACCGAAGATTATGCTATCATTCCAATGACTGTGTTCTGGTAATTCTGTAACACGTGTGTATAAAATCCTCAAATTTTATTGTAGATAAATAAATTTATTTCAGTTTATATGAATTGTTTCTTTTATCAGCCCACTTCACATTTTCTACAAGGTGGATCAATGACCTGGTACTCCTGCGGTTGTTCGCTGTACAAAAAAAAACCGGCCAAGTGTTAGTCAAACTCACATGAAGGGCCACCATAAACCGAAAAACAGTTTCGCGTATGGCAGCCTCTTTAATTTTCAATTTATTTATTGTTTATTATTTGTTGCTATACTGGAAGTACTGTGTTACCTAGTTAATGGGTTGTGGAGGTCTTGTAGGCAGCCGCTCCACGAAAAATACTGGTATTCAGCTAAAATCCGGCTTGACTGGAAGCCGACCCCAATATAGCTGGGAAAAGGCTAGGCAGATGATGACTTGTTACTATAGCGGCAATAGAAATACACATTCTATGAAAATTTCAACTGTCTACCTTTTACGGTTCTTAAGATAGAGCCCGCTGACAGACATACGGACGGCCGGGCGGACAGCGGAGGCTTAGTAATAGGGTTCCGTTGGTTACCATTTAGGTACGGAACCCTAAAAACGTAGGAACAGTCGATATGTTGACACTTCCGGGTCGCATCTACATAACGTTCTATGGTCAAGTCCCAGCAGTGGACGTCTTTCAGGAAATTGAGGCACCATTGAATTACTTATTCAAATTCAGAATTTGTGGTCATGTATTTGATTTGATTTCACGATTTTCTCAGTATTTTAGCTGCTTCCTTAATCTATACTCTATATTTACTTACTAATATATAAAGCTGAAGAGTTTGTTTGTTTGTTTGCTTGAACGCGCTAATCTCAGGAACTACTGGTCCGATTTGAAAAATTCTTTCAGTGTTGGATAGCTCATTTATCGAGGAAGGCTATAGGCTATATATCATCACGCTAAGACCAAAAGGAGCGGAGCAGTAATGAAAATTGTGACGCAGACGACGTTGCGCGGGTCAGCTAGTGCAATATAATTATGGCGGCGGTGCGGGTAGGGTAACCATTAACGTGCCGTCACATCAAAGCCAAATGTCCATAAATAAATGTAAACAGGTACGACAACCTTATTGAAAAGCTCGTTTAAAAACTACTGACTTAGGGAGCCATTTAATTAGTATTACGTAAGATGATGCCACATGCGAGCTCATGAACGACAGCTAAACGTTTCCGAACGTCTTTTATAATGCGCATAGCAAAGGAGTGGAATTCTCTGCCTGCGTCTGTGTTTCCGAACGCTTACAACCCTAATATATTCAAAGTTAGAGTGAACAGGCTCCTTCTGGGTAAGCTCGCTCCATCGTAGACTTTGTCTCTGTCATCTCTGACCTGGACTAGAGTCAAGACAGAGCAAACTCATCACAAATAAAAAGAAATGGCGCCTAGGTACTGAGAACTACACTAGAAACAAAATATTATGAGTCAGGTCAGTTTGTTCCAAAGACCGATATCCCAAAATAGTCCATGGATGGAGTATTTAGAGAAAGCCGTCCTTGACCGCCCCTAGCGCGTTTATGGAATCTTCACCGTAAACATTCCATTCTAATTTAGTTACAAAAACTAAACTTCAAGCCCAGAATAACTTGAACTGCGGTGAAAAATGTTAAAATGTACGCTATACTAAATTTGACATATTTTTGACGGTTTAGTTGACAAGTAGCGCCATTGAAGCTGTCAAGTTATATTTGTCACTCAGAATGTTTTTTTTTCGTCTCAAAGTCACAAGGCAACTGGGCAACGGCTACTACAAAACGATTATTTAAAATCACGTGCGTTGTAAAAATAGACGTCTGCCGACGTAACTACATCATTTTACGTAAGTTGTGGGTTTACAGAGACAGCACTTTTATATTTTAGTGATTTCATTTTCAAACCATGGGTACCTCGTGCTGGCTAACTTACGTTACTAAGTAACTTTCAGAGACCCTGAGTTATCCTACGCCTTAGCTATTTCCAAGCTTCAGAAGACTTTAAATAGTAGGTACCTATGACAGCGATGCTTCTACTTATTCTACGCTACCTAACTACAAGCTTTGATATTCTCGACGGGGGGAAATCCTCATGGATGTCCTCCGCCCTGGGGCGGGCGGAGGGGTCTGTCAGACTCTTACTGACTAAAACCACCCCGGTGTTCCATCTCTCACCTACGCCGAGAATCGCTAGAACTTATATGGCTTCCGTAAACCCTGGCTGGTGCCGGCCCGCCTCTGCGAGCCACCTCGGGTCAGCGGGGGGAGTGAGGTGTTTGACTCAAAGAAGGGCGCACGGGAACACCACGCGCCACCACCTCGGGTCCGGATGAATGGGGGGCGACGGCCATCCTCAGGACCGCCGCCCCTGGACTCAGTTAGGAGGGCCGGAAGAGGGCAGCGTATCCGACGCCCGGTGCCCCTGCTGCGGGCCAGGAGAGAGGTCGAGATCTCCCTCTCTCTTTCCGCAGCCTCATTCTGCGCGATAATTACACGATTTATTTCGCAAAAGGAGACCACCGCGTCCCAGGACTCCTCGCCGTCGATCATAGGAAATAGAGACACTGCCTCAACTTCCTTCCCGAAAAGAGTCACCGTTGTTTGACAGGCTTCTATTCGACATTTCGCTTTTTCATGAAAATCCATGGAACTATTAAGTATTTTGGCCAGACGAACCTTAAAACTTTTATTATTTGTCCTATTCGTATCCACATATGGTGCTAGTTTCTTGGATACCAACTTCGTCCCAAAGGCGCTTGTTTTAGACACCTCCAAAGCTCGCACTTAACAATTTTTAATTTTGTTTGTTTTGATAATATCCCACGCAAAACAAGCGCACGCAAAGCGAAGTTCAAAGACTTCTGACATTTTCGAGAAGATCGTAAATCTAGGTCCCAGTTGGCGTCACTAGGTTAATTAGGTAAGTACACGTAGCGTAGTCGACCGTAGTACACTTGACAAATAACATTGGTTTATTTGAACTTGTAAGCAGTGAAGAGATCCGCCAGGGTTGCAGAATTTGTTCGAAAGAGTCACCGCGTTCCTGGAACGCAAAGGGCATTAGGAAGGTTGAGTTTTAGTCACGTTTACGCATGTGTTTTAGTCAGTAAAGAGTCTGACACTCCCTTCTGCTCCGCCCAGAACAGTAAAAAAAAAACTGGCCTGGTGCGAGTCAGACTCGCGTGCAAAGGGTTCCGAACGAATTAATTTTTTTAACATGTTATATTAACACTACAGACTTCTAATAGGTTTTACTGTCTATCTTTAGGTAAATCTTTAGGTAAAGATCTTTTATCTCCATTTTTTTTTCAATATTTAAGGCTCAGTAGTTTCGGAGATTAAGGAAGTCCATATGTGTACCAAATTTCAACAGAATCGGTCCAGTGGATCCGGAGAAAACTGGCTGTGACAGACGGACAGACAGACACCCGAGTGATCCTATAAGGGTTCCGTTTTTTTTTCGGAACATTAAAAATAAAATTGTAAGCAGTAAAGATATCCCACAGCTAGGAGGATTGACGAGCTTAAAAGTTGGTTGGAACTTACTGGATACGGAAGGCGGAGGACTGTATGTTGGGGTTTAGGAGGGGCATATGTCTACTAGTGTACCTACTATGATAGTGTGAATAGATCGAAGCATTATAGAAGCAGGGAAAATGACATACCTAAATGCAACTTTTATTTGAAGCACAATTGAAAGACGGCCGTCTCTGGAGACGCTGGATCCATCGAAATTCTCATCCTACTTCCTATGAAGCGATATCGTGGTCAAAAGCTGACTCATTCAGTATTTAAGACAAAGAAGACGTCAATCGACCAGAAGCTATTCTATCAATCCTAACTTAATATTATAAATGCGAAAGTAACTCTGTCTGTCTGTCTGTCTCTGCCGCGCTTTCACGCCAAAACTACTGAACCGATTTAAATGAAATTTGGTACACAGATAGTCTAGAGCCTGAGAAAGGACATAGGCTTTTTATCCCAGGAGTATGCTGCCTAGGGACCACGCGGGCGAAGCCGCTGGCAGAAGCTAGTATTGCAATATGGTTTTGACGAAGCAAAAAAAAGTCGGAGTCGGACCCACCGAGGGTTCCGTACAAATTTGTAGGTAGGTACAAATGTCACTTATATTTTTTATGATTTAATTACGAATGTGTAGTTTTCAGACTTTTCCCTATACCTGTAGTATAAGAAGGTATTACTTGCCAATTTTCATAGTTCTAGGTCAACGGTAAACGCCCTATACATTTTGATTCCCTTGAGAGTATCGAAATATACGTTTTTTTCGGGCATAAACGGCCGTATCTATTTTTACGTAAACATAAAAGCTTGATTTTTTCACAGCTTCAAGGGACCGTAGACCTGAGTGTATGTCGTTTTAATTTCAACTCGATACCTCCACGCAATCCCTAAATAAAGGGTCTTGACAGACAGACGGACGGACAACAAAATGATCCTATAAGGGTTCTATTTTTCCTTTGAGGTACGGAACCCTAAAAATTACAAAAATAATAATAAGAACCCTTGGCACTAAGTCTTAAGTGGCAAACTTGTTATCATGGTCCAAGCACTAATACAATTGAGAATGCCTAGCTAGCTAGCCTACCTAGGACAGCATTCTCTACCAATCAACTTCTGGGGAATCCCAGAAGTTGATTAGTTGCTACTCAAATTCGAATTAAGAATCTTCTCCAAACTTCTTTACTTCTTCAATCTTGACTCATTCACAAAAGACACTTTCCGGTTTACCACTTCAGGCCAATAGTGCAAATGGAGGACTTAACTCATGACTTCATGAGTCATAACCTCTGGGCCAGGGTCGGATTAAGTCAGCGCGGGGCATGTAGCAAATTTTACCAAGGGGCCACCTAGGGGGCAAACTAAAACCTTTATAAATTGAAAACAAAAATATCCAATCAATATAGCCCCCCTCTATTATTTCTCAAGGACCCCGGGGCCCTAATGTAGCTTCAGAGACCATATTTTTTTGGTTTTACCTACATTGTCCATATAGAACTAAGTATAGACCAGATCCGGGGCTGTTTGGATTTCAGACGGTATGAAAGCATGAAATGAAAACGAGTTTTTTTGTGCGAAGTATGACCCATACCATAAAATAAACCAAATGAATGATTTTATCCACAGAAAACGGCTGTCACAGTATAGTGGGTATTAGAAGGAATCGTGTGTGAGAGGCCATGGTTTTCAGCGACAGGCTCTTGTTAGTCCAAGTACTCCAAGTGCGGGGCCCATAGCATTTTCTACTCTTGCTACATGGTTAATCCGGGACTGGGCACTAATCGTTCGTACATAGGTCCACTCACCGCATACCAATGATCCAATTACCAACGGTGGCTTCGTACAGTGATCGTAACTTAACGCTCACCCATTCATTATTACAGCTATCGTGTAAGACTCAAATTCTACTGCAAACGTTCCATTCAAAAACGAAACAATCACGCAGAACGCTTTTTCTTTGAAATGGGTAACCGTTTTTACGGTTCGAACGTGAAGCGTCGAACGGAACCCTATTACAAGCCTCTGCTTCGCCCGTCCTCAAGAACTGTAATATTTAGACAGTCTTAATTTTCATAGTGTGTATTTCTATTGCCGCTATAACAAGAAATATAAAAAATTATAATTTAAAAATTTTAGAGGGCGTCTCCATACAGATACAACGATACGCGTTTTTTTTTCATGGTACGGAACCTTTCGTGTGAGAGTCCGACTCACACTTACTTCATCATCATATCAGCCGAAAGACATCCACTGCTGGACATAGGCCTCCCCCAAGCGTCACCACAACGACCGGTCCTGTGCGTCTCGCATCCATCGGCTACCCGCGACCTTCACCAGGTCATCGGTCCACCTTGTGGGAGGCCTTCCAACATTGCGCCTTCCGGTACGCGGTCGCCACTCCAGAACTTTTCGGCCCCATCGACCATCTGTTCTGCGAGCAATGTTGGCCTGCCCACTGCCACTTTAGTTTGACGATCTTTCGGGCTATGTCGGTAACCTTGGTTCTCTTGCGGATATCATCATTCCTGATTCGATCACACTTGGCTGGTTATATTTTATTTTAGGTTTAGTAGTAAGCTCGCTTTCGAAATACTGGTATTCAGCTGCACTCGATTAGACTGGAAGTCGGTCTAAAATTAGTAGAGAGAAGGCGTGCAGACACATTTTATCTAAGCTCCATGTTATTGAGCATAGCCAATCTCCAGTAACCAGGTTCAGGGCTGCTGATAAAAATCCTAATGACATTTATTTTGCCCTGACCCTAGAGAAATTGATTTTGTAACCACTAAAGTCACCAAAATCTAAGAAGTCCATTTGACAGCTGAGTAGAGAGGGATAGAAGATTGCTTTACCACTAAGTGCGAAAGAGATTTATTTTTATGTCTCTTTCATACTTACTAGTAACGCAATGTTGTATCCTGCTGTCAAAACGGCCTTTTTATTTTTTGACAACTATAACTCACGCGTTCCGTCTCCTTCTTCGCTAGTAGGTATTACTGTTTCGCAGAAGGAGGTGACGACTTCCCATGCCTCCTCGCTCCGGACCATGGATTGATCCAGGGGCCTCTATAACGATACGGTCCTCCACCCAAGCAGAGTAGACCTCCACCGTATGGTCCACCGTGTCATCCGGATTACCAAGAATCTCCCTGGGTGGCCTTAATCTAAATCGTGACGCGATTCCAAATGCCTGGCGCATCCTGGACAGCTAGCACTCGGTAACCCAGCATCTAAGTGACCTATTCCATTCACTACGATGGTACTCGGGCAACGACTCCTCAAATGCGCCTGCCACCGGCTTTGTAAGCCGGATATAAAAATTACATACAAAACACTTAAGGCCGATTTTTCAGTCCTCAGATAGCACTTATTAGTCAGATAGCAAAATTTTGCATTTTTCAATCGTCAGATAGGCTCTATGGTCAATAACGGCCCTAACTGAGGAATAAATCTGCCTCTTTGACGGATATCCGTGTATTCAATAGATACAACCAGATCCATGGACGTTTAGTTTGAGGTTATTTCTTTTTAACCGACTTCCAAAAAAGGAGGAGGTAATTCGGCGGGTATTTTTTTTTATGTATGTACGCCGATTACTCCGAGGTTTCTGGTCAGATTTTTCGGAAGTCGGTGCTTTTGGTTATTTCATTTTTTGACACCGACTTCCGAAATTAAAGTTATTTTATACTTTGTAGTGTTTTGTTTTGGAAGTCGGTTACACTTTTTGTAAAAAAGTTTTTTATTTTTCACTTTTTAGTGGTACCTGTGTACCCATTCACAGCATACCGGCGTGATGTTATGTTATGATAATAAAACTTACTAAATGCTTTCGGTGTAAAGGTCTCGTCAATACGAATGAAATAAGCCCAAACACTTGGTAGTTCCTACATACCGATGTGGAGTTCCCTTGACTCTCTGTCGTCTCCATCATCAGGTCTGATCCAAACTTTCATTCTTTTGTAGTCTCACCCGATATACACACGAATATCAAGTTTTTACCAGATGCCTACAATTTTCGAGAGTTGCCCTCGATTTCTCAGGGTTTCTATCATCAGATCCTGACGTAGTGGCAATGGGACCACACGGGAAGCACCAGCTTTCAAATAAAAAAAGAATCATGAAAATCGGTTCACCCAGTCGGTTAATTATGAGGTAACAAACAAAAAAAAAATTCAGTCGAATTGATAACCTCCTCCTTTTTTTGAAGTCGGTTAAAAATAACCTTAATTTCGGAAGTAAACAAAGAAACAAAACCAAAAACACCGACTTCCGAAATTAAGGTTATTTTATACTTTGTAGTGGTTTGTTTGGAAGTCGGTTATATTTTTTTGTAAAAGTTTTTTCTAGCTAGTTGTTTCGTTATCTTATAAGCGAGCTATCTCTCACTACTGGGACAATAAACTTACCTCTCTCTTTTGCACACACTCTGCCATTGCACGCCTATCTTTTCAGTCAAATTTTCTCCCTCCATCTTTTAGTTAAAACATGATTTAGCAATAACTAGCTGTGCCCGCGACTTCGTCCGCGTGGAATAGTGTCTTTGGGTAGCATTTTTAATTATTTAGGCTAATTATTTTACAAATAAGACACATACGTATAAATACTTTAATGAGCTATTTTCATTTACTACTTTCATCCCCTATTCCCTATTATTATTTTACACCCTTGAGGGTAAAACTTTTACAAACTTTGAAAGTCATATTTATTTATATCGAAAAATAATTTTCAAGTTTCTAGCTCTAAAAATGACGATACTTCCATACAACTTTTCATGCTCCCCTTTAAACCCCTTACAACCCTTTTTTCGCATTAAAAAGTAGCCTATGTCCTTTCTCAAGTTCTAGACTATATAAGTAACAAATTTCATTTGAATCGGTTCAGTAGTTTTGGCGTGAAAGCGCGACAGATAGAGTTACTTTCGCATTTATAATATTAGTAATAATAATATCTTCGACTCATGTTCACTATCACATTGATATCCACTTACTACAATGACAATTTATAGCATCACGTGAACAATTTATTTTTGTTATCGCATCTTTACACGTGAATTATGATAAATTACGATACGGACAATTGATAGGCCAGTTTAAGGGTGCGGTAATAATAAGCTTTTCTTGTGGTTTAGTTATGCAACAATAGTAAGCATAAATATTACTCGTAGCATACCTAGCAGACAGTGCCGGGTTAACCCATAAGCAAATTAGGTAAGCAATTGCTTAGGGCATCATGTCTGGGGGAGCACCATAAACTAATAATATATAATACTTATTCTGTTCAAGTGGGACGATTTTTCGCAAACCTTCCGAAGTCAGCAAGGTGTTAGTTACAAGACCCTAAAAGACGTGCACTTACAAAAACTGGCCATGTGCGAGTCGGACTCGCGTGCAGAGTTCCAAACCAATTTCATTTTCGTAATATGTTTTTTTTAGCACTAGAAACTTCTTATAGGTTTTCCTATAATCTGTAGGTTAAAAACTGCAATTTTTTCAAAATCTTAGGCTCAATAGTTACGGAGATAAGGGTAGACAATGGTCATTTTTGGTCTAAAAACTACCAGATATGGATTTTAAAGACACCAGTTAAAGAAAATTCTAGTCAAAAGGCAGAGTGTCTAAAATGTTCGAGCTTGCGTTGCTTGCTCTTGCTGCATGTGTTCGTATTACATCTTACCTTTTCTGTACCTAATGGATAGGGGGCACCACAGGCGTGGATTGCTTAGGGCATCAAGAAGTCTTAATCCGGTACTGCTAGTAGAGGAGTTACACTCGCGCTAAAAATTATGGTCAATAGATGTCTCGCCAAGACATCTTACTGAGTGATCGTGTTTTGATTAAAGAGCAAACAAGCGAAGAAAACTTTTCAGAAAAATATTTACCCAATGTCTAACCAGAATCATTTATGCTATGGCTAATCCAAAAATTGGTTTCTGCATCACTCTACCAAAAACATGTCGATTCATATTGACGAATGATGTTCAAAATTTTATTACAGCACAGCCTACCTTGTAAAACTTATTTCCTTCTTACAGCCATATCCGCACTTGAAACTTTTAGTCACCGAAGACAGCCAGGTTTATCCGTTGAGGTGGAAGAAAATTTTCAACTGCCTCGGTAGCCTGCGACATACTGCTAACCAAGAGATCCTGGTTCCGATGCCCGGATCGGGCAATGGGTTGGGTTCTTCCATCTGGAATGTTTCAGTTGCAGTCCGGACTTTTGATTGGTGCTTGGTTTAGGTATGTCAACGTTCGGCCATATTACATAGGCCTGGACATGAACACTCTTCACCAGAAGAGATCACCGTAGCCCGTAGATCTATAAATATCCCAGCTCCTGATAATATCAAAACTTTCATCTAATAACTGCTCCTTCAAGGACTCCTAAACGGAACACCGCCCGCTGGCAAGCGACTGCGCACTTGAAACTATTCAAGATGTCAAGAACAAATCAACGCCTGTTACATAAGAAAGGGCAAGTCGAATAGAACTGCGCGTGCGTCGATTTGGACTAACGCCAACTATTCTACGCGTAGCTTGGGTTCATAAGTAGCTCAAGGTCGCGTGGTGGGTCAAACTCGAAATTTAAAATTAAAGGAGTTTGGTTATGTAAGTGCATGGAGAAAGTGTGATGGAAGAACATCATCATGTCAGATTTTAGCAGACCTCGGCTAGATATAGGCGTCTCCAATCGCACGACTATGAACTAAATCATTGCTTGGCTGCTCTCATCCATTATCTACGTTTGCAAATTTTACTCCACTCAAGAACCTCGTCTACTACTTACACCATCATCAGCGTTTAGTACTCCCAGCTGAATGTACAAATGGAGTGTTAGGGCACGTATACATCGCAAAAAAAACAGTCCCTCATCTCTCAAATGAAGCGAATTAACGAAATGTGGTGAAATCCTGGGTGATACAGCTGCTACCGAACACCCTGTAAATACCACGGTGGCTCTAAACTGAAGGCGACACTGAAGAATTTCACGGTCTTCATTCGAGACCGCGTCTCTGTAATCCTCCAGCGTTTTACAGCTCACATGGTGATAACAGCCTCCCACAAGGTGGACTGATGGCCAGGTGAGGGTCGCGGGAATCCGCATGATGGAAGACACGCATGACTGGTCGATGTGGCAACACTTGGGAGAGGCCTATGTCTAGCATTGGACGTATTTCAGTAGTTGAAATAATGATGAAGATGTTCTCAGATGCATTTTTAAAATATTTCAGAAGGAATTTGCCCTTAAAATTCAACGATGGGAAATCATTAAATGACTCCTTCCGTTTTGGACGGAGCAGAAGGAAGTGTCAGACACTTATTGACTAAAACCCATCCGTGTTCAATGCAAAGGGCATTAGGAGGAACACTGATGGGGTTGACTCTGGAGGGCTGCGGTGACTCTTTCGAACAAATTCCGCAACCCTGGCAGGCACTGACCCTAGCGAGCCCGGCTACTTTGCTAACATCACACTATACTGACATCTCAAGGAATTTACCCTGACTTTCAATCGCCTGACCTCAACCTTAACAACTAACCTAGCTTATAAAAACGTGTCCAAAAATGAAAAATCATTCATCAAATTCTTCCCAGGTAACTAATTAGTACACGTTGAAGTATAGCCAATATTCGCATTGGCGGAACTTCGCTCCAATAGCCAACAGCTAAAGCCAATACAGACAGCTGATATAGTTATGTAAGAAATAAGTAGTTGGTAATGAAAGAAGAGCACCGAAGGTCATAGCGGCTTGGTAACTAAGATCGAGTGAGTGACAAGTTTCATTTTTAACTGCTTTGTGTTATTGTTAAGAATGTGAATTTTAAGCATGAAGAAGAAGTATTTTCGAGCTGATTAAAAAAGGTTTAGTTGGGTAGTTTTACTTCACGGGCTCCTACAAAGTATGTGCTTATAGTGATCACCAGGGTGGTTTAAGTGAATTAAAATCCTTTAAATAATCTCTGCTCCCACAAGCTGGACCGATGACCTGGTGAAGGTCGCGGGTAGCCGATGGATGCGGGACGCGCAGGACCGGTCGTTGTGGCGACGCTTGGTCCAGGCCTATGTCCCGCAGTGGACGTCTTTCGGCTGATATGATGATGATGATGAAATAATCCCTGATGTTTTCCCCAAAATGCCGCTTTTTGAAGGTTTCACCCGATTGTGTCTCCCGTCAGTGTTAAAAAAAAACAAAGAAACAAAACCAAAAACACCGACTTCCGAAATTAAGGTTGTTTTTTATTTTTCACTTTTAAGTGGTGATACTTGGAGTGGCGTCTTCTCCTGTTGCGGCGGCTGGGGCGTGAGGTTTCCCTCTCTCTCACGCGTTCGGCCTCCTCCTTTGCTAGCATTACTGCTTCGCAGAAAGAGGTGACCGCTTCCCATGCCTCCTCGCTCCGGACCATAGATTGAACCGAGCGAGAGGTCGCCGCCGTCGATCGCCTCGACGAGGACACTGCGGTGCTCCGCCCAAGCAGGGCAAACCTCTACCGTATGCTCCACTGTGTCCTTCAGGCGATCCTCGCAGTGTTGACAACCGGGCGTGTCCTCCCGCCGAATCCGAAACAGGTACCTCCCGAAACAACCGTGTCCGGTGAGTACCTGCGTCAAGTGGAAGGTGAGGACGCCGTGGCGCCGCTCTAGCCACTCCTCAAAGAGGAGACGTATCGCCGCAATTGTGGCGTGCCCAGGGAGGGTACGCCCTAGTAAAAGGATAGACAGAACCCAGAAAGCCAGGTGCGTAGAATATGTACTTACTCACAACCGGTGTGCTTTTATGATTGAATATATGAACATAAACGAATCGGAGTATTGTAGGATCGTAGCAGGTGGCGTTCTGTCGTATGTGTTCTGGCTGGAGGCTTTAACCAGACGACAACCTCCTAGGTTGATCCGTGAGAGGCCAATCATTAAAAACCGTAGTGTATTGGGTATAACTTGTAAGCCTAGATAAAGATAGTAGAAAGATAGTTTTTAACTGACCGAAAAAACGGAGGAGGTTCTCAAGTCGACGCGTATAGTTTTTTTTTAATTATCAACACGCATAACTTTTTACTGAGTAGTCCGATTTTGATAATTATTTTTTTATTGGAAAGGGTATACCTCGAGTGTGGTCCCATATAAATTTGGAAAAAAAACAACCCTAAGGGGGGGGAAATAGGGGTGATTTATTGTTCACTCACAGATTTTAGTGCAGAGTTGTGTAGCATTTTTTGAAGGCCTATCCATGTGGGTATATAAAGCCTGTTTTTATTTTTAAGTATTTATATTATACAAACAAATAGTTTAAGTAGGATTATATAACAATTATTAGCTAAAGTAAGATAGGTAGCTGTTTTTAAAAAAGTATAAAATAAAAACATTTTAACAAAAAATGAAACCTCCGAAAAAACTGAAAAGCAAAAAATAATAAACCTTTTTACAAAAAATAACTTTAGGTATTTTCGGAAGTCGGTGTTAAAATACGAAGAAACAATCAAAAACACCGACTTCCGAAATTACCTAAAGTTATTTTTTTGTTAAAGTTTTCCTTTTCAAATTCTTAAAATCCTAAATAAAACCTTAGTTGTGAAGTAAAATCTCACGAACCACAGCTATCCGACCTTACATAACTTCGTTCGTGACTGCCGAGTACCGATCGATCTGCGCGGTGGCCTCTGTGCGAAGAGCCCTTTACTGAAACATTTAGTGATTTTCCTCCAACTTACAATGAATGGACAGTATTATTGCTGTTACTCATAATTTTTTAGACTTATACGTGTTTAAGATGCAATTAGCATTTAGGAAAAAATCATATGACAAAAAAAAAAGCATTGCTATTATATAAATTAGCTGACGCAGTTCCGTCGCACACCGACAGGCTAGCAACTCGGCGTCGATGCTCAAGACTTTGGAGCTACGACTTGACGAGCCAATCATTGCCGATGATCCTCTTGGCTCGTTTCTCAATTGACTCAAAGGCATCAAGCTGGTATCTAAAAGATCCGTCCCAGAGATTGTGGAGTTAGAAAATCTTTGAATATTCAATGTGAGTGCGGTGCCCCTGTTCAGAATATGACCCTTTTGAGGGAGGCCTATGTCCAGCAGTGTATGTTCTTTCGGCTGTTATGATGATGATGATGATGAAGTATAATTGTCGTTTATATTAATAAGCGACACTAAAAGCGACGCGAACTAAGCAATTAATTGTTACAACACAATGTAACGCGATGCTTGCAGCTTATTATATAAAACCTGCATGGGCATGGGAGAATAAGCTGCTGACATAGTTCAATCAGCTGTTTTATAAAAACTGGCCAATTGCGATTCGGACTCGCGTGCAAAGGGTTACCACCAATTTAATTTTTGTAACATGTTATTTTAACACTATAGACTGTGTAAAAAACATGCATCTGCAGTTTTTTTTTTAAATGCTCAGTAGTTTCGAAGATAAGGGTGGAATGGTCATTTTTGGTCTAATTTCTTGCCATTCAACGTGGCAATGCTGCCAGTCTTCTGGGCACGTTTCCGGAGGAATTCTTCGACACCTGAGTGTATTTGTTTTTGTATATTCATATGTATATAGTTAGGATTTATTGCTTATTTAATATTACTTTTTAGCTTGTCAAATAAAATTATTGTTCATTATTTCTTGAACAACCTCAAAACTATTTATTTTAAAAACATTTTTAAAACCCACACAATAAGCCCTTTCATTTGATACGTCACAAGCCACAGTTTGAAAACCATTACACTAATTCTCCCCCTACCCGTTAGCTTCACCCCATCCATCATCAGTACTTTTAGTACCTATGTTGTTTACCTTTACCAACAATTAAACCAAAATTCGCTTATTAAAAAGATTATTTCCCCTATTTTTTCTTCCTTGGTTGGAAAATTAGAAGACTGGAGATCCACACTCACCCATGTTCAAGAAACTGATTGATCAATGATAAAATAATTTCAATTGTCTCAAAAACCGAAACTTTACCTACCTTTACAGCTGTTTCAGAATTCCCTCTGTAACCTACTTTCAAGTGACGTAAGTAAGAAAATCAATAAAGTTGCGTCATACAGACGAAGCTGTGTGACGTAACAGGACGGGGTGACCGGTTGAGCGTGCTGGCAAAGACGGGCTACATTCGCTGTGGGGTCAGTGAGCTCTAATGTTATAGTCGTGCCTGCAAATCTGAAAGGATAAGCTTTTGTAAACTAAGACCAGCTTGGTTTATAGCCTTTATAGGCTTATGGACTAGGATTTTGGAGTTTTTAATCATCAATCAATGAATATACAACCTGTAACAGAATAAACAACTCCGTTTGCCTTGTGACCCGGTGGTCGTGGGTTCGATTCCTACGGGAAGCATACTATGTAGTTTCCAGTTTGGCTAGGACATTGCAGGCTTGAATCACCTGACTGTCTGATTAAAAGATGATTCCGTGCTTCGGAAGGCACGTATAAGCCGGTGGTCCCGGCCGCCAAATGGCGGTCGTCAAATAAACCATGTCAGAGGCCCTTGAGGCGGTTTAGAAACTCTGACACTAGGGTGTGTGGGGTCGTTAGACCTTACTGCCTACACGATGAGAAGAAGAAGACAGAATAAACGCTTATATACCTCTTAAGGAGTCATTGAACTCATCATTATGAACAACTTTCACTATGGGACCAACACTGAAATAGCGAAAAAAAAATCGACTCCCCCATAAATTTCTGTGCGCATAACTCCACAAAATGTACTGAATAGCTGATATTTTTTCGCGATTTCGGGATTGGTCCCATAGTAAACTTTGTTCTTAATAATGAGTACCCCTTAAGAGGTATTGCGTTTGTTCTGTTAGACGTTGTATTTAAAATTCTTCCGTTAATGACTGATTGAGTGACTGACAGACAACGCACAGCCGAAACTACTGGTCGTAGAAAGCTGAAAGTCATGTAAGTTCCTTGGGGAGTGCAGTGGAGCACTAAGAGGACTTCCCGAAATTCTTAAGGGAACGGGAAAAAAACGGGTTATGTGCGAACTAAGTCGCGAGCAAAAGCTAGTTATCCTTATATACAAAATTCTTCCGTTACTGACAAACTACGCACAGCTGAAACTGATGATCGTAGAAAGCTGGGCATGTAAGTTCCTTGGGGAGTGTTGTGGAGCACTTACAGAGTATTTCCCGAAATTCCTACGAGAAAGGGAAACAACGGGATATGCGTGTCGAAGTTGGGGGTAAAAGCTAGTCTATCTATAATTGTCTTAACTTTTTTTTTTAATTTTCTAGTTTGACCCCCAAAAGTGACCCCCATACTAAAAATTTAATGATTTACGTAACAACAGAATCGGTTCGGTGGATCCGGAGAAAACTAGCTGTGACAGACGGACAGACAGACCCCGAGTGATCCTATAAGGGTTCCGGTTTTTTTTCGGAACTCAAATATTGGTTTACGTAACAATACAAAAAAAAAAACAGGTCAAATATTTTTTGATAATCTAACTGACAGATTAATGAGATTTTTTCAGTGGTCGTACATTATGTAACCAATGTGCCTACTAATACTCATTCATTACCTTCTACAGTGTTCTTTATCATTTATCTACGATTAACGTTCGCCTTGGTTGCTGTCACCTTGCGGGAAAAACGACGTAAACTATTTATAGAAACATAAACGTAGAGACGTTTTCTCCTTATTCAATGTTGCACATACGTTGTTTTTATGACGGTAACTGGCATGAAATGCCGTGTTGAAAAGGTTTGCGTGTCAGTCAACCAACCAAATAAGTAGAGGTCTGTCACATTCTGCAAACGATTAAGGAAAACACTTTTTGAGGAATATGCTTCGTCTTGACCTCGAACATGCCTGATGGAAAGCAATGGATGAGGTCTATAACTGAGCAAGCGTGTCCAGAAGTGCCTGTTCTCTTACTTTGAAGGTAGACCGGTTATATGTGGAAGGGAACACAAATGCTGGCCTCTGCCAGCGTTTGATTTTCACACTTTGCCTTTTTTTTATAGGCACGCGTTTGACCACTATCTCACCTGTTGGTAAGCGATGATGTAGTCGAAGATGGAGCACGCTTGCCTAGAAGTAACCTATTCACTCTTGACTTATAGACTCCCAGGTTGTAGCTATCAGGAAACACAGACTCCGGCAGGGAATTCCACTCCTTAGCTGTACGCACTATGAATGTGTTCCTAAAACGTTTTGTGCGCGTTGGTGGGATGTCCACCTTGTACCGGTGGCGCATCGCCGTTCGTCTTGTGGTCCGATGATGGAACGAGCTTTGGCTGTGCGCATATCAAAAGTAGAGGAGAAACTACTTCGGATATCGACCAAGTACGGGTGGTACCTTGCAGTACCTACGTCTCGTATTCCGACAGGTAATTTTAGTTCATAGGAAAACACATTGGTTCCAGCTAGGACTTGCAGGTTACCTCACAGGTTGCTGGCATATCCTAGCTAGAACCAAAACTTCAAACACAAGGTGCTGTGTCTTGACTACATTGTTCCTCTTTCCAGATAATGCTCATCATATGACTAAGCTTGGTAAATGGAAAAACGGTGAGAAAGAAAGACATGTGACATCAGCAAACCGTATTGGACCCGTATTGGAAGGGGACACTGGATTACAGGCCCATTGCTTCTCACAAAGAGGAGACCTGGTTCCAGCATTGCAGCAGCAAAGAGGCTGTTTGTGAGTTTGTGAGGTTGTAGGGAGTAATCTCTGGATCTACTGAACCGATTTTGAAATTCTTTTACCAATAAAAAGCCACGTCATTTGTGAGTATCATAGGCTATATATTAACCCGAAAAATACCACCCAACGCAGGGCACGGGTCAGCTAGTGTGTTATATTAGGATACAAGACTTAGGCAAAGAGCTGCGGTGAACTTGCAGACAATGGTGCTGATAATGACACCTTTCGCTCAGGTGATGATTATTATGTTAACTTTCACGGAATCACGGGGCGGCCTTGGCGACCGCGTTGCGTTAACAATTTTCCAGAAACTTTGACTTATTAAGAAGGGATTCTAGTCGGTAACTCTTGGGCCTTTCTCCATACAAACGTATTCCGCTCTTTTCTTCGTGGATAATGCTGCTAGAGCAATTATTTTTTCCCAAAAAATCTAGATCGAATTAATACGTGCCTCTATCATTTTCTTTTTTCCAAAACATAATTACTTAAATTTATTACTTAAATAAAATTATGACAATACGGAAACCCGAAAAAACAGGCCGTTTTTACCGCCATGTTCAGACGACTATCAGATAAGGTTGTAACAAAATAGAAAATAATAGAAGCATAGATATAGTCTTCCTCTAAATTTTGATATATAATTTTTATAGATCAGTCCAGTTTTGAAGAAGAAAACAGCGGAATACAAAACGTCTTTTGGTCAAGGTTTTATAGGTAAAATCAGCGTCTGCTGCAGTTGTCGCTTTCGCACTTTACTTGATAAGGTGCAGCGCGACGGCATCGGCAATAGTTTCTTCAAATACCTATTTTTCAAATTCCTCGGGACTAGAGTCCCCTCTTAAGAGCGGGTGTTCCCCAGTTACTGGGTTGGGCACTACTGATTGTATTGTATTGTATTGAAGGATGGCAAATCATCAAATGACTCCTTCCGCTCTGGGTGGAGCAGAAGGGAGTGTCAGACTCTTACTGACTAAAACCCATCCGTGTTTCTCCTAGTGCCCTTTGCGTTCCAAGGCCGCGGTGACTCTTTCGAACAAATTCCGCAACCCTGGCAGGATTGCCACTTGCCTGTGATGACATGTGGAACTGAAACGTGGTCACTCACAATAGGCCTCTTCAGAAGGCTCAAATAGTCACCCAAAAGGCCATGGAAAGGGGTTACCGACATTGACTGACCTGACGAATAGCCAAACTGAAGTGGCAGTAGGCAGGGCACGTGCTCGCAGAAGAAATAGTTGATGGGGTAGAAAATGTTGGAGTGGCGACATTTAGGAAGGACAATCAGTCCAGAGGAGGGCGAGCGACTTTTGGCTGAAATAAAGCTGATGATGAATCCTTACTAATATGATAAATGCGAAAGTGGCTCTGTCTGTCTGTCAGTCTATCTGTAGCGTTTTCATGCTAAAACTACAGAAACGATTTAAATGAAATTTGGTACAGAGATAGTCTAGAGCCTGAGAAAGGATGTAGGCTACTTTTTATCCCGGGAGTATGTTCCCTAGGGACCACGTGGGCGAAGCCGCTGGCAGAACGTAGTTGTACCTATTATATGGCAATTACCGGCCATATCCCTCGAAGATTTTTGCAAACCAAAAGCATATTATCATCATATCTAAAATATTGGCTAAGTCGGCAAGGTCTAGTGTGGTTGTGGTCAACTATCCTTATTTACAGGGTGCAACAAGCACCGATTACTTACCTAAGTATCGCTAGACGTAAAGGCAATCAATTTTAATTTAAATACTGGTATTATAAGAAGAAGAAAGTATTTCTCCTACTTGCCAGCTTCGTGTTCTAAAAGAAATTCGATAAAATTCAAACTTCGAACGCCATGAGCCATGACGCACATGCTAACGACCTCGCATTTCCGACGCCATCTTTAATTTAAAAATGTCATGTCTGTGCGTAAAAAGGTTATGTAAGAAACAATGGTTCCTATTATAGTATCGTCTGCCAAATATTTCTGGCGCAATGCGGACGCTATCTAGGTCATATCTCACTCAACTTATTACATGATTACGGTTAACTTTTTATCAGTCTCCAGTTATATTTTATCAGTCGACCTTGGCGCCGTGTATGAGCATATTTGGTCATGAAAAGTTACGTAAATGTCTGCGGTTTTCGCTTCATTATGGCCGCGAAAAAAATGTCTGCTGGAAGTGAAAATATCAGCTAAAACAAACACTGACAAGCGCATTTAAAGTCTTTGAAAAATTGGATGCTTCCGGGAACCTACGTACTAACTATCGTATCATAGCTCTTTTGAAGTGCAGCATCATTGCGCTTTGGTCATAGCAATTTCTTTGTAGCAGCATGCCCTACATCCCATATTCGGGCCAATTACCGTATTTTTAAGACGCCAGGCATTCCAATCGTTATCTCGATGAACGTGCTAGGCCTTCTGAGGGTAACTTAGTCTCGTATTTTTAAGGAATATTCGCCTTCTACTTTCAATCTGACAAAAAACTTCATTTTTCCATCACACACAGCTCACTCCATTGTCGACTTTGTATCTGTCACCTCTGACCTAGACTAGAGTCAAAAGCAAACTCATCTCAAATAAAAAAAACCCGACAAGTGCGAGTCGGACTCGCCCACCGAGGGTTCCGTACTAATTTGTAGGTACATATTACTTTAAATAAAGACTATCTTTTTTATGATTTAATTACAAATGTGTAGTTTTCAGACTTTTCCCTATACTTTTAGTATAAGACGATATTACTTGCCAAATTTCATAGTTCTAATTCAACGGGAAATACCCTATACAATTTTCTCTTGACCGGTTTTTTGCGCAATAAACGGCCAAAGATACGACCTATATTATTTTGCGTTAACTTAGAACTTTGATTTTATTACAGCTTCAAGGGACCGTAAACCTGAGTATATGTTTTTAATTTCAACTCGTTACCTCCACGTGGTTCCGAGATAAAGGGTCTTCACAGACAGACAGACGGACAACAAAGTGATTCATTAAGGGTACCGTTTTATCCTTAAAAAAAAAAATTACATTGGTCGCCAGGATTATGATATTAAGACTTGAATTTAGAACGTTTTTGGACTTCCGATAAAGTCCAATTTAATTATACTGTCATAGACTATAGACTGTCAAAATGCGCCGAGTCCTCTATAGGTCTATGCCTCTTCGAATAGCAAGCGTACGTCAAGAATTTTCTAATACCAAAACAGAATCGTTAAAGATCTAAGATAGAACGTAGTATTGTAGAATATTAGGTCGGCGAGGTGAATCGATCCGATATCAGGGTCGTGGCCTGTCGGCCCACGAGGGAACTACATCACAGATAATACACACTAAACGTAGTAGGTTGGTTCCTATACAGTCTCTTTGCTGTTTTCTGCGCAGTAAATCGCTATTCAACCTCTGTGGGTTGAAGAGGATTTAACTGATTTTATCTGCTTCGGTCAACGACACTTCGGTGAGTTTGCGGATGAGAGTGGGTCATGGAACAGTATGTAGGCTGGACTTTTAGTATGGCAAGAGTCGACTTAAATGGAATTGTCACCTCTTGAGATTCCTACCTAAAAAAACCCTAATAAATAACATTAAAAAAAAGAAATTCTCATGAAGCGATCTAAAAGTTGGAAACAAGATAACCTAGAAGATAAAAAACCTAAATAAAATGAACTGAAACAAAATAACATGTTTGTTAGTTTGCGAAAATGATACATAACACAAAGCCTACGACAGTCCTGACTCTGTCTTTTTTATCGCGCAACCGGAAAAACACAGAGCAAAGTACCTATATTCTTCAGGTCCAAAAGCACCTCACGTTTAATAAAAAAAACCTTTGTAAAGTTGCACGTCCGCCTATCTATTTCAAACCCAATGCCTCTAAATCTCCAATCAGCTGTGCTTACAATTTTAACTCGGCCCTAACGATATAAATAACTGGCAGTCAGTGTCAGCGGCGACGAGATGTCCTCGTTTATCTACGACACTTATTGATGTACAAGATAAAGTAAGATAAAGTCTCAATGGAAATCTGGGCTATCCATCATACAAGCTAGGATTATAGAGAGGTGAACTGCACTTGAAACGCAGTTTCGTTTCTGACTGTCAGAAGTGTAAAAATGTGTTTCCGAACACATTGAACCCTAATCTTTTCAGAGTTTGAGTGAACAGGCTTCTTTTGGGTAAGCTCGCTCCATCACCGACTTTGTCTCTGACACCTCTGACCTAGACTAGAGTCAAGAGCAAACCCATCTCAAATTTAAAAAATGTTTTACCTAGACATCCAGTATTGTGGTATTCGTTTGTGGTCTGGCCAGACTACGTAGGAGATAGACACCGGTTTTGGAGTACCTGCAGACAATTGTGGTGGCTTAACTGGTTTCCGACATAGCTTGCAAATTCCGAAGGCTGAAGCAGAAAAGGGCTGGTCAAGCCTATCGACGGAACAATGATAATTGGCCAAGAAGAGCCTGATGGAGACCACGGAGTGGTAATCGTAGAGAAAGAAATGGATTTTGGAATTTAACTTGGAGCTGAGACTCTGGATGTAGATTGAATGCGGAAGACGGTGAAGTGGCTTTTGAGACTTATGCAACCTGGGGTTCTTCCTCTTAGCGTGTCGATGGCAAATACTGATCAAATTTTATGTTTGGGCCAGTACTCAGCAACGGTAGGGACATTGGCTGACGCAGTCATAAGGGCCACATGTACAGGTGACAGGGCATGCGACGCAGAAGAAGCTGGGCCATGGACCATAGGATGACGCCACACAAACAACAGTTCACAGCCATCCAAGAACCTGAGGATGTTATCCATCATATGAAGAAATTCCAGGGTTACGGTTTATTACATTCTTTTGTTGTAAGGATGGAAAATCATCAAATCACTCCGCCCGGTCTGGGCGGAGCAGAAGAAAGTGTCTGACTCTGACAAAAACCCATCCGAGTTCCTCCTAGTGCCCTTTGCGTTTCAGGGCCGCGGTGACTCTTTCGAACAAATTCCGCAACCCCGGCAGGCTTTATTACGTCCTAGATAGAAAGCTTAAACTTTAAAAGTGTCTTCGCCTTCGTGACAGTCAAACGTACTCGTAATTAACGAAACATAGGAAGTATTAGGAGAAAAGTAAGTACTTCGACTGTGTCATAATCCAGATCAGATCCTACCTGTGTGCTTTGTTATACCCATTAGAGTGACAGTAGGATCCGCATTACCCAGGGTCGTGGAATTTGTTCGAAAGAGTCCTAGAACGCAAAGGGTATTAGAAGGAACACGGATGGGTTTCAGTCAGTAACAGTCTGCTGTCTGACAGTCCCTTCTGCTCCGCCCAGAGCGGGAGGAGTCATTTGATGATTTCCCATCCTAAAAAAAAAGAGGATCCGCATTACACATTCTTACAAATACTTAGTTTCTGTTATATCCATTTACAGTCACGTTCCATCTTATCACAGCTGTCTAGTTAATTATCAAATCTTTGTACGAATTCCGAAGCTCAATGTTACAGATAAGCTGGCGGTACCTACAGCTATACCGGCGCCGACGCTCTTACCTCGTTTCAGTTTTTAGTTTTGAGTCGTCACTTTACGATCTTGTCATGTCTGAAGGAATGTTGATAATAGGACATTATTGGACGAAAATAGACAAGGCATACAGACGTAGCTATAAAGTAATGAAGAACGGGGCCCGGCAGGGCCAGTGCCTACCAGAATTTCAGAATTTGTTCGAAGGAGTCATGGCGCCCCGGGAACGCAAAGGACATTAAGAGGAACACGGATGGGTTTTAGTGACTAAGACTCTGATACTCCCTTCTGCTACGCGGCTCCACCCAGAGCGGAACGAGTCATTTGATGATTTTCCATCAATAAAAAAAGGTAATGAAGAACAAGACCCTAAGTGCAGTATAGTAACCATTGCAGTATTCCAGGTTGAAGGGGTGGGTCAACGTCACTATTATTTCAGTCCAAAGTGGAGTCCATGGTTAACTAGTCTTATGACTCCTTCCGCTCTGGCTGGAGCGGAGGGAGTGCCAGACTCTTACGCGTTCCTCCTGATACCCTTTGCGTTCCAGAGCCGCAGTGGCTCTTTCGAACAAATTCCGCAACCCTGGCAGGCACGAGCCCTAGCGGTCTACTAGTCTGCTTCTCGCAAATACTTGTCTCATTTGAGACTTTTAAACTTAGATCACTGTAACCAGTCGGTGGTATTGATTTGCCTAGCCTTTTTCCAGTCATCTTGGGGCCAGCTCGCAGTCTAAGCGGATCCAGCTGATTACCAGTATTTTACATGGAGCTACTAATTGTTTAGTGCAGGAAAATTAGCTCAATTAACGTCGATCAGAGCGAATAATTCGTGTAGTTTTGAAATTTGGTACATTTGTACTTTGAAGTGTTCAGATGAACATACTAAAAGTCTCCGAGGGTGAGAGGTTAACCGGCAGTGGGGGAGGGGGGAAAGGTACCTTTTTTCGGTTTTTTGCTTGTATCTCCAAAACCATTAAAAATATCTCCTTGCTCACTTCTACATTAACTATCTACATTAAATTTTCTATACATTATGTCATTTACATTTAACTGTAGGATCAATACTTTAGAAGATACAGGGTAGGTATCTAAAATTGATTAAATAAAAAATTTCATAAATCATTTAACAACGAATGGTAATTTCTGACCCAGAAGCCGACAGAGTTGAGACCTATCGTAGTTTTTTTGTCATAAAGTAGAGCAAGAATATCTATTTTTTTTTTGGTTCTCGATGGCTAATACATAAATATACGACCTTGAATATGTCTTCAGCAGACGAAATCTCGAAAAGTTATTTTACATCCATTCTTACAAGTATTCCGGTCGTATTTGAATTCATAAGAATCTCCGGATGGGTATATGGCTGACCTTGAATATGTCTTCAGCAGACGAAATCTCGAAAAGTTATTTTACATCCATTCTTACAAGTATTCCGGTTGTGTTTGAATTCATAAGAATCTCCGGATGGGTATATGGCTGACCTTGAATATGTCTTCAGCAGACGAAATCTCGAAAAGTTATTTTACATCCATTCTTACAAGTATTCCGGTCGTGTTTGAATTCATAAGAATCTCCGGATGGGTATATGGCTTTTTACAAAAAAATGTTTTAGGTAATTTCGGAAGTCGGTGTTAAAATACTGAGAAACAATCAAAAACACCGACTTCCGAAATCACCTAGTTTTTTTTTTGTAAAAATGTTTATTATTTTTTAATTTTTTTGTTAAAACTTTTTATCCTACACTAGGTAGTTGTTCACCAACCAACAAAGAAAAAAAAATTAGATTTTTACGCAACAAAAGTGTTTGACAGAACTACGAAAGCATTACGGCACATTCAATTGTTTTTGGCAAAAAAAAATACTTTCTTGCACGACAAAGCGGGTATAGAAGACATAAAAAATACTTTATTTCGAGTACTACGGCCGAAAGGGCAAAGTCCGTACTTCCGCAGTTCCGCAGTAACTTTACGTAACACAGCACGTTACGTAAGTAAGTTAAAGTTACGTAAGTGAAGGATGTCGATAGTCAGGGTCTCGGACTCGGGACACGGCGTTTGAGTCCAAACGAGATACCAAGGGGCACTTCATTGCATAATATACATACTTTTTTAATTATTTATTTTTTACTTTTGATAGGTACACGTTTGAACACTATCTCACCTGATGGTAAGCGATGGTGCGGTCGAAGTTGGAACACGCTTGCCTAGAAGTAACCTATTTACTCTTGCTTGACTTAAAGACTCCCAGGTTGTAGCTATCAACTAAATGACATCGGAACGTCCAGACCGTGCTTGCGAGAGTGGCGGGGTCGGGGTGGTTTAAATTTGGTTTTAACCAGTTAATTTTCACTATAAAAACCCAAATTCATGAAAAAACAGTTTCCCGCAAAAACCAGTAAAGTGCAACCTTAACCTAAAGCGATTTGACCGTGACCGGTTAAGAATTTAACCGCTTTCCGAGCCCTGACACTGACTCTGGCAGGGAATTCCACTCCTTAGCTCTACGCACAATGAACATCCCCAAAACGTTTTGTGCGTGTGGGTGGGTGGGATTTCCACCATGTACCCGTGGCGCATTGCCGTAGGTACGTCTTGTGGTACTTGTGGTACACCCATAGATATAATAAAGATTTATATTTCTATTGGTACACCACTCTATCCCACATATTTTGTCAGTGAGAAAATAAGTGAGGTCTGGGGACTAAGTCTATTTGTTTGGTACTTGCAGTGTTAAGGACTATTAAATTGTTATAAACACGGTAACTAGATCCATTACTTTACTATGGTTGGCGCGAAATAAAAGTGGAATCAAGTACATTGACCTTTCCCTAATATACAATTTAAATATTTATTTGGTTAAATATTTGGCTTCCATCGGACAATCACAGTTGATAAGTGGTCTTGTCTGCGATTCGCTGTGCGATATAGACAGGATTCTTGGCAGCGACGCACTTTTACAAAGCGAGGTACCTACTTATCATGGAAATATACGACCATAAATAATAAGTTTTATCCTTCTTATTTATAAACTTTAGACTGTTATTTTGAATTACTGGTTTGACCTACTCGTTCAAAGTAATTTCGAATTTCAATACGATTGTTTTAAATAGATACGAGTCATCAAATGATGTGTTAAAATACCAGCCAAGTGCGAGTCTGTGCGCTAAACAAAAAATAACACGTTTCTTGTACGGGCCCGTCTTTCAATTCCTTTATGTATTATTTATATTGTTTGTCGTTACAGCGGTAATAGAAATACAGACTCAACAAAAATTTCAATAGGTTATTTTACTGAAAAAAAAAGAATTAGTCCGTCAGATAGATTTCCAAAAAATATTGGACACGTATTTTTGCTTTTTTCACGTAACCAAAAAATTACGAAGATACAGTAAGTTGAAAACTCGCGTGATGTCACTACGATAGCACAATTTTACTAGCGACGTGACGTCACCAGCCCCCTCTCCCGATTTTTGATACATTGTATCTTTATATTCATTGATTTACAAAAACAAAAAATACGTGTCCATTATTTTTCAATATTCTAACTGACGGACTAAATAGATTTGCAATTTATTGATGGTGGAAACTAGCCTATTGTTCCTAACTGTAACGGTTCATCAGGTACACAGCCCATGGACGGAAAGGGGAGGCTTAATAACAGTGTATAGGTAGCCGGGGCACAGATGAATGCAGCGGAATGATCTCGCTAATGTACGGTTGGCGAACGAAACTTGCAAGCCCAATAGTCGATTAGCATAGAACATGACTGACGAACCAATTCAGAGCTGTCGTCGTCAATCTGACCAATGGAGAGTGGTCACGACTCGTGCCGGTTATTATACCGTTGGTTACCCTTCAGGTAGGCAGGTAGGCAAGGATCCTTAAAAAAAAACTGGCCAAGTGCGAGTTGGACTCGCGTGCAAAGGGTTCCGAACAAATTTAATTTGTTTTAACATGTTATTTTAACACTATAGACTTCTTATACTGGTTTTCCTGTAATCTATAGGTAAAGATCTATTATCTCCATTTTTTTCATAATTTTAGGGTCAGTACTTTCGGAGATAAGGGGGGAATGGACATTTTTCGTCTAATTTCTTGAATAACTTCAAAACCATTTATTTTAAAATTATGAAAAAAATATAATTAAAACCCTCACAGTAAGCCCTTTCATTTGATGTCACACGATATTGTTCAAAAAACTTTTTTTTAGATATTCTAGTTTGTACCCCAAAAGAGACCCCCCCATACCAAAAATTCAATAATTTACGTAATTGAATCGGTCCAGTGGATCCGGAGAAAACTGGCTGTGACAGACGAACAGACAGACGGACAGATAGACAGACACCCGAGTGATCCTATGAGTATTCCGTGTTTTGATCGGGACCCTAAAAACTTAGTCCGTGATAAACTGGCGTAATGACGATGGCAGAAGAAACATGCTACGTCGAGCTCAAGTAACATGGGACAACAAGGTTTGAAATAGGACGAAGTCATGGTAATGATGAATCAGGTTCATTGTCCGACTATGTTTATTGCAAGATTTCTAACATGATGTTTTCCTTAATGGCTCAGATTTTCCCTCATTCAATTATCAAATTACTTACAAGGAAAATTAACTGACCGCCCTCAAGAATAAATTCATGTTTGCCTGCTAAATTATCAACCTTTGAGGCTTAACGGGTAAAATTCCAAGAAAAACAACCGGATTAAAGAGCAAATTTGCCTTATGGACCGTCCACAGTTCCACACGATACAGACTTTTGTCTACGCAGAATTTGAAATCTGGGGGGCTACTCTCTAACGAAATCCGTAGTTTCGGGCTTAGTTGCGGGCGGGCTTATTCTACTCCGTATCACCTACAGACTTACGATTAGTCCCGAACCCGAACTGAGAATGAATGACAACACGATTTCACAGTAACTGTCAAATCGTGTTATCATTAGTTCTCAGTGGTTAGGTGATACGGAGTAGAATACGCCCGCCCGCAACTAAGCCCGAAACTACGGATTTCGTTAGAGACTAGCCCCCCTGATAAAGGTGCAGCGCAGACGACACACTTTTTGTGCGATTCGAGTCAGTGGCGCACAAAAAAACTTTTCACAAAAAAATATAACCGACTTCCAAACAAAACACTACAAACAATAAAATAACCCGGTGTTTTTGGTTTTGTTTCTTTGTTTTTTAACACCGACTTCCGAAATTAAGGTTATTTTATTCTTTGTAGTGTTTTGCTTGGAAGTCGGTTATATTTTCTTGCAAAAAGTTTTTTTTATTTTTCACTTTTTTGGTGATACTTGGACGACGTTTTCGTCAACGCAGAAATTTAAATAAGCAAAAATGCTCATAAAATAAAAACTACTGAACTAAACTGAATCAAATTTTTATGGGACCAAATTAATGGCAAGTATACCTACTGCATCGAACTAAAAAAGAATCACAGAAATCGGATCAGAAACCTCGGAGTAATCGGTGTACATACATTTAAAAAAATACCCACCGAATTGAGAACCTCCTCCTTTTTTGGAAGTCGGTTAAAAATGTTATTACTTTACTGCATAGTTGCTTAGGTTCTATTTTCACAGACTAAAAAGTGCGTCTGTCGTCTGTGCTGCACCTAAAATGTCTATTACAGCAACATTTTGTCTACTTACTAAGTTTGTGCAGACAAATGTCGGTGTAACCACTAATAAGGAAGTCTTTTCTTATTTCAAAAATAAAACTTTGTCTTTCAGGTTTTCGATCATCGACAGCAGACCGTTTTTAAATCGGCACGTGCAATACGTGCCGATTTAAAAACGCATGAGGAAGTCTATGCCCCAACTGCGTTTGGCGCCAAGACGCCTTTAATTTTAGAACATCAGTACGAGAAGTACCAACATGACAACAATGTTAAACGCGGACCTTGGGCTGCCTTGTACCTACTCGAGATAAACGGGACTTCCTGTTTTCAGGCCTATGAATAAAATAAATTAGTTATTGCTAAAACTTATCATCTTTCAATCCTGAGTCATAAGTTTTCCGAGAAATACCTTGTTCCAGACTTGTAGTTGTGCTACACAATACTTATACAACCACTATGCTAACCAACGCTAACTCGTATTTTGTCATTATCTAGCTGACCCGTGCAATTTAATCTACGACACATTTATCATGAATGCTCCACTCCTATTGGTCGTAGCGTGATATTAAATAGCATATAGCCTCCCTCGATAATTGGACTATCCAACACTAAAATAATTTTTCAATTCATACAACCCTAATCTCTTCAAAGTTAGAGTGAACAGGCTCCTTCTGGGTAAGTTCGCTCCATCTCCTGTCTCTGTCTGACTTAGACTAGAGTCAAGAGCAAACCCATCTCAAATAAATAAATAACTAATAAATTATCATTCGAACCAGCACTTCTTGAGATTAGCGCGTTCAACGAAACAAACTTCCTAACCTAACCTATAGATAAATTAGCCGAAAGACCACCACTGCCTGGTATTCCAGGTTGAAGGGGTGGGTCAAAATCACCATTACGTCAGCTCAAAGTATGAAGGTTCACGGTTGAACGTACATAGGTCTCCCCCAAGCGTCGCCATAACGCTGTCCGATGCTTCTCGCTTCAAGTAGGTAGTTGTACATCTACCATGAGTTTTATCAATCTATACTCGCTAGTTTTAGCAATCTATATTTGTTTTAGTTGTTAACAACTAACAAGCAAGCAAAATGCAAGTAAAACTTTAGTTATCAACTAAACAAATAAGGATTGATAAAACCCATGGTAGACGTACTGTACATAGAACTAGGAAAAAAGATTCGAACTTCGAACACAATGCTTTAAAAAAAATGTTCTTGTCCCAGCTGCCATGCTTTCAACAGATGCGCGCGCGCCGCCCCGCCGTACGTGACGTCACGAGAACCCAAAGCCCACATTCATTACACCTCAACAAAGGATTGGTGAACGTAAAAAAACCAGGGACGTTTGCTATCCTAATTTGGGAGTAGGTTTGGTAAGGTCGCTTACGAATAAGGACGATTTTTCTAAAGCCAGCTAGTTTTTGTATCGAAAAACTGTTAAAAATCCAGTATTATTCCTTAGTTAGAGATCCGGGGTCGGGGTTGCTGTTTTAGCAAGAAAATAGGGGATCGATCAAATTTTAGGGGAATCAACTTAGCTCAAATTTCTTCCCAATAAGTTAATCAAGGCCTCCCACAAGGTGGACCGATGACCAGGTGAAGGTCGCGGGTAGCCGATGGATGCGAGACGCACAGGACCGGTCGTTGTGGCGACGCTTGGGGGAGGCCTATGTCCGGCAGTGGACGTCTTTCGGCTGATATGAAGTTAATCAAGTTGGCTGTCAACAGCTTAGATTATTAGAGGGCTTCATGAATCAAATTCTTGTCGTTATGATTGTGACCCTCTTCCATTAGAGTCTCATCTGGGAAAAGAGTTAATTTCAAACTACGACGAATTGACCACGGACTCGGTAGATTTTCCGTTGGCATAGTCTAGCTGAATACAAGCTGAATGAGACAAATAAACAACTGTCTCTAAACTGCAAAAAACGCTTTCAGTATGGCCTCAGGTTGTCTCAGGTACCTACTCCAAAAACAAATAGCCACATCATCATTATATTACCACCGGATATTTATACACATAAAGAATCATTGAACCGCTCGCTTTTGTTCGTCATACTGAACCTTTGTAACAGCAGGTAGGTACACCTCAAAAGGTATCTCCACCGAATTATCCGCCTTATCTTCGTTGCAATAAGTTTGGTATTCGCTCATACTTTTTGTCTGGAATTACCAAGCTACCACGTTGACGTTCAAAAGAAAATGGACACCGGACACCTTGATAAAGTCGGTTGGAGCCGGATCGCGGGAGTGTAAGCAAAGTAGTACTTGATCTACGAAAATCGTCCTTCTGGCATCGAAATAAAGTCTCTGTCAAAGTCACAATGCTGATGAGTCAAGTGGTAACCCACAAAAGGTATGCTGCAAGCCTTGTCGCGTTGTCAACTCGAGACAAGAGTGATCTAACCGTTACTGGATTCGGCAGAATAATTTGTCGCTTCGGTGATTTCGACAGACGGATAAATTACGAACTATTTTTTAAGTACTGAATTTGACAGTTTTGTATTACAACTAGCGCCGCTGTGAACTGCAAAGCCAATTTGGGTCCAGTCCTATTGTTACGTATCCGTTTATCATTTTGCTCGCTTTTATCAAGAATTGCTGCGTTTCTATGCAACCTAATTATAAAACTTGACTCTGTAGTAAGCCAT
The DNA here is from genome assembly GCA_947578705.1 of Lacanobia wlatinum. Lineage (NCBI taxonomy): Eukaryota > Metazoa > Arthropoda > Insecta > Lepidoptera > Noctuidae > Lacanobia > Lacanobia wlatinum. The sequence continues at coordinate 10,944,976 of OX388052.1, read as the reverse complement.
AGAAAGCATAGGTAGTTGAATAATAATGCACAAGCAAGGTTAATTGTTAAATCATAGGTTAACGCCCTCTGTAACCTCAGTCAGCTATGCTGGTTTTATAGAAAAAAAAACACGTGTAGGTACAGTCACTCGCTCATGAACAACTTGATATTGAATTGACAGCGTCTTTATATCCAAGCAGTAAGGGTGCTTTTTATGGCGCATGTGTATTGACTGTACCTACATAATTTAGCAAGAAGACTTATATGCCCATAATGAGTTCGACAGTTCGATCTCCAATCCAGTCAGGTGTGACGAATGTGGCGAAAGTGACAATATTTTCTGGACCACTCATTGTGTTTAAGAGTATTTATTGGTCTAACAATACCTATACGATTAATGATTATATCGATGGCCTTGAACTTCAATACACGTTTACCTAATGATATTCGGACGGACAGACAGGATTTCACACAGCCCAGCAACAAATTTTTACAAAACTCCGTACTTACCTTACCTTTTGAATCAGTCACTGCTCTGCGCCTTTCTATATAATCTTAGGTTTAGTAGTCACCTATAACGGCTAACAACAGCTACGATTTGACCTAGAAAGAAATACTTAATCAATACCTACTTGGACCGATCAGTGCCTGCAAAGTCAAATATAGCAAAGTGTCTTTCTTTGGCAATGGCAGATGGTTGGAGTACTTACTTAAATTGTTACATCGATTCGCAATCCAAATTATTTTGGCTGAAGCATGGCTGTCGACATTTCCGAAGAAATCGCACAATTTCTTTACTATCCAAGTTATAAAATAAAATAGGTCACTCAGGTAAATGTTTGATTGAGTTGCACTCTCTCTCGTTCCAAAATATTGGCGCCAGTTTGCCAAACAAACTTCAAAAGATGGCCATCAAACGTCAAAATGGAGCCAACCAACATGCCCAACATGGCCCATCATCGTGGATTAGAACTAAAATATTACTGTATGATACCTATTACGTATCTTCTCTTATATTACAGAAATTAGTACATACATAACCAAAACACGTGTTACTCATTACACGCGTTGAATATATGCGATGAATCAGTAAATAGTCTACCTACACACGACACAACATTAGCCGGTCTGCAATTTAGCTAATATCGCTCCCATTTCTGCTGGTGACTTGTAACTAGCCAATGGATTTTGAACTTGACCCTTTAGCAGATTAGGTCCATTTTAGTTTGGATTGCACACTAACTGTCACAACTCATTGTATTGATTTATGAATTCTATACCTAGTATAGTGAAGCGAAGGTCTGTGGTCTGTCTCTTTCCCTTCAGCTATTTATATTATTTTTATTGTACTAGGTACCTACCTATAATTCAATCTCTCTAACAATGCGACAATAAAAATGTGATTATGCCAATGACGAGTTTTATTTGCCGTTTTATGTAAAAACACGATGAAGCTTCGTTAGCTGGATGCCTTGTTTCATCAAGATCAATATCTAAACCTAACCTAAAAATATTTCCAGATGCCAACTGTGCCAGGTCGACACACCTTTTGTAAGCCATTAGGTATTAACTTTATGATTTTATCTAGATTGATTAATAAAAGACATTATCTAGCAACACTAATAAAATATAGTGATGGATAATAAAAGTGCAAAGGTAGCCTATCATTGGTAGCCAAAATTATAACACCGTATCCTTGAACTTAGTTCTCGGCGTCTCGGAATTATAAGTAGAAAATTACGTAACCGAACTAACAGAAACGGCGCGCGGCGCCTTACTTAGAATATTCTACTTCTTGATTGACCATACTTCTCGTACGGTAGCATTGTTTAGATGTCCAATGATCCATTCACGTGCTACGTTGGTCAATCACAGCAATTTGAACGTACTACTTCAATGGATATTTATCTTAGCATCAGTCACTACTTTAGCTCGTGATCGGCGCTTTACGTAACAGCTGTAAAATAACGTGACGTCATTCATTTGACGTGGTGAGGATACGTCATCATCAAATGTGTGTACTTGGCATAGTAGCGGGGCTACTGTTATGCTCATAGAAAATATAGATCCTGCCTTTACCAATTGATCTACAATTTGATTCTGAATGGGGAAGCTATTTCCACATGAAATTACTGGCAACTTTCGTCAACTCATTAGCCTCTATTTTTTATTCATTATAAATGTGTACATATGCAGAATTAAGTTTTATTTGTTTCCTTTTTGAATTAGAAAGAGGTTCAAATCAGCTGATTTAGATATTTTTATGAGTGGCTTCAATACTTCTATCTATGGGAGGAGAGTTTCCATTCAGGAAAATGTACTTTTTTTGAATGAAATTTAAATTGTGATTGCAGTTGTTCTATTCTTAATCTTTTAAGGCTGGTGTTGCTAATGATTTGTAAATGGCTAGTAGGTAAAATGGCAATAAAAGGCAAAAAGTATTGATTTAACATTTATTTTCTAGAATAATAACTCAGGTGTGAGTTTTTCACACCAAAAAACTCACACGGAGCAAGAAAGATGTTTGACAGGTCCGATGTTTCCGTGGAACTGCTCTCGGTAACACAATGTTACATAATGATGTTACACAATATGCGGATTGAACTACATTGCATAGCACTTTTTAAAAGTGAACTAAAATTAAATTCCTACTAGGTCACCATGCACACTCATAGCACATACACAAACTGCTTGTTACATAACAGCTCTCAATCACATGATTTTGGATTCCACAGCTTTTAAACATGATTTTTCACAGCGTTCTGCATAGATCACTTTACAGTACATGGTCTCACTCCCAATGCCACAAAGGTTAAGTATTGAATCAATAACCACATAACAAGAGTGAAAATCTAATATTCTCACAATATATTCACTAAATGAAGTCTATTCCAACAGTTTACGTTAATATTGTTAGATGTTATCATTACTAGAGGTACACTTTAACCTTGGCCTCAAACATTGAACAAAATGAGGTTATTACATAACACATACAGGCTGAATGAGTGACCGTCACAGGCAAAATATATTTAGAAGAAACTTCAACAGACATCTACATGAATGTTCTTATGTAACTTTTTCAGCTAGGTGCAGCCAAGCATTACGTAATACCTAATAATTTAATAAAACAAGATAGATGTTGGAATTGGTGTATAACGCTTTTATTTTACTAAAATAAGTTACTAGGTTAATTCCGCGTCTAATAATACATGATTTAAGGGAGTGGCTATCAGAGGTGATTTGGAATCACAATAATTGTAATTATGGTAACAATTCTTACATTAGATTTAGAGAAGTTTCTTGATTTCGTCATATAACACAAGCACGAAGGCACCTCCGGTACCTCTGAGGACGTTGGAGAAGGCTCCCTTGAAGAAGGCGCCGGCGCCCTCTGTCTTGGCGATGGTGGCCCAGCAGTGGATGGTGTTCTTGTAGAGGATGTCGGCCTTGGCACGGCCAGACTGCATCATCATGCGCCTACGGACCGTGTCGAAGGGATACGAGATGATACCCGCGACGGTGGTGACAGTCTGCGCGATGGCCCAGCTGATGACGAGTGGTGTGTTCTTGGGGTCGGGCAGCATGCCACGGGCGGTGTCGTAGAAGCCGAAGTAGGACGCACGGTAGATGATGATACCCTGCACGGATACTCCGAAGCCTCTGTAGAGGCCGCCGAGACCGTCAGACCTGAAGATCTTGCCGATGCAGTCGAACAAGCCCTTGTATTCACGGGCGTCAGCCTTGCCGACATCGGCGGCGAGGCGGGTACGGGCGAAGTCGAGCGGGTAAACGAAGCACAGGGAGGTCGCGCCGGCGGCACCACCGGACGCCAGGTTACCCGCGAAGTAGCGCCAGAACTGCGTGTTCTTGTCTACGCCTCCGAGGAACACCTGCTTGTACTTGTCCTTGAAGGCGAAGTTCAGCGCCTGGGTGGGGAAGTACCTGATCACGTTGGCCATGTTTCCACGCCAGAAGGACAGGAGACCCTGCTCCTTGGGAATGCGGACGAAGGCATCGACGATACCCTTGTAGCGCTGGTCAGCCGTAATCTGCTTGCTGACGTGCTGTACCTGCAGCAGCAGCTTCACTCGCTCGATGGGCGCGACGGCGGTCTTGGAGACTGCGGCGGAGACACCGCCAGCGATGAAATCTTTCGCGAACGCGACCGGATCAGCGAGGTTCGACATTTTGTATTAGGTGGGTGCTCACTTGGTAATTACCTCGCGGGTCGAGGTGGAATCTACACACACGGAATGGAATAAATCACGAAACACGAACCCCTGAATTTAAAATCAGGAGATTTAGAGTAATTTCGTGATCTCGGGAGCACAGGGGGTAGGTGTGTGCCTTTTTTGAAATTCGATCGATCACGTTCTATCGCAGTTCTGCCCGGAGGAGCGGCGTAAAAGAAGGAAGGAAGGGGCAGATATTGCCAACCACACGGAAAAACACCACGAGGTCAGGGTGGTCAGCAAATTTTTTATGATTACCACTGATTTCTAAAAATAAATCGCTCGTTAATTTATGAAACACTTGCAATGAATGAATGATAATCATTTTAAAAATTATTTTGCATAAATAGAAAGCAAATTAATTGCAAACTGTAACATAACGTTGTGAGATATTGCTATTTTTTCCATTTGGGGCAGTGTTAAAATGTGAAATGTTGTAAGACAGTACTTGAGTAAGACATTTAGCTAAACTATACCGTGACAGCATCTTGTTTGGGCATTTTTGAAATATTTTTAGTGAGATTTCTTACCCTTAATATTTTTATCGTGGCAAAATTAGGGTAAACTATATAAGAGTGGAAACACTTGAATGACGTGCACATTTTGCGTTTAATTATTGCTGTTTGTCATCGGACTTTCGTTTCATTTCACACATTTTAAACCAACTTTGACTTATTCAAGCCATTTTGTCCATTGATTTGACAATCTTTGTCTTGATATTATCATGTTTTTGCCTGTCTTTAATTTATTAGTCACAGTAACTTGGTTAATTAAAAATCAAGAATCAACACAAAAATAAAACGTAATCAGGCTGACCAACCTCATTCTTCAATGACATTGAACCGTAGACAGAGAATGCTATAGACACCGGCAAAGCGTGTCGCAAAAAGAGACAAAAAAAAGAATACGTCACTAACGTAGGGTTACCGGGTGAGGAAAAATTTACCCCACAATTTATGAGAATTGGAATATGTACTCAAGAGAAAACCTGAAAAATACCACTGAAAAATCGATTATCATCGGTAGGGGTACACAAAGGCATGCGATGCGGAGAAGACATGCTGCCGAACTCAAATCTGTAGGTGAAAGCTAAAGGACCTTAAGTCACATTTTATAAATTATTCAGGAGGGCTCATTAAAGATGTCTATACCCGAAATTAGATATTTAAGTCGACCGTGTATAAAAAGTAAATAGTGTATCGTTGTAGAATAAAAAGTATGATTATAAAGTTTTATTAAGCTATTATATTGTGATATTTTTTTGACAAATATTCTTCACTAAGGCTGTATTAACGGACTTAAGGTTCTTTAACTTTGAAGTTTTATTAAATATCTTATAGTATTACGGTAGTTACGTCTCTCCTGTATCAATAATGTATAGTAAATTTAATTATTTTATAACTTAGGTATGACACAAAATCATTGAAACATACGCTTATAAGTTTTAATGACCTGAGAAATGAAATAACTTTATACATTTTAATATTATTTATTGAATGATACCTTTTAATTTAACAAATCACGTAAATAAACCTTTAACTTCAAAATCTTTAATAAAAAATCAAAGAAATTATACAAAAAATAATATTCTGGTAAGTCACATACTGTGCCATCATGGGCTAAGGTATTATAAAAATTATGAAAAATGGGTGGAATCCACTGCAGAGCTTTCTGTTAATCCTGAAACTTTTTAGTGCTTATAGATTCGGGGCCTAATCGAATAGGCTGCAATATAGGTATGGCAAAGTCTTCTAGTGATTTTCTTCTATTTCTTCTAAATTCTTGCGGCGAGACTTTGTATGTAAAAAGTCATAATTCGAGATTTGGCTCTCGACAGTTTTCTCCTCCAATATTGGACCGATATAAGCGATATTTCACAAACTGAGTTTTATTAAATATCTAATAATAATATAAAGGAAAACATAGGGACACAGTATATATTCTTCTTATTCAGTTTGTGAAATACTTCTTAAATCGGTCCAATATTGGAGGAGAAAACAGTCGAGAGCCAAACCTCGAATTATGACTTTTTACATACAAAGTCTCGCCGCCAGCATTTCCTCTTAAGGACACCTTTTCGAATTTTTGTTGATTAAAGGAGGTTTTATAACTCATTATGCCATACTTTTTTTTTTCAAATTTCATCCATACTATTTCAGAGTAAGGCACTGACTAGCCCATTTCCCCTTTTTTTCGGTGGATAAATGGCGCTGTAGAACCTTCTTGGATGCTCAGAATGTTTTTAAAATCTTCAGTTGCCATATCAATGACTTCAATTTGTGACTTATCAGAGGAATAGGACCGTATGAATTGCTGCCAGTCCCATGGGGTTGTTATGGAAAATTGGGGTTGTCTTTGTTTTTTCGTTCAATAATAGAATGTATACCATCTACCACCATATGAGTATGACCTTTCATAAGGTATTTATGGTTAATACATTGTAAGTTTGGTATTTTAGCTAATAACCACAAGTAACACATGACGATATGTATGTTTTTATTTTGTCCTGCACAATTATCAGACCAAATATTGATTTCTCTTGTCGGCGTGTTGGCAACGTTCTTCTCAAACCACTTGATTAAACCCGAAGATAATTCGTTTCCTCCTCGCCCCGATACGCCCTTTTTTTGTGACATTGTCTAATATTGTATGGTTGAATGTCCATAACTTGCGTAAATAGAAACTAAGGCTGTTTGTTAGTAGAGGAGTGGGTAAACATTTCTATAAGTCGACATTGATCATCTTACGATCAGAATTTATTTCACATTGAAGTTTATCTAAAGCTTTTAAATCATATCGAGTCTTTGCTGCACGTGTTCTTCATATTTTGCCTCGTAAAGTTTCCTTTTCAGTACCTTGAGAACTACGTATTTGAACGACAAAACGATCACAATCATCACACGTGTCAGTCTCTGGTGGCTTTAACCCTAAATTAAAATGACTGTTGAATATCTTACTGTACGTCCAAATTTTAGCAATCAATTTATTATCTACATTATCCTTTCTGCACTCTTCTGAGTATAACTTATACATTAATTTTATATTAATGTATAAGTTATACTTAGAAGAGTGCAGAGTGAAGAGTGCTCCTAAATACTCACGTGCCGTCTTTTCTCTGCTAAAGTGGCTTTCATGTTTAGGAAATGATTCTATGTGCTTTTAATTCCGTCAATGACTTCGTTTGCCGTCTTATTAGGTGGCTCCTTCTTTCCTCTTCTATCTTCTTCTACAATGCCATAGTTATTAGATTTTTTGTTAGAATTTCTGACCACCGTTTCTGATATCCCTAATATTCCCAGGAAAAAGGATTTGCAAACAATAATTTCGTTATTATTAACGAATTACTCTACGTCTTTCAATAGGTTTCTGTCGAACACATGCCAAAATGAATTTTCGTTTCATGTCCCAGGTTTTCAATTCATTCCAATAATTTTCAAATATAGCTTTTCGTTTTGTATCATCTATTTTGTCACCGCAAGTTTTCTTACATAAACATGAACTCTTCATAGTCTTAGCAGATATGAGCTTTCCTTTATGTGTTACATGTGATTTACCACAAACTATTTACAATTACTAAACGGGAGAGAGTGCGTGTCCAACCGCGCCCTCCCCCCGCAGCGGGTCCTCGGGGGTCGTAGGTACGATTGCACCCGCGCAAATGCAACTCGCGTGTAGTGGTAAAGAACCGTAAGTCCCACATACTGTCGTTTAACATTTTATCTAGATTTATCGTTTAAAATAGTGAACAATATTAAGTGATCATACGATCGTTCACTTTTTCATGCTTAGGGACTTAATGTTATTTATAATTTTACATCCACGAAATTAGTGGCTGTAGGACTTAATGTCTTTTACCATTTGATCAATACGGGTATACTGAATTACAATCATTGAAAATACAAAAATGACAAAAAATGGACTTAAGGTCCTTTAGCTTTCACCTACAGAAATTAATTACGATGAGGGGTCCTACCCTCATCGTAATTAATTTGAGTTACGTGAGTGACGATGGATGATTATGATGTGGTTCTATAAATAACTGTAATTTCTGATGTGATAGTAGGTTCTGGCTTTGCGGGTAAATAAAAGAACATGTTTATTTTTAATTAGCTTTTATTGATTTTACACATTATTGTCCTTTAAATAAAACAAGCTTCGTATGAAGGTTTCTAATTTTTTGCTTGGGTTCAAATATTTTTGTTGCGTGATGTATACGCAGTTCAAAATAGTGCATGGCAATCGCCTTAATAAGTAAAACTTTGTGGTTGCCAATAAAAGGTTGGCTTTCAAAATGATTATTTATAAATACATCCTGGCATCGTTTGAAAGTCGTTAAAATAAGTTTCGGCAAAAGATTTTTTTCTGTAAAGCATGTTATGCCCTTGTTTAAATGAATCTTAAATATTCTTTCTGCCAACGTACATACTTTTATAACATCACGTGAAGGATAAATAAGGCCACCTTTATCTTTTTTAAATATGTATAAGACCTAAATATTTGTCGCTGATGAGAGCTAGTAAACAATCTTCGCATTTTATTGCTTTTCTTAATTTCCTTACAACAAACCCACCGATGTATGAAATTATTTCTTCAGTATAGGTTGTTAATTTCGAGGGGTTAAAAATATAGTCATGGTCATCATTAACAAAGAAATTATTATTAGGTGGGAAATCTATAGTCGAGTCATCGACATCTTGAGCACAGTACATATTAATTTTATTTTCATATCGCACTTCTGTGTGTGTTAAAATTTTTATATCTTCTAGAGGTATACAGTTTCCTGACTCAATACCTTTTATTTCCCCGTGTATCACTAGTCTTTTGTAGGCACTTTGAAATTGAAAAGCTGTTGGATTGTTGTTAAAGCCGCCTTTCGATCGAATCGAGCTGAAGAAGCACTCCAGGTGATCTTGGCTAAGTTTGTATACAGGTAAAAATTTAAGTTTTCCTGTCACTATGATATCAGCATACATTTTTTTGAGACTCTGTATACATATCAAGAAACCAATGAAACCAACTTTCCTATTGGTTTGCAGTATTGGTTGCCCCTCTAGTTTCAACCCTCTGATGTAGGTATCTATCACGTTGATAAACTCTAGTATGCTATAGCCATTTTTACTATTAATAGGTTTTTTAAAACCATACATATTAAGATTCCGACTATTAAAAATATCGAACCAGTCATTAATTTTCCTTATAAAATCAAAGGTATCATCGGAACCCGAAAATTCTGGCAAATTCAATTGTTTGTCACAAAATTCTATCGCATCTGCCACGGAATTGCTGAATGTTTGTGCCGCCAACTTAACTTTCATAATTTGTTTTGAAAAGTTGATATGCTGACTTTTAAGACGGTGAGCGAGATGGAGACCCACCTTTTCTTGCAAATTATGACGCAATTCGATATAATGCCATGAAATTTTGCCACCGTGTAAATTTGTTAGTTCATTTTTCTGACCTAGTGTATTTCTCACAAGTTTTAGCATATGCGCTGGATCCGGAAAAATAACAATGTGTTGTTTTTCAGCAACAAAGTACAAAATCATATTTTCTAAGTCATCGAAATTGCAACCTAAACTTTTTGCCATCGAAAAGTTAGCCGGACAGCCATCAAAAGTTAGTGAGACTATATTAACACCACAATCTACTAACAAACACATACATTGTTTCATCAATGTTGCCTTCTGTTCGCCAGTACAACCATCGGTAAAAAAATAACCGATAGGCATTTTCCATCCACTATTTATAAATGTTACCATAAACACCAATGCCTCCCTAGCTTCAGCTACATTGTGACCATCCAAAGCTACCCCATAATTCACCAGACCTACACACTTTGTTCAGTCCCACTGGACGTGCTTCCTTATAGCCATCTCATCCATACTTACTGCACAATACAGTTCGCAGTTTTTGTTCTTTGCCACCAATTTAATGCATTCTAAAGATTCTTTTGTAAACCCTGGGTTTGCATCTACACTTTGGTACCACGACGTAAGTGTGGATGGATGAGGCCGACAAGTATTAAATTGTTGTCGTACGTATTTGTAAGCCCGAGGACTTATGAATTGTAAGCAAAGAGCGAATTTGCGTAACGATGGTGAATATTTTCTACCACTGGCAGCGGGGTTCAACATTTTTTTTAAGAAGTCTCTATTGGCAGGGTCAACAGATTCCAATAAATCGCCATCTTCTTCACTTATCAAATTCTTTGTTTTAAGTTCTGCAATAACATTTTCTAGTTTAGCTACTTTTTTCGTTAGACGTCTACTTTTTTCTCGAAGGGCCTTTAATTTTTTCAGTCGTTCGAATGAAAGTTTTTCTGAGTTTTTCCATTTTTTTCGCAACGTTCGAGGAGTGTACTCTGGAGTTTTGTCCTAAAATCCATAAAACCGTTTAATAACCATAATTTTGTTACAGACACAATATTTTTTGATTAAATATAATACTTACTATTGGTGGTTGTTGAGAAATTGGAGGGTTTATTTCAACTGGCTTTTGATAACTACTCGACGGCAGTACGTCAACAGCACTATCAATCTGAAATCATGCGATTTGTATGTATAATCTGCCACACTTTTGGTTTCATAACATAAATAACATCCCTCGATCAAACTGCTTGATAATGAATGATTGTACCAAGATTATAATTAAGATAATTTATCTTAATACTGTAGAATATAAATCAAAATACTGTATTATTCGGGAGAAAATTATTTTTTTTAATTTGTACTAGCTTCTGCCACTGGCTTCGCCCGCGTGAAAACTGCTTTCTTATCTCAAGGGAAATAAAATTGAAGCGGGATCAAAAGAAGCATATGTACTATTCCAGACTATAATCTATATCTGTGCAAAATTCATCCACATCTATTCAGACGTCCTGGTGTGACTGAGTAGCAAACATCTATCCAAACTTTCACATTTATAATATTAGTAAAATAAGATAGTGTACTTACATGAATGTTTAAATTATCTTCAGTCTCCATAATTGTTTCTTCATGTAAACTGAAGGAGGAACATGATGGATTACGGGCCTTTGTGTCCATGTTTAAATTATTTTCTGTTTCCATAAATGTTTCTTCATTTAAACTGAAGGAGGAAGTTGACGGATTACAGGCCATTGTTTCCTAAAAAAAAAATTTGGTCAGTTGGATGTCTTAGGGGATACAAAAAAGGTACATAGGAAGATGATGTTTACAGAAAAAAGTATTTTAAATTCTTGGTATTTTGAAGAGTCTAAGAGAAGCCTGTCTCAATTATTTATTGCAACAGGTATTACTGTACTAAATATTTTTAAAAACCCTAAACATTTATAAATCTTATAAAACGTGGATCGAAGCTTAATATGTTACTAGCTGAATATTTACCAGAACAGATACAACATTAGGGTAGAGCAGTGTAAGTTTTTTCTTTTTGATTAACATTTTATCCTCAAAATGTCTGCTACATATTTTTGATGACGGTTTTGGTGTCCAATCTTTTCGTCCTGTAGCTACGATCCAATTCCGACGTAAATGATCAGGTTCAGGAAAACTGCAACAAGTCGTTAAATATTTCAGATATTTTAATTAATACACACTGCAGAAGTCATATTACATTTTCCCATAATTGTGGGTACTAATTTATAGAAAAGTTGGCAACAGCAACGTTTTTAGGTTAGAATTTATAATAGTCATTTTTGTGCATTTTTAAGATGAATTTACGTCTAGCGGACATAACACACAATATATGAACATAATAAAATGTAACTGAATGCCTAGTAACTTATAAAGAGTGGCATACTTACGAATGAAAAGACAATCCTGGTATTTTCGTTCCGCTATCACTTTTGCACCCTTTAACGCTACACCGCACTATATTTAAAAAAAAAATGGTTGAAATAGTAAGTTTTAATTGTTCAAAACAAAATATAACATGAATTACTTATCATAAAACACGTAAAAACTGTATTTATAGAAAGATGATAGCTAGCTGTACGTCAGCTGTCAAACTTTGTTTAGCAAACTAGTGTGCCTAACCCTGAAAAACGTGGCACGCCCAATGAAACAAAAAATGTCATCGTTCTATTTCATTTCTTTAGATGACATCTGCATAAGTTGCTCTTTTTCTTGTGTGAATGCGACATAAGATATCACTTTGTCTATAGCATTCTCTGTCTACGCATTGAACTGTTGAAAAATTTATTTATTATCTGTGCTGAGTAAGTAGAAATGTGTGTAACTAAAGTTTAGTTTTTGTTTATTTATTAATTTTTTGGACGTAATTGTTGACAGAGCCATGCAGATGAGTCGCATGGGCTCTCCGTCGGTCAGTATGGACGACGACACAGGCGCTGGCCACGCTTTGAGCGACTTTCTCCTCCAACTTGAGAACTACAATCCGTCAATACCAGATTCGGTAGTTGCACATTACTTGAATATGTCTGGTTTCGAGTCTCAGGATCCAAGGTAACTGTTTATATCCTTTCTCTAACCATCAGAAAGTTTACAGATCATGCTCAATTCCATACTGCAGTGTCTTTTCTTTGTAGACCTTTCAGCAATTTTCAAATGTCGATTCAGACTTGCTTACATAGAAAACTATCCTTGACTGTACAGAAAAACTATCCTTGATGAATAACATCATTTCCTACAAATGATAAGTCATTCATTTGGAAAATGAGTTATTATATTTTGATAATCTGACGAATCTGTGACTACAGAGACATGATCAAAGCTACACAACAAATTGTTTTATCATTTATTTATTTTTTGAATCACCTTAGGGTGCTTTACTAAGGTTTACATTTGAGGTCTTTGTGACGTGAAATGTATAAGAATAAAGCAAGCATTTATAGGGAAAAACTGTGTAAATACCCTTTAAACAGTCAGAAAATTGATTTATTTCGTGAAGGTCATATCAGATTATGTTCTTGCATGGATAATAGGCGTAACTATTGATTAAGTATGTCAATTGAGCTACTTGTAATGAAGGAAACCTACTCAATAATATAAATATTCCATTCAAACATCTTGTCAAGCTTTTAAAACTCTGGGTGACTATGGCAGCCTTATAATTCTCAATTTTCTGAGTATTTTCTTATTCTACTAAAATAAATGACTCAATCTACTTTACCTTTCCCTGATCGTTTTTCAGTCAGCTCTCTATATTAATCCAACTGGGTACTGAATACTAGTATTATATTTGTTTATTCTATACTTTAATATTTGAATACCAAAACTTACACAACACTTATAAAATTCCAGATTGATCCGTCTCATCGCTCTGGCATCACAAAAATTCCTCTCAGACATCGCAAACGATGCCCTCCAACACTGCAAGATGCGGACTTCGAGCCAAATAACACAGAGCTCCAAAAACCAAAAGGGTCCAAAAGAAAAGAAATATGTAATGACCATGGAGGATTTAGCTCCAGCATTACAGGAGTATGGAATCGTTGCAAGAAAGCCTCACTACTTCGTTTGATATTGTCACGAATGTAGAAGAAACCGTTCCTATAGCAACCACTTTGAGGGTACGTCTTCTTGTCAGCTTACAATTCATATGGAGTTTCTTCATTGTTGGTAGTAGGGTAATTCTCAAAGGTAAGTTAAGCACATATTTTGTCTAGCCTGTCATTCTGCCTAATCAATTTAATATTTAGTTTGATAAAAGCTTGATAATGGTCGATTGTTGTTGTCCACTGTTGTAACAAATCCTAGTCCGGTTCAGAATGTTACGAATAATGACTCGATATTTCTGTTTCAAAATTGTATACAGACCAGTGGGATAATTGTGTGACATAGTGAAATGCCTTACGTTTTTCTTTCATTGCATCATACACATTGTCAAGCAGATGATTTCATAACACAAAACAATGAATTATGATCCCTTCATAATTGACGACACGGTTGGCGCAGTGTTTGAGCGATTTACTGCTGCGCTGTATGTCGCGGGATCGATTCCTGCACGGAACAAATATTTATATGGCCTACCAATAGTTGTTCTGGGTCTGGCTGTTTGTGTACGTGAGTTAGTATGTTTGTAAACGGACCTAGGAAACAGGAGAAATTGTTACGAGTAAGGCATAGTTTAAAAATGATAATAATAATAATTATTCTTTGAATTGTGATAGTAAGTGAGTTTCAGTAAGAAACAAATCACTTGTACTCTGCACTGTGTAATGCTATAAAAACGCTGATGTTAGCTTTTAAATAACCAACAAGAATTTGTAAGACATATATGACATTTTTGGGGAAAAAAATGGGCATTGACAAAATATGTGTTTAACTTAGTCCTCAAAAAACTAGAAATTTAGTGAAATGAACTGAGGAGTGTCTTTTCAAATGGGGATATCTGAATTTATAATTTTTTAAACCGAACATAAGGTCTTTTTATTTATTTATTTATGTTAAAATAAATAATTATTATACACATTAAACAAACGTAAAAAAGGATATTCTGCCAAACAAATAGGACTTGACAAAGCCTGTTAGAAACAAAACAGGATATGGGTTTGCTCTTGACTCTAGTCTAGGTCAGAGATGACAGAGACAAAGTCTATGATGGAGCCAGCTTACCCAGAAGGAGCCTGTGCACTCTAACTTTGAAGAAATTAGGGTTGTAAGCGTTCAGAAACATTATATATTTCTTCTCTTTATCAGGTCTAAAGACACATGCAGTTATCCCCCCTTGAAGAGACACCTCTCTTACTGTTTTTGTATAAGTATTTGTATCTAAATTTTATTGATTATTTAAATAACAAGTAAGTAATGGTGAGAATAATATTACCAAAATTGCCTGAAATTTATTGAATAATTTTGTAACGAAATATGTAGCAATATTTAGATGAATTTTTCTCCTTTAAAGTTTAAAACACACTGACTTATGGCTAGAGTGCTCGAGTCACCTGGGGAATAGCAGAATGAAACAAACAATCTAAAATGTTTGCTAAAGTATAGTCGGGTTACTTTTGCCCTGGGGTATTACTTTCAACCAATAGAAATACATTAAACATAGTGTAATGTGTCACTATTAGTTAACGAGTTAGGCGTCGTCCTAATTGGCTTACGATCGTACGAGTTAACAATGTGATAACAAACAATCAACAATGTTTGCTAAAGTATAGTCGGGTTATTTTGGCCCTAAGGTATTACTTTAAACCAATAGAAACAATAAACATAGTGTAATGTGTCACTATTAGTTAACGAGTTAGGCGTCGTCCTAATTGGCTTACGATCGTACGAGTTAACAATGTGATAACAAACAATCAACAATGTTTGCTAAAGTATAGTCGGGTTATTTTGGCCCTAAGGTATTACTTTCAACCAATAGAAACACATTAAACAAAGTGTAATGTGTCACTATTAGTTAACGAGTTAGGCGTCGTCCTAATTGGCTTACGATCGTACGAGTTAACAATGTGATAACAAACAATCAACATTGTTTGCTAAAGTATAGTCGGGTTATTTTGGCCCTAAGGTATTACTTTAAACCAATAGAAACAATAAACATAGTGTAATGTGTCACTATTAGTTAACGAGTTAGGCGTCGTCCTAATTGGCTTACGATCGTACTAGTTAACAATGTGATAACAAACAATCAACAATGTTTGCTAAAGTATAGTTGGGTTATTTTGGCCCTAAGGTATTACTTTAAACCAATAGAAACAGTAAACACAGTGTAATGTGTCACTATTAGTTAACGAGTTAGGCGTCGTCCTAATTGGCTTACGATCATTAGTTAGTTGAGTTAACAATGCGATTAAGTCGCCGTCTTATATTATTAACCAAATGATTTGTCCTTTTTAGCATGGCGAATAATGGATGACATCGCTACAAAAACTGATCAATAGTTATTAAACAGTTAGCGTAATTGAGAGAAAGTATCGACCATTATTACCATCTCGTACCTTGACATTGGCCAAAATCGTCGAATGTCCAATGGACCATAACCTTAAAAATTGAATTGAATTGAAGTCGCGTGTTAAAAATTATTCTTGTGCTCGCGCGATGATTCGCTGACTTCAATTAGGACACTAAAGAAATGTGTGTTATAACTCGTCGTGCGACTAAATCGCATCGTTAACTCGTACGATAATTAGCCAAGTAAAGTCACCATAATCTAAAAAGTCCGATTTGACAGCTGAGTAGAGAGGGATAGAAGATTGCTTTACCACTAAGTGCGAAATAGATTTATTTTTATGTCTCTTTCATACTTACTAGTAAAGCAATGTTGTATCCTGCTGTAAAAACGGGCCTTTTATTTTTTGACAACTATAGTACGACGCCTTAGGGCCAAACTTACCCGACTTTATGGTACCGGCTGCACTGGACGCTTGGCGCTTGCGGTGAGTCGCTTAGCGTGTATCAGCCTTCCTGTGAGTTTTTTTAACGTTTTCGATTGCTTTATCGTAAATAAAAAATATATCCTCCGAATTGAGAACCTCCTCTTTTGGAAGTCGGTTAAAAACTGGTTAAGCGCCGTCTGGCCGGGCCATAATATACATGCCAATAACTTGCACAAAACTATGCTTGTAGCCTTGGTTTTTATCTATGCTAGTAGCTTTGCATGCCTTAGGGCAAGGCTTTTGATATGTAGTTAATTGGGGAAAAGATACTGTCACGTTAAAATATGTTTTTCGACCAATTGTTAGTTATTTATTTGCCCATTGGTCAAGCTAAGATAGCAAAACGCATATTAACGAAATGTAAGTGCTCATAATTGTTGCCCACGGCTCAAAACGCACGTAGTGACATTCATCAATAAAAAAAATATGGCACAATAGCATGCAAGGTACTTGCACACTTTTGTGCGAGTTACAGGCAGGATTTTACGCTAAAAAGTTTGAGTACGTTTAAATTTCGCACTAGGCGCTCAGGTGATTCGCTAAGGCTGTTAGTGCGTTTGCAGCCTTAATATTAATGTAGCCGCCTGCCCATAGAGATGGGTTTTTATTAATAATGTTCTTGCAACATCACGCCTATAATTCACAAGGGAGTAGACAGAAATGTTAGTCCCTCTTCGGTAACATTTCTGTCGAAACCATAGACAATCTGCAGAGGCATGATGTGCGTGTCTAAAAAGGCCACTATAGTAGACTCAGAAAGCACATCAAGCTACTCGAAACTGTAAAATTTTCCCATTCAACTTTGAACTAATACTAATACTTTAGCAATAAATATATGATTCTACTAAAGTAGCCTTTTAAGAACCGCTTATCTTTTACTACTATTCTTCTAGTACTCTATGATAACAAAACTTTTAATGTTTACGTCTTTATCTTCATCCATATATCTTTTAAACTTCATTATTACAAAAAAATATGTGTTGCTGTTAGTGAAATATTATATGCCTTATATTATTCGTGATTTTAGAATTACCGATCAATACGATTAGTTGAACGTTTCTATTCTAATAGGTCAAATAGGTCACGGGCGTTTAAAGAAATGGTATCGATGTACGGGGTAGCTTTCAAACAACGGTGTATAATTGTTAATAGGGTAGTGGACTAAAAACATTAAGACGTAATTACGTCACTTGTCGTTAAAAGTAAACTGTACGTCTTCCATGAGTTTTATCAATCTACATATACTCGCTAGCGACTGTAGTTAAAAAAATGTATAAATATATCGGATATTTTTCGGAAATCTATCTGACTAATTAGACTTTTTCAACTAATCCCGAAACTACGGACTTCGGGCTTAGAGGGTAGCCCCCCTGTACTGTGATGCAATTTCTTTGAGTGCCAGTGTAGTTCACAATAATAAAAAGTAATAAATAGCAATTCATTCAGCAACCATTTTGATAACTATTAAACGATATAGCACCAAACTTTGTAAAATTTAGTATTTAAA
The DNA here is from genome assembly GCA_947578705.1 of Lacanobia wlatinum. Classification (NCBI taxonomy): domain Eukaryota; kingdom Metazoa; phylum Arthropoda; class Insecta; order Lepidoptera; family Noctuidae; genus Lacanobia; species Lacanobia wlatinum. Next base: position 10,926,931 of record OX388052.1, on the reverse strand, counting down.
AAAATTGAATATTAATGTCTAATGAAAACTAGAATATGCCGTTTTAAATGATTCACGCAAATACAGGGCCAAAGTAAATTGGATAGCGAAACTACACAGACACGATGGCTATCGAAGACTAATGACGATAAAAAACGGGCCCCCGTACGCGATGAATTCCGTAAGTATCATAAACCGTAAAAATCACAAAATTAAAAATGAAAGGAGGCTCCTGACTGCGAGATCAACAGCGGTCGAGTTTTTTATCCCATCTCTGCAGTTTTGCTAGCTTATTTTATTAGACGCTGAATAACATGATTATAGGACACATTGCCTTTATTGAGAAACTAATCAGTGCCCATTAAATTAGTAATGATGATTGAAATATACTGCGGCATTAGTTAGTAAATTACGAATATAATCTAAACTTGTATTATTATTAACATGTATTTTTATATTCATGTTTTTTACGGTAACTAAGATTAACAAACTTGTGACACCCGACGCCAAATTTCGCTCACAATAGTAAGCGTTGAGTGTGACAAGTCTGTTTCCGTCTTTATTGTAACTGCAGCATTGAAAATAGTACTTTTACCCTTTTGACCGCTTCATATTTCCGTGCCCCTACCGCTCGTGTCGTATTTCTGCGACAGAGAACATGCATGATTTTTTCGTTCTATTTTCGTCCTATTAATTGCGTGGTATAACTAAAACCATAATTAAATAGAGATATAATTTAGTACATTTTTTTAAAGGATACAACGATTGCTCCTCCTTATTTATTGTAGGTATTATTTTATCGATTTGTAGCCGTGCGAGCCCGCGCGCTAGGGGCACGGCAATCGATATGTAGCCAAGCGGTCAAAAGGTTCATCTCACCAAGATAAGTTCACTACTGGATGTGTTCTTGATGCCTATATGTTGTTCCAAGCGCCGCTTTCGACTTGGTACAGTCGATTGACTGGTCCATAGTAACAATTTGAATTTGATCGGTAGATTTCATCGCATGACAAAATCGCAAATCGTCAGAAACTCATTGACAAATACGCAAAATGCCATAAACGCTGAATGTCAGATACGTAAAATGACAAATACGCATAGTGTCAGGATAAGGATTTCTGAGTACTGATAAATTTCAATTTAATCAATTGGCCAACGTTCAAGTGGTATACAAAAATACGTACTTCAAACAAACTAAAAAAAAAAAACGAAAAGTAATATAAAATATAAACCGTTTCTGACTTTTTGCGTATCTGACATTCTGCGTTTCTGACTTTTTGCGTATTTGTCAATAAGTTTCTGACGATTTGCGAATTTGTCATTTTGCGACGAAGTCTACCAATCTGACAATATGCGTGGTATAAGCATGTGAATGTCCTAATAAAAATATGTATGTGAAAGATACCTAAACAAAAGTTTTGCATAAATACTGGTATTGATTTGGCTTGAAATAATATTTAATGACAGTCTTCCATATATGTTAATAGAATGCAATATAAAGGGAACTAGAATCGATTGATAAATTCATCTTCTCGTTAAGTATATTCAAAATAGATTTTCGATAGAAATTAAATATTAATAAGTAGTAACTTTTGTATGGATGATATTTGAAAATGTTTCTATAGTGAAACCTATGAATAATATTTAGCCTCAAAACGCACGTTTGTATCGTACGATTCAATCTTAATGGCTGCTCGGAAATCGAAGCAAGTCGCTTAACAGCCGCCATTAATTTTGACGCTAACTCTAACCCCAATATGTCATTGTATTTATTTAATTTGTAAACTCCGTTATTTTTTTGCGAGAAGCCAAGTGTGAAAGCAATATTATTTAATAATAAAAACTATTTAGGACATGTTAAATTGTTAATCTCATTATTAAAAATCGTCTAAATAACTAAATGTACGAATATATGACTGTGTACGGTTTGCTCACATTACGCTACGGGATCGAAAAGTTTCAGACTCGAACGAAGCTTGTGCCTGGAAACGGAGATAGAACTGCTTTCCGTTTGACCCTGAAACTAATCGCGCAATCCCAAATTGACGTGAGCAACCCTGTATCTATGTACCTATCACAAAAATTTAAAAAGATATTGGTAATTTATCTCCTAGCATTGTTGTGACAATCTAGTTTAGATTTTGGCTAAATGTGAAAAAATAAAAACTGTTTTAGTTGTATTTTCTAGTAGTAAAATTATGAGAGAGAATCTATGCATTGCATAGGCGACGTGACTATTAAAATGAAATAGTCAATCTCTGGACAAGGATCTTTTAGCGCGCCAAAATCAAAGCCCGCCATCTTGTTTTTCTTATACAATTTCCATAGATAAGGTCAAAAATATTTACCAACCTTCAGAAAATGTAATTTTAGCGCCGAAAGGTCCATACAGTCTTGTATTAAAATATTTACTAATTTTTAAGTTTAATTTTGTTGTTTTGTATTTGTGGTCAACACAATTGTGTCGATTTCTTCGTTATCACGTTATAGGAAAATCATTAGTGCTAAGGGGATTTGAAATAAAGATTCATTAATCACAGTTATTGTATTTTTGTTATTATAATAACCCAGTACCTAGGATAAGGAGGTCGGAAAGACACTTGTTTCATGTTAATACTGGTGCTGAGCTGCATGCGGTAAGACAGGAAGTCAACCGGGCAACCCCAACATGGTTGGGAAGTGCCTGTGGCTTGGTAGATGATGTGCAATAATTTATGCTCACAACTATCAACAAATATCAACTCTGTTTTGTTAACCGACTTCCAAAAGAGGAGGTCCTCAATTCGGTTGGTAATTTTTAGGGTTCCGAAAAAAAAAGGAACCCTTATAGGATCACTCGGGTGTCTGTCTGTCTGCCCGTCTGTCACAGCCAGTTTTCTCCGGATCCACTGGACCGATTCTGTTGAAATTTGGAACACATATAGACTTCTGTGACCCAAACACGAACGCGTTACGTAAATCATTAAATTTTTAGTATGGGGGTCTCTTTTGGGGTACAAACTAGAATATCTAAAAAAAAAGTTTTTTGAACAATATCGTGTGACATCAAATGAAAGGGCTTACTGTGAGGGTTTTAATTATATTTTTTTCATAATTTTAAAATAAATGGTTTTGAAGTTATTCACGAAATTAGACGAAAAATGACCATACCCCCCTTATCTCCGAAACTACTGAGCCTAAAATTTTGAAAAATATGGAGATAATAGAAAAATAACATGTTAAAAAAATTAAATTCGTTCGGAACCCTTTGCACGCGAGTCCGACTCGCACTTGGCCAGTTTTTTATGTATGTACACCGATTACCCCGAGGTTTCTGACCCGATTTCTGGGATTATTTTTTAGCTCGGTGCGACATACTTGCCGTTTGGTCCCGTAAAAATTTAATTCAGATTGGCTCAGCAGTTTTTATTTTATGAGTATTTTTTCTTATTTCAATTTCTGAGTAAACGATGACGTCGTCCAAGTATCGCCACTCACCACTTAAAAGTGAAAAATAAAAACTTTTTTACAAAAAAACGTAACCGAATTCCAAACAAAACACTACAAAATATAAAAACAACTTTAATTTCGGAAGTCGGTGTTAAAAAATAAAGAACCAAAACAAAACACACCGACATCCTGTTCTGTTCTTTTTTGTATTTTTTTTTTTTTGCCCACAGTTTTACCTGAGAATATATGAGCTGGATTGCAAAGGAATCTTTTCATACCGGTGGTAAGTATACCTGAGCAGGGGTGGATCCAGGATTATCGTTTGGGGCTTAACCCCGCTGAGGGTGGGGTGGGAGGGGTGTTCAAAGTATACACTAAAAAAGCACATAACATTTTATTTTGCGTAAACGAGCCCCCTTGGATTTCTTCTAGTGAATTCCTCAATGACTACGTTAGGTGGTAGACTACCTAAGAAATCTGGGTCGTTTGGGGTGCTCGAGCTCCTGAGATCCGCCAATGTCGGGATATTAAATCATTTTCCGCGCAGGCAGACAGAAGCTAATCATAAGAAGCTAATCATCAATAAATATAAAAGTCTTTCGTTACCGAGTGATTGAGTGACTGACAGACAACGCACAGCCGAAACTTCTGGTTGTAGAAAGCTGAAATTTGTCATACAGGTTTCTTGGGGAGTGTAGGGGAGCACTAAGAGAGAGGATTTTCCGAAATTCCTACGGGAATGGGAATAAACAGGATATGAAAAAGCACAAATCGAACTAAGGTCCGATTTTTCAAAAATACCTTTTGTGTGTAGGTAATGCGTTAAGTAGTGATAGCTCAATTAAATGTCGACTATTATACTTGGCGTTGTAACGAAACCATAGCGCGATCTATTTCGACGCCAACGCCATCTATCGAGCTAGTGTATAACTGACGGAATTTAATTCTGAAGTCTGGAGTGATCTAGAGGTGAGACGTACTAGGTAAAATGCGTACCGAGTCTTAAAATTACGCGTCCGCCCAAATACTTATTTCAAATACTAGGTCCATGAGTATTTAGGCGTCTCGAGTTTATTGGCGTTTCCATAGCTAGCGAGTCTTCGTAACGTAACTTCGAGATCGAGTAATCGCAGAAATGGAGTATTTTCAGTTAATGGACTATTCACGTATGCATTGCGCGTTGATATTCGTATATTTTATAATACTTAAAATTAAATCTTATTGAAAACTTCCCTTCATACTTTTCTGGCTTAAGACTGTCAGCTTTTATTGATAGAAACATAGAAAAAAAAATTGTTGGTACGGTAAAGGTTCTGACGGTAAAGGTTCTCTATCTGCTCCATTTGTTCACTTTCTCTGGGCACTAACCGTATAGTACCGTGTCGTCTCTTCAAATGTTACATCAAATTTTCATATTTTGCACTATGCTTTAGTCCTCTTTATCGTCAAAATGATCCCATACGGTACTTCTCTTCGAAGCCATCGTTAATTCAAATTTAGTATTAGATAACTAAACAATTACGTATACACCACAACACACTTCAACAAAACTCATTTCACACTAAAAGTCACTTTTAACAAAAAATCTTGAAATGGAAACAATAATACAGCACCGGTCCTGTGACGTATTGTGTAACGTACTGATTTAAAAAATAAAAAACTGCTAAACATTTTAACAGAATCTTGTGCACTTATCAAGTTATCGCAACGCAATAGTGATTCTATTTGTATGGACGTAAGGTTTAGAAACGCAAAACAAATAAATCGACACGCTAACTTCGACTCCCGAACCGAACATCTCTGAAACTAATCGAGCTTGTGAGTCGCAACGCAAGTCGCTAAACTCATCTACGCGAAACCGCAAGTCTGCGAGTATAGTATCAAACTCCATACGTCTAAATACTCGATACGCGTTTATGTGGTGCGCACGGAATAGATACTTACGCGTCCAGTCTGATACCTATACCTACTTAAGTTATGATTTTATAAGTCTATCACTTAGATATTCGTGTAGAGCATGCATGGAGGAGGAGGAAACAGTATTGCTAAAATATGGAGGCAAACAAAAGGGAAAGAGCATTCGCTCACACATATCCTGAATACAATAGGAAGAGTGATCTGTTTCTGGAGGGAGGTTTGCTGGTTGGAATGACGGCCGCCATGGCTCACGCACAATGGTCCAACATCGGGACTAAGTGCAGAAATCAAACCCCAATAGATAGATAGATAGATAGGACTCATCATCTGCCTAGATTTTTCCCCAACTATATTGGGGTCGGTGACCCGTCACGCCTGATTCAGCTGAATATCAGTATTTAACGCTAAAAAGTAAAAGCTGCCAATAAAAAATTGAGTTTAAAAAACTGTAACCCGACTACAGAAAAATAAGTGATATGAAAGTACGAAACAAGAAAATATTTTAGAAACAAATCAAGACAGGTTACTACTACTATACCTACTCTTTATAGTTTTACTAGCTTCTGCCAGCGGCTTCGTCCGCGTGGTTCCTAGGAAACATACTCCCGGGATAAAAAGTAGCCTATGCCCTTTCTCAGGCTCTAGACTAACTGTGTACCAAATTTCATTTAAATCGGTTCAGAAGTTTTGGCGTGTAAGCGCGACAGACAGACAGAGTTACTTTTGCATTTATAATATTAGTAAGGATTTGAGACAACCTCACTGCGCTACATTTTGCCAGATGTGCGATGGCCCTAAGTTGACCATCCATATCTAAAAAAGTAGTATCATCCATATCTATTCAAAATGTTTAGTTGACAATTTATCGAGAGTTTATAATCTCTCAAGATATTTTATAATCTCACAAGATATTTTATAATCTTACAGTTTGCAATCATCCGGTGACATCTATGTTTATATTTATTTTCGCAAGGTTCGCCCCTTATTACTGTTTGGAAATTTAAAATAGGTAGGTATCTGACGAAATGTGGATACTTTGAAATCTTTTCCAGTCCCTTTGCAGAGTTTTAAAGTATAGGTAACGACTTGGTAACGACTCGAACAAATCAAATCGTATATTTCAAATAAAACATTTACAGGCACTTTTGAATTGTCAAAGTCGGTCAGTCAAAAACATGAAGCTATTTGCACGTTCCATAGCGTAGATCTCTATGGAGAAGAACATGCAAGAAACTCCACGGACACTCTTTTAAACCATGTGATGTATTACAAAAATCTTGTTAACATTATCTTTGATTGCTTCTATATGTGAGGTCAATGCACTGAACTGGGAATCAAACTTATGTTCTTCAGAAAGAGCATGTTCTTTGGAGGCTGTGCTATGAAGAATTATTAAAAGGTTCTTCAAAAATTCAAGTTACATAAATAAAACTCTGAAATTCAGAAGAAATAATTTATTAAGACAAAAGAGTTTTTTAAATGTAACAAATGCATTTACAAAGATATGTAATAAAGTTACAACAAACTTTTATTGGTAAAAAACAGACCACCATTTTTTGAAGACGGCTTTAGTTACGTAAGCAGAAGATAAGCCAAAACAAATATATATCTAATACCTTTTAAAATATAAACAATTTATTCAGTCTTTGTTTTTCAGTATACAAATTTAATTTGGTACAGTCAGCATTCAAAATTAGCAAGTAACCACAAAGGGTGGGTTTCTGGATAGAGTATTTTGAGTAATAATGTGTCAAATATTGCCAAATGCCAAATTGTGTGTATGTTTTGATGTCAAAACTGCTGAACAAATTTTGATGAAACTTGCCACAAAGATAGAATTATAACCTGGATTAGGATATACCTAGATACTCTATAACTTTGCTAGCATATTCCATTGGCATATTCAAACACATAAGTGGGTGTATGTATAAAAATGCTGATTGTCAATCATTGTTTAGAAATATTTGATAAATGAGTGTAGATGTTATTAACGCATGATGCAAAACAATATTTGAATGCACAAGGAAGCCAATAACAGAGTTAAAGTATTTGAAAATTTTTGCTGCTGTTGTACACGTCTTTTAGGCTCATAGATAACTAAATAGGAACTAAACAACAATATTTAACTAAGAAAACAGTATTAAAAGAATCTCATTACGTTACACGCACAAATACGCTTATTAAATAATAAAATAGCACACGAAAATACTTAGTATTCGATGTTCTGATGCGAGGGGGTCAATCTGACTAAGCTTACTTCTTATTGCTGAATAAATGCGAACATTTGGATGGAAGGATGTTTGTTACGCAATCACGCCAGAATGGCTAAACAGATCTGGATGAAATTTCGCTAAGAGATAGACTTTTTATCCCGGGAATATGTTCCCTTGAGGCAGAAGCTAGTTTTATAATATCACTACACACACACACATAATTATCATTTATACTTGGCGGACCGAGATGTGCAACTTCTTTTATCACAGGACTACAGCTTGAGTATCGCCGAGCAACTGATTGCGTATATAAGTCGCCGACATGTCAACGGGTAGCACGCACGGGTGCTAGACGCCGACATGATTCTTTAACATAAGGCTTGTGTTGTTGGAATGTGCATGTGTGTAGAACTCATAACATAGCAGGGTAAAAAAGCTGCGCGAGAGTGTGTAGTTAGATAAATCCAAGCCAAGAGAATAGAAAATTGACCCCCTGAGCGAAGTGTGGATCAACCACTATTAACCTTATAACCGCTTATGTCGGATCAATCCGACAAATATTTTTTTGTGTCCATGTCGCCAGGGTCGGATATTTATGGCAGCTCGTAAAGACCAAATTTAGGTATTGCACATCAGTCTTTGTTGATGGTGTTTATTTTTTGAGTATTTTTTTTTTTGTGCCGGATGCTGGGGGCACGATAATTGATATGAATTCGGGCGGTTAAAAGGTTAAATTTAGATTAGTTAGCCATCAACTTTCTTATAAACCGCTTTCAAATGCTCAGTCAACGGAGTATTAGTAGTTTCCATAAACAGGACAACTTCTAACGTATCCGGAGCCAACAACTTGATATTCCTCTTAATTTTCGTAACAAACGGAGGCTTGGCGAACGATATCCTAGCTAGGCTTTTAGTTTCTAGCGTGAGCTGCTTGTTTTCAAGGTCAAATGTGCCTTCTTCGAGGGATGTGAGGCCGAAGTTGTGGCTGACCGTGAACGCCAGATTTTCGGTGCCCGGCTGAATACGTAAGAAGCCACGTTCTAAGTGCATTGGTGTCTGCTTCTCAGGATGTTTTGATGTTGACACGTAGTTGAATATTGGCTGACCTGGAATGGTAGAAATCAATTTTATAGAAATGGGATGAGTGCTCTGTAGTAGGAAGTCAAACAATTTTTTTCAATGTCAAAATTGTTTGACAAGAAATGACAGTGCTAAATTTCTAAGGTTGTAATACTATTCAGTGAATTGTTTCGGTGGTATATTAAATACTAGCTTTGCCCTTGACTTCGTACGCGCATATCCCGTTTTGTCCCGTTCCCATGGGAATTTAGGGAAATCCTCTCTTAGTGCTCCCCTACATTCCCAAAGGAACCTACATCCCAAATTTCAGCTTTCTACGACCAGTAGTTTCGGCTATGCGTTGTCTGTCAGTCACTCAATCAGTCAGTAAGGAAGAATTTTTTACAATATTGATTGCACTAAACTACCTGTAGAATAGATTAGAATACTCTTTATTATATACACCATATAAGTTATAGAAGAGATATAAAAGGAAAACTTAAATAAAATGAAAATAAATAATAAAATTATTTTGTTAAAGAAGCAACAATTTTTATGGCAGTGCGAGTCTATTAAAAGAATTAAAATAGTCTTTCTTGACGTAAGTTCTCAATTTATTGTTTATGGAATTAAGTATTTCATTACTCATAAATGTGCGGCATTTGTGCAAATAATAATTGCCAAGTTTGGTTTACATAACTGTTTTTCCGACAAAAAGAGCCCCTTGAAAAATTATTATAACAAGATTTTATATGAAAATCCTAAAGGTCAGTGGGTCATGCGACTAAAAACTTTCCTATTGAAATTCAAAAGAAGGTAGAAAATTATTATTCCACAATACTCACCGATGCAAGAAAATTCCAATTCTTCATGATATTGGAAATCAGGAATGTTAGGGTACGTGCCTCGACCCTCCTCAGTAGCCCAGCGTCCTGCTAGCCAAGAAATAGGCACCAAAGCTTCATGTAAAGTAGACATAATTATTCTTAAACTTTTCTCGCGATGTTATTTCAAATAAAATCGCCTTATCGCCGAACTCGTTCTCAGAAGAAACGATAAATGTCAATGTCAAAATTTTCAAATAAGTTTCGGATGTCAGTCATGTGACAGTGTTGCTAGAGTTGATTGGTGTTTTTATACAGAGTGTCCCGTAAATAATGGATCAAACGTAACGGGTAGGTAGCTTACCTCATTTCCAACAACTAATTTGAACAGTAAAAAAAAAACCCATAAGGTAACCAAGATAATTTTTTTTTTCGATTTTTACTATTTTCTGTACCAGCATTCAGTGTTTTTAATGCTGTTGCTGCAAATGGTATCATATTTAGGTGTGATTTTTGTCATACATTTCTGAATAGTTTACTAGTGTTATAAGATACCATTTTTTTAAATAACAATTTATTTGCCTTAGAAAAAAAATCTTGAATTGAAAAGTTTTGTTTTTAAGATGAAAAGACCAGAATTGGAAAAATTCTCCTGTAAAAAAATTGTATGACACCGAAGTGTACCATTATTTTAAAAACTTGTACAATTACTAAGGTTTGCAGATTGGTATAAAACTTACGCCTAGTCTTTGTCGTTACAAAGATATTGCTATGAATCTGACAGAGGTGCAAAATTACGAAATAAAATAAAATTGAAAAAGTGTGCACAATTCAACTATTTTCTTAAAAATGTTTAGGTATCTCAGCGTATGAAAAAACTTAGGAGGTTAAATTAAAAAAAAAATACAAATAAATCGTTTATTTTGTTTTTACAGTAAATGTTCAAACTGACGTCCCCCTACGAGAATGCAAAGTCTGCACCTCCTAATAAAGGAAGCTCTTATCCGACGGACAAAATGGCTGTTGTTTATTTCTGATACAGCAGATTGGATGCGCTGACGTAATTCTTCTTCCGACGTTATTCGTTGTTTGTAAACTTTGTCTTTTAAACATCCCCAATAAAAAAAATCTAAGGGATTTAAATCCGGAGATCGCGGAGGCCACAAAATTGGTCCTAATCGGCCGATCCATCTGTCAGGGTAAGTTTCATTGAGTTGCGCCCTTACTGCCGTCGCATAGTGAGCGGGGCATCCATCATTTTGTAACCACATTGCTTGCCGCACGTCTTCTGGAATATTTTCTAATAACGTTGGCAACTCATTCCTTAAAAAATGCAGATAGTATTCGGCGTTTAGAGTTGCTGGTAGTTCAAAGGGCCCTATTATTTGCCCATTTATTATTCCTGCCCATAAATTTATTTTAAATTGATGTTGGTTCCTGTCCTCTCGCATCAAATGTGGGTTTACCAGCTGCCAACTGTGCAAATTATGCAAATTGAGATATCCATCTCGCCGGCATGAAGACTCGTCACTCCATAAAATTTTATTAAAAAACTGTGGGTCCGCCCGTATCATTCTAAGCATCCTTTGGCAAAATGCTACTCTTTGCGGGTAATCACGTGACGTCAGCGTTTGAACACGTTGCACGTGATATGGGTGCAACCGGTGCCTTTTTAGAACTCGATGTACCGTCGATCTTGGAATACCTGTGCGTTGCGCTATGACGCGAATTGAGACCGACGAATCTTCCTCGATTTCTCGAATAATAATTTCGTCATTGACTTGTGACGGTCGCCCTTCACTGGCACCCCCAACTCCGGTGCCAAGAATTCTTCCCTCAAGAAGCGCGTTATGCACTCTAATGAATACGCGATAGTCGGGATGTCGATCCCGGTTCGGGTATCTTTCACGATACAATCTTGCGGCCGCCCTGGCATTACCTCTTGCTTCTCCGTAGATAAAATGCATTTCGGCATACTCCCGTGGCGTGTACTCGTAACGAGGCATCGTACTACTGCACACACGTACAACCACACACAAACGATTGTTTTCGAAGTCCGTAGGATTGCCAAGTCATTCATCCAAAACACAAACAGTTCCAAATCGTTAGGCAAAGCAAAGTCCAAATACACCGCACAAGTTTAATTTTAAGGAACACAACAGTTAGGCACAGCAGGAGCGAAAGTAGTCTGACGTACGTATCAACTCGAAGAGAGATTCGTGTCAACTAAACAAATAAAATCAAGCAACATTACCAAAAATACAAAAGCGGCGCTATCTATCCCTTTCACACTGAGTGAGGTGCAACTCCGCAGGTAGCGGTCCCAAATGCCGAACAGATGACGTCATCGGCTCGGAATTACGCTACACGCTTAACCACATGCTTAGATTACAAGCATAAGCCATTACGAGAAAGAAAAGTTAGATTGTACCATTTTAATTTCTGTTCTGTCTTCTTCATCACATTCATACGAGTAGCAATATCTTTGTAACCGCAAGGACTAGACGTAAGTTTTATACCAATTTGCAAACCTTAGTAATTTTACAAGTTTTTAAAATAATGGTACACTTTGATGTCATACATTTTTTTTACAGGAGAATTTTTCCAATTCTGGTCTTTTCATCGTAAAAACAAAACTTTTCAATTCAAGATTTTTTTTCTAAGGCAAATAAAATGTTATTTAAAAAAATGGTATCTTATAACACTAGTAAACTATTCAGAAATGTATGACAAAAATCACACCTAAATATGATACCATTTGCAGCAACAGCATTAAAAACACTGAATGCTGGTACAGAAAATAGTAAAAATCGAAAAAAAAATTTATCTTGGTTACCTTATGGGTTTTTTTTTTACTGTTCAAATTAGTTGTTGGAAATGAGGTAAGCTACCTACCCGTTACGTTTGATCCATTATTTACGGGACACCCTGTATAACGCATGGATTGGTCGTGAGCATTGATATATAAAAAAACCCAAGATGCACAGTCTCGAACAAATGCAACACTCGAAACTGTCGTCAAAAACTGACATGACTGTATCATGTGTCATGTGGTAGTTGTGTGTAGTTATACTATAAACATTTTTTTTGCAAATTCAACCTTACACGGATCGCTTAAAGTTGTTTTTACAAAGCAGTGCAGTATGGCGAGCGATGCGAGACTGTTTGAAACTAGCGCACAATTATACATTGTGCGCTTGTTTTTTGCGGACGTTTTTGAGATGCTGAGTGTGTATCGTGGGTTTTTTATATATCAATGGTCGTGAGTGTCTTGTTTGTAGATAGTTCTAAGAGTTGGTGATTTGATAACATAACTAGCTGTCCCCCGCGGCTTCACTCCCGTCAACTGCAACTTTCTTATCTTTTTCTTTCATGAGAACCTCCTCCTGATGCCGTAATCGGCCCATCCATTAACGCGTGATGCCGTGACCAAGAGATAAAGGGATTTATTTTTATATGTAAGATAAAGATGTTGGATTTTGTTTCATAGTTCATATTCAATCGATTGTTTCTTTAACTAAATACTAATTTTTGAAAATCCTTTTATTCAAAGAGCACTTACTAATTCCATGGATCACATTTGTTTCTAGTTCTAGAACTTCTGAATGACACAAAATGCCATGTTGGAATGTTTTCAACTGTATTAGATCAACATAAAAATCTATTTCAGCCGTAATACGTTAACGGTTGGATAAAGGCCTCCCAACAGCGTTGTCACAACGACCGGCCCTGTGCTTCATACCTAGCGGATTCCTGCGACCATCACCAGGCTATCGAATTCTTATGGGGATTATGGAGGGCCTATAAAAAATGATAAAAAATAAGAAAATGAAATCGTTTTCCGAAGGTGGTGAGACCAATCTTATGTCATCAGACACAAAAGACTTCATTCGGAAGATTTGCTACAGAAAAACTGCGTCTAAAGATATGACCCAGTATGGGTTTATAACTGATAGTAAAGTAAATCCTGTGAATTATGTTATAAAACCACTGAGAGCACAGTTGGAAAAGATCCGCGGTGAGTTTTAGTTGTTCACAAATATGCACATACGTTATTTAAAATAAGAAAAGAAGTTGCAAATTATTATTTTAATCTTTCAGTAAAACCCATGGTTTTAAAACACCGTCCTTTGACGACTCCGTCTCAAACAAATACTCGTGAAGTTAGCAGCCATGCAAAACTGACACCGGCTGGTAAGTCGAAAACAGGTCGGAAAATATCATTATTTTAATATTTCTGTTGATTCTGGAAAGCGACTCTTTGTTTAAGGAGAAGGTATAAATAAAAGGTAATTTGGTCGTCTTAACCTGTCCGGAAATAAAGTCATTGAACGTAAAATGGTAACTTTTAGGGTTCCAAACATCTGTATGAAAAATGGAACTAGTCCAGTCATTATAGTAAGTTCACCTCGGAATTCGAGATACCCAGCTGTAAGTCTGTAAATACTTGTATATTGACACCCTAAAAGTTGTCTCAAAACCTACATATGGTAGGGTGTACGCAACTATTAAATTTCAAGGTCAAAGGTCACAAAAATCGGTTTTTGCGCTCTTTTTGTAAATATCTCATTTCCAATGGGTTAGTATCAATATTGTAGAATACAAAATTCTCTACAAATTTTGTTTAATTTTTTTTTTTTATACGGTGAACCGTTTTCGAGATAGAGGGCGGAGAGCGCGCGGTCACAGCATCACTTCAGGTCAACCGGTGCCTCCGGGCGAAAACGCGCCATATATGGTTGATGAACTATCGATAAATCAATGATTATTAATATTTGTCAATATTTATTAACTCTTATATTATATTTTATAATTTTTTTCCTAACCTATCCACTTTTTATTCAGTATTAATTTATTTAAAAACACTTACCTGCCCATGTAATTGCAGAGTTGTTAATGAAAATATAGGAATAATATTCGAATTTTAACCTAATTAATATTAATAACTTCTTACATGATGAAAAAAAAACAAATAAATTATGAATTAATCTTTTTATTCAATACATTTATCTACACTAATATTATAAAGAGGAAAGATTTGTTTGTTTGTTTCTTTGAATTGAATAGGCTCCGAAACTAATGGACCGATTTGAAAAATTCTTTTAGCTTTGGATAGCTACATTATCAGGGAGTAACATAGGCTATATATTATCCCCGTACTCCCACGGGAACGAGAACTACGCGGGTGAAATCGCGTGACGTCCACTAGTTTTTATTAAAAGTAAAAAAATGGAATAAAGGGTACAAAAACTACAATTTTATAATTTTAATCATTTTCTTCCTCTTCATCGTCGTCTTCCGGCTGCTGGTAAATTTCAAACTGTTCTTCATTATCGTCTTCAACGAAATTTGTCTCAAGTTCTTCCATAATTTCGGGGTCAAAGGTTCCATCTTCGTTAATGTCGCTCTGATATGGTAGAGCATTGAGACAAGCTTGCCCATTACATTGGCCACAAACTAAAAAGCATTGCAAGCCCGCTTTCCTACATCCACATTGCGAACCACAACCACTCTTGCAGTTGCAGAAAATTGTATTTAGCAAATCTTCTAGAGCAGGTGGTAAAATTGTCATGATAGGCTCCAGAAAATCGTTTCGCATTGCCCAACCCCATACCTGGGGTTCCAAATCATGCCCTAACCAAGTTTGAACTTGATAATATACACGTTTGAAATGTTGATGAGCAGCTGCACTTGTTGGTGGAATATTTGAAAGCGTAATGCATATAACGAAGATGATCGAGACTTTTCACAGATTTCGGAGCATTATAGACTGCCAATAAGGTTTGAGTTCCACTCTCTAATAATCTCTGGGACCAACAATTTTCTTCCTCAAATGCTGCAGCTAGTTCATCCAAATTTGTCAGTTTCTCAAAAACTTTTGAAAATTAGTACTGAATAAAAAGTGGATAGGTTAGGAAAAAAATGATAAAATATAATATAAGAGATAATAAAAATTGACAAATATTAATAATCATTGATTTATCGATAGTTCATCAACCATATGTGGCGCGTTTTCGCCCGGAGGCACCGGTTGATCTGAAGTGATGCTGTGACCGCGCGCTCTCCGCCCTCTATCTCGAAAACGGTTCACCGTATAAAAAAAAATTTAAAAAAAATTTGTAGAGAATTTTGTATTCTACAATATTGATAATAAATACAAATAGCAAAAAACCCATAGGAAATGAGATATTTACAAAAAAAGCGCAAAAAACCGATTTTTGTGACCTTTTGACCTTGAAATTTAATAGTTGCGTACACCCTACCATATGTAGGTTTTGAGACAACTTTTAGGGTGTCAATATACAAGTATTTACAGACTTACAGCTGGGTATCTCGAATTCCGAGATTCTTACCTAATTTAAGCTTAAATGACTGGACTAAACCCTTATTTGATCACCCCGTTGTCTGTCTATCTGTCCGTCTGTTACAGCCGCTTTTCTCCGAATCTACTTGACCGATACAATTGAAAGGGCCGCCATTTTGATTTGTTAGGGGTTCCGTATCACAAAAGAAAAAACGGAACCCTTATAGGATCACTTTGTCGTCCAACCGTCCGCCTGTCTGTCAAGACCCGTTATATAGGGAACGCGTGGAGGTATCGAGATGAAATTAAAAAAAAAAAAACAGATAATATACCTATAGATTAAAGGAAAACCTATAAGAAATCTGTGATAATGAAAAAAGTGGGCCGGACCTGGCACTCTACCTTGAGGAAGTCTATGTTACTGGCAACGTCAACTACATTTGCTGTTATCGAAGTGGACCGTGGACTTGAACGTGACGGTTGTTTAAAATAACTCTGAATTGCAAATAAAAAGCCATTTTTTTTTTCAGTAAAACACCATTGCCCTTCACCTAAAAAGTCTAGTGTGGTGGTCAGCCCTCCACTGCTGTGTGGCACTGCAGAACGAAATCCATCTTCTTGTCAAGCCCATCATCTCAGCGATCCATTCGCGATGAAGTCTGGTGCGTATAGCCTATAACCTTCCTCGATAAATGGGCTATCCAACACTAAAATAAATTTTCAATTCGAACCAGTAGTTCCTGAGATTGGCGCGTTCAGCCAAACAAACAAACTTCAGCTTTATAATATCAGTAGTCCCCATAGATAATTTTACTGTTTCTGTTGATCCTCGGTAGCAGTTCTTTGTCGAGGATATGTAAATGTCGCAGGCATTTAGTATAACTCGTCATCCGTTTGCATTCTTTCGTCGTTATTTATAACGCCTGAGGTAGTTTGATAATGCCATAAGAGTTCAAGTTTCGAATTTGGAACATTAGATGGCATTGCCTACGCCGCGCCGTGCACGTTCGGCGTAGACAAAGCCGTTTAGTGTTGCAAATTCGAAAATGTTACGAAAAAATACTTGACATTGACACTTCTGTACTGCCTGTGGTACTGCCTGTAGTTCCTGCATGAGGGTGACCAATAACAAACGATAAAATAGCTGTGTGTTCATTACAGATTAATTGAAAGACCACCAACTCTTTTATTTAGATTACTCGTAAAAGAGTAAATAAATAACTTTGATCTAATGATAATCGCTTTTTTATTCAATGAATTGCTGGTGTTGTTTTAAACTATCTGGGCTTATTCCGTTTATCCACCCTACAACAGCCACCCTAAGGTGAATATTCGGAATAAGCCTTTAGTACTAAAGTAGCAGCGGCTCTGGATTTCCACTTCCTTCTCAGTCTCCATTAAGCCATAAGTTACAAGGATAAAAAGTAGCTTTAGTACGGGTTATTCCGAGTATCTACCTTAGGGTGGCTGTCTTGGGATGGATAATCAGAATAAGCTACTATCTGTAGCAATAGATATAGTTGGTTAGTATAGCTAAGTTAGGGCACCCTGACGTGGGTTACATGAGACACATTTTAAACAAAACAGGACAACAACGACCTGTTTTTTTTTTGTTTTCAGCTCTTAGTAATCCGAGGACACGCTCGAGTCGAGCTTGTATCCGTAAGGTGAGAATACAAAGTGAACCCAGCCCATCTCCGAGCCCAGTAACTTTTAAACGGGTTACAGGGACGAAGGTTTAGTGACTGCAAGAAGAGACAAAAGCAAGAATAATGTGACTGGAACGTAAGAAGTGAATTATAAAATTATGAAATCATAATATCAATCAAGGAAATAAACGTAACATGGCTTCAATTGTGGTTTCATTTATATAAAAATCATAAAATGATTATTGCAATCCATAATCCATGTACAGACGCTAGCACAGCTATACTCAACCTGCGGCCCACGGGCCGCAACTGGCCCGCCAAGCTTTTCCGTGTGTGTGGCCCTGTGCCGTAGCATATTATTGTTGTTTTATTTAGTCAGTACCTATATTAGGTAATGTGTATTTATCTATACTATACTGATTTGGCTGTCCTTGACGATGTGCTGAGACTATTCCTCACCCAGCATCAACGTGAAAAAGTTGGCCTATGCCATATGGAAACGGTCCTTTTGTCGCAAATTCAAAAGTTCCATTCATGTAGATACTATTAAATGTTTTGTTTTACTGTAGGTTATTGCCGCCCATCATGACAATGGTAGAAGCCCAATGTGGCCCTGCGAAAAAGGTTGAATATGGCTGAATCAACCTTGATGAACCTTTAGCGATAAAACTGAAAATCTATTAAAGGAATTTGACAGATTGTTATAGCTTGATTTGCTGGCGTCTACACATACAGCTAGTAAATATGAATAAATAGAGTTATGAACCCTGTCGGACACAGCAAAGTTTTGTCACTAATTAAAAAGTTACCAATATATGAAAAAAAGTAAGTTTGACAGTTTTTCCCGCCGTTAGCTTTTTATAAATGTCAAAAATAGCTACACAATGCTAAAAAGGCAGTTGACCTTAAACTATAAGTCATACAGTACCCCAAGCCCCAAATTACCGTCTATGTGGATGTGGCATTTAATGTATCTACATAATTTTAATGTTTTAACAATGTTATTATACTATTTATGTATTTCTATTTTCTGTTTGTTTCAGTCCCTTACTAACCCAGGTAGTTTTCAACTGTACAAACCGATCAAAGATTAAGTCCTTATCTACCGTGCATCTATCACACACACTTGCTGCTCCAATCTACTTTAGACATTGGCAGAATAGTCGACATCGACTTTGCTTGCCATATTAAAAATTGAATATTGTGGTCTGATGTGGTCTTACCTTTAAATGTCATTTGAATTGTTTCAATGTCACTTGCCTCACCGCCGGCGAGGAAGCGATTAGCTATCGACTATTTGCTCGCTGAGGAAAGAGACAAAAGATATAGATCTCTGTATCATAGATAGAGTAAAAGAGATACATACAATCATAGTCGATAGCTGGCTGTTCACACTGCCGGCGAGCGGCTCTTACCACTAGTTGATTGCAGCGCCAAGAGCTATCAAAGATTGTACTCGCTCAGTGACACTCGCTCGCTGTAGTTAAAAAAATGAATGAAAACTTAAAAATAAAAAAAAACAAGTTTCTAATTTATTTGTTTAGTTGTTAACTAAAGTTTTACTTGCTACTAAATTAGAAACTTGTTTTTTTTTTAAGTTTTCATACATTTTTTTAATTACAGTCGCTAGCGAGTATACAATAATTGTAGATTGATAAAATTCATGGTAGACGTACTGAATTCACCAACCACCGGTAATTTCTACCTACAGTGTGGGCCGGAGCGAGTATTGCGGATAATCGCCCACCGCACAAAAGCAATCGCTTTAAACCGAGCTTCGAAACTATCGAAACTTTTCACTCGCTACTTGTTGCTCGCCAACTCGTTTCGAGTTTCAAGCTTTATTCGCTACTCGCTGATCGCCGGCGGTGAGATAAGTGCCTTAAGGTGAGCTTTGGCCACGGGCTAAAGCTAGTATAAATCTAAAAAACAAATAAAAAAAAGTGCAGTTGGTACTTTGTGTAGGTAATTTATTTCATCACCATTGCTCTCAAAACGGCGAAAGAAGACGCTATGACCAAATCAGCATGTCCTAGAACTGTCTGAAATAATCTGCAGTGGGCCCGCGTGGAACATTACAGGCTACTCCATGGGAAAGGTATTATAGGCTGATCATTATTAAGCACTGGAATCAAATTACTTTGGTTGGATGTGCAGTTCATGGTAGCGAAGCCACGTGAAGAAGCTAGCCCCAAATAAAACACACAACGTAATATTATGTACATTGTAATACCTCTTTGTATATCATGAGCTAGACATTTTTTTTACAACTGCAGTTGCCCGTCACTTGGCCAGTGCAAGTAAAAAACTGGTCATAGGAAGGTGGGAAGTGGCACTGGCATATGTCCTTGTCACACTTAGGCAAACCAAATGACGCCTGTACACCAGATTTACGTATTTCGATTTTGCCGACGTCTGCTGACGATCTATGTTTTTCGATTTCGCCGTTATCTTTACTTTGTTGTTTCATTTTATCCTTATCTTCTGGACAGATGCAATCATTTTTCCTCCTGAAAATTTTCTTAATGCAAGTTTTACTCATCATTCCTTCGTTTTCTTCATTTTGAATTGTTGGGTCTTCGTTGCAGCTACATTTACTAGGTTTCTTGCCAAATATTTTCTGAAAGCAGCTCTTGTTCTCACAGTGGCACTCAATTTGACCCCTACAAGCGCACTTAATGTCAGGATTTTTTTCGTCGCAGCTGCAGGCACTAGGTTTCGTCCCGAAAATTTTATCAGTAATTTTTTCTCTACAGCTCTTGCTCTCCTCTTGATATGGGTTGAAATCGAATTCTGTTTTACTTTTCTTTTTTAAACTCTCTTCGATGTCAATGTCTGATTTATCTTTTTTAAAACTCGCTTTGATATCTGTTTTGCTTCTCTGTTTAAATTTATCTTCAATGTCATCTGCTTTAGGCAATCTCCCTTCTTTTATCTGAAAAGCTGTCTGCGCTATAGGGACAGACGAGGTTCTAGAATGTGAACATGATCTCAGTGGGGAAGAAGGCGCTGCAAAAAATCTAGTCCTGGACTGACTCTCCGTACCTTGATATTGTTGGTCGGCTGATTCGATTACTTTGGTGTCATTGCAATGCACGCAACGAGGTCCTTTCCCAACTGCTTGTGGCCCTTTCCCAATTGCTTGTTGCCCTTTCTGAGCTTGTGCGACCTGCTTACACATCGGACACTCATGCTCCGAATGGAGGATTTCCATTGCTTCCAGGGCTAGTGTCCGAATAATTTCTTGGCAGCTTTTCATTTCATCAATCATAGCTTCTACTTCTACTGATTTGCAGGTTGGTAAATAGGTTTCCGTGGTAAGATCTTGTCCTGGAAGGGGTCTACTACTGGGTTCGCATTGACGATTCAAAGCGCAACAGGTACCTGGAGCGCAGTCATCTTCTTCGCAAGCGCACGGGCCACAATCGGTAGGGCTGGGGTCGCTGCCCCGATTCAAACTTGGCGTGCAAACAACTCCGGTTTGGGGTAGATCCCTGATTGCCAAGGTCTCCAAAAGCCGCCGTGACACTGGCGTGCATACTGACGGGGGTTGTTGATTTTTTTTGCAGGGCATGGGAGTAATGTTGATAATATTACAAAACTAAAACATTAGTAATAGATAGTCCTATCTATAATTTTGCACACTTTTGATATATTTTGAACCATTTTACTTGAGAGTTGTATTTGTTTGTTTACATAGGATCTCCTGTTTTTATGTGACAGTATTTGTGATGGGTGACAATCTTGACTGTGATTGAGATATCTGACGCATGGCACATCTAAGCACAGAGTTGTTAAGAAAAAGTTTCTGATTACGATCAAATGCAGACTAGAACATACAAGAACTATTTTATTTTTTGTAAGCATTCAAAGCCATATTATAATCATCTAAGCAGTCAAAATGATACTACTAAACGAGTCGAGGCTGGTCGAGCCAAGACTTCTGCCCTCACACTACTTTCGCGGGCGTTCTCGGTTGACAGCACTTACAATAATATCAAAACTGCCGTGGTATAACTAAAATGCCGTTATCCGACATCGGTCTATTTCTTACTTTTGATGATATATTAATGAGAAAAAAAATATCTATCGATCTGTGTTTGCGAATTTCCAAAGCTATTCAAGGTTTCAAGGTTTTTTGGTTTTAAATGCTTGACAATTCAAAATCTTGACATATTAATTGTATTCTAAATGTAATTTATTATGAAACAGATTGTAATCTAATCATTTAAATTTATGCTAATTTATATGCAATGTCGATATTATATTCTTAAATTGCTAAATAGTGTATGCCCACCGGGTAGTTTTTTGAGTTACCATAACCTAATTATAAGACCTATTGTATCACCAATAAACACACTATACTTTGACTTTGTTGAAAATTCGCAAACACAGATCGATAGATATTTTTTTTTAATAGCCTACCTGGTAGGTTGCTGCTATGTTCCTGCACGCTTCTTACCTGTGCGATATTTCATCTACACAGAAAACACGAAAAGTATATTAATCTGTGCACAGAAACCCGATAACAACCGTTAGCTTACAGCATTTAACCGAGGTTAAGACCGTTGGTCAATAGCCTACCTGGTAGGTGCTATGTCTATTAGGTCAACGTCGTATGATTTTTCCACCTAGTTCCTGGTGACCGCCCGGCCGCCGCACGCTTGGCGAAGAAAATTATATTAAGGTCCAGTTTTAGTCAAGTTTTCTAGCTGCCACGAAGACAGCCGCGTCGCTTAGCTAAGCTAAGTTCTAAATAAAATACAGTTCTTAACATTATGTACATTATATTTAAGATTTTAATTTAAAATAAAATGTATAAAATATTGTGACATTTATTTACATAACATATTTAAACTAGTCATTTGTATCACACTGGCAGTTGCCACTTATTTGGCCGGTGCATTTAAAATATTGGCCATAAGCCGGCGGGTAGCAACATTTACAAGTTTTCGGGGCAGATAAAGGCATGTGTCTTGCCTCCACTTTAGAGACCAATTTATCTTTTTTAGCGTACTTGTTTCTGGCTGTAACACAAACGCTACTGGTATTCTTGTCACTAGTTCTTTTCTCGATATTTTCCTGAGTGCCGGTTTTACTATCTGCCACACATTCACAACTGTCTTTACCAAATACTTTATTCCAGGTTTTTTTAAGTACGCTGTTTTTACAGTCAAAATTTTTTAAACATTTATTTTGCTTTTCCATGTCTTCATCACAGCCACAATCGTCAACACTCTTTGGTTCACAATCGCAACTGGTGCCTTTGTCCCAAACTTTTTTCCTGATGTTTTCATGAGAACAATAATTAGTTATTGTACTTTTAAAAAAGCTCCCTTGGTTCTCCATGTCTTTATCACATTCACAATCGTCAACGCTCTGTGATGGACAGTGACAAGTGACGTTTTTGCCACAAACTTTTTTCCTGTTTTTCTGAAGAGAGCTGTTACTTATTGTCCTTTTTAAAAAACTGTCTTTGTTATCCATGTCTTCATAACATTCACACTCATCAACGGTTGTTGGTGAACATTTACAAGTGACTTTTTTGCCGCAAACTTTATTCTTATTTTTTTTACGGCTACTTTTACTTCTTATCTTTTTTATACCGCCATCTTCATCATAACAGCCACATTCGTCAACTTTTTTTGGTCCACAATCACATTTGTTGTCTTTTTCAATTATTATTCGCCAGATTCTTTCAAGGCGACTTAACTTTTTCTTTCGCTTTTTCATTATTCTAACACAGGCGCAATCGTCTACTTTAACTTGATTGTCTGCGGCTATTCGCTTTCTTATTCCCTTTTCTCCACATATTTTCTGACAGCACTTATTACGTTCTGCGCAACCCCTTTTGTCTTTGCCATTAGTTCTTTTCCCAATTTTATCCAGACGGCTGATTTTACCATTAGGCTTTTTTAACATTTTATTTTGCTTTTTCATGCTTATATTACTGGGGGAAACGTCCACATCCTTTCGCGCAGCACACTCACAACAGGTGCCCCCGGCACTAGCTTTACTGTCTGCCTTCCCAATCCTTTTTTTCCTGTTTTCGTCAACATCTCTTGTCGTCACTGCAGATTGCCGTTTTATTTCGGTTTCGTCACAGGCGCAATCTTCGCCGCATATTTTCTGACGGCAATTCTTGGTGTCTGCCTGTTTCGTCTTAGAAGGATTTGCTCTAATTGGCTGTCTTTTAGGATATACATTCGGATTAGATTCTTTACCCACTGCTGTGTATCCCTGTTTTAATTGATTACGCCTTCTCTTAGCAGCATTCTCACAAGAGTCACAAGAAATCAGTCTTTCACTACTTTTTTCCCTCATCATTCTCTGACCGTAGCTGCTAATACTTGTTGGCCTTTTTACCTCACTATAACTTCCTATTTTTACCTGTTTTGTTTGACCTGGTTTGTCACACCCGCAACAGTCTAACATCCCCGATGCTGTAGTGATTAACTGTTGTGCTTCTTTAGCAAGTGCCCCTATTGTCTGTCGGCATTGTCGGATTTCATCATACATAGCTGATACTTCTCTGCATGTTGATACACAGGATTCTGATTCGTTTATTTGTGGTGTTTTATTACTTTCTTGATGATGTGATCTGCATTTACTGCAAGATACACCTGGACTGCAATCATCTCGGTCGTTTGCGTACTGGCCAGATTTTGGGATTGGGTGAGGTGACTGCGAACTTGGCAGATATTCCGCTACGGCTTCGGCTAAATCTTTTAGAGTGAGGCTCTCTAACATCCGCCTTGACTTTGGCGTACATTTTGTCGGTTGTTGTTGCTTTTTCTTGCAGGGCATGTGTTTTATGGATAGTATTAAAAAATTACACCGTTGAGGACATTTTTGTTTTCGTTCTTTAATTATTTTGTACACTTTGGATATTGCTTGACCATTTTGGGACGTTTTTTGTGTAATAACTTTCTATCGGCTTATTGTGGTTTGTAAAGTTTGTTTTGTATTTGTGGTGAGAATATGAGATGTGTGTCAAATGTTTGACAGAATCATATACAGAGTAATATTATGAACGTATAAAAGTATAACCATGAAGGTTGAAAATTCAATAAGAAGCTTCAGAGGAATCTAAAGTGGGTGATAGACGTACGAATTTATAGTAGGTACGCGATTTTTAAGGTTGCGAACTTACTCGGCTCGACGTCGGTGACACACGTGAAAGCTTGCTCATTACTCTGGTACTAGGGGGAATGCGATGTCGTCAATGGAGGAAACTTTTTGTTATTCAGGAAAAATATTTTGCTATAGCTAGCCAGGATACTTGCATGAGAGAAGCAATTGCACATTGAATAGCAGTTGACTTTAGTGTCATTTTTTGGTCTACTCTTAAACCTGTTACAATCGTGTTCTTGAAATAATCAAGAATTCTGTTAATACTTAGTGTGAATAGCTTCGAAAATCAGTAATTTTTGTAACACAATAGCACTCGACGTGTCACAAAACAAAGGAATGGTTCGCGGCTTGCGGTTCACGGCGTTGACAGGCGTGCGAGCCGAGATGAGCTACGAGCAAAATTTCAAACCTGTTGGATCGCCAACGAACTTACTCGTTGAGCAATAAGCATGCGGAAACTTTCATTTTGTGTACGCGCGGCGATTTCAAGTTCCGCGAATTATTGACTCAATACAAAAAGCATTAATGTGACTGACCCCAAT
Source organism: Lacanobia wlatinum (assembly GCA_947578705.1). Taxonomy (NCBI): domain Eukaryota; kingdom Metazoa; phylum Arthropoda; class Insecta; order Lepidoptera; family Noctuidae; genus Lacanobia; species Lacanobia wlatinum. The sequence continues at coordinate 10,901,881 of OX388052.1, read as the reverse complement.
CTAGGCAATGCCAACAGCTGAAACCAGATTGATTGTCTTGGGTATCCCTTACAAAACTTTTACCATAATTTTGACATTAATGAAACAGTGTTGCTATTTTATAAATGTACACGTGATTATGTAACATCCGTTATGGCGCTGGCATTGTCACAACTGTTTCCTTTAGCACTGTGCGTCAGGCGCGGTGCGGTGTGTTCACGTGTTCACGGTGTGTTGAGTAGTTTCGATCGGATTTAAAACATGTAAGTTACGGAAACTATTACTTTATTATTCTCATATCGTCAAGCAAGGCATTCTATTTCAGAATTTCTTATGAATTAGCCTTTTAAGGTGAATACTGGAAAATATTTCTGTGGTGTTTCCCTTACGTAACGATAATGAAATTATGTTTGCACGTGACCTTGCTCCATATCTTATTTTGATAATCTAAATTTCATTAAGAATTTACGGAAAAAAATATTGCATTGACTTCATATACCTTTAACAATAGTGTTAAAATTAATCTCGTAGGCTGAAACCTGACATTGGCCCGGTTATAAGCGGTATTGATTAGAAAAAAAAAGTTTGGCAGTCTATGCTAACGTATCTGAAAGGTAGCTTATGATTTTTCAGCTAATATTATTTAAATTTTCACGATATTTTCTGGAGATTTCATTGTAAAACATTTGAAAATCTTAATTTTTCATTACCTAACCTTCATCTGTTAACTGTCATGAATGACACTGGCATTGATTTTGGCTGTTTCGTAATTCTTTAAATGTGACGTATTTCTGGGCCGTATATAAATGTTAACTATTTCTGAGGAAATTCCTTTGAACCCGAACCGCCCTTACATTTCTAGGAATCAGTTGCAGTTTTCCTGCATGTTTTTAAAATTCCCAATATTTACATTTCAAAGAAATAAAATAGTGTAATACTAACATACTTTATAATAATTATTATTAAATCCTGTTTGTAACATTTTTTTGTAAATCTCTCCATAAAAAAAAATCTATCAAAGTTACTAATATTTAATAATTAAAATTAAAATACGTGTGTGTAACTAGTTAAGTAATTTAATCTGTTTTTAAAATTTTCATGCTAAAAAAAGTAACTACTATACTTCCTGTAAAAAATATAAATAACAATTTATGCTTTAATCTTATCATAAATTCAACAACATAAATTTAATTCATTAATAGGTTACTATATTCCTTTAGAATCAGAAAGCAAGAAATCAACATTTGATTAGTCTGCATAAAATATTGGACTCGGGGTCAATACTCTTTACTCTATGGGAGTTATTGATTGACCCAGTTTATAAGCAGCCAGGTACTTCACTAGACGTTACAGGCTAAGTTACTATGAAGGTTTTATTATAGCTTCTACCTAAATGCTGTTCAGGGTTAAACATTGTCTCATGGATAATAGTTGTTTAATAGAGACAAATAGCTGCAAATATTGTGTTTTGTAGTAAAAGTTGACTGAATTTACTTAACATTGTCTCTGCTGCATGAGAGTGCTTAGGTTCATTATTTCACATGTCAACAAAAACTCATAGGTTCATAACTACTGCTTGTCATTTTAGGTGTGAAACTTGAAGGGTTCTCTAGGATGTTGCCTTAGCAAGGTTCATGCTATTGTAGCCGGCACGAGTCGTGAGCACAGATGAATAGCAGCAGGATGATCTCACCAATGTACGGTGGGCAAACGAAACTTGCAAGCGCAATAGTCAATGAGCATTGACTGACGAACCAATATTGTGAAGCGTCAGATCTGTCGTCATCAAAGCAACCAAAGGAGTGTGCTCACGACTTGTGCCGGTTATTATACCCACCTAAGGAATAGAGCTGGTCTATTGAAACCAGTGCTTTTAAATCTTTTGATAACATTATGTCTTTTGTTTCAGAATAATGTTCTCGTCCTTAGCAGACCTGGCGCGGAACTCGCCATTCCGCAGCCCCCTGACACCTGCCCAGTGCCAGGCTACAGAACTCACACCTGCCATCGAACAGGTACGGTAACAGTTCTATATGCTGCTGATTATAGTCTGTCTATTTCGTGATCATCGAGATGACACTATACCTATGGAACATCTTGTTTGCCATGGATGGATTGTGCATGGAGCGATATGAAAGAAAAGATAGAGTGACAGCTGATAGGACAGAATGGAAGAAAAAAACGTTTCATGGGAGAGGTAGCAAGTGCGGAAAATGGAGTTGCTTATTTTTCACAATTTGACGTGAACATTGAATGCACACTGTTAAATTCATAGGCTAACAAATGACGATTAATTAAATCTAGCAATGTTGTCCACTAAAGCAGTCTGTAGACGAAGTCTTCCCGCCCAATGATGAGAACTCATGCCGGAGGGGGGTAGTTGTGTTGCGCGCGTCGCGTCGATGTCGCCCTCGCGTCGTCTTGTCGTGGCAACACTGACAACGTGGCCGGTGCTCGCGATACGACTGCAGTTGCCCTGTGACCATAGATTATGAGAGCTGAGGGCATAATCAAAAAGAATGCATATCATTTTCAGCCAGGACTTGTATGTTTTCTTTTCTTAAATACCTGTTCGAATTATGAAAGATCTTTTCTTAGTATGCGCCTTCATCCATAGCCTACAAGGTAAATTAACTTCCTAGTTTTTCTTCATAGTATGCGCGTAAGGCAGTGAAATATTAAAACTTTATTGAACTTGGCCTTCACTTAAGAGTTAATTTGACGCCGACCTTGGCGAGGTTATTGCCACTATCACCGCGCTTCGCCGGCGGTTGGTGATAGTATAGTAGAACGGTACATTCTCCTGGAACGCCTGAAATATTCACAATAGCAGTTCATGATAGAGTGAATAGTTTACTTCTAGGCAAGCGTGCTCAATCTTTGACCGCATCATCGCTTACCATCAGGTGAGATACTGGTCAATAGAAAAAAAAATTGCGGGAGTGGGGAAGCTTGAAAAGTGCACTGCCCAAATTCGGAGGATAGGCCAACTTGTCTCATCTCAGTTACATGATTTCGGGGATCATCTCTGACCCCTTTAAACCCCCCCCCCCCCATTGGCTCTCACCGAGTTTTCCCTTGAAACTCATGCATTAATCGATTAGCTTACTCGTAAGTACTTCCCAGACTTGCCAAGAAACTATAGTTTCTTATCACGAATTCAATATTACGTCATCTATACGAAAACAATCGAAGTTGAGTATAAAAAATCTTTCCAAGGTCCATGTTGTAAGCGATTAAATAAACTGTAGTAACATTTTGTTTTTATTTTGTGGCGAGAGGAGTTTATACCCCTAATAGTGTTTAGCCATGAATAGAATAGAATAGAATGATTTCTATGAAATAGAATGATTTTGATGCTGATATTGATTTGCCATCTTTAGTGGAAAAACTTTTAAACTTCGAAAACGTTAACCTTCTACGCAACATGGTGTGCAGCAGATCGCAAGTTCACGCATGGAACAAATACATATTTGAATGATTTAACTTTGCGAGACACGCCGACTCCCAATTAATCGAACACTAGAAGATTATAATCTGATTAGTCCAGGCTTGAACGGCTAAAATCGATGAAAGGTGCACTAACAAAAGATTTACAAAATAATCAACATTCAAGAGAGTCAAACCTACTAACTACCTGAGGCACTAAGTAATTACCTTATTATTACCAACTGCCTACGGGATATGTATTTTATTAAAAGATGTTATCCTCCTTGTCCCCAAACAGAGCAGCGGTATGGCGGCCGCCGCCGTGGTGCAAGGCGACTCCTGCGAGTTCGCCTCCCCCAAGTACTTCGCCCTGTGCGGTCTTGGTGGTGTCCTGTCTTGCGGTAAGTACTCCACTAGTACTAATAAGATTGGGCTTTTTTGTGGAGAAATCCTCGAGAGAAGACAGGCAGTACTACGAACGAAGTGCCGTCGCGTCGTGAAAAAGGGAAATGCTTCGTCCTGATTAGCTCCGACTCTCACACCGGAATTCTGATGGTTCTAAGTCATACCCTGGTGGAAGTCACGACACTATATTTCTCTTCACCGTTTCGTAATTTAGCCGACGTACTGTTCCTGGCGACAAGGTCAATCTTATTATTTTGACAATCCGATCCACAGCATTAGGATTAAGTGCTTAATTTCCATAGACTAATTATTTCACGTAAGGCGGTTCACTCAGAAAGAACGTAATGAAAAGTTTAGCTAGCTTGCAAGTTGGTAACACTTTGATTCGATTTTGAGACTTTCTAACTCATTTGTTTTAAAAGTAAATTATCGCGGATTCACAGCGAGACACTGTGAAGTGATTTATGCATAGCATTATCAGCCTTATAACTTTCCCACTTCTGGGATATAACCCTCTTTTCTGTGGGCTTTAGTTCACCACGTGGCCCCAGTTCAGGTTGGAGCGTAAGAAACGATGCTTAGAGAAAAACCGTTACCCAATTCTTCATAAAGGCCACGCCCTATCTTTTCATCAGGTAGAATCGGTACAATGTCACGTACCGGCCTCGCCTTGCAATGTGTCACGGTGTCATTAGCTACACTATAATTAACTGACAGCTCTTAACATACAACTACACGCACACACACAATGTAAAATCTCAAATATTTTTGTCCATGTGGCGAAATATGGAATTAAAATAAATGTACTGGAATTGACACATTTTTGACAGCTCCCCATAGACAGTGGTGACGCATTGACACGCATAAAAGTGTGTCAGTAGACGTGCTTAGTACCTGTCATTGGTTCTATTTAAAATTCGAAATTCCATATTATTAAAAAAAAAATTGTTTTATTTATTGTTTGTATCTTTAAATAGAGAACATCTGTCATGTATGTGGCAGGGCGCCAAGGGTCAGTACTGAACAAATGTAGTGTGTACCTACATTGAACTATAGGTACTTGTGCGTTGTAAAACTAAGGCTAAATATTCATCATCATTATGACAGCCCAAAAAACGCCCACAACTGAACGCGCGATATTCGAACGCGTATTCACGCCGACAGAGGGCGCGATTCTGTTTTTTTTTTTGCCTAACAAATGAACGCGACGATTGCGTTGCTAGCCGCGTGATATTCGCTTTCTATGTGTAAGATCACCATTGGCCTCTCCAAAGCATCGCTTTGCAAAGCATCGCAGGTTTAAGGAATAATAATGACAGGCATTTAACACGTTTTAGCTTTGTCTCTGGTATAGCAACGCATCTGCAATGCATCTGGTAAACAGATGTCAATGGTCATGAAAGCATGTTGCCTGAAAAATATTGTAAAGAAAAAAATTAAGTACAGCCCTATCTTTTAACATTCACCTACATTATTTATATCCTCCTTGCCCAACCCATAGATAATGTAGAGTAGCGATAACAGCTGATTATTTATAATCTGTGCGTGGCGTTATCCGCGATTCGCGGCTAAATGTCTTCAATCACGGTTAAGGCTAGCTTTAGATAATTTGCAAGTTTATGTAAGATTATAAATTACAGCTAAAATACAGCAAGCAAAATGCCTACTGAGGTTTATATAATTTATACGTTGTCTTCTCCGGCCACTGTCCCTCAAACGCCTGTAAGTCGTCACGTCACCGTTTCTTAAACTTGTTCTACACGGATGTAATCTAGCGTTCAACCAATCCAATCCAAGGTGACCTTGCTGGATTGCATCCGTGTAGACGGCAGATGTAATCCAAATTCATACAAAATTCGCGGATGGAAACCAAACTCCCACCAAGGTCACCTTGGATTGAACGGTGCATTAAATCCGTGTAGAACACGTTTTAGGCCTCTTTCTGCAACGATGCCTGTCTTCTGGTCTTTGTGTGACTGCTCTGGCTCATCAATACAAATGCATTCTGCATTTATGACCCACCCGACCCCACTTCAGCTTAACATGCTTATTGTCTTTGCTTTCGGCGATTGCTGTTTTTAGGGATCCGCGCCTCAAAAGGTAAAAAAAGAACCCTTATAAGATCACTCTCTTGTCCGTCTCTGTCCGTGTGTCACCACGACTTTCTCAGGAAAGGATGGACCTAGCAAGTTGAAATTTATACCAGATACTGAGATATATAGTCCCTATTATGTGTATAAAAATCAAGGTCCTGAGTCAACACGATAAAAAGATATGGGCAAATTTATGTTTGTTACAAAAACTTTTAAGTACCAAAATTTACCTTAATTTTCAACGTTTTTTATTTTTCGGAATTTTCCCTTTACTTGTGCGAGACCTTGCTTTTAACCAAAATTGACAATTTTGGGTCAACCGGAAGTACCCTATAGGTTTTGGGTCGAAAACCTATATGCTAGGTCCCGTTGACCTAGAATCACGAAATTTGGCAAAAAGCAAGGTCTTACGGACTCGCTTTTGTTTTTTTAATAAATGTTGTGCCTGGAGATTATTGCGCCACTTATTAGCCCTAAAAAACGTTAATAAAACAATGGGATTTTCGATAGTAAGACTGCAAAACATGCTAATAGCTGATAACAAACAATTACTATGCAAATATTGACACGTTGATGGCTAGAACTAGATAAATTGAGTCTGTAATATTATGATAAGTGTTACATCATTCACATGTACCTAACATACTAGACCGCTGATGGCCGTTAGGCGAAGATTTTCACAAGTGCGTGCCAATTTAACATAATTATTAGAACAATTTTTGGCCACCTACAGGGCGTAACGGAAAAGTGCATACATATTTAAAAAAAAACCGGTCAAGCGCGAGTCGGACTCGCACACGACGGGTTCCGTTACCGTACCATACCTAAACCTAAACCTTATTTTTTATTATTTGTTGTTATAGCGGCAATAGAAATTCATAGTCTGAGAATTTCAACTGTCTACCTATTACGGTTCTTGAGATACAGCCCGCTGACAGACGGATGGACGGACGGTCAGTGGAGGCTTAGTAACAGGGTTACGTTGGTTACCCTTTGGTTACGGAACCATGAAAACTGCTACTGGCCATGTAATTAAACAACATTCTTCTTCAAAAAACTGGCCAAGTGCGACTCGGACTCGCGTGCAAAGGGTTCCGAACGAATTTAATTTTTTTAACATGTTATTTGAACACTACAGACTTCTAATAGGTTTTCCTGTAATCTTGAGGTAAAGATCTCGTATCATTATATCACTAGTATCACCATTTTTTCAAAATTTTAGGCTCAGTAGTTTCGGAGATAAGGGGGGGAATGGTCATTTTTCATGTTGGTTCATTGGTTCATTTTTGAATAACTTCTAAAACATTTATTTTAAAAATTATGAAAAAAATATAATTGAAACCCTCCCAGTAAGCCCTTTTATTTGATATGTGACACAATATTGTTAAAAAAACTTTTTTTTTAATTTTCTAGTTTGACCCCCAAAAGTGACCCCCATACTAAAAATTTAATGAATTACGTAACGCGTCCGTGTTTGGGTCATAGAAGTCTATATGTGCACCAAATTTCAACAGAATCGGTCCAGGGGATCCGGAGAAAACTGGCTGTGACAGACGGACAGACAGACACCCGAGTGATCCTATAAGGGTTCCATTTTTTTTGGAACCCTAAAAATAATTGTATTTTCCATACAAAGTTATCAGCTCATGAGAGGTGCAAGTGCAACAGTATACCCACTCAGGATCCGTAAGTCCCTTTCAGAAAAACTCGCGTGCGCGATCGCGCGAGCTTCGGCTTGTCCCGAAAGGGAGTTACAGATTTTGACGGTTGGGGCGATTTGCCCGAAAGGGACACGGATCCTGAGTGGTTAAATCAGAATAACAAATGGGTTATAATTTTATAATGGTGGGAATTACTAATTCCACGCGGGCGACAGTTAGTGCATCTACACTAATATTATAAAGAAGAAAGATGTGTGTTTGTTTGAATTGAATAGGCTCCGAAACTGCTGGACCGATTTGAAAAATTCTTTTAGCTTTGGATAGCTACATTATCAGGGAGTAACATAGATTATATATTATCCCCGTACTCCCACGGGAACGGGAACTACGCGGGTGAAACCGCGTGACGTCCACTAGTTATGTATAAGTCTCGCACAATTTAATACTACAATCCAAGCATGAAGTTAACTCATCTCTTAATTAGACTGATACGAATTCTCGCGCACTTATCTTAAAGTTCAAAGGTCATATCTCACACGTGGGGACGCAGTCTAAGATCTGTCTTTATCACTCAATTTTAAAGTAAGCTAAGGAGTGGAATTCCCTGCCAGAGTCTGTGTTTCCTGATAGCTACAATCTGGGAGTCTTGTGTGAGTGGCCCAAATGTCTGTCAACCTGTGTTACCAAGAGGGATGCTGCTAGCCAGCGCTGGGTTCTGCAGGTCAGACAGGCTGCCTGCCTGCTCCATATAAAGTACTAGTGGATGTCACGCGGTTTCACCCGCGTAGTTCCCGTTTCCGCGGGAGTACGGGGATAAAATATAACCTATGTTACTCCCTGATAATGTGGCTATCCATTGCTGAAAGAATTTTTCAAATCGGTCCAGTAGTTTCGGTGCCTATTCATTTCAAACAAACAAATCTTTCCTCTTTATAATATTAGTATAGATAGTAGCCGGTACGAGTCGTGAGCACAGATGAATAGCAGCGGGGTGATCTGGCCAATGTACGGTGGGCGAACGAAATCAAGCACTATAGTCGATGAGCATTAACGAACCAATAACGTGAAGCGTCAGAATTGTCGTCGTCAAACCGATCAACGAAGAGTGTTCTCACGACTCGTGCTGGTATTCAGCTGAATTCGGTTAGACTGAAACCAAAACATAAGTCTAGGTATAAGAAGGTCCTGGTATTATAAGTGTCAGAATCGGAGAGTCTACAATAAATTGGTTTCAATTGAAACTACAATAATGCTAACTTGAATCGAGATTCGACCAGTATTTTGCCCGCCAGAAGCTGATTCCGTCTACGAAATGTTACGTCAACAGTTTTGGGCCAACGCCAACAAATTCACGAGCATGTATTGATCACGAGACTTGGGCCAATGTTGGACAAACATTGGTACCAATTGAACAATGCAGCAGCGATTTACAGCGTGACTGACGTGACGTCTACATTTGTGATTTCATGTTTGTTAAGAAATTGGAAATAGAAAGATTAATTCACCTAGTTAGGCCTTCATTCCATGGAAAATACAGAACGCCATGTGATAAAAAAAGAATAATTCATCCATGCTTACATAATCCATACTACAACACAACTCCAAAAGCGAAATTATTTTCATCCCGGGAGTATATTATATCCCTTGGGTAAACGCGCGATTCACTCAGCCCGAAGCCGCTAACAGCAGCTAGATGCTTGGTAAAAATAATAGTCAATCAGCAAGATCATAACATATCCCCAGCTTAAATATCAGGCAATATATCGAGCAAATCGAATCGAACAAAACTGAAAAATTTTCATCCCCCATCAATGCCCTCGTGGGAATGAATTTTGGAAAATCCTTCCTAACTAACCGTCGAGGAACCGGCATAGAACCATTATGACATAGTCCCCCCCGCGGCCAACTTTGACCGGGCGCCGCAACTTCGAAAAAAAAAAACAAAATGGCGGCGGGAGCGCTATGCCAGCAGCTTCCATAGGGACCGTGCACAGCGTTAACTATGCCATCTAGTGTCGCATATTCGAAGTTTTAAGGGTCAGAATACTTAACATTGACTCTTCCGTGCTGCCACCTGTGGTTCCTACACGCTCAGTTTAGGGGAACGTGCTCGAAGTAGACTGTGCCATCTAGCGTAGCTATTTCGAATTTTACACGTGTTATATACTTGACAGTGACAGTTCTGTGCTGCCACCTATAGTTTCTGAACGGTCCCTATAAAGAAAAGTTCGAACCCCTTTCATGGCTTTAGATCACAGGTTTAGATGTCTTGTCTGTCAATGAATTTAAGATTTTCACCAAGTAAATAGCTTGCATTAAATAACTCAGTATTAATAATTACTTACTAACCGTAATTAGCTGAGATAAAACCCGATAAAATATATACTTCAGTGACATATTTTTAAAGCGAGTGTTACGTAACTGCATTATAATCTTTGTTTGATATCGCAATGAGTGATTGCCGTCACGTGAATCCATGATGATAGTTTAAAAGATTGAAGCTAAAGTATTTTCTGTACTACCAACCGTAATGAAGATCATTAAAAAAAAAACTGGCCATGTACGAGTCGGACTCGCGTACAAAGGGTTCCGAACGAATTTTATTATTTTAACACAATAGACTTCTTATAGGTTTTCCTGTAATCTATAGGTAAAGATCCCTCGAAATAAAACCCTCACAGTAAGCCCAAGCCCTTTCATTTGATATGTCACACGATATTGTTCAAAAAACTTCTACCAAATTTCAACAGAATAGGTTTAGTGGATCCGCAGAAAACTGGCTGTGACAGACGGACAGGCAGACAGACACCCGAGTGATCCTATAAGTGTTCCGTTTTTTGTTCGGAACCCTAAAAATGACGAAGTTGTTAGCTTTTTGAAATCTACAGGTGGAAACAGACATTGCGAGGCATGCGCAGCGCACGGCGCTCATCGCATTCTTCGCAATGTGTGGACGTTCATATTCGTGGTGAGGCGTGGTTACCCAGGCAAATTTACATCGAAACGTGTGCGCTGCGAGGCGTGCGCGGCGCATGCCTCGCAATGTCTGTATCCACCTTACGATAAAGAAGAGACAGCACTAATTGCGTGTATCGTCCGTCACTCATAAGTACAGTCATAAGACTCGTCACAGCGAATTTGCGTCATCAGTGCGAGTTTTTTAACCGACTTACAAAAAAGGAGGATGTTCTCCATTCGTCGGAGTCTTTTTTTAGACGTCTGGACCGATTTGGAAACTTCTTTTGAAAGGGTAGACCTCCCAGGTGGTCCCATGGTCATCAGGTCAGCATCTGATGATAGGATCCTAGAGAAATACATCGTCAAACACATAATTGTTTACCATAAGATCAGATAGTGGTTGAGAGCGAGGCTAAATGCGAAAGTAACTCAGTCTGTCGCGCTTTCACGCCAAAACTACTGAACCGATTTAAATGAAATTTGGTACACAAGTAGTCTAGACTTTTAGAGCCTGAGAAAGGACATAGGCTACTTTTTATCCCGGGAGTATGTTTCCCAGGGACCACGCAGGCGAAGCCGCTGGCAGAAGATAGTTAGTAATAAAAAGAAAAACTAATAAACACTTGAACTAACTCCAACCCTTCCTCCCACAGGTATCACCCACACAGCTGTAGTACCCCTGGATCTGGTCAAGTGCCGTCTCCAGGTGGACCCTGACAAGTACAAGAATGTTATCAACGGCTTCAGGGTGTCAGTGGCCGAGGAGGGCATGCGGGGCCTCGCCAAGGGATGGGCACCCACCTTCATTGGATACTCGCTACAGGTATGGTACCCACTAATCTAGAGATTGGCAATTCAGTTTAAACCTGATAGGTTTGAACCCATTTTTTGTCCGAGATGGACAAAAAATTCACGAAAATCATTTAGAGAGCAAATTGCCATCAACACATAAATAAATTATACTGCCTCGCTAGTAGTCGCTTGTACTTTTGCTTAGTATAAGGACCTGTGGGTTCGAATCCCGGTAGCGAAAATTTATTTATTTAAGCTTTATGCACAAGTAAGAAACACTGGACAAAGGCGGAATTAATGCCTTAGGCAAATTGTTATTTTTCAAAGTAATTAGTCTGGCGCAGCGTCTCTCGTTTGCTATTAAAAAAAAAATTTTCTTCCTCTGGATTATTTTTTCATTTTATTCACCAAAGACAAAATACACGAGTATTTAGTCAACGGAATATCGCAATTTAGGTTACCAATGATTAAAAAATATACCAATTGTTCCTACTGAAAACAACTGAAGCCAAAAAACCTATGAGACAAGACAACCCTCCCACAGAAATCTTCCGTCCTCTCTCCCACCCACAACTAACTCTATATCCATCTCTCTCAGGGTCTCTGCAAGTTCGGTCTATACGAAGTGTTCAAAGTGACGTACAACGGTCTATTGGACGAGGAGACGGCGTACACCTACCGTACCGGAGTGTACCTGGCTGCGTCCGCCACCGCTGAGTTCTTCGCTGATATCGCGCTGTCACCCCTAGAAGCCGCTAAGGTAACAATTTGACCAGACAAGATGAATAATAAAACAGTTACGAAATAATCTGTCAGATGGGGCAGTGGAACACGCAATAGGGACCGTGCACAGCGTTGACTATGCCATCTAGTGTCGCATATTTGAAGTTTTACGGGTCAAAATACTTGACATTGACGCTTCTGTGCTGCCACCTGTGGTTCCTGTACGCTCAGTTTAGGGGAACGTGTGCGAAGTAGACTGTGCCATCTTTTTTTTTTTTTTTTTTTTTTCCGTGCCATCTAGCGTAGCTATTTGGAATTTTATACTTGACAGTGACATTTCTGTGCTGCCACCTATAATTTCTGCACGCTCCCTATAGGTGTTCAAAAATGGCGCTCTAATGATTCCAACTCATACAGTATGCTTATTTTATACCATATGAGTTCTAAATCTTAGCAATAGTATAAAACTTGCCCAATGACGAAAAAACTGCGCTCGAGGGATGCTGCCGCGCGGCCGTGCTGTGACGTCATCAGTCGTCACCCAGCGTTGACGCTGCGTGGCCGGTCGCGTGGCGGAGGTGCCCGGTGAACATGAGATTATGAGATCTGAGGGCTTAGCAACAACACACTCTATGATCAGTGCCATAGAGTGCACACTAGTGTAGACGCGCTCGCCGTGTTGGTGACGTCATTATTCGTCGCCCAGCGTTCGCGCTGAGTTTAAACTCTTTTGTATACAAAATACCCTATTTTAAAACCAACTCCACCCAAATCTACCAAGTGTAACAAAAAGAACCTATACTAACTCTCCACACATTACCTTCCCAGGTCAGAATCCAGACCATGCCTGGCTTCGCCACCACCCTCCGTGAGGCATGGCCCAAGATGGTCCAGAATGAGGGTTACGGCACCCTGTACAAGGGACTCGCGCCCCTATGGGGTAGGCAGATCCCCTACACCATGATGAAGTTCGCCTGCTTCGAGAAGACCGTTGAATTGTTGTACAAGGTAAGGGAAAAATGTACTTTATTTTTAAATATTATGACAGGTTTACAGGGTTGTTACTTGGCGAAAATTCTGTAATCAATCACAGAAAAAATATTATCGACTTGCCTGCACTGTAATGTAGTCTAAATTACAGTATTGGTGACCCAGTGTGTTTAAACCCGATTTTTGTGTCCTTATGTTCTTATTCAAGTGGGTAATCGATAATTCGATAGTTTCTATCATTTCTGGTACAACTCCAACTTCGCTTAGACGTGGTATTTTTTTTTAAATATCATTATTTCGTAATATTTGTATTCCGCATCGTGAAAAACGAAAAAAAAAATCTTATTTAAAAAATAGAACTACATATATATTCCAGTTTCTATTAATTCCATTAATTGCTCGGACAGTAACCTGCCGTTCCACCCATTCCTGTTGCTTTAGTATGAATGGGTCGCGAGATATATTATTTTTTCTCATTTTTCGTGAATATTTTTTTATTCACCTATAACACCGTATTAGTTCGTGATTTCTACATCAAAATGTTGCTTATACTTTCTATTATGTGTAGTATTAAAACCACAACATAATTCCGTGTTAACCTAAACACAAAAATCGGGTTTTAACACACTGTGACCATTCAATGTGCGCTCTGTAAAATAAAAAGCGGTAAAAGAAAACATTGTGAGAAAACCAGTATGTCTTAGACACAAAAACTCGTATGACATCCAGCAACCGGCACTGCCAGGGTGGTCAGTGACGGACCATTAATTCTCACAAAGAAGCCTGACTCCATGCAGTGTGGAAATGCACTTCCAAGTGCAACTAGCCATTTCTTAATCAGTTTTTTTTAATGTTTCTTAATAAAAAACCTGCACACCTTAAAAGAGACATATTGTGATACTTCACAACCCAGTCTACTGGGTTGTGAAGGCCAGATAGAAAGGCAGCTCTGTAAAGTACTGATGCTGAGCTGCATCTGATCTATCTGCCATATTTCCCTATGTACCAACATATTTGGATGTTTATTTATACATAAGTACACAATCGTGTTTAAGGGACTCCACTTTCATCCGCTGTTTGTGCGAGTTCAGGCTAACTCTGCCCAGATGCTACAGTAATATAATATTACATATACCGTTTTCCCCCACAGTTCGTGGTCCCCAAGCCCCGCGAGCAGTGCTCGAAGGGTGAGCAGCTGATCGTGACGTTCGCGGCCGGGTACATCGCCGGCGTGTTCTGTGCCATCGTGTCCCACCCCGCCGACACCGTCGTCTCCAAGCTCAACCAGGTATGTACACTATGTGCCAACGTGTCCCAACTACATATGTACAGGTAGGGAAAGTCATTTGATGAAGAATGAAACTGCTTGCACCTGTATGTATTACGGCCCACGCTTGTGTTCAATGATATCTCTCGCGAACTTGGTTAATCGTTGAGATTAACCACCGAGACTAAAACTCGTCGGGAGGGTTGTTTTTACAACATTCATTATCATAATCATCATATCAGCCAAAAGACGTCCACTGCTAGACATAGGCCTCCCCCAAAGGGGGGGTTTGCCATAATCGCCACGCTTGGCAGGCGGGTTGGCCATCGCAGTGTATGGTGTTGCGTTTTACAGAGAACGCTGCTGCCCATTCTCTGGTGAGTCCCTTAGTCGCCTCTTACGACACCCACGGGAAGTGATGGGATGGTATTATTCTTTTACGGCACCATACGGCACCGGCCGACACCATACGGCAGTACAACATTGTATTGATGTTATCTTTATAATTTTTCAGGACAAGACCGCCACAGTAGGCAGCATCATCGGCAAGCTTGGTATGGCTGGAGTATGGAAGGGTCTCGGCCCCAGGATCATCATGATCGGTACCCTCACTGCCCTGCAATGGTTCATCTATGATGCTGTTAAGGTAAATACAATTTTATTGAACTGTAAGATAAGTTGATTCCAGATTGACTGGTCACTATTGAAAAATTCACTGGGGAATTAAACTTTGGCTGTAGGTATTAAGACTTAATTATCAATGTTCACATATTTGTAATATACTGTGGAAGAGTAATGCAATTTGAACAAAATTTCAGAACTTATGTTTAATTTTTTCTATGTAACGGGATGAGAATATGCCAATTGAGTTCAATTCTTGACCACTGTCTTCATTTAAGAAAATAAAGCTGTTATGGATTGATCACAAGTGTTGGGGGTGACCTTTCCCAAACATTGAGACAGTATTGCATGTTTCACAAATACGGCTCAAGACTTAAATATTCTTGCCACATACATTTTTCAACACTTGGCACTGGGCCATCAAGCATTCATTCATTTTGGTTGCTTTATGTTAGGTACTAAAAACTGTTAAGAACGACATTAAGTTCGAATTTCGCCCGAGAATTGGGAATTATTTAGCCAGCACGAGCTAGCACAGATGAATAAAGCGGGATGGTCTCGCCAATGTACGGTGGGCGAACGAAACTTGCAAGCGCAATAGTCGATGAGCATTGACTGACGAACCAATAACGTGAAGCGTCAGAGCTGTCGTCGTCAAACCGACCAATGGAGAGAGTGCTCACGACTCGTGCCGGGTATTATATTTTATCAAACATAACTTTTGAAATCTACAATGATGTATCGACCTTAAAAGACCAACAAAAATCCTCAATGATTATAAAACAAATTACCAATTGTTCCTACTGACAGAACCCTGTAGATACACCCACAATGAGAACACCTCTTCAAATCCCCACCCCCATTTTACTACCACCCCCAAACTCACTATCTTGCCCCATGTTACAGGTGTGGCTGCGCATGCCCCGCCCGCCGCCCGCGGAGATGCCCGAATCCATGCGCAAGAGGCTCGAAGCCGAGGAAGCAGCAAAGAACAAGTGAACTTAGAACATTAATAGGTAGATTATTATGCGTCGCGCGTTTTTCTTAGCTTAGGATTGCTGGTCATAACAAATTGGGAATGATTACGTCTGTTTTTACCTATGGGGTAAGCAGGGAGGTTGATACTGATGGTAAATGGGATGATAGGAGCTGGTGTCTGAGATATTTCAGCTATGATTCGGGGGTGGAAACACTCTTAAAGTTAGTGGTGACCATAAATTATGGGACGGCGAATGAAATGGGAACAAAATAATTGAAAGATAGTACAAAATATGATGTTGCCAGCAATTCTAGAACTTTCACTACGTATGGATAATTTTTAAATGATATTGTGACATGATATTATGGTCTAACTTAGGCCATATGGGTTTGTTATGGGCCCCATGGCCGCGCGCGACGTTACACTTTCCATTCGCCACACAGTATGTAGTACATTGTGATTATAACCAAGTTACAGTATATTATATAAGTAATCAAGTTAATTAAATTATTTTTTTTGGAAATAAAAAGAATATTTTTATTTTATTTTTTTGTTTATTTTTTCTTTCTTTTATGTACATATTGAGACGCCTGTAATTTATTTGTTGTATGTATGACGCTAGTAATGAATAAAGTGATAGATACAGGTTTTGTTTTAATGAAAATGTATCTGTAGCTTTTTCCTGTATAATATAACTAGCTGACCCGCGCGACTTCGTCTGCGTTAAATTTTTCATTAAGAGGGGACTGGGTAACTCTTGGGCCTTTCTCCATACAAACGCATTCCGCTGTTTTCTTCGTGGATAATGCTGCTAGAGCAATGATTTTTTTCCAAAAAATGTAGATTGAACTAATACATGCCTCTATCATTTTCTTTTTTCCAAAAAATAATTACTTAGTGAATTGTGACAATCCAAAAACCCGTTAAATAAAACAGCGGAATACAAAACGTCTTTTGGTCAAGGTTTTTATAGGTAAAATCAGCCTGAGCTGCAGTTGTCGCTTTCGCACTTTACTCAGCGCCGCGGCGTCGGCAATAGTTTCTTCAAATACCTATTTTACTGACTAGAGTCCCCTCTTAATGCTTAGCTCCTATTATATTGTCGGTCTCAGCGTGATTTTAAATAGCCTAACACTTACAGCGTTCCTCGATAAATGGATTTTTGGTGCGCCTTAGCAGTAAAACCAATTCGTATGCCGTGACGGAAGCAACGCTGTCATGTCGTGATATCCCCACTACGCCGCCTGTTACGGACTTTGATTTGAATAGTTTATAAGGTTTTGATGATGAATTTTAATATTACCATAGATGTTTCACATCTGCCGGACGTCCCGTGACGTCTATTTTTTTTTTGTATGGCTGGATGTGTTCAGGCATTAGACAGTTGAAGACTCCTTGTGAGCACATAACGCCGAGTACGTTCTCTATGGTCTTCAAAGGAACTGATTGATAAAATCTTCATGTTTTCTGATTTGCGTGAATGTGATGACAGTGAAAGGGTTGCATGTGCCCGGGCCTTGCGGCGCGGTGGATACGACCCCTCGCAAATAGAAGCGAGTGGTTCCGCGGCGTTCGGTGTCCGGGAATGACAGTCCGCCGCCGCTGTCGCCCTTGCATAGCGCAGCCGTACCTGCGAACAAATAGTAACACTTTAATACAAGTGGTCGATGATAGAACTCATTATACCTTCAAGACCCGAATACATCTATGACTTGGCGAAAAAATGCGACTAACAAGCGATTAAGGGAGAAAACGGATCTTCTCTAGATGCCCTAGCTTTTGAGATTCAAATGGGCCAAGCTGAGGTAGGTGCACCCCAGATCCCGAGGTGGCGGAGCGTGGTGTTCCCGTGCGCCACTCTGACGTCGCGGGAGAAGTCAAACACCTCACTTCCCCCGCTGACCCGAGGTGGTCTGCAGAGGCGGGCCGGCACCAGCCGGGGATTACGGAAGTCGCATAAGTTCCCGCGATCCCCGACGTAGGTGAGAGGGAACACCGAGGTGGTTTTATTTATTTATTTATTTATTTATTTATTGGCCTATCTACAATTGTTACACTGTTTATACTAATAACACAAGCAATGTAATACAAGCATAGTGTACAATATGATGCGATAGACACAGCATGCAAAAAAAAAAAAATTAACTCTTATAAAATTATAATAATAGTGCAGAAATAACACTCACAACAACTAGTGGACAGCTTCAGAAACAGAGCAGATACAAAAATAACAAACAAAAAAAAGAGGTAATATATCGATTAGTTTTTATGGACTTGGCGCTTGAATTTTTGAAGTGATGTGGAATAAATATCTATTGATTGATGGCAATTATTAAGAAGCCTGCACATTCTGGGGATGGGGGAGTTTATTTTATTTATTTATTTATTTAACACTTTACGCACATAGATGTACAGAGGCGGACTTAATGCCTTAGGCATTTTCTACCAGTCAACCTTTGGGTGATGAAGAGAATAATAGTGGTAGGTGCAATGTGGATAAAAAAAAAACCAGAAACGCGATTAAATGAATACAAAGATAAATATATATAAACTATACATAAAATATAACATATACTCAAATTAATAAACTAATACAGAAATATACTTAAACAGTTTATGCAAACAAATAATGAGAGAAAAAAAAAAATTAAAAGAAAATTAGCGCTGTGACGATACTACTGCCAACTTCTTACGATTGTGCTCACGAACCTTAACTTTGAAAGTTAATCGGTTGGAGTTGGATCCGGATAAAGTTTTTCGGAATGGGGGACGTAACAGTTTGATAGGATGACGCGGATAATTATAGGGTACGTTAAAATTAAACTTACTTAACAACTTGGGGCAGTCTATTTGACTCTGAAGTATTTTAAAAAGAAAAATCAAGTCTATGTTATCTCTTCGTTTTTCCAGTGAAGTCATGCCAAATTTTTCGAGACGTTTTGCGTAGCTCGGAACTTTTTTGTCTAGTCTGGTAGAATAAGCAAGATGGCATAAAAATCTTTTTTGTATCCTCTCTAACCTAAGACTATGTGTTCTATGCTATTTATATAGGAGTTATAACATTCTCTTGCTAACCTATCACAGCGCTTACTACACCAACGTAGGGATATCTTATCCATAGGATTTTTATACGTACCATACCTTTTTTTAAGTTATTTTTTTCACGCAGCAATCTTTCCAGCTTTTTTGTGTACCATGGTGGTCGCGAATTACTATTTACCAAGGTCGATGGGACAAACCGCTCTATAATTTGATAAAGTACCGTATAGAACCGTTCCAACATTATACTGGGGTCGTCTGTATCTGAGAGTAAGGCATACCAGTCGGTATTTTCTAGTTCTGATTTAATAGCAGAGTAGTTGGCTTTTTTGAAGTTTAGTCTAATGTTACGTTCTGGTTTTAAACTATTATTTACTTTAAGGCTTAGGGAAATTTCAAGAGGAGGGTGATATGGATCGATCTTTGTTAGACTATTAAGGGCTTCAGTCACCTTACATTCGAGAAGGTCTACGAGAACCAAGTCCAGGATTCTATTTTTAACATTAAATACACTGTTATACTGTTTGAGGTTATTTATGTGGATAAAGTCTAGAAAGGCCTGACTTAGTTTAGAATTAGTCCTTGAGAAAGTGGGGTAAGTGTGAGTAGCGCCGCTGCTAATTTGATTCCAATCTATATTGCTCATATTGAAGTCACCGATAAGAATAGTACAGTAATCATTTCTTTCTGCTATAGCATTATAGCTATCCAAGAAGTGCTCCAAAATTGAAAAATGCACAGGCGGGGGTAAGTAAAGGGCACAAATAGCTATTTTGAAGCCTTTTGCGACACTTACAGTGACCCATAAGTCTTCGCATCCACTCTCCCAAGAACATTGTCTGCTAGCAGCGTACTTTCTCGATATAGCGATCAAGACACCTCCGCCCTCCTTTTTAGCATGAAAACCCGAAGCTTCTCTGTCACGTCTGAAAACTATATACCTTTTATCAAAAAGTTCGCTGCTATGAATGCAGTTATTGAGCCAGGTTTCTGTTAATACTAATGCGTCAAAATTTGAACATACTAAATTACAATAAAATTCTTGAGTTTTAGATCGTAATCCACGAGTGTTTTGGTAATATATGTTAAAGGTAGCGAATTTAAATTTGAATAATCTCAATAACAGCTTTTTGTTGAAAATCATACATTATACAATGGAGTGCAGCGAATCCATATCCTTCATAATCTTGGCATCGGAATCGTCTGACTTTCTAACATAGATACGTCCTCCCCTGACCCAAACATAACGGTACCCTTTTTCTTTAGCTTTGAGACGTGTAGCCGTGTGCAGTGCCTTATTAGCCGGGCTCAGATGTTCCGTCACGAAGATCGCAGACTTCGCACCATCGAGCTCGAGATGGGAGGTATTTAGCTTTTCACTGGCTGGCTTTCCTTTATTGAAATTTATAGAAGCTGCTAGGAAAGAGTCCCGTAATCTGGGAGTGGCAAATTGTACAACAATTGATTTAGGACGATTTGTGCTGTTGTTGAGCTTCATCACACGAGTACAATTACTGATGCATTCCTCTTTAATATCGCAACCAATGCTTTTAGTCAGTAAGAGTCTGACAGATCTCTCCGTCCGCTCCAGGGAAAAAAAGGCGCACCCCAGATCGGCCACCTATAAAACCTTATAATTTTTGAACCAGTGACCGACTAATTCTGATATTTGGCGACAATTTTATATGTTATCAAAATGAAATTCCCTGATGGTGGCCATGTCAGTGTCAGTCACACTACTTTGATTTCAATTTTTCACTTTTTAGTGGTACCCCGGCCCTAAGGTGTTTTTGGTTGTTTCTTCGTATTTTAATACCGACAACCAAACCGTCTTCCGAAATTAATTTTAACTTTATAGTGTTTTTTATTTATTTGGAAGTCGGTTGATTTCTTTTTATAAAAGGTTTTTTCAAACTTTTTTATTTTATTTTACACTAGCGGACGTCACGCGGTTTCATCCGCGTAGATCCCGTTCCCGGTAGGAGTACGGGGATAAAATATAGCCTATGTTACTCGCTGATAATGCAGCTATACATTGCTGAAAGAATTTTTCAAATCGGTCCATTAGCTTTTAAGTTTATTCATTACATACAAACAATACAAATCTTTCATCTTTATAATATTACTATAGATATAGACTGCTGATCGCAAATGAACGAATGTGAATATGAAGACCGGTTGGCCTTTCCTCAGTCAGGTCTCCTTAAAACTTCTAAAAATACCTACCTACCACAAAACCACTTTATTACAGCTATAGTACGTACCATTATTATAACCGGCACATATCTTGTCTCCCGTGATGTTCTCAGTGAAAGTCAGCGGGGTGATCTTGTAGCACTCCTGCACGGGCACGTACGGCATGTCCACCACTTTGAGGATCGGCGAGACCGGGCCGCTTTCTGCTGTCAAACCGAAGCCTGCTACCTGAAATTGTAGTTTTAGGTGTTAAGAGGGCTATAACATTTTTTCTTGGATTTGAGCGTTTGACTCGAGTTTTGATGTGTGATTATGGTTTATATATAGTCACAAATAAAAAAAAATATATGACCAAGAAAGTTTGATTCTTTTTCTTCGTAAATTAGTAAAAACCTTATCTCTGCAAAGGATGTTTCATAAAATTTTACTTTAGGCATCTTTTGATGCTTTGTAACATCGAAGATTTAATAATTTAGTCATTAATGAAAATGTTTATGGTACAACTGTATCTTCTACTTTGGAGTGCTTTATTCAATTTATTATGTTTCATACAGTAATACACCAAAAATAATTCCGTAAAACAGAGAGTTACTGATAATTTCTCGTCCGAAATTATATTTTTTTTTCTATGAAAATATAATCCAAATTCAAACAAAAAGTAACTAATAACTAAGGTTAGGTACTATGTTACCTTGCTTGAAAAAAAAAGATTATTTAAATGTAAAACAATATTTTTAAACAATTGTTGTATACAGCGCTACAATCACTATAAATCTCGGGAAACGCGGTCTGTAGCTTTATTCCGGGCCAAGCGCTCGATTTTGTAATAGCGCCCTTAAGAGCCCTATCACAGAATTGCGTTTTCACTCACAAAACTGCTGACTCATCGCATTATGTAGAAGTTAGGCAGTTGCAATTACGTTTATTTTATGGTTTATTATTAATTTATTTAATGAATATTTATTAAATTTTCATATCAGCTATGGTTTATTTGATATAAATTTTACGTACCTACCAAATAATATTAATGTACTAGCTGTGCCCGCGACTTCGTTCGCGTGGATGTCGAAAAATATCTGTTGCATAGATAAAATTTACTTTAAGTTAATACCTTGCGTATCCTGATCTGTCTCAAAATTAATGCAGGACACTCTATCATCTCTTCCGGTTGAAATGCCGATTAGCCCGGGTAATCTCCTGGTACACCTAGAGGTAGGTATCAAAATCAACAAAACCGACTATCGAACGAACGGTGGTAGGTAGTCTTCAAACTACGAAACAAAGAAACTGATAAATAAAGTTGATTCTTAATTTTGTCCAGCCAGCAAAAAGAAACAGTTTCTTTGATTTTCCCTGACAATTGCAGATTACAGAACACCGATTAATTTTTACATTTTATGTTAAACAGTTCTACCGGGTTTATAGAATCGATTTACTTTGTAAGAATAATCGAATTTTTAAATCGATATTTAGTAGGTACTGAAAGAGGAGACTTATTAAATGAGGAGCTCGTAGCTAAATAATAACAGTCGCACGGGTCGATTTTCATGGTTTACCAAGGTGGCTCTGTGAATAGTTGGCCATATTATTTTACATACCGCGACTTCGCCGTATTTATCGGAAGCTGATCCGAATATAGTAGGGAAAAGTTTAAGCATATATTAAAAAAGACAGACAATACCATTTGGCCCCAATTGGGGCTGACGGTCCTTGAGAGAGTAACTCTGCCGTTTTATTGTCCTTTTCATTGAATGGCGGTTAATCAGCGGCCTAAATGATCCCCAATGCGCAAATGTGTCAAAGCGGCGAATGGGTCTGTCATGTGACAACATTTAATGAACAGGCTGGCAGATGCTTAGGCCGTCTATGAATAGGGTAGGTGTGACGAAAATATAATTATGAATTTATTTATTTTTTGGGAATCCTAAATTCTATTAAATGCCGGGATGTCACTTAGGCCGTCTCCCTAGTGGATAAAGGAAATTGAAACAAAATTACGTTTGTAATCTGTGCCCAGTTTTGCTAACTGTAGATTAAGTGTTTTTCGCAAATCATTTCAGTTTTTTACCATGAAGCATCATCTGCCTAGCCTTTTCCCAGCCATATTGGAGTCAGCTTCCATTCAAACGGGATTGGAGCGGCTGCCTACCAGACCTCTACAACCCTACAATACTGGGTAACACGATACTTCTTGGCAAGACTGTAGGTGTCAGATTTGTCGGCTTCTGACAATCCGTAAAGACTGCCTGAGATCTCTTCTCGGTAGGTATGTTAAAATGGTCACCCATCCACAGACTGACCTTGGCAAGCCTTGCTTAACCTTGAAGATCGACCCGGGTGGCTATTATATTCTGTGGTACGTAGGAATCTCGGTATGTTAAAATGGTCACCCATCCACAGACTGACCTTGGCAAGCGTTGCTTAACCTTGAAGATCGACCCGGGCGGCTATTATATTCCGTGGTACGTAGGAATCTCGGTATGTTAAAATGGTCACCCATCCACAGATTGACCTTGGCAAGCGTTGCTTAATCTTAAAGATCGACCCGGGCGGCTATTATATTCTGTGGTACGTAGGAATCTCGGTATGTTAAAATGGTCACCCATCCACAGACTGACCTTGGCAAGCGTTGCTTAACCTTGAAGATCGACCCGGGCGGCTATTATATGTATTCTATGGTACGTAGGAATCTCGGTATGTTAAAATGGTCACCCATCCACAGACTGACCTTGGCAAGCGTTGCTTAACCTTGAAGATCGACCCGGGCGGCTATTATATTCTATGGTACGTAGGAATCTCGGTATGTTAAAATGGTCACCCATCCACAGACTGACCTTGGCAAGCGTTGCTTAACCTTGAAGATCGACCCGGGCGGCTATTATATTCCGTGGTACGATTGGTAATTTAAACTTGATCAAGGTATTTTCTAATTGTAATAATAAATAAATATTACTGTCAAAATATAAGTGTTCGGTCTAAGCAACCGAACACTTGCTAACGCAGCAGTTTACAACAATTGTACTTGTATCTAAGTGACAATTTTATGTATACTTTAACATCAGCGCATTTCCATACGTCAAACGGACCGGGTGCATTCAAAACATTCAACATTAACATTTACTTTAAGACATTTAACATTAGCCTTGAAGAACTTCTAATAAACAGTTTCAATCCAAATCCAAACAGTGCTTTTATATTACCTACGACCTTGCACCCCGCACATATTGGTCCTTCGAGCCGGATTCGCGCGCGTTTCGAAAAGTAATCGCGAGTGTTGCGTATACAACAGTTAGGTGTGTTGTGGACTAAGGTGGTATTCTGGACTGTTTGGAGACTGGATTACGCTCCTGATCCAAGGAAAACATCAGCGGTGGTATAACAGCAAACAACAAGTAAGATCTTTCCATTATTTTCTACCCCTTGGGAGATTTTACGTTCTTAAACAACGGGCGAAATGGCTGAGCTTTACGAAGTCCAACTGACGCTCGCCATCAACATCGAAAAGATCGGAGTTAATTTGAAGAAGACCAGTGTCCAAAGACGAACGTTCGAATACTTGAAAAGGTGTTTGAGCAATTTAGAAGAATACTGGAAGGAGTATCAATTTAACCACGATCGCCTTTCAACTGAAGTAAGTAAGTCGCATGCATATTTTACGAAACAGGAGTATGAGAAAACAAGCAAGTCGTACCAAGCTGTCAAAACACTAATCGGCCAGATGCATCAACAACTGCTGGAAGCTCCATCTAGAAGTGATGAACAGGAGTTTGCAGAGGAACAGCAGCTGGGAGAAGATGGTCGTCAATCTTCGGAGTTGGGTCAAGAAGCCCGAAGTGCTTGGATGGTAAATCAGGGTACAAACAGCAAACTTGACGAAATGCTTCGCAAGCAGGTAGCTAATTTTAAGGCTTTCCTAAGAACGGTCTCTAACATTAACTTGGAACTTATTTCCGACAAATGGGAATTTGAAGACGTCCTCAAAACATTGCAATCTAGGTGGATAGCAATTGATACTCTGCATTGGGAAATCGATTCTGAAATAAGCGAAGAAAATGGAGAGTATGAAAAAACATTCTTGAGTCATGAAAAGCAATACAACAGTCTGAAGAAGGCGATTAATACTAAAATGTGGTCCGTGGCTCATAGAGAAAAAACTACACCTACATTAGAAATACCCGTTTTCAGCGGAAATTATAACCAGTGGATGTGCTTCAAGGATTTGTTTCAAGAAGCAATACATAACAATCCGTCGATTTCAAGTGCCCAAAAAATGCAGTTTTTAAAAGGAAAGGTCAAAGGGGAAGCTGAACGGCTCATCCAACATTTACCAATCAGCGCAGATAACTATTCCGTATGCTGGGATATTCTGCATCATCGATATAACAACAAAAGGGCTATATTCTCTTCTCACATGAACATTCTTCTAGGATTGCCCAACATGCAACAGCAGTCCTTACAACAAATCAAAAAACTGCATGACACAACATTAGAATGTCTGAATGCTGTCCGCAATTTAGACATTGATACAACATCGTGGGATCCTATGGTGGTACACATCCTATCTCAAAAACTAGACTCCGACACGTATACCGATTACATAGAGTCTTTAAAAAACTCGCGCGAGCT
Organism: Lacanobia wlatinum; assembly: GCA_947578705.1. NCBI lineage: Eukaryota > Metazoa > Arthropoda > Insecta > Lepidoptera > Noctuidae > Lacanobia > Lacanobia wlatinum. The sequence continues at coordinate 10,876,123 of OX388052.1, read as the reverse complement.
ACCAGTACTTCAAGAATTTATGGATTTCCTGGAGACTAAATTCATCAGTTTGGAGTCAGCTCGTCGCAAACAAGACAACCCCCAACAAAAGGGGTATAACAGCCAACAACATTCCTCAACAGGTTTCAAGAAACATAACAACAGTGGGAATAATGGAACCTTGAAAAAGACACTACACGTGTCGAAGTTCAAATGTCCACATTGCAGTGGCGAACATGGCCTCTACAATTGCAAAACTTTCTTGGAATTGCCCACTGAACAAAAGCTTGCAATTACGCAAAAATTGCAGGTGTGCACTAATTGTTTATTTAGCCATAATGGCAACCAGTGTACTTCAACAAAACGATGCCGCAAATGTACAGCTTATCATAACACGATATTACATGACGCCTTTGTAAGGCCGACGGGCTCTCAAGTTTCTAAACATACTGAACCGACGGTGAAGGTCTCTAATGCATCACAGCATGATAATGCAGAGATTTTGCTTAAAACAGCTCTCGTGAAGGTTATGGCAGCCGACGGGACTTATCACAACATGCGTGCTCTTATCGACCAGGGTTCGCAGATATCTCTAATAACCGAAAAAGCCGCTCAGTTGTTAAAGATAAAACGCCAAAAATGCAAAGGGATTGTTCTAGGCGTAGGCGCAAAGGAAAACAACTTAAAAGGGTCAGTTCACATAACATGCAAGTCTACAAACAGTGACTACGCTTTTACAACTGAGGCCATGATTATGAACAATCTACTTAAAAATCTCCCCAACCAAACATTTTCGAAACCTTCATGGTCATTCACAGAAAACATAACATTGGCGGATCCGGAGTATTACATTAGTAGGCCAGTTGACTTATTACTCGGAGCCGAAGTCTACGCTAACATTATCATGGAGGGAATCATCAAGGGGACTAACACAACACAGCCTATCGCTCAGCAAACCCACCTGGGGTGGATATTGTGTGGAGGCTCAACAAAAACTTTTCAATGTAATGTAGTTCTGCACAACTTGGAAGACTTGCATAAATTCTGGGAAATAGAGGACATAACAGAACAGACCAATCTATCTGTCGAGGATCAGAAATGCATTACGTTTTACTTAGATACCACAACTAGGAAACAAAACGGGCGCTACGAAGTCAGGCTTCCGTTAAAGGAAAACATAGAAAACCAGTTGGGTTCCTCAAAACAAATGGCTTTAGCTCAATTTCGAAATTTGGAGCGCAAGTTTCAGAAACACGAGACGCTAGCCCTACATTACAATATGTTCATGACTGAATATTTACAATTAAAACATATGAAGCTAGCTTTGCAAAGTAACATGAAACCGGAGTGCTACTTGCCTCATCACGCTGTGCTACGAGAGGAATCGACTACAACAAAATACAGGGTTGTTTTTAACGCATCTGCGAAAACATCTTCAGGATTCAGCCTCAATGATTCGATGCATAAAGGACCCAACCTTCAACAAGATCTGCAACTATTATTGCTAAAATGGAGGCAATACCAATACGCTTATACAGCAGACATCGAGAAGATGTATAGGCAGATCCAAGTACATGAATTGGATCAACCTCTACAAAAAATAATTTGGCGCAACAATGCTCAATGCCCTATACAATCTTATCAACTCATAACGGTAACATATGGAACAAAGGCGGCTCCATTTTTAGCTCTAATGACGCTGAAGAAATTAGCAGCAGACGAACAGAAAAATTATCCTGACGCGGCTCAGGTGTTAGACAAAGATTTTTACATGGATGACCTTGTACATGGGTGTCATTCTATTGAACAGGGTAAGAAACTCATATCAGATTTGATGAATTTACTACATTCCGGAGGTTTTAATTTACGTAAATGGGCCTCCAACGAACCAACACTAATCAAAGACATTCCGAGTCATCGAAATCCTGACACAAACATTGTATTCAACTTGAAATCGGAGTCAACCTCAAAAACACTGGGTCTGTGTTGGAACACAAACAAGGATAAATTCTTCTTTCGTTGCGAATTTTCTAAACAGACTTCAAGGCCAACAAAACGCAACCTACTATCGGAAATATCGAAATTGTTCGATCCGTTAGGCTGGTTGACACCTTTATCAACTAAATTAAAATTACTGTTCCAAAAACTATGGGAAAACAATTTACATTGGGATGAGGAAGTGTCCGATAACATTTTCAACGATTGGGCCAAAATAAAAGCAGACCTAGATAACATAAACAGCTGTGATGTACCAAGATGGTTAAAGAACAACAGTGATGACATCATCGAAATTCATGGGTTCTGTGATTCGTCCATGAACGCATTTGCATGCGTAGCTTATGCGCGCATAAAACATAAATCGGAAGTAATACTCATCGCCGCAAAATCTAAACTCGTGCCGCATAATTTCTTATGCGGCACGAGTTTAGATTTTGCGCCCTTACGTTGCCAAAACTGGAACTTAGTGGCGCATACCTACTCTCTAAACTAGTAAATAAAATACAACAGGCATTAACAAATAGACTAGAAATATTTGGATGGACGGATTCGAAGGTAGCACTCGGCTGGATACAGGGTGAGCCTAACCGATGGAAGGCGTTCGTCGCAAATAGGGTTGCCAAACTCACAGAAACAATGCCTCCTGACTGCTGGCGTTATGTAAAATCATCGGATAATCCAGCGGATTGTGCCAGCCGTGGGATGTTAGCTTCGCAGTTGAAACAACACACATTGTGGTGGCAAGGCCCCCAATGGCTGAAAACATGGACTCCTGAAGCAGAAACTGAAAAACAATTATTTATCATCAATGAGGAGGTAAAAACAGTTAAAAAACAAGTCAATATCGTCCAAGAAAGCCCAAATATCATCGATTATTTCTTAGAAAAATACAACAGTACAAAGAAAATAACACATTTATTGTCATGGATATATCGAGCGATAACACCTGCACGTTGCCGTAAACATTTGCCGAGCTATCTCACATTACAAGAGTTGCGCAAAGCTAAAACAACCATAATAAAATATGTGCAAAATAAGGAATTTGCGACGGAAATAGAAAATATGCGCAAACATGGTAGCGTTGGTTTAAAAAGCCAATTATTAAACTTAGATCCCTTCATTGATCACCACGGATTGTTACGTGTTGGGGGGCGTTTGAAAAACGCTAACATTAGTGAGGAGATGCGGCACCCGATAATCATACCACACAAGTGTCGGTTGGCGGAGATTCTCATCGACGAAGCACATCAACTAACATTTCACGGCGGACCACGTGTGACACTCGCCAAACTACGTCATTACTATTGGATGACGAGTGGGAACAATGCTACCAAGAAGCAGATAAGAAAATGCGTGATTTGCCGAAAACATGAATCAGGAAGACAGTATCAACTAATGGGCGATCTTCCCGAGGAGCGATGCAACCCCGCTCCACCCTTCTACCACACAGGCGTCGATTACACGGGGTTTGTGGAAATTAAAACAAACAAAGGACGTGGAGTGAAAACAACTAAAGGATACGTGGCGGTTTTCATTTGCATGGTAACAAAAGCCGTGCACTTGGAGCTGGTTTCGGACTTAACAAGCGCTGCCTTTTTGGCTGCATTGAAGAGGATGGCAGCTAGACGAGGAGCTCCTCGACATCTTTATAGCGACCAAGGAACTAATTTCGTTGGCGCCAGCAACATTTTGGAAAATGAATACCAACAACTACAACAAATCTTCCACGATAGTTTCTTGGCAGAAGTGACCGAAATGAAAATCGAATGGCACTTTAACGCACCATCATGGCCGAGTGCCGGAGGCTTATGGGAGAGAGCTGTCAGAAGCCTTAAGTTCCACCTTAAGCGAGTAATTGGTGAACAGAGGCTCACATTTGAGGAGTACTCGACTATTCTTGCTCAACTTGAGGCTTGCTTGAACACTAGACCTCTGTGCTCCATAACAGAAAACATAGAAGATCTCGACTTTTTAACACCGGCACACTTTTTAACAGGACGCACAGGCTTAACAGTTATTGAAACAGAAAAGGATGCCAGGACACGTTGGCATTTAATCCAGAAGCTATCCGAAGACATTTGGAGAAGGTGGAAGTCAGAATATCTCAGCCAACTAACAGCGAGAAGTAAATGGCTGAAACCACAACAAAATTTGAAAATAGGCGATTTGGTCGTCATTCAAGAAAACAACATACCTGCTGGAAAATGGGCTATGGGAAGAGTGGTAGATGTCCACCCGGGCAGAGACGGACTTGTACGGGTGGTATCCTTAAAAACCAAAAATGGAATCGTGAAGAGACCTATCATAAAGCTTTCCCTATTACCTATAAATTCGCCGGAAACAAGTGAACAAGAACATAAAACAGAAGAAACACAAACAGAAGAGAACATAACAAGAAAAAGGAAAACACCAGTAAGACTAGGCCTTGTCAACTTCATTTCTTTGGCTCTAGCATTAACATTATTTATGTCAATCGCAATCAACACTGCACATGGCATGATGTATAACATTACAAAATTAAGGAATAATCAGTCCTTATATTTTGATCCTGTGGCCAAAATGAATCTCATCCGAGACAAATGGACTTTAGTCGTCTATTACAATATGTCACCCTACTGGGAGGGCACGACAGCGCTAGAAAAACTATTAACTCGTTTAGATAACACATGTACTAATATAAACAGCGGTGTGTGTAACATGATAGTACCACAACTACAGCACGAGTTCGTCGAACTAAAATACTACAACACGCTCCTGCTGACACAACAATTCATGGCACACTCCAGACAGCGTCGTGGGCTTATCAATGGATTAGGCTACGTGGCGAATTATCTCTTCGGCGTATTGGATGAGCGTTTCGCGGAACAATACACTAAGGACATAGAACTTATAAAGCGAAATCAAAATCATTTGGCAAAATTATGGAAAAATCAAACATCTGTTGTAGAGTCAGAATACAACATTCTGAAACGAACTGAAAAGATTATCCATAAGCAACATAAAACTATAAATCAACATTTAGATACATTGGACAGATTAACAAATGGGGTTCAGCTAGCAATGAGTAACATAAGTGCAGTACAAGGACAAATCGTAACTGCGTTGACTGCAAATACTTTGCTCCAAACATTAAGGGGGAATCAAGATACTTTACTAGACACTTTGACTGACATTCGCCATGGTCAGTTTAACATACATTTATTAACGCCTAAACAACTACAACAAGAACTCAACGTCATTGCTGGCCAACTTACGGATGATATAATACTACCTATCGATCAAACTGATGTGAGAAAACTATATCATCTATTGCAAATTAAAGCACGGACTACTGAAAAATATTTCATATTCCAAATAACATTCCCATTAATCAGCAGAGATCGATATAAATTATACAGAGTTATACCGATTCCCAAACAATTCGGTAAGAATATGACAAGCATTCTGCCAAAATCACAATACATGGCAGTGAATCTAAAAAAGGACTCATACATACCAATAAACAATGATGAGCTTTCAACATGTCTCACTCAGGAAGAGACGTACATGTGCTTACTTAAGAAGCCTGTTTACCATCTAGGCAGTGACAATAACAATTATTGCAATCTCAATAATGAGACTAACCAATGTAAAATTGAACAAACTTTATGTTCAAATTTATGGGTACCGTTGAACGATCCATCTGAGCATTTATATCATTGCTGTAACAACTATTCTATTAAAATAATTTGTGGAGAGCATATCACAGTCGAACAACTCAACCAAGCAGGAGTAATATACCTCGGACCAGGTTGTGTTATCAAAGGGCAAGATTTTACCTTGCATGCAAACACAAAATTTGACAACAACATAACGGTTCAGTCAAATATTTACGTACCCAAGATTGACCAACTAAACTACATTATCAATGTAAGCATACCGATGGAGAAGTCTCACGACAACCAAACTGAGGTAGACGAAGTAGATGACGACTTACTCAAAATCTACAAACAAATCAAGCAGATGAAAAACAGCGACGTAGAACTAGATGAGATGTTGTCACCACATGACATCCATCACTACGTGGTAAGCTACACTCTCGTGCTGGTGGCGGCTGCGGGCACGGCCGTGCTCCTGTGGCGGTGGCGACGACGCCGCATGCGACGCGTGCATATCTCCCCAGACATCGAGCTACGAAGTGTTAATGACGCGAGTGCTAGTGCTTGTGTGCGGCTACATAACAAGGCTGACCGTCAGCCCAGTGCTCAAAGTGCAGTGCAAGTGTGAGTGGTTAAAAAACAAAATTAAGCGTGTTCGCCAATCTTAAACAAAAACTAGAGACATTAAGATTATCTTAAGTACTTCTCTAAACGCTATTGTTTCTTAATATCTTAAGAATCACCACTAACATTAGATTACTATCATCTTAGCTAACATGATTGTATTATCATCAACTCATCTCAACTACATCTTTGCCGCCCCGGAATATGTTCGGTCTAAGCAACCGAACACTTGCTAACGCAGCAGTTTACAACAATTGTACTTGTATCTAAGTGACAATTTTATGTATACTTTAACATCAGTGCATTTCCATACGTCAAACGGACCGGGTGCATTCAAAACATTCAAAATTAACATTTACTTTAAGACATTTAACATTAGCCTTGAAGAACTTCTAATAAACAGTTTCAATCCAAATCCAAACAGTGCTTTTATATTACCTACGACCTTGCACCCCGCACAATAAGTTCAAACTTAGAAGCTCACATGTTACGATAAATGAAACGATATGACTTAATGTTTTATTTTTCCTTCACAAAATAATATATAATACGCATTCATTCATGAAACAGTTTTAAACTGTTACTATTTAATCTCAATAGATGGCGGTGCATGTATGTGCTTCACGTAATGAAACTTTAAACGAAACCTTTAAATACAAATATCTTTTGAAAGAGTGAACCGATTGCGATGAAACAAAAACTAAGTTATACCTCCAGTTACGTACAATTTTAATGCGTGAAAGTTATCTACGTTATTTCTGTACTTTTGACGTGATGCCTGCACATCCAAACAGATAAACAGACAAAAATTCCAAAAATGATGGAAATGGGTTCTGTAAGTTACCCTTTATCTCCCTAGCTAATTTTTTTTAAATATTTTGAATGTACAAAAACGACTCTTCAACAGATTTATTATATGTATGGATTGAGGAGAAATGTACAGTTAATTCTGAGCATTTTTTAGTAGCTTTTATGGATTTGAATGGATTTTGTTTTACGGATATTCCATTCTTATTTCAAATTTCTGAGGCCGCTATGCACGAAACCACTATTTAAGGAATATTATGATATTTTTTTCATTTCATTAAGTTAGTACACTAGTTCAATCCACGAGCTCGAAAAAGTGCCGTCGCGCTTTTCATGAGAACATCGAAATTTTTATGAGAAAAATGCGAAAAGTGAGGCCACTATATTCAATACTAATAACTATTCTCAAGTTAATATACTTAATGTATAAAATAAAAAAATAAAAATTCCATACTTATACATACATTGTAATTACACATTAAAAATTTCCACGCGAACGAAGTCGCGGGCAACAGCTAGTTAATCTATATAACATCACGCTACGACCAATAGGAGCGGAGCATTTATGAAAAACCGGCTAAGTGCGAGTCGGACTCGCCCACCGAGGGTTCCGTACAAATTACTTTATATAAAGACTGTAGTTTTAATTAATTAATTACAAATGTATAGTTTTCAGACTTTTTCCAATACTTGTAGTATAAGACGGTATTACTTGTAGTTCTAGGTCAACGGGAAATACCCTAAACATTTTGATTCCCTTGAGACTGTCGAAATACACGTTTTTTGCGGCAAACGACCGTATCTTTTTTTTAAGTTAACTTAGAAGTTTGATTTTTTCACAGCTGCAAGGGGCCATAGATCTGAGTATACGGTTTTCTAGAAGAAAACCGTAACCGAAGAGTATACGAATTTCAACTCGATACCTCCACGCGTTCCCGAGATAACCGGTCTTGACTGACAGACGGACGGACAACAAAGTGAAAAGGGTTCCGTTTTTACCTTTTGAGGTGCGGCAGCCTAAAAATGTGTCGCAGACGGAGTTGCGCGAGTCAGCTAGTATAATGTAGCGTTGTATGTGTGTATGTGTGTTTGTTTGTTTGAACGCAATATTGACTGGAACTGCCAGTCGGATGTGGAAAATTCTTAAGTACCTATTTGTTAGCCACATTCACGAGGAAGGCTATGGGCTATACGGGAATGGTAAAAACGCGTACGAAGTCGCGGGCAAAAGTATTAGTAGAAGTGGCTTCGATTTCTTACCTTACCGAGGTTGCCTTTCTGCAGCTGTCGATCATTCAGGTCCTTCCGGAGGCTCAGGCACACTGGCCTGACGTATGTGTAGTACACGAACGGCGTCTCCAGGATCAGGATAGCTAAGTCATCTTGAAAGTTGGCTGAGGAACCTTTGAAGTGCTCCGGCAGCTCAATGGATTTTAGCTGTTGAAGTAAAACTTACATTTAAACTGTTACGGAAGGTTTAAAGTACCATGGCTCATGGCTGAGCAGTGAGTCACAAGTGTTCAGGGTTAAGCTACCTTTCGTTGAGGTCGATCCGTGGATGGGCCACCATACGAGTACAGGTAGAATTAAACCTAATGTCAACTCGGTATTCTGTGAGTCGCTGCACAGTGCAGTGGCGAGGGAGACATTACTAAGCATGAATCGAATTAAGCCTATTTTAGATATTGAAAGGGAGCGTAGGGCATTGTCTGTCCGTGGTAATATGCTGGCGCACAGGTTCGCTCGGTGTTTTTGGCAGACGTTCTACACCAGTGGCTTGTGGGCGAAATTTACACAAAGGGCCTACAATGCTCTGCGCGTCCAATACAATAATGTGTTCAGGGGACTGTTCTGGCTTCCTCGATACTGTAGTAGTGCATCCGGTATGTTTGCGGATGCTAGTGTAGACGACTTTTACGCAAGAAGGTTGCTTCGGTAGTGCGACGTGTGCGAGGGAGCCGAAACAGTGTGCTGAGAATGGTGGGCGATAGACCGGTGCTGCTAGGTAGGTTTACAGTGCTTCATGTTACGGGAGGCAGGTAGTCATTCTGGCCTACATATTGCTCACAAGGCTTATGATGTATGTGTATTCTATTTGTTTATTTATTAATTTTTAAATATTAATAAATTATTATATTGTAATAATTAATTTGTAATGTGTGACCAATATTAAACAATTTCGATTTTTAATAATATAATATAAATGATTTTTATTTTATTTATTATATAAAGTATACATGTAACGGGACCAACTGCCTCCATGGTCGAGTAGTTCAGGCGTTTGCCTTGTGACCCGGTGGTCGTGGGTTCGGTTCCCACGGGAAGCATACTTTGTAAAGTTGTTTCTATTTTTTTTTTTTTTTTTGGGACAAGCCCGCCACACATTCCCAACCACTGCAACTCCTGAAAGCCAGAATCAACAGTGGCGACCACCAGAAAAACGCCGAGCCAATGAAGCCCGACGAGTCCCGGAGAAACGATTTAACTGTCTTGGATCCTGCAACGAATTTAATCAGAAAAGTACAGCGGAGGAGTAGGAAAATAAATATATGTATAATTTCCACTTGTTTCTAGTTTGTCTAGGACATTGCAGGCTTGAATCACCTGATTGTCTAATAAAAAGATGATTCCGTGCTTCGGAAGGCACGTATAAGCCGGTGGTCCCGGCCGCCAAATGGCGGTCGTCAAATTACCATGTCAGAGGCCCTTGAGGCGGTTTAGAAACTCTGACACTAGGGTGTGTGGGGTCGTTTAGACCTTACTACCCACAAGATAAGAAGATCGAACGGGATTGTTGATGTACCTACTTAGTAATAAGGATGGGGGACTCCTATGGCTATGGTTATATTTTATCGGTATAAAGCGCTGTCACATCTATATATATAAAAATGAATTGCTGTTCGTTAGTCTCGCTAAAACTCGAGAACGGCTGGACCGATTTTAATCATTCTTTTTTTGTTGGATTCGCCAAAATACAGGGAAGGTTTAAAAGCAAAAAAAAAATGGGTAGGTAGATAGGGTAGGTAGGTAGGGTAGGTAGGTAGGTAGGGTAGGTAGGGTAGGTAGGGTAGGAGTTGGGTAGGAGTAGGGTAGGAGTACGGTAGGAGTACGGTAGGAGTAGGGTAGGAGTAGGGTAGGAGTAGGGTAGGGGTAGGGTAGGAGTAGGGTAGGAGTAGGGTAGGAGTAGGGTAGGAGTAGGGTAGGAGTAGGGTAGGAGTAGGGTAGGAGTAGGGTAGGAGTAGGGTAGGAGTAGGGTAGGAGTAGGGTAGGAGTAGGGTAGGAGTAGGGTAGGAGTAGGGTAGGAGTAGGGTAGGAGTAGGGTAGGAGTAGGGTAGGAGTAGGGTAGGAGTAGGGTAGGAGTAGGGTAGGAGTAGGGTAGGGTAGGAGTAGGGTAGGAGTAGGGTAGGAGCAGGGTTGGAGTAGGGTAGGAGTAGGGTAGGAGTAGGGTAGGAGCAGGGTTGGAGTAGGGTAGGAGTTACATTATAGATGAAAATTGTGACGCAGACGAAGTTGCGCGGGTCAGCTAGTTGATATATAAAAAATCCAAGATGCACAGTCTCGAACAAATGCAACACTCGAAACTGTCGTCGAAAACTGACATGTATCAAGTGTCATGTGAGAGTTGTGTGTAGTTATACTATAAACAACTTTTTTTGCAAATTCAACCTTACACGGATCGCTTAAAGTTGTTTTTACAAAGCAGTGCAGTATGGCGAGCGATGCGAGACTGTTTGAAACTAGCGCACAATTATACATTATGCGCTTGTTTTTTGCGGACGTTTTTGAGATGCTGAGTGTGTGTCTTGGATATTTTATATATCAATGGCTGTCATCTAATGTTTTGTGGTGCTGGAACTCGTCTGCCTCATGGAACAAACATTTGAAACAGTTGAATGTAATACAGCATTCAATTGTTTCAAACACTGGGAGTTTATAGACGACTAGCGTTTGCCCGCGACGCGTACGCGCATATCAAGTTTTTTTCCCGTTCCCATGGGAATTTCGGGAAATCCTCTCTTAGTGCTCCCCTACACTCCCCAAGGAACCTACATGCCAAATTTCAGCTTTCTACGACCAGTAGTTTCGGCTGTGCGTTGTCTGTCAGGCACTCAATCACTCAGTAACGGAAGAATCTATACTCTATACTAAATATAAAGCTGAAGAGTTTGTTTGTTTGTTTGTTTGTTTGTTTGTTTGCTTGAACGCGCTAATCTCAGGAACTACTGGTCCGATTTGAAAAATTCTTTCGGTGTTGGATAGCCCATTTATCGAGGAAGGCTATAGGCTATATATCATCACGCTAAGACCAATAGGAGCGGAGCAGTAATGAAAATTGTGACGCAGAAGAAGTTGCGCGGGTCAGCTAGTTTAATATATTAGGATTACCTCAGATATCTGTGCGTCTTTGTCGTCTGTATTGTTCCATTCGCTGAATAGCTTGGCTGTGGCCACTATGAACTTAGAGGCGGCTTGCGGCATTCCAAGTTGCCAGAAGCAGTGGCCCGCTGGAAAGGGTAAATATAAATCTATACTAATATATAAAGCTGAAGAGTTTGTTTGTTTGTTTGTTTGTTTGCTTGAACGCGCTAATCTCAGGAACTACTGGTCCGATTTGAAAAATTCTTTCAGTGTTAGATAGCCCATTTATCGAGGAAGGCTATAGGCTATATATCATCACGCTAAGACCAATAGGAGCGGAGCAGTAATGAAAATTGTGACGCAGATTAAGTTGCGCGGGTCAGCTAGTGCTTTAATATAACCTGTAACAGAACAAACGCAATACCTCTTAAGGGGTCATTGAACTTATCATTATGAACAACTTTTACTATGGGACCAACACTGAAATCACGACAAAAAATTCGACTCCCCCATACAGGAGTTACGCGCACAGAAATGTGCGCGTAACTCCACAAAATGTACTGAACAGCTGATTTTTTTTCGCGATTTCGTGATTGGTCCCATAGTAAAAGTTGTTCATAATGATGAGTACAATGAACCCTTAAGAGGTATTGCGTTTATTTTGTAACACTTTGTATAAGCTTTTACTAACGGTCAAGTCTATAATAAAAATATTTACTGCGCTGCAATACAAACGAAAATGATTTGGTTTTGTGACTTTTACAAATATGTATTAATTATATAACAAAACAAGTGCGAGTCGGACTCGCGTGCAAAGGGTTCCGAACGAATTTTTTTTTTTTAACATGTTATTTTAACACTACAGACTTCTAATAGGTTTTCCTGTAATCTTTAGGTAAAGATCTATTATCCCCATTTTATTCAAAATTTTAGGCTAAGTAGTTTCGGAGATAAGTGGGGGGAATGGTCATTTTTTGTCTAATTTCTTGAATAACTTCAAAACCATTTATTTTAAAATTATGAAAAAATATAATTAAAACCCCCACAGTAAGCTCTTTCATTTGATATATCACACGATATTGTTCAAAAAACTTTTTTTTTTAATTTTCTAGTTTGACCCCCAAAAGTGACCCTCGTACTAAAAATTTAATGATTTACGTAACGCGTCCGTGTTTGAGTCATAGAAGTCCATATGTGTACCAAATTCCAATAGAATCGGTCCAGTGGATTCGGAGAAAACTGGCTGTGACAGACGGACAGACAGACACCCGAGTGATCCTATATGGGGTTCCTTTTTTTTCGGAACCCTAAAAATAAAAATGCGGGTAGCGGAGTGGCGCGTAGAGGCTTGTATTCATGCCAATGCAAGAATACAAGCCTTAATGGCCGCGGGTGAAGCCACGGGCACCATCAAGCTTCGAATCAAGTGTCGGGATGGATTTCATTGCAACGTGTTGAGCTGGAGTTATCTGGCATTTACGTTAACGTTGTTACTTTCCGAGGGGGAAGTCACCACCAACATCCAAACTACGGAGGATCGTGAAGTCATCATCTTCTCTTCTTATCCCATGTTACTTGGGGTCGGCGCAACACGTTTTATTTATAGACTAGCTTTTGCCCGCGACTTCGTACGCGCATATCCCGTTTTTTTCCCGTTCCCGTAGGAATTTCCCATTCCCGTATAGCCTATAGCCTTCCTCGATAAATGGACTATCCAACAGTGAAAGAATTTTTCAAATCGGACCAGTTGTTCCTGAGATTAGCGCGTTCAAGCAAACAAACAAACAAACAAACAAACTCTTCAGCTTTATATATTAGTATAGAAGATAACTCTTCATACTTTTCTTCCATATCACTCCACACATTTCATCCATATTTTCTTTGCCCTCCTCTGCATCCATCCACATTGATTGTTTTATGGACATAACGCAGATTCGTGAAATATGATAAACTATCTGCGCCCGCGACTTCGTCCGCGTGGAATAGTGTCTTTGGGAAGCATTTTTAATTATTTTATTAACACATAACGTATAAATACTTTAATGAGCTGTTTGCATTCACATAAACCTTGCATATGTAAGGTTCCATATGTAACCTTACATATGTAAGGTTTATGGAAATATTTCCATAGGTATAAACTTTCATCCCCTATTCCCCTATTGTTATTTTACACTCTTCATCATCATCATCATAACAGCCGAAAGACGTCCACTACTGGACATAGGCCTCCCCCAAGCAACACTCTGTGTGTCATATTTATTTATATCGAACCAACAGCCTTAAAAATAAGTTTCAAGCTTCTAGCTCTAAAAATGACGATACTTCCATACAACTTTTCATCCCCCCTTTCAACCCCTTACAACTCTTTATCGGATTAAAAAGTAGCCTATGTCCTTTCTCAGGCTAGAGCCTGAGAAAGGACATAGGCTACTTACTATCTGTGTGCCAAATTTTTGGCGTGATAGGGCGACAGACAGACAGACAGACTTACTTTCGCATTTATAATATTAGTAAGGATAAATTGACTTACCCGAAATCACAACTGAGTTAGACACAAGGGTCCCACCGCAGATGAGCTCGTGGAAATTTTTGAGCTTTGTAGGCTTCCTGTAGATGGCGACATGCCACGGCAGTTCTCCTCGCATCGCTGGTTTCCCTCCGATGACCAGGCCCACTCCGTCTGGAGTTACGCGACCGCACTCTGGAGACGGAATGGGCATTGAGAAAAAACTGGCCAAGTGCGAGTCCGACTCGCGTGCAAAGGGTTCCGAACCAATTTCATTTTTTTGACATGTTATTTTAACACTACAGACTTCTTATAAGTTTTCCTGTAATCTTTTGGTAAAGATCTATTATCTCCATTTTTTTCAAAATTTCAGACTCAGTAGTTTCGGAGATAAGGGAGGGAATGGTCATTTTTCGCCTAATTTCTTAAATAACTTCCGAACCATTTATTTTAAAATTATGAAAAAAATATAATTAAAACCCTCACAGTAAGCCCTTTTATTTGATACTAGTGGACGTCACGCCCCGTTCCCGTTCCCGTGTGAGCACGGAGATAAAATATAGCCTGTTACTCCCTGATAATGTAGCTATCCATTGCTGAAAGAATTTTTCAAATCGGTCCAGTAGTTTCGGAGCCTATTCATTTCAAACAAACAAACAAACAAATCTTTCCTCTTTATAATATTAGTGTAGATGTAGATGTCACACGATATTGTTCAAAAAACTTAAAAAAAAGCTAGTTTGACCCCCAAAAGTGACCCCCATACTAATAATTTAATGATTTACGTAACGCGTCCGTGTTTGGGTCATAAAAGTCCATATGTGTACCAAACAACAAAATCGTTCCAGTGGATCCGGAGAAAACTGACTATGACAGACGCACAGACAGACACACCCGAGTGATCCTATAAGGGTTCCGTTTTTTGTTCGGAACCCTAAAAAACATAATTTGAATAGAGATTTCGTAGTATGGTAGTACCCAACTGATATGGCTTACCGATGTACCTGCGCAGAAGATGAATTTTGAAAGCGCGGGAAAAACTATTGACCAATTGGCACGCTCCACGCAACGCGCTTCTTTTTCCTGTACCGCTATTGGTCGGCAGCTGCCGCCATGTTAGCGCGGGCCGCGTGGCATGCACGTGAGTTGCGATAGAGACTGAACTAACAGCTGCAGTATATTATGAACCTTATAGTAGTGATCTAAGGTTGATTGTAAATTTGTTTTCTTTCGTTAATCTTCGGGGCCATACTTTTTTTCTGTGCGAACGAAGATTCACGACGCGCCTTGTCAGTTGGGTACCACTGTACGCCCCTATTACTACTTGATTAGTGGAGTTCTCAGGGCGTTAAAGAACCCTAAACTACCGAAAAGGTTTTTGGCGAAAATCATAACGTGAATGGTCTTTTGTATAATATTTTTTTCCCTTCCTTTGAGCTTTATTTATTATATTCCTTTTCACCAAATTTCATGTTTCTAAATGTACGTGAAGAACGTACGATATCTTAAAAGTGTTTGATTTCCTCGATTATGTATGAAAAATATTTTTTTATAATTCTAAATAACTAAAACTCATTTTAAGGAGCAGTCTATCAATTAATAAACATTCGATGAATCGTTCAGTTGAAGTAGCGTTTGTCGATAAAAGGTTGTTTCGAAATAAATTCCATTCGAACAATCGTTCAGTCGACTTTCCGTTAATCGAACAAATTACTATCGAAGTTAAGTTACGGACCCATAACTGCCGTATGTATAAAATGTCAAGCCGCATTTTTTATTCAATGACTCCTCCACGTATCGACAAATTTTCCCCCATCCTCTGAGCGAAATTTTGGATGCCTGCTCCTGCTTCCAACATGGCGCCTCCAACATTTAATCCGCCTCTGACTTTGTCATTTCAAATCAATAAAAAATGACAAAGATAAAGCGCATCTTATTTAGTTTAGAAAAGGGGCTGGTGAAATCAAATTGTTGAACCAACGCGTGACAACGTGAATTTACAACTCATTAAATTATTACGTGTAAGTAAGTTATTTTATTGTTTACGTGACAAGAGAAAAAAATACCATGTCTAATATTTTTTGACCATCCAACTGATTGGGTTGAGCAAATAGTTTTATCAGGGAAAAACCTTACTGTATACCACTGAAATCGTAACAAAAATAAAATAGCCCATACCTGGTCTGCATTTAACGACACGGTTCCATTGCCCATCGCTTTCACATCGCATATAGCGAAGATCTTCACTAGAGAAGTAGTTAGGGGTGTTACACTCAGGTTGGACGACAGTCCCAACTGGCTCAGAAGACTTGCAGAGGCGACGACCTTCGAGGGCGCCGGACAGCTTGCAGTAATAGTGGACGGAGACATGGGGGACTAGCTTGCAGAATGCTGAAAAAAATAGTTGGTTAGTGATCCAAGTGAGCAAATTTGGTTATTGCATTCGAGGAGGGAGGGCGAGTGCGTTGTGGAGCTGGGAGTGCAATGCCTGACGCTCATTTGTATTAAAACACGTTTTTACATACATTATCATAAGCATCATAGGCCTCCCCTCCCACAAGGTGAACCGAAGAACTGGTGAGGGTCGCGGGTAGCTGATGGATGCGAGACGCGCAGGACCAGTTGTTGCGGCGACACGGCAACGGCAGTAATGGAAGTCTTTCGGCTGATATGATGAAACACCATACGGCTCGAGGATTTGCAACTATCTAAACTAGTAATAGATTGTGAACCTTAAGACAGTGCAATAACCACAGAAATATAAAAAAAACTATATCTATGGCAATAACAGTCAGTTTGAAGCGGTTATTAAAGCCGTTCTTTATGGGTGTCTGATCTCGTACAAAAATATAATTTTAGTGAAATGTTATGTCCTAGCTGGGAAAACGAAATATCCAATAAAACATTAGTGTATCGAAATCGATTTATCCGTTCAGGAGCTACGAGGGAACATAGAAACGGACATAGGTACTACATACAAGTCCAATTCACAACCCTCTTTCTCGGCTTAGCCGGGTCGTCGGGTAAAAACATGATACTCACGAACACACTGAGGTATCGAGCCATCAGGCGTAGACCAGGTCCCATCCTGGCAGAACACCACATTTTCTCCAACCACGCCATATCCCTGCTCACAAGAGATGTTCAACTGCGCATAGGGTAGACCCTGGCCTGGCGTCGCGTGCGGAGCGTTTGACACCCTGTAGGTACCATGTTCCGGGTAGGGAGGTAGTACACACTGCCCTGATAGAACTGGCCTACTGGAAGAAGAAGACACAAGTCAGAATGCAGTTTTTAGGGTTCCGAACAAAAAACGGAACCCTTATAGGATCACTCGGGTGTCTGTCTGTCTGTCCGTCTGTCACAGCCAGTTTTTCTCCGGATCCACTGGACCGATTCTGTTGGAATTTGGTACACGTATGGATTTCTGTGACCCAAACACGGACGCGTAACGTAATTTTTTTTTTTTAGTATGGGTGTCACTTTTGGGGGTCAAACTAGAAAATTTCAAAAAAAAGTTTTTTGAAAAATATCGAAGCAGGAACGAAACGCATGTAACTAAAAGAGTTATGAGTATAAATGTGGATGGATGGAGAGGGAGAGGAAGGCTAAAGAAAAGATGGATGGATCGTGTGAGGAGCGATATGAAAGAAAAGG
Organism: Lacanobia wlatinum; assembly: GCA_947578705.1. Lineage (NCBI taxonomy): Eukaryota > Metazoa > Arthropoda > Insecta > Lepidoptera > Noctuidae > Lacanobia > Lacanobia wlatinum. The sequence continues at coordinate 10,858,555 of OX388052.1, read as the reverse complement.
GAGTTAGTGATAGCGTGACGACTGATAGGACAGAATGGAAGAATAAAACGTGTTGCGCCGACCCCAAGTTACATGGGATAAGGGCAGGGAGATGATGATGGTTAATAGATAGGCTAGTTTTAAGCCAACGTCTACCGATGTTGGTCTGTGGACAGGTCTCACATACCCAGACTCCTCCGTGCTCCGGAAAGCATGTTAAGCCGTTAGTCCCAGCTGTCATTTGTTGATCTTTGGCAGTCGTAACGAATTATTTTCTTTAGGCTTGTGGCCTCGCCTTTATGTCAATGTTCTACAGCTGACCATGAATAAGAACAATCCGCACACCACATCTTATGGGAGTGTATTATTTGGCAAACTGAACGCAATATTATGTTAGATAGTATTCAGGTTACATCTGGAGTAGTTTACTACACAGACCTCGTAGAAACCAGAACAAATTTCCGTGCGTTCAAGCGATTTTGCCATACCTATTACTGGAATCAAAAGTAGCTCACAATTTAGGACCCATTAGAATTAGTGGTAATATATAATCCGTGGTGCTTGGCAACTGGCCTTAACCCAGTTGTATATGTCCCTTGGTGCCTATTGGCCTAGCTCTATTCTGTCTCCTGCTTGATAAGGAGGGAAGTGGAAATTATATATATATTTTTTTCCTACTCCTCCGCTGTACTTTTTTGATTAAATTCGTTGCAGGATCTAAGACAGTTAAATCGTTTCTCCGGGACTCGTCGGGCTTAATTGGCTCGGCGTTTTTCTGGTGGTCGCCACTGTTGATTCTGGCTTTCAGGAGTTGCAGTGGTTGGGAATGTGTGGCGGGCTTGTCCCAAAAAAAAAGTCGTAACGGATTGTCAGATGCCAGGTAATTTGTGTTCCCTACTTACTGGGTTATGAAGGTCTGGTAGGCAGTAGCTCCACATAAAATACTGGTATTAAGCTGAATCTGGTTTGACTGGAAGCCGACCCCAATCATCATCTGCCTTGCCTTTGCTCATCTATATTTGGTAAAAGGCTAGGCATGCAAAGATATGTAATCTTGTCGTGCAGAGTGGTTAAGCCGTTAGTCCCAGCTGTCATTTGTAGATCTTTGGCAGTCGTAACGGATTGTCAGATGCTAGGTAATTTGTCACCAGTCTTGCCAAGAAGTACCGTGTTCCCTAGTTACTGGATTCTGGAGGTCTGGTAGGCAGTACCTCCACTTAAAATACTGGTATTTAGCTGAATCCGGTTTGACTGGAAGCCGACCCCAATGATCATCAACCTTTTCCCTACTATATTTGGTAAAAGGCTAGACAGATGATGAACCTTAGGGTGGTGCAATATAACATCACCTGTTTTCTACTGCCGGCAGCACTCTGTTGCACAGTTCCGGTGATTCGTCTGATCCGTCGACGCAGTCTTTACGCTGAAAACAGGAAGATATTGTCAGTTTCAATCTTATTCTAATTGTATCTCGGGTCGTGGGGTCCGAGTGCTCATAATTGTTTAATCAGTCATTTTCTAGTCAATGTGTTTTTTTGTGTTGATACATCATTGAATAACGATTAATAATCTGCTTTATTATTATCTTAAAAATATGGTTTTGTGTGTTTTTTTATAACCCTTTTTTATAATTGTATCATAAACAAATAAATTTTGGTGATTTAATTGTCCATTTTGTAATTTTGTATTAATTCAATTCATTTTAGATTTTAAATTCAGCGATATTGTATAATTTCAGGTCAATTAGATATTATAAATAATTATGTTAGTTTATAGCCGTTTTTTCGTGAATGTGGTGTCAACCTTTAATTAATTGTTGTACGTGCAAATGTTACTTTAGATATTAAGTCAGAAATGTATGTAGTGTAAACAATTGTTGCTTAACCTATATAAATAAATAAGATCACTTCGCATGACCCAAGGGCTGGCTTTTACCTCGGGAAAAGGATAAGCATTGCCAATTTGTCATACAATGTGGCATAAATGCTGTCAGCCTTTTGGGCACATTACCAGTGGCCAGCGATGTCGACGAATTTATCGACGCCATATTTTAGATTATTTTTCGTTTTAGTTAGTTAAGACTTTATTATTTAAGTGTATTTTATATAGTAATACTTGAACATACTAACATTTTTAGTACCAATTGTATGTCGAGTTTTAAATGAACTAGTTTTCTTTTTAAGGCTTCGTAATCATGGCCGGCCCCACAGTAACCTTGAGTTTCTTTAGGATAGTGGAACTTTTTATCAATTCAGAGCAATGATTTTTCTGGCATGGTTTTTCAATATTCATCATCATCATCATCGTAGCGGAATGACGTCCACTGCTGGACATGGCCTCCCCCAGGTGTCGGAGTGTGTAGTTTTCAATATTGCATTGAAAAAAATATGGTGCTAATTAAATTCTTCATAGCGTATTGATGATGTATCTGGCTAGACTGGAATCCGGACTCAAAATAGATAGAAGGCTAGGCAGATTTATTAATATCAATATATCTTGCGTTACTGAGTGATTGAGTGACTGAGTGACTCAGAGACAAAACACAGCCGAAACTACTGGTCGTAGAAAATTTGGCATGTGGGTTCTTTGGAGAGTGTAGGGGAGCACTAAGAGAGGATTCCCTAAAATTCCTAGGAACGGGAAAAATCCGAGATATTGTGAAAAAAACAACGGAGCAAATCTACATCGCAACAAAAAGAACCGCGACGCCATCTATCCAACTAGCAGCGAACTACTAAGTTGAAATCCTGCATCGCGCAAGCAGAGTTTACCGTGCGATTTGAACATATACATCAGCCCGAATATCAACTAGCGGGCAAACAACACAACACAATAGTCTGGTCGGAGGATCCTCCCTTTTCAATGGGGGTTTGCAGGACTTTAGTCTCTGTTCCGCTTACCCTCCAAAATATAACTACACAGTCGCAACCATAAGCTAGTTTAGTTATGAAGCTACAATACTGACCCCGTTACAATCCGCCCCCTGGTCCACACACGCCCCGTACGCACACTGGAACAGATGCGCGGCACAGTTTTGACCCGCGCACGCTTGGACCGTCTCATCTGATCCGTCCGGACAGTTCGGGATGCCGTCGCAGTAGTCTGTAGCGGGGATGTTGTTGCCGTCTAGACATCGGAACTTGTCTCTGGAAAAATCAATGAAGTTGGAATGAGCAAAAAACATTCAATAATCGTGCTATCCAAGTTCATCATCATCATCATATCAGCCGAAAGACGTCCACTGCTGGACATAGACATCCCCCAAAGGGGTTTGCCATAATCGCCACGCTTGGCAGGCGGGTTGGCGATCGCAGTGTATGGTGTTACGTTTTACAGAGAACGCTGCTGCCCAATCTCTGGTGAGTCCCTTAGTGGCCTCTTACGACACCCACGGGAAGTGATGGGATGGTATTATTCTTTTACGGCACCATACGGAACCGGCCGACACCATACGGTCATGCAAGTTAATCTTACAAAAAACTAAAATATAGCATCTAAAAATTCCTCCTCAACACTGTGAGCTGGTAATGTGCTTAAGAGACTGGCGGCATTGCCACGTTGAATGGCAATACTTAGTCTGTGCCCAAAGTTAAAGCCAGCTCTTGGGCCACAGGAAGTGTCAACCAGCAAGCTAATGAGTTCATAATGTTCTCATCAGAAGGCTTAAAGTCACCCAAAGGGCAATGGAGACGCCAAAACTTGGAGTATCCTTGCGAGAAGATATGGCTGGATGATGTGGCAACATTTTGGGGAGGTTTAACCTCCCCCAACCCAGTATCTGAGCAACACGATACGTCTTGGTTAGACTGGTGTCCTATTTTCCGGCTTGTAACAAACCATCGGGCATCCAGACGCACTGCATCTTACCATCCCTACCTTGTTGCGATTCCACCAATTCGCACTAAGCGTTTCCAAACGTCTTTTATAATGCGCACAGCAAAGGAGTGGAACTCTCTGCCTGCGTCTGTGTTTCCAAACGCATACAACCCTTATCTCTTCAAAGTTAGAGTGCACAGGCTCCTTCTGGGTAAGCTCGCTCCATCGTAGACTTTGTCTCTGTCATCTCTGACCTAGACTAGAGTCAAGAGCAAACCCATCACAAATAAAAAAAATAAAAAGTAAAACCGGTTACGGTTTTACTTTTTATTTTTTTACTGTAGAAGATCTACAAATGCTTTCTGAAGCACGAAGACTTTCGATATTTGTATGGCCTACAGATAGTTGTTCCGGGTGAATTTGTATGTTTGTAAACGCACCCACGATACAGGAATAATTCCTAGTGTGGAGCAACGTTTTTTTTTTATTAAAAAATATGTTACGGATGGTCTCTGATCCACGGTCCGCCCTCGGTAAGCGTTGGTCACCCACGAATATTGACTCGTGTGGCTTTTATAACTTACTGCCACTGATACTTAGCAACATTTTGGATTGTGAATAAAAAAACTGGCGGTTTTTTTTTACTTTGTTTAGGCATCGGTTTGATCACTATCTCACCTGATGGTAAGCGATGATGCGGTCAAGATGGAGCACGCTTGCCTAGAAGTAACCTATTCACTCTTGACTTAAAGACTCCCAGGATGTAGCTATCAGGAAACACAGACTCTGGCTGGGAATTCCACTCCATGTATTCCACTTGGTGTATATTATCTTACTTGTTCAGCCTGGTATCGTTGCGGCAACTGGGCAGCAGCTCGTCAGACTGGTCGGCGCACTCCACGACATTGTTGCAAGGAGCCGTCCCGTCCACGCACGCGCCGTACGTACATCTGAACCAGTTGCGTTGGCATCTGACGAAGATGTGAACAAACGTTAATGGAAGGAAACAATAATCAATATCGGTTGACAATTGCCGGAGATATCGCTGAACAAACATATACAAAAAAAACTGGCCAAGTGCGAGTCGGACTCGTGTGCAAAGGGTTCCGAACGAATTTAAGTTTTTTAACATGTTATTTTAATAGTATAGACTTCTTATAGGTTTTCCTGTGATCTATAGGTAAAGATCTATAATCTCCAATTTTTTTTAATTTTAGGCTTAGTGGGTTCGGAGATAAGGGGGATAATTATATAAAAATATAATTAAAACCCTCACAGTGAGCCCTTTCATTTGATATGTCACACGATATTATTCAAAAAACTTTTTTAAATTTTATAGTTTGACCCCCAAAAGTGACACCCACACTAAAAATTTAATAATTTACGTAACGCGTCCGTGATTGGGTCACAGAAGTCCACATGTGTACCAAATTTCAACAGAATCGGTCTAGTGGATCCGGAGAAAACTGGCTGTGACAGACGGACAGACAGACAGACAGACACCCGAGTGATCCTATAAAGGTTCCGTTTTTTGTTCGGAACCCTAAAAAACATGCGGGGCAGTCTTTTGGGACTGCCGATATAAGAGAAAACTAAGTAACTTGTGAATTGTGCAATATAGCTCATGGGAAGCGTTCGGTGACGATGACGCGAGTTCCATGATTTTTGTTCACCCAAAAAGTGCTCAACGCGCCTAAAGAAGTGTTCACTTCAAAAACAGTCTTACTGAGAAACACGTTCTTCTAGTTAATTTATAGGACCACTCAGGTGTCTGTCTGTCCGTCTGTCACAGCCAGTTTTCTCCGGATCCACTGGACCGATTCTGTTGAAATATACACATATGGACGTCGGTAAAAGACATATTTAGTTGAATTTAGGTTCCGTAAGAAACGGAACCCTTATAGGATCACTTGGGTGTCTGTCTGTCCGTCCGTTTGTCACAGCTAGTTTTCTCCGGATCTACAGGACCGATTCTGTTGAAATTTTGTATGCATATGGATTTTTGTGAACCAAACACCGACGCGTTACCAAACAATACAAACCAGAAATTTCAAACTGTATTGTTCAAATAAATAGTTTTGAAATTCTTTAAGAATTAGGCCAAAAATGACCATTTTCCAAAATTTTAGGCTCAGTAGTTTCGGAGGTGAGGGGTCACCTCCGAAACTACTGAGCCTAAAATTTTGGAAAAAAGAAGATAGCGATGACTTTTACGCAATTCGAAGAAAAAAGACCGCTTCTTTGCTTACAAAAGTTCGTGGCAGTTCCAATTCCAACAGCATTCTGAAAGCCCTAGCTGGACAGCAAGATGATGCTCCAATGCTGAGGCATTTTATAAATGTATTGGTGCGACCAGAACAACCTTGTCGCTCATAAATGTATCCGTCTTGTGTGTATGTTGTGCGTGTTTCTAGATTAAGATACTAACCCGTAGATTAAGTTTAAACCTATAAGAAGTCTATAGTGTCAAAATAACATGTTACAAAAATGAAATTGTTTCGGAACCCTTTGCAGGCGAGTCCGACTCGCTCTTCGCCAGTTTTTTTGAAGTCCTAAGTAGGTCGGTTGCTGCCGGGATTGCGGAATTTCTTCGAAAGAGTCACCGCGGCCCTGGAACGCGGCGGGCACTAGGAGGAACACGGATGGGTTTTAGTCAGTAAGAAGAGTCTGACATTCCCTTCTGCTTCATCCAGAGTGGCAGGAGTCATTTGATGATTTTCCATCCTTAAAAACTAATAAAAAAGTAGGTCGGTTGGTGAATGGCTGATCATTCATTACATACCAAGATACCAAGGTAATTCGTTGGTCCCGGCTGTCATTTAAAGGTCTTTGACAGTTGTTAGTCAGTTGCCAGAAAACCTGATGACTAGTCTTGGCAAGGAGCCAGCCGCAGGGGTCTTGGCGGCTGTGGAGGTCAGGCAGGCAGTCACTTCATATAAAATACTGGTATTCAGCTGTATCCGGTGGACGCTGACGCCAACGTAGTTCTTTCTTTTTTCTTTTTTTTTTTAGAGTTCCGAAAAAAAAGGAACCCTTATAGGATCATTCAGGTGATAAAATAACATGTTAAAAAATTAAATTCGTTCGGAACCCTTTGCCCGCGAGTCCGACTCGCACTTGGCCAGTTTTTTTAAGAAAACGTTGTCCCACCCTAGGAATTTCTCCTGTATCGTGGGTGTGTTCACAAACATACAAACTCACATATACAAACAGGCAGACCCAGAACAACTATCTGTAGGCCTTACAAATTTTTGTTCCGTGCGGGAATCGAACCCGCGACACGCAGCGCAGCCTACCGTGTCAGTTGCAAATTGTACGAAAACGTAGCTAACTTGCGATCAACCATATGATTGCGGTCGTTATAACCGACTAAATTGACAAGTGCAAATGGCAAACTGACGTAGATTACAATAGCATTTAAGTCAGTTTTGACATTTGCACTTGTCAATTAAAGCTCAATCCACACATAGCCGGGACGTGGCCGTGACGTGCACGGGCCGTGCGCTGTCAGGAGCACACAAAAATATCCTTGCATACATTTTACATGAACTCGTTCACACTCGTCCGTGTCCGGGCAGGCGACGGAGCTTCCGTGGCCGGGCCGACGCAGTGACGTGCGGCTACGTCATCAGGGCTCTCCGGGCTTTTGTTATGCATGGCCGCGCTGAAGTTTGTAGCATGAACGAGACAACAGCTGTCATAGACAATTTGGCCAAAAAATGCATATTTTTTTTTAAATAGTTAAGTGCAGTGATTTTCTTGGTTTTAAAACGCCTCTGCCATTCCCAAACGATTATTTCGTACGTAACGTATTTTGAGTTGGCAACATGGCTATAAATATAATTAGACAGGATGTACTAACTATTTCCATGTATCAGTTTCAGGTTTGTCTGGTTGTTTTCTGTCATGTTATGGCATAGAGATAGAAAATATATGGAAGCGCCACGACATCCTATATCTACCTTTGCTTATACAAATATGGGTGAAATACGAAACAGATTGTGAAATATCGTTTTGTTTCATTCTTTCTAATGTGGTAATCGTATTTGATAAAAGCTAGACAACAGTATTTCAGTTGTTGCTCATAATGGCAACATTTTCTTGTGACGTTGTGACAGTTGTAGGTAAGTGCCGTTTTCGCCATTTTATGCGACAAGTCTCGTGGTAGTTCCGCTGTCAAATGAGTGTTTACTTTTGTATTTATTGTGATTTGTGAGAAAATTACGAGAACTTTATCTTTCAAATTGCACGTATATGATGGAAAACAGCTATTCAAGATGACTGTGCGTTGTATTATGGAGTGTGGTGCAAGAAAGAAGGAAAATCAACCTCAATTGTCTTTGCACAGGTTAGTAACCGGTTTTTATGCAATATTACACATAGTAATTCATTTTCGATGAAAAAAATGCTAAGCTACCACATATTTATGGTTGTAGTTTTCATATTTGGGCTTATTCTCGTCCAACAGACTTTTTTAAATTTCATAATTTCATTCGTTTGTTTACAATAATATGTCATGATGGAATAGTGTAGTACCGTTGCCGTAATATTTTCCGATACTAGTTCCTTCGCTGCGCTGATACAATATCGGTATAATACGTGTTCTAATCGGTTCGAGTGACCTTGCTAGGTCCGGCTCGCTGTTCACATCACAGCACTGAGGGATCGTTCCGCAGAGTTTTATGATGATTGAATATAAAAGATCCGAAAATAAGACATCATTTTGCTATTTGTTTTAATTTTTTAATTACGTATTTTAACAACTCGAACCAAATGATTTATTGATAAAAATATTAACCTTTTTATAGGTTTCCTAAAAATTAAGGATTAAGGAAAAAGTGGTTAGAGGCTATTGGAGAAGAAAATATTAATCTTTGACAAAAAATGAAAAAAAAGCAAAGAAAGGTACATCTGTTCACTTCACTTTGAAGAAAGTGTTCAATAGAACACTTGATGTAATGAGATTACAAGATAACTCTGTTCCTACAATATTTTCGGTAAGTGTGTATTAAAATGATTGGTTAACCTCTCTGTTCTGTAGAGGTTCTATAAGTTTAAACTACGGGTACAAAGCAGCGTACTTAAGGATTGAAGTAGTTTTTTTCTCTTTTTCAGGTTGCAAAAACTGGAAAAATTAAGACTGAAAAATATGTCAATCGACAGAAAAAAAATAAGCGCTTCAACGAAAGGATACTCGGAAGAAATCCGAAAGTTCGCATTAACGTTGCATTTTTATCCCCGCCTATAATTATATAAGGCGAACTTACAATACATGCTTACTCACACAAGAACTTTGAGCAAATGGCACCAGCATGTAAATTGGGAACGGGGATTAGCGAACGAAACATCTGTTTAAAAATTAAAGTGCAAGGAAGTGCACAGTGTCATTCCAAATGTTTATTGAATAAATAAAACACTTATGTTGAATTTTACCGAAGTTTTATTTAATGAATAAGTAAAAGCGAGGTGCTATGCACAATTTATGTTGTGTTTTTATATTATAAAAATAATCTGCATTGTATGTGCAATATACTGTTGTATAATGTTAATATACTACATATGAATATCCGCAGTGTTAACAAAAATTTTGGTCAGTTACAGGCGCTAATTTGCGTAATGAAAATCAATATTGACGTTATTGTATTAACCGAGTGTTGGCTTAGTAAAATAAACAACCCTCCAGCATTAACTGGTTACTTGTCACACTCGACGAAACTAAATTCGAACCAAAATGAAGGTGTAATTGTGTACTCTAAGTCATGCCTTAACGCCACATTTTGGGAACCCTCCTTAGCTAACTCTAACACTCTGGTGTGTCAAATAGATTCCACGTTTGCATTTGTTGCTATTTACCGCTCTCCATCCTATAGTACTGCTGCACACATAGAAAACTTTCTTTCAAGCCTAAATAATATATTAGAGGGTCTCTCTTCATATCCAAATATTGCTCTAATTGGGGATCTAAATATTGATATAAAACCTGGAAATAGTAACCCACATAGCTTGGAATATCTGATCCTAAACGCTTCTCATGGCCTAATACCTACTCATTTATTGCCCACTAGACAAGAAAATTGCTTAGACCACGTTTTACTAAAGTCAAAATTACCATCTACTACTTTAGTTCTTGAATCCTTTATTACAGACCACAAACCTATTATGTCAATGCTAACAAATGCCAAAAGAACCCAAAATCCAAAATTCTTTAAATCTCGTCCCAACTTAGACGCGATTAAGTTAGAATTAGGACATGTTAACTTCGCGGATATTTATAACATTCAAGATACAAATGAATTGCTAAACACTTTTATATTACTATTGAATACCGTAATAATAAATAATACATCTAAAATTAGAACTCCAAGGAGACAAAGAATCTTGAAACCCTGGATTACCCCTGGCTTGTTGAAATGTATTCATAATAGGGATCAAATGCATATGAGATTAAAGAAATCACCTAACAATACAACCCTAAAGATAACGTATACACGCTATAGAAATTTCTGCAATGACTTGCTTCGAAAGCTTAAATTAACCTATGAAAAATGTGAACTTCAGAAAGCCCAAAGCAATCCAAAAGAGCTATGGAAAACCATACAAGAAATAACAAATACGCGTAAGGAACGCACCAGTCCTGACAAGTTGTTAAAGATAAACGATAGTCCCCAATCCTCGGTGAATCAAGTATGTTCATTTTTTAGTAACATTGGCAAAAATTTAGCGGATGGTATAATTAAAGCAAATAGGCAATCTACGACACCTCCGAACAGTAATTCAAGTGACAGTTTAACCCCTATTGATTCTCTTGTCTTACTGGAAGTCAATGAAACTGAAATTGATTCAATCATTTCACAATTGCGTGATGACTGTGCGGTGGGTTGGGACAGAATATCATCATCGCTGTTAAGAAAATGTCGTCAGGAACTGGTGCCTCCTTTAACCTATATCTGCAATCGTTGTATTCAGACAGGAACTTTTCCTGACGCACTGAAAAAGGCTATCATCCTTCCAATATACAAATCCGGAAACAGAGACTGTGTCAATAACTATCGGCCAATCTCAATCCTGCCATCAATTTCAAAAATAATTGAGAAGATCCTCAATAAGCAACTCAAAGGCTTCTTGAACAAACATCGCATCATTGCGCAAAACCAGTATGGTTTCAAAGCTGGCGTATCGACAGAGGATGCTGTTTTGGACCTTACACAATTTGTGGCAAAGGAACTTGATGGTGGGTCTAAATGTTTAGGTATATTTCTGGACCTCTCGAAGGCCTTCGACACAGTTTCTGTTCCCAAACTCATGGCAAGGATGGAGCGTCTGGGTGTGCGAGGCACGGCACTGGAGATGTTTAGAGACTATCTCAAAAATCGCTCTCAAATAGTTAGTTACTTTTTATAGTATGGTTATAGTAACACTGTATTCCCTGATTGGTACAACCCTAGCATTGGCAGACATTTTATGCGACACTTTGAATTGTAGGTATGCACCTTTTTTTGTAGGTATTTCCAGTCCATACTTTTTATATGTCTATGTGTTGTGGTCATGTTGACGGTTCGAAATTTATTACATTCATGGAATCACTTGCCCCCACTCAGACGCCCACATACACCCACACACATTCACACACACCCCACACATACTCCACACACACCCACACTCAACCACACACAACCACACACACCCCACAGATACCCACACATGTATGACTGCTGTCTTGCACACACTTTGTGTTACTTACCATTAGTTTTTTTATTTTTTTATTATCTTATTTTTATTTTTAGCTGTTAGTACAAATCACTGACACTGTCTTCACTTGTTTTGGTTGTGAATATAAACAGAATCCATTGGCTGAACCCTATCTTTTAAGATACAGGCTAGCCCTAGTTTAAAAGATAGAGTCTACTATTGCATCATAGTGTGAATATTATCTTTCGGACAATGTATGCAGTGCAAAGTGCTATGTTTTTGTGAAATAAATACTTTATTATTATTATTATTATTAATGGAAGCTGGTAAGTTAGTTTTTGAAATAGGTGTATTGGTACGTTTGTAAAATATTACAAGAAATGCAATTTACAAAGACCACTATCTATTTTCGTACTCACCAAATTAGTATCCCTCGAATTGTCCCGGACATGCAATGACTGTATCTGGCAAACCTAGTCCACATACCTACCAGAAGCTGCAGACCAGATATAAAATAAGCAAAAGCGCAAAAGTGATGCAAGTAAAAGTGTTTTTAAATTCTGTGCAGAAAAAACTACATTAACTGTAATTAACAGAAAGGAGTAGTAAGCCTTTACTCATATTTTTGTTACAACAGATTGTAAGAATATAAATTATTCTTATGATTCAAACGTGATATCTAGTAAGACTCGTAATACTAGTATGTAGTATTATTATCGATACTTTTTATAGTATGGTTATAGTAACACTGTATTCCCTGATTGGTACAACCCTAGCATTGGCAGACATTTTATGCGACACTTTGAATTGTAGGTATGCACCTTTTTTTGTAGGTATTTCCAGTCCATACTTTTTATATGTCTATGTGTTGTGGTCATGTTGACGGTTCGAAGATTTTTTGGTTGATATTATTGCTTGTAAAACTGATATAATACTGAAGATAAAACCTAGAAGTATTCGGATATTCAGCAAGTTTTACTGTCATCAATTGTGATTCTTACCAACACGGAATAGAAAAAACATTTTCTTTCACAAGGCGACGAGGAAAAGTGAAAAATGTTAAGATGTCAAGTGTAATCAAAACATTCATAACGTTCATCAGTAAAATAAGCGATTTCTTTTTTGCAATCCGGTTGTTGTTTGTCGTATGGTAAACGCCTTCAAATATATGTTGTGGCGAACAAAATCGGCGCTGATGGCCAGTTACCCAGTCATATTGTGTTACTGGGAGAAGATACTTATGAGCTTATGGTATCTACGAGTAGCTCGGCAACCCCATCGAAACCATCGTCGTTGAACTATGAATCAGTTGTAAGTTTTCTGCAAGAGCAATCGGCAATTCAAACTAGTTGAAGTGGCTTAATGGGTCAGATATCATCAGACCCGGCAACGGTAAGTCACTCAATCACTAGTAACGGAACTATTTTATAGATAAAAATAGCTTTTGCCCGCGACTTCGTACGCGCCTAACCCGTTTTTTCCCGTTCCCGTAGTAATTTCAAGAAATTCTCTCGTTAGTGCTCCCTTACACTCCCTCAGGGATCTACATGCCACATTTCAGCTTTCGACGACTAGTAGTTTTGGCTATGCGTTGTCTGTCAGTCACTCAATCACTCAGTAACGGAAAATAAAAAAAATAAATAGATTAATAATAAATAGATTGATTGATATATATTGATGATTGATTATGTTTTTTCAGATGAGGAAGATTACTTTGCAACAAAGTGCAATCTGGATTGGATGGGCAAGCAAAGAATTTTGATAAGAAAATAACAATAACTACCTGAGATTTGCTAATCGTTAATAAATATTGCTACCTACCTGTATGTTTTGTGTGTGACTTTATGTTCAAAATGATTGTGTGTGTTTTAAACTTATACCTATGTTAAAATGAGTAACTTCTAAGAATATAATAAAACTATTTTTCAACGTGAATCAATAATAAGTATTTATTTTGTGAGTTGTTTTTTTCTCTAGCCGGCTATTTTGAGAAGAAAAATCGACTTATCGAAGACCAAACAATTATATTGAAATGGTCACATTATATGAGAGCCATGAAGTTTGAGATAGCATGAGAAATCACAGATTTAAGTAGACCTGTCTAATAGTGCCCATACGTATTCAACGATCCGATGAAAATAAAATACCAATGTATGTGGTCATGGCACATGAAGTGGTCAAATTACCAACCAGATAATTCTGAAAGCCTTCAGAATTACAAAAATATGTGGCTTATTTGTAAAATTGAAACCTACTGAAGCATTTATACTTAATTTGCAAATAAATGGTTAGTTGGCCAAATAAAAACTAGTGCGTTTTTCAACTGCCCAACTTTAAACAAACGAATAATCTCTCCATTGGTGAAATCGCTTTTCTCCATCGCGTGTCTTTTTGTGCGCGTGGCAACGACAACAAACTGATGAATGAGCGGCACGTGCACAGCCCGGCCACGGCCCGGTAGCTTCCCGGACGGGACACGGATGCACGGTCACTGCCCTGACACGGCACTGACACTGCACGGCCACGTCACGTCTATGTGTGGATCAACCTTAAGTCTCCGGGATTAAAAAAAGTCTATGGCTAAGAATCTCTGGGGGCGTTATTACGATTGAATAAGGTTGTAAATCGCTTACTTTTTGTTTCTGCAGCGGGCGTGTGTTTCATCGCTCTTGTCGGGGCAGTTTATCTTGCCGTCACACTCGCCGTCTATGGGTATGCAAGTACCGTCTGCACACTGCCACTCGTATACTCTGGAAATTAAGAGAAGACTTACAAGTTGCAAGGACATCTCAAGGTATGGATGTATGATGAGGCGGAATGACGAAAGATTTTTTACAAAAAAAAAATACAACCGACTTCCAAAAAAAAAACATTACGAAGTATAAAATAACTTGAATTCCAGAAAACTGGCCAAGTACGAGTCGGACTCGCGTGCCGAACAAATTTAATTTTTTTTCAACATGTTTTTTAACACTATAGACTTCTTATAGGTTTTCCTGTTGCTGAATACGTTGTGACGTCATAATCGACCAGTATTGCTTGTATTTGACCAATTTTCTTTTTGACATGATAACGTCTTATAAATCGATGAACACCGGCTGCGCGCACAAAAGTGTTACGTTACGCAAGCGAGACGCGATACAAGCGATAGAGAGGCACGATCGGCCTAAGCGTTCGGCTTGTTTGTTTGTTTTCTTATGACGTTATCACGTAAAGTTATCGTCGACTTTACAGACAAACAATCGTAAACGGGTGCGACCCCTGGCTAGGAACTTTGTTTTTTTTTAGTAAGATAGGTAATAATGAGAACGGTTAGTAAGCACTGTGTAAAGCAAAGCAAAGGGCTCTAACTACCTTGTTCTCATTTCTTTACTCTCCTAATTCCCCAAGTTATCTAGCCCCTCATTTTCAATACATTTGCGCCAACCACAATAGAAATCTACGATCCAAATACGACGCAGATGCAGACGAACTTGCGAAGAGAGGTTCCGAGATGGTGGTGCTAGGCCCGCACCCACTCCTCCACCTACCTTTCTCGCAGTTTCGTTCATGGATCCGCCAGAGATCAATTGAACTTCATAATAACAAATGGTCACAGGCTACAGACTGCAGGCAGTCAAAAATGGCAATGCCAAGTCTACATCCGCGACTAACAAAACGATTACTCAGCCTGAGTAGAAATAGCCTCAGAATAATTATAGGGACAATTACGGGTCATTGCCCCCTAAACAAACATCTCTTCAACATAGGCGCCACAGAGAGCCTACTCTGCAGGGGCTGCTTTGACGCCGAAGAATCAGCCGCCCACGTCGTCCTGGAATGCGGGGCTGTGGCTACCCAACGTCAACAAACACTCGGTGAGGTCGCTCCGCGAAGCCTGTGACGCTCCCAGGAAACTTCTGTGCTCCTGGGCGGAGCTAGGCTGGCTAACGTAGCCAGGATAACCACGCACAACGGACCGAATGAGAGTCTAGGTGCGGAGAATGGAGTCCCTACTCTACTCTACTACAATACGATCCCATAATCGTCTTATTCACTGTCAAATCAATCAAATCATTTCTCTGTGGAATGCGCTTCCTCAAGAAATCAGGATGGCAACCAACCGATTAACTTTCAAAGTTAAGGTTCGAGAGCACATTCGTAAGAAGTTGGCAGTAGTATCGTCACAGCGCTAATTTTCTTTTTTTTTTTTCTCATTATTTGTTTGCACAAACTGTTTAAGTATATTCGTTTATTAATTTGAGTATATATTATATATTTTATTGTATGTATAGTTTGTATATATTTATCATTGTATTTATTTTAATTGAGTTTCTGGTTTTTCTTTTAATCCACATTGCACCTACCACTATTATTCTCAGCATCACGCAAAGGTTGACTGGTAGAAAATGCCTAAGGCATTAAGTCCGTCTCTGTGCATCTGTGTGCGTAAAGAATTAAATAAATAAATAATATACCATATACTTACCCACATTGTGTTTGTCTTTTAAATCTTCCATGAGAAACTGCATCTTCTGTCAGGTTTCTGGGAAACAATAATATTCATTTAGATAAGTTAGGAAAATGTTATTTTGTCATTTTTGTTGGAGGTTATTGTAACCACACAGGTTGTCCTGCGAGAGGCTACCCAAAAAAAAACTATGTTATGACTATTTGCAGAAACGCGCTTTTGCGGAAAGCCTGTAACAATCAAGCGAACTCGAAATCGAGGGCGAGCGAAGCGAGTTCGCTAATTTTAGTACCCCGGCTCGGATCAGATTGGATATTTGTATCAAACAAATTCGATAAAAGTTTCTTTTGTCAAATTATGCTTAAAAAATAGAAATAATGATGTAGGAGCGAGCGGAGCGAGCTCGATTTTTTTTTGTCCAAGTTAGCTAATATGCGGCTTACAATAGCGAATTAATTTTTAGCTAGATTTGTTTTTAAATATTTCTACATTTAACTTTTCAATCATCAAGCTTCCTCGGACACAAAAAAGTGTCCGGGTTTCACCTGGACCCTTTCTGAAAACGCCGCCTGGACGCTCCCCGGACGGCTCCAAACTACGACAAATCCGGGGAAACCCGGGCGAATGGCAGCCCCATGAGTTCGGTTCATAGGAAATTATCGTAAAAATTATTTACCTGCAAGTCGAAATCGAAGTAAAATTCTGGACTGTTGATCCCACAGCTGGAGAAATTACTGAAACATTTAAGATTAAATCTATTTTTTTTTAAACTTTACCCCACACTAGGAATTTCTCCTGCATCGTGGGTGCGTTTACATACACATAAACTCACATACAAAAACAGCCAGCCTACTTTGGCTGGACTACTAGATCAATTATAAAAAAATCGGTCGATTCTGTCGAAGTGAAGGCTTGGGTGAAGTGATCACGAAGTGAGCTGTCATGCGATCTTGATTACATTGATTGATAGCTCGCTTCGTGATCACTTCACCCAAGCGTTCACTTCGACATATTATTTAAAAGATCACAATGCTGATTTGTGTTACCCGATTTCAGGATTGGCGCCATAGTAATAGTTCTCCATAAAGATGACTATAATGACCTCTTCCAGGTTTTGCGTTTGTTCTGGTACCTACTAGTGTATACTTATAATCTATACTAATATTATAAAGAGGAAAGATTTGTTTGTTTGTTTGAATTGAATAGGCTCCGAAACTACTGGGCCGATTTGAAAAATTCTTTTAGCACTGGATAGCTACATTATCAGGGAGTAACATAGGCTATATATTATCCCCGTAGTCCCACGGGAACGGGAACTACTTGGGTGAAACCGCGTGACGTCCACTAGTTGTATATAAATATGTATATTTATACATATGTGCCTTATATAAATATGTATCTTCTTCTTATTCTAATGTATAAAAATCTCGTGTTACGGTGTTTGTTATCGAACTCCTCCACGACCGATTTTTATGAAAATTTTTATGTATATTTGGCAGATCTTTAATAGGTCGTAGGCAATTTTTTTTATATGACATAGCAACGTTTTCCCAGTCAGCAGGAGCGTAACTATAGGAAATGGCGCCTGGGGCACGCATAATTGTTGCGCCCCTTCGTATATTTTCTTAATATAAAAAAAAACAAATACACTAAATAAAACCGTCTAACCCAATGGCCTGGCACGCGACGACGGCAAGCGACCGGACGGTATGTCTTTGTTTCCATGGAAGATGGGTAGGCCTTTAGTGTGGGACGCTACTTGTGTCGATACTCTTGCGCCATCCCATCTTCCTAGCTCGTCGTGCTGTGCTGGTACTGCCGCTGCGGCTGCTGAGAACCTCAAGCGGCGGAAATATAATAACCTTGTTGGCAATTATATTTTTGAGCCGTTTGGGGTTGAAACTCTTGGACCGTGGGGTCCGAGTGCTCATGCCTTATTTAAAGATCTTTCTAAACGCTTAGTTGACACTTCGCGTGACCCAAGGGCTGGCTTTTACCTCGGACAGAGTATAAGCATTGCCATACAACGTGGCAATGCCGCCAGTCTTTTGGGCTCACTTCCGGTGGACAGCGATGCGGACGAATTTTTTGACGCCTTATCTTAGTTAGGATATTTTATTTTAAGTGTATATATTTAGTACTTTAATGCTGTACCTAGTTCATATCTAAACCGTCTTAAATCTTACCTTTTTTTATTTGTGATGGGTTTGCTCTTAGTTTACATAAAAAACATTGAATGCCTACATAATATTAATAACTTCTTTAACGAAAGCATAGTAAAACTGTTCGCGACGGTAGCGTCAAAATAGTATTATATAACTCGCATACATACGAGCTTATGTAAAAGATAGGTTAAGTTATAGTTTAGGTACTTTGTAATCGAAAATTAAATTCATAATTTTGTTGTCGTATTCCCCAGGCGCGTAAGACGTTCTTGGGGAACTTATTTAGCTGAATATAGTTAGGTAGGGTTACACACTCCCCTACACATTCCTGATAAACCCTTAAAGGTATCTGGTAAAGTCAAAGGTAAAGGAGGTACACAGGTATCGGACATTTGACACATACCGACACAGGACAGCTACTCAAAAGGTAGTAGGGTGGACAGACAAACCACCATTCACAGACACCTCCCTTTACTAAACATACAGAAAATCTAGATATTTAGGCTTTAGACAATAGGCATTGAAGAGCTGGCACTAAGCCCTATCCAAATATGTATACATCTGTATGGTCAGTTAAGGCATAAAGCCACAAATTAGGAAAATGTAAAACATCGATTTGATCCCCTTCCGGGCTTCTGACCTCATAGTACTTCCACCCTTAGAGGGGTAGTTTTATAAGATGTATATCTGGATAGAGGGATGATGCACCTACCGTAAGACATATAGCCCAACAGCCCTAAGGGCACAGTTTTTCGGGAAGTCAACCCTTAATAGTTAACAAGTTCAAACTTGTAAATAGTTTCGATAGATAAATGCAACAAACCCCTAAGTGGGTAGGGTTGAAGAGTTGATTTCCACCCCGTTCGACGGCTTTACAGACAGGTGCATCAACCCCTATCCAGACCTAGAATAAGCCTAGATATAACCAGGAAGTTAAAGTTAAACTTACAGTTAAAAATAAACTAAAACAGTTATTGGTTTTGGGCCTCGTTACGGTAAAGTAACACGGCACGTTAGTAAATAGACTTTCATCTCAACGATTTGGAGCTGATTTGGTTTTTTTTTCTTATTATGTGATACCGATACATAAATTCTGGCTAAAGCAAATTACGTATCATATCATGTAGATTACTACATATTTTTTTCAGATGTAATTTCTCATTAAATGCCGACGAAAAGTTGCTTCATCTGCACGCTGTTTTTAAGCATTTCTCAAGAAAGCAGCCTTAAGACGACTCCGCTATTCTTATTTGCTACTGTCCTGAACGCTTACAACCCTAATCTCTTCAAAGTCAGAGTGAACAGGCTCCTTCTGGGTAGGCTCGCTCCATCGTAGACTTTGTCTCTGTCATCTCTGACCTAGACTACCTAGAGTCAAGAGGAAATCCATTACAAATAAAAAAAAATAGCCTACCTATTTTCTTTTTATTTTACAAGGAAAATAATAGAATGTAACCAGTCGGCTAGCTGAGAACTTGTTCTATATATTTGCGATGTCTCACCGAACCGGTCCAGCCGTTTGGGGATATCACATCAAACTGCAGGTGCTGTTATTTGTAAACAATCCTATTATATAAAATTCTTCCGTTATGCGCTAAGTGAGTGACTGACAGACAACGCACAACCGAAACTACTGGTCTTACAATGCTGAAATTTGGCATGTAAGTTCCTTGGGTAGTTTAGAGGTGCACTAAGTGAAGATTTCCCGAAATTCCTACGGGAACGGGAAAAACGGGATAAGCGCGTACGAAGGCGCGGGTAAAAGCTAGTTGTTACTAAAATATATGTTTTCGAGAATCTGTAAATTTAAAGTACCTTGCAAGTTTTTTAATGAAGCTTTTCCTAATTTCTAAAATTCAAAGTTGTTGGTTTTAAACCAGAGGACGAATTCTACTAACTTTTGGGCAACGTTCGTATTCGCATCTTAGGGGCTGTTCAGGTATTACGTAAGCAGAATTTTAGTAATTCTTAATTCTTACTAGCTTCTGCCAGCGGTTTCGCCCGCGTGGTCCCTAGGGAACATACTCCTGGGATAAAGTAGCCTATGTCCTTTCTCAGGCTCTCTAAATCTGTTCAGTAGTTTTGGCGTGAAAGCGCGACAGACAGAGTTACTTTCGCATATTTTATAATATTATATTAAGGACTAGCTTCTGCCAGCAGCTTCGCGCGCGTGGTCCCTAGAAAAAGTAGCCTATGTCCTTTCTCAGGCTCTAGACTGTGTACCAAATTTCATTTAAATCGGTTCAGTAGTTTTGGCGTGAAAGCGCGACAGACAGACAGACAGACAGAGTTACTTTCGCATTTATAATATTAGTAAGGAAGTAAGGATTCAGCTAGTCTATTCTGTAAGTAACCATTCCGATATCGAGCTTCACCTGAGTGACAAAGCTCACAAAGTGAACTTTATTGCACACAACATAAAGGTCTTATGTTTATACTAACCTCGGATTCCGCTGTCGAGACTCGAAAATGTTGTTACAGAATAGCACTACAGGAAAGTCGTAAACACTAAATGTCATAGGTAAGTGGTTTTTAGTCACGTCTGATTCATAGCAAGGAAAACAACGAGGATATCGTACATCCAGCCGGAGGATCAATACTTCGATAAAATCCGATTCAATCTTTTGCAAAGAATCTCAGGACTATGCGAAAAAAAATGGCCAAGTGCGAGTCTGACTCGCACACGAACGGTCGCGTACCATAAACCTTCATTTTTTTTTTGTTATAGTAGCAATAGGAATACACAATCTGTGAAAATTTCAACTTTTTTTTTATTTGTGATAGGTTTGCTCTTGACTCTAGTCTAGGTCAGAGATGACAGAGACAAAGTCCACGATGGAGCGAGCTTACCCAGAAGGAGCCTGTTCACTCTAACTTTGAAGAGATTAGGGTTGTTAGCGTTCGGAAACACAGACGCAGACAGAGAGTTCCACTCCTTTGCTGTGCGCATTATAAAAGACGTTTGGAAACGCTTAGTGCGAATTGGTGGAATAGTAACAAGGTAGGGATGGTAAGATGCAGTGCGTCTGGATGTCCGATGGTAGAAGGGGGCCGGTGGAATGACCTATTACGGTTCTTGAGATACAGCCCGGTGACAGACAGACGGACGGACGGACAGCGAAGGCTTAGTAATAGGGTTCCGTTAGTTATACCTTTTGGGTACGGAACCCTCAAAACAGACAGAGGCGAACACCGACTTTGTTTTCATACTATTAAGAGATAGTTGGAGATTTAGGCAATTTACGTCAAAATCTGTTTAGTAGTTTTTGCGGGAAACAGTTACAAACATTCATCCATTTATACTACACGCAGTAAGTTGTAATATTTGTTTTTATTTTAATTAATACAATAAAAACTTACCCAAACCAATTAAAACTAAAATAAACACTAACATTTTGAATTCACTCATCACTTATCTGACTATTTGGCATTAATTTCACTACACTAAGCTTAACTTTTTGGTAAATTTTCGCGCGACCCACCTCGATCGTCCTGTTTGCAATAATGACACAATCAAGGCAACACATCCAGCTGCGAACTACGTCATGAATACAACATTATAAATTATACAGTTAATTAAACAACAAGTTTTGCATTTATTTATCATTTTCCTTATACGTTGGAAATTGGAATGACTTCTTATTGTGCGACATTTTTAACCGACTTTCCAAAAAGGAGGAGGTTCTCAATTCGGTGGCTTTTTTTTTTTTATGCACGTACACCGATTACTCGGAGAGTTTTTATCCGATTTCTGTGATTCTTTTTTAGTTCGATGCGGTATACTTGCCGTTTGGTCCCGCAAAAATTTGATTCAATTTGGTTCTGTAGTTTTTATTTTATGAGCAAATTTGCTTATTTCAACTTCTGCGTAGACGAAGACGTCGTCTAAGTATCACCACTTAAAAGTGAAAAATAAAAAACTTTTTACAAAAAAATATAACCGACTTCCAAACAAAACACTCCAAAGTATAAAAATAACCTTAATTTCGAAAGTCGGTGTTTTTGATTTTGTTTCTTTGTTTTTTAACACCGACTTCAGAAATTAAGGTTATTTTATACTTTGTAGTGTTTTTTTTTTTTTTTATAAAACGTTGCCCCACACTAGGAATTTCTCCTGTATCGTGGGTGCGTTTACAAACATACAATTTCACATACACAATCAGCCAGACCCGGTACAACTATCTGTAGGCCATACAAATATTTGTTCCGTGCGGGAATCGAACCCGCGACACGCCGCGCGTTTTGTTTGGAAGTCGGTTATATTTTTTTTTGTAAAAAGTTTTATAATTTTTGTAATTTGATTATTTATAATTAGAATTTAGGATAACTTAATACAACTTTATGATTAATTATTTAAATTCAATTTATAGTCTGTGTGAAAATTTAAATAATAATTTTTATTTTTGAATGACTTTTTAGGTTGTACGTTATAGAAAATAGTTCAATACAATTTTGTTTTACATAAAATTTTACTCATATTATCATTTCATAGAATACTCAATACGCAGAATACTCACTTTGAATATATTTAAATCATCGATTTTTGTTACAAATAAAATACAAAGTTTCGATATTCATATCATAGATTATCAAATCAAATATTCTTTGTCCTCATATTGTTTGGTTCATATAAAACTTATTACCAAGAAAAACATTTTATCGAGTAACAGTTTCTAAATGTTTCAATTCTCCCCTTTGTCAAAGTGTATACCCTCCTACACCGCATTCACAAAAACAATGCGCGTAAATTCTAGTCAAGCCAAAACTTTTCATTCGGGCCCAGTCGACGACGCCCCACGAAGCGATGGTGGCGGGAAATGGCGATGGGAATAAAAGGCAAAACTATGCAAACATACAAACAAGCATACACCATGTTTGCAGCAAGCATACAACAAGCAGCATGCATACAGCAAACATGCAACATGCAGCACACGAGCAAGCATGCAACATGCACCACACGAGCAAGCATGCAACATGCAGCAGGCATGATTTCTGTCACGGCTCCGGCGCTGCGGAGCTTCGGCGATCCCACGCGATCTTCAAAGTATACCTACCATTGTAAATTCGGACCTATAAAGCAATAATATTAAACATTAATTACATTTTCATTGAAATACAAAAAATATACCGAACAAACAACATTCGTTAAAAAATAATTTAACTGTTTGATAAGTTTGTTAAATAAAAAAATTTTAATCGAAATTCATTGAATTGTGTTTCTGTGAAATATGTTTCATTCAAGTAAATAGTTGTTGAAACAATAATATTCGAAATAAAATTATAAGGATCAAATATTATGTGAAACATTTTCTGCAAAACGAAATTCTATGAAATTTCTGTCTGCGAAACAAGGGGACACCGACTTTTTACCTATTTTTTGTACTCATGTCTTGTCTTGTCAGTCTTTATGTCTGAGTCGAGTGACTGATAGACAACGCACAGCCAAAACTATCGTCGGTCGTAGAAAGCTGAAATTGGGCATGTAGGTTCCTTGGGGAGCGTAGGAGAGGATTTCCAGAAATTCCCCCGAGGACGGGAAAAACGGGCCATAATATTTTAAAAAAAAATCGTGAAGAAAAGAACAATACTTGCAGTGTATAATTCAGCTCATTTTTAGGGTTCCGTACCCAAAGGGTAACCAACGGAACCCTATAACTAAGCCTCCGCTGTCAGTCCGTCCGTCCGTCTGTCTGTCAGCGGGCTGTATCTCAAGAACCGTAATAGGTAGACAGTTGAAATTTTAATACATTGTGTATTTTTATTGCCGCTATAACAACAAATAATAAAATTAATGGTAATGTGTGATTCCGACTCGCACTTTGCCGGTTTTATAATAATATTTTCTGTCTGTCTAGGAAACGAAACCTCGCAAAGCTGATGTCGCCGACATCTACGCCACTGCATACTAGATAGGGAATGCAAAACCGGCCAAAATTAAAACCCGTTTTTGTTTTTTTTTTAACTACACATAGGCATACGTTTGACCACTATCACACCTGATGGTAAGCGAAGATGCGGTCGAAGATGGAGCACGTTTGCCTAGAAGCAACCTATTCACTCTTGTCTTAAAGACTCCCAGGTTGTAGCTATCTGGAAACACAGACTCTGGCAGGGAATTCCACTCCTTAGCTGTACGCACTATGAATGTGTTCCCAAAATGTTTTGTGCGTGTGGGTGGGATGTCCACCATGTACCGGTGGCCCATCGCCGTTCGTTTTGTGGTCCGATGATGGAACGGGCTTGGCGGAATTAAATCATGCAATTCCGTCGCACATTCCCCAAAATGAAACCGATAGAAAACCGACAGGCCAGCAACTCGGCATCGATGCTCAAGACTTTGGAGCTTCGACTCGACGGTTCCGTACAAAAAAACGTTTACATCTTGCATCTTTTCAATTATTCAATAGAAACATCTTTTACGACATAAACTGGAAAAACCGGAAACTTGAAGAAAAGAACCGGTTTTTCTAGCCACTAAAAAAATGCCGAAAAGTCGGATTTTCGGTGAAAACGGTTTGCATGCCCTAGTACTATAGTTACGTACTCCGGGTAAGTTATTGTTCGAATATTTGTATGTAAATGAAGAAACATGTTAGTTCATAATATTTAATGAAAACTTAAATGTGACATGTTTTTATACAAATAAAGTATTCTTATTCTTATATAAAACCATGGACTAATATGTGTGAACTCTGGAATTAAAAGAACTCTGGTTTGCGCAAATGGAATTAACTAGGAAAACAAAATAAAGTGCAGTTTATGCTCTAAACAATAAGGAAAATTGTTCTAAATGGATGTAAGAGACATAGTTATTATTAATAAATTTTACCTCAGTCGTGTAGTGTCCATCCTTCAGATATCTGCGACATACGTGGAATAATAATACTGTAAATAATTCTGTAAGCTAATTTCGCAGCTCAACTCACTCAAGTGAGCGCACACAATTCGAAAGCGTACCTATTCCATTGTTTTAATAATATTCGTGGGTTCAAAACGATACACTTTTTGAATTACGAAGTGATGCTTACAGAAAAAAAAACGGTTTTAGTCGAAAATTGGTATAGTGATACTTTTTTTGGGTCGATATTTTATCATAAAAAGATGTGTTATAAAATGAGTATGCAAATACAAATACAACTTGCTTTATTTTTGTTATTTGGTAAGTCTTATTATTTTATGTTTAACTAGATTTTGCCCGCGACTTCGTACGCGCATAACCCGGTTTTCTCGTTCCCGTAGGAATTTCGGGAAATCCTCTCTTAGTGCTCCCCTATAATCCCCAAGGAAACTACAAGCCTAATTTTAGCTTTTTCCGACCAGTAGTTTCGGCTGTGCGTTGTCTGGCAGTCACTTAGTCAGTCAGTAACAGAATAATTTTATACATTAAGATTTTTGTGCCTTGCCTAGCATTTCTGCAACCTGGGATCGGTTTTTAGTAGAATAAGGAAATAAGTTATATAAATTCGTTATTACAGTTGCAGCCGTTACCTCAGCCTGTCAGACGCAAGGACCTGGCAAAAGGTAAGCTCTTGTTACTACCCGACGGCCCCAGAACGAGTGGTTTAACCGACTTCAAAAAAACTGGCCAAGTGCGAGTCGGACTCGCGTGCAAAGGGCTCCGAAAGGATTTTTGAAGTGAAAACTTCTTTAGCGGCGTTGAGCACTTTTTCTGTAATGGGTATAAAATCTTAAACTCGCGTCAGGACACGTGATCTGATCGAAAAAGCGTAAGACGGACTCGCGTCAGGGTCACGTGATGCTGATCGAAAAAGCGTAAGATCGAGGGGAAGGGAGAGGAACTAGTATCTCCCACTCTTTCTACCGTGCCTGAGTGTGCTGCTCCGCTTAGGCGGCACAGGGCGCTTGCGCGAATGTCCGTCTGTGTTTATGTACAGCGTGCCACGCGTATCCAAGGATACGAAATTACGGAATTACGAAATTATGGATGAAAGTTGATTTTTCTAAGAGATAAAAATTAATGTAATATATAAATAAATAACGATATAATATTATGAATAATAACATGTAAATTGTCATATTTGTGTACGATAGCGCAATAAATAAACATTGTATTCTACCTCATAAATGATAGTATTTTTGTACTTATAATTAAACACAACGTTAATACTAAAGTTTTCACTTCTGCCGGCACTCCCGGAGTGCTACCGGTGTTTTTTTTGTTTTTACATGTTATTTTAACACTATAGACTTCTTATAGGTTTTCCTGTAATCTATACATACTAAATATTTATTTATTTACGTAATGCGTCCGTGTTTGGGTCACAGAAGTCCATATGTATACCAAATTTCAACAGAATCGGTCCAATGGATCCGGAGAAAACTGGCTGTGACAAACGGAGTGGATCCGGAGAAAACAGGCTGTAAGAGACGGACAGACAGATAGACAGACACCCGAGTGATCTTATAAGGGTTCCGTTTTTTGTTCGGAACCCTACAACGGAGGAAGTTTTCATTTCGGTTGTATTTTTGAAGTGAAAACTTCTTTAGCGGCGTTGAGCACTTTTTCTGTAATGGGTATAAAATCTTAAACTCGCGTCAGGGTCACGTGACCTAATCGCAAAAAGCGTAAGACGGCTCGCGTCAGGGTCACGTGATGCGAAAAAGCGTAAGATCGAGGGGAAGGGAGAGGAACTAGTATCTCCCACTCTTTCTACCGTGCCTGAGTGTGCTGCTCCGCTTAGGCGGCACAGGGCGCTTGCGCGAATGTCCGTCTGTGTTTATGTACAGCGTGCCACGCGTATCCAAGGATACGAAATTACGGAATTACAAAATTATGGATGAAAGTTGATTTTTCTAAGAGATAAAAATTAATGTAATATATAAATAAATAACGATATAATATTATGAATAATAACATGTAAATTGTCATATTTGTGTACGATAGCGCAATAAATAAACATTGTATTCTACCTCATAAATGATAGTATTTTTGTACTTATAATTAAACACAACGTTATTTTTTGTTGTTTTTATGGTTCGTTTTGTTTATGTCAGGAACTGTGTCAAGATTGACATCTGTCACTGACAGTCGCTGTCGCGGCCACACGTCAGTGTCTTTTTGTTTATTTTGTTGTCGGTGGTTTGTCTATGATGTGACCGCGACAGTAAGGATGTATTATTTACATGTTTTCACTTCTGCCGGCACTCCCGGAGTGCTACCGGTGTTTTTTTTTTATGTGTGTTACCTCATAACTCCGTCATGTAAGAACCCATTTGAAAAATTCTTCTTTCTTGTGAAAGGGTATACTTTCCGATTGGTCACATTTAAATGTCATCAATATCGGTTTGGCTTTTAAGTCAAAATAGCTGGAATTCGTTTACTTAGATTACGTATTTGGTTTGTCAATCAAGAAACGAAATTGCGTATTTTGCTTTCCTCCGACTATCCAGTGGTGTTGTTAGGTGGGGGGGGGTACCACTAAAATTGAAAAATAAAAGGTGTCCTGGGTTTCCCAGGTCGGGCAAAAAGACCCCCGTGCCTCAGAAAGCTCGTTAGGCCGTTGGTCCTGCGCCAGATCCCTCACTGATCGTGTCGGGTTGCAGTCCTATCAGAATATGAGAGTGATCGAAGAGGGAGTGCACCTGTGTTTGCGCATATTCTTGTGCACTATAGTATGTCCCGCGCCGATGACTAAGTCTCAGTTGAGATTGGCCGCCACGGCCGAAATCGATCAAAAGTAGGAATATTGTATATTTATGTGTCTATTTCTTTGGCATGCCCAGTGGCTTTAACAGCTGGATAGATTAAAAAAAACGCCTTTTTGCTTCGGATTGCTTGTGATGAGCCATATTTTTTTTTTACATTTTATGAAAAATAAAATCGGGCACAGCGGTTTTTTGGAAAAATAAAATCAAATAAAAATAAAAAATGATTTGTCAAACTTGTCACATTATCGAAGCAAAGAGGCGAAATGACGTATCATTAGATTTGTGTTAATTGTTACTTTAGTAAATTATTTCGTCAGCAATGCACACATAACGGAAACGTTTTCTCAGACACATCTTGAGAAAAGCGGTATCTCCTTGAGTCAAATATTCGAAGTCATGTTACCCACTAATACCCACAGGGCCCGCGTGGTGGGTAACGGCCCACTCACGGAGAGGACTCCGTCGTAGCTGTGGAAATATTGGCATGACTTTCCGAATTTGCTTCTGGCATGACACATATCTCCGAAAAATTGGCTGTCAAAGTCAAAGTCAGAGTCAAAAAGCTCTTATTATTTAGCCGCGAGCTCCTTACGAATGTGAAATATAGGCGTGATAATGTATGTTCGTTGATACCTTACAGGAGGTGCATCCTGCCTCCATATCCCGAAAATGGGCGTTACGAAGTAGCTGGTGACCCCGGAGCAAAGCCTGGAGACGACCCTGAGTACGTCTACCTCAACGTGAGCTGCGACCGTGGGTACGGCGTCGTCGGCAACAATGTGGCGCTGTGTGTCCAGGGCGAGTGGTCCACCGCTGTGCCGCAGTGTGTCCGTGAGTCCTGGTAGAATTTTGTAGTGCACTAATTTTGTTTTGAAAGTAAAACAGCTGGGATTCACTCCTCGAGAGCGTTCCTGTCTTGGGGAATGTTTTCGTCGACGCAGATGCTCTTTTTCTCAACGAAAATACTGCCTGTCTTCTGGGCACATTTTGAATTACAGCTTATGGAGGACCACTTTGACGCCTAAGAGTATTTGGGTGTTGTAAAATAAAAATATATTAGAATTATGTAATATCGTGTTGATAAATCAGGTCAACAAAAATAAGAAAAAAAAGGTGCAGGGATAGAGTTAATGGTTTTTATTAAGTGTTCATTGGTAACTCTAAAATTATTATTATTGTTTTCCTACGTGTGGTTTTGGATTTACCCTCAGTTCAATGTGTGAATTTTGGCAGTACTTTCATGTGTTCGGTTTGCTTACTTATCGGTACATTTCTTTGATTTTAATATCTGTCTAACATATGCACCATTTGACATACTAGAGAACTTTAAGAACTAAATATGTACATAGTATGTCCATCAAAATGCATTACTTCCACAGTCATTTTGCCCCTTGTTCGTTGCTATGGGATCCAAGATTCTCTGAGAATTGATCAAGATGTCTGTGTGTGTAAATCCAAAACTCCACGTAGGAAGTCAAAATCTTTGGTATGAATGTAATCAGTATGCGGTCCTAACTTAAAAAAATACAGTATCTTGGCACCAAAACTATTAAAAATATAGTTTCTTGGCACCAAAACTAGTGTTGACCAGTGTAATGTTTACGTCACCGTCACCGTTCCATTCGGCGCCGTCATTGGAACACAAGGCTCGGACTGCGCTCGTTCCTAAATGTTTCAAACTATATCATGTGTCACGCATGATAATGAATTTCTAGTTTTAAATAATCTTCATAAATATATATTTTATTAGTTATTGTGTAGTAGTCATCGGATAGATGAAGTGGACTGCCGTTGTAATACTACTAAAATGGCCCCGTGTACCCGAGCCCATAGTACCACTTCCCTTCGTCCAGTTGCTCACATGGCTACAAGAACACACCCACAAACAAGCGGAACGTTGGTGGGCCTTGGCACCAGGCTGCAGACAGTCCTAAACAGGAAACTGACCAGACCAGAAGCTATGCCATCCCTAAACAGGAAACTGACCAGACGCCTTTGCGACTGGATAGGGGTAACCTGCGAATGGTGGCGGGGACTATCACCGAGCACTGCTCATTGAACAAACACTTACACACGATAGGTATTACGGACAGTCCTTTATGCAGAGCATGCACGGAGGAGGAGGAAACGGTATCGCACACGTACTCCTTGAGTGCGCAGGCGTTACCGACGTACGGAGTCAAACAATAGGGAAACAGAACTCGCTTACAGATGTTCTCAACACACCAGGAAAACTGATCTGTTTCTGGAGGGAGGTTGGCTGGTTGGAGTGACGGCCGCCATGGCTCACGCACAATGGTCCAACATCAGGACCAAGTGCGGAAATCAAACCCTAATAGATAGATAGATAGATGGCCCCGTGTATTATGTACGTGGTATATCCATTGTTTCTTTGTGTCTTTTCTACTCTCATAGCCAACTCATTCTGTTACTACTCTTCACGACAAATAATTCCTCATACCTGATTTGATTACCAGTCTTTATTTGTTTATTTCGTTTTTTAGGCGTCTGCTACCTTCATGAAAGTCCAAGCGTGGCGTACTTCTGTAACAGACTAGGTGTCGAAGGGTTTGTACCATGCGGCGAGTACGAGCCCCTGGAGACTTCGGTCAAGCCTGAGTGCCGGGCTGGGTACTACAGCCCATCAGCTATGCCTCGGATGCGATGCGTCGATGGGGCCTGGACCAACGTCGCTCAGTGTACCCCAGGTGCGTATACAGAACGAGACTTTGGCACATGGAGGGACGGTACCTTAAATACTATAGATTGAAAAAATAACTGAATGAAGACTTCATTTTTATTATACAATAAACTATACGAACTGCATTCAAAGAATTTTACATAATCGCCTGTCTGAGCCGGGAATCGAACCCGCAAAATGTGAAAAAAAAAACCGGCCAAGTGCGAGACACGAAGAGTTCCGTACCATAAACCTTAATTTTTATTATTTGTTGCCATAGCGGCAATAGAAATACACAATCTGTGAAAATTTCAACTGTCTACCTATTACGGTTCTTGAGATACAGCCCGCTGACTGACAGACAGACGGACGGACGGACAGCGGAGGCTTGGTAATAGGGTTCCGTTGGTTACCTTTTGGGTACGGCACCCTAACAAACCTGTAATGTTACCATACCGATTGAAAGGCTCAATCATAAAAATTAATTTCTTCTTAATAACAAAGCCTCTAAAATAAAAGTAAGACCATTAACTATAACTATATAATGCTGTACGTTATCATCATCTTCGTGCCCTTATCCCATGTCACTTGGTGTCGGCGCAAGACTTTTTTTCTTCCATGCTGTCCTATCAGCCGTCACGCTATCACTAACTCCCTTTTCTTTCATATCGCTCCTCATATAATCCATCCATCTTTTCTTCAGCCTTCCTCTCCCTCTCCATCCGTCCACAATATAAAAAATGAAGTCTTTATTCAGTAAATTTTTCTATATACAGTATTTGAGGTCTTTTTCTCCATGTGGCAAAGTCTTGGGCTCCCTGTTTATCATAAACTAGCAATTCTCCCGCGACTTCATTCCCGCGGGTTTAGTTGGTACTCCACGAACTTCATCTCCCCTCTACCCTCTTAAAGGGTAATGTGTAAATTACTTGTATTAATAGACTAAACGTAGGGCAGTTCGCTCAAACAGCAACATTTTTCTTACTTAGAGTATTTTTATACCCGTCGTAACTTAAAAGAAAGGTTTGATTTGAATAATTTAAAGTGTAATTTACATGTACCCAACCAACCTTAATTATTAAACAATTTAAATAGATAAGGATTAAAATCATGATACTAAAGTCACCACTATTCCATTTCTCATTTCTTTTTTCATTTCTTTTAATCATAATAGCTAGATATATTCCCTCGCGAACTTTTTTGTAGATGTTGATGTCCGCTTTTTTTATCAGTTGACAATTTATCGAAAGTTTACAATCTCTCAAGTTATTAAATAACTTTACGGAGTTTGCCATTTTCCGGTGACATATATCAATCGTAACTTTTACTTTAGCCGGGTTTTAAATAACTTAATCCTACGTTGACTTGTTTTCCCACAGAATGCGGCTTACTGCCGGCCAATGGATCCACCTTGCCGTGGTCTGTTCTTATCTACAAAAGGAAGCAGGATCTTGAGTACCAACAGATATGCCTTGGGAGTATCATAAGTCCCAACGTTGTAATTTCAGGTAAAGTTATTGTTATTGAGGATGACTTCTCGATTCGCTCAAGTCTCTGTCACGAGAAGATATAAATTTCGAAGATATAAAATCAACAACATATAATCCCAAATTCAATCAACTCAAAGTAACATGTGTGTAATACGGAACCGACGAGCAATTTTACTTGGTCGGGTTATATTTAGCGATATAAAGCGCTTTCGTCTAATGTTTTGTGGTACTGGAACGCGTCTGACACATGGAACAAACATTTGAAACAATTGAATGTGTGTTTACAAAATTTATAGCTTCTCGTGACGCGGACTCGTGTCGACCGCTCTGTCAAAAGGCGAAGTTTTTTTTTTATTTTTATTTGTGATGGGTTTGCTCTTGACTCTAGTCTAGGTCAGAGATGACAGAGACAAAGTCTACGATGGAGCGAGCTTACCCAGAAGGAGCCTGTTCACTCTAACTTTGAAGAGATTAGGGTTGTAAGCGTTTGGAAACACAGATGCAGGCAGAGAGTTCCACTCCTTTGCTGTGCGCATTATAAAAGACGTTTGGAAACGCTTAGAGCGAATTGGTGGAATAGTAACAAGGTAGGGATGGTAAGATGCAGTGCGTCTGGATGTCCGATGGTAGAAAGGGGCCGGTGGAATGAGGTCGTGGAGTTCTTGGGCACACTCACCGAAGTACAATCTGTAGAAGACCGACAAGCAGGCAACCTTACGGCGATGAGCCAAGCTATGTAGCTTGGTATCCACCAGTTTTTCATCACCGATGAGCCTCTTAGCTCTGCGTTCCACCGAGTCAAGCGCGGCAAGCCGATACTTAGCTGAGCCATCCCAAAGGTGGCTACAATACTCCATGCAGGATCGGACTTGCGCTTTATATAGAGTTAAAAGCTGTCCAGGCTTGAAGTATCGCTTCACCCTATTTAGGATGCCCAGTTTTTTGGCAGCGGTTTGGGCTTTGTACTCGATGGTGGCGCCGAAGTTGAGACTGGATGTCAACTCCATACCTATGAGCTCGAGCCGATCAGTTACAGGAACAGATGCACCCCGAAAAGTAGGAGTTTGGTCAAAACGACTCATTTTTGCGGTAAAAAGACACGCCTGTGTTTTGGTGGCGTTAAAAGTGACCACATTGTCATCACCCCACTGGGAGACAAGGAATTTGTCCGCTCTACCATGGCCTCTCTGAAGGTACGAACTTCATCCCCGCTGGTTGTTGCGTTGGCCAAGTATCCAACGCAACAACCAGCGATACCAACCACGATACGTAGTAGTATCTCTCTGAAACCGTACTGTCATCTGCGTACCCAACAAGACCAAGCTGAAGTAGGTCATTGATGTGCAGCAGGAAAAGAGTTGCAGAGAGAACGGACCCCTGAGGAACTCCGGCATCAATAGCCATGAGGTCAGAGGAGCAGCCGTCAACGACTACTCGGATCGACCGTTCACTCAGGAAGTCTGATATCCAGCTACAAAAACCAACTGGGATGCCATAAGCAGGAAGCTTGCTGAGCAGACCTGCGTGCCAAACCCTGTCAAAGGCCTTCGAGATATCGAGCGACACGGCAAGTGCTTCGCCGTGTCTCTCGATGGCCTCGCCCCAGCAGTGCGTGACATACACAAGAAGATCGCCAGTTGACCGTCCCCGGCGAAAGCCATATTGGCGGTCACTGAGGAGATCATTGTCTTCAAGGTAGATCAGCAGCTTACTGTTAAGAATCCTTTCCATAACCTTGCATAGGATGGAGGTAATGGCGATCGGACGGTAATGTGCAGGGTTAGCACGGTCTCCCTTTTTGGGCACCGGTTGCACATTCGCAAGCTTCCATGATTTCGGCACCGTTCTTTTCTCAAGAGAGAGGCGGTACAGGCGTGCTAAGTTATTTAGAAGTAAGAAGTTATTAAGTTATTTATATAGTTAGTAAGAAGTTAGTAAGTTATTTAGTTAGTAAGAAGTTATCAAGAAGAAGATATAAGTTTACGTATTCCTCATACCGTATTTCTTATTTCAGCTGCACACTGCTTCTGGGACCTAGCTACCAAGATGGACAATGCAAGTTACATGGTGGTAGTCGGCCTGAAAAGATATGGGAAAACCAAGAACGATGAAAAGTATCTTGTAAGTAGTAAATACAACGTGTAACAGAATAAACGCAATACCTGTTAAGGGGTCATTGTATTCATCATTGTGAACCACTTTTACTTTGGGACAAACACTGAAATCGTGACAAAGAAACTATTGAATGTGGATGGGATTTATAATATACAACAATAATTTATTGTACAATAAATTCCACGCAAATTCAGTAGTTTCCAATATATTCGTGTCTTATTAACTAGTTTACAATTTCACGCAATATTTTACAATCTTACGGCGTTTGCAATTTTTTTTTTCAAAGTATCGATATGTTTCTGTTCGCAGCACTACTTAAACTGAAACAAGGCATTTTCGTGTCGTGGCGTGTGTTGAGGGGTTTTTTTTAAATAAAAATCCGTATCGTTGAAAGGGTTAAATCAATGCAACTGTCATATCTTTTCCCCACCCTCGGTTGACTGGTAGAGAATGTCTAGGCATTAAGGCGCAGACCCACTGCGGCGCACGGAGAGGCAACGCACGTGTATAAGGCGATTCACACACTGCCCCGCTACACGCTGCGGGGTGCGTGGCGACGAAGTCAAAACCTGCGCGTGATTGCGTTTTCAGTGTGTTGCACTACGCGTGTTTTCAATACAAAGAGAGATACTTTCAAGCAACGTAAGATCACGCACTCCCGCGCTACGCTGCGTGATGCGGTGCAGTGTGCGAATCGCCTTAAGCTTCGCTTTGCAAAATATTGTTTGTGATTGTGTCCACTACAACCCACGGACAAGTTAGGCGGCCCATGTATACCTACAATTATATTGCACAATATTTTTATTGTGCAATAATATTGAATATCCTCTTTGAATCTAAACGCTCAATAAAATTCATTTAATAAAATTGACAAACCATTCGCGTCAATACTTTTGATCGCGACCGCTCCAAACAGTGAACTGAAAAATACTGCGCAATATTAAGCCTACACGTATACGGGGTGCAAGAAAAAAATATTGCGCAATGTTTCAATACTACCCCTACACGTAAAATAATATTGTGCTATATTGGGCAATATTATTGTAGGTGTATGGGCCGCCTTACTCATCAATTGACGTCATTAGTACATGTGTGGCTTGCTCGAATATGGCGTTCACACAGCTCAACGCTGTCCACGCCATGTACTCTGTACATGCGGTACACAACATACACGAATACACAACATACCCACGACTATGTACAACTGTATCGCAGCACAGTGCGCCACGGTGGGCCACGCTGCAGCTGTAAATAGTTGTGAGTGTGTACTGCAGTGGAAACGTAGACCCACGTTGTCAAACAAATGAATCCACGCAGCTAAAAAGCGCCGCGTGCCTGTGCACAGCATGCGCCGCGGTGGGTCTGCGTCACTATACCGTTGTGCATGGAGTTTCATTAAAAAAAATACTTAATTATTCCGCAGGTAAAAGATATCAAGATCCCCGACCGCTTCCAAGGAATGCTTTCTAACTTTCAGCACGACTTGGCCCTGGTTATATTGAGCCGAGCTTTCAAATACTCTATGAAGGTCCGACCGGTCTGTCTCGACCTCGAGTACAGCTTCAAGAAAAAACAATTGCAGGAGGGAAACTTGGGAACGGTAGGAACATTTTTGTCACATAAATATCACACTTATAGTATGACTTTAACTTTGAACTTTTTAACTTTCTGACTTTGGTTTTCTGACTTTTGATTTTCTGACTTTGACTTTGACTTTCTGGCGTTGACTTTGACTTCCGAAGAAAACACCAATAAGCAACCTCTACGGGAGTGAAAGTACACATGATTATATAAATAACTATTACTTTGAGACCAACCCTGAAAACTAGAAAAATGTTTCATGCAATGCAATATTTAGCCAATGAAAATGTATGAAACAACTGATATTTTTAACCCTGTATACTTAAGTAGTATCTATACATATTTTAAAAAAGACATTTTTTCGTCAGTTGGCAGTGTTACCTTTCTCTCGTAAGGAGCTCGAAATTCAAAGGATCCCCTACATACCGATTCGGAAGTGCATCGAGAAGTCCCCTTCTGACTTCAAACAGTATATCACTGCAGACAAGTTTTGCGCTGGTCGCGAAAATGGTAAGGATTTCAATTATCATGTGCCGAGCCTTTTCATCACTACGAAAAGGCTATAGAGCCCTTTCGTAGTTGCGAAATGGAGTATTTGTCTACTATGAAAAATGTATATGAATGAATACTACAAAACAGTACGATTGGTGAACAAAACAGAGAAGTTATACGCTTTTGAAATTATTCTTCAATCCTTGTCACACAAAATGTCGATTTTACTTAATGGCTTCTATTCAATATGGCGGGATTTGTGGTGACGTCACACATACGCACGAGACGTCATTAGTGCTGTCTCTGTCTATCACATATTTTAAAAAGCTGACAACACCGTTATTTATTGAGATTTTTTAGCTGCGTCTTGTCTGCTCTCAAGGTTTTGAGAAACGTAATTTAAAAAATCCAGGCAAATATCGTACTGCTCGAAAGAGTTACCGCTGCCTTTTACCACACGACACCCATTAGAAAAAACTGGCCAAGTGCGAGTCGGACTCGCGTGCAAAGGGTTCCGAACGAATTTAATTTTTTTAACATGTTATCGTAGTGTTTTTAATGTTATTTTAACACTGCAGACTTCTTACAGGTTTCCCTGTAATCTTTAGGTAAAGATGTATTATCTCCATTTTTTTTCAAAATTTTAGACTCAGTAGTTCCGGAGATAAGGGGGGGGAATGGTCAATTTTCGTCTAATTTCTTGAAAACTTCTAAACCTTTTATTTTAAAATTTCGAAAAAAATATGATTAAAACCCTCGCAGTAAGTCCTTTCATTTGATATATCACACGATATTGTTCTAAAACTTTTTTTTTTAATTTTCTAGCTTGACCCCCAAAAGTGACCCCCATACTAAAAATTAAATAATTTACGTAACGCGTCCGTGTTTCGGTCATAGAAGTCCATGTGTGTACCAAATTTCAACAGAATCGGTCCAGTGAATCCAGAGAAAACTGGCTGTGACAGACGGACAGACAGACAGACACCCGAGTGATCCTATAAGGGTTCCGTTTTTTTTTCGGAACCCTTAAAATTACCAAATACAAGCTTTTTTATTATTGTTAGCCTGCACTGGTGCTCCACTGCTGGGCAAAGGCGTCCCCTTTCTCCTGACAAATCTCTTTATCTTCTGCGATCCCTGGCCAAGTTGGTCCGAGCATACAAGCTTAGTATGCTCTAATTTCGCCTAATGATTTTTACTCAATATTAAAGATATTGAGCAAAAATCATTAAGTACGAGTATGTTAAACTAAGTTACAAGGTGTGTGCTATTTAATTGCTCGCAAGTGTATTTACCCGACTGCGCCAGAAGGAGAGTTATTAGTAGAACGTATTTTTGCAGTCGGTTTAGTTAACAAAACTAAGTTTTGCAATCGTTTCTTTACTGTGTAGGTAGCAGTAGCAGATACAAACTTTTTCTAAATTCCACAGATACCCACATCTACCGTGGCAGCAGCGGTACGGGTCTAGTCTTCCCTGAGGCTCGTGGAGGCGTGGTCCGATACTTCTTACAAGGTCTAGCGTCTGTGGCGCCCACTATGGAGCCAGGAGAAACTCCCACAGACTTCGTATTGTTTACTGAGATATATAACCATAAGGATTTCATTCAAGAGAACCTCGCAACGCTACCGCCTCAAGGTGGCTCGTTGGAATATGAAGCGTTGTAAGGCGTTACTTGCTCTGGCCTGACCAAATGTGAGGGACTGACAAACAGATTGACAGGCTGGCTGACAGACAAACGGATTGACGGATTGACAGGTAGACTGGTTGTCAGATTGACAGGCTGACTGACAGACAAACAGATTGATAGACAGACGAATTGACAAATAGACGGATTGACAGGCAGACTGGTTGACAGATTGACAGGCTGACTGACAGACAAACAGATTGATAGACAGACGAATTGACAAATAGACGGATTGACAGGCAGACTGGTTGACAGATTGACATGCTGACTGACAGACAGACAGATTGATAGACACCATATTGACATACAGACGAATTGACAAGACTGACCGACAGACAGATTGATAGACACACGAATTGACAAACAGACGGATTGACAGGCAGACTGGTTGACAGATTGACATGCTGACTGACAGACAGATAGATTGGTAGACGGAAGAATTGCCAGAAAGATAGATTAACGGATTGACAGACAAATCGGTTGACGAATTGAAAGATTGACAGCCTGAGAGTCTGACAGACAGATTGACAGATTGGCGGACTGACAGACAGATTGACATGATTTTACTTTGTTTATGAAAATTCTTCTTTTAAATATACTTTTATAAATATGGTTATAACCTACTGAAGTACTAAACTGTGAAGGTACCGTCCGACCTATGTCAGGACTTACATTTGTTAATATTGGTCACATGTTTAAGTCTAGGTACCTATAATTAAAATGTACTAACGCTTTGGGTTTCTTAAATCTGTAATATTTTGCATGTAAACTTAAATTAAACACTAGTATTATTACAATAAATCAATGTACAGTAAATATGAATATTAATACCTACTTTATTATTTACCGTCGCGTCTCGTCGTGCTGCGTCGTTATTACCTTTACTTATTAAAGGATTCCCTCTATAAATCGTACACTTTGGAACCACGACTACTTGTCGTTTCCTAAATAGAAAAAAAAAACAAATAATCTAACTAAAAAAAAAAACAAAATAAGCCCTCTAAAGCTCGGTGAGCACTTAAGACTTTACGACGTAGGGTCTGTGACCAAAATTATCTAACCCACTTGACTATTAGCGAATGATAGTCAAGTGGGTTAGATAATGTTGGTAACATACCTACGGCATTAAATACAAACTATCAAGTTCTTGTTTTTCGAAACGAATGAAACTTCCTACTCGTTGGGTATTTAACAAAATAAAAGTACAACTTATCACAATCACCATTTATTTTTCATGAATACGTAAAAACATCTATGTTAGGTAAATATACATAAAATATTTTGTAGTTCTTATACTTGAAATTATTATGTTGGGTATCCGTCACCAGATAATTGGAAAGTCCGTGAGATTATAATATTTAAGACTAACATTTCTCGAGATATTGTGAACAGATCATTTTGAATACAATAAATCCCATCCAAA
Organism: Lacanobia wlatinum; assembly: GCA_947578705.1. Classification (NCBI taxonomy): domain Eukaryota; kingdom Metazoa; phylum Arthropoda; class Insecta; order Lepidoptera; family Noctuidae; genus Lacanobia; species Lacanobia wlatinum. Next base: position 10,819,320 of record OX388052.1, on the reverse strand, counting down.
TTCAGTAGTTTCCAATGCATACGTGTCTTACTGAGAAAAATAAGTTTACAATTTCACGCGATATTTTACAATTTCACGGCGTTTGCAATTATCCGTTGACATGTTCTTTCTTTTTATTTATTTATAGTTAGTTAAAACGGTACAAGTCCAATTAAATTAATTAATATAGAAATAACAAAACAAAAAACTTAAAAAGGTACAAAATGTGTGCGAATTTGAAATATCCATCATGTTCGCGAACCTCTTGCGCTCCGCGCTCCTGCAACTGCTCCACATAGTGGACACGTTTGTGAAGTGACATTGGTTCGCCCTTGATTCGCAAACGTATCCACTATGTGGGAGGTTTGCAAACATAGTGGAAACCCACCATTATAAAACAAACTTGATTATTAGTCATGTGTGTTTTGTAAATTATATTTTCTATTTTGTAAATTATAAAATAGTACCTAGTTCTAGGAGAAATAGAAAATATTTATTAACAATAGTAACTAAAACTAACAAATACACAAAACTTACATAAAACTAAAACATAGCATCAAAAAATTCGCTCTCGATGCTATTGATCAGCTAATTTAAATGCCAAAACCAAAACCAAAAGTGTTGTGTCCAAAAAAGTGTTTCAACAAGAATACCAATCTACGAATTTTACTTAGTGTCGATAGCAACGTTGCACGTTACATCTTTAATTAACTATATTAAATAATCAGGCAACATTTAAGTAGCGTTAAATAACAATTAGGAATAATATCATGGCAACCTTGTAAGCAATGACAGCTGCGTGCTGATTGGTCGTGTCACATTGCCGTCTACGTCGCCATATTGCGCGAGACATGGTGTTACAAGAGTCGTCACGTTATTTGACGAGGACAGACCAGCTGAGGCGACATAGAAAATACGTACTTATCTATAAACTAACGGTCAATACAAACAGTCATCTAGTACTCTCTAAAAGTCTAGATTCCTCGCTAGTTACTACCTTTTAGTAGGAACTCTAAAAGTTGTGTAGTGCAGAACCAGATGGGCGAGTGCTGTCAATTTCTATTTGTTTTAATCTCTAAAATTGCCGCATAAACCATTGTTAACGTCCATAATATCGTATCTAAAATTGTGTCACGAGTGTTTCTGTCGCCGAGTATTTTAATAGTTTTCGCATGTCCGTACGGTGGTTAACTAAATTATAGATCTATCTTCAACCTGTTTTTCTAAATGTTCATCTACTATGAGAACCGTTACCCGTACCGGATAATACTTATTATAACGTACCGCATAATACTCATTATACGGTACCGGATAATACTCATTATACCGTACCGGATAATACTCATTATATCGTACCGGATAATACTCATTATACCGTTCGGGATAGTACTCATTATACCGTACCGGATAGTACTCATTATACCATACCGGATAATACTCGTTATACCCTACCGGATAATACTCATTATACCGTACCGGATAATACTCATTATACCGTTCCGGATAGTACTCATTATACCGTACCGGATAATACTCATTATACCGTACCGGATAGTACTCATTATACCGTACCGGATAGTACTCATTATACCGTACCGGATAGTACTCATTATACCGTACCGGATAGTACTCATTATACTGTACCGGATAATACTCATTATTTTGTTTAAACGGAAGACTGCGGCCGGACGTGCACGTTCACACTGGTCGCACCGTCTGTTTAAACGGAACACGGCGGCCGAGATCAACAGATCATTCGTTCACACTACATCCGATCCGGGCATTTTGGCGGCTCTTCGCAGTGGCAAAATATCTGTCTAAAAACCCGGTTCGGATTTCTCGGATCAGTCGACGCATATTTTGAGAGACAGATATGCCATATCTGTCTCTAGACGGATGGGGAAAACAGACGGTCCTTCATTGTGGGAACGGGCACTGAGTTCGTAACATTATTCAATAGCGTCAAGCAAGTGCGAGTCAGAATCGCGCACAAAGAGTTCTAGGCTACAAAGGTATTTTAAAGCAGCAAAAACGTAACAATTTGCATTTATTTCGAGTTCTTTTTCCTTGTTCAAGTATATTTAGTAAGTAGCTTTATTTGCATTCAAAACGGTAGATAAATATAAAATACTAACATCTGCAAGCGGATTCGCCCACGTAACTGTCGGAAATACTGCAAGTGAACGTACTCCCGAAATAAAAAAATCCTATGTTATTCACCAAAGTTCAATCTACCACAACACAAAAAGCAGTTCAGTACGCAGTACCCAATAAAAGTGGAGCAAGATTGTCGCAGACTGGTATCCTAGCGACAGATATGACATACACAACGATATTTACCAGCTAATGATGAGCTTCCGCTTTGAAGCCAATGACAAAGCGTTCACCATGTTCAACGAGAGGGTGTCCAGAGGCATGAGGCTGTTCGGTCTGGTGCTCATTGGAGAACACGCGAAAGCCTACCTGGTGAGGGATTTGCTTTTGAGTAACTAGTGGGCCTCATAAGTTTAGAAACTCTTTTTTGGCCCCTTAAAGGAATGTTTAATCAAAAGACGGACTCGTCTGCTCGACTATTTTTGTCTTTTTTAGGCTGTAGGTGATCGATTAATTGATCACGAGTTGAACGACTCAAAGGAGAAACTGTGAATCCATCTTATTTGTTTGGCAGACACATTCACAAAGTTATTGGCAAGCTAATGTTGAGCTTCCGCTTTGAAGCCAATAACAAATCGTTCACCATGTTCAAAGAGAGGGTGAAGAGACATGAGGCTGTTCGGTCTGGTGCTCATTGGAGAACACGTGAAAGCCTACCTGGTGAGGGATTTGCTTTTGAGTAACTAGTGGGCCTCATAAGTTTAGAAACTCTTTTTTGGCCCCTTAAAGGAATGTTTAATCAAAAGTACTATTTTTGTCTTTTTTAGGCTGTAGGTGATCGATGAATTGATCACGAGTTGAACGACTCAAAGGAGAAACTGTGAATCCATCTTATTTGTTTGGCAGACACATTCACAACGTTATTGGCAAGCTAATGTTAAGCTTCCGCTTTGAAGCCAATAACAAATCGTTCACCATGTTCAAAGAGAGGGTGAAGAGACATGAGGCTGTTCGGTCTGGTGCTCATTGGAGAACACGTGAAAGCCTACCTGGTAAGTGAAGGATTAGCTATTGAATGAAGGTGTTAAATGAAAGTCCAGTCAGTAACATTGTGTGGGCAATGAAGTCTCAAACAACGTCATTTAAACTGAATGTAAGGTAGCAAAAAAAAAATAAAAAAGCAATAATGGCGGTATCCTAGGTAGTCGGGGTTTACAAGCAAATCCGTCAGTGAGCACCCATCGTATTCTGGCTGGATATCCTATTGGTATCACGGAAATAAGTACAGAGGACATCAAGGATGACTCGGTCCATCCCCGTCTCTGTCGTACGTAGCTTGCACAAAGCGAGAGGAGGCGAATACTACGACATGGTACTTGTCGTATGCGACCCCACCGAGGGTCAACACCCGATTTAAAAAATAAAATCAGTGGATTCTCTGACCAGCTTCGAGATTGAGAAGCTAAAACGTCCGGTCACTGTCAACACTTCTAACTCTATGGGTACTTACAGCGCAACTACTTTGTGACGCTCAGATGCGTCAATTGTCTAGGGGAGGATTGCACCAGTGGGTGTCTTCCTCCCAAGGACCGCTCACAGTGCACAAAGCCTCAAAGCTGCGTACCATGCGGCCAGTCAGGTCGATAGACACCATCCCCGATCTTATTGTCTCAGTCTCACTGAAGATTCTTTATCTAAACCTGATAATAAATTATAAACTTGCTGCGATGCAAGCTCGACTCTTGGAACGAACTGTTTGAAATTTGATGTTCTATACTGAAACCTGAGCAAAACGATGGGTCGAAGGGATTTCGGGACCGGGACCGCCTATATTATTTCAGAAACTTTCTTGGCACTCTTAAAAGAATGGATAATCAAAGTCGGACCCCACAACTTAACTAATAAGGTAATCATGGGCATCTGCTTTTAAGCCAACGACAAAGCGTTCACGCTTCGCGCTTGACCAGTTTATTTCTTTTTTAGGCGAAAATCGATGAATGGATCACGGAGTGGAAAAGAAATGCCGTGAACCTGTCACATTTGTTTGGGAGAAACATCCACAATGTTATTTGCCAGCTAATAATGAGCTTTCGCTTTGAAGCCAATGACAAAGCATTCACAGGCATGAGGCTGTTCGGTCTGGTGCTCTTCGGAGAACACGTGAAAGCCTACATGGTTAGTGAGGCATTAGCTAACTAGTGGGCCTTATAACTTCAGAAACTCCTTTCATGGCACCGTTAAAGGAATGTATAGTCAAAAGTTGGACTCACGTGCACTTATTACAACGGAGATCGATGAGTTAATCAGTGAACTAAACGACTCTTAAGGAAAAGCCGTGACTGCGTCACATTTGTTTGCCGTGGATGACGTCAGGACTAGTACGTTGCATCCGAAACCGGGACAGACTACACAAAAAATCAAACTCATCTCCTGACAACGATATTCTCAGACTAACCTACACCCGATATCGTAACTTTTTAAACAATCTTCTTAAAAAACTCAAAAGGGCATACGAAAAGAACCTAATGCTTAAGGCAAAAAACAACGTGAAAGCTACTTGGAAGGCTATTAAGGAAATAACTAGCTCCAACTCCCCCTCTCAGTCCTCTAGTCCACTCATTTCTAACTGTGTAGACCCTACAGCCGTACTAAATCAAATAAATTCCTTCTTTGTCAATGTGGGCACAACCCTGGCCTCGGCGATTAACCCCTCCCCCGAGAATCGTGTTTGGTCCTATCCCCAATCGTCATCAGCACCAAACGATTCCCTAGTTATTTTGCCTGTTGACGAGATGGAGGTTAAAAAGCTTATCGACAACTTACGCGGTGATTGCGCTACAGGTTTCGACAAAATACCCGCTAAAGTTCTAAAACTGTCCAGTTCCACTTTAGCTGTCCCAATCACGCATATCTGCAACCGAGCCATAGACACAGGTACCTTCCCTAATGCATTCAAGACAGCTGTCGTGCATCCAATCTACAAGAATGGAGACAGAGCCAACGTTAATAACTACAGGCCCATCTCTGTACTGAGTTCTCTTTCTAAGATACTGGAACGAGTTCTCAATAACTCTCTCACCACATACTTGGAAAAACACAGGCTCATTGCAACTAATCAGTATGGTTTTAGACGGGGCGTTTCTACAGAAGATGCAGTACTTGACCTTGCAGAAACAGTCGTAAGGAAGCTGGATAGGAAACTCAAATGTTACGGAGTCTTCCTTGATTTATCCAAAGCATTTGACTCTGTCTCCATTCCCGGATTGATTGCTAAGCTGGAATACATGGGGATCCGTGGTATTACGCTAAAAATCTTCTCAGACTACCTATTAAACCGAACACAGTGTGTCAAAATTGACTCTTTTTATAGTGACGCAATGACGATCAGCTTTGGGGTCCCGCAGGGTAGCATATTGGGGCCTACTCTCTTCTTGATTTTTATAAATGACCTATGCCTCTTACCCGCTCCCAACTGCAAAATTTTCACCTACGCGGACGATACGGCCCTGATTACTTACGATGACAACTGGAACAATGCTCGACTTAAAACGGAAGAGGCCCTTCGCCGAGTGATGGCTTGGCTATCGGAGAACTTACTGACCTTGAATATTGAAAAGACCAAAATCATCCGATTCTCTCTTCCACACTGCCCACCTCCTCCTGAGGAGAGTAGTATAGTGAAAGCTCATACAGGCACTAACCATAACAATTCTGATCCCAAATATTGTAACTGCCTCACAATCCCCTTTGTCCACAACGCTAAATACCTGGGTGTTCTCATCGATGAGCATCTAACCTGGCGAGCCCATACCGAAACACTGACTAGTCGTATCAGAAAACTAATTTATATTTTCAATCAGCTCAGATATTCGGCTGATCCTGAGACCCTGTTTCTTGTTTATAGAAGCCTCTGTGTTAGTGTCCTCTCTTATTGCATTCCTGTCTGGGGAGGAACCCAAAAAACATTATTGCTGCAGGTTGAACGAGCGCAGAGGGCTATATTAAAGGTTATGCGGTTCAAACGCAGAGACTACCCTACTGCTTTGCTATATTCCGAGTCCCAAGTACTCACAGTCCGCCAACTCTTCGTTCTGCGAGCTATACTGCGTCGGCATTCCTCTCTTCCACTGGAAAAAAAAAATCAATCAAAACGTAAAGGACTCCCAGTCTGTGAACCTGTACGATGCCGGACGAAATTCGCAAGCCGTCATTACACTGCTCTAAGTGGACGTATCTACAACAAAGTGAACAGCCAAATAGACATATACGCCTTGCCCAAACATAAGTTAAAATACAAACTCACTAGTTGGCTGCTAAGCCTATCATACGAGGACACTGAAGACATTCTTGGCATTATATCTTAACACGTTTTAACATTAATTTATTGGACTCAAACAGATAACACAACCTCACACTGTATACAACAAACTCACACAATAAATCACACACACAACTCCTTTCATAATTACTTATAAAATTTTACACCCATTCACATCATAGTATTCCTTGTTGTCTATTGTCACTAGTACGTAAGTAATTAGACATAGTAAAACGGTGTGGAGACCTGGTGACCTGAAACACAGGCCATGGGCCTAGCTTAGGCACCAGTCCCCACAATATTTTCAGTGTTGTACCTACTACTTGGCAATTAATATATGTAATTTTTTCTGTAAATATTGTGGTGAAATAAATAAACGTAACGTAACGTACAACGTTATTTGTCAGCTAATAATGAGCTTTCGCTTTGAAGCCAATGACAAAGCATTCACAGGCATGAGGCTGTTCGGTCTGGTGCTCTTCGGAGAACACGTGAAAGCCTACCTGGTAAGTGAGGGATTAGCTGTTGAATAACTAGTGGGCCTTATAACTTCAGAAACTCCTTTCTTGGCACCGTTAAAGGACTGTATAGTCAAAAGTTGGACTCACGTGCACTTATTACAACGGAGATCGATGAGTTAATCACTGAACTAAACGACTCTTAAGGAAAAGCCGTGACTGCGTCACATTTGTTTGGGAGACATATTCACAACGTTATTTGTCAGCTAATAATGAGCTTTCGCTTTGAAGCCAATGACAAAGCATTCACAGGCATGAGGCTGTTCGGTCTGGTGCTCTTCGGAGAACACGTGAAAGCCTACCTGGTAAGTGAGGGATTAGCTGTTGAATAACTAGTGGGCCTTATAACTTCAGAAACTCCTTTCTTGGCACCGTTAAAGGACTGTATAGTCAAAAGTTGGACTCACGTGCACTTATTACAACGGAGATCGATGAGTTAATCACTGAACTAAACGACTCTTAAGGAAAAGCCGTGACTGCGTCACATTTGTTTGGGAGACATATTCACAACGTTATTTGTCAGCTAATAATGAGCTTTCGCTTTGAAGCCAATGACAAAGCATTCACAGGCATGAGGCTGTTCGGTCTGGTGCTCTTCGGAGAACACGTGAAAGCCTACCTGGTAAGTGAGGGATTAGCTGTTGAATAACTAGTGGGCCTTATAACTTCAGAAACTCCTTTCTTGGCACCGTTAAAGGACTGTATAGTCAAAAGTTGGACTCACGTGCACTTATTACAACGGAGATCGATGAGTTAATCACTGAACTAAACGACTCTTAAGGAAAAGCCGTGACTGCGTCACATTTGTTTGGGAGACATATTCACAACGTTATTTGCCAGCTAATGATGAGCTTCCGCTTTGAAGCCAATGACAAAGCGTTCAGCATGTTCAACGAGAGGGTGTCCAGAGGCATGAGGCTGTTCGGTCTGGTGCTCATTGGAGAACACGTGAAAGCCTACCTGGTAAGTGAGGGATCAGCTTTTATTTATTTTTTTAAACTTTATGCACAATTGTGGTACAAGAGCGGACTAACTAATTGGCCTTATTATTTCAGAAACTCCTTTCTGAACAAATAAATAAATATTCTATTCTATTCGTTAAAGGAATATATAAAGAAAAGTAGGACCCGCGTGCTCGACCATTTTTTCATTCAGCGCCAGACAAAACAGCCTCACTGTTTTGTCTGGTGCTGATTGGAGAACACGTGAAAGCCTACCTGGTAAATGAGGGATTAGCTGTTGAATAACTAGTGGGCCTTATAACTTCAGAAACTCCTTTCTTGGCACCGTTAAAGGAATGTATAGTCAAAAGTTGGACTCATGTGCACTTATTACAACGGAGATCGATGAGTTAATCACTGAACTAAACGACTCTTAAGGAAAAGCCGTGACTGCGTCACATTTGTTTGGGAGACATATTCACAACGTTATTTGTCAGCTAATAATGAACTTTCGCTTTGAAGCCAATGACAAAGCATTCACAGGCATGAGGCTGTTCGGTCTGGTGCTCTTCGGAGAACACGTGAAAGCCTACCTGGTAAGTGAGGGATTAGCTGTTGAATAACTAGTGGGCCTTATAACTTCAGAAACTCCTTTCTTGGCACCGTTAAAGGACTGTATAGTCAAAAGTTGGACTCACGTGCACTTATTACAACGGAGATCGATGAGTTAATCACTGAACTAAACGACTCTTAAGGAAAAGCCGTGACTGCGTCACATTTGTTTGGGAGACATATTCACAACGTTATTTGTCAGCTAATAATGAGCTTTCGCTTTGAAGCCAATGACAAAGCATTCACAGGCATGAGGCTTTTCGGTCTGGTGCTCTTCGGAGAACACGTGAAAGCCTTCATGGTTAGTGAGGCATTAGCTAACTAGTGGGCCTTATAATTTCAGAATCTCCTTTCTTGGCCCCTTAAACGAATGTTAAATCAGAAGTTTGACTCGCGTGCTCGACTATTATTGTCTTTTTTAGTTTGTAATCGATGAATTGATCACTGAGTTGAACGGCTCTAAAGGAAAAGCCGTGAACCCATCACATTTATTTGGCAGACACATCAACAACGTTAAATGCCAGCTAATGTTGAGTATCGCTTTGAAGCCAATTACAAAGCTTACCTGGTAAGTGTGGGATTAGATATTGAATAACTAGTGGGCCTTATAATTTCTGAAACGCCTTTCTTGGCACCGTTAAAGGAATGTATACTCAAAAGTTGGACTCACGTGCACTTATTACAACGGAGATCGATGAATTAATCACTGAACTAAACGACTCTTAAGGAAAAGCCGTGACTGCGTCACATTTGTTTGGGAGACATATTCACAACGTTATTTGTCAGCTAATGATGAGCTTCCGCTTTGAAGTCAATGACAAAGCGTTCACCATGTTCAACGAGAAGGTGTCCATAGGCATGAGGCTGTTCGGTCTGGTGCTCTTCGGAGAACACGTGAAAGCCTACCTGGTAAGTGAGGGATTAGCTGTTGAATAACTAGTGGGCCTTATAACTTCAGAAACTCCTTTCTTGGCACCGTTAAAGGAATGTATAGTCAAAAGTTGGACTCACGTGCACTTATTACAACGGAGATCGATGAATTAATCACTGAACTAAACGACTCTTAAGGAAAAGCCGTGACTGCGTCACATTTGTTTGGGAGACATATTCACAACGTTATTTGTCAGCTAATGATGAGCTTCCGCTTTGAAGTCAATGACAAAGCGTTCACCATGTTCAACGAGAAGGTGTCCATAGGCATGAGGCTGTTCGGTCTGGTGCTCTTCGGAGAACACGTGAAAGCCTACCTGGTAAGTGAGGGATCAGCTTTTATTTATTTTTTTAAACTTTATGCACAATTGTGGTACAAGAGCGGACTAACTAATTGGCCTTATTATTTCAGAAACTCCTTTCTGAACAAATAAATAAATATTCTATTCTATTCGTTAAAGGAATATATAAAGAAAAGTAGGACCCGCGTGCTCGACCATTTTTTCATTCAGCGCCAGACAAAACAGCCTCACTGTTTTGTCTGGTGCTGATTGGAGAACACGTGAAAGCCTACCTGGTAAGTGAGGGATTAGCTGTTGAATAACTAGTGGGCCTTATAACTTCAGAAACTCCTTTCTTGGCACCGTTAAAGGAATGTATAGTCAAAAGCTGGACTCACGTGCACTTATTACAACGGAGATCGATGAGTTAATCAGTGAACTAAACGACTCTTAAGGAAAAGCCGTGACTGCGTCACATTTGTTTGGGAGACATATTCACAACGTTATTTGTCAGCTAATAATGAGCTTTCGCTTTGAAGCCAATGACAAAGCATTCACAGGCATGAGGCTGTTCGGTCTGGTGCTCTTCGGAGAACACGTGAAAGCCTACATGGTTAGTGAGGCATTAGCTAACTAGTGGGCCTTATAATTTCAGAATCTCCTTTCTTGGCCCCTTAAACGAATGTTAAATCAGAAGTTTGACTCGCGTGCTCGACTATTATTGTCGTTTTTAGTTTGTAATCGATGAATTGATCACTGAGTTGAACGGCTCTAAAGGAAAAGCCGTGAACCCATCACATTTATTTGGCAGACGCATCAACAACGTTAAATGCCAGCAAATGTTGAGTATCGCTTTGAAGCCAATTACAAAGCCTACCTGGTAAGTGTGGGATTAGATATTGAATAACTAGTGGGCCTCATAATTTCAGAAACTCCTTTCTTGGCACCGTTAAAGGAATGTATAGTCAAAAGTTGGACTCACGTGCACTTATTACAATGGAGATCGATGAGTTAATCACTGAACTAAACGACTCTTAAGGAAAAGCCGTGACTGCGTCACATTTGTTTGGGAGACATATTCACAACGTTATTTGTCAGCTAATGATGAGCTTCCGCTTTGAAGCCAATGACAAAGCGTTCACCATGTTCAACGAGAAAGTGTCCAGAGGCATGAGGCTGTTCTGTCTGGTGCTGCTGCTGAGCAAAACTATGGGTCGAAGGGATTTCGGGACCGGGACCGCCTATATTATTTCAGAAACTTTCTTAGCACTCTTAAAAAAATGAATAATCAAAGTCGGACCCCACAACTTAACTAATAAGCTAATCATGGGCATCTGCTTTTAAGCCAACGACAAAGCGTTCACGCTTCGCGCTTGACCAGTTTTTTTCTTTTTTAGGCGAAAATCGATGAATGGATCACGGAGTGGAAAAGAAATGCCGTGAACCTGTCACATTTGTTTGGGAGATACATCCACAATGTTATTTGCCAGCTAATAATGAGCTTTCTCTTTGAAGCCAATGACAAAGCGTTCACCATGTTCAACGAGAGGGTGTCCAGAGGCATGAGGCTGTTCGGTCTGGTGCTCATTGGAGAACACGCGAAAGCCTACCTGGTGAGGGATTTGCTTTTGAGTAACTAGTGGGCCTCATAAGTTTAGAAACTCTTTTTTGGCCCCTTAAAGGAATGTTTAATCAAAAGTCGGACTCGTCTGCTCGACTATTTTTGTCTTTTTTAGGCTGTAGGTGATCGATGAATTGATCACGAGTTGAACGACTCAAAGGAGAAACTGTGAATCCATCTTATTTGTTTGGCAGACACATTCACAAAGTTATTGGCAAGCTAATGTTGAGCTTCCGCTTTGAAGCCAATAACAAATCGTTCACCATGTTCAAAGAGAGGGTGAAGAGACATGAGGCTGTTCGGTCTGGTGCTCATTGGAGAACACGTGAAAGCCTACCTGGTGAGGGATTTGCTTTTGAGTAACTAGTGGGCCTCATAAGTTTAGAAACTCTTTTTTGGCCCCTTAAAGGAATGTTTAATCAAAAGTACTTTTTTTGTCTTTTTTAGGCTGTAGGTGATCGATGAATTGATCACGAGTTGAACGACTCAAAGGAGAAACTGTGAATCCATCTTATTTGTTTGGCAGACACATTCACAACGTTATTGGCAAGCTAATGTTAAGCTTCCGCTTTGAAGCCAATAACAAATCGTTCACCATGTTCAAAGAGAGGGTGAAGAGACATGAGGCTGTTCGGTCTGGTGCTCATTGGAGAACACGTGAAAGCCTACCTGGTAAGTGAAGGATTAGCTATTGAATGAAGGTGTTAAATGAAAGTCCAGTCAGTAACATTGTGTGGGCAATGAAGTCTCAAACAACGTCATTTAAACTGAATGTAAGGTAGCAAAAAAAAAAATAAAAAAGCAATAATGGCGGTATCCTAGGTAGTCGGGGTTTACAAGCAAATCCGTCAGTGAGCACCCATCGTATTCTGGCTGGATATCCTATTGGTATCACGGAAATAAGTACAGAGGACATCAAGGATGACTCGGTCCATCCCCGTCTCTGTCGTACGTAGCTTGCACAAAGCGAGAGGAGGCGAATACTACGACATGGTACTTGTCGTATGCGACCCCACCGAGGGTTAACACCCGATTTAAAAAATAAAATCAGTGGATTCTCTGACCAGCTTCGAGATTGAGAAGCTAAAACGTCCGGTCACTGTCAACACTTCTAACTCTATGGGTACTTACAGCGCAACTACTTTGTGACGCTCAGATGCGTCAATTGTCTAGGGGAGGATTGCACCAGTGGGTGTCTTCCTCCCAAGGACCGCTCACAGTGCACAAAGCCTTAAAGCTGCGTACCATGCGGCCAGTCAGGTCGATAGACACCATCCCCGATCTTATTGTCTCAGTCTCACTGAAGATTCTTTATCTAAACCTGATAATAAATTATAAACTTGCTGCGATGCAAGCTCGACTCTTGGAACGAACTGTTTGAAATTTGATGTTCTATACTGAAACCTGAGCAAAACGATGGGTCGAAGGGATTTCGGGACCGGGACCGCCTATATTATTTCAGAAACTTTCTTGGCACTCTTAAAAGAATGGATAATCAAAGTCGGACCCCACAACTTAACTAATAAGGTAATCATGGGCATCTGCTTTTAAGCCAACGACAAAGCGTTCACGCTTCGCGCTTGACCAGTTTATTTCTTTTTTAGGCGAAAATCGATGAATGGATCACGGAGTGGAAAAGAAATGCCGTGAACCTGTCACATTTGTTTGGGAGAAACATCCACAATGTTATTTGCCAGCTAATAATGAGCTTTCGCTTTGAAGCCAATGACAAAGCATTCACAGGCATGAGGCTGTTCGGTCTGGTGCTCTTCGGAGAACACGTGAAAGCCTACATGGTTAGTGAGGCATTAGCTAACTAGTGGGCCTTATAACTTCAGAAACTCCTTTCATGGCACCGTTAAAGGAATGTATAGTCAAAAGTTGGACTCACGTGCACTTATTACAACGGAGATCGATGAGTTAATCAGTGAACTAAACGACTCTTAAGGAAAAGCCGTGACTGCGTCACATTTGTTTGGGAGACATATTCACAACGTTATTTGTCAGCTAATAATGAGCTTTCGCTTTGAAGCCAATGACAAAGCATTCACAGGCATGAGGCTGTTCGGTCTGGTGCTCTTCGGAGAACACGTGAAAGCCTACCTGGTAAGTGAGGGATTAGCTGTTGAATAACTAGTGGGCCTTATAACTTCAGAAACTCCTTTCTTGGCACCGTTAAAGGACTGTATAGTCAAAAGTTGGACTCACGTGCACTTATTACAACGGAGATCGATGAGTTAATCACTGAACTAAACGACTCTTAAGGAAAAGCCGTGACTGCGTCACATTTGTTTGGGAGACATATTCACAACGTTATTTGTCAGCTAATAATGAGCTTTCGCTTTGAAGCCAATGACAAAGCATTCACAGGCATGAGGCTGTTCGGTCTGGTGCTCTTCGGAGAACACGTGAAAGCCTACCTGGTAAGTGAGGGATTAGCTGTTGAATAACTAGTGGGCCTTATAACTTCAGAAACTCCTTTCTTGGCACCGTTAAAGGAATGTATAGTCAAAAGTTGGACTCACGTGCACTTATTACAACGGAGATCGATGAATTAATCACTGAACTAAACGACTCTTAAGGAAAAGCCGTGACTGCGTCACATTTGTTTGGGAGACATATTCACAACGTTATTTGTCAGCTAATGATGAGCTTCCGCTTTGAAGTCAATGACAAAGCGTTCACCATGTTCAACGAGAAGGTGTCCATAGGCATGAGGCTGTTCGGTCTGGTGCTCTTCGGAGAACACGTGAAAGCCTACCTGGTAAGTGAGGGATCAGCTTTTATTTATTTTTTTAAACTTTATGCACAATTGTGGTACAAGGGCGGACTAACTAATTGGCCTTATTATTTCAGAAACTCCTTTCTGAACAAATAAATAAATATTCTATTCTATTCGTTAAAGGAATATATAAAGAAAAGTAGGACCCGCGTGCTCGACCATTCTTTCATTCAGCACCAGACAAAACAGCCTCACTGTTTTGTCTGGTGCTGATTGGAGAACACGTGAAAGCCTACCTGGTAAGTGAGGGATTAGCTGTTGAATAACTAGTGGGCCTTATAACTTCAGAAACTCCTTTTTTGGCACCGTTAAAGGAATGTATAGTCAAAAGTTGGACTCACGTGCACTTATTACAACGGAGATCGATGAGTTAATCACTCAACTAAACGACTCTTAAGGAAAAGCCGTGACTGCGTCACATTTGTTTGGGAGACATATTCACAACGTTATTTGTCAGCTAATAATGAGCTTTCGCTTTGAAGCCAATGACAAAGCATTCACAGGCATGAGGCTGTTCGGTCTGGTGCTCTTCGGAGAACACGTGAAAGCCTACATGGTTAGTGAGGCATTAGCTAACTAGTGGGCCTTATAATTTCAGAATCTTCTTTCTTGGCCCCTTAAACGAATGTTAAATCAGAAGTTTGACTCGCGTGCTCGACTATTATTGTCTTTTTTAGTTTGTAATCGATGAATTGATCACTGAGTTGAACGGCTCTAAAGGAAAAGCCGAGAACCCATCTCATTTATTTGGCAGACACGTCAACAACGTTAAATGCCAGCTAATGTTGAGTATCGCTTTGAAGCCAATTACAAAGTCTACCTGGTAAGTGTGGGATTAGATATTGAATAACTAGTGGGCTTTATAATTTCAGAAACGCCTTTCTTGGCACCGTTAAAGGAATGTATAGTCAAAAGTTGGACTCACGTGCACTTATTACAACGGAGATCGATGAGTTAATCACTGAACTAAACGACTCTTAAGGAAAAGCCGTGAATGCGTCACATTTGTTTGGGAGACATATTCACAACGTTATTTGCCAGCTAATGATGAGCTTCCGCTTTGAAGCCAATGACAAAGCGTTCAGCATGTTCAACGAGAGGGTGTCCAGAGGCATGAGGCTGTTCGGTCTGGTGCTCATTGGAGAACACGTGAAAGCCTACCTGGTAAGTGAGGGATCAGCTTTTATTTATTTTTTAAACTTTATGCACAATTGTGGTACAAGGGCGGACTAACTAATTGGCCTTATTATTTCAGAAACTCCTTTCTGAACAAATAAATAAATATTCTATTCTATTCGTTAAAGGAATATATAAAGAAAAGTAGGACCCGCGTGCTCGACCATTTTTTCATTCAGCGCCAGACAAAACAGCCTCACTGTTTTGTCTGGTGCTGATTGGAGAACACGTGAAAGCCTACCTGGTAAGTGTGGGATTAGCTGTTGAATAACTAGTGGGCCTTATAACTTCAGAAACTCCTTTCTTGGCACCGTTAAAGAAATGTATAGTCAAAAGCTGGACTCACGTGCACTTATTACAACGGAGATCGATGAGTTAATCACTGAACTAAACGACTCTTAAGGAAAAGCCGTGACTGCGTCACATTTGTTTGGGAGACATATTCACAACGTTATTTGTCAGCTAATAATGAGCTTTCGCTTTGAAGCCAATGACAAAGCGTTCACCATGTTCAACGAGAAAGTGTCCAGAGGCATGAGGCTGTTCTGTCTGGTGCTGCTGCTGAGCAAAACTATGGGTCGTAGGGATTTCGGGACCGGGACCGCCTATATTATTTCAGAAACTTTCTTAGCACTCTTAAAAAAATGGATAATCAAAGTCGGACCCCACAACTTAACTAATAAGCTAATCATGGGCATCTGCTTTTAAGCCAACGACAAAGCGTTCACGCTTCGCGCTTGACCAGTTTTTTTCTTTTTTAGGCGAAAATTGATGAATGGATCACGGAGTGGAAAAGAAATGCCGTGAAGCTGTCACATTTGTTTGGGAGATACATCCACAATGTTATTTGCCAGCTAATAATGAGCTTTCTCTTTGAAGCCAATGACAAAACGTTCACCATGTTCAACGAGAGGGTGTCCAGAGGCATGAGGCTGTTCGGTCTGGTGCTCATTGGAGAACACGTGAAAGCCTACCTGGTAAGTGAGGGATTAGCTATTGAATAACTAGTGGGCCTTATAATTTCAGAAACTACTTTCTTGGCACCGTTAATGGAATGTATAGTCAGAAGTTGGACTCACGTGCACTTATTACAGCGGAAATCGATGAGTTAATCACTGAACTAAACGACTCTTAAGGAAAAGCCGTGAATGCGTCACATTTGTTGGGGAGACATATTCACAACGTTATTTGATTTCGGGACCGGGACCGCCTATATTATTTTAGAAACTTTCTTAGCACTCTTAAAAGAATGGATAATCAAAGTCGGACCCCACAACTTAACTAATAAGCTAATCATGGGCATCTGCTTTTAAGCCAACGACAAAGCGTTCACGCTTCGCGCTTGACCAGTTTTTTTCTTTTTTAGGCGAAAATCGATGAATGGATCACGGAGTGGAAAAGAAATGCCGTGAAGCTGTCACATTTGTTTGGGAGATACATCCACAATGTTATTTGCCAGCTAATAATGAGCTTTCGCTTTGAAGCCAATGACAAAACGTTCACCATGTTCAACGAGCGGGTGTCCAGTGGCATGAGGCTGTTCGGTCTTGTGCTCATTGGAGAACACGTGAAAGCCTACCTGGTAAGTGAGGGATTAGCGATTGAATAACTAGTGGGTCTTATAACTTCAGAAACTCCTTTCTTAGCACCCTTAAAGGAATGTATAATCAAACGTCAGACTCGCGTGCAAAGGCACGTACAACTACGGGACTAGGTACAGAAGACATCAAGGATGACCTCTTAGCCCAGTTCATCCCCGTCTCCGTCGTACAACGCTTGCACAAAGCGAGAAAAGGCACATACTACAAAATGGTACTTGTCGTATGTGATCCCAATCAGTGAATTCTCTGACCGGCTTCAAGATTGAATAGCCAAAACGTCCGGTCACTGTCACCGCTTCGAACTCTATGAGCACTCACAGTGGCGTCAGTTTTCGGTAGGGAGGCTAACTGTGCTTGAGCTATGTGTGAGCCGAGGGTTAACCTCGTTTTTTAAAAAAAAACCCACCCCGCCGGCCGCCACCTAGGTGGTTCCCGGCCAAGCAGAGGAATATCATGCCGACTCATCGGTCAACTATTCGTGCTGCGCCTTCAGCGAGGCTGGCTGCTATAACAGTGTCTTCAGAAAGTCACCTTTCCTGGTCTGCGATTTGCTCGCTGACGTTTCTACTTACACGATACAAAAACCAACACTCAGCGGGCACACATTCCGCGCGCGCCTTCCGACCGTGACGGACGTCTGCTCCCAGCCGCTCCGTGACTCATCGCTCGCTCGCTCCTGCTCATCTCGCTCGCCGTGACGTCACTGTGGTCGCTGACTACACTTTTGATCCGACGCTGCCTTTTTCAAGGCAGCCGAGTGATATCTGGTTCTTTTTCGGGTGCTGTCAAGAAGCGTGGTGACGCCTTCTGGATAAATCCACGTTTCTCGTGGTCACTCGGTTGATACCTTACGGTGCCAACGAAGCCGAGTGGGTGTTGACCCGACACACCGACCTAGCCCCTTTAGGGCCTAGGTCAAGTCGGAAGAGTATTGGACCCGCGGCCTTGGGGGATCTCCTAGTCGCGACCAATTACTTAACCCCGCTCTCTTTTAGCTTCGTCGGTCGGTCGCAAGACCCATAGGGACTCGCTGCACATTGAGATTGGCAGCGAGATCACAAGCTTAGGGTACACCGTAGCGCTGAGCCATTAGCTTTAAACTCCCAAAATAATATTGTCATGACCCAGCCTGTCCCTTGCTGCCCTCCCGATAACGATGCCGCTGAGCCGAGGACCGTACCCCACAGGGGTGCCCCCAGCGAGCAGAGTTGTAGGTTTAAGTTTTGTTTGCCTTGGCTGGGGGCTTTAGAGTCATATCTGAGGCCACCACAGGCTAGCCCGGTTGAGTAGTAACCACCCTTAGAGAGGTGAACTACGAGTGGTCCCGACCAAAAAAAAAAAAAACTCAGCGGGCCAGACGAAGTAGGCATGCTTAAGCGCCAAAAAGTCAACAAATGCGGGTACGGAACTAAATGTGACCAACATCACACCGTCAGTATCCGCAGTGGATGAGGATCTCCCAGCTTGTTATCAATTGGGAGTAATGGGTCATCTCCCTCTCCCCCTCCGCCAGATCAACTCCGACTAGGAAAGCCTGGTGGCCTCCCCAGTGAGCCCAGCAGACCACCCCGACAGTAGACGGCGAAACCAACTTTAGAGAATGCTGAGAATAGGCACAGATTGGAAGCGAACCTGACCACACGAGAAGCGAACAATACTCTCCAAAAAGGTAAGGTAATCATGGAAGCAGCAGGCAACATGATACGCGACTGCAAAGCCACCGCCCATGAGTACCTTCACGGCCTGTACGAGACAGCCCTGTCTCTGGCAGACTCGAGAGCGCGTCACAAATGTAACCTACTGAACTAACGAGTATTATAGATTAAATGCTAATGTTACTTGAAAGAAAGTCAAGATTACATCATTCTTATATTATTGTGCGACACTACTTACATGACACACTGCAGTTATCTGACAAAACTAGAAACCGAAGAACTGCTGGAGTTTTTTTGAAAGAAAGTCAAGACTACATCACTCTAATAATATTTAGTGACACTTAATAATATGACACACTGCAGTTATCTGACAAAACCCGCCCACCTCCCTAACCAAGCTTGAGGCCTCTGCCTGTCGGCTGGGCATGACAGGCCATCAATCTATCACGGTCATCTCTGCTTACATCCCTCCCGCCACCTCCCATAAGAGATGACCTCTCAACACTTCTTGGTTTGAGTGACCCCGTCCTTTCGGCGGGGGATCTCAACGCCAAACGGGGTGTTTGGCGTTGAGGTCCCCCGCCGATCCCCGCCGATCGCCGGTCCCCGCCCTCCTGGAATAGTCGCATGACTAATCTCAGAGGTAGAGCTCTGAGCTATGCAGTTACCTCAATTTTGATGTCATCGCACTGATGCATCCTACGCATTTCCCCCACGACCCTGACCGTCGACCCGACGTACTCGACATCGCTCTCCTCAAGAATGTAAACTTACGTTTGCAATCTGTGGAGACGGTTGATGAGCTAAACTCGGACCATCAGTTAGTCATTCTGGAGCTCACTCCTAGACATAGTCCCATGGATCTCACTCAACTAAAAGGATGGGACTTTAAGGAGAATGAAACATCTTTAGTGCCGAGTAAATACCGAGTATATTAAGAGTAATGATACGTCTTATATGTACTCCCACAGGTAGAATATAATATACTTATCTACTACATCACACCTCCCACGGTATTAAAAAAAAAGAAAACCCATAAGCATAAGTTTCTTTTTTTTTGCGTTACATTAAGCTACACATTTCTAAGATATTACATTTTTATATATTGTAGTACAAAGAGCTTAACCAAATAAAATTCACACAACCCCCTCCTTCCCGAGTGATTACTGACTGGCACAAATTAAGTGAAAAACTGAAAGTCACCACGTCACCCACTTGGACTGATCCCGAATCACATCGAGTTAGTTGCCGACACGGCGGCCGCGATCGGCTCACTCACTGATTTTCAAGGGAGGCTCCGGCGATAAGCGAATATTACTGAAAACTCCCGGACGATGTGCGTGAGCTGTTGACTGAGAAGTACGTGGCCGTCCGTGCCTACAGCTCCTTTCCCTGTGCAAACAACATGTTTCTGCAAGAGTGGAAAGAGGCTACCGTTATCGGTATTCCCAAGCCGGGTAAGCGCAAATCCTCCCCGTCCTCTTACCGCCCCATCAGTCTGCTCAGCTGGCTTGACAAAATCTACGAGAGGCTTATTTATAAGCGTCTCAAAGATTACGCTGAACGAAAGAGCCTCATCCCCAACGAGCAGTTTGGCTTTAAAGCCACTCACTCGTGCGTCCAACAGGTGTACCGCATCGTTGAGCATATCAACGGCCGCTGTCAACGCGGCTTGATGACGGGAGCCCTGTTCTTTGACATAGCGAAACCTTTCGACAAGGTCTGGCACAACGGTCTGATATACAAGCTATATCAACTCGGGGTGCCAGATCGTCTCGTACTCATCTTACGAGACTGTTTGTCGAACCGCATCATTCGGTACTGAATCGAAGGTGCGCTTTCCACCCCCCGCCCCATCCGCACCGGCGTACCGTAAGGCGGTGTGCTGTCGCCCCTCATTTTCACACTGTTTACTTGCGATATCCCCTCCGACCCCAAGTCGCAGTTAGCACTTTTTGCCGATGACACGGCCTTACAAATACAAATTTTTGACTTTCTGTGAGCTATATTTCAGAAGGTATTCGTTAAATGTAAAAGAGAAATATTTAATAAAAAAAAGGGGCCCGCTGGGTAGACGCTTCATAAAAACGTCATTCTATCAAAAACTGTCGAGGTACAAAATAATGTCTTTATGAAAAGCTATCATCACCTTTTGATAAATCTCGTTGGGGCCCGCCAGATAAGACTGACACCGAGATAAGCCAGGCGGTCTTGTTTAACAAGCCGCAGGCTTAGCCCCCCCAGACCCTCAGACCTATCACCATGTTTGGTAAGCCTATCCCTTGGGAGGAGCAAGCGAAATATCAAGGTGTGATCCTTGACCGAACCCTTACCTTCGGTGAGCACATTAAGGCGGTACGCTCGCGTGCCGCCTTCGCTCTCGGTAGGCTCCACTCCATACTGATTGTACGCAGCAAACTGTCCCTTAAATGTAAACTGCGTATTTATACCACGTGCATCTGCCCGATCATGACTTATGCGTGTGCCACATTCGCCCACACAAAGTCATCCCGGATCCATAGGATGCAAACCTTCCAGAACCGTTTTTTCCGAAAGGCCACGGGTGCCCCGTGGTTCGTTAGGAATTAACGACTTCATGTCGACCTCAAAGTCCCGACCATCAAGCAGTTCATGAAACGCCTTACAAAGCGTTTCATTGAATCTGCTGAATAACACCAGAACCCACTAATCGCATCGGCTACCCGATACGCTCCCTCCCAGATCAGTAGGATCCGCCGTCCACGGTGCACCCGTCGAACCCGACGATCCCATCACCCTTATCCAAGAGAGCTGTAGGGAAACCAGCACTTTTAGGTTACAAATACACAGACCTCGACCCGCCGCCTTCCGGCCTCGCCGACGAGGCCCATCGTGACGTCCCAGTAATGTTACTAATCCTCGAATTTTGCCTAACGAGCCAGCCCGCGCCGCTGAGCCATTAGCTTTAAACTCCCAAAATAATAATGCCATGACCCAGCCAGTCCCTTGCTGTCCTCTCAAAACGACGCTGCTGAGCCGAGGTCCGTACTCCACAGGGGGTGCCCTCAGCGAGCGGAGTTGTAGTTTTAAGTTTTATTGCCTTGGCTGGGGGCTTTAGAGTCATTTGAGGTCACCACAGGCTAGCCCGGTTGAGCAGTAACCACCCTTCTAGAGGTGAACTGCGAGTGGTACCGATAAAAAAAGCATTTTTAAACGGGTTTTTCTCTTGGTTTAGACACACCAATGACATACGTCGTCTAATGATCAAATATCACAAATGTGCATAAAAATCTTTTAAATATGTTTGAATTGCAGTAGGAAATTAGAATCTGTAGCGTCTGCCTGCCCCCGTGAGAAAACGGCGTGTTATTATGTATGTTTGTTTGTAAATAAATCAATAAATTAAAATAACAACAAAATAAAACCAGTTATATCTTTGTGTGGTACGTAACCCGTAGTACACGAGTCCGACTCGCACTTGACCGGTTCACATTACAGTACAACTCTAAAAAATTCTCAAACACTGCTTGCAGCCGCATTACGTACGGTTACCTGATTAGGTTTCATCATCATATCAGCCGAAAGACGTCCATTGCTGGACATAGCCCTCCCCCAAGCGTCGCCACTACAACCGGTCCTGCGCGTCTCGCATCCATCGGCTACCCGCGACCTTCACCAGGTCATCGGTCCACCGCGTGGGAGGCCGCGCCAACGTTGCGTCTAGGTTTAGGTTAACGATTAGGTTCCCTGATAAGGAATTTAGATTCGGACACTTGAATGCTTGCTTTACATACATTATGTTGAACCTGAACGAAAACCTGTCGTTCCTTTCGAAAACAAGCCGTATGTTCGGGGCAGAGAACGTTTGCGCGAGTCTCACGGAATTCCGAAACAGAATACCGTACGTATGTAGCTGAAGACAAGCTGTACGATTGAACAAAATATTTGGAATTGGTACTTATACTGGAAAATATTTTTCTCTGTCCTACACACTCATTAAAATGATGTAAAAAAAAATTAAACCTCCGAAAACACTGAAAAGCAATAAATAATAAACCTTTTTACAAAAAATAACTTTGGGTAATTTCTAAAGTCGTTATTGTTTCTTCGTATTTTAACACTGACTTCCGAAATTACCTGAAGTTATTTTTTGTAAAAAGGTTAATTGTTTTTTGTTTTCAGTTTTTCCGGAGGTTTAATTTTTTCGTTAAAAAGTTTTTATTTTATACTTTTTTCTAACTTGTAACAATTTATACATGCTTTATTTTTATTACGTTTGAAATAGCTACCTATCTTACTTTAGCTGTAAACTGTTATATAATCCTACTTTAACTATTACTTGTTGTAAAATATAAATACTTAAAAAAAAACAGACTTAATATACCCACATGAGTAGGCCTACAAAAATGCTACATAACTCTGCACTAAAATCTATGAGTGAACAAAAATCACACCTATTTTCTCCTCTTAGGGTAGGATTTTTTTTTACAAATTTATATGGTACCTCTTTCAAGGTAGATATATCCTATCCAATAAAAAAGAATGATCAAAATCGGACTACTCTGTAAAAAGTTATGCGTGTTCATACATTACAATCAGTGAGTGAACAATCAATCATCCCCTGTTTTCCTACCCTTAGGGTTGGATTTTTTTTACAAATTTATATGGGACCACCTTCGAGGTATACCCTTTCTAATAAAAAAATAATTATCAAAATCGCACTACTCTGTAAAAACATATGCGTGTTCATACATAACAAAAAAATATATATACGCGTCGACTTGAGAACCTCCTCCGTTTTTTCGTCGGTTAAAAAGTCTTGACAACTCAGCGCACTCGTTACTTTGTTAGAATGAAGTAGTTTAGCTACTTGCCGGTCGATCCACAAGCGAGAACACTTGACGTATGTCGGGACAGTGCTGCCATCTGTGGGTCACTCGCAGCCAGCTTCGGAGACAGCTGATGATATCTGCTTGACGGTGAAGATCTTCGACAGGTATCGACGCTGGAGACAGATGTATGGCTGTTCCTGAAATTCAGATTAAACACGATGACACGATGTTATTATTTTTTTTTCAACCAGAATGACAATTCTACTAATTTTCAAGCAACGTGAAAAAATGAGGGTTGTTTGACAGTTTGCGACTGACATGCGAATGAGAACGTTGTTTAACAAAAAAATTGGCCAAGTGCGAGTTGGCCTCGCGTGCAAAGGGTTCCGAACCAATTTCATTTTTGTAACATGTTGTTTTGACACTATAGACTTTTTATAGGTTTTCCTGTAATCTCAAGGTAAAGAACTATTATCTGCATTTTTTTTTCGAAATTCAAATCTTAGTAGTTTCGATGATAAGGGGGGGATTTGGTCACTTTTGATCTAATTTCGTGAATAGCATCAAAACTATTAATTTTAAAATTATGAAAAAAATATATTTAAAACTCCTACAGTAAGCCCTTTCATTTGATATGTCACACGATGGAGTGTAAAAAAAAAAATGAAATTTTCTGGTTTGACCGCCAAAAGTGACCCAAAAAATCAAAATTTAATAATATACGTAACGCGTCCTTGTTTGGGTCACAAAAATCCATATGTGTACCAAACTTCAACAGAATCGGTCCAGTGGCTCCCCAGAAAAATCGGGTTTTACAGACAGACAGGCAGACACCCGAGTGATCCTATAAGGGTTCCGTTAATTACGGATGTTCGGAACCCTAAAAATTAGTAGAATCGACCCTCATTTTGCTCCCGCGGCTTGTCACACGCGGATTTGGCCTGCAGTGCGGTTCTGTAAACATGTCGAAGTGAAGGCTTGGATGAAGTGGTTACAAAGTGAGCTGTCAATCCAAGTAATCAGGGTGGAATGACAGCACACTTCGTGATCACTTTACCCAAGCCTTCACTTCGACATTTTGACGTGATAACGTCTTATAAATCGATGAACACCGGCTGCACTCATGAAAAAGTGTTACGGTCACGTTCCGCACGTTCAATTACTTTCTTACGACGTTATCACGTAAAATTATCGTCCGTAAACCGACTTTACAGACAACCAATTTTTTACAGAATAGACCAGCTACGTATTACTAAGAAACCGTGCGTTTTTCTGAGATAAAAACAATTAAATTCAGTGAAAGTGTATTTTTTCCACTAATAATATGTATGTACTTCCAAAGGTTCCATTGTGCGTAGATAGCTGTACCTACCTACGCACAATGGAATTACATATTCCCAAAACGTTTTTAGGGTTCCGAACACAAAACGGAACTCTTATAGAATCACTCTGGTGTCTGTCTGTCTGTCCGTCTGTCTGTAAAATAAATGGTTTTGAAGTAATTCAAGAAATTACGCGAAAAATGACAAATCCCCCCTTATCTCCGAAACAACTGAGCCTAAAATTTTGAAAAAAATGGAGATAATAGATCTTTACCTATATATTACAGGAAAGAAGTCTATAGTGTTAAAATAACACGTTCAAAAAATGAAATTCGTTCGGAACCCTTTGCACGCGAGTCCGACTCGCACTTGGCCAGATTTTTTGCGTATAGTTGCGATGGCCGCCGCGTCGCACATCGGTGGCGCATCGCCGTATGTCTTGTAGTCTGATTGAAACTCACCGAGTTGTCCGTTGTCAGCTGGAGTGTCCATCTTGCTTGTCAGTCATTTGTGTCGCCTCGAAGTTCAGCTTCCAGCCGTGAGCAGCATGACGTGGTCGTCGAAGCATTGCTACAGTAGCTGCAGACTTCCATGTTTTCATCAAGAACCTGAAAATAGAAAGACGGAAAAACTGTTTATTCACGGGAGTGACGCACAGAAATTGTTGTATCAACAACCTAAGTACAAAAACAGATGGATATACAGTGGGTCTTTATAATGTGCACATATTGAAATGAGGGAAACTATGCTTAATTACAGTTCGCTCCACGGTTCTTTACGGCTCGGAAGTTAGGTTTTAGTGACGACCGCACAGGTGAAATCGCGTAAAAAAGTGTTAATCAGATAATTATTAATTTTCTTGGTATTTATTACTTTTTGGCAGAATATTTTTTACGGGGTAGGAATAGAGACGGGATAAGGGCTGGGTAAGGATACGGGTGGGGTATAGATATTAAAATTATTTTGTACTTTTCAGTGTGTCAGTCTATCTGGCGGGCCCCAACGAGATTTATCAACAGGTGATAGCTTTTCATAAATACATTATTTTGTACCTAAAGAAAACAAATAAGATATATTTTGTACCTCGACAGTTTTTCATAGAATGACGTTTTTATGAAGCGTCTATCCAGCGGGGCTAATTGCAGCATCGGTGGCATTTATCAAATCCCCCATAGTACAGGTGTATGGGCACTTGGGGCACTCCAACATGCCTACTTTGCCTTACGGATAACCCGCCCCTGACGTCACTTGCACAGTCTGTGACCAACCCACTAACTATTATTCGCTAATAGTCTAGTGGGTTAGATAATGTTGGGCACAGACTTTACACATCAGCGCAGTAGATGTGTCCAGGCAATCGGCCACATACGGGAGTACATCCCCGCGAGCGCTGTTCTAGCTGACCCAAACAAATGCGGCGGACTTGTACATGTACACACTATTGAACTGGCTGTGGGCTCTCGTATTATGCTTCGGAGAAACATACCAACGGAACGCCATTTAAGAAGAAGAGACCAACTTGAGCCTGGTGAACTGCCTGACGCCATATTTATTTATTTATTACATACTTTATTGTACACCTCATAACAAGCACAGAAATCGCTTATAAAAACTAGTGTACAATGGGCGGTCTTATATTATGCCATATTGATATTATTTGATGATTCATCAATAGGAGTGCGTCTTAAAGATGATAATGGATGAATTTTCATTGCTCCCGTGACGGCGATCTATCAAGGCAATCGTGGTTACGGTGATATCGAGAGGCGGATGTTGCCAGTCATACTGAGTTGGGTTATGTGTACCGACACAAGTTGCAAGGGTTCCGCGGTAATTGACCTAGGGCCTAAAATCTTTGAAAAAGGCCAATGTTATGTTACCTTACCTTGAGTCGAGTGGTATTCTTACAAGGTATATATAGCTTTGCGATGTTTACTCAAAGAAGTTACTAAACCATCCCCGCGATAACAGAGCCTTATCCGAAATGACCAGAATGAGAAATGTGCTTTCGCATTGTATCAAATAGTTACTGCATATAATATAGTAAACTGCGTACAAACCACTCACTGAATAAACAAATCGTAGCTGTTTCACAACAGATTTCGGTGGGAAGTTTTTTGAATATTATGACACTAAAACTTTCGCCTGGATATAAGCAAAACATTACTGAATACCGCATCAAAATCAGTTGAGTAGAAGCAGATTTATTGCAACCACATCAACAAAATCGGTCGCGTTGAACTAATATATCGCTTAGTGACGAATCAAACGTCACGGGGTATATTTGTTGAAACCCAAAACCTTCTCCAGAATGTAACAAACACTTATTTGAAAACCTTATCAAAATGGGTTCAGCCAAACTCGAGATAATTGGGGACAAACATACATACAAACTCCTTTTTTATGTCAGTCAAAACGATGCAATTTTTACGATTAGGTGGCTATTACAAGTAAAATAACTTAAAATAATAAACAAGAAGGTACTCGTAAATGGAGGCGACTTATTGAGAAATTTTACGATACTTGTAAAAAAATATGAAAAAAAGCATTCTTGCTAATAAAACATGTTTATTTTCAATTGAGGGTAGTTTTTTTTCCACTGGTTTCATTTCATGAGGACGCCTAATTACATCCGATCATTATGGAATATTTCATTGCGATATGATCATTCAGTTTAAAAGTTACAGTTTTGTTTACACTGGGGTCACAGTTGTGAACATTTCTTTGAAAAATTATTAAAAAAAATTAAGATTTTTTTAATACATTTTCCGTCGATAAAATTAAGTATAGTCTCCCTCATTTTAATATGTGCACACTATAAAGACTAGACTACTATAAATCTAAAATACTTTGATATATCCTACTCGCCAGGGAATGGGTAGCAGCGTTCTCTGTAAAAATTAACACCATACACTGCGATCGCCAACCCGCCTGCCAAGCGCGGCGATTAAGGCAACCCCCCCCCCCCTTTTGGGGAGGCCTATGTGCAGCAGTGGACGTCTTTCGGCTGATATGATGATGATGATATCTTACACGGAAAAAATCGGCCAAGCGTGTATTGGTCCACGCGCAGTGTAGGGTCACAATTTAAGTTTTCCTTTTAAATTCGTTCCATATGCTACGCTACTACCGTGAATTTTTTCACGTCTCCAAAACAACCGTTTAGCTGGCAAAGAGACACGCACACACACTTGACTTAACAAAAATTTGCACTAAAGCTTAATATTTTGCTAACGGATCTGTAGCGTATGTGGGTAGATGGTGACATTATAATGTATAATCTATGGCAGCGACAGTCAGTCACTCACAGGCCGTAGCCCGGGACGCACGTGTTCAGTGTCTCGCATTCCGTATATTTATCGGAGTGTGTAAAGTGAGTTTATTGGCTCCAGAGTCATTACAGGATCCTTTGATGGAAAATAGTTTTCGTACACCCTCAGTATTCTTAAACGACACCCTAAACTATGGTATAGTCGAAAAAAATAATTGCCACTTTATGTGGGAGGGTAACCCAAAAAAAGAATATCTTAAGATTTTATTTTAACACTCCGTCGGCGTGATAAATATGTACACCCATACCAATTCCAACTTTTTAATGAAGCGTCTCTGAGCTAAACCGCGAACAGTCAGACGGCCAGACGGATATGGCGAAACTATATGGGTTCCTTGTTGACTACGAAACCCTAAAAATATTACAATTTTTTTTTTTGTTGACAAAAGAGGGAACGAATCAATGCTTGAAGGAGGAAGTAAGGAAGCAGATGTTCAGCGGACGGTGTACCTG
The DNA here is from genome assembly GCA_947578705.1 of Lacanobia wlatinum. Classification (NCBI taxonomy): domain Eukaryota; kingdom Metazoa; phylum Arthropoda; class Insecta; order Lepidoptera; family Noctuidae; genus Lacanobia; species Lacanobia wlatinum. The sequence continues at coordinate 10,790,895 of OX388052.1, read as the reverse complement.
TTAACTCTGTGATTCTAACAAGGCTACTATATTAGAATCATATGACGATCATAATATTAATCATACAACAATCTGTTAACACACACATCACACACACACACACACACCACACCCTTCACACACACACACACATCACATTTGAAAATTTGACAATTTCGAGTAGTTTGAATTGCTGGCTGATTTTGCCTAAAGTGGACTTTTTAGACCCGCTGAAATGATGATGTCAAAAGATTGTAGTGTAAAGGAAGAATCACTGCTGCAGATAAGCAGGAAGAGTGGGTCTCCGACTCGGAGTGGATGAGCACACTTTCAGTTAAACCGAAGCTTTAAGAACACGTGCGTAGTGTAAGAATGGCTATGTGGATATGGAAGTATAAGATAAGAAAATACAAATCTTTCTTACCCGCAACGGTTTTTAAGCATTCCTGTCGAGTTCGCCAAAGTTGTTCTGAAGACATTTTCTCTTCATAAGACGTCGAGTTCAGTCTGGATATGTAGATTGCTTCAAACGAAAAATGTCGGTAAACGGGTTCGGCAACACTCGGTAAAGCTCGGCTATCTTCGTGGAACATAGCGCTGAAAAAACAAATGAATGTTTAGTTTTACGAAAATATTATTGGCCCAATAGGAGCTAGTAATTTTTTTTTTCAGATCAGTAATTTCAGAGATACGCTACCCGCCCATGTCAGTTTTGTAATACCGATAATCGGGCCGATTTTTCCTTGCTAGATAAAAAAACCAGTCGAGAGCGAGTCGGACTCGCGCACCGAGGATTCCGTACCATCATACAAAACGTGAAATGTTTTTAAATTGTCATCGGCGAGGCCTTTATTCGTTAACAATTTTAACTCTGCGGTGTATATTGCAGTCTTAGATCAGCGACATCTGTTGCCCGCTAGTGGAACCAATATAATGTTTGTTGATGATTTCTGAAAAACTATGTTATTTAGAGACATCGTTTTATTTTTCCTGTAATCTTAACATAAACTTCTATGACATATTGTATTTTCATAATTTTCTCTATGCAAACTTCGGAAATAAGGGGGGGGGGGAATGGTCAAAATTTCAGCAGTTTTCGACATAAGTCGAAAATCATGTGGCCTAAAAAAATCTTTTTTTGAGAATGTGTAAACAGCGGTCTTTCATATGATACCTCACATGCCCTAGTAGCCCCATTTTGAGTTTTTAATAATCCCTTGCAGTCACTGTTGCAAGAAAAAAATATATAGTTAATATTTTTCTGAGTTGCAAAATAGTTGAACAAACGTCATCTAAAACTATTCCAAATTTCAAGTTCATAGTATTAGTAGTTCTTGAGATATCCAGCTGTGACAGACAGACAGACTTAGTCACACCATAAGGGTTGCTTTTTACCATTTTGGTACGGAACCCTAACAAGCGATTTTTTGTAGGACGTGTGCGTTACACGGCAAAATCGCTATAGCTGTAGTTCGCGCCAAGCGCTCGATTTTGTAATAGCGCCCTTAACTTAAGAACAAAATCTATTTATTAGCTGGACGACAGGAGCGAAGCCGCGGGGTACCGCTTTACCGTGGCTTCGCTCCCGTCAACTGGCTACCTATGCCTACCTACCTTACCTACCTCCTACCTAACCTATTCACCCACTTTTTAAAACCTTTCATGTATTTCGGCAAAACACATAAAAAAAAAAACAAACCGGTCCAGCCGTTCACGCGTGTTGCCGTGACTAATGGAAGTAGGGATTATTTTTTTAGGGTTCCGTACGCAATGGGTTACCAACGGAACCTTATTACTAAGCTTCCGCTGAACCTCCGTCCGTCTGTCTGTCAGCGAGCTGTATCTCAAGAACCGTAATAGGTAGACAGTTGAAATTTTCACAGATTATGTCTTTCTGTTGCCGTTATGAAAAAAAAAAATTAAATTAAAAACTAAAGGGGACTTCCATTGTGTATAAGCGTGGCATTTTACAACACAGTCCTTTGTAGAGTTTGAACAAAAAATACCGTTGGAAAATGGCGTCATAATAGAACACGTTACATATTTCCAGTAAAAATGTGAATTTACAACAGTTTTACAGATTTAAATTAGTGACTTACCCATAATAACTTCCATATTTCTAAGTTTTAACACTAATGGCCAGTAATTCATAAGATATTAACTATTTAAATGAAATAAAGTGTCTGCACGCAATGCCTGCTGATTGTATTCTGTGGCGGTCTGTGGTCCGCTGTAGTGGCGCTGAAATAGAAGAGTGGCAACATTCGACTATCTCACAAGTATAAAATTGTTTGTAAAACTACCCTTAACCACAAGAAAAAAAACTAATGCCGGTACCAGACGTTTGCATTTAATGAAAATGCAAAAATCTAATGACCTTTTTGTATTAATGACAAGATCTCAAAAATTTTGTCTTCTACGTTCGGGCTATGAAAATATTACTACGTAGGTTCTAAAATCTATTATCAATATATATAAAATTCTTCTGTTACTGACTGATTGAGTGACTGAGTGGCTGACAGACAACCCACAGCCGAAACTACTGGCCTTTCTTTGGGGAGTGTACGGGAGCACTAGGAGAGGATTTGCCGAAATTCTTCCGGGAATAGGAAAACACGGGTTAAGCGCGTACGAAGTCGCGGGTAAAAGCTAGTTTTCTTATATTTATAACTAGCTGACCCGTGCCCATTTCAATGGGGGGTTTTTTTCGGGTTAATATATAGCCTATTAGACTCACAAATAACGTGGCTTACTATTGGTACAGTAATTTTCAAAATAAGTTCGGTAGATCCAGAGGTTACCCCCTACAACCTCACAAACTCACACACTTTACCTCTTTATAATATTAGTATAGAGTATAGATGAATTATCGTTTTGTGATAATTTTCTTTCTAAACTTGTAAAGTGTGTTTTTTTTTTAATTAGTATAACCTTGCTTGTTCTATGCGTGTTCAGTTAAAATAATAAAGTTGCTTAAAGTCACAATAATAAAAAAAAATAACCACGAAGGGGATGGCGGGATCTGATTTTGACATCTACACTAACCTAATCCTAATATATAAAATTCTTCTGTTACTGTATGTGAAGTGAGTGACTGACTGACAGACAACGCACAGCCAAAACTGTTGCTGTCATAGAAAGCTGAACTTTGGCATGTAGGCTTGTATGTTCGTAACAAATAAACTCAAAAACTACTGGACCGATTTCAAAAATTCTTTCACCATTAGAATGCTCCATTATCTCTGAGTAACATAGGTTATAGAAAAAATATAGGGATCCTTATGAAAATTGCATCACGGACGAAGTCGCAGGCGAAGTACTAGTATTTAATAAATTTCTCGAAAAATATGCGTTACCTTTAATTAAGAGTGTTAGCTTTATAATCGGGGACCCTACCACTACCAGCTTTAACTCTTTTTACCTCCCAACTCCTGCCAAACGATACTAGATCCATTCCACCTAACATGAATGGGATGACGGGAGCTAAGTTGAGCTATCCGTGTTGGGGTTACCCTAAGCTCCCTGTGCCCTATGTTCTGCTACTTGGGTAGGCAAGTCATTACACATTATTCAACCAAGTCATTGTCCTAGCTGTTCAATTAAATGCCGGGATGTCACTTAGGGCGCTGATTAAACGGCGCCGTTCAATGAAAAATCTAGGCTATTAAATGGCTGGTTAAGCTAGTTGCTGTAGTCCTAACGTGAAGTTAAACATTCGTATAATGATCATCCTCTTCGTATTTTAAAGTTGGTAAAAATAACATAAATCCCAATGTCTGTTACTACCATTATAATACGAACGTTACCGGAAGTGCATGCGACGTTGCCAAATTTATTTGAATATTCTAGCATTCAAATTTTCCAGAACAACCAACAGGAAGTTGCGAAACATTTGATATGAAAGGGACGACGCCATAAGTGTAAGTGAGAAAGTAGCAAGTTGAAAAGTTGCCGCGGCGAAAAATATTCGAGAGTATTGACAGAGACATCGTTGTTCAGCCTAATGGGTTTATATTTCTCCTTGTTATAGTGTGCCCAGTATACTTTAGTAGTTCATTCTGAAGTTGATTGCTAAAGAAAACAGCCCGATAATGATCTATTCTTTGTTCTGTGCTTTTAATAGACACCTATTACATTCCACATTTTTAATTTGGACCTCATGTCTTGACCCAACGCTTTACAAATGATATAAATAACTACACGAACCAGCGTTTTGTCCCGACAGCAAAACGAAGATGGCGTTCTACATTCAAATAAATATTCAAAGTAAGTAATTACGTGATATAATAACATCATTATTATTTATAAGACGTAGAACAATTCAAATATAATTAGTTTGATTTTTATCAAGCAGAGAAAAAAATTACTAAAAGTACTAATACTAAAAGTTTAGTTTTAAAATAATTTTCGCATCTACCTTCCAATTTTAGTACCGATTGGAAAGGTACGTTTTTTTCTTTATTTTCGCAAAGTTACAGTGAATTGTTTCAAGTATATAGTGAACTTACAATATATAATCTTCAGCCAGAAGTAGGAAAAAACTGCAAACGTAAGTATTTTAAAGCAAAGATGTAATAATTTCTAGGAATTTCTGTTCCACGTGTCACTTGCGTGAAAACTGTTGCTGATTAGTGTGAACTGAAGACTTGATGAAGGATGCAAGAATTACAATGCGAGAAGCAAACCGGTCGACGTCATCATCACCATTTCAGCCGAAAGACGTTCACTGCTGGACATAGGCCTCCTCGCGCGTGTCGCCACATCCACCGGTCCTGTGCGTCTCGCGTCCTTTGGCTACCCGCGACCCTCACCAGGTCATGGGTCCACCTTGTGGGAGCCCTTGCAATGCTGCGTCTCCCGGTACGCGGTCGCCACTCCAGAACTGTTCTGCCCCATCTACCATCTGTTCTGCGAGCAATGTGTCCTACCCACTGCCACTTCAGTTTGGAGATCCTTCGGGCTATGTCAGTATTCTTGGTTCTCTTGCGGATATCATAATTCCTGATTCGATCATGCAAGAAAACTCCAAGCATTGCCCTCTCATGGCCCTCTCCTTTGCCCTTTGGGTGACTTTAAGCATTCTAAAGAGGCCCATTGTGAGCGACCACGTTTCGGTTCCATAAGTCATCTAACGGTCGACGTTTGGGACGCCTATGACCAGCTAAAGATATCTTTGGATATCGTTCTTTAGTCACTAGTATTAACATTCGAATAGAATAGAATATTCTTTATTATGTACATCATGTACAGAAAAGATAGATGAAGAGAACATTACATAGCGTAACACAATGGGTGGCCTTATCGCTAAATGCCATCTTTTTTTTTTTACTATGTATAGGCATACGTTTGACCACAATCTCACCTGATGGTAAGCGATGTTGTGGTCGAAGATGGAGCACGTTTGCTTAGAAGCAACCTATTCACTCTTGTCTTAAAGACTTTGGAAGGGGTTTAAAGAGAACAGGAAAGACAGTACTGTAAGCAGTCTTAGGTGTACTATTTATATACTATAAATATATACCTACTATAATAATTATGAACCTAAAGCAGGGAATCTAAGTAAAAACGAAAGATGTAGTGATTTTTGACCATTCCATTTTTGATTAAACATGCGATTATAAATTAAAGATTCCAGATACAGACCCCAAGGAAAGAAGAAGACCAATCTTTGAGTGCAGACTGCGAACCAGCAAACGTAGCGCGGTGTTCCCTGGCGAGGTGGTCCAACGCCCTGGTGGAGGCCGCTGGGACAGACTGGATGCAGAGGACTCAGGACCGGTTGTAATCGCCGTGAGCATGGTAGCAGTAATGATTTGTGAAATAGCATGTAAGAACCTAGCTTTTTAGGCGACAATAATCCAGGTTTACTAATTGCGAAAGAAATTCTGGTTGTTTTTAGGGTTCCGAAAATCTATAAGCAACGGAACCCTTATATGTACAACTAGTTGACCTGCGAAACTTCGTCTGCTCCGCTCCTATTGGTCTTAGCGTGATGATATATAGCTTTCCTCGATAAATGGGCTATCTCTATCACTGAAGAAATTTTTCAAATCGGACCAGTAATTCCTGAGATTAACGCGTTCAAGCAAACAAACAAATTCTTCAGCTTTATATATTAGTATAGATATAGATAAGGGTTCCGTTTCTTAATCGATCAATGATTGATCAATTGGTGTAAATAGACGTGAAAACGTGATACATAGATTCTTCTTCTTATCGTGCAGTAAGGTCTAGCGATCTCACATACCCTAGTGTCAGAGTATCTAAACCGCCTCAAGAGCCTCTAACATGGTTTATTTGACGGCCGGGACCACCGGCTTATACGTGCCTTCCGAAGCACGGAGTCAACTTTTTTATCAGAAAATCAGGTGATTCAAGCCTGCAATGCCATAAACAAAATGGAAAATAACTTTACAAAGTATGCTTTCTCGTGGGAATCGAACCCACGACCGTCACAAGGCAAACGCCTAAACCTCTCGACCACGGAGGCAGTTAACAGATAGAAGAACTTACTTTCGGATTTTTCGTTATTATAAAAATAGGCCATATCAATACCATCGATGTATATTTACACGTCTTCTCTCACGCAGTTGCAAAGAATTGCCGAGCTGTGCGCCAAGTGTGTGTGCGCTATGTGAAGCGGCAGGAGACTGAGTGACGAAGATCGACGTCGGCGGAGGTATGTTCGACGCCGCAGCTGTCACAACCTACAGGTACTTCAAAAATAATATAAACATATATAAACACCTGCATCACATAAACTGGTAGGGTCTGTGACCCACATTATGTAACCCACTTGACTATTAGCGAATAATAGTGAAGTGGGTCAGATAATGTTGGTCACAGACTGTACATACAGTGGTGCTGTTCAGAAAACAGCTCACTATGATTACTTAGGTGAAGAGAGATTGAAGAGTCAGCTGTCAAACCAAAGCTTCAGGTGGAAACTACTGAGAATATCTTTACAGAGAAACCATTTCAACTGACCCTCAGTTCTAACAAACAAACGAAACACACCGCGTTACGACTACTGGACTAACTAGGCGGTCACCCTGGATTGTTCAATGATTCTAAGTCTTTTTTCATGTCCAATATAAGTACATATTATAACTACTACTGTCGTGTCGTGAAGGGTAAAGTCACTCAAAGGGCACTGGAGAGGTCAATGCTTGGAGTTTCCTTGCGTGATTGAATCAGGAATGATGATATCCGCAAGAAAACCAAGGCTACCGACATAGCCCGAAGGATCGCCAAACTAAAGTGGCAGTGGGCAGGGCACATTGCTCGCAGAACAGATGGTCGATGGGGCTGAAAAGTTCTGGAGTGGCGACCGCGTACCGGAAGACGCAACCTTGGCGCTGCCTCCAATAAGGTGGACCGATGACCTGGTCGCGGGTAGCCGATGGATGCGAGAAGCGCAGGACCGGTCGTTGTGGCGATGCTTGGGGAGGCCTATGTCCAGCAGTAGACGTCTTTCGAATGATATGATGATGATGAATACTACTATATAAGGTCCCATTAAAATGGACAAACTTTTAAAAATCGTTCAGACCACCAAAATAAGGACAGTGGTAAAAAATAATAAGAAAAACGCGAGTGCAAGTACCACCCATACTGGATGTGATTATTCTAGTGTGCCGGAAATTTACAATTTAAGATCAAAATAAAATCACATTAATTCGTGTTTTTTTGCTTGGATATCTTTGGTTAGGCGTACTGAACGCTGTGTTAAAATTTGTTCATCTATTTGTAGCGGCATCAATGCCGCCACAAGAAAAATCCAACGGAGCAAATCAACATCGCAACAAAAAGAACGGCAACGCCAGCTATCCAGCTAGCAGCGAACTACTACGACGAAATTCTGCAACGCGCAATCAGAGTTTACCGTGCGATTTGAACATATACATCAGTCCGAATATCAACTATCGGGTAGTCGCCGGACACAACAACCGTACGGTCGGAGGATCCTCCCTTTTCAATGAAGGTTTGTGGGACTTTACTCTCTGTACCGCATGTCTCTAAATGTGACCTTATATTTTGACAACAGCACAGTTCACATTGATAAATTGCCAGATTGGCTAGCAAAATCTTGTCCACTTCGAACTACCACCTCAACTGATTACTATTTCTGCATTCCAGATAGCGACTCCTAGAGCATCTTCGTCAAATGATGGCATCGTACTGCTGTTAATAGAACCAGTGTCACTGCAAGGGCAGAGGCGTTGTAAGAGCCGAACGGATTCGAAGGAACTCGAGCCGAGCCGTCAGGAGCCGAGTACACCCGAAGGGAGCCGAAAAGAGGAAACGAAAAATACTTGAAGACTTACGTTAAGTAGAGCTTAGTGTGTAAAGTAACTATTTTGCGTTGTTATTTTTCAGTTTTTGTGTTTTTGTATACGCCATTCATGACAGTAATTACGAGGTGTGAATCGATCCATAAGTATGCAGTACATGTCGAAATTGTCCCTAGTTTCTTGTTGTGTGCTCTGCGGCACCGCTCGCAATCCTTAGAACAACTATTTTATTTTGTTCAGTGCGGGCAGTCCGTATCCGGTACCCGTCTAACTACCGAGTTTGCCCCAAAGCTCCCAAATTCGTTCCCAAACTGGCAAAGCGGAACGTTTACTTTTAGATGTGGGTATATTGTTAAGTTCATTTTGTTTTATTTCTAAGCTTAGTATTTGTTATTAGTGAACTCGAATTTACTTGATTTTTTTATGTATTTTGTAAAAAAGTGTACGTGTAAAAAGAAACTGACAAAAATAGGAAGCGTTCTGTACAGGCAAAACTGAGGTAAGGGATGAAAATTTCGTATTTGCAGCCCATGTTATAAAAAATGAAAGTTTCTCAAGCAATTCTATTGTAGAATCCGTGGGAACACAACTCTCGGATTCCATGAACCTGACATGAAGCAGTCGTGGAAGGAGCGCTTCTTTGGCCGCCTGAAGGATGTATTGCATAGCCTTCTATCGGGCGGAAACAAGGTGCGCGCCGTCAACGGTTGGGTCATGCCAGTATTGATGTACTCTTTCGGCATACCTATTCAAACTGACTCAGACAGAACTTGACGCCCTGGATATTATATACCAGCCTTAGCGCAATTTATTTTTCAATTATTCACGTATTCCTAGGCTAGTTTCGGTTTTTTCCAATCGAAGTTTTTCACGTTTTACTATAGTTTATTTGTGTAGTTCAATAAGTTTATTATTTGTATTAAAGGCCAGGATACTCGTAGATTTAGAGAAAATAGACTCAATAACGATTGCTATAATTGCAGTCATGTTTTTGGAGGCCCGATTCCCGCATCCGAGAACAATAGACGCCACGCGTAAGAACACTTTCGCGAAACCGGTTATTTAGTCCACTCAAATTAGCGTTTCACCTCGGAATGAGAAATATTAAGCTGGAAACTCGTTTGCACCTTCAGTTTGGCATTCTAAATGTTGTGTCAAAAGTCTCATAAACTCTCGTGTCTGCGTCGTAAGTTATTGAAGGTCAAATGTCACAAAAATCGGCTTTTAGCGATTAAGCGTCTCGATTTCTTTAGCTCCAACGATGTTGATACTATAATCAAAATTGGAAAACGTAAAAGCAACAATTTTCGTAATAAGCACTATTTCATGCGTTCAACCGTTTTTAAGATAGAGGGCGAAGTGCGCGCAGCGCTCAGCCATACTGTTATATATGGTCAACCGTGAATCTCGAACGAAAAATGAACGATGTATGGACGTATAGCAATATCCTTTCCTTTCATACTTACTCCCTCCTCGAAGATACTATTCCCCTGTCTGCTGTGTTTGTCAATACGTGTGCATGGTTTGGGATCTACCTCCTAATGGTCCACCCCGGGCAACGGCACCACAGGCTTGCCTGTGGTACGGCTGACTCAAGCTCCCACTCAAGCGGTGGTAGGTTCCGCAAGGAACCGCCTGGCTCGCAACCACCATCCCGCCGGAGTCCGGCAGCTTGCTGTGTTCCGTCGGTGTGCGGGAGTGCCAGTCACAGCCACGTGCCAAAGGCTACCCCGCATACTCGCGAAAAGTCTCGGTATGCTTCACCGTGCCAGCCGGCGACTGGATGGAAGGACCCGGTGGCCTTACCCGGGGGGGTTCGGGCGTCCCCGCAGTCTCCAAATGAATTCCCCATAGGTTAGTTTAGCTCTGGTGTTCCACTTGGTTCATTGAGCAGCAACTCCAATCTAGGGTCTGTGTGTACGTCCGCGATGACGTCAGGGCCCCAAGTCTGCTATTACAATAGTGTCAGAATGGTCTCATAATGATTTCATAATGGTCGATTTTGACTGTTTGGACCTTCTGCTGAAATCATGAACAGGAATATAAAGAAAAAAGCTGTACAGCGGCAGCACTTCCTCTCACACAAAGTGCACTCTCTTTTTTTTTAATATTATACAAATTGAATTAATTTTACTTTATGACATTATTATTCTTAAGTGACTGAACAATATTGTTTTGTTTTTTAGTTTTTTTGACATCGTTTTTTATTCTTTTACAAATATCTTAATAACTTTGTAATATCTGAATTTGTTGCAGTTTACGGGATGATTGTGAATCTATATATGTATACAACATTTACTATTCATTTAATATTATTGTATCTACCTCATTCTACACTTTTTAACTTCACTTTGTATTTATTATGTTAACACCTTCACTTTTTTGCTTTTTTTATTTATTTGTTTTTTTATTTTATTTATATTTCTACTGCGCGTTCGAGTGAATGGCACTTGTGGGCTGCAGCTGAAAATGACGGGCTGCAGCGTTGGGTGTTAATACCTAGTGTTGCCACCTGACATTATGCTGAGCTGAGGCCCTTTTGCCACAATATTGTTCTCCTACTAATGATTGTATTCGATGATTGTAAAGGTGTTTTTTGTTGTGCTAATAAATGCGATTTTCTATCTTTCTTTCTTTCAAATCTCGCCGCAGTCCATCACCACCTCGAGACTGAGAAACCAGCGCTCGTATTCCTGTCGGAGACGCAGATCGGATGTCCGTCAGACGTGTCATACCTGTCTTACCTGGGGTTTACCCTGGAGCACCACTTTAGACCACGCGCGGGCGTATATATTTACGCCCGTGACTACATCTGCTATCGGCGTCTCAGCAACCTTGAAGACTCCAGATTCTCAACGCTGTGGGTTATAATGGACACAGGCTTGGAAAAAATTGTCTACGCCTGTGTCTACCGTTTTCTTCGCATGTTATCCTTGGCAGCCTACTTGCTTTTCTTCGACTGATGCTTCGTCGTGCGCGGACGCCGTGACGGATGTGTTGCGGAGGCGATTGGAGTACTACATTCCGTTCTCTGACGTAACAATGTCTGGCGAAGCTCGTCCATGGTTTGGCTCCGAGTGCAATCGCGCTGATGCGCTTAAGCACGCGGCGTACCTAGCATGGGTCGACCCTCGTACGCCCAAAGCAAATGAGGTGAGTCAGAAGAAAGCCTTCAACAGGGCTGCCAAGTCCTGCAAAAAGGTGTTGCGGAGGGCTCGGTGTGTTTAACCACATTCGCCGAATAGGGAACAAACTTGCTTCATACCCAGCAGGTAGTAAGGCTTTCTGGTCCCTGGTTAAGTCGGTCGAATCGAACTCCTGCCGCCCCTCACTACCACCACTGCTGAGACCCGACGGGACGCTGGCCCACTCCGCTGAGGAGAAAGCGAACTTGTTTGCTTCTTTTTTTGTGGAATCTTCACGTCTGGATCCTGGTGGCGCGAGGCCCCCAGCTTCTCCTGATGGATGCGAATCAAATATGTCGAACATTCGCATTCATCAGAAGGACGTCCGTAGGGTACTGCGTAACCTAGACGTGAATAAGGCTAGTGGCCCCGACAGGATACCGGCAATTGTTCTGAAGACTTGTGCGCCTGAGTTGTCTCCGATCTTGACACGCCTATTTAGGCTTTCGTTTGAGACTGGAAAAGTGCTGAAGGCTTGAAAGCAAGCTAACGTGCAGCTCGTGCCCAAGAAAGGTAGTCGAGCTGACCCGTCGAATTATAGACCGCAGTTTCTACACATTTCGTTCATTCTGTGTTGCTATTCTAGTATTTTTTTCTTGAAAGTATTATTTTATTTATGTAGATTAGTTTTGTATTTTTATCTATGTAGGTTAGTTGTGTATTTTTTTTTAATACAATCATTCCTTTATTACCCCCTAACGACTGTAGTTCGTTCAACGTCTAACCAAATTCATAGATTTTTGTTTTGTGTTTTAGTCTAGAAAGTCTGAAAAGTCTTTTAAAGACTGTGAGGTTTTTTTTCTATTATTCACGTATTATTTTCGTTTTTCGGCTGGTTTCGTTTATTTTTTAATCTAGCTTTTTGCACGTTTTATTGTAGTTTAATAAGTTTATTATTTATATGTTAAGATAGGCTAGGTAGGGTAGATTTAGGGAAAATAGACCCAATAATGATGGCTGCAAATCTGTGGCTGTCGCGCACTGCTGGTACGAAGCATCGAGAACACGGCGAAGCACTAGCAAGGCAGAGTCTCGCACGCAGGAGGTAATCGCCCCACCGCTGTTCAGCCCAGATGTTAAAAATGTATGGTTCTTCGAGCCGGATACACTCTTAATATATCGTGATCTGATTCGCGGTCATTTCTTTTCACATATTCTCCATCCTCGATGATTCGACGAGAGGAAATTTTGTGTCATCTCCCGATACGTCCCAGTCTCTTCTCTCTACGATGACAATGGTTATATTTTCATATTATTAATAGTTATTTTAATTTTTTGAGTTCGTTTTTAGTGTGTAGTTCGATAAGTTTTTTATTATTTGTGTGTTTAGATAGGCCAGGATAGTATAAGTAATATTTGTAGGATTAATTATGTTGTTGCTTATTAGTTTTACGTACGGTCCCATTTAGTCCTTTTTTTAATTATTAGTTAGTTATAGGCTTTTTTACCTATTTTTGGTTTATTATTTTTAATTGAATACCTAGATATTACTAAGAGTACGATAGTAGTAAAAAGCCTGCGTGGCCTGTGCGGGATTGCCAGTGCCTTTGGGGCAAAACAAGGTTGTCAGTTGCTCTGTTTACAACCGGTCTTGGTCTCTGGGCAAGACTTGCCGGGTAACTCATTTTGGAGGGTAGCGGGATCCGAAGCATGATGCCAGTCGTTGGCCGAACGCAGTCAGTACGTCCAAGTAGCACGCCAGCCACGTGCCAAAGGCTGCCCCGCCAACTTGCGAAAAATCCCGGTATGCTCCACCGTGCCAGCCGGCGACTGGATGGGTGGACCCGGTGGCCATACCCGGGGAGGTTCGAGCGTCCCCGCAGTCTCCAAGTGAGTTCCCCATAGGTTGGTTTAGCTCTATGCTCAAGCTCATGATGGAGAGTCGGGAAATGATTCTGCAGTATTCAGACGATGCGTGTAAATACTGGCTGCTCAATAGATGGATCTTCAAGTCCTTGAAATGCGACCTCCACTGCTTTCCTGGGACTTGAACCCCCCAAGGGTGTTCAAGTCCCAGGAAAGCAGTGCAGGGTGAACCAGTCAATTAGAGTCGAGAGCTGGTTTTTTTCCTGGTTTTTTCTACACATTTCGTTCATTCTGTGTTGCTATTCTATTTTTTTTTCTTGATAGTTTTATTTTATTTATATAGGTTAGTTTTGTATTTTTTTTATATAATTATTCCTATTTTACCCCCTAACGACTGTAGTAAATATATTGTTCAACGTCTTACCAAATTCATAGATTTTATTTGTGTTTTAGTCTAGAAAGTCTGAATAGACTTTTGAAGACTGTAGTGACCACATGGACCGACAAAAAAAGGAACGTTCTGGAATTTTATGTAGCTATAAAACAATGACTACAACACGTGCTAGCGGATCTCGACCGAGCAGATCTAATAAAGGCAGAGTTCTCTGTTAGCAAAACTGAGATAAGGGAGCAAAATGTCCGTATTTGCAGTCCATGAAAATAAAACATGAAAGTTTCTGAAGCAATTCTTGGATTTCGATATTCACTAAGGGTAACCTGAATTTTCTCGTTTCCAAACTATCCCTGCTTCTGCGGTCCGCTTGGGCACGTTGGAGTTTACCTCATAGGCACATGTGCAAGCACAGAGGGAGCCGCATCAGCTGCCTGGTGTATCATTTACCGATGCGGTGGTGGAGGACACGTCCAGCTAAGCTAAGAGATATTACGAAGAGTACGATAGCAGTAAAAAGTCTGGCCATCATCTCGATTTTTTAAATAAAATGGTTCTGCTCCCAGTCCAATCTTATTGTGATTACGTCAATTCGGTATATTCTTTTACTATATCTTTTACAAAGATCAAAGATGCGAGAAGGAAGAGCCTATGGCTATCATCCATTTTTTTAGATTAAACCGGTGTTTTAGCTCACTGGCAATGAGAAGCTCTTCCGTCTCATTGTTGTTGGTCAATGTGACTGCTGCCAATTGTATGGCCACTTGCAACTACCTGCGTTGCTTTTCGGAGGATAACTTTAATGTCTTCCTATCCCTGAAGGTCCCTGTTTCTGAGGACCATGGCTTGGGCACAAGGTGAGGGGTGTTCTACCTGTGCAAGCACAGAGGGAGCCGGCTCACCTGCCTGGTGTATCATTCACCGATGCGGTCGTGAGCTCACCCAACTTCTCCGTGAAAAGTATCAGGCGTATCTCTAAAGAAATATTCTCTGAGGGTAACCTGAATGTCCTCCTATCCCAAAATGTCCAGCTAAGATGATGAAGCCAAGCTCGCGAGCGTCTCACTGAGCTGGGGTGACGCTCCCAAGCGGAGATCTATCCGTATCGGTCCGAGTAACCTCGCTTCCGAACCACAAAAGATACAACGTGGAAGTGCCCGTATTTTTCGTAACCAAAGTCGCCTTCTGCTCCTGACGCAGTGACACTCTTAGGGGGTTTGTCTCTTTGTCTCACCATAGGAAAGGCTAGATAGGCTCTCCACTCCGCTGAGGAGAAAGCGAACTTGTTTGCTTCTTTTTTTGTGGAATCTTCACGTCTGGATCCTGGTGGCGCGAGGCCCCCTGCTTCTCCTGATGGATGCGAATCAAATATGTCGAACATTCGCATTCATCAGAAGAACGTCCGTAGGGTACTGCGTAACCTAGACGTGAATAAGGCTAGTGGCCCCGACGGGATACCGGCAATTGTTCTGAAGACTTGTGCGCCTGAGTTGTCTCCGATCTTGACACGCCTATTTAGGCTTTCGTTTGAGACTGGAAAAGTGCTGAAGGCTTGAAAGTAAGCTAACGTGCAGCCCGTGCCCAAGAAAGGTAGTCGAGCTGACCCGTCGAATTATAGACCGCAGTTTCTACACATTTCGTTCATTCTGTGTTGCTATTCTAGTATTTTTTTCTTGAAAGTATTATTTTATTTATGTAGGTTAGTTTTGTATTTTTATTTATGTAGGTTAGTTTTGTATTTTTTTTAAATACAATCCTTCCTTTTTTACCCCCTAACGACTGTAGTAAATATATTGTTCAACGTCTTACCAAATTCATAGATTTTTGTTTTGTGTTTTAGTCTAGAAAGTCTGAAAAGTTTTTTAAAGACTGTGAGGTTTTTTTTCTATTATTCACGTATTATTTTCGTTTTTCGGCTGGTTTCGTTTATTTTTTAATCTAGCTTTTTGCACGTTTTATTGTAGTTTAATAAGTTTATTATTTGTATGTTAAGATAGGCTAGGTAGGGTAGATTTAGGGAAAATAAACCCAATAATGATGGCTGCTAATCTGTGGCTGTCGCGCACTGCTGGTACGAAGCATCGAGAACACGGCGAAGCACTTGCAGTACCGCTTGGTATCTCGCTCAAAGGCCTTTGGCAGAGTCTGGCACGCAGGAGGTAATCGCCCCACCGCTGTTCAGCCCAGATGATAAAAATGTATGGTGCTTCGAGCCGGATACACTCTTAATATATCGTGATCTGATTCGCGGTCATTTCTTTTCACATATTCTCCATCCTCGACGATTCGACGAGAGGAAATTTTGTGTCATCTCCCGATACGTCCCAGTCTCTTCTCTCTACGATAATAATGGTTACATTTTCATATTATTAATAGTTATTTTAATTTTTTGAGTTCGTTTTTAGTGTGTAGCTCGATAAGTTTTTTATTATTTGTATGTTTAGATAGGCCAAGATAGTATAAGTAATATTTGTAGGATTAATTATGTTGTTGCTTATTAGTTTTACGTACGGTCCCATTTACTCCTTTTTTTAATTATTAGTTAGTTATAGGCTTTTTTACCTATTTTTGGTTTATTATTTTTAATTGAATACCTAGATATTACTAAGAGTACGATAGTAGTAAAAAGTCTGCGTGGCCTGTGCGGGATTGCCAGTGCCTTTGGAGCAAAACAAGGTTGTCAGGTGCTCTGTTTACAACCGGTCTTGGTCTCTGGGCAAGACTTGCCGGGTAACTCATTTTGGAGGGTAGCGGGATCCGAAGCACGATGCCAGTCGTTAGCCGAACGCAGTCAGTACGCCCAAGTAGCACGCCAGCCACGTGCCAAAGGCTGCCCCGCCAACTTGCGAAAAATCCCGGTATGCTCCACCGTGCCAGCCGGCGACTGGATGGGTGGACCCGGTGGCCATACCCGGGGAGGTTCGAGCGTCCCCGCTGTCTCCAAGTGAGTTCCCCATAGGTTGGTTTAGCTCTATGCTCAAGCTCATGAAGGAGAGTCGGGAAATGATTCTGCAGTATTCAGACGATGCGTATAAATACTGGCTGCTCAATAGATGGATCTTCAAGTCCTTGAAATGCGACCTCCACTGCTTTCCTGGGACTTGAACCCCCCAACCCCCTGCAGGGGGAACCAGTCAATTGGAGTCGAGAGCTGGTTTTTTTCCTGTTTTTTTCTACACATTTCGTTCATTCTGTGTTGCTATTCTATTTTTTTTTCTTGATAGTTTTTTTTTTATTTATATAGGTTAGTTTTGTATTTTTTTATATAATTATTCCTATTTTACCCCCTAACGACTGTAGTAAATATATTGTTCAACGTCTTACCAAATTCATAGATTTTATTTGTGTTTTAGTCTAGAAAGTCTGAAAAGACTTTTGAAGACTGTAGTGACCACATGGACCGACAAAAAAAGGAACGTTCTGGAATTTTATGTAGCCATAAAACAATGACTACAACACGTGCTAGCGGATCTCGACCGAGCAGATCTAATAAAGGCAGAGTTCTCTGTTAGCAAAACTGAGATAAGGGAGCAAAATGTCCGTATTTGCAGTCCATGAAAATAAAACATGAAAGTTTCTGAAGCAATTCTTGGATTTCGATATTCACTAAGGGTAACCTGAATTTTCTCGTTTCCAAACTATCCCTGCTTCTGCGGTCCGCTTGGGCACGTTGGAGTTTACCTCATAGGCACACGTGCAAGCACAGAGGGAGCCGCAACAGCTGCCTGGTGTATCATTTACCGATGCGGTGGTGGAGGACACGTCCAGCTAAGCTAAAAGATATTACGAAGAGTACGATAGTAGTAAAAAGTCTGGCCATCATCTCGATTTTTTAAATAAAATGGTTCTGCTCCCAGTCCAATCTTATTGAGATTACGTCAATTCGATATATTCTTTTACTATATCTTTTACAAAGATCAAAGATGCGAGAAGGAAGAGCCTATGGCTATCATCCAATTTTCTAGATTAAACCGGTGTTTTAGATCACTGGCACCTAAATGAGAAGCTCTTCCGTCTCATTGTTGTTGGTCAATGTGACTGCTGCCACTTGTATGGTCACGGCAACTACCCAAGTTGCTTCTCGGCGGATAACTTTAATATCTTCCTATCCCTAAAGGTCCCTGTTTCTGAGGACCACCGCTTGGGCACAAGGTGAGGTGTGTTCTACTTGTGCAAGCACAGAGGGAGCTGGCTCACCTGCCTGGTGTATCATTCATCGATGCGGTCGTGAGCTCACCCAACCTTTCCGTGAAAAGTATCAGGTGTATCTCTAAAGAAATATTCTCTGAGGGGAACCTGAATGTCCTCCTATCCCAAAATGTCCAGCTAAGATGATGAAGCCAAGCTCGCGAGCGTCTCACTGAGCTGGGGTGACGCTCCCAAGCGGAGATCTATCCGTATCGGTCCGAGTAACTTCGCTTCCGAACCACAAAAGATACAACGTGGAAGTGCCCGTATTTTTCGTAACCAAAGTCGCCTTCTGCTCCTGACGCAGTGACACTCCTAGGGGGTTTGTCTCTTTGTCTCACCATAGGAAAGGCTAGATAGGGTCTCCACTCCGCTGAGGAGAAAGCGAACTTGTTTGCTTCTTTTTTTGTGGAATCTTCACGTCTGGATCCTGGTGGCGCGAGGCCCCCTGCTTCTCCTGATGGATGCGAATCAAATATGTCGAACATTCGCATTCATCAGAAGAACGTCCGTAGGGTGCTGTGTAACCTAGACGTGAATAAGGCTAGTGGCCCCGACGGGACACCGGCAATTGTTCTGAAGACTTGTGCGCTTGAGTTGTCTCCGATCTTGACACGCCTATTTAGGCTTTCGTTTGAGACTGGAAAAGTGCTGAAGGCTTGAAAGCAAGCTAACGTGCAGCCCGTCCCCAAGAAAGGTAGTCGAGCTGACCCGTCGAATTATAGACCGCAGTTTCTACACATTTCGTTCATTCTGTGTTGCTATTCTAGTATTTTTTTCTTGAAAGTATTATTTTATTTATGTAGATTAGTTTTGTATTTTTATTTATGTAGGTTAGTTGTGTATTTTTTTTAATACAATCATTCCTTTATTACCCCCTAACGACTGTAGTTCGTTCAACGTCTAACCAAATTCATAGATTTTTGTTTTGTGTTTTAGTCTAGAAAGTCTGAAAAGTCTTTTAAAGACTGTGAGGTTTTTTTTCTATTATTCACGTATTATTTTCGTTTTTCGGCTGGTTTCGTTTATTTTTTAATCTAGCTTTTTGCACGTTTTATTGTAGTTTAATAAGTTTATTATTTATATGTTAAGATAGGCTAGGTAGGGTAGATTTAGGGAAAATAGACCCAATAATGATGGCTGCAAATCTGTGGCTGTCGCGCACTGCTGGTACGAAGCATCGAGAACACGGCGAAGCACTTGCAATACCGCTTGGTATCTCGCTCAAAGGCCTTTGGCAGAGTCGGGCACGCAGGAGGTAATCGCCCCACCGCTGTTCAGCCCAGATGATAAAAATGTATGGCCCTTCGAGCCGGATACACTCTTAATATATCGTGATCTGATTCGCGGTCATTTCTTTTCACATATTCTCCATCCTCGACGATTCGACGAGAGGAAATTTTGTGTCATCTCCCGATACGTCCCAGTCTCTTCTCTCTACGATGACAATGGTTACATTTTCATATTATTAATAGTTATTTTAATTTTTTGAGTTCGTTTTTAGTGTGTAGTTCGATAAGTTTTTTATTATTTGTATGTTTAGATAGGCCAAGATAGTATAAGTAATATTTGTAGGATTAATTATGTTGTTGCTTATTAGTTTTACGTACGGTCCCATTTACTCCTTTTTTTAATTATTAGTTAGTTATAGGCTTTTTTACCTATTTTTGGTTTATTATTTTTAATTGAATACCTAGATATTACTAAGAGTACGATAGTAGTAAAAAGTCTGCGTGGCCTGTGCGGGATTGCCAGTGCCTTTGGAGCAAAACAAGGTTGTCAGGTGCTCTGTTTACAACCGGTCTTGGTCTCTGGGCAAGACTTGCCGGGTAACTCATTTTGGAGGGTAGCGGGATCCGAAGCACGATGCCAGTCGTTAGCCGAACGCAGTCAGTACGCCCAAGTAGCACGCCAGCCACGTGCCAAAGGCTGCCCCGCCAACTTGCGAAAAATCCCGGTATGCTCCACCGTGCCAGCCGGCGACTGGATGGGTGGACCCGGTGGCCATACCCGGGGAGGTTCGAGCGTCCCCGCTGTCTCCAAGTGAGTTCCCCATAGGTTGGTTTAGCTCTATGCTCAAGCTCATGAAGGAGAGTCGGGAAATGATTCTGCAGTATTCAGACGATGCGTGTAAATACTGGCTGCTCAATAGATGGATCTTCAAGTCCTTGAAATGCGACCTCCACTGCTTTCCTGGGACTTGAACCCCCCAACCCCCTGCAGGGGGAACCAGTCAATTGGAGTCGAGAGCTGGTTTTTTTCCTGGTTTTTTCTACACATTTCGTTCATTCTGTGTTGCTATTCTATTTTTTTTTCTTGATAGTTTTATTTTATTTATATAGGTTAGTTTTGTATTTTTTTATATAATTATTCCTATTTTACCCCCTAACGACTGTAGTAAATATATTGTTCAACGTCTTACCAAATTCGTAGATTTTATTTGTGTTTTAGTCTAGAAAGTCTGAAAAGACTTTTGAAGACTGTAGTGACCACATGGACCGACAAAAAAAGGAACGTTCTGGAATTTTATGTAGCCATAAAACAATGACTACAACACGTGCTAGCGGATCTCGACCGAGCAGATCTAATAAAGGCAGAGTTCTCTGTTAGCAAAACTGAGATAAGGGAGCAAAATGTCCGTATTTGCAGTCCATGAAAATAAAACATGAAAGTTTCTGAAGCAATTCTTGGATTTCGATATTCACTAAGGGTAACCTGAATTTTCTCGTTTCCAAACTATCCCTGCTTCTGCGGTCCGCTTGGGCACGTTGGAGTTTACCTCATAGGCACATGTGCAAGCACAGAGGGAGCCGCATCAGCTGCCTGGTGTATCATTTACCGATGCGGTGGTGGAGGTCACGTCCAGCTAAGCTAAGAGATATTACGAAGAGTACGATAGTAGTAAAAAGTCTGGCCATCATCTCGATTTTTTAAATAAAATGGTTCTGCTCCCAGTCCAATCTTATTGAGATCAGGTCAATTCGGTATATTCTTTTACTATATCTTTTACAAAGATCAAAGATGCGAGAAGGAAGAGCCTATGGCTATCATCCATTTTTTTAGATTAAACCGGTGTTTTAGCTCACTGGCACCTAAATGAGAAGCTCTTCCGTCTCATTGTTGTTGGTCAATGTGACTGCTGCCAATTGTATGGCCACTTGCAACTACCTGCGTTGCTTTTCGGAGGATAACTTTAATGTCTTCCTATCCCTGAAGGTCCCTGTTTCTGAGGACCATGGCTTGGGCACAAGGTGAGGGGTGTTCTACCTGTGCAAGCACAGAGGGAGCCGGCTCACCTGCCTGGTGTATCATTCACCGATGCGGTCGTGAGCTCACCCAACTTCTCCGTGAAAAGTATCAGGCGTATCTCTAAAGAAATATTCTCTGAGGGTAACCTGAATGTCCTCAAAATGTCCAGCTAAGATGATGAAGCCAAGCTCGCGAGCGTCTCACTGAGCTGGGGTGACGCTCCCAAGCGGAGATCTATCCGTATCGGTCCGAGTAACCTCGCTTCCGAACCACAAAAGATACAACGTGGAAGTGCCCGTATTTTTCGTAACCAAACTCGCCTTCTGCTCCTGATGCAGTGACACTCCTAGGGGTTTTGTCTCTTTGTCTCACCATAGGAAAGGCTAGATAGGCTCTATTGGCATTATTACGTGTTTACGTTGTATGTATTTAAAACAGTATTTAAGGCTTTTCCAGTACAAGGTTTCTAATTGCACTGGCTGGGGGCCTCAATGCCCTGGCTGGAGCCATCAATGCGTTTGAGAACACCACAGGAAAGTCCAGCTAAGCAGTTAGTAGAGTGTTGAACTGCGAGTGGCGCAGTCTAAGTTTTTCCCATTTTTCACGTATTATTTTATATTATTAGGCTAGTTTAACTGTTTTTCCTAGGTTTTTCGCGTTTAATTGTAGCATATTTGTGTAGTTAGATAAGTTTATTATTTGTATGTTAAGATAGGCTAGGATAGATTTGGGGAACCCTCACAGTGTTTGTGTCCACGTCGCGTCCCCTGGAAACGACCCAGTTCTGTCACCGTAACGGAGTGGCAGACTGGGCTCGGCCAAAGTACACTGTGCTTTCGTAGTTACACGTAAAATGTTTTAGTTGTTTTAAAATATTTTTGCCTTTTTTAACTACGGACCTGCGGAGGCTATGCCTAAACTGACGCGGGACGCCTGCGGGCGATTTTTAAAACCCAAAGGCCCTTCTTAGGGCCAACCCAAAGGCCCTTCTCAGGGCTAGTCCGACGCTTCGGCGTCAGAAGCTAGCCGCGCGCCGTCGCAGCTTCTTTGGCACGGCGGACGAGTTGTCGGACTCCGACAACGTGTCCGTTATTAGCGTCTCGGACGCAGGCGACTCCCGGTCGCAGAAGCGGTCCTTCATGAAGGATGGGTCCGATGGCTCCTCGGCCTCAGGCACAGCGGGGAAGTTGAAGGCCAAAAAGCCGACGACAGCCGCAGACACCCATGTCGTGGGTCTTGTGGACGCCCAACGTCAGTTGGACCTGGCTCGGCGGGCGCAGCTCCAGCAAGACCTTGAGGAGAAGGTTGCTGCCAAGGAGCAGCGGGCGCGTGGTAGTAGAGAAGCTGCCCAACTGGGCTCAACATTTTAGGGCCTTAGCAGCTAAGCTGGGCCGGCCTCCCAACGCTCGCCCTTACGGCTCCGGGGTTCGATTCCAACCGGAGTCTGAGGGCGAATATCGCACAGTACAATCATACTTGACCAACCTAGAGAAAGAGGCCGGCGTCAGCTGGTTTGCTTACTCTCTGCCGGCGGACAAGATGATGAAGGTGGCAATAAGAGGGCTGCCTGCGGACACTGATCCGCAGGAGATTGAAGAGGAGCTCCGTACCCTCGGTTTCGAGCCGGAGTACGTGCGCCACATTAGGGCGCGCCAGGGACGACCCGGCTGCGTCTTCTATGCCATTCTCAAGCGGTCGCCGGACGCGCGCCGCATCTATGACACCACCGAGTTATTGCTAATGCGGGGTGTCAGGATTGAGGCTTGGCGTGGGAAACGTGGGCCCGCACAGTGCCACAGGTGCCAGCAGTTTAGGCACTCGTCGCACCAGTGCCACCGCCCGCTCGCCTGCGTACGATGCGGCGAGGGACACGCAGCAAGAGACTGCCCACGTCCGCGGGAAGAGCCCGCCACCTGCGCTAACTGCGGGGGCGCGCACCCGGCGTGCCACGTCAGCTGTTCCGTTTTCCAACGGGAAATCAGGAACAGGCGAGCGGGAACTGTCGCCATCACTTCGACAGCTCCACGCCGCCCAGCGCCCGTAGACGGGCCGAAGGAAGAGGCCCAAGGCTGCGCATCATTGATGGCGGCAGCCAACGGGCCCACCAACCGAGACGGAGCGCCCTCTGTCGGAGGGAGGAGGAAGGTGAAGAAGAGGGTGGGGAGAGGCAGAAAGCCCAAACCCCCAGCGACCCAGGAATCCAACAAACCGACATCAAAGGCCGTCCCTGCCGCAAATGTAGCGCAGGTAGTTGCTGCTAAGTCGGCTGCGTCGGTCAGTGCCGGCAACGCGCGACTAGAGCGCCCCCTGTCGACCAAAGTAGGAACTCAGATTAAGCCCCAACCAATGGGAAATAAGACAAGTGGCGCCGACCTATCGGCCGGCACCGACAACAAAAATAAAGAGATTACTGCCTGCGCTATCAAGTTAATGATGAGCTTGTTACAAGCAATTAGGCAGGGACA
Source organism: Lacanobia wlatinum (assembly GCA_947578705.1). Classification (NCBI taxonomy): domain Eukaryota; kingdom Metazoa; phylum Arthropoda; class Insecta; order Lepidoptera; family Noctuidae; genus Lacanobia; species Lacanobia wlatinum. The sequence goes on along the minus strand of OX388052.1, from coordinate 10,767,338 downwards.
AGACGCAGGGCAAGTCATCCTCGACGGCTTGGCCGAATTGTTAACTCTCTACAATGACTAAGCCGTTGAGGGTGATTCACTGGAACGCCCGCGGCCTTAAACACAAGGTCGCTCTCCTCCGACATCTCCTGAGGGATCAGGACATCGACGTGGCGCTAATAAGCGAGACGCTGCTGGGACCAGAGAACGGGATCAGGTTCCCGGGCTATCTCGCTTATCGCAAAGATGAACGGTCGGCTCAGAATCACGCATATCGCGGTCTGGCAGTGCTGGTAAGGCGAAGTGTCGTTCACCAGGAGCTCCCCCCGCTGTCGCTACATAGCCTGTACACCCTTGGTGTGCAGCTACATGTCGCCGGCGAGGATATTGAACTATACGCCTGTTACAAACCGCCCGCAACGATTCTTGATTCGGTAGAGTTGCGGTCGATTTTTACAAATACTGAAAACGCGACCATCCTTGCCGGCGACTTGAATTGCAAGCACCGAGCATGGAACTCAAATTCATCGAATACCGGGGGGAGGCGACTCTTCGCTGATGCCGAAGCCTTCGGCCTCACGGTGTCTGGCCCTGAGACGCCCACCCACTACCCTGACAACAGCAGCTACATGCCCGACGTGCTAGACATCGTCATACACCGAGGGCTAAACTGTCAGATCGCTCAGCAAGTGATCGACGACGAGTTACAGTCGGACCATCAACCTGTACTCGTCGTCTTGTCGGGGATGCCGACCCGACAGAAGCCGCCAGCGCCACGTCGACTACTGGACTGGACTAAGTTCGCAGAAAGGATTGAGGCCACAACACCGACTCGGCCCGTCTCTACCGCCGCGGACGTTGATCTACTGGCAAATGACGTCACTGCTTGCGTGCAACGCGCCTTAGACGAGGCGACAACAACACTGTCGGCGGAGGGGAGAGGGCTACAGCCGCCCCTACCGGCCCGACTACGTGCCATGGTCGCTGAGAAAAGGCGCCTGCGCAAGCAGTGGCAGCAAACTCGCTGCCCGACAACTAAATCGTCACTCAACCGTCTCGCGGAGAAGGTAAAGGCCGAGTTGCGAGCTCAGGCCGACGCGAGTTGGGAGGAACGAATAGACGACGCAGTGGGAGACTGGTCGTCTGTTCACAAACTCTGCCGCCAACTCTCCTGCACCCCAACTCCGGTGCGCCCATTACTGGATAGCGACGGGGCGCTTAAGTACGTAGCGGAGGAAAGGGCGGAGTTATTTGCCGCCCACTTGGAGCGTCAGTTTCGCCCGAACCCGACTGCCGAGCACGCACATGTCGCGGCAGTCGAGCAACACCTTGGGGACTACTTCGCCACGCCGATAGCTCCTGAGGAAGATGCCATCTTCTTCTCGCCGAGCGCAGTAAGACGCGCCCTGCGACGCACGAAGCCACGTAAAGCTCCCGGTGCCGACGGTATCTCAAACACAGCGCTGCGCCACCTGCCGCACCGCATGGTCGCGACTCTGGTGCGCCTGTTCACTGGGATACTGCGCACGGGAGCTTTCCCCACCACCTGGAAAGAAGGGCGCGTCATTATGCTGCCCAAGGCGGGAAAATGCATTCTGAAACCAGAGAGCTATCGGCCGATCACCTTATTGTCTACCATCTCCAAGGTGTTCGAGTCGCTCCTGCTGCGGCATCTCCAGCCGCACATCGACCCACGACCGGAGCAATTCGGGTTCCGGGCGGAGCATAGCACGACGCTCCAACTGTCGAGGGTACTGCACCTGCTGTCATCTACGATGAACACGAAGGAGTACGCGGTTGCAGTATTCCTCGACATGGAAAAGGCATTCGACCGTGTCTGGCACGAAGGCCTAATATACAAGCTGGCCACCTCCGACGCGCCCCGTCGCGTTGTCAAAGTGGTCCAATCCTTTCTTACCAACAGGAGCTTCCGCGTGGTGGTCGACGGCGCGCTATCCTCTCCTCGTCCCGTCAAGGCGCCCGTGCCTCAGGGTAGCTGCGTGTCGCCGGCGTGTTACTCACGTTACACCGACGACATACCAAGCACTTGCAGTATCGCTTGATATCTCGTTCAAAGGCCGCTTGATTCTAGTTTTTTTTCTTGACAGTTTTATTTTATTTATTATATAGGTTAGTTTTGTATTTTTTTATTAATATTTTACCCCCTAACGACTGCAGTAAATAAATTGTTCAACGTCTTACCAAATTCATAGATTTTATTTGTTTTAGTCTAGAAAGTCTGAAAAGGCTTGTGAAGACTGTAGTGACCACATGGACCGACAAAAAAAAGAACATTCTGGAATTTTATGTAGCCATAAAACAAAGACTACAACACGTGCTAGCAGATTTCGAGCGAGCAGATCTAATAAAGGCAGCGTTCTCTATAAGTAAAACTGAGATAAGGGAGCAACATTTCCGTATTTGCAGTCCATGAAAATAAAACATAAAAGTTTCTGAAGCAATTCTTCGATTTCGTCTAGCATTTAGCTACTTCGCATTTAGTCTTTTTAGAAATCGCTGCAGACCGGGTAGATTTATTTTTGCTGTGTCTACTAGAAGTACTTAGTCCCACCCGACTTCTCCGTCAATGGTATCAGGCGTATCTCTAAAGGAATATTTATTCTGAGGGTAACCTGAATGCCCTAGTATTCCAAACTATCTTTGCTTCTGCAGTCCGCTTAGGCACAAGGTGTGGGGAATTTACCTCATAGGCACTTGTGCAAGCACAGAGGGAGCAACATCAGCTACCTGGTGTATCATTTACCGATGCGGTGGTGGAGGATACGTCTAGCTAAGCTAAGAGATATTACTAAGAGTATGATAGTAGTAAAAAGCCTGGCCAATGACCATCCATGGATGGCCGCAACCCTTTTTTAAAATAAAATAGTTCTACTCCCAGTCCGATCTTAATTGAGATTACGTCAATCCGATACATTCTTTCACTCTATCTTTTACAAAGAAGATCCGGTGCCTAAACTATTAAATGAGAAGCTCTTCCGTCCCACCGTTGTTGGTCAATGTAACCGCTGCTAATTGTATGGCCACTAGCACCGTAATTGCTTCTCGACGGGTAAACTTAACCTTTTTTTTTATTATTTTTTATTTTTTTTATTTAACGTTCTCCGATCCCTAAAGGTCCCTGTTTCTGAGGACCATCGCTGGGGCACAAGGTGAGGGGTGTTCTAACTGTGCAAGTACAGAGGGAGCCGGCTCATCTGCCTGGTGTATCATTCACCGATGCGGTCGTGAACGGACCCGACTTCTCCTTGAAAGGTATCAGGCGCATCTCTAAAGAAATATTCTCTGAGGGTAACCTGATTGTCCTCCTGTCCCAAAATGTCTAGCTAAAATGCCGAGATTCGCGAGCGTCTCTTTTGGGTTGGGGTAACGCTCCCAAGCGGAGATCTATCCGTATTGGTCCGAGTAACTCCGCTTCCGACCCACAAGGAAGTGCCCGTATCTTCTGTAACCAAACTCGCCTGCTGCTCCTGACGCAGTGACGCTGCTAGAGTATTGTCTATTTGTGTTGCTCACTATAGGGAAGGCTAGATAGGCTTTATTGGAATTATAACATGTTAACGTTGTATGTATTTGAAAGAGACTCTGCAGTACAAGGTCTCTGATTGCCCTGGCTGGAGGCCTTAATGCCCTGGCTGGGGCCTTTAATTCGTTTGAGGACACCACAGGAAAGTCCAGTTAAGCATTAAGCAGTTACTAGATTGTTGTAGTGGCCCAGTCCAATTTTTTTCCCATTTTTCATGTATTAATTTGTATTATTAGGCTAGTTTAAATTTTTTTCTCTAGGTTTTTGCACGTTTAATTGTAGCATATTTGTGTAGTTAGATAAGTTTATTATTTGTATGTTAAGGTAAGCTATGATAGATTTAGGTAAAATAGACCTAATAACGTCATATAATCCGAAAGACGTCCACACTGAACATAGGTCTCCTAAGCGTTACCACAACGACCAGTCCTGCGTGGCGATTATGGCAAACCCCCCAAATGGTGACAAGCACGGCCTAATAACGATTGCTACAAATTTGTGTATGCACACACTGCTGGAACAAAGCCATCAAGAAACACGACGAAGCACTTGCTGTATCGCTTGATATCTCAAAGAGCTTTGGCAGGTTCTGGCACGCAGGTGGTAATCGTCACTCCGCTGCTCAGCTCAGATAATTAAAATGTATGGTGCTTCGAGCCGGATACACTCTAAATATATCGTGATCATATCGTGATACCTCCTCGAAGATACGCCTACAAGAAAGGTAACTCTCAAAAAAATCCCCTCTGGGGACATTTTGCGTCATCTCTCGAAACGTTCCAGTCTCTGCCTTCTCTCCACGATGGTAATGGAATTGATATTTTCACATTGTTTATAGTTATTTCAATTTATTTAGATCGTTTTTAGTGTGTTGTTCGATCAGTTTTTTATTATTTGTATGTTAAGATAGGCTAGGATATATTTTTGGTTTATGTTTAAGTCTAGGGACCCACGCCAAACGATTGCAGGTATCTCACCCGTCGCCTGCTTGTAAGGAAAATTTCCTTTAGCTACACGTATTGCCTCGCAGATGCATCTTCCACTATACTTTATGGGGGCTGTGTCACCGCATCCGTAGGAGAATACCAAATGTAAGAGTAGTACATGTGGTCTCCGGGTGGTGCTAATCAAGTGACACTAACTGGTGGTAGGTTTCGGCCGATAGCTTGTGACTACCCTCTGGGCAAAGACAAACCGCCCAACGGCCCAACCGCGTTCCGGTACGATGCTCAGTGTAGCCATTTCAGAGGAGTTGGGTCGAAATAGTTGTTCCAATGCAGTCAGACCAACCAGGCTTGCGCTGACATGGGCGTATCGACAGACTAGTCACGGAGGGTAGCAGGATCCGAGGCACGGTGCGCCGCTGGCCGACCGCAAGTATTTGGGGGCCCAAGAAGTGTGCTAGCCACACATGAAAGGCTGCCCCGCCAACTGTCGAAAAATCCTGGAATGCTCCATCATGCTGCTTCGCGACCAGACGAAACGGCCCGATGGACATTTCCGGGATGCTCAGGCGTCCCCGCAGTCTCCAGACTAGTCCTCCAATTATGCCGTCCTGTCAGAGCGTGCCTGGAGGTTAAGAGCAGTGAACCTCATTTCACTTCCTTCTCCGCGCCTTCCTTCACTCACACATGGTTATAACGAACAAAAAGTAAAATGCTGTACAGCGGCAGCACTCCCTCTCCCACAAAGTGCACCTAATCAATATCCGAGGTCTGCACTCAAATCTCACCGCAGTCCATCACCACCTGGAGACTGAGACTGAGAATCCAGCATTCCTGTTCCTTTCCTAGACGCAGATCGGATGTCCGTCAGACGTGACGTACCTGTCCTACCCAGGGTTTACCCTGGAGCACCACTTCAGACCACGCGCGGGCGTATGTATGTACGCCTGGGTCGACATCTGCTATCGACATCTCCGCAACCTTGAGGACTACAGGTTCTTAACGCTATGGGTTCTAGTGGACACAGGCCTGAATAAAATTGTCTACGCTACCGCTCTACGATACCGCTCTACCGGTCTACGATACCGCCACGTTCTCTTGTGGATGTAGCGACATCCACGACGATCTATATTCAGGACAAGAGTAAATGCCTATCAACTAGCCTGTCCCGAGTTCCTTTCACACATTTACCCTCCCTGGAAGACACGTCCACCAGAGACCTACTCGTATACTAAGGAAATCCCCAGCGGAGACATTTTATGTGACCTCATTTCACAATGCTTATTAGATATATTTTCACATTATTTTTTCAATATGTTTACTTTTTTTCTGTTATTTAGGCAAGTTTTGTTTTCTTTTAGTCTAGTTTTTTCACGTTTATTTGTGTACTTGAGATATTTTGTAATTATTTGTATGTGGAAACCAGCGCTCTTGTTCCTTTCTGAGTCGCAGATAGGATGTCCGTCAGACGTGTCGTACCTTACCTACCCAGGGTTTACCCTGGAGCACCACTTCAGACCACGCGCGGGGGTATGTATGTATGCCAGGGACGACATCTGTTATTGTTTCCAATGTGATGAGAATCGACCAGGGTGGCGAAATAAGTAACGCCACCCTGGTCACACACTGAAATAAAAAATTCTGAAATTCTGAGTATAAACTCAGAATTTCTGGTTCCATTTTACCGGGACTATAGACGTAAAGAGATATCCTCGGATGATAATCCTGACACCACCTAGGCCTGGCCCTTAGGAAATATCCCCAAACGGAAGTTCCATGCTCAAGCATATAGAGATATGCTTGAGAGCCCATTATTTCCGCCGACAAAGGGATTCCAGTGACCAATTCACCTAAAACCCCGTCCCTTTTGTCAGTTCAGTGAATCCTCTGTTCTCCGAAACATAATAATACTTCGAAATCGATCGTTCCTGCGGCCATCGCTTCCGCATTTATTCATCTTGGAGACTATATCCGCTATACAACGGCCGGCGCAATTGTGAACAATAGGGAATATGCATGCGATTTTTTTATGTGCAAAATGAAATACTTATTAGCTCTAATAAACAATTATGAAATTATTTTTTAAATACATTCATCAGCGATGAAATTATAAAGCTTCAAAGTTTACAATTAGAAAGAGAAGTCCGACATGAATTGTGACGTCAAAGTTCTTGGCGCCTATACAGCTGCCATAGAAAACAGCGTTTTCGCGAGAGGGACAGATATATATTTGTTTAAAATAATTATATCTCGTTTATTTTTCGAGCGATTTTGATTCTATTTTCACTTTTAGTATTATATGTGTGTATATTTTTGGATAAACTGTATTGATAATAGATATTTGTTTCGTGCATATTCCCTATTGCGCATTACAGCTGGAACCACTGAAAAAATCATGGACTCTCCATCCGGCCTTCTAGCCCTCTTCCCTATTCAGAGAAGTTCTTTGCATCCTCTCTTCTAGGATAGTTCTCCAGTAGCCGGACACAAGAGCAAGAAGCGCAAAAATATCGTCTTGTCTTCCCCGACCCCCGCATTGTCGACTTCTAGCCAATACTACCAATACTATGCATGTTGTTTTTTTTTAGAATAGAATGCATTTATTTGTCAGAATATTGTACAAAGTTGTTATGTGCATTATTATGTATTACGTCCATAATATTCTGCCGTTTCCGGCGTACAAATATAGTTGGTGAAATTATGGGTCATTAGTCAAAATTCAATTAAGTCAAGCTAAATAAAAATAATTAAATATGATTTATAGGAATTAATGTCAATTATTAATTAGGTAAGTTTTTCGTTCATAAAATCTTCTGTCGAATAATAACATTTGCTTAAAAGAAAGTCAAATAATTTACATTTAAATATTCTGAGGCTGAGAGTTTTGTAGCCATCAGGTAATTTGTTGTAGACAGTAATGGACATGCAGTATATATACATTATTAGAAAACAGTTTAATTCTACGCCTAGGAACATTAAGCATATGCACTTTCCGGCTGGGTCTCGATACAAAATCATTATGCAAAACAATATAATCAGATAACATTTTAACAATACTTTCCAATTGCCTTATTTTATTTCACAGAACTTATTAAGTATATTTTCCCTTATTTCGTGTTTTTTTTTAATTTGTTTACCTTTTTTTTTATTATTTAGGTTAGTTTTGATTTATTGAGTGTAGTTTTTGCACGTTTTTAATATGATCTACTTGTATGTTTTTATGTATACAAAGCCGTATTACCTAGTTCATATTTTACAATTTGTTTTAATTATTTACTTTTTTATTACATAAATATTCTTCGCAAGATGTGTTTTTATTTTGTGTTACAAACCTTTCCATCCACCTTTACTCAACCTTACAAGTTGGCAAAAAAGAGTAGAAAATAATAGGGGCGCCACTGTGCTGTACGTATGGCAACCCGAATAGCGTACCAACCTAGTCTTGATACTAGCTGTTTATGCTAGACATAAATTTATGTATTATTTATTTAAATCAGTAAGTATTGTTTAATTAAACAGCGTCATGTAGGAAAAAATTCAAAACAAGTTTGCGAGGTTTCTGTACTTGAAGGAATATGGGGTTTTATCCTCTCATGTATCCCGAGTCTGTTCGTCCTGGGCATGGTCGGATATACCTGACTGGCAGTTAGAAGAGACGTGGCGCTGGTCAAGTATGTGGCTAGCGTATTGCTAGGTTTGCTGCACCACCCAGAGGTACTGGAAGCGCTGCGGCTGCGCGCGCCGGACGGGTGCGTGGGCGTGCGCGCGGCGCCCCGCTCTGTTAGAAGTACCGTTGGCAAGGACTAATTTGCTTAAGTTTACCCTTATGTACTTGTTCACGTTGGAACGCGCGGGCGCGGTGGCGGGTGCGGTCGCGAAGACGTGGCGGGTTCGTGTTCACATTGGCCGCCTGGCGTTTGCGCGAGTGTGACATGATGAAAACGTGCTAGCGTTTCTAGCGATAAGTTCAAACTGGTTGAACTTACCTGACGTCGCGAGATAATCGCGCGCTCCGCCGCTAGTTCGACGTGAACACACACAAACATCTCACGCGTTTGATATTGACGCGAGCGGCGCGCGCGCGCCAGTCGCTAGCTTGCCCGCTACTTACACCGCACGTGCGTTTCGTATGTGAACACTTGGATATTACGCCATATGTTTGATATTTCGTGACCGCGCCCGCCACCGCGCCCGCGAGTCAACGTGAACAAGTACTATGACATGAGCCATACGTTTGATAAATGGTATAACGTTATCGGAAGACGTATTTTGCCAAAACCTGCCGAGATCTGTTCAAGTAGCTCAAACTTTAATTGAAAGAGGTCTGACCGTTTAAACAATGATTGTTGTATTGTAATGTTTTTGTGATGTTTGATGTATTGTCTTGTAACGTTTTAAATGTACGTTATAACATCGCCTTGGATATGTCTGTTAGGGTGTTATAATAATAATGAATGAATAAATCAATAAATTTATTGGGTACAAAAATAGAAAACACAACACTCAAAACCTAGAGCTACACGAATCGCAAGGAACGTGTCTCACTGCCGGCGATCAGCGAACAGCGAGTAAAGCTTGAACCTCGAAACGAGTTGGCGAGCAGCGAGTAGCGAGTGAGTAGTTTCGATAGTTTTGACGCTCGGATTTAAGCTTTTTTGCGACGAGCGATTTCTCGCACCACTCGCTCCGGCCCGCACTATAGATAGAAATAACCGCTGGTTGGTGAGTCACCGCCAAGCGAGCATCGCTGAGTGAGTATACCTAGGTACAATCTTTGATAGTTTTTGTCACTGCGACCAACTAGTGGTAATGCCTATGCGGCATTGTGAACAGCCAGATATCGACTATAAATGTAAACAGTGTCTCTTTTACTCACACGAGATCTATATCTTTTGTCCCTTTCCGCAGCGAGCAAATAGTCGATAGCTTATCGCTTCCTCGTCTACGGTAAGACAAACAAAAGAATAAGAGTTTATGGCAATCTATAGCAGAGCATGCAAAAATAGGTACTTACTTTTTAAATCTTTGTGCGGTGCGTGTCTCTGAATGAACAACTAGGGAAATAAAAAATATTTTATCTATTAAAAACAAAAGCAGCTTTAATATAATACACACATTCACAGACCGGTTGATCCTCTTCATTTAAGGAACAACTGCCGCTGTTCAAGCAGTAACCATTGCACACGTTCACTTCACATCGTTCCTCGGAATAGCCAGCTTCACATCTGAAATAAAGAAATAATAAAATTGATAAGTGTACCAAAATAAATTAAACTAGCACTTCTAGCACCCGCGACTTCGAACGCGCCGCAAGTTCCTTAAGAATCTCTATTTTTTTTTAATAAATTATAGCCTACTAGCTGACCCGTGCCCACTTCGTTGGACGGTATTTTTCTTGTTAATATATAGCCTATGACACTCACAAATAACGTGGCTTTCTATTGGTGAAAGAATTTTCAAAATCAGTTCAGTAGATTCAGAGATTACCCCTTACAAACTCACAAACTTTACCTCTTTATAATATTAGTATAGATGTTACTTCCTGATACTTAATGTTGTTTTCTATTGGTGACAAAATTATTAAAATCGCTCCAGTAGCTTCGGAGCCTATTCGGTACAAACAAACAAAAAAATCTTTCCTCTTTATAATAGAAGTATCTATATCTATACATATAATAAAACAGTAGAGACCATGATTTCTGTACATTAAACAAAAATACCAAAAACCGAGTAGGGGCGATCAAAAAAAAGCTATCTAAGAACACAAAAAGAGCATTTTTTTTTGTCTGTCTGTCTGTACACGCTAATCTCCGAAAATACTGAACAGATTTTGTTGGAATTTTCAAAGTTAGATTAAACTTATTTCTGAGCAACATTTAGTCTTTGTTTCATTCGAATTGTTGGCCGGAAAAAAAGTTATGGACATTTAAAGATTTTAAAATTACGTAACGTATCAACGTTTTTCGACAAGTATTGTTCAACTTTCAATTATTCGTTCAATTTAGTATAAAATTAGCCTTTAAAAAGATATCCTTAGAAATTGTAATCATCACGCTATATCTTCTAGGAGCTAAGCAGTCAATAACCATAAATTATTATTATATCGGCTATTTAAATCAAACGGCAACTGAAATAATAGACCCGGCGGTACAATGACTGACTTACGAATGAATTGGTGTAAGTTCGAATTCCACTTTTTGCAACATTTTTTTAAATTATTGTTGACTAATTTTTACTTTTTTATGTTCCTGCTCTAATAATATTTTTGTTGGCTGCGACTTGCCATACGTTGCCATGCCTGTACGTTTAAAATTGTGTGGAATTTGATGTGAAAAAGTACTGAAATTCCGGATTAGTAGGATAATTAACAGAACCTATATCTGTTTTTCTGTAATCTTTTTGGTTCGCATCAATCGCGTTACGATAAAAAGTACAAAACCAAAGAAGATAACTTTTACACATAAACCTGATCATTTGTAGCAATGTAAATGAAATGAACTAACTACGTAAAAAAGATAGGTACCTGCAATGCCATCTATTGACCCAAATAGTATTTTCGACGGCATGAGATTACACTAAAACACATTTTTAGTTATTAGTCGTTTAAAATGTCATAACTCATCTTTTGATAGTTCAACTTCATATTCCATAGATGGCGTTATGCATTTGATTTCGCGGTGTTAAGATTACAATAGTCGTCAACTTGTGTGCGCTTAGTTTTGCTATGGTTAACAAGCTAAAGCTGCTCAATAAGACCTGTACTTTGGAGGATTTAATGAATACCACCGACGCTGCAATTAACGTAGCCACCTACTGGGCAAAACAGTATTATAAAGAGTTAAACATCGACTCGAAAAGACGAAGAAAAATGCACCTTTACAGACCTGAAGCCAAGAGTCATGTCACCCGCGAGCAGGTGGCCAAGTCCCATGATACAGGAGTCGTAAAAACAGTTGAATTAGCTCGGTTGATCGGATGTCTAACTGTGTTCCAAAATGAAGGCTGTTGGAGGTAGCATTACAGAGTGATCCACACTGAAGAAGACCGAATGGCTTGGAGACGCGACGTATGTGGTCGCGATCTTCAGCAGTGAGGAAACGACGATGAAGAAGAAGGCCACTCAAATGCGCATAATTTTACGAATACTGTTAAAAGTTGCTGACGGCGCGTACCACAATCATGAAGGTTTTTATTGTCCCGTTGCTTCAGCATTAATTCATTTCTTCTGTGTACGGGGAACCACCGACCAAGCAGCAACCATCAATATGCATAATATTGATAAATGTTTGCGGGGAAACGCTGCAATCGCATATTTAATTTCGAATAAATATTGCAAAAGCACTCGGCTGAAAGTCACACATATCCAACAAACTGTTATAGTAGCTCAAATAAGATTTCAGCTGACTGCTCTGGTGACGATGTGATCATTCCCAGAATCCCCCTCATTCCCAGTAAATTCCCAGTGAGCCTATGATAGTTACGTCATGGCCAGCTCAGGGCCAGAAATTATCCGTTGCGGGCTTCATCCTCCAGTGGATCATGGGGAACTGTAGATCCCTAGGCAATGACGCCACAGACGAACTCGCGAAGAGGTTCCAAGATGGTAGTGCTGGCCTATCCATACCTATACTTCCTGCTATCTTTCTCACAGTTTCGTACATGAATTTGCCAGAGATCAACTATGGCAGTCAAAAATGGTGTCTAACTTAACTACTTCTCAGCTTTAGTAGAAATACCTTCCGAATAATAATAGGTATACCCACGGGTCATTGCCCTCTAAAAAACATTTTTACAACAAAGGCGCCATAGACAGCCCAATTTGTAGAGTTTGATTCGACGCCGACAAATCAGTCGCCCACTTCATCCTGGAAATGAGGCCGTTGCTTCCCGACGTGAACAAATCCTTGGAACGGTGAGTTGAGTCGCTCCGTAAAACCTTTGTAGCACCCACGAGGCTTCTGTGCATTTGGATGAAGCTAGACTGGCTAACTTACTTAGCCAGAACACCTTAGCGCAATTATGGAGTCTCTACTCCATCCGTTGCGGGGTTAGACTTCTTTTCTGGTTAGTATATCTGTGGCCAATTTTATGTAGCTCTATCGCGTGTTAACAACCCTAACATCTTTCTTCAACATCGTGTACAGAAAAAAGTTCCTCATTATGAAAATTAGAAAAATTACTAGGGCTAGATGGCATTTTAAACAGAAGAGATGATACAGCCAGTGCCTTGCATAACAGTCTTCCAAATTCCTAATTCTAAGAGGGTTCTAGCAATGTTAGATACTGACTGTTTGTATATCTTATCTTAGCGATCTTACATAGCGACATAATTTTATTTTTCGAAATACACGCGAACGAAGTCGCGGGCAACAGCTAGTAGACAATAAACCAAAAGAAGGAGTAAAATTTGTATTACCTGCATTCGGGAAGGCCCTGTTCAGTGAAACTACAATTTACCTGGAAACAATAGTTTTCAAACACTGATACCTCGCATCACACACCGGTGTACCCAGGTGTGCATGTGTAAATAGGTTTTCCATTCAATTTAATACCATGAACCCAAAACGAACCAGCATGTGAGTCATTTGTTTCATAGTCATTGAGTACATGATTGCAATCCGATATTACCTGGAATTGATCTTCCATTTTGTAGTTGGTTGCTATTCCGAGTACGCCTTCAGTAGAAACGCGAATGAGACTGGTGCACAGTTCCCGTCACGCAAGTTTACCTCCCCGAAGTACGTCGCAATCGACTGCGCAGGATGTCAATTTGACAAAAAACATAGGACGGCGCATGCGCGGGTACGTGTGACCCGCTTGTTCAATGCAATACGACTGTTGATGGGAAAAGTGTTACACGTTGTTATTGTTTTTAATTAATTATTTTGGTTATTTTTTACTATTTGATTTGATTTTTGTGTGTTTTTATGGTGCATGTATTTGTGATGTAACTTTTTGATATTGTTATTGTTACTGGTAGTCTTTGTTACTTGTTTATAATATAATACGTACAAACAAAAAAACATTCTAGGAACATTTGTTTACGCGATTGCACCTGCGCGGCCGTTACTAAAACCTAACTTCGGAGGGGTAAACAATGGTGATGCGATCTGTAGTTATCAGCATGAATTGTAGGCTTTGGAAGACTCCAAACATCTCTCGGATTGCAAGATGAGCACCAGCTCACCGCGTAGAGAATTTTTTTTGAAGCTGCAAATGTGTTTGGGTGATTCGACGCCGACTTAAAACTTGGTGCAACTGTCCATTCAACTACTGATTTTATGTTTTTCATTACCAGTATGTCTTAATGAATTAGTTTCAGGCGTATTACAGTATATTTTCTGAGTCTGCTCACCAATAGCCAAGCTCTGTAGGTCTAATTTGTATGCAGCAATAATAACAACTTCTCTGTCGGAGCCATTAAACCGAGCTCTCTCTATCGCAGATGTCGGCAGGTTTGTGTTGATCCAGTAAATATACCTGCAAATTGAAAACTACTAGTTAGTGCTTACCATGAAGCAGAGTACATCTTGTAAAATTATGAAATCATCATCTACCTTTTCTCAACTCGGAAATTTAATAATATAAATAAATAAATAAATAAAATGTATTCAGTTCAAATACATATTGTTAGACAATATTGCGATACGTAAAAGTAAGTGCTAGGTTTCTTCAAATTCCCTGGATCCCACACTAGGATGCTCTGTGTCGTGGGGTCTAGCCTCTTCCCAAATAAGGCAATTTAGCTGAATCTGGTTTGAGTTGGGCTCCCACTTTCCACTCCCACGGATTCAGCTAAATACCAATATTTTACGTGGGCAAGCTTACCAGACCTGCTGCAGACCTGGGTAACACGGTACTTCTTGGCAAGACTGGAGCCAGATTTACTGGCTTCTGACAATGCTTAACGACTGCCAAAGATCTACAAATGACAGCCGGGACCAACAGCTTAACGTGCTTTCCGATGCATGGAGGAAACTTGGTATAGACGGTTAACAATCTTCTTAGAACAATGCGAAAAACCATGTTCTTGTATTAATCTAAAATCAACCCCTGAAGGGGTGTAAGGGGGTGATATATTTTTTAGGGGAGGATATTTACTGCTTGCCTCAATTTACTTAGAAATTGGTATGAACAAGTTAAAAGTGGAATACTTATTTGAAACGGATTTACCAATTTTTTGTGATCAGGGGTTGATTACGAAAAAACATTAAATCCGTTCATAGGGGTGAAAGGGTAAAAAATGGAATGTATGAAAAAGCTCATTACTACGAGTTAGAAAGTTTGTACAAATAACTATATAAGTAATTAATAAAGATTGCAACTGCGTAGCTTTCGTTACTTTTGCAAAACTCCAGCGATACATAAATAAATACATGAATTTCCAACGACAGACGTTGGTATTTTAACACTGATTAAAACAACATCTTGCAAAGAATATTCATTTAATAAAAAATAAGAATGGAACAATTAAACAGTAAGTACTTAACTAGGTAATAAGGATTTATAAACACAGAAGAGTAATAGTAAAACCAAAGATAAAAATAATAAAAGACACACCAGAGGACAGTCTCTTATAAAGTTCAGACAATGTTAGGTTCATTCTCGAGGGATCCATAAGTATGCAGTCAATTTGATGGTCGTATACTCATCAGCGGCATCGGTTGCACTCGCCAACGTTTGCTCAACTCTCTGTAGTCATTCGCAGTAGGGACTTGGACATTAATCCCTTGCTTGATTGAGCGGGCGTGGGTTAAACGGATTTAGCGCTTGTTACACGCTACCTTTCAGTAGCGGGCCCTGAAAGGGCTCGGGTGTGGGGGCCTTGTGGGGCGGAGTACAGAGGCCGCTGTGGTGAGCGACCTTGATAAAGTCGAGGTCAGTTAACCTAGAGTTAACTTTCCTCACCAAATCCCTGTTGGGATGACCTTCTATGAGCTGCTGGACGAGGTCCAGAAGGATCTCGTCCACGCCCATTGTGAGAAATAAAAAAGGGGGACTATATGGAGAACATGTGCCTTAGGGGCAAGGGAGGGAATCTAATAAGCCTAACAACCAAACTCCCCGGGTGGGAGTTCCCGGGGATGTGTATACCCTCCCTATCGGGTGAAGACAGGGAGGTGAGTACCTAAGGTGTGCCCTAAGCTTGTAATCCCGTTGCCAGTCTTAATGTGCAGCGGGTTCCTATGGGTCTTGCGACCGTTCGAAGAAACTGAAAGAGAACGGGGTTAAACTGTTGGTCGCGACTAGGAGATCCCCCAAGGCCGCGGGTCCAACACCCTTCCGACTTTTACCTAAGCCCCGAAGGGGCTAGGTAGGTGCGTCGGGTCCACTTGGTTTTGTTGTCACAGTGAGGTATCCCACCAGGTACCACGAAAACGTGTTTTTTTCCTGATGGGGCACAACGTTTTTCAAGCAAACCTCAAAAAGAAATAGATATCGTCGGCCGCCTTGATAAGGAGGCTTAAATGGGTACTCCATTTGCATCCTCTCGCAAAAAAAAATCCTAGCCTACATACAAATTATAAAAAACTTATCGAACTACATAATAAAACTAAAAATAACGTGAAAAAACGAACAAAAAATAAAAACGAAACTCCGGAATAGTAAAAAAAAATACTTCTTTTTTTTGGTCGGCACCACTCGCCGTTCACCTCGCTAGGGTGGTCACTGCTCAACCGCAGCCTGTGGTGAGTCAGATTTGACTCTAAAGCCCCCAGCAAAGGCAACAAAACACTTAAAACTACAACTCCGCTCGCTGAGGGCACGCCCTGTGGGGTACGAACCTCGGCTCAGCAGCGTCGTTCTGGGGAGGACAGTAAGGGACAGGCTGGGTCATGACAATATTATTTGGGGAGTTTAAAGCTAATGGCTCAGCGGCGCGGGCTGGCTCGTTAGGCATAAGTCGGGGAGTAAAAATATTATTACTTGGACGTCGCGCTGGGCCGCGTCGGCGAGGCCGGAAGGCGGCAGGTCGCGGTTTGTGTGCTTGTTTCCTAAGAGTGCTGGTTTCCCTACAACTCTCTTGGACAAGGGTAATGGGATCATCGGGTTCGAGTAGGGTGCACCGTGGACGGCGAATCCTAATGATCTGGGAGAGAGCGTATCGGGTAGCCGATGCGATTAGTGGGTTCTGGTGCTTTTCAGCAGATTCGATGAAACGCTTTGTAAGGCGTTTCATGAACTGCTTGACGGTCGGGACTTTGAGGTCGACATGAAATCGCTCATTTCTAATGAACCACGGGGCACCCGTGGCCTTTCGGAGAAAACGATTTTGGAGGGCCTGCATCCTATGAATCCTGTATGACTTTGCATGTGCGAATGTAGCACACGCATATGTCATGATCGGGCGAATGCACGTGGTATAAATGCGCAGTTTGCATTAGAGGGACAGTTTGCTGTGTTCGTTCAGCATGGAGTGGAGCCTACCGAGAGCGAAAGCGGCACGCGAGCGCACCGCCTTAATGTGCTCACAGAAGTTGAGGCTTCGGTCAAGGATTACACCCAGATATTTGGCTCGCTCTCTCCAAGGGAACACTTACTTGACACAGCGCGGTTTGCCGAAGCAATTGCGCTGAGAGTGGCCGTAAAGTTGGAAATTATGGCACTGGCCAATAATGCCGCTACGGCGGGGCTTTTCAATTTTTAAGCCCTCCAAGAAACAAATCTAGGAGATTTTAAAAATTGGGCGGAGCTCTTCTTCTTCCGCTTTCCTTTACCCACAAGGGTAAACTCTGCGGAAGAGTCGGAGGTCTGCGAGTCGGTGCCGGACTCGTAGTCCATGGGGGGGGGGAGAGGGAGAGTCTCGCTCGAGAGTGAGCGGGGTGCTCTCAAGGACGTCATTGAAGTCAGTGACGTCACGGGGTTTTTGTGAGGGGAGGGGGAGGTGCCCTGAGGGGGCTCGGGGGCGATTGCCACACGCGGCGGTGTGCATAACCCACTATTGTGGGTGGCCTTTAAGACCTCTAATCTATTGAGCCTGTCGCTCACTATACGGACCAGTTCGTTTCGTGGACGAGATCCAAAAGGATCTCGTCCACGCCCATATTGGGAGAAGTATTATTAGGGTTGAGGGGAAGAAAACATATGCCTTAGGGGCAGGGGAGGGAACCTAAACCTAAAACTCCTAACAGTCCCAACTCCCCGGGTGGGAGGTCCCGGGGATGTGTGCCCTCCCTGTCGGGTGAAGACAGGGAGGTGTGTACCTAGGGTGTGCCCTAAGCTTGTAATCCCGTTGCCAGTCTCAATGTGCAACGGGTTCCTATGGGTCTTGCGACCGACCGAAGAAGCTGGAAAAGAGCGGGGTTAAGCAGTTGGTCGCGACTAGGAGGCCCCCAAAGGCCGCGGGTCTAACGCCCTTCCTACTTGACCTAGGCCCTGATGGGGCTCCCCGCAATCTCCGGCGTATGTGAGAGATGGAACACCGGGGTGGTTTTAGTCAGTAAGAGTCTGACAGACCCCTCCGCCCGCCCCAGGGCGGAGGACATCCATGAGGATTTCCCCCCGTTAAAAAAAAAAAAAAAAAGGCCCTGATGGGGCTAGGTCGGTGTGTCGGGTCAACACCCACTCGGCTTCGTTGGCACCGTAAGGTATCCACCGAGTGACCACGAGAAATGTGGATTTACCCAGAAGGGGTCACACGTTTCTTTCACAGTACCCGAAAGAGCAACATAAATCACTCGGCTGCCTTGAAAAAGGCAGCGTCGGATCAGAGGTTGTAGTCGGCGACCACAGTGACGTCACGGCGAGCGAGACGAGCAGGAGCGAGCGAGCGATGAGTCACGGAGCGGCTGGGAGCAGACGTCCGTCACGGTCGGGAGGCGCGCGCGGAAAGGCCAGAAGCACAAGCAATCGAAGAAATAACAGCGGAGACGGTAGCCAACGCGTTGTACGAAGTTTGGATCGCAAGATACGGGTGCAAACGATTTTAATTTTAAAATAATAGCTGTACGGTAACTCAAAACACGTCTGCTCGATATCGAGATCGAGATCCGGGGGGAAGGATTGATGGCCTGTCATGCCTAGCCTACAGATACGAGACCTCAAGCTCGGTTAAGGTGGGCGGATTTGGCAATTTTAGGGTCCCGGTGATGAGGCTTAAGGTCTCTTGCACCAGAAGGACATCTAAGCGATGGTCGCGGAGGAAAGTGCGATCTTATCGCGTTGGATTGGAAGGCTATTTGCGATTAAGTGCCCTATCCGGCCTTCGGTTTAAACCTACATGCTAGATTGGACCTATCCGTGGAGACGTTCCTATAGGCCAATGTAGTGGACTACATCACTGAACTCACGGTATATGGTGTTCAGTGATGTGGGAAGCCTTCAGGGCACTGGACATTTCCAGGGCTCTCTGGCTTTATAGAAAGCCATGTAAATGTTAATGGCCATTTCAGGCAAATTAACTAGAGGGGCAGCTTTTGGTGTAGCCTTAGGTGTAGGGGGAGGAGCAGCTGCCTGAGGGGTTACTGCTCCGACGACCGTTGGTCGGGGGAAGGGAGGGATGGCTACATTCATAAGGGCCGGGATGGCCGGGGAGGGTCGCAGGGACCGGAGTGGTCGCTGGGGCCTGGGTAGGCGCTGGTCTCAGCGCCGGAAAATGGACCATATGATTCAGCGCGTTCAACGGGCTGGTGCAACCATGGTAGTTAGCCGGGTGCCCTGTCTCCCCACCCACAACACAGTACACATCTGGGTGGGTCGGCACATTGGGAATGGTCCTTGGGGCGGGGGCAGTCAGAGGTGCCATGGTCACCCAGGCACTTGACGCAACGCGGTTTGCTGAAGCAATTGCGCTGCGAATGGCCGTATAGCTGGCAATTATGGCACTGGCCAATAATGCCGCTAAGGCGGGGCTTTTCGATCTTAAGACCCTCTAAGGAGCAAATCTTGGAGATCTTGAAAATCGGGTGATATTTATCATCCGTGGGGTTACAGACTATGATCACCATATTATATGGTGCTCGACCACGGCGGTGCATGCGGTGAACCGTAGCAACCGGGATGTCCTGGGCTTTGAGATCTCATCTGATGTAATGCCGTGAGGGACATTCCTCACGACCACACGGACCAGCTGCTCCTCTTGGAAGGCGAAGCTGTGGAAGGGGAGTTTCCTTGCCACAAGGAGTTTGTGCTACTCCCTATAGTCCTTGGCTGAGGGGTCTTGGACCTTTATCCCATTTTTGACTGCACGGGCGTGCGAAAATTGAATGTGGCGCTCATTGCAAGCAGACAAAACCTCCGTCCATTTCGCCGCTTCATGGATGACGAGGGGTGGCGGGGATTTAGACTTTTGCTTGGTAGCTTGAATGGCCGGGGTGGCAATGGCCATCGGGCTGGGGGGATGGGTCGCTTGCTGGGAGGTACCAGCTGCAGGGGCTGGGGCTGCGGGGGGGGGAGGCAGGGGAGACTCTTGAGGGTCTTGCGACCGATCGAAGAAACTGAAAGAGAACGGGGTTAAGCTGTTAGTCGCGACTAGGAGACCCCCAAGGCCACGGGTACAACGCCCTTCCGACTACCTAAGCCCTGAAGGGGCTAGGTAGGTGCGTCGGGTCCACTTGGTTTTGTTGTCACCGTGAGGTATCCCACCAAGTACCACGAAAACGTGGTTTTTTCCTGATGGGCACAACGTCTTTCAAGCAAACCTCAAAAAGAAATAGATATCGTCGGCCGCCTTGTTAAGGTGGCTTAAATGGGTACTCCATTTGCATCCTCTCGCAAAAAAAAATCCTAGCCTACATACAAATTATATAAAACACTTATCGAACTACATAATGAAACTAAAACTAACGTGAAAAAAACGAACACAAAATAAATACGAAACTCCGGAATAATACAAAACAAAATACGTAACTGAATTGAAATAACTAGAAAAAAAAACTTGACGAACGCTATTATTATAACGTCTGTCATCATGACAGGGGGTACTATTATGGGGTACTGGTTATTTTCCCCTGTGGGGGACCTATCCCTAGTTCCCCTATTCCTAGCTCCCCAGGCGGATGGGCCCGGGGATGTGTGACCCTCCCAGTCGGGTATAGACTGGAAGGGGAGTACCTATTGGCCTTTGGACCGATCACGGAGCAAACCGATTTTATTTTTATAATCGGTCGGTATTCACATACGTCTAGAACCATGTCGTAAAGTTCGCCTCCTCTCGCAAAAAAATATCTGTCCTAGCCTACAAACAAATAATAAAAGACTTAAACTACATGAAAAAAACTATAAAATATCGTAAAACACATAGACAAAGAAAACCGAAACTAGCCAGAATAATACAAAAAAAAAGCCTACGTAAATGAAAATAACTAAGAAAAAAAAGTGAAAATACTACTACCATTATAGATAGAAGTCGCAGACGTGAGGTCACATAACATGAACTCAGTGGGGATTTCCTGAGAGATACGTCTCTGGCTGGCGTATCTCCTGGCAGGGTATACGTGTGAAAGGAAATGTCCCAATGTTCCATTCACGCAAGCGCGGGTGAGATCCCGATAGTCATTTACTGCCGGGACTGCAACTTGTATGCCTTGCTAGCATGCCTTGGCGAGAGTGTAGTTGCCTTTAGTGGTTCAGAGGCGGGGTCACTCGGACCAATACCGGATGGATCTCCTCCTGGGAGCCTGCGTCAGTGCGGCCCAGAGAGAGGTCCCCTAGGCTAGCTTCGACATCTAAGCTGGAAGTGGCTCCTCGTCTAGCTCAGTGAATGATACACCAGGCAGGCGTGCCGGCTCCCTCTGTGCTTGCGCAAGTGAAACTCGCTACACTTTGTGTCCTTGTAATGGTCCCAGTACTGGATTTACACATTTGCCGCCCCTACTGACTTGTAAAATTAGATACACTGTTCACAATAAAGTTTCTCACCTGTCTCTCCTTTTTTTTAGGGAATAATCTAGTTTCTAGATTATTTTTACAACTTTTTGTGTATATTTTTAAGCTAAGAAAAGCAAAGCTTTGGTTTTACTGCACTACTTATAAGGTGTGGTGGGCTAAGGAAGATAGGTAGGTAAGGCCCGATACTGCTAACCATGCACTTGTCAATGTCAAAATATTCAAAGTTGGCAGTACATGGTCAACGGCGGCAGCAGGGTGCGGAGGAGGAACGCGAGCGGGTGAATTCAAGTACTGCCAACCGACTTAGACAGCTCCAGGTACACAGTTACCAATGTCGGGTTATAGTCAGAACTTACCTTACCTTAATCTGACGCACTCGAGTAAATCGAGAGATCGATTTTTTTTAATAATCTGATCAGACGTTTGACCCTATGTACGGGGCTCAGGTATTGTGGGAGTACTTCACAAGGTGCAACGTTGCCCCCTTATGTTATTCTGACGCGCTCGAGTAAATTCCGAAATCCCCGCTTGGGCTCCCCTGCTATAATGCACATTCGATAAACGTTATTAAATTATTTTAATTGCACTCAATTTAACACAAATTTTAAAAACAATATTGAATTGAAATCAACAATCATTATGTAGACCTACATAATGATTGTTGACACTGTCAATATCTCCATTTGAATTAAATATATTTTCAAAAAACGTTAAGTACTTTATATTTTCTTTCCGTGATTTGGAATCTGGATTTGAAATAGGATGACGTAAGGGTAACCTAAGAAAAAAAATAATCAACAACATACAAGTCAACGCCAGGAGCAAGTATGGGGGCTTTGGGGCAACCGTGGAGGTTAGCTGGATACCTGGAATGTTCGCACAGATCACAACAATGGTGTTCTGTGGATTGGGGGTGGTCCTTGGGAAGGGGGCAATCCGCAGTGCAAGCAACATTGGACAATGATATAGTTGACAATTTATGACACGTACTGCATACTTATGGATCGATTCATACGTCGTAATTACTATCATACATGGCGTATACAAAAACACACAAACTGAAATATAACAACGAACAATATGGAGTTACTTTACATATCTCTACTTAACGTAGGCGTAGATCTTCAAGTATTCATCGTTTTCTTTCGTCTTCGGCTCCCCTCGGGTGTACTCGGCTCCTGACGGCTCGGCTCGAGTTCCTTCGGATCCGTCCGGCTCTTACAACGCCTCTGCCATTGCAGTGACACTGGTTCTACTGACAGCAGTACGATGTCACCATTCGACGAAGATGCTCGAGGAGTCGCTATCTGGAAGGCAGAATGTTAATCAGATGAGGTGACGGTTCGAAGTGGACAAGATTTTGCAAGCCAATCAGGGGCGTAGCTGCCGCAGTATCAGCCGAATCAAAGATATGGGGCCCAGCTACAAGAGCCACACATTACATTTAGTCACGCCGTCTCCTTCGTGGCTTACCAAGACCGTCCTTAACTGGGCCATTTTAAAAATAATACCCCAAAAACCGGAGCTTAGCTTTGCCACTGAAGCCAATCTGGCAATCATCAATGTGAACTGTGCTGATGTCAAAATATCGTAGTATTATTAATAAGTACCTATTTACACAGTTACTTGGATGTGAAATAAGGCTTAGAACCATTGAATAATACAGGGTGACCACGTAGTTAGTACAGCAGTGCGATTTTGCATGTCGATTTTGTAAACATGTCGAAGTGAAGGCTCGGGTGAAGTGATCACGAAGTGAGCTGTCAATCCAAGTCATCAAGATGGATTGACAGCTCACTTCGTGATCGCTTCACTCAAGCCTTCGCTCCGACATGTTTACAGAGTCGACTGGCTATAGTCGTAGACGCGGCGTGTTTTGTTAGTTTGTTTGGTTGAACTGAATGTCAGTTGGTTTCCACCTGAAGCTTTCATTCGACAGCTCACTCTTTAATCTCTCTTCACCTAAGTTATCATGGTGAGCTGTTTTCAGAACTGTTTATTGATTTTTTTTTTTGTTATTTGGAAACCGGTTGTATTTTTTATAAAAATGATTTTTATTTTTCACTTTCTTGTGATACCCCACACCTAACCACACCACTGGAAATCAAAAAACGCAATTTCTTTTACTTGGATGACAAACAAAATACGTCACCCAAATATACGAATTCAAGCTATTTTGATTTGAAAGCCAAACTACTGAACCGATTTTGATGAAATTTAAATGAGCCCAATCGAAAACCAAGTAAAACTAAGATTTTTTCAAATCGGATCATAAATGACGGAATTATGACGTAACCAACATAAAAAAATACAAACGAGTTAAGCACCTCCTCCTTTTTTTGAAGTTGGTTAAAAATCGCTGGTATTAGATTACATTACGTTCTACAAAACTGATTGTTGCAAAAGAAACTGAATTAATTAGTAATACATTCATTCATTCATTTTTATTAATTTGTATGCCTTTTGGGTGAAACATGTACGTACGAAATTTAATATTGTGACATCCTGCATGCTTAATGCGCATGTATACACATGTTTTGACAAATAAAATTATCTTTTTCTTTATCACATTCAATAAAACTGATTATTACTGAAAAGACCTGAATATTTTTAAGTAACAATTATAAGTGTTTGATTTGCAGCTAAATGTTCGATTTTATGATCCCATCACATTCATCTTACTAGTATTACTACGTTCTTTCATTTTTCCATTTTCAGGGCTTTTTTTTGGAAAGAACCAAAAAAACCGAAAGAACCGGGTACCCGGTTTTTAGAAAGTTTGGATCCGAAAACCGGGTTCCTGAGAATAATGGCCGGTTCTCGATGCCGGTTCTAGTATGTACAGTCTGTTACCAACATTATCTAACCCACTTCACTACAATTACAATACAATACAATTATTTATTTATTTTCTCCCACAAATAACAAATTTTATACAGTTTATGAAGGAAACAGTTTGAAGATGGGAGACAGGAGCCCATACTAGGTAAAACCTGTGCTATGGGTCACCTGGTCTCCTTATCTCGGATTTATGTATAGATCCATAACAAAGATACAAACTAATGTAGTAGGGAGCGCTCATGGCTCATTACTACTTAAATTAGAATATTACATTTAAAATAAAAACAAATCAAATTGAATTTGCCTATCAAAATTAATGGAAGGTAAGGTTGGTAAGTTTGTGAATTTGTTGGTGGGTGTTTATTGTTTGTGTAGTTGTTTGTGTGTGTGATATAATATGAGTCGTGCTTGTGTGTTTTTGGGGGGAGTGTGTGTAGTGCTTGAGTGTTATACTTCTCTGTAACCATATAACAGTTTCTCCGTATCGTCATAGCTAAGTGCTTGAAGCCAATTAGAGACCTTACGCCTGCATTCAAGTTTCGTTGACGAATAAATTGTAAGATTCTTATTTGCAATATCATATAGACGTGGCCCTTGGAAAAAGAAAAAGTATCGGCTGAAAGTTGTCCTAGCTGGTTTTATTTGGCAGACCTGATAAAAACGCCTCTTTTTTAATGTAGGATTAAGACTACTATAATTCAAGCTAGAATGCTGTCTAAGTATGGTAGAAAGAACGTATAGTTGTCTCACCGTTAAAACTTCAGCTTGCTGGTACAGTTCCGTCGTAGGATATAGCCTCGGTTTGAAGAGGCTGATCTTTAGAATGAGTCTTTGAGCTCTTTCTAGTTCAACCAGGTGCGTTTTAGCTGCCCCGCCCCATGAAGAGATGCAGTAGGTGAGAACAGACTGACAGAGCGCTAGATAAACAGCTCGCATGACTTTGGAGTCCGCTACATGTCGAAGGTTTTTGAAAACATATGAAAGTTTACGTATTCTCTTGGACACATTACCTATATGCTCGTGGAAGTTTAGATTTTCATCAATTGTTACTCCAAGGTATTTAACGGATCTTGCATTATTAATATGTGGACAGTTGCAATTTGTGGCTATTTGTTGATGACAAGAATTTGCGACTATTTTGTGTGATGGGATGGGAGTGTTGCGTAATGAAAAGGTAACAAAGTAGGTTTTAGTGGCATTTAAAGTAAGGATGTTTGAAGCGATTCACTATTCACTTCATTCATATATCACTATTATTCGCTAATAGTCAAGTGGGTTAGAAAATGTTGGTCAAAGACCCTATTAGATTGTGTGATGCAGGTGTTTATGTATGTTTATATTATTTTTAAAGTACCTGTAGGTTGTGACAGCTGCGGCGTCGAACATTCCTCCGCCGACGTCGATGTTCGTCACTCAGTCTCCTGCCGCTTCACATAGCGCAGGTACACTTGGCGCACAACTCGGCAATTCTTTGCAACTGCGTGAGAAAAGACGTGTACATGAATATTATATAGGTACATAGGTCCTATTGCAATGCCTCTTGGGAGAGGCCAATAACGAAAAAATTTAAAGTGAGTTCGTCTATCTGTCTGTCACTGCCGCTGGCTGCATTAAACGTAATACACATGTAGACCTAGTTTTGGATTTTGGATCCTAAAGATAATAAAACATTTTCTGCGAAAGAAACAGCATTTTTTTTTTCATGTTTCGGAAATTATCAAATGACTCCTCCCGCTGTGGGTGGAGCAAAACGGAGTGTCAGACTCTTACTGACTAAAATCCATCCGTGTTCCTCCTAATTCCTTTTGCGTTCTAGGACCGCCGTAATTCGAACAAATTCCGCAACCCCTGAAGGCACTGGCCCTAGCGGGCCCCGTCTTCTATTTGGTATTTAGTTTTCCTACACTCCGTAGGAGAGCACTAAGAGGGAATTCCCCGAAATTCCTACGGGAACGGGAAAATACGGGATATGCACGTACGAAGTCGCGGGCTACTAGCTTTGGTAGGTAAATTAAATAAAAATAAATAAAACAAAGTAACTTGTAACGCATTATTTTACATTTCTGCTACGTACCATCATGCTGACGGCGATTACAGCCGGTTATCAGTCCTCTACATCCAATATTTCCCAGCGGCCTGCACCAGGTCGTCGCCCTAGCTCCACCTCGCCAGAGACGTCCTACGCTACGTTTGCTGATTCACAGTCTGCTCTCAAGGAATGCTCTACTCCGTCCTTGGTGTAGCTGATTCTGTAATGTATGACACATTTTATCTTCCTACTACGCTACGTCATACTCGTGACTAAAGAAACACGTCTACTGCTGGACCTGGGCCTACCCTTAGCCTGCGTTTCCAACTTTCCACCGGAGATGTGCGAGGATGCGTAGCGACGTGTGATTGTTAAGAACCAACAGAACCGCTTCATTCACCTAGCCTCGCTCAGCGCAAGCGATTCTATTGGTTCTTAACAAATGCATCCCTCGCGGATACGTATATCCAGCACATGTGGAAACACATCCGCTAAGCGTCGCCATACAGACCGGTTCTATACTTCGCTAAATGACTCCTCCCGCTCTGGGCGGAGCAGAAAAGAGTGTCAGACTCTTTCTGACTAAAACCCATCCACCCTCCTCAAAATGCCCTTTGCGTTCCAGGGCACGTGGAATAGATATCCCTAGACATTGCATATATTTAGGCTTAAAATATATATTTTTTAAGTTTTATTTAATTACCTATATATTATTATGGTCGTTGTGGCGACGCTTGGGGGAGGCCTATGTCCAGCAGTGGACGTCTTTCGGCTGATATGATGATGATGATAATATTATTATGCTCACATACCGTAAAAAACTCGTGCTCAACGCTGTCAGCTGGTTCTGTGCTCAAGAGATCAGCGGCATTACCACGTTGTATGGCAATGCTTAACAGTTTGCTAAAGTAAAAACCAGCTCTTGGCTCACGACGGGAAGTTTTACCCGGCCGTTTCACTTTAATATTACATAAGTTTATGGTGTTTTCTTACTTCTGGCTGAAGTTTAAATGAACTTGCAATTTTTTAAAACAGAGAAAAAGCTAATCTTTAAGCGTGTCATCGAAAATTACTTTGCGTAACTAAGCACAAATGAGAAAAAATCGTACCTTCGCAATTATTATAAAAAATTGGAAGGTAGATGTTAACAATAATTTTAAATCAAAATTATATTTTACTTACTTATTTTATGAATTATAGTAAAAAGAAATTATCTGTTACGTAATGAATTATTCTGAATTAAAAAAAAAAAAGAATGTAGAACGCCATCTACGCTTTGCTGTCGGAACTTAACGCTGATTCGTGGAGTTATTTTTATAATTTCCAAAGCGTTGGGCCAAGTCTCGTGGTCCAAATTCAAACGTGGAATGCAATATGTGTCTGTTAGAAGCACAGAACACAGAATTGACCATTATTTTATCAGTCTGTTTTCCTTTATAATAAAATATGAACTATTATAGTATACTGGGCACACCCTATCAAGGAGGAAAAAACGCCACTAGGCTGAATAGCTATAAACTTTTTCCAATACTCTCGAATATTTTTCGCGGTTGTAACTTTTTAACTTAATACTGGTAATACTAATACTTCATATGGAATGTTTCACATACTGAACATCAAAGTGTTCCCCGCAGTGTTCAGGATTTATTAGTAAATAAGAAATATTTTAGTGTGTTGTTTAAATATATTTGTAATACAGTAGAGAAAATTTAATTCATGTTATAAATTTATATAAATTAATTCGTTGTAATATTACATTGTAAAAACCCATCAATGTATCCGACTGAAAGACTTGTATCTATGGTCATGAATAAAAAATATTAAAAAAAAAAAAAAAAATATGGAATGTTTCACAACTTCCTGTTGATTGTTCTGGAAAATTAGAATGCTAGAATGTTATTAAAAATCTGGCAACGTCGCATGCATTTCCGGGAATGTATGAATTAATTATAATGCTGTTACCAGACAGTGGGGATTATCATTAATTTTAGCCCACTTCAAAAATAAGAGGAGTTATGCATTCGAGTTTTTAGAATAATACTGAGAACGCCGCGATAAATAAAAAATAACGCTGCGATGGCAAAGTGTTAGGCACCCATTACACGCTCATGCAAACGTCACTGAATTCCAAAAGTCATGATTGATGGTAAGTAATGGAATTCAATCAACCGTGTAATGAGCGCCTTAGCCCATTACACGATAGGTTTTAATTTCAGTTTACCCACAGTCAAGGCTCTGCCTGACTGACAAATAACCTATCGTGTATTGCACTGACTAATGGTTGCATGAAATTAGCTGACGAAAATCTGGATATTTTATTAGTCTCGATTTTTAAATGATTGGCTCAGTTATTACAATTTACACGTTAATGGAATGGGTAATATTTCAGTCCTTGTCCTTTTTCGAATCCTGTATATCAGCCAATAATATATCGTGGCGTATTTAAGAATGAGATCAATCTTGGCTTTTGGAATTGAGTGACCTTTGCATGAACGTGTAATGGACGCCTTAGACGGGATTCGAAAAAGAACCCACTCCATAAACATATAAAATTAGACGGCATTCACTTAAAAATCGTTACTAATGAAACTACGTTCGTATCGTTACTATTCAGATTTTCGTCAATCAATTTCACGCGCCATCAGTCAGTGCATTACACGATAGGTTATCCGTCAGTCACAGCGTTGACTGTGGTTAAACTGACAGCAAAACCTACGGTGTAATGGGCGCCTTAAAATGCAAAAGTCTGGCACCGGCACCACATTTTTTATTGTGTGCGAGGGTAGTTTAACAAAAAAAAATGATTTTGAAGGTAGTAAAAAAACTGTTCTTCTCAAAACGCGTTGTTGCCACTCTTTCATTTCTGCGCCACCAGTACAGCGGACGTTGCTTGCAGAAACTTTATCTCATTAAAATAGTTAATATCTGGTGAATTACTAGACATTAAGTGTTAAAATTAATAATTATAGAAGTTATTATGGGTAAGTTACTGTAAACTGTTGTAAATTGAGATTTTTGTTGGAAATGTGACACGTGTTCTATGATGACGCCATTTTCCAACAGTGTTCTTTATTCAAACTTAACAAAGGACTGTGCTGTGATACGCCACGCTTATACCTATGTCACTGATCGTTATTCTTAATCTTAACTAGTTAATTATAATAAATCCCCAAAGTTAAGTGGGAGTCGGCACATTGCTCACAAAACAAAGTCGATGTCGTCGAAAAGTTCTAGAGCGGCGACCCCGTACCGGAAAATGAAGCGCGGCCTCCCCGTTGATTTGGTGAAGGCCGGGCGAGTCCGCTGGATGAGAGACGTACAGGAGCATTCCATGTGGCTACCGTTGGGGAGGTGTGTGTCCATCGGTGTACCTACTTCTTACGGATAAAATTATGATTATATGTAAATAGATAAAAATGTTTCTTTGTATTTTAAAGGTTGCCTGATCCCTGAAATAACTGATCTGAATATTTAAAAAAATCTACTGGGCTCATACTGGGCCATGATATAAATTCGTAAACGAAAAACATTGATGTATAAAAAACCCAAGATGCACAGTCTCGAACAAATGCAACACTCGAAACTGTCGTCAAAAACTGACACGTATCAAGTGTCATGTGGGAGTTGTGTGTAGTTATTATACTATAAACAATTTTTTTTGCTAATTCAACCTTACACGGATCACTTAAAGTTGTTTTTACAAAGCAGTGCAGTATGGCGAGTGATGCGCATTTTTTTTGCAAATCTAACTTGCACGGATCGCTTAAAGACGAGACTGTTTGAAACTAGCACACAATTATACATTGTGCGCTTGTTTTTGCGGACGTTTTTGAGATGCTGAGTGTGTATCTTGGGTTTTTTTTATATATCAATGACCAAAAATCAATTAAATTCATTTGCTTCAGCGCGACGTTCTACGAAGACAGCCGAGCTTTACCGAGTGTTGCCGAAACTGTTTACCACCATACTAGTGTTGAAACTAGCTCCATATCCAACCTGTCTTAGGAAAGGAAGATGTCTTCAAAGCATCTTTGGAAAACTCGACAGGAATGCAACTTGAAAACTGTTGCGGGTAAGAAAAATTTATTTGTATTTCCCTTTCTTAAACTTTGACATCCACATCCACATAGTCATTTTCAAAGGTAGCTCTCCTGCTGCTCACGGATACATTAGTACTTAGAGCTTCCCTTTGTCTGAAAAAGTGCTCATCGACTGAATGAGACCCACGCTCTCGCTTTCTCTGCTATCTGCAGCAGTGAGTCTTCCATTACACTAAAATCTGTTGTCATCAACATCATTTCAAAGATCCACTGCCCTAACATATGCTCCCCCAATCGTCGGCATCTGTTTTCAACAATAAACTAACTAAATTCAATTATTTTTTAGATTCCTGGTGGAAACATGGAAGTCTGCAGCAATACTTCGACGACCACGTCATGCAGCTCACGAGGCGACACAAATGACTGACAAGCAAGATGGACGCTCCAACTAACAACGGACGACTTGGTGAGTTGTTAAATAATTTTATCATCGGACTACAAGACGAACGGCGATGCGCCAACGATGAGCGTCTTGGGAATACTTACATGGTGCGTACGCCGTACAGCTATGGAGTGGAATTCCCTACTAGAGTCTGTGTTTCCTGGCTACAACGTTCACTACTGTGTCCGTATGTTTTCCTTTTTGATGATATATTAACCGTATAAGCACCGATAAATCGCTGTCAACAGAGCCCTAGTGTACAAATTTGGCAACTATTAATGAAAAAAGAAAAATATAGGGACACAGCATACATCCTTGTTATTCGGTTTGTGAAATATCTTTTAAATCGGTCCAATATTGGAGGAGGGAACAGGCGAGAGCCAAACATCGAATTATGACTTTTTACATACAAAAGTCTCGCCGCCCATGTTTCTTCTTAAAGTCAAGAGTGAACTAATTATGTCAAGGCACACGTGCTATCGTCCCCTCATTATCGCTTAGGTACCATTGGTGGATTGTGTTCAAACGCGAGACTGTTTGTTAGTAGGAGGTAATCTTTGAGAGTAGGTACTAATAAATTATAAGCTACACTTTCACTGAATGTCATTGCGTTTTTATTAACCGACTTCCAAAAAAGGAGGAGGTTCTCAATTC
Source organism: Lacanobia wlatinum (assembly GCA_947578705.1). Classification (NCBI taxonomy): domain Eukaryota; kingdom Metazoa; phylum Arthropoda; class Insecta; order Lepidoptera; family Noctuidae; genus Lacanobia; species Lacanobia wlatinum. Next base: position 10,736,035 of record OX388052.1, on the reverse strand, counting down.
GGCGGGTATTTTTTTTTATGTATGTACACCAATTACTCCGAGGTTTCTGATCCGATTTCTGTGATTCTTTTTTAGTTCGATGCAGTATGCTTGCCATTTGGTCCCACAAAAATTTGTGTCGGTTTGGTTTAGCAGTTTTTATTTTATGAGCACTTTTGTTTATTTCAATTTCTGCGTTGACGAAGACGTCGTCCAAGTATCACCGTAATAAATAGAAAAACTTTTTACAAGAAAATATAACCGACTTCCAAAACAAACACTACACAGAATAAAATAACCTTAATTTCGGAAGTCGATGTTAAAAAACAAAGAAACAGAAACACTGACTTCCGAAATTAAGTTTAGTTTATTCTTTGTAGTGTTTTGTTTGGAAGTCGGTTATAATTTTTTGTAAAAAGGTTTTCTAAAAAAAAACGCACGATTCTTTGTAACAGGCTAAAGCCGCGGGAACAAACTGGTTGAAAACAAAATATTAACATCGAGTTTAATCTCGATTTCAGAAATACCCATACATCTGTCGCCAGCGTCGATAGCTGTCGAAGATCTTCACCGTCAAGCAGATATCATCAGCTGTCTCCGAAGCTGGCTGCGAGTGACCCACAGGTGGCAGCACTGTCCCGTCAAACGTCAAGTGTACTCACTTGTGGATCGACCGGCAAGTAGCTAAACTGCTGCCTTTGAACAAAGTTGCGAGGGCGCTGAGTTGTCAAGACTTTTACATAGTTTTAATGAGTGTGTCATAGATTAAACGTAAAAAGCTGACATTGACAATGTTCTAGAGATAAATATTTTCCAGTATAGGTACCAATTCCAAATAGTTTGTTCAATTGTACAGCTTTTTTTCTTATAAGGCCAGCTGCATACGTTCAGTTTCCTGATTCGGACTTCCGTGAGACTCGCGTAAACGTTCGATTTTACGGAAAATCGAACGTACAAGCGAGTAAACCGTGTGTTCGGGGCAGAAGAACGGTCTTCTGCCCCAAACACGCGGCTTGTTTTCGAAAGGAACGACAGGTTTTCGTTCAGATTTAACATAATGAATGTAAGGACAGCATTCAGGTGTCCGAATCTAAATACCTTATCAGGAAACCTGATCAGGTAACCGTACGTAAAACAGCAGTGTTTGAGTATTTTTATAGAGTTGTGCCGAACCGGTCAAGTGCGAGTCGGACTTGTGCACCACCCAGTGAAATAACTGGTTTTACATTTTTGTTATTTTAGTACTTATAGATTTATTTACAAACTAACATACATAAACTATCGCCGTTTTCCCATGAGAATCAGACACTATAAATTCTATTTCCCTACTGCAGTTTTCACATATTTGTTACATTTTTATGCACATTTGTGATATTTGATCATTAGAATTAGACGACGTAAGTATGATATTGGTGTGTCTAAACCGGAAAAATATACATTAAAAAATACATTATTTTTAATAAGGAAGAACATATAAATATTCCCTGCGAAGTTCATTATAAAAAAGAAACTATAAATGTTCAGCATTCTTGTTTTGTATTCTAAAAACTACCAGTCACTGTTTATTTACCTACATCAAACTCCTGCAATAATCAAGCAAGGTGATATCTTTTTTCTAAGGATGGGATATCATGAAATGACATCACAGCATGGTTATTTTGTCGGATTCCTTTCTCCTTTTCCCAGCAACTCGAGCAATCCTAAGTGACCCGTGGCGCTGGGTGGGCCCTCATTGCCCACGCAATGCCACTGTTTCGGGGATCTATTGTCCCAGCATGGTTATGTTGTCGGATTCCTTTCTTCTTTCCCCAGCAACTCGAGCAGTCCTAAGTAATCCGTGGCGCTGGGTGGGCCCTCATTGCCCACACAATGCCACTATTTCAGGATTCTATTGTCTCAGCATGGTTATGTTGTCGGATTTGTAGGAGATGTACGTGTTGTGTCTTCTTTTCGTGACGTGAGGTTATCCTTCAGGGAACACAATCAAACGGCTGAGACACTTTGACAACGGTTTATTCTCACTACTAATATTAATAAAAACAAGCACAAGCGGATATATAAAGCGAATAGATGATCGTTAGCGGAATAGTGTATGCGGAAGGCTTAGGTTCGCGCATCAAACGAGAGTGCGTCTGCTGTGAGAGTGCGAGACGGACTGCGGCGCACAGACTACAATATAATATAGAGAAGGAATGCAAATCCGTTCTGTTTTAAAATCCGGATTTTTAAAAACGCAGTTTTGGTCCAATACGGATTATCCGGATTTTACAGGTTTTTCATGAAAATAAAGAAATCTACCCATATTAGTTTATTAATACGATGTTTCATATATTTGTGTAAGTGGGTAAAACTAAAAACACAGGAAAATCAAATATATGACTTTTAAATTTTTGTTATTTGGAATTAGATATGAGCGCTGTGGCAATTTTTGACGGCGGCGGCGTGGAGGTAAATTTTCCACGGCGGCGCCGGCGCGCCGGCGGCGCGGCCTTGAACAAATCACTGAAGGAGCGCTTTAAAGAAAATACTCATCTGTCGGGCAGGCGGCGTGAAATTAAAAAAAAAAAACTTCAATTTTCTAATCCATTTTGGGCTCTGCCCCCATTGTTATCGTCAACCTAGAGCACCCTGTGAATCCCTCAGAGCATAACATTTTCTATAGTTTGCTGAGTTATCTTCAACATAAGGACCGGAAAGTATCCATGTTTTTAACATTATCCAATGCGTTTCGAGTAACTTACATCCAGTTGACTCACTTCTCGACGTAGTAGTCTCTATGCTTTGTTCAGATTGCTGGTCCTTGGTTTCGATGTTCATTGTCGCCGATACGGACAATGGACATGTCAGTACTTAGGTACTTGAATTCCGTCATGATGTTGATGTTATGTGATGTGACGTGATAGAGATGGAGCTACACAGGACATTTTTTATTTTATTTACCCTATACTGTCTCACTGCTGGGAAAAGACCTCCCCCAAGTTTTTCCAGATTTTTTGTACCGAGCCAGCTCGAACCAACCTGGCCGGCAGTAGGCGTTTAGATAGTCTCGCTACCTCTTCCTAGATATGGTTGACGTTAGTTAAAACATTTTAAATAAATATTCAATGTTAAAATTCGTTTAAAACGGTTGCTTATTTTGTCGCTGTTACGAATATGAACCTTAATACACAAAAAGTTTCGCGGCGGCGCGCCGGATCATTTCAGCGGCGACGGCGCGCCGTTTACATCCACGGCGACGGCGGCGCGCCGGCGCGGCAGTCATATCTATTTGGAATTATTCAAATTAGAACCATAATTTTGTGCATTCTTTTACATTCAATGTAATTTTTTTTTTATTAGTAGATTATTTCTTATCCCTTTGATGAGGTGAGACGGATCATACAGAGGGAAAATTTTGTATTTCCCCACCTTATAAAATCCTCCCCGGTATTCTTTGTCTTTTCTTAAAAAAATTCTTTTGTCTCCTTCAATAATGAATTTATGGCTGCAATATTAGAGGAGCCTTGGTCGCAAATGGTTGCAACAACTTCCAAACCAGTTTCTTGCACTTTTAAAATAACATTTTAATTTTGAGCTCAATAGTGCTTCCATGGCATAATAAGCTATCGGCTGCTTGAATTTTTTAACTATGCCTCTTTGATCATAAAAAAACAGGACGTGATCACAAAATTCCTTTTCAGTTGTTTCTTCATTGTCGACAAAACCAATAAGTTTATCATGCCTTATCGTATGTGGTCGCTGGTCCAATCACCATCTCATTGAACAAAATATTATTTGTATTTGTCAGGCAGTTTTGATACTCTATTTTTTCAAGTTTTCAATTTATTGACTCCGACTTTTATACAGTAAATTTTGCAACGTTCCTCTACTCGGCAAAACGCACATTTGACTGAACAAGCGATTAGGTGAGGGCTTATACAAGGTTAATGTAATTTTTTTTCGTCCAATGTGAATCGTCTTCCTGATTTTATCTTGCCACTCTGAGAGATTTGCATTTGGCAGAATATCTTGGCTGTAGTTGACATGTTCGATGATATACTGTTGAATGCTGTGGTTGGTGGCTGCGGAGCGCGGGTGCGGGTGTCGTTGGGTGGGCCCTCATTGCCCACGCAATGCCACTGTTTCAGGGATCTATTGTCTCAGCATGTCTGTGTTGTCGGATTTGTAGGAGATGTAGGTGTTGTGTGTGTCTTCTCTTCATGATGTGAGGTTATCTTCAGGGAACACAATCAAAACGCTGAGACACTTTGAGAACGGTTTATTCTCACCACTAATATTAACTACAACAACAACACAAGCGGATATATTAAGCGAATAGGTGATCATTAGCGGTATAGCGTATGCAGAAGGTTTAGGTTCGCGCATCAATCGAGCGTGCGTCTGTCGTGAGAGTGCGAGACGAACTAGGAGGTGACTAGAAGGAGCGCGGGCGCGGGTGTTGCTGCGCCGGCGATGGTTCTAGGCGTCCTTTGTTTCAGTATACGCGGTTTCCGATAATTCCTCCATGGTATTGTTGGCGTGAATGATCTTTTCCAGTTAACGCATTTTCCTTATTATAAGTTCAAGCTCTTCTTTCAGTATAACGTAACTAATTTGGAGGGAGGGGGTCTTGTAAAACGTAACGATACGTTACAGGGGCGGGTGGGGTGGTTTGAACTACGCGTTACGTAACATTGTTTTTTTAACCCTTCAGAACGGTCGCGTAAAGAGATTCTCTCACGCTGTTTTTAAAACGTTTTTTTTTCTCAAAATTTCAAATGGAATGACTTTCTGGTAGTTTACGCCACATAATTATGACTTTAAGGTAAAAATGGTCACTTGGTGGGTACGTAAGGTTTCACAATTTTTTTTTACTCGTGTTAGGCACGCATTTGATCACTATCTCACCTGTTGGTAAGCGATGATGTGGTCGAAGATAGAGCACGCTTGCCTAGAAGTAATCTATTCGCTCTTGACTTAAAGACTCCCAGGTTGTAGCTACACTGACTCCGGCTCTGCATAGTGGGCTGTCAGTGACTCATATCGCATAGAGGTGTTTATTAAAAGACCCGTGGCCAGTTGTTATGGCTGTGACTGTACGCAACTGTTGTTTAGTCAGTCTTAGGGCTTGTTTTGTGAATCGGCCATCTATAGAGGGAAGTGCCTCTTTGGCCTGCCTACACTCACCATGGTCAGCCCATAAGCTTGTGATGTTTCATTACCAGATTGCGTAGGTACCCAAAAGGCAGCGGTACGATGGGTTCAGGTCCCATCATTGCCATACTCGAGCTGCTTCTGGCGAGTTCATCCGCTACATCGTTGCCTCGAAATTCGCTGTGTCCTGTGTTCCATTGAACGATTCCTTTGTTGTGTATATCAACCTGGTTGAGACGTTGGTGACACTCCGGAATCAAAGAAAGAGTAAGGTCTATGATTGTACGACTGCGTCGGGTTGCGAAAGTTGGTTCCGAACCTGTGTTTAGTAGGGATAGGTTAGTTGTGAACAGGTAATCAACTAATGCCTTACCCTTTCGTTTTGCGTCTCCATCCCCCACAGTGGATGGTGTGCGTAAATTGCGTTGGTCCTGATGGCAGCCTCATCCCCGCTGCTCTCACAATGTGTGATGAGGTGGACAAGGTCGTGTGGGGGCGGTTCCTCCGCCTCAGGCATATTGTACCAGACGGGCGTAATCGACTGGAACAAGGGTTTTTTGGGGTAGGTCTATCCTTTTTCTATTCCTTCGATATGAACTGTGACCACCCGACTGCGTCCAGCCGCGCTGACGTCCTGTACCTGTATACTGAGGTTCCTGTACCACACGTGTAACCTTCTTTCTTGCTATTTGTACTTGTTGTCTTCGGGGTAGACTGGGGTAAGGGTGTTTGCTTACCAGGGATAAATGAAGATGCAGATAATTACTGTTAACACTGCAGCTAGCGGTAAAGCGATACTTTTCGCGGCTTACTATATTTAGTTAAAAGTTCAATATTTTTCTTGCCAATGACTTCAAATTTCTATTTTTGGTCTCTTTACTATCGTTCTATGTTACTTTACCGTAACGACGCCCATAAATCGCTAACTTTTTAAGTTTATTTTTAACTGTCAGTTTAACTATAACTGTCATACATTCTTGGCTATATCTAGTCTATTCTATGTCTGGATAGGGGTTGATGCACCTCTCTGTAAAGCCCCCAAAATTCGCCGTCATTTTGACAACCCAGTAGTGTTGACGCACCTCGTTGATAGTCATCTCGGTTCCACTGTGTTGCAGACTTCTGTGTGTCCAATCTATGTATAGCTGAGTGATGCGGTGATCGCCGTGTAATATAGGTGGACGCTTGACTTCATCGACTATCTCGTCGGTTTATCTATACGACTCCTCAGACGTATGATGACATATGACGTCATTTCTATTTGCAGAGGGCGCAGTCGACTGTCCTTTTCCATCTGTTTGTTCTCTCGTAGACTCGTCAGCTCTTGATCAAACATCTGTTGCTTGACTGTTTGCACGAGTAACCTCTCCGCTTGTCGGAGGTATTCGGCTTCTATTATATGATATTTTGATGTTACTGGAGACGTCACTGATGCTTTAGGAGGGGGCTTTGCCGTCTTTGTACGTTTCCTCTAATCTGGATCCAATTCTTTGTTTCTCTGCGTTCTTTTATAGAACGTTTTCTCTGTTTATACTCGACTAATACAGACGAAGCGCAGTACATTCGCTGTCGCCCGTTAGAGTCGTTCCCACTTCGAGAATCTGACTGGATCGGGTATGACTTCGGAGAGTCTTCTGTCTGTATGTTCGTCAATTGGAGGGTTTTCTGTTGGCCACGACGTCAGTTCTACCTAAAGGAAGCTGGAGCCACAATACCTTTCATGATTTGAATTTAACTGTAGTGTCTGCTATGTTCTTCTTTGTGGGTACCCATCGCCAGTATTCGACTTTACTGTTCTATGGCGGCTATTCTGTGAGCTACAAAAGGCTTGTATACTCGAGCCCCTCTTCTAATCCAGGTCAGCACGGTTTTGCTGTTTGACCAGTATGTTACGGAGTCTGGTTTCACTTCGTGCTCGCGTGTCACAGGTACAACCACGCAGGATCACCACGGCCTGCAGCTCGAGACGAGGTATCGATTGTAGCTTGAGTGGCGCCACCTTTGCCTTCGCCATGACGAGGCTCACGTGCGTCTTGCCATCTGATGTAGAGATCCGCCAGTACACTGCTGCTGCGAATGCTTTCTCGCTTGCGTCAGTAAAGACATGGAGGACTTGCGTTTCTGTGGCTTCGTGTCTTTGAGGTTTTGTAAGTATCAAATCCAACTTCTCCATGATGTGGCCAGGTCTGTATCGAGTGTCTGATCCTAGTCGATTCCTCTTTTCCTTGCTTTTTGGAGTATTTGCTTGGCGCGTATTGTAACTGGTGAGGCAAGGCCGAGCGGGTCATACAATGACATCACTATTTTGAGTGCCTCTCTCTTCGTGGGCACGTCTTTTTCTAAGACGCCACTCGGTAGTTGCGCTAGAGTCAGGTTGAAACCTAGCGTGTCTGCACTTGATCTCCAGATTAGACCAAGTATCTTCTCTACATTTTCAGTGTCGCCGATATTGACGACTTCTGTCTGTGTTTGCGACGGCTCTATATTTTCTATGACACTGATGTCGTTCGATGCCCTTTTCTTAATTACGAAACGAGCCTGAGGTGTATATGTGAGGTTTGAGATCATTTATTCTCATAAGAATTACAATTCACTTACATGAGATTATTTAAAACTAGACATATCACAAATATAATTTGACGGCACGGTTGGCGCAGTGGTTGAGCGATTGACTGCTGCGCTGCGTGTCGCGGGTTCGATTCCCGCACGGAACAAATATTTGTATGGCCTACAGATAGTTCTTCCGGGTCTGGCTGTTTGTGTATGTGAGTTTGTATGTTTGTAAACGCACCCACGATACAGGAGAAATTCCTAGGGTGGGGCAACGTTTAAAAAAAATATGTTGGACGTATTACAAACACTAGCCGTCAATAATTATAATGTTTTGAGGGTAGGTTACAAAACAAGTGTTGGTTCGATACACGAAATGCGTAAACAAGTTTCCGTACAACTCGGCAACATATTATGTATAATACAATTATATGTATTGTTATTATTTTTTATTTGTATCGAACATAAAATATTCATATTGTTGTTAGTAACACTTAAAACTATGTTAGTAAATTTTTGTCACCACAACAAAATAAATAAAATAAAACTTAATATCTTTCACCACTTTAACTACGCGCGCCGCTTCTTCTACTGTTCTCTAGCTATCCAGATAGTCATCCATGTAGTGATTATGAGTGATGGCACCTACTGCTTGTGGATGCTGTTCTATGTGCATCTTCGCATACGATACTCGTCGGGGGCTCCCTCTCTTCTGTTGTCTTTCCATAGGTATCGAAGGGCGTCTCTGTCTTGCTGTCGGGCTATCACCTGCATAAACATTTCGGTAATGTCACCGGAAATGGCTATGGGGTGTCTGCGGAACCTCATCATGACGCCGGGCAGTGACTGTAACAGGTCTGGCCCTGTGATTAGGAAGTCGTTCAATGACTGTCCATTCGATTTGGCTGCGGCGTCGTGCACTATTCGGAACTTCTCAAGCTTCATTGGGTTGAAGACATTGAAATAAGGTAGGTACCAGGGTCTTCCTGGCGTACTGTGTTTGGGAGCTTTCTCAGCGTACACTTTCTGTAGGAGCGAGTCCATCTGTTCTGTGTATCTATCTCGAAGAGTCTGATCTCTATCGAGTTTATTTTCTATAGAGACTAGCCGCTTGTGAGCTTTCCCATAACTGTCGGGCATTTCAAATTTTTCCTGCTTCCATTGCTGTTTCTATGTGCCCATCTTCTAGCTGTTTGATATGTCGATTCAATATGTCTTCTGCCTTCTTTTCAGGATCAGAGTCTGGACGTTGAGGATTTACTATCAACAATTCTAATGCGAAAAATTCACGGAGCTGTTCATCGAGGTTATCATCTCTTGATGCGTTCACGTAGTGCACCTGCTGACCGAGTATTCTGGTGTGCGCGCCATGTAAGGTCCATCCCAAAGTCGTGAGTGACGCTATGGGCTGGTGTTTCGTGCCTCTTCTTATTTCACAGGCTAAATTTAGGTGCCAGTTATCTTGGCCGACTCAAATTTTGGACGCGCCGACGTCGTAAATCAGCTGTTGCTTCAAGTCACTGAGATGTTTGCAGCGTGTGACATCTTCCTCTCTGACGGTTTGGGGCGCGAGGTTGAACTTCGGTATGGTGCGCGCTCTGCACGGCACCCTGTTTTTCAGCTGGCTCACAAGCGTTACTGTGATTCTGCGTGCGCAAGGAGTATCGATCATGATGTCACCGATCGCACCAATCCTCAGTGGGTCAATGCGGCCCTCGGCTCCAACTTGTCTGGCAATGTCCTCGTCGATCAACGATACGGTTGACCCATCGTCGAGTAGGGCGAATGTAGATGCCTCTCCCGCCGGTCCGATTACTCGGACCGGTATAATCTTGAGGACGCTGTCCGCGAGCTGGCAACCACTTCTTTTGGCTTTTCGAGGACGTTAGGCTTCTCGGTGGCCACCGCAGTGGGCAGTGGCTTCTTTTCATAATGAAGTAGCCGATCGTGCGTGGCCGTACACCCCTTGAAGCCACACTTCTTCGGTTTGCACTGATGTCACTCGCGTCGTAATTTCATACAGCGAAAGCATAAGTTGAGCTTCTTTGCGAGCTCCCATCTCTTGTCACTGTTGCCTTTTTTGAACTTCGGGCAGTCGCGTTCTAGATGTCGATCCTTCTCACATACACGGCATTTGTTCGCCGGTTTTTCTCTTGCTGTGTGAGTTCTCTGCGCGGTACGTCTATTTGATGGGCCCTCTGTTGCGTTGATATTTTCAGCGGGAGCAAAGGCGCTGCAGAAGCGAGCTTATTCAGTGATTGATTCACTAAACAACAAAAGGTCAGGCAGCAACTGGTACTTCTCCGTGTATGTCCGTTACCATTGTACTCGAATAGAGTTCGGTAGCTTTTCTGTTAAGGCTCGCATCAGTTCGGCATTGATCAAGTTATGATCTTCCTTCAATGCTCGCTGAGTAACGATGGCACATCTCACTCGGCTTGCAAATGCGCAGATATCCTTCGAGTTCTCGCTGCAGCGAGTCAGTCCGCGCAATCTATCTGTTTCGGTTTGCGCTATCGAATTCGGTCGCCCAAAATGCAGCTCTAGTTCCTTCATAATGTCGTCTGGTTTTGCATGCCCGATGAGTTTTGAACTCACTTTTTCAAGTGCACGTCCGTGAAGGCTCCTTCTAAGTCTTGCGGTATTCTCGAAATCATTGAAATATCTTCGAGTTGTTTCGTAAATGGCTCGAAACGACATCCATTTTATATATATATTTGTATGTGCACCACTGATGTTCGGTAATGTCATGATAACTTTCGACGCCGAGGAAGAGTTGTGTGACCACTGTTCTGTTTTTCTATCAGCTAATGATGCTATAGCCGCCGTAAGGTCCGTTATGAACGGACGTAATTTGTCCCCCCAGTCGTCTTCTGTAATCTTCGGTGGCACTATCTGTTTAGTCACTTCATCGGCTTTCGGCTCTTGTACCGGTACATGCGCTCGACGAGAGTCCACTATTGGTAAGAAGTCTACAGGGGGAGGCGGTTGCTGTTCACAGCTTCTATTACGGAACTCTCCTTCGGCGGCGTTGGTCTCTCTCTGATCAGGAACAGGTTCAGGTGCCTCTTCCAGCCAGGAACACACGTACTCGTCGTTCGATTTTCTGTCTTCTAAATATTCGTCGTCCGATTCTTGTTCGGCTCTCTGAAGTGCTAATTGTGCAAGCTCCAACTTAATCATGAGTAAGTCGCGTGCTTTTGTTATTTTTCTACAAGACCGCGTCGTCCTTCCCACGGTCGACGGTGGTTTGCTATGTTCGATACGGGCTGCACCCCGGGTAGTCGTTGGTAAGACTCGGCTATACGTTTTGTCGGTCGGCTTCAGTGTGTAGCTTTTGTTGGCCAACCACTGGGACTGGTCAAACCGCGGCTGTGCTCTCCACGGGGCGAAATATTCTCGTTGAAAGCCCGCTTGGCTACAGCCTGATCATTCCCATCGGATCGCTGCGTTGTGGTTACCACCTCCTGCGGATTTAGACGGCAGTTTACTTAAAGCTCACTCCTCAGCCTGCGACCGCTTCCCTTCAGTGAAGTTCAGCTTACCTTGCTTGGTCGGTTTAACCGAGCTAGTGGTAGCAACCTGCTTGTTTTGGGGGACTTGGCGTCCCCGCCTGCGTTCTTGACGCCGCGCGCCGTTTGTGTAGTTGTCGCCTCGTCCAAGGCGCGTTGCACGCAAGCAGTGACCTCATTAGCCAGTGAGTCAACGTCCGCAGCGGTAGTGATGAGCCGAGTGACTGCGTAGTCCACGTTGCTGACGTACAGTGATCTGTTGTCTGCCTCAATTGTGTTCATGTTTAACTGACTTGCTGCGGAAACAGAGAAGAGACTAGTTGATAAACAATTAAGTTTTATTACAACAGATAATTCTGTCCTCAGGTCCCAGGTGCCTCTCGCTTATTAGCGCCACGTCGATGTTCTGGTCCCTCAAGAGATGTCGGAGGGAGGCGACCTTATTTTTAAGGTCGCGGGCGTTCCAGGGAGCACCCTGCGTTTTGTCCCTGCCGCATAGCCCTTAACAGGCTCATCAGCAGGTTAATAGCGCAGGTAGCAAACTCCTTTGTGTTGTCAGGTTTAATGTCTGTTTTTTTGTTGGCCGACAGAGGGCGCTCTTGTCGCGCATTGCCGGCGCTGACTGTTGTAGGATTTTGCCTGCGGGGCTCCGGGGCGCGCGGCGGGCGAGGACCTACTCAGGCGTCAGTCCGGTGCGACGGGGCCGTCTACGTCCCCGACCAAGTCGCGGGGCAGGCGTTTCGCGTCAGGCGGGCGCGCGCGCCAGGGCGCAATCTGCTTGACATGAGGCCAAGCGGATGCGTCGGCGCGCGCGAACATGCCCTCCGCGAGGCGCCGCACAAACTCATCTAGGCTCTCGATCCCGAGGTCCCACTGGATGACATCATTCCTCACAGTGTAAGGGGCGTCGATGATAGTCCGCAGCGCAAGATGTTGCTGCTCGCGGAGCTTGACTCGGTTCCCCTCCACTATGAGGGCGAACCAAGCGGGGGCGGCGTACGTCAGTATTGGGCGGATGTACATGTGCGCTGCATCTTTGACGCCGCGTGCTTGGCGTTGAGTGACGTTGTGATGTACGCGGCTTCGTCGGCGTACAGCGCGAGCGTCGAGTGAGGCGTGGTAGGTATGTCGTCGGTGTAACGTGAATAACACGCTGGCGACACGCAGCTGCCTTGCGGCACGCCCGCCCTAACGGGGTGGGGGGAGGACAGCGCGCCGTCGACCACCACCCGGAAGCTCCTGTTGGACAGAAAGGATTGGACCACTTTGACAACGCGACGGGGCGCGTCGGAGGTGGCCAGCTTGTAGAGTAGGCCTTCGTGCCAAACTCGGTCGAAGGCATTTTCCATGTCGAGGAATACTGCGACCGCGTACTCTTTCTTGTTCAAAGTAGACGACAGCAGGTGCAGTACCCTCGACAGTTGGAGGTTGGTGATCCGACTGTAGCTCGTCGTCGATCACTTGCTGGGTGATCTGGCAGCTTAGCCCTCGGTGAACAACGATGTCCAGCACGTCGGGCATGTAGCGAGGACAATCTGGGTAGTGAGTCGGCGTCTCTGGGCCGGACACCGTGTACCCGAAGAGATTGGCCCGAGATTGGCGCCCTTTCCCTTCTCGGGTTCCACCACAGCCTGCGCCTTTGACAGGGCAGGGGCGGGCAGACATTCGTGATTGGGGCGACCTCTTCTCCGGTCGTCGTGGAGGGGGGGGGCTTCTGCTCCTTCTTCCTCTTCTTGCCCCCCCCTCTTTTGTTTTTCCTCCGCCCTAGTGGGGGAGCTCCGCGGTCCGTGGGCCCGTTTGCTGCCGCCATCAACGACGCGCCCTGTGTGGCCTCTCTGGCCAGCTGTCCTCCTTCGGCGGGTAGCGGGCGCGATGGTCCTGTCGTGATGGCGACAGTGCCGACTCGCTTGCTCTTCATTTCCTTCTGGAACACGGGGCACTTGATGCTGCACGCTGGATGCTCGCCACCACAGTTTGCACAGGTGGCGGGCTCCTCTCTAGTGCGCGTGCAGTCTCTGGCGAAGTGCCCCTCTCCACATCGGACGCAAGCGACCGGCCGGTGGCATTGGTGCGACGAGTGCCTGAAGCGCTGGCATCTGTGGCACTGCGCGGGCCCACGTTTGCCACGCCATGCCTCGATCTTGACACCACGCATATACATAAATACGGTGGTGTCATAGATGCTCCTCGCATCCGCCGTCCTCTGAAGCACGGCGTGGAAGATGCAACCGGGTCGTCCCTGGCGCGCCCTGATGTAGCGCACGTACTCCGGTTGGTATTCAAGGTTGCGGAGCTCCTCCTCGATCTCCGCGGGATCTGTATCAGCTGGCAGCCCCCTAATGGCCACCTTCATCTTCTTGTCAGCTGGCAGCGAGTACGCAAACTAGCTGACTCCTTCCTCCTTCTCCAGCTCTGTAAGGTAACGCTGGACCAGCCTATACTCATCCTCCGACTCCGGCGAGAAACGGACGCCGGAGCCGTAAGGACGGGCATTAGGTGGCCGGCCCAGCTTAGCTGCGATCTTTTTGAAGTGAGCGGCCCAGTTGGGTAGCCGCTCCACTATTAGTGGTGGGTAGCGAGGCTCTTTGGCCTTGGCTTCGCTCCTGCGATAGCCGCTTCCGCCTCGGGGGCTGCTGTATGGGGGTGAGTCTTATTAATTAAGGTTTCACTCACATGTGAGTCCGTTGTTGCTGTTGCCGGTCCCGCTGGCAAAGCTGTGGGCGAGCTGCGTGCGGCCACCTCATACATCGGTGACTGGGCTGCCGCGCGCTGTTGTGCTGTCGCATGCTGGTGTTGAGGCGGCTCCATGCAGTAGCGCTTGGCGTCCTCCTCCTCTTCTTCATCTGTGCTCCTCCTCCGTCGCTGGGGTCTCGCCTCCAGCTGGAATTCGTAGTCGAATCCCAGCGACGGCGTTGGAGAAGCAAACGTGCGCGCCTCACTGCCCACGGAGGCCAGCGACATGCTCGACCCTGCTCGTGAGGAGCAGGCCGACAACATCGCCGACCCAGTCTGGCCGCGATATTTCTAAAATGTAGCGCCCAGTTCGCCAGTTTCTCCACTACCAACGGAGGATAGCGTGGTTTTTTCTTAGGTTTTTCCTCTCCTATTGTTGTGGCCGCGCTATTCGCGGCTGTACCCTGTGCGGGGGCTGCCTGGGACTGGGACTGTGTACAAAGCAAGGGACTTACCCCGTCCAATCCGGACCCAGCGGCTGCCGCTCACTGTTGAGTGAGCGCGGCGAGTCGAGGCGGTGCCGCTTCGCTTCTTCGCGTTCGTCGTCCGTGCTTCTGCGGCGTCGTTGCGCTCGTACCTCCTGGAAGTCCAGGTCCATTCCCCGTTCCTCCAGGTAGGGAGACGACGGTGCAGAGGATGCGTCCTCGCTCGACGCTAGCGATGCGTTCGACCCAGCGCGGCGACCAATCTACGTAGTCGAGTCGGTAGGGGCGGCTGTAGCCCTCTCCCCTCCGCTGACACTGTTGTTGTCGCCTCTTCTAAGGCGCGTTGCACGCAAGCAGTGACGTCATTCGCGAGTAAATCAACGTCCGCGGCGGTAGCGACGGGCCGAGTCGGTGTTGTGGCCTTAATCCTTTCTGTAGACTTTTTCCAGTCTAGAAGTCGACGTGGCGCTGGCGGCTTCAGTCGGGTCGGCATTCCCGATAGGACGACGAGTACAGGTTGGTGGTCCGACTGTAACTCGTCGTCGATCACTTGCTGCGCGATCTGGCAGTTTAGCCCTCGGTGGACGACGATGTCCAGCACGTCGGGCATGTGTAAATTGTTGTCTGGGTAGTGGGTTGGCGTTTCAGGGCCAGACACCGTGAAGCCGAAGGCTTCGGCATCGGCGAAGAGTCGTCTCCCCCCGGTATTCGATGTGTGTGAATTCCACGCCGGGTGCTTGCAATTTAAGTCACCGGCAAGGATGGTCGCGTTTTCCGATAGAGTCATAAGCGCCCGCAACTCTAACGAATCGAGTTTTGTGTCGGGCGCTTTGTAGCAAGCGTACAAGTTTATATCCTCACCGGCAACATGCAGCTGTACACCCAGCGCGTACAGGCTCTGCAGTGACGGTGCGGGGAGCTCCTGGTGGACGACCCTTCGCCTTACAAGTACTGCCAGACCGCGGTATGTAACGTTGTGGGCCGACCGTTCATCCTTCCTGTAAACGAGATATCCCGGGAACCTTACGCTGTCCTCGGGTCCCAGGAGGGTCTCGCTTATCAGCGCCACATCGACATCTTGATCCCTCAGGAGGAAGCGGAGGGTGTGTCACTCATGACAAGGACTATTTATACCTTCCCATCACCCAGCTCCACACCCCCTCCATACCTCCCCTTGCTTTGTGCAAGCGATGCACAACAGGATGTTCACATCACCGATCGACAGGTTGTCTCAACACAAGCGGTCACTGATATCCTCCGAGAATATTTCTTTAGAGATACGCCAGATCTCCGCGTCTCTGGTGGGCGTTTCATCTGGGAATAGAGGTAAATCCTTTCAGCAAACGTCGGGTAAGCCATTGAGCGGAGAGTCTTTACGTCTTACTGGACTTGCGTCCCTGCTGGGATAGCGCGGGTATGTGTTGTTGATCTTACCACCATTGACGTCGCTGTTTCGACGCTGACGTAGTTGTAGTTGATAAATGGTGGACTATATATTTATTTATTTATTTTTACGCTGCCCCACACTAGGTATTTCTCCTGAATCGTGGGTGCGTTTAACAAACATATAAAGTTACATACACAAACAGCCAGACCCGGAACAACTATCTGTAGACCATACAAATATTTGTTCCGTGCGGGAATCGAACCTGCGACACGCAGCGCAGCAGTCAATCGCTCAACCACTGCGCCAACCCTCCTTAACATCATGCGAAAGTAACTGTTTGTTTCTTAAGTATTCACGTCCAAACCGCTGAACCATCTTTTATGATTCTTTGTGTAGAGATAGATTGGACCTCAGAGAGTGATATAGGATTATTTTTTATAACGGGAGTATCTATTTTCACTTGAGATGATTTCTGACTTCACGAGGCAAAGTCTCTTGCAGAAGCTACACTTTAACATTTACCTTATTGAATGCGGATTAAGATACTACGATGATTAAGTTCTTGAACATGGCCTCGATATACTAAATGCAATTTTTTACGGTGTTTGCTAAAGTACTTTACACAGCGCTCTGCGTGTCCAATATAATATTGCGTTCAGGATCTTGATGGGGCTACCGCGCTACTGTAGTGCTTCTAGCATGTTCGCAGAAGCGGAAATTGATGGTTTTCACGCCATCATGCCCAAGCGATGCGCCTCCATCATGCGCCGGGTACGCGCCAGCCCCGACAGCATCCTGAAAACTATAGCGAACAGTGGGACAGCCCTATACAGGAACATTAGATATGCCTACATGTCACTGCGGCGTAGGTACACTTTAATTATATATACTATGTAACTGTATTTTTTCCGGTAGTTATAAGCACTTGAGACTAGTTTCTAAGTTTTTTGTCTATTTACCAATTAATGGACTCTGTCTGAATTATAAGATTATTTTTTTGCAGGCCATTCACGTTCAAGTAATTTGATCAAACAGTTTAATCTCTAATCAAAAATTTGGAAAAATGAGTCGTCAACGAAGAAGTACGAAATTTCGTATTTGATCAAACAGCTTGAACTAGCCTGTTTGATCAAATTACTTGAACGTGTATGGCCCGCATGGAAAGGAACCCATTTTGCGCGGTTCGACTCGCACTTGACGCGCTTTACCTGTTCAGTAATGTTGCGAGCTCACTTGTATTTTTGTAAACGAAGGAGTTACAATGTATGCCTCTACCGGTTTCAATAAACTTTGTAATCGACACATAACTTTGACTTTATGGAAAATGTGTCAAACGTCTTACATAGTACTCAGAGAAAAGATCGGCCCATTGTAGAATTCCCATGTTGGTTTGTTATACGATAGACTTATTGCGTTGGCCTTGAATTTTGTCTGATATTCTTTGGAAATTGATTTTATTGTTAAATCACTAACTGTAAGAGTCAAGCATATGTCTAAGGCCAGTTGCATACGTACGGTATCCTGATTGGGTTTTCCGATTCGGAATCTCGTGAGCGTCAGGATGACTGGTCGTCTGTATCGGTTCGCGTCAAGCTGGTGACCAAAAATTGCTACCTAATTGCTACTTTTTACTACCTGTCGTCAATTAATTGCTACCTCACTTGGAAAAAAAATAAAGGGATTTCTTAATGACCAGCCATTCTGATATCAGGATAGCTGGTCAACTCTCCGTTTGTGCAAACTGTACAGATTCCTGTTATTATTATTACTTGAGTAATTACTACCTGATTGCTACCCTCGCGTCTTTCAATTTCCACCGTGTAGCTTCAGAAAGTGAAAAGTTATGATCATTTGAATTTTTTACTGGGAATGGACCATGGGTATTGAAATAAAACTATTTAAATGATTATAAAATTATTTTTTTTTTACTGGAATACACCTTACCGTTACGCTAATTGAATATATAATAGTGTATTCATACCTACAGGTTGTAGTTGAAAAAATAAAAAATGTTTTAAAGGAGAACTTTCGGGTTTTTTTTTAAACTCTGTATATTTTCATAACAACAAAACAAACAAACTCTTAAGCTTTGTTATCATTAGTACAAATGGAACAGATTTGATAAAGTAATGATTAATTATTTTTCTTTTTCAATAAGAAAAAATGCTTTTACGATAAAATAACAACAAAAAAAATGGTTATTGTAGATGATTAATAAGTATGTTACTTCAGTAATAATCAATGAGTTTTTTTCGCGTATAATATACAGTAAGAAATCATTTTTCTACAACTTTTTGTTATTTTTGTATTTTGATCATCGTAACACTCCCATACAGAACCTCGTTTGTTTATAATGGCCCATGTTTCCGCCACCTTGGGGTGGAACATATTCAATAATAGAAAGTAATTGATAGTCGATATTATTCAAAGTAAGACAAGGCACATCGTTAATGAACATACATTCGTTTGAATTTAATTCAAAGGCAATAATATCACGTCAAGGTACATGATTTGACGCCATTACAATTAGATCTACGACATCGAATCATTAATTGATTGTTGTTCATTAGTTCATCAGCGGCTTCCTGTAACTCATTAATTGGCCTATAGATGTCAACATTCAGAACTGGTAGCTTCCTAGACATTTCATGATCGGGCAATCCGTATTGGATCAGGATTCAGCTTCATCTGCACGATATATGCAGTCAGTTAATATTCGTTCAAACAAATGATTTATATTGCAATCACAATTGATTTCCACTGTTAAACCACATTCTTTTGTTTGGAAATATGTTTGTGCTATCTCGGATCGAAGTCTATATACTTCTTCAGTGTTTTTACTATCTGCAATACTTTTAATAAATCGGCAAAATATGTGCTCGCTCTTTCGAATTATATTTTTGATATTATAGGTACCCATCGATGTATGCCAAAGCTTGACCTATAGAATCTATAGCACAAGTATATTTTATTATTATCCTAGTATTACCAATTTGTAATCTACTTCCATTTGTATACAATAAAACCTTTTTACTGACATTTGTTTTTTTAACTTTCCTTTTTTGTATACCTTTTCCCTTCCAGTTTTCTATATATGAAGCTAAATCAGTAAATATGGAATCATCGGTAAAACCACGAGACGATTTTTTTAAATTATTCTAATTGGTTGGAATCTTTTTCTAGTGAAGCAGATTACTTATTGCAACCTTTAGCTCCCCTTACCTTACCCAGTACGTTAGTTAAACAAATTAACAAAAGATATAGTTGGAAAAATAACAAGGACTGATGTTTCTAAAGATCTGTAACCTTTCTAAAGTTTTTGTTGCAAAACTTTGCTTTCGACTTATGGCTTGTGAAAGCCTAACTGCAGTCCTGACTAAAGCTGAAGAGTCCTCTCAGTGGACCTCATTTAGGATTGGGTTAGTTTTTATCCAAGATTCGAGCCAATTTTATTTTACTATCTATTGATAAACTTTCAGAGACTATATAATCATAGGGATACTACTTAATTCTTATTTGGTATTTATATTCAATAAAAATATGACCTTTTGAAAGGATTCATTCATTCATTTTTATCACTGCTTGTTTTATTTCCTAAAATTTTTGGTTCCTTATCGATTTATCGCTTAAATTTATTTTTTTTTACTATTGATAGGCACGCGTTTGACCACTATCTCACCTGATTAATTAAGTAATGATTCTTTCACAAAAAAGTAGGATAAAATGTGTTACCCAAGGCATTATAACGAACTTTCTTTCGATATTCATTAAAATAAAACACCTTACCAACTATTCAAATAAATTTTCTAAGTACCCGTTATGATTATATTTTTCCGCAACTGTTAAGCACAGCATACAGTACAGTCTTGTGATAGTTATAAATATTTACCTGTTTACGTAAATATAGTGTTTTGTGTTTTAAATACATAATGAAAAGAGGAAGAAAGTTTGTTGTTCCTTTAGAGGAACAGAAAAGTGTATTATCACGTTACAAAAAGTATTTCGATGACGAGAACAATATTCCGTCTCCGAACGATCTATTATTTAAAGAAATTACATGTTCCCTATCAAATAGAATTTCGACGAAGGCAATTCAAATGTCTGTAAATTATGTCTATAAAGGTATTTTTTTGATGTTTCTCTGGTGAAAGTGAAAAGCAACAGCAGATATCCTCAATCACACCTGAAGAAAAAGATAATAAGTCTTTTGAAATTGATTTCATGATAGATGTATACAAATGGGAAAAAATCCAACCAATAAAAAAGTGTGTGAAATTGAACCAGCATGCAAGATCTTTAATACGATCTAAAAGTGTACTGCCAAAACACCAGTGGGCTCACATGTTACACGAGGAATTGTGGAAGCTGTTAAAAAAACCATGTCTTTGAGTATTTCAACAGTACTCTGTTAATAATGACGTAAAAATAACATGCAGTGGATTCTGCAAACAATGTTAAGCAAAAATAAAGGTTACAATAAATTGGCCTGTAGACAAAATTGCTCATTGTAAATGTATAGTAAACTGTTTAAAGTACGGCCAACGAGAAGCGATACCAAATGTAAACAAAACACATGCAAGGTCATTGGGAATAGCAGGGGTGCGTAACTTTTTTTGGAGAAGTAAAATCTGTTGATTTATCTCTCGACGTACTTGGTTGTGGCTCCATCATTAACCACTCTTAATAAAAACAAACAATGATCAACAAAAAATAACTTAAACAAGAAATAATTAAATAAACAACAAAATAATAACAAAACTTTAACAAATAACTTGTATCACCACGAGCGCGTTTCGAAACAGAATGAATCTAAAATGGCCGCCCGAATTGTTGGCGAACCCGTCTTGACGTTGTCATGTTTTTGTCGGGAGAACGAGACATTACGACAAAGGCACAAGATGGAAAGAGATAGATATTAGATTGTCAACGCCGCAGTTGTTTTTTAGGTTAATGACCTTTCGTATCGCTTCTCGTTGGCCGTACTTTAGATGAAACATTTGTTCACGAGCCAAACAAAAAAATTGAACTGTCGCCTATTAAACGTTGTGAGCTGTCTGTCGATCTAAAACATGAATCTGCCATTGCATTCCGCAATGAAATGGCAAATCAAATAATGATGTCGGGCGAAACCGAACCACCACATCTACCAACTGTAGGTTGTCTTCGTCAGATTAAATATATAGTTGTTCCGTTATGTAATGTTAGTTCCTTTTTTTTCGGAACCCTAAAAAAAACTGTATCAACAACAATGTACTTATCTTCTATTTTATTCATATCTATCAACTACCCTACCATGTTTGAATCTAAAAATAAGTAGTCATTGAGATGAGTTGTCCTTTTATTTTATTAGATACCTAAGTACTTATACTCGTAGATACCCTTCGAGCAGCTCGTGGCTTTAATAGCTGCACTGCTCGATCTTCGCGGTTAAGCAGCTGTTGCTGAGGTTGGTCCGTGGATGGGTGACCAGGGACCGTCCCTTACATACCGAAACTCGGCTGTATCCCGGAAAGCACATACAGCCGTTGGTCCCGGCTATCATTTGTAAATCGTGGACAGTCGTTACAGTTTATAGGTAGAAGCCGCTATACTATACAGGGTGTAAAGGACATCGTAACGCAAACTTCGCGAAAAGGCTACACCTAATGCCACTAACCAAATTATGGAAGTCATTAATCTCGCTAATGATCGGTTACAAAAATTGTCATTTTCGAGCACGCAATGTATTGTGAACAACGCGATCTAAACGCGCGAGAGCGTTGTACGGAATACGTACCTACTCTACTTGCACACACACATACACAAGGCTGCGACGCCGCGCACGCTGCGGTCTTTAAATGTACTCGTAGGTGCTTACCTACGAATATCGCCTACCTATCGCCGACAACAAATCACACAAAATCATTTTAATCACTCGGAAATACCTACGGATCTGATCTGAATTTAAGAGAAGAAAAGGATCCATAAGCTTAGTCTCTTAAAATCACGATTCCGATTAGGATTGATAAGATAACAAAAAAGAAACTTGTAAGTACCTACCATTGAGATCCCGTAACGTGTAGGTATAAACTAATGAACTATCTAACTCACTTTGAATGTAAGTACCTACGAATATCGCCTTTCGCCAACAACAATAATGCCTATCACATAAAATTAATCATTTGTATCGCTCAGAAAAACTTACCCACTGATGGTAAGAATTTGTTTTTGAAGAAGTTAAGAGGAGCCATAAGCTTAGTTTCTTAAAATAACGATTCGAATAAGGATTGATTTAAAAAAATAAGCTAGAAGTACATTGAGATCCGGTAACGTAGATAACTAATGAACTACCTAACTCACTTTGAATGTACCTAAGTTCCTACGAATATCGGCCCTTCGCCTACAACAACTGACATGTTTATGCAGAAGTTAAGGAGCCATAAGCTTAAGCATGTTCCACACGGATGTACCTAATCCAATGTCCATTCCAAGGTGACCTTGGTGGGAGCTTAGTTTCCATCCGCGAATTTTGTATGAATATGGATTGTATCTGCCGTCTTCACGGACGGCAACAAGCAAGGTCACCTTGGATGGGTCGCTGGACCTTGTAGAACATTGTGTGGAACATTACTTTAGTCTCTTCAAATCACGAACACGATTCCTATCAGGATTGATAACAAAGCCGGCCATGTTCGAGTCGGATTCTAAAACAAAGGGATCTGTACCATAACCCAAAAAAAACACGTTTCTTGTATGCGAGCCTTAAATTACCTAGTCCTACGGATGGATGGACAGAGGAGGCTTAGTAAAGGGGATTCGTTGGTTAATTGTATTGTAAGTACATTGAGATCCGATAATGTAAGTATTGTGATACATCCTCCTTGGATGGCTCACCCTCCGGGAACCTCCGTCAATTTAATAATTAAAAAAGCTTTAGAAGAATTAGGAATTTAGAATAGGTTTAAATATTGACATATAATGATTGATTTGTTTTTACGACAGTTCTGTAAAAGTTTTTCTTGAGAGCACCAGCTCAATATAATAATCTCTTAAATCGCTTAAAGGCTGTTTTATTGAATCGATTCCGGGGGCGTTCAAGAAGCCCTAGTGGTGTGCCCTGCATGTGGCGGCGGCGCCGGGTACTTAATAAATAGAAAAGTACGTTTTTCGCGTATACAGGGCGTACACTGTATAAAGATAATTTCGCGTATGCACTGCGTAAAAAAAGTGCATGAAGACCCCCATTTTATAGTGATGCTCAGGCGAAATTTCTACGCCTGGATAAGTATAAAGATAAGTGGTTTTTATTAAATAAATATAATTTCGCAAGATGGCGAAAGTAGTATCCTTCACGGGTACGGGTTCCACCTGCTCGTTCGACGATTTCCTTACACAGTTTCGCCAAATCGCAGCCATTAATAGATGGCCGGAGAGTGATTTAGCCCTCATTATGGGTGCTTATTTGGACGGCCCGGCCCTAGCTTTTTTCAAATTTACGTACAAAGAAGGGGTGTCATTTAAGGTGATTTGCGACAGCCTGAAGTCTGAATTCCCATCAGGAATAGATTTTGTTGAGAAATTCTACAATGCGCGTCAAGACACTAAAGAAGACATAGTCGCATTTTTCTATAGACTGGCTGATTATGGATTACAGTCCGGAATTACCGACGAAAAGATATTTATTAAGATTTTCTTGAAGGGTATAAATATGCATTATAAATTAAAGCTGGGGACCCGATTATATAACTCAAAAGCTGAGTTGCGTGCCACCATTGACCAAATAAAAGAAATATTTGAGGAGACACAGCCCGACCGGGCAAATTTTTCGTTGCACCCTCCGCGGGTCAGTTTTGATCATTTTCCAGCCGGAAGTCAGAGATACCCAACTTCACCGAGACCAACGAGCCCGGGGCAGACTGCTGCAAGATCGACGCCAAACCTAGCCGGTGATACGGATACGTATCACACTCCGAGGTATAATTTGCGGCCGAGACGTCGGTTTGATAATAGAAATAACCGATTTCCAATTACCCCCAGCTCAAGAAGCCCACGTTCTGATGGCCACCCAAACGCGGAAGGGCACAGTCAATAAATAATGAAGTGGAGTTGCAGGCTGTGTCCGAAAGAGATCAACTCCTAAAGAAAAATAGCAAATGTGGTGACCTCAATCCATTTATTAACATTACAATAGATAATCAAGCCTGTTCTGCTCTGATAGACACCGGAGCATCAATTTCGTGTATATCAGATCAATATGCGTTGAATCTCAATCTAAATCATACCAGTGACAAGGCAAATCATTTTGTGAAGTCAATATCGGGATCATGCTTAGAAGTTGTCGGGAAAACGACGATAAGTTTTATAGTGGACTCTAGTGTCTTTGTGAATGATTTCCTGATTATTAAAAACATTAACCAGAAATTGGTCCTGGGACAGGATTTCTTTCGTAAATACGAAGCAGTTATCGATTTTTCTAATGGGTGTATTACTTTAATGGGAAGATGTTGTATAAATTTTCACAAATGTACTGAACAAAATGCTATGTCAGAATCGCAAGTGGTGTGCCATGACCATAATAGTGAAATAATTCCAAATAACAACATTATGAAGGTTCGTGGATCTAAGGGAGAAGGGAGTTTTAATTCTGTATCGGAAACTGATTATTTATATTTTTCGAATTTAGTTAAAAACTGTGATGATAATTTTTTATCGAAAGTAGCTAATGCTGATGTAGTTAATGAACTTGATGTTAATTTAGGTTTAAGCTCGGAGAAAAGAAACAGACTGAGAACCCTTCTTACCTTATACAGAGATAACTTCGCTTTTAAGGCCTCTGAATTAGGGGGGCTACTCTCTAACGAAATCCGTAGTTTCGGGCTTAGTTGCGGGCGTTCGTATTCTACTCCGTATCACCTACAGACTTACGATTAGTCCCGAACCCGAACTGAGAATGAATGACAACACGATTTCACAGTAACTGTCTAATCGTGTTATCATTAGTTCTCAGTGGTTAGGTGATACGAAGTAAAAAATGCCCGCCCGAAACTAAGCCCGAAACTACGGATTTCGTTAGAGAGTAGCCCCCTAGGTAGTTGTAGCATAGAAGAAATTACTATTAGAACTGTAGATGATATACCAGTTCATCACCCACCATATAAGGTTTCACACAAGCAGCGAGACATAATAAATACACAAGTCAAGGAAATGTTGGCTAATAAAGTTATTCGGGAATCCAGAAGTGCTTATGCATCCCCGGTAGTACTGGTGCAGAAGCCAGACCAGTCGTGGAGATTTTGTGTAGATTATAGGAAGTTGAATAAAAAGGTGATAACAGATAGCTATCCATTACCGATTATTGAGGATATTATGATATACTTATCGGGAGCCAAATATTTTGCAGATTTAGATCTAAATTCAGGTTATTGGCAACATAGATTGTGTGAAGAAGATAAGCATAAAACTGCATTTATTACTTCTTCAGGTTTATATGAATTCATTGTTTTACCTTTTGGACTTAAAACAAGTCAAGCTGTTTTCCAAAGAGTCATGGACAAAGTACTGGCTGGAATAAAATATAAAAAGGCCATTTGTTATGTGGATAATATTTTGGTTTGGGGAAATAATTTTAATGAATTTATTGAATCGTTAGAAGAGATTATGTTACGTTTAAAGAAAGCAAATCTTACCTTAAAACCAAGCAAGTGTAGTTTTGGGTATAATAAAATTACAGTCTTGGGACATGAGATATCAGGAGATGGTGTCAGACCCGATAATAAGAAATTACAATCTTTAAAAACTTTGAAAACACCAAAAAACGCAAAGCAAGTTAAATCCGTCTTAGGGTTGTTTTCATACCATAGAAAGTTTATTAGTGATTTTGCACAGATTGTATTACCACTAACAAAGCTTTTAAAAAAAAAATAAAGCGTTTGTTTGGGGTAGTAAGGAAGAAGAAGCATTTCGAAAGATTATAAAGATAATGGAATCACCACCTATTCTGCATTTTTATTCAACTGATAAAAACATGGTCACTAGGTTGTATGTAGATGCCAGTGATGAAGCAGTTGGTTGTTGTCTCATGCAAGGTGAAGAGGTAATGTTTCCTATTTCATATGCATCAAGGAAGCTAAGCGATGGGGAAAAGAAATATTCAATCACGGAGAAAGAATGTCTTGCTTTGGTATGGGCATTGAATTATTTCAAACATTTTCTATGGGGTTTGACTTTTCAGGTGATGACTGACCACAAAGCCCTATGTTGGTTAAGGAGCAGAAAGGATATGAATGGAAGGTTAGCTAGGTGGTCGCTGTGTATCCAGGCATATGATTTCAACATAGTGCATTGTGCAGGGAAGGACAACGTCATAGCGGATTTTTTGAGTAGGAATCCCTTAGCCGAGGAAAAGGAGGAGGAGTCAAAGTTGTCCGAGAAAAAGTTAGAGGACGGCATGCAGTTGTATAGGATAGAGGTTGTGAGGATGCGAGATGAGCAGCTGCGAGATGAATTTTGTAGAGGTTGGTTTGATAAACTGGCAGCTAGTAGTGGAAGTACACTCAAAGGTTTTAGTGTCATAGATGGTGTATTATGTAAACAAGCAAGGAGATTGAATAGGGTTCGAGAGTTGATAGTGATCCCGGGTTGTTTGCTGAAGGAGATATTAAGGGAATTGCATGATGATCCATGGTCAGGTGGTCACTTAGGTCTAGCCAAGACGTTAGGTAAATTTCGAGCTGGATATTACATAAAGGATGCTGAGAGGAAGATAGATAAATATGTGAGAAGTTGTCGGTTATGTCAGGAGCGCAAGAAATGTAAGCAGTTGGCACAGTTACAGCCAGTCCAGGTGAACCATTTGATGGAGAAAGTAGGCATTGATGTTCTAGGGCCTTTTAGGAAGTCGATGAAAGGTAATCGGTATATTATCGTTAGTGTAGAATATGCTTCGAGATATGCAGTCTGCAAGGCGGTTCCTAGAGCGACGGCACAAAGAATTAGTGAGTTCCTAATTGAAGAAATCTTCTGTAGGTATGGTGGTGTAAAAGAAATAGTGTCGGATAGGGGGTCGGTTTTTACGTCACACTTGGTGAAGGACACTGTTGAATTCTTCGAGGCGAAGTCACGCTTCACCACAGCATTTCACCCCGCATCGAACGGTCTGGTCGAACGTTTTAACCAGACTTTAATCCAAATGTTGTCCATGTATGTTGCTACGGATCAGAGAAATTGGTGTAGCTATGTTCCTCTCGTGTGTTTCGCGTATAATACCAGTAAGCAGTCAAGCACCAAGATTTCACCTTACGTATTATTATATGCTAAGGAACCATCATTTCTGACAGATTTAACGATAAATATTGGGGAACAGCATCAATCATTAGATTTTGTAGGACGTCATAGTCTGAAAAGTCAGCTGTCACGTTGTGCCATAGATAATATAAAAAAGGCGCAGGTCCGACAGAAAGCTATTTATGATAAGAAGGCGAAAGTCAGGAATTTTGTAGTAAATCAATTGGTAATGGTTTATACTCCTAGGCGACATATAGGTAGAAGCACGAAGCTTTGTAGGTTGTATAAAGGACCATACAAAATTGTTAGGCGGGTTTCAGAAGTAAATTATGTGATAAGTAAACCTAACAACAGGAGATTCAGAGATATTGTCCATGTGAATAGGTTGAAACCATTTTACGTAAGAATTTAAAAAAAAAACGGATCTATGGTAGGAAAAAGCAAGATGTCAAATCATTTATGTCATATTTATGTAAACAAAACATAATTTTAGTTTAGTATGTTGAATAGTTTATTAATCAGTTTTTCTTTTTCATGTGATGTTGGAATACGGATGATGATAGACTACTTCGATGATGCTGCCGGGTGGAGAAGAGAAGGTCGCGATTAATATCGATATTTAGCTAGGCTGAAGTTATTCCGGTTTTTTATTTCTATTAAGGTTTCAGCGTCCACTGTAACGCAATTGAAGGACTCCATGGGCGGTGATACCAACTTTGCATACGGGGCATAGCCTTCGCAAGGGGTGGCTGGTTGTCACCATTGGTTGAGCTGTTCGATGGAGGCAAATAATTTCAGTCCATATATTTTCTAACAGACTTTGAATTACTGGAGTGAGTTCGATGTTAGGAGTTAATTCTTTGACAGAATAGACCTTCGCTTCTTAACCGTCTGGCTGCCGCGTAGACTAGTTAAGGTAGCTTTCGAGAGGTCAATCCCTTCTGGATGGATGTGATTTGTCACATCATTTTGTTTACGTTTGGCGGTGTGCTGCAGATTTTAGGGTAGTTTTACTGCAGCAGGGTTTCAGCATGTCTGCGTTTTTGTTCAGCGCAAATGGCGCATTAGAATTTAAAAGAATAATGCTTATCGCAGGACATGACTGAAGCTGCTTCTATAGAAGCATATGCAACCCTGTCTACGATCATTCTACCCATAGGCAGGAACTCCTGGTTAGGGATAGGTAGGTGCTTAACTCTTCCAAAGCTTGGAATAAAAGATTACAGGAAGACTTTCCTAGTATCTTCTATTCGTGAGGGCGTAGCTCATGTGATACATCCTCCTTGGATGGCTCACCCTCCGGGAACCTCCGTCAATTTAATAATTAAAAAAGCTTTAGAAGAATTAGGAATTTAGAATAGGTTTAAATATTGACATATAATGATTGATTTGTTTTTACGACAGTTCTGTAAAAGTTTTTCTTGAGAGCACCAGCTCAATATAATAATCTCTTAAATCGCTTAAAGGCTGTTTTATTGAATCGATTCCGGGGGCGTTCAAGAAGCCCTAGTGGTGTGCCCTACAGTATCTACCTACTACTAAATCACCTTAAGCTCGCTCACCCCAATCTGGTTACAGATTGGGTTCGAAGTGGCCGCTGCCAAATTTGGGTCCTGAGCACACGCAGCGTCGTAAACACTCGGACACAAACACCTTGTCCTTAACGTAACCCCAAAGAAAAAAATCTAATGAGGTCAAGTCTGGTGAGCGAACTGGCCATGGCTCCAGGCCGAATCTACCGATTCCACAAGTCCAGATGACATTTTTAAATCAAACACACAAAACACAGAGAAAATTAATAATAAGTTTTGGTATCAAACCAAAACTTATCTTTCTTAGCGTTCCGAAAACAAAATCTCGCAAAAAAAAAAAAACACTCGTTCGCGGTCAACATCAACAAGATACTAACAAAAATCTATCATGAAATGTTCTTTTCGAACTCTCCTTTGATTTCGCCGACATACGTGCATCAGTACAGTGGCGGATCTATCATTGGTTTTTATTTATTTATTGAATGATTTTTTTTATTGAAAAACTCAACTATTTAGTTACTTGGTCGCCTTCAAAAATGATAAGCTCTAAGAGAACCCAAGCTGCAAGAAACCGGACGAAGCGAACAAGTTTCGCCACTGAATGGAAGTATGATTTTATTTAATTAAAAAAAACAAATTAGCGTCATCACTTGTGTCGGCGCCTTACATACGCGTGGACAACCGCGGGGAGGGCGCGGGGCTCGGGGCACCGAACCCGGCTGCGCGAGCGCTGCTGCGCGCCCTACCATTCACTGAGCTCGCAGACGCCGGCCACTACGGGCATTCCTTTGTACGGTCTTCATGATATTGTACCAAGTGTTACTTATGGTATTACACCTATTTTTATACAGTCCACTAGTTTTCTTCTAAATTCCCAACCGAGTCTATACACTTGTCATTATTAAGTCTCAACACCATGTACATAATTTAGTGCTGCCGTATTTTACATTCTGTCTTTTGATGTATCAAAGCGTAAATTGGGTATAGCAAGAGCCAATTGAGATAAGCATAACATTACTTATTTTAACTTAAGCCTTATTATGGTTTGTGTAACGCGTGCCTATTAATAGTAAAAACAAAAAAGATTTATTTTCTCGGTCGGGTATCTAAGGCCGCCCCTTGCGCTCTCTTCTATCAAAGCAACAGAATACCTAGATCGGCTCTTGTGTCGGCATCGGCGGCATGTGCAAAAGACGTGCTTTACGTATTACCGCTATACGAAAATACGACACAGCGACACAAAACGAAGTAACCGATTTGCGTCTTTAAGCAATTATTTTAATGTTGGAAATCGCTTACTTCGTTTTGTTGTGATACGTATTATTTTCTAATGACGGCAGTCTTTAGACGGTATGTTTGAGCGGCGCTTTTGATGAGCTATACACACATGCACACTCGTTAGTGTGCAGGCAGGTACTAGGCATGCGTTGACCTTTCGTTTGAACTTTGCACAGCTGAGCAGATACCTATTTGTAGTTTTATTTACATTGCTTTTTTTGGTGAAAATTGAGAATTAATGATTTTTTTATTAAAAATCTTATTGGGTTAGGTCAGAATAACGATTATGAGCAGTCTAAAGTAAAAAAAACTCCTGAAAAAAATGAGGAAAAAGCCGACGAAAAATTCCAACTTGGGGGTGTCCAGAATCATGTCCTGGACCCATGGAAATCGTTTGTGCGTCGATGTCTTTTACACCCTGTATATATATACTGAAACTAGCTTACCAAGGAACAGTGTCACCCAGTTACTGGGTGGAGGTTCGTACAGGGAGTCACTCCATGTAAAATACTGTACTCAGCTGCATCCACGACGAGCACAGGTGGAGCTACAGTCGGATGACTGTAGCTCGTCGTCGATCACTTGCTGCGTGATCTGGTAGCTTAACGCTCGGTGGACGAAGATATCCAAATCTTCAGGCAGGTGCGGCTGATCAGGCAGAGTAATGAGTGGGAGTCTCTAGGCCAGACACCGTAAACCCGAACGCTCCCGCGTCCACGAAGAGCCGTCTCCCCTCGATATTCATGTTGGCATTCCACGCCGGGTTCTTACGATTTAAGTCAAATTTATACATTTATCGCAGCTGCTTTGAATACATGCAACAGAACTAAAATTCCATTGGTGCTTAACTTACTAAAAAAAATACCAATTACATGTATGTGACACTAACTCACTCACTACTATTGAACAGTGAGTGAAACGCTTTAAACATCTGCTTTTTCTCTGTAGATTTGTCTTAAACATTGATTTGTTTTATCTTTTTAAAATTGCAAGTTCATAATAACCTCAGCCAGAAGCAAGAAAACACTATAAACGTACCTTTGTAATACCTATTTAACAAAATTTCGAAACGGTTGGTTGACACTTCCCGCGACCCAAGAGCTGGCTTTTACTTTGACCAGCGGCTAGGCTAGGCATTGCCATTCAACGTGGCAATGCCGCCAGTCTCTTGGGCACATTGTCAGCTGACACGCTCAGCATTGAGGACGAGTAAACAATATATATATTTTTAAAGCCAAGAGATAGGCAATGTCAAGGGATATCTATTCCACGTGCCATTTGAAGAAAACCGTCGCTAAAATGTTGTGGACTGAGGACCTGGAGAAGGACGCAGGAATTCCAATGTGCGAAGTATAGAACCGGTCTGTGTGGCGACGCCAAGGGGGCGTCTCCACCGGAGATGTGCGAAGATGTGTAGCGAGTGATGTGTTTGTTAAGAACCAATAGAATAATATGTACCTATGCGATTTTTTTATTTGCAAAATAAAATACTTATTAGCCCTAGTAAACAATCATGAAATTTTTCTTTAAATACCTTCCCATCAGCGATAAAGTGATAAAGCTTCAAAGATTACAATTAGTTCTAATTATTGTTTATTTGATGTTATTTAATTTAAATTTGTATGATATCTTATTTAATTCAATGCTTTGACTGTTTGTGTTAATTTAATGTAGGTAATTTGTTTTTTTTTTGTTCAACATTTCTGACATTTTTTATTTATTTTCAATCCGATTTTTTTTTTTATAATAATTCATTTTAATCATATTTTATGTATCTTTAGTTTACACCTTTTCCAGCAATAGTTGTGTAGTAATGTTGTGGCTGTCTGTAAGTGTTGCAGCACTAGAATATTTCTTTTTTTAATAATGTTGTTAACTTTATTGTGTATGCAATGTTGACAATCCAGTGGCGTGCCTAGGGTTTCAAAATAAGGCAAGCCCAATAAAATATTAACCGATTTAAAAAAAAGAAAGTTCAGTTTTCGACTGAGTATGTAGGTACCTACGTATGTATCATCGCAATTTTTTCATAAACTGATATAGATGTTTCAATTCGTTGTATACCAAAATTACCGAAAGAAACCATTGCACACAGGTGTTTATGGGAATTTGCGTGCCTTTTAATGGCGCCAGATATGTTATTTAAATCATTATAACCAGATTTATTCCAAACGGAATCTTCATTCGAAAAAAATATGCAGCACCAGCAATACAACTTATTAGTGTGCGAACAGCCAACAATCCAACTAGTTTTATATACTGATCTATAAAATTTTCGTTTATGCGATTTACTAGTCTGAGAAATACACAGATTAGGCGTCGGTTTTAATGAAGAAATTAACTGTTTTTTCTGAGCAAAGTTTAAAGATTTTACCTTATCTTCGCCAATCAAAACTTGAACGCATTTTAAATCCTCACAAGGTACAATTACCTCCATTGTTGTAGGTAAGTCACCAAAACAATTGTATCACTGAGAAAAATCTAAGAACACACACAAAAAACTTTAACAACATAACTTTTCGCACTCAAGCAAATGAAACTGAAGTGAGTTGCACTCGGGTGTCGAGAACTACTTACGCAGAGTTGCAGTGTTGTCATTTAGGCAAAAAATGTCGCCAGGTATATGAAAAATTTAGCTAGATGTCGCAAATTTTTATTTTTAAGATATTGCTTGAATATTTAATTTCGTTATTTTAAAAAGTCGCTAGTTTTTATTGTTGCTAAATCTTAAAAAATGTCTCCAAACTCGTTAAAAATCTCCAAGATCTCACAACGTCGCTAAAACGGCAACACTGCAGAGTTGGCAAGGTGACAAGGTCACGCATACGCGTGCAACTTCATACGCATGCACGGCTTCCATACTGATCGATTTGTAGACGCACAAGTTTCTAACTCGTTATACGGCACATCGCTATAAGTGCGAAAGTGACAGAGATAGTATTTGAAAGCCCGGCAAAAGCCGGTACGTGTAAGCGAGATAGCTGTATGTAGATGCTGCAAATGCGAAACTCTGCGCGCGAACAATCGCGAGGTGCAGTGTGGCATAGGTAGATACTTTGTGTTATTTTGAGAATTAAGCGCGCGAACTTTTAAATAGTTCGGGTTTGATATTGATTCTCTATCGAGCATTTTAGTAAGGCATTTGGCAGGCTTTTGGGCTTATATGAAGGTACCGCCACTGTGACAATCCTAATAAATAAATAAATAATGTAGATTTTTCAGCGTCTGGATCTGTTGTCAGCAGAAGGTCCAAGCAATTGGCAGTGTGCGAATCAACATCAGTTACCCTCGTTGCCCCCTGGACCAGCTAGGTAAGATTTAACGCTAAAGCTAGCTTTCGCGTCTCTCGTCCAGCATGGTCTGTGCACTGGTATGGGAAGAGCCACTCCTGGTAGTGGGCGTTGAAGTCCCTCAGTAACACTGGTAATAGAATAATGAGTGTTGATTAAAACATGAAAAAGTTGATTTTCATGTATTTTGTTGTTTTTAATTTGACATTCATGTATAAAGCGTCAACACCACACGAAATCATCACCATCCATAGATAAATCAGTGCCATTCCACCGTCGTCATCACCATCTCACCTCTTTTTAATAACCTAATGCTAATATCTTCTGATCTACGCTTAAAATGTTGGTGTAAACACTATGTAGGAACATTATAGTTATCATCCAATGGTTTTATCTAGTTTTACTAGCATTCCAATGTATTTAATATTTTTTGAATTTTTTGTTCGGAGAAATTTTGGTTGGGTAAATCCACCCACTTGTATTTTAAAACGTTTTAGACTCTGTGTAATAGAAACGAATATTTTTCATATTCATGATAGTATTGTTAGCCCTGAAAAGGGCTTTTTTGGTGTGCGCTCGAAGAGCGCTGCGATCGAGAGCGCGTGGTACGCGCGCTACGCACCTCGGTGCCGCCTTGGTTTCTTCAGTTGCTGCTCGCATGCTGCATCCGATGAAGAATCGTTGGTCGAGATTCGTCGAGCGGTGTCCCGCACCCGACGAATAGACAGACGCGTAACAACGACGTAGGTACATAGGTCGCACGCATCCTTCTACAATAGGTAAGTATATTGTGACACGTACACATGGTAGGTATTATTTACACATACACTTGTTGTTTTGTCGTGTAGTAGTTGTTGACGGTGGTGGTCTGCGCCGCTGTCGTCGCCGTCGCCGCTGTCGCCGGTGTAACGCGAACGCAACCGTAGCTTACTTCTTAGCGGCGGAAGCTTTCTTGGCTGCCGGCTTAGACTTGGGTGTAGCCGCGGCCTTCTTGGGTTTTTTGAGGCGCTTTAGGTTGCTTTGTTGGCAGCTTGGCGGCGGCCTTCTTGGGGGCCGGCTTCTTAGCGGCGATCGCCTTCTTGTCCTGGGCGGCAGCGGCGGCTGTCGACTTCTTGGTCTTGGCGCCAGCTGCCAAGGCGGTCGCCTTTTTTGCCTTTGCGGTGCCGGCGGAAGCTTTGGCGGCCATGCAGGCGGGTTTCATACACGATGTTAGCATAGGGATATAGATGTTTTTGCTTTACGACAACACTGTTAAAGAAACTGTCTTTGTTTTATATTTGACGAATTATATGGTGGCCCTGAAAAGGGCCTTTTGTTTTGAATGCATACGAGCAAATAGCATCGCGCAACCGATATATTAGATGGCCACTCTCAGTTCAACACGCTGGGCTGGTTATGCTTAACCGAACTATCCTGTGGTCTAAGGCTAAATTTAAGGCCCCCAGCCAGGGCTACAAACTACCTACATGCCAAATGACCGCTCGCTAAGGGCACCCCCTGTGGGGTACGGACCTCGGCTTAGCGGCGTCATTTCGGGAGGGCAGCAACGGACAGGCTGAGTCATGGCATTATTATTTGGGGGATTTAAAGCTAATGACTCAGCGGCGCGGGCTGGCTCGTTAGGCAAAAGTCGGGGAGGAGACTGACAGGGACGTCGCGATGGGCCTCGACGGCGAGACCGGAATACGGAACGTGGTCTTTGTTTGTTTTACTAAAGAGTTTCCCTACAGCTTTCTTGAATCAGAGTGATTGGGTAGTGGGGATCGACAAGGTTATGCCGTGGACGGCGAATCCTACTTATCGTAGAGGGAGCGTGTCGGGTAGCAGATGCAATAAGAGGGATTTGGTGATTTGGCCATTGCATTGCATTGGGCCATTGGCGTTGAAGAGCCCTATCCTCCTACAGGTGAACTACGTCACCGAACTCTAGGTAAACTGGGGCACAGTCGCCCTTGCAGTTATCGATAGTCTTGGCCATAATGGCCATTTCCAGGGCTCTGTGAGAAAATAAAGCCCGATACTTGAGTAGAAAAATTTTCTTGGACACGGAATCGGGGAGTGATCCGCGGCCTTAGAATTGGAGGTGCATGATGCGCAGCATGCTGCTGCTGGGTGGGTCGACCCATTGGGAGCGGTCTTTAGGGCGAGGGCAGTCAGAGCTGCCGTGGTCTCCCAGGTACTAGACGCAGCGTGTCTTGCCGAAGCAATTGCGCTGGGAGTGACCGTATAGTTGGCATCGGTGGCAATGGCCAACGATACCACTACGGTGGGGGTTCTCGATTTTGAGACCATCTAGGCTGGAAATCCTAGCGATCTTGAAGATCGGGTGGTAACCCTCGGTGGGGTCACAGACGATGAGCACCATGTCATATGATGCTGCACCACGACGTTGCATGCGGTGGACCGCAGCAACTGGGATCTTCTGCGACTTGAGGTCGCTGAAGATCTCGTCTGTGGTTATCTGGTGTGGGACGTTCCTGACGACCATACAGACCATTTTCTCTTCTTGGAAGGCGACCTTCCTAGCGAGAAGGAGTTTGTGCAATTTCATGTAGTCTGGCCGAGGGGAGGTGGAGGCTTGGTCTTAGGGGGACAGCTGGGGTGGCA
This sequence comes from Lacanobia wlatinum, assembly GCA_947578705.1. NCBI lineage: Eukaryota > Metazoa > Arthropoda > Insecta > Lepidoptera > Noctuidae > Lacanobia > Lacanobia wlatinum. Next base: position 10,700,347 of record OX388052.1, on the reverse strand, counting down.
ATGGCCAGCGGAGCGAGAAGGGGGGCTGAGTGTGGGGGGAGGCAGGAGAGACAGCTGGGACTATTGTCTTCCTCGCTTTCGGAGCGAACTCTACAGCGAAGCTCCTCTTCTTCCGCTTCCCCTTGCCGACGGTGGTAAAACCGGCCAAAACATCGGAGCAAAACGAAGAGGGGGAAGGGGGGAGTGAAAGTAGGACTCATAATCATATATCCATAGAGTGCATAACGGTTCGCACCCGCTCAGGGGTGCGGGGGTCCTGGGAAGGGTACGGCGGGCTCTCAAGAGCATTGCTGAAGTCGCTGATGCCCTTGAGTTCGGGGATGGAGCCCTGAGCTTGAAGCCAGAAGGGCCGGCATGGTAGCCATAGGGGGAGAGGAAGAAAACAGAGCAAAAAGAGAAAAGTCCTATCTACGCCTCGAGTACACACGCAAGTCGTGGCTCCACGAGCAGACAGCTCCCCCAAAAACTCCCTTCCCGTGGACGTTTCCTAGTGTTATCACCGGCGACAAGAAAGGCCCAAACAAACTCACCGGCAACACTACTGTCTGATTTGACCTGAAAGGCCGTTAATCCTAACTCATTGGGTGGGAACTCTCGGGGATGAGTACCCTCCCGTGTCGGGTGTAGACAGGGAGGTGAGTACCTAGGGTGAGACCTAAGCTTGAAAACCCGCTGCCAATTTTAATGTGCAGCGGGGCCCTATGGCTCTAGGAGGCCCTCAAAGCCGGGAGGACAGCAAGGGACGGGCTGAGCATATCATTATTATTTAGGGGACTAAAAGCTAATGGCTCAGCGGCGCGGGCTGGCTCGTTAGGCAGAAGTCAGGGAGGAGATTGACAAGGACGTCGTGGCGGGCCTCGAAGCCCGAAAACGGAACGCAGCCTGTGTTTGTGTTTCCTGAGAGTGCTAGTTTCCCTACAGATGTCTCCACAGAATGCAACAGTAGGTTGACATTTTTGAGAAGAGCGATTTCGAGTTCATCGGGTTGGCAGTTGCGGTCATGTGGGTAGTGGGTGGGATGCATCGGTGCGATGACATCAAAATTGAGGAGACTGCATAACTCATACACCTCTAGCATTGGTCGTGTGGCTATTCCAGGAGAGGTGTTTGGCATTGAGGTCCTCCGCCAGAAGCACGGAGTCGCCAAGAAGTACTGTTAGGTCATCTCTTTCGGAAATTGTATCCGAGATGGAAGAAGGGATTATAAGCTAAGATGACAGTGATAGGTTGATAAGCCAACATGGCTGTTGGGTCGTGGTTGGTTGGCGAGCCGACAGACTATACTTCAAGCTGGGTAAATGTGGGTAGATTGCGTACAGGGACGATTGGTCGTGGACAATTTTTGGTTCCCGGTAGCGAGGCTTGAGGAAGGTCTCTTGCACCAGATGGACGTCTAAGTGATGGTCGCGGAGGAATTTGGCGACCTCATCACGTTGGCATTGAAGGACATTGACGTTGAAAAGCCCTATCCGGAGGACATTCGGTTTGAACCTACACCTAATTTGGGACTTCTCCACGAAGGGATGAGAACAAACTACGATAGTGACAAACGTCACTGAACTCATGGTATATAGCGTCGTGATCGCTGAAGTTGGAGTTTTTTAGGGCCCTGGTCATTTCTAAGGCTCTGGGAGAGTAAAAAGCTCTAAAAAAGACCAGATTAATGGACATGTCAGAGCAATTTCCTTCTGGAACTTTCATAGGAGGGGGAGGAGGTGCATGCTGCTCTGGGCGCCCTCCCATCGAAGTAGTTGCCCCCGTTGGTAGGGGGAAGGGGGGCCGGGCTACGACCATACGAGCCGGAATGGCCGGGGTGCACTGGGATGCTGCAGAGACCGAAATGGTCTCGGAGGCCTGGGTAGCCGGGAGAGGCGCGGATCTCAGCGCCGGAAAATGCTGTGGGCTTAGTGCCACGGGGGGTTGGGTCGTGGGGACTACCCTTTGCTGGCGGGCGTTTGCACGCCTAGCCAGTTTAGAGCGGCAGTTAGGGGTGCCGTGGCCTCGCCGGCACTTGACACAGCGGGGTGCGTGGCCGTAGAGCTGGCATAGGCCAACGATGCTGCTCTGACGGGGAGGTTCGATTGAGACTGTGAGGCCACAGATCCTAGAGATCTGAAAGATTGGGTGGTGACCCTCGGTGGGTTCGCAGACTATTAGAACCATGTTTTTTGGTGCTCCACCTAGACGGTACATGTGGTGGACCTCGACCACCGGGATCTTTTGCAACGTAAGGTCGCTAAGGATTTCCTTGGGTGGGATCTCGTGTGGGACGTATTTCACGACCACGCGAACTTGTTTCTCCTCCTGGGAGGCGAAGGAGTGATACGGGATGTTTCGGGTTTTCAGGAGTTTGTGAAGCTCCCTGTAATCATTCGCCGAGGCGACTGTGACTTCAATGCCCAGTCGGACTGCATGGGCATAAGAGAAACGTATTCGGCGCTCTTGACACGCTGAGACTATCTCGGTCCACCTCGCTGTGTCGTGGATTAAAAAGAGAGGTTGGACATCCCTCCAAGAGGGGGCAGCCGGGGTGGCGATAGCCATGGGGCTGGGGGGGCGGCTTGCCTGCTGGGAGGTGCCAGCTGGCGAAGCAGGGCGCGAAGTGGAGGCTGAGGAGCGGCCCCAGACGGGGTTAGAGGCAGCCTTGACGGCAGTTTTCTTCACCTTGGGAGCTGACTCCACGGTGAAGCTCTTCTTCCGCTTTCCCTGGACGATAATAAAGCCGTCCGAGGACGAAGAGGAGGGAGATATTGGGGGGGGACTTTTCGAGTCAGACTCGTAGTCCATGGGGGTCGGCGTGGGGGACCTCTGGTCGGGAGAGAGTGGGCTCTCTACAATCTCGCTAAATGGAGCAATGTTGTTTGGGTGAGGTGAGACCTTGGAGAGGACCATGGAGATGTACTTGCAGAGGACCTTGAACTGCGCGCGGGTAAGGCTCTGAAGGGGCGCGGGTGTGGGGCCCTGAGGGGGCGTGGGTGTTGGGCTCTGAGGGGACGCGGCTGTAGGGCCCTGAAGGGGTGCGGGTGTGGGGTCCTGAGGGGGCGCGGGTGTGGGGCCCTCAAGGAACGCGGGTGTGGGGCCCTGAGGGGACGCGGGTGTGGGGCCCAGTGAGGGCGTGTGTGTGGGGCCCATTGTGGGCGCGGGTGTGAGGCTCTGAGGAGACGTAAGGGTGGAGCCCTGACGGGGCGCGGGCGTGGGGCTCTGAAGAAGCACGAGTGTGCGGTCCTGAAGGGGCGCGGGAGTGGGGCCCCGAGGGGGCGCGGTTGTGGGGGCCAGTGGGGCCGCGGGTGTGAGGCTCTGAAGGGGCGAAGAGGAAGAGCCCTGAGGGGACGCGGGTGTGGGGCCCTGAGGGGGCGTGGGTGTTGGGCTCTGAGGGGACGCGGCTGTAGGGCCCTGAAGGGGTGCGGGTGTGGGGTCCTGAGGGGGCGCGGGTGTGGGGCCCTCAAGGAACGCGGGTGTGGGGCCCTGAGGGGACGCGGGTGTGGGGCCCAGTGAGGGCGTGTGTGTGGGGCCCATTGGGGGCGCGGGTGTGAGGCTCTGAGGAGATGTAAGGGTGGAGCCCTGAGGGGGCGCGGGTGTGGGGATCTGAAGAAGCACGGGTGTGCGGTCCTGAAGGGGCGCGGGAGTGGGGCCCCGAGGGGGCGCGGTTGTGGGGCCCAGTGGGGGCGCGCCTGTGAGGCTCTGAGGGGGCGAAGAGGAAGAGCCCTGAGGGGACGCGGGCTTGAGGCCCTGAGGTGGCGCGGGGGTGAGGCACTGAAGGGGCCGATAGCTCAAAAGGGCGCCCATTTTATAGGGTGTGGGAGAAAACTCCTACCTACAACTCGAGGACACACGTAAGTCGTGCCTCCCCGAGTAGACACTTTCCCCAAAACGTGGGCGTTTCTCAGTGTTATTACCAGCGAGAAGAAAGGCCTAAACAAACTCGCCAGCAACACAACTGTCTTGGCCTGAAGGGCCGCTTATCCTAACTCCCCTCGTGGGAGCTCTCGGGGATGTGTGCGCTCCCTGTCGGGTGTACACAGAGAGATGAGCGCCTAAGGTAAACTCTAAGCTTGATATCCCGGTGCCAGTACAGCGGGACCCTACAGGTCTTTCGACCGATCCGGTGCCGAAGGGGTAGAGACACCCAACCGTCACCGGGTGCAGCTGAAAAAAAGCGGGTTAGGTTCGATGGCCGCGACTAGGACGCACCAAAAGGCCGCGGACCAAAGCCCTTCCGACTTTGCCTAGCCCTGAAGGGGTTGGGCAGGTGTGTCGAGTCAACACCACTTGGGTTCGTTGGTACCGTAAGGTTTCCCCCAGGTACCAATGAGTGTGGATTTAGCCCAGAAGGGGCCGAGTCGCGAGCGTTCGATCAACTACGAGTACTTACACACTCGTAGCCGAACAACCGATGTAACGGCGTAGCACTGAGTGGGTAGCACCGCTACGAGCGGAGGCGGGGCTGCCGTCAGGTGACGGAGCGTCGGAGCGCTACGGCGCAGCAAAGCGGGGGGTGGGCAGGGAGCACGTGCGGTCTGGGCGGCTGCCAGGCGCAGAGTTCTCGAGTCTAAAAAAGAAACGCCACACTAAGGTAACAGTTGTGTTTATATCAACGCTCGCGGTACACAGTGGCGGCGAGGTCGACATAGCGGTTGCAAATTTTCCAAGTAAGATTGATACAGGAAATCCCAAATAACGTTGTCAGTTTATGAAACTAGAAATGTAACATAAAAACACAAATGTTGGTCATGGTTACTAAATTCATCATCTGCCTAGCCTTTTCCCAACTACATTGGGGTCGCTCTCATAGACAAACCGGATTCAGCTGAATACCAGCATATGACATGGAGCAGATGCCTACCAGTCCGCCACAACCCACTAACTGTGTAACACGGTAGTTCTCTCTCGAACCAGGGATGCTCGCACGATTTTTTAACCGACTTCCTTCAAAAAGGAGGAGGTTCTATGACCGACTGTATGTTGAAACCGCTAGAAATAGCACATAGGACAAAACTGAAAGTAGCCACATTTAAACCCATTATTTACCCCACAACAACCCTTTACAAAAATTCTTTGCGTCAGACATTTTTTTATTTTGCAGACTGTTCTTTTACAACACAAGCAGACCTCATTCAAAACAATCTTGAAACGCCTAAGGATAGTATCTGTACAATCGACTCAATGCAACCCCACCTTTATATGACATAACATACTCAAAATTCAAAAGTATGGTTCGCTCATCCCTGCTCTCGAAAACATATGATGAGACTGAGGCACTGTCACAACAAAGCTTATTTATTATTACTATTAATTTATTGGCCCAATGTTATACCATCAATCAAATTCAATCAATAGAATTCTTCAATTTGAACCTGCAGATCCTGAGATTAGCACTTTCAATCAAACAAACAAATAAAAATCTTCTGCTTTATAATACTAGTATGGATTTAACAATAATTCTGAAGCCTCTGTGTGATTTGCTTGTTAGAGGCAAGTTCACAATTACTGATAAGTCGTAATGTAATAATTTTTTCTCGAATAAAATTAATTCTGGACACCAACAATGTTGTGCTGTTTTTAATCATCAAATCATAGAACAGTTTATATTTAGTGTTATTCCCATCAAAAGTAGGAATGTCAATATAAGGTTATTTTGAGGCAGTGACATTTCCAGTCTGGGAAGGGTCTGAATCAGATAAAACTTTCCTCAAATGCACCAACATCATCCTCAGGATTTAAGCTCTAAATATCTACTTGTACACTTTCCTATTGATTAAGAAAATTTATTGATTGTAAAAAAGTTTTTTTACTTTTTGGTGTTGAGATACCCCACAAAAACAACCCACTGGCCACAAATACTGTGGTAAGGTACCTTACCTTAAATCCCATCATCACCACACACCACAACCACCATCATCGTCACTTATATGGTGTACATAATAAAGAGTATTCTGTTCTATCATCCAAATGCTCATAAAGTAAAAACGCTACTAAGCCAAACTGAATTAAAGGTTGGAGTGTAGCCTTAGGGGCGCTATGGCGCGGGACTTACCTTATAGGCACCATGAGCCGTGCAGAAAACAAAAAAAAAAATTGGTTAAAAAATTTTTGGGACTTAAAAAATTTCTCCTTACTTTTCACCTTGAGTACGGTTAGGGGCAAACACTTAGAAAATTTTTCAAAAAAAGTTTTTTTGGTAGTTGATGCCATACGCTTATAGGCACCATGAGCCGTGCAGAAAACAAAAAAAATTCTTTTTTTACCTAAATTTTTTTTTTGTTTTCTGCTCGGCTCATGGTGCCTATAAGCGTATGGTACCAATTCGAAAAAAAAAATTTTTTTCGAAAAATTTTCTAAGTGTTTGCCCCTAACCGTACTCAAGGTGAAAAGTAAGGAGAAATTTTGTCTCAAAAAACTTTTTTTACCAATTTTTTTTTTTTGTTTTCTGCACGGCTCATGGTGCCTATAAGCGTATGGTACCGATTCGAAAAAAAAAAATTTTTGAAATTTTTTTGAAAAATTTTCCAAGTCCCAAAAATTTTTTTAACCAAAAAAATTTTTTTTTTCGTTTTCTTTGCTTCTCATAGCGCCCCTAAGGATATACTCCAACTCCTAAAAATCCGCCCCTAAGGCTACCCACTGACCGAATTAAATTTTTATGGGACCAAATGGCCAGTACAGTAGAATCCGCTTACAGTGACATCAAAGGGAAGTGACAAAAACTTCATACTAAGTGGATGTCCTACAAAGCAGTCTTAGAAAATAAATAACTTTCCATTTCTTTTAAATGAATCCAACCACAAATGAGAGATCAATCAAAACAAGGAGCCCAAACAAATCATGTCACTCCATGTCACTAAACATAAAAAATATGTCACAATATGCAACATGTCAATAAACAAAGTCATTATACCTGAACCTTTCATTAAGAGTTTTATATGAAAACCAAACTTTGCATAGTATACTTCATATTAAACGGTTAGTCAATATATAAGCGGAGTCATATTAAATGGATTCTTGTATACCACAACAAAATAAAAAAAGAATCACCAACATCGGATCAGACCTCGGGTGTACATAAAAAAACCCACTGGAACCTCCTCCCCTAAGATGACCAACTGATGGAGTTGGTTAAGCACCTCCTCCTTTTTGGAAGTTGGTTAAAAACATTATTAAATTGTCTTTGCAGGCTTCTAACCCATCATTCCCTTACCACCAACTTAAGGTAAACGACATGATCTTGAAAAACTCGTTTTGTATTTTAAACTATAGGTATCTTCAAGATATAAAAACGTATTTTCGGCTAAATGTGGCTTACGTTATATCGGCGGTGAGGGCTCGATATATATATTCCTGAACTTATAATAGTTGCATCACTGTCAAGCTTTTCCATACATTTTATAATATTCCTTTGTACTGTGAATGCATAATTTTTAGTTCATTTAGATCAGTCAGTGGGTCTTCTAAGGGGCTGCGTTTAAGGAGTTGAGTAATGCTTAGGGGCACTATGAGCAGCAACGAAAACCACACAAATTTTTTTTTGGACAGTAAATTTTCATGAAAATATTTTTTTTCGGAAATTTCCCAATTTTGTTGCAATATCGGGTTAACCTTGACCATAAAAACCATTTAGGTTCTGTGAAGCATGGGTCTACAATGCAACATTCCCGAGTTGGCTTTATTTTATTCTTTTTTTACAAAACGCATTTTCGTGGATTTTTTACATCATCTCATGGTTTTCGACTACAGCAACAATTTCTTTCCAGAAAAGATTTTCATCCGAGCTACTATTTTGGAAATAAATTTGTAAAAAAGAAAAAAATAGAAAGCTCCTAACTTGGAAAAAGTGCACCGCAGGCCCATGCTTCTCAGAATTTAAATGGTTTTAGTGGTCAAGGTCAACCTGATACTTCAATAAAATTGGGAAACTTCCGAAAAAAGAAAATGCTGGAACATTTCGAGTACTTTTAAGAACTCGCGCCATAGCGCCCCTAAGGCTACACTCCAACCTTTAGGTCGGCTATTGTAAAGCAACACAAATTCACTGTATGCTTTAACACGTGGTATTATAATTATAACAATACTGTCTGCAAGTACTGCAACTTTTCGTTGTTCTAAAACTTGTTTACGTCGTAGTGTCAAATTTATGTCAATCTAAAGGTTCGTTGGCGAGATGTCAAACTTTTACGTTGAATAACGAAATACTCATTGTTTTATTTATGTTCTTATCTATAAGAGTTATGAATACAAAATAATGTTGATGGATGGAGAGAGAGGCCAAAGAAAAGATAGATGGATGAATTGTGTGAGAAGCGATATAAAAGAAATGGCACGTTGGTGATAGCGTGATGGCTGATGGGACAGAATGGAAGAAAAAATCGTGTTGCGCCGACCCCAAGTAACATGTGATAAGGACAGGAAGATGATGAGATAGTAGGACGATTACAATGGAAGTACCTACATCCAAGTAAAATAAATTTAGGTATTCTGTAATGTACTTACCACTTCGATGATGAAAATCGCTCACAATTATTGACGTTGATAAAAGGCTGGAACTGATGCAAAGTCGAGATATTCACTCAAACTATAAGCAGGGTGTTTAAGTATTTAGCAAACAGCGCACAGTACGTCCTGCTCAAACCGAATCACTGACTGACTGACACTTGACAGTGACAAGTCTACAAGGTCTACAGGAAGATTCAAAAAAAGTTGCCAGTTTATGAAACTAGAGATGTCACATAAAACACGAATGTTGGCTATGGTTACTAAATTAAATTATAAAATTATAAACTAACTAGATGTTCATATAAAATTAAAATAGACTTGATCATTAAGTGGGTGATTGACCTACGAACTTATAGTACGCAGTTTTTAAGATCGCGAACTTAATCAGCTCGACGTCGGCGACACACGTGAAAACTTGCTCATTACTCTGGTACCATGGGGATTGCGATGTCGTCCATGGAGAAAACTTTTTGTTATTAAGGAATAATATTTTACTAAAGCCAAACAGGAAACTTTTATGAAAGAAGCAAAGAAAAGAAAAGCTTAGAAAATCAGTAATTTTTAACCGACGAAAACATTTCTCAAGTCGACGCGTATATTTTTTTCTGTATGAACACGCATCACTTTTTACAGAGTATCCGATTTTGATAATTCTTTTTTTATTGGAAAGGGTATAATACCATGAGAGTTTAAAAAATAAAATCAACCATAAGCGTAGGAAAACAGGGGTTAATTTATTGTTCACTCACAAATGGTGCTGATTTGTGTAGCATTTTTTTGTAGGCCTACCCATGTTAAAAGTAATTCGTAGATAATGGCCACAAAAATTATAAAATAAAACTTAAAAAAACTCAGAAAAAACTGAACAGCAAAAGTTAATAAACTCTTTAAAAAAAATAACTTTAATTTCGGGAATCGGTGTTAAAATACGAAGAAACAATCAAAAAGTTTTTTTGCAACACAGTAGCAGTCAACGTATCACAAAACAAAGTAACGGCTCGTGGTTTGCGGCTCGCGACGTTGACAGACGTGCGAGCTGAGGTGAGCTACGAAAATTTCAAGCCTCTTGGATCGCCAACGAACTTACTTGTCGAGCCATAAGCACGCGTACTTACAATGACACACTAGCGAAAAAGGTCGTCGAACCACATGTACGCGTACTTGTTCGCACGTCTATCACCCACTTTATTCAAAGCAGCTGCGATAGAATATAAACTTATAAACCTGCGGTACCAAGAACAAGTTCTCTATCAAAGTTTTTGGAACCGAAAAGTTCAAATTACAAGTTCATATATACAAAACATGTTAGGAATATGCTAGCCTTATGTGTTAAGTTGGCGAGATATTTCGAAGAGAATTTACCACGTGACATCATGATTTTCATGAAAAAATACTTAATTATGTGTTTACATGCACTAGATAAATCCAAATAATAGTTCCAAGCTTGATTTAACCTTTTTTTGGAAGAAAGTAAAAATAAAATCACGTGTAAACCCTCGAAAAATAATAGTGATTAATTTATAGAAATGGTTAAACAAAGTCTAGAAATATTATAAGAATACAATCTACTGCATATAAGCGTGTGATAAGTTCATTTTTAATGATTTTCATTCTCCTCATATGGTGATTTACCTTCAAATATCTCGGCAACCTGACACTTTAGGGCACCATGTAACGAACTTTGTTTGCTTGTTTGAGTGTCCTCTACCCATATAAATAAATTACACGTAAGATCGTGTGCCGCAACTTTGAAAAAAACTTAAAATGACGGCGGGGGTTATACCAGCTCCCATAGAAAAAAGTTCGAACCCCTTTATTTATTTACTAGCTGACCCGCGCAACTTCGTCTCTCGATAAATGGGCTATCCAACACTAAAAGAATTTTTCAAATCGGACCAGTAGTTCCTGAGATTAGCGCGTTCAAGCAAACAAACAAACTCTTCAGCTTTATATATTAGTATAGATATAGATATAGATTTACGTAATGCGTCCGTGTTTGGGTAACAGAAGTCCAGATATGTTTACCCAAAATAATCGGTCCAGTAGATCCGGAGATAACCGGCTGTGACAGACGGACAGACAGACAGACACCCGAGTGATCCTATAAGGGTTTCGTTACTTACGGATGTTCGGAATCGGAACCCTTAAAAAATAGCTTAAGACCTATTCTCAGAGCTACCAAATATACATAAAAAAATCATAAAAGAAGTCGGTCAAGCAACACTGTGCCACGAGAATTTTATATAATATTATAGTAAACCACCCCGCGGCGTTGCCAATCCGTTCCACTCGCGGCCGTTGACCCGCGCGTTTATTAGAATAGTGCGCTAGCTACGCATGCGCGTACAGCCGTCTCACACGTCACCAACGCCAGTCGAGTCTAAGCTGTGAGAGTTGAAATATCGCTCGCTCCTGCACTCGCTAACGGTCGACACGGACCTTCACAGACTTACTGTACGCGCTTATTTCTAACGTACCTACTTTACCTAATTACTAAGAACTTTGTTGTGAAACCTGTGACAACCAAAATTATATACACCTTTAACCCTGAGAGTTTCTCTTTAACTGGTGTCCTTAAAATCCAAATGGTAGTTTTTAGACCGAATTAAACGTGAAATATTTTTAAGTTTTCATCGGCGAGGCTTATATTCGACAGAAAATTTTATAATTGCGGTGTAGAACTAATGTTACTTTTGTTGATGATCTCTGAAAACGTATGTTATTTAGAGACATCGTTTTATTTTTCCTGTAAACTTTGCATAAAGTTCTATCACATAGAATTATTTCAGATTTTTCTCTATGCAAACTTCGGAGATAAGGGGGGAGGGACTGGTCAATTTTTAAAATTTTTCGTCAAAAGTCGAAAACCAAGTATGTGCAAATAGCGCTCTTTTATATGATACCCCACATGCCCTAGTAGCCCCACTTCGATTTTTTATGAACTCCTTTCAGTCGATGTTGTTTTAATTCTTTCTTATTTGCAAAATAGTTGAACAAACGTCATCAACTTGACTAGAATAAGTAGGCACCTACGACCTCTAATTCCTGCATTTTATCTGTTTATGGTGCCCCCCCCAGACGTAATGCCATAAGCAATTGCTTAATTTGCTTATGGGTTAATCCGGCACTGGCCTTGACGAAGAAGTCAAGGCCATGAACGAAGACATAGTGAAAGCTATGCCTCGTACCAAAAGATTCTACAATGTTGTCATGGGTGACTCCAACACTAAAGTGGGAGTACAAGACATTGGTGAGTCGAGGGTAAGTCCATTCGGCTATGGGCGCAAAAATCACTGGGGGCGAATGCTAGTAAACTTCCTCGAGGCTCAGGGGCTTTTTCTGATGAACTCTTTTTTCCAGAAGAAGCCTCAAAGGACGAAAGGACGTGGACCTGGCGAAGCCCCGATAACGTGACAAAAAATGAGATCGACGCCCTGCGGCACGATGTATCGATGATTTAAAGAAGGTGGCTGGCAGCGGATGGATGCGGACTGCTCAAGGCCGGGATGGTTGACGCTCTTTGGGGGAGGCTTACGTTCGGCAGTGGACGAATATTAGCTGAAATGATGATGATGAAGCAGAAAAATAATGTTATAAACGCAAAGAAATTGCGATTCTTGTTCGAGGTCATTTCACAATTTATCTACGTCACAACACTGATTACAGTGATGTACACCAAACTGCGCAGTGCCGTTTGATGAACCATCAAACCTGCAACAAACGGTGTCATCAAACACATAAGGTTTGAATCAAACCGTTTGATCGTCTCGGGGGTACCAGATTTCGTCGAAGTAATGTTGGCCTTGGCAACCCTACACATGACAACCCTACACAAGCAGCGTTGCCAACGTGTGGGGAATTCCCCAGACTGCGGGGAATCTCAATTTGATTGGGGAGTCATTGGTGATACAATAGAATACTCTTTGTTATGTACACCATATAAGTATAACATTAAGTGTAGCATTTTGTGAGGAAAATGCGTGGATTTTGATCGGTAGTGGTTACTTATGGATATCGAATGATTCCCCCTTTTTTAAAGTATCCTCACTACAATACATTTAATTCTGTCACCAAATGGTAAAATAGTTTTCCGGATCACTTGCAAATGCCTTATTTTTTTAATTTTTCTTGAAATTAATTCTAAAAAAATACTTTAGTCATTCATATTCATCTAAATATTTAACAAAATGCTTTAATTTTCCATTCCTTTTCGCATTTTTTCGGTATTTGGTTGCAAACAACCAATAGGTTATTTTACTAAAAAAATCTAATTAGTCCGTCAGATAGATATTCAAAAAACATTAAACACGTATTTTTTATTTTTTCGCGTAAACAAAAGATGAAGATGATATAGTGCCACGATGAGATGATAAAACACGCGTGACGTCACTATGATGGTACAATTTTACCAAGCCACATGACGTCACGCGTCTCTTCAACGCGCTGTATCGTCTTCATTTTTTGTTTACGTGAAAAAAGTAAAAATACGTGTCCAATATTTTTTTTTAAATCTATCTGACGGACTAATTAGATTTTTTTAGTAAAATACCCTATTTGAAAGAAACAATTGTCTTGTTCTTATTGTAGATACTTAAGGCACCGACTCTACTGCATGCGGTCCGTTCCGCGGCCCGTTCCACGTTCACACACGCGCACACTGCGAGGTGCGAGCGACTTCTTTTATTGAAAACCAAATGTCACTCTCTAGTCTCAACCAAATATCTAGCAAATCATAAAGAAAACGTTTTTCTCTCACTAAATAAATAAGCATTTCGATCTCGTCGGACATCGTGACCATCCAGCTTTAGCATAAAAATAGAACTCCGACAGAACGCACGTCCACTTTGACCGTCGTGGTCTAACAGCTTTTATATGTGTAGGATTCTTAGCCACTGCATAGATTACAGTGGACGCAGAAAACAGAACTCGGAACTCTGACGGCTAGACCGCGTGCATTGGGGTCGGCGCCTAAGTACTTACCTACTGCCGTTTTCGAACGCATCAGACGAGTGAAATTTTAGTGTCCTTAAAATTTTATAGCAGAGAACCGCAATCATATAAAGAGATTCAGAAACTGTATTACTTTAAGAAGTGGCACATGTGAAGGAATTAAAACTGTGTGGCAGTGTCATTAGTGTCAAGTTTACTCCATCGAGTAAAACTATTGTTACGTAAAAGAAAACAACTTTTATATGTTATAATAAATAAACTTGTTTTATTTCTTTACAAAAAAATTAGGGGAATTTGTGGGGAATCAGGAGATTTTTTGTCCCCAAATTGGGGAATTTGAATCGGGGTTTCGGGTAATTTGATAAATTGGTGTTGGCAATGCTGTACACAAGCACGTTCACGATGCAGCTGCCGCGCCTGCCGCCAAATCCGCCATATTGCTACTGTCTTCCTACGGGCAAGTACTGGCCGAGTGAAGAATAGTAACAAAAATAATAATTGCTGTTGCCGCTTGCTGTTTCAGTAGCCTTCGGGGACATCGTGAACTGGAGCTCTAGCCGACGACGGAGAGTAAGCCCTGTTCCTAACCTTTTCATACCTAGTATCTTACCTATCAACTCTCTCGATTCTTTAATTTGTTCTCGCATTGTGTGAATGGTCGACTTGCTGCTGGAACGTTGGGTTTATGTTTAAACTAGCTTTAATGGTGTTGGCTGAAATACATGCACGTGCAGAGTGATGTAATTAGGTACCTACCTATGTAATGCAGCTAGAAAAAATACGAGCACGCGCCCATGCTTTATGCACGCATTTCTCCTGTTATGTTATAGTCCAATTTCAGCTATAACTATCTCCTACCCAGCTCGTTCCATGTTCTCCTCATTCGGCACACAGTTGCCTGTAATAACCTAAGTACCTACCTGTACCACGCGGACAATGTTAGCTACCGTTATTTCAACACCATACGCCGACTATTCCAGCGTGGCTCCGTGAAGAGGAGCGCAGTCTCGGCACCGGCGCCGCCCGCCAGTACGTCGCGTGCGCTGCCCTGAGCATCGTGTCGTGCGCGCACCAGCGTGAGCGACTGGGTCTGAGCTTCTCTATTCTTTCACCCCTAAGGCTACCCACTGACCCAGCGGGTTTGTGTGCACATTTTATTATTTCATTGTTTGATCGTCTGGTTGATTACGATCCTAATATACAAAATCGTGCTGTTACTGAGTGAGTGACTGACAGACAACGCAAGCTGAAAGTTAGTATGTAGGTTCTTTGAGGAATACAGGAGAGCACTAAGAGAGGATTTCTCGTAATTCTTACGGGATATGCGCGTACGAAGTCGCGGGCTAAAGTAGGGTTGCCACCCGTACTTTGTTATAACTAACGTATTGTACGTTATTTCGGGTAATTGTTGTACTTATACTTTACGAGCACAATAACTTACGTGATAATACGTTATTTCGCATTATTTGATTTCTCTGGGATTCATATCACAATAATACAGAAAGAAACAGTTTTTTTTCCTGTGATAAATAGCAAAAGACAAGAAGAAAGAAACAAAGAGTCTCTGAATCTGATAAAAATCGTCCAAGTGCGAGTCGTACTTGGACGATTTTTTTATGGTACACACGAAGGGTTCTGTACCATAAACATAAAAGGAAAGTTTCTTATATTCCCTTTAATTTTTCGTTTAATTATTTGTTGTTATAGTGGCAATAGAAGCACTGAATTTCAACTGAATTTCAATTTCAACCTATTATGGTGCTTGAGATACAGCCCGCTGACTGATAGACAGACAGACAGACAGCGGAGGCTTAGTAATAGTGTTCCGTTGGTAACCCTTTGGAAACCCTAAAAATGAAATGAATGAATTATTTGTTAAAAGTTGCTATAGGGTCAAAACAAATCATACTTTATTTTGACCCTATGTATGTTTTTTTTTCTACTTTTATTAACCAGTGTACTTTATTAGCACAAAAAAAGGTGGCAACCCTAGACAAACGGGTTTAGTCTCAAAACCTCCAAGTTGCAAAATATCTACATCTCAAAACTTTCAAGTACAAGTTGCAAAATGATCAAGTCTCAAAACATCCTTGTCTCATAATATGCAATTTTTTGTATGTGTGGATGTGTCAGTGTAATGTAAGATAAGCCAGTAATCTATGAAAAATTATGATGCAGAGCTCAAGGTAGTCAAAAAGTGTGGTATTTTTAAGAAGTGGGTAACAAAATTTTCTGATTACCTTATATGGTTTAAAATAAATTTCTCTATGCAATATAGAGAATTAAAATTGAAGGTCAGTGGATTGTCTTAAAAATAAAATAGAATCTAAAATTCAATCGGCTATGGAAGATTTTGAGGCCATTCAAACGTAATAGATGTATTGCATTCTAGTAGTATAGAGCAAATAGTCTGAGTTTCGGTGTTTCTTCTCAGGGTAGTCGGCTAGGAAACGCCGGCTTCATCTTAAAATTACCAAAAAAGATTGAGCTGTAAAAGTGTTATGTTTAGCCTAATTTCAAAATAAATATCATTTGTCAAGCAAAGAGCCAAGATACCATATCTAATTTGTCCCCTGAAAAAGGCTGAGAATGAATATTGTGACAGAAAATACTAAGCATGCTTGTAATAGTAGCTGCCATTCATTTAAAAAGAGAGATCAAACAGGCTGGTTTAAACTGTTACATCAAATACCAATTCGAAATTTCGTATTTCTTCATGCCATTCGATGACTCATTTTTTATCAAACTTTTTGAACCAGCCTGTGTTCTCGATTAGTTGAACATGTATGGCCTTCATATCTATACTACTACTAGCTGACCCGCACGACTCCAGTCAACTGGCTACCCCCTACCTACCCTACCCTACCCTACCTACCCTACCCTACCCTACCTACCCTACCCTACCCTACCTTACCTACCCTACCCTACCATACCCTACCCTACCCTACCCTACCAACCCTAATACCCTACCCTAGCGCCTAATGAATAACCGCTTGACCAATTTTGTGCAAACTACACATAAACCATTTACTAAATAAACAAAGCCTAAACATTTGGTTTGGATAGGTGAGCCCGTTCTTGAGTTATAAAATAACAACGAAAAGTTGCATTGATGTTAAAGCAACGTGTAACAGAATAAACGCAGTACCTCTTAAGGGGTCATAGTACTCATCATTATGAACAACTTTGACTATGGGACCAACCTAGAATTAATCGCGAAAAAAAAAACAGCATAATGTGCGTAATGGCATAAAATTACCTACTATTAAACTTCCTACATTTATGGGAATTACCTAATTTGGTTACAATTTAAAGACGCATTTCAGTCAATGATAGATGGCAATGAAAATATTGCACTAATCAAAAAATTCCAGTATCTACGATCCTCACTAAAAGGATTTTCAAAAAAAAAATTAGGGATCCGTATGAAAACTTCACTAATGTAACCCAAGGTGTGAAAAAAATATCCTTACATCGCGTACGCTGCGGAAACTATTGACAATAGAGCAAAGTGAGTGTGCGTAGTTCCAGCGGAAGTGTCGTTTTTCTTAATTTCAGTTTAGCAGAAATTTAGTTTATGACGTCCTGTAATTGTGTATAATAATTGAATAGGCTCCGAAACTACTGGACCGATTTGAAAAATTCTTTCACCATCAGAATCCTACATTATCCCTGATGAACATATAGGCTATAGAATATTTTCTGAAAAAATAGGGTGTGTAGGGCCTAGGTCTTAGGCACCCACGCGTGTGCGCTGGATTGGAGAAGGTTCTTGAAGAAAACTCACGATTCACTTCAAGTCTAGACACTGATAACTGAGTAAAATACTATGAACTGGCGGTGGTTGTCTAACAAAGTAAGTCATTGTTCGTGAATATTTAAAACATTTCTTAAGCTTAGTGACTTTGATTACAATAATTATGATCTATTTAAATTAACTTAGACACTAAACATTTTCTTAATACTACATATCGTTAGCTAATTACATCGTTGTTCTCTTAATTTGTGGGGCGTCCTGCACATTCCTCCCGCCGTGCGTCGTCCGCCGCTGACGTCGCAGTCGTAGAGTCCGGTGCAGGATCGCTGCCGTCGCCCTCGATCGGCAACACGACGATCTTTTTCACAGGCCGTCGCAAAATTCCCCCTTTGGTGGTCACATCCACTGTGCGAACGACTCCGTCCGGTCCGGGGAATGTAGCGCAGATACGTCCTCTTATCCACACGTTCCGTGGAAGGTTACCGTCCATAATTAATACCAGGTCGTCAACCTTGGGTATTGTTCCTTTGGTGTGTGGTTCTCTGCGGTTCTGTAGTTCTGGTAGATACTCCTTCAGCCATCTTGCCCAGAATATGTCAGCCAGTCTCTGAGCTGCGCGCCAACTTGTTCGGAGGCGCAGATAGCTATCGTCGAACTCCCCTGGTGATGCAATTCGCCCTGGACCGCCCAAAATGAAGTGATTTGGTGTCAAGGCTTCTGGGTCTTCGATGTTTACCGACACATGTGTGAGCGGTCGGCTGTTCACTGTATGTTCGGCCTCAATCAGCAGTGTATTGAGGACTTCTTCGCTTGGATATCGCTCGTTCAGCGGCGAGTGCTGTCTTCACAGATCTCACCATCCGTTCCCAAGATCCTCCCATAAAGGGTGCACCAGGTGGGATGAATCGCCAGTCGATCACTTTCTTTGAGGCTTCCTCCGCTGTTGATGCGAAAATGGCTGCACGCAATTCTTTCTAGGCTCCGTGAAAGTTTGTCCCATTGTCAGACCACAGCTGTTTGGGGCATCCTCGGCGTGCTATCATACGTCGCAGTGCCATTATTGCTGAATCGGTATTTAGCGATGCCACAAGCTCTAGATGAATGGCTCGCGTCGTGAGGCACGTAAACAAGGCGACAAATCTTTTCTGATGACTCCGTCCTGCTGTAATGGTCAAAGGTCCGAAATAGTCCAACCCGGTGAAAGTGAATGGTCTTTGGTGGTGTGCTAAGCGACAGTAAGGGAGATTTCCTGTCATCGGCTGTGGTGGAGAAGCTGCTTTAATGCGACATTGTAAACACTTGCTGATTACGTTCTTGACGGTCGGTCGTAGACGGAGTACCCAATGCTGTTGACGGCATTCGTTAACCGTTGTCTCAACGCCTGCATGATGTAATTGGCGATGGACATGTTCGATCCACAATCGTATTGTGCGGTGGTCTCCATCCAGTACCATCGGTCTCTTCAGGCTCTCTGTTATGCCCACCGTAGCGGTTATTCGGCTCTTCAAGCGAATCTCTCCATCTGTGAGTTCTATGCACAATGTATGTAAGCGACTGTTTCGGGGTATGGCTCTTTCGTTTTTCAAAGCTTCTATCTCTTCTTGGAAAGATTGTTCTTGTGAAGCTCGCAGGATCAGACTCTCGGCGTTACGCAGAAATCAGCGGTGAGAGGAAGATGATTGTTCGTGATTTCTTGCCTCTCTTTCTTTTTGACTGGCAATGTCTGTTTGTTCGTTCTCCAATCAGGGTCGGTGCTATTGTTCTTTTTGGTTCTTTTGTAGTTGACATCCTGACATGATTGACGGCAGAGGTGCAGAAATTGCAGAACTCGTGCTGTTGCTCTCAGATATCTTTCCCATCGTGAGAATCTGTTGACATCTGGTATAGCTTCTTTGACTTCTCGTATTTGTCGATCACACTACAGATTTTTTCTTCTCCCGTGATTATGACAGGAATCTTCTCGTCGGCTGGCCACGTCTCTGGGGGGCCAAGAAGGAACTCTGGACCGTTAAACCAGCGATGATTTTGACTATAGTTTTCCGGCACATCTCTTGTAGCATCGTCTGCTGGGTTCATTTTGGTTGGGAGCCAGCGCCATTCGTTTGTAGAGCTATGTTCCTCGATTGCTGCGATGCGATGAGCGACGTATGGTTTGTAAGATCTGGACCCAGTTCTGATCCATGATAGCGTGGTTCTGCTGTCGGTCCAGAATGTAGTCGACTCTGGCGTCCGCTCGTGTTCTATTTTTACCGCTGATGCCATGCGTGCGCCAAGTACGGCTGCTTGTAGCTCCAGTCGTGGGATCGACATAAGTTTCAGTGGTGCTACCTTGGCTTTGGCTGTGACCAAGCAGACATTTACTCTTCCGTCCCTAGTGACCGTTCGCCAGTATATTGTTGTTGCATACGCAGATTCGCTTGCGTCCGTGAAGACATGTAGTTGCAGTGATTCTGTAGCGCTGAAGCCTGGGTATGTTCGTGGAATGGAGACGTGTTCCAATCTTCTGAGGTGAGTGAGCCATTTTCTCCAGCTTGAGGCTAAGTCACTGTCTAAGGTTTCATCCCATGCGGTCCCACGGCGCCAAACTTCTTGCAATATTTGTTTAGCTCTGATGGTTACTGGCGATACTAGTCCCAATGGGTCGAATAGGGACATTACTATTCTAAGAGCTTCTCTCTTAGTGGGTGTATCGTTCTGTAGGATGTTCTGAGGTATGCGTGCCAGATTCAAATTAAAGGCAAGCGAGTCTTCGTTTGGCTTCCATATCAATCCGAGAACTCGTTGTGTCTCGATGCTGTCTTCTAGCTTGATCGTCTCTTCGTCTGTCTTGGCAACTTCCCCTAGTGCTTCGAGAAGTGCTGTAGAGTTAGACGACCATTTCTTGAGTTCGAAGTGAGCTTTGTGTATGTCTCGTACGGCTTGTGAGACTTCCACAGCTTCTTCTAAAGTATCGAAACTGTTCAAATAGTCATCCATGTAATGCTTTCTTTTAATAGCTTCAACTGCTTTTGGGTGTTTATGTTGGAACCTTTCGGCGTTCGTGTTCTTTACATATATCGCCGTCGTGGGTGAGCAAGAAGCTCCGAAGATCAACGACTTCATGCGATATTGTTCTGGCGGCCGATCGTCTCTTCGATCTCCTCTCCATAGGTAACGGAGAGCGTCTCGGTCCTCTGGTCGAAGTTCCACTTGCAGGAACATCTCGGTGATGTCGGCAGTCACGGCGATTGAGTGTTGCCGAAAACGCATGATCACTCCCGGCAGCGGCTGTAGTAGATCGGGACCAGTGAGTAGTTGATCGTTCAGGGAAACTCCTCTGGTCTTGGCAGCAGCGTCGCAGACAATCCTCAATTTATCTGGTTTCATAGGATTGAAAACCGCGAAGTGGGGTAAGTACCAAGTTCGGTGCTTCGACGTTTCGGATGGAGCTGGTTCGGCGTATCCCTTTGATACTAGTGCTTCCATTTGTTCAGAGTACCTTTTCTTTAGTTCAGGATCTTTGTCTATTTTTTTTTCCACGCTGATAAGCCTGTTCAGAGCGCTGTCATAGTTTTCTGGCATCTTGACGTTTTCATCTCGCCATAGTAAAGCAGTTTGATATCTTCCTTCTTGAGTTCTCTTCGTGTGCTGCTGAAGGATGCGAAGTGCCTTTTCTTCTGGATCATTGAAAGGCTTCTTCGGGTTCACTTGCATGTTATCTATTGTGATGTATTCCTTTACCAGTTCATGTAGGTCATCATCTGTGCTGACATGTCTGATGAAGTTCACTCTGTGGCCAAGTGTTCGTGTGTGACTACCATGCAGAACCCACCCGAGTGGTGTTAGTGAGGCCACTGGTTGGTTCTTCTTTCCCGTTCTGATCTCTGTTGTGATGAGGAGATCCCAGTTGTCTTGGCCTATTAGAAGTCTGGGTCTTGCGTCTTCAGTTACTATGTTTTTGGCGATGTCTCGAAGGTGTTCGCAATCCCTGACTGCTTCTCTTGGAACCCTCTGAGCAGCTAACTCTAGCCGCTTCACTGTTCTTGCCCGCAGCTTGCGTTCGGATGTGTGAAGCCCTCTTACGAAAAAGTTCACACGTCGAGATGACACGTCGACTGTGGGTTCGCCGTCGAATGATGCTATCCGAAGTGGTTCGTAGGATCCTTCTGCCCCGATTTGATCGGCTAGGCTCTCGTCGATCAACGTTACTGTGGAGCCGTCATCTAGGAGTGCGTAGGTATCAACAGCTCCCGCCGGTCCAGAAAGGTGCACTGGTATTATTTTGAGAAATGATACTTTCGGTGTCCACGCTGAATGAACCTTCTCTTGTTCTTCTTTGGGGCAGTCGGTCTCTTCCTTTTTCTTGTTTGTTGCACTAGTTGCGTGTAGCATTCTATGATGGAAATGCACACAGTCATTTATTTCACATTTCTTCGGTTTGCAGCTGTGTTGCTTTGTTCGGAACTTGTGGCAGCGAAAACACAGGCGATGCTTCTTCGCGATATCCCATCTCGCATCAGTGGCTGCTTTTTTAAACTGATCGCATTCTACGATGTTGTGTCCCTGTCGTTCACATAAAACACACTTGAATTTGTTCGTTTCTTGTGTGGCGTTTACCCGTTGCTGGCGTCGCTGCGTGTTCTGATGTGTTTGTGCTGTTGCAGCGATGTTTTCGGGCAGCGCGTACGGGCTGCAGATCTCTGCTTCAATCTTGATGAATCGTGTAAACTTCAGAAGATCAGGCTCTGTTCTGGGCTGTGCTGCTGAGAACTGGTACCACTGTCTCTTCAGGGTCGGTGTGAGCTTCTCAACAATAGCCTTTGTGACTTCTGGATTGAAGAGATAATGTCCACAATTGAGAGCTTGCAGAGTCCCAACAATGTTCTCCACTTTAGTGGCGAAGATGCAGACATCACGCGGAGATTCGGTAAGGCGCGGCAGTGTTCGTAGACGTTCTATTTCTGCTATCGCAATTGAGTCTGGGCGTCCGAAGCGGAGTTCAAGTGTCTTCATGACTTCGTTGGGGTGTGCGTTTGCTATTAACAGACCCTGTACAGCTTCTTTTGCTATTCCTCGAAGGTTTCTCCTTAGTCTTGCCATGTTCTCCATTGTTGTGAGTCGATGCGCTGTCTCACAGTAGGCGGCACGGAATGTGAGCCAATCTTGATGGGCTCCATTGAAACAGGGTAGTTCGGTGTGCTTCATTGGCTGCTGGTACTGCGCGGTCTGCACAGCTTGCGTGATCGCAGCAGCAAGTTCTTTCATGTCCGTTCTCGGTTCTTGAACGGCCTGTGCGCTAGGCTGATGCACGACGTTGGCTGGTGGCGTAGGCGGCGGCACCCAGGGCATGGAAGTGGGCCCCGGATGATAGTTATGATGCGGCGCCGTAGTGTAGATCGGTTGCCATGATGAGTTCGTTGCCACGTGCGTCGGGTTCTGTGGCCAGGATGCGGCGGTGATCACTGGCGGTGTCGTCGGTCGTGGCTGCGCAGGCACGTAGTTCGATTGCCAGGATGCGGCGGTGATCACTGGCGGTAAGTTCATGTGTGGATGCGCGTGCACGGTGTTCTGCTGCCAGGCTGCTGCGGCAATCACTGGCGGCGGGATCGGGTGCGTCTGTTCGGCCGCGGAGTTCGTTTGCCAGGAGGCGGCGGTGCTCACTGGCAGCGGGTTCAAATGCGGCTGTGCAGTCGCGAAGTTCGGCTGCCAGGAGGCGGCGGAGCTCACTGGCAGCGGGTTCAGATGCACACAGGAAAGTGGCGATCTTATTGCGTCTGCTTGTAAGGCCATTGGCATTGAAGTGCCCTATCCGGAGGGCCTTCGGTTTAAACCTACACGCTAGATTGGACCTATCCATGAAGACGTTCGTATAAGCCAATGTAGTGGACTACATCAGTGAACTCGCGGTATATGGCACCGTGTTCAGTGATGTGAGAAGCCTTCAGGCGAGGGACATTTCCAGGGCTCTGGGGGAGTAAAAGGCTTTATAGAAAGCCATGTTAATGTTAATGGCTATATCAGGCGCATTAACTGATGGGGCAGCCTTTGGTGTAGCCTTAGGTGGGGGATTGAGCAACTGCCTGAGGGGCGGCTGCTCCGACGACTGTTGGCCGAGGGAAGGGAGGGCTGGCAACATCCATAACGGCCGGGATGACCGGGCAGGACTTTAAGGCCGCAGGGACCGGAGTGGTCGCTGGGGCCTGAGTAGGCGCGGGTCTCAGCGCCGGAAAGTGGGCCAGATGGTTCAGCGCGTTCCTTGGGCTGGGGCGCTGAGGGCATATGGCCACGGGGGTTGGGTTGTGGGGGCTTCTCTCTGCTGGCGAGCGTTTTTACGCTTTGCTAGCTTGGGAGCGGGGAACGACTTAGAGGCCTTGGGGCAACCGCGGTAGTTAGCGGGCCCTGCCCGCTGTGTGGGGCAGCACACAGCTGGGTGGGTCGGAGCGGTCTTTGGGGCGGGGACAGTCAGAGGTGCCGTGGTCTCCCAGGCACTTGACGCAGCGCGGTTTGCCGAAGCAATTGCGCTGCGAGTGGTCGTAGAGTGGCAATTATGGCATTGGCCAATAATGCCGCTACGCCGAGGCTTCTCAATCTTAAGACCATTCAAGGAGCAAATCTTGGTTATCTTAAAGATCGGGTGGTACTTATCGTCCGTGGGATCGCAGACTCTGAGCACCATATTACATGGTGCTCCACCACGGCGGTGCATGCGGTGAACCACAGCGACCGGGATACCTTGGCTTGCCTTCGTTGGAGTTCATGCAACTCCCTGTAGTTTTGGGGGAGGGGGGGTCTTGCACCTTAATCCCATTCTTGACTGCACAGGCGTGCGTGAAGCGGATTCACCGCTCATTACAAGCAGCCGAAACCTTCGTCCACTTCGCCGCTTCATGATGAAGAGGGCTGGCGGAGATCAGAGGCCGCTGTGGCGAGCGGCTTGATGAAATCGAGGTCAGTCAACCTAGAGTTGACCCTCCTCACCAAATCCCTGTTGAGATGGCCTTCTATGAGCTGCTGGACGAGGTCCAGAAGCATCTCGTCCACGTCCATTGTGAGAATAATGAGAGGGGACTAGATGGGGAACATGAACATTATTATTATTATTTTTATTTTTAACTTTCTCGGGTCCCTGTAGACCCGGTCCTTTGATAGGCGTACGAGGGGCCGAAGCCAACTCGCAGAGGCCCCGTTAGACATTTCAAATGGAATGGGGCACCAACCGACGATTATCCCTGTATGCACTATCAAAGTATACCCAAGGACAATCCCCGGTTGGAGCAGGACTATTGCAGAATATGGTAACAAAATATGAAACGCTATGGGTTTGGGTGGTTTAGTGGATTCGTTACCGTATACTATGAAAGATCTATTGGCCCCTGCCTGACCACTGAAAGTATACACGGCTTTTTAATGGCAGGGGGTGACTTGCACACTCAATAAATGGGCCTCCGAAAACGGTCGCTAGCACAAAGTGACGTAGCGCCAAGGAGGCAACATATCCTGAGGTGCTAGAGGAGTGGAGAGGTATACCACGGCTATCAGGACAATCCCGGAAGTACGGTCAAGATCCCTACCAGCATCTTACTGGATTATACATCCTTCTCCCGAGCACGTTTGCTCTTGCGAATCTCCACTCAGACCGGCCGATTAAGGCAAGAAAGAGGTGGAAGCTCTGTTCCTCGTCAGTGTTCACTCCAGCCAGCCAATAAAGGCAAGCCGGAGATGAAGAACAAGACTTCTCCCGGGAGATCAGGTCCATGGGGTCGCTACTGCCCAACAGTTCGCCACAAAACTGCCTTGCGGATTGTATCTCTCTTTGTCTGGCCCCTCACTCTAAGTATGAGTACCTAAGGTTCATTAGGGCGCGCAAGCCCCACCACGACTTCAACGTAGAGATACGGCGATGGGGTTATTATTATTATTCTCTTTATTTGTTATCCTTACATACTAATTTACATTTTTAAATATTTCTTAAAAACACATTATAAAAAAAAACAAAAAAAAAAAAAAAAAAAAAAAAACTATTATTATTATTATTATTATGTGCCTCAGGGGCATGGGTGGTAACCTAATAAGCCTAAAAACCTAACTCCCCGGGTGGTAGTTCCCGGGGATGTGTACCCTCACCCTGTCGGGTGAAGACAAAGTCCAATGATTTATTTCAACTAGACCAATAAAGGCACTTTTGAACGTCAAATTAAAATAAAATATTATAGTGACTCTAGTCGTCCAGGGAGGTGAGTACCTAATGTGAGCCCTAAGCTTGTAGTCCCACTGCCACTTTTATGGTGCAGCTGGTCTCTATGGATCTTGCGACCGACCGTAGAGGCTGAAAAAGAGCGGGGTTAAGCAGTTGGTCGCCACTAGGAGATCCCCCAAGGCCGCTGATCTAACGCCCTTCCGACTTTACCAAGCCCTAAAGGGGCTGGTCCACACCTACTTGAGATTTCCCACCAAGTGACCACGAGAAACGTGGATTTTCCCTGATGGGGCACAAGTTTTTTGAGCAATACTCAAAAAGAAACAGATAGCTTCGGCCGCCTTGAAAAAGACGGCATCGTGTCAGTGGTGTGCGGCGACTACAGATGACGTCACGGCGAGCGAGACGAAACGAGCTATGCGGGGTGAGTCACGGAGTGGCGGGGTGCGGCACGTCCGCCACGGTCGAGAGTGCTAATTCGCAAAATAGCACTATACTTAAACTAAAACACAGGCGGAAGTAGTGATAGGGACCCAACGTAAGTAGCCAATCATAATAATTCACGATCGCGCCCAAACCAAGCCAGCCTGTATGACATTAGGATGGCTCTAAAGCAGCTTAAAAACAAGACGTCAGGTGAGAACGGAATTACGGCCGGATTCCTGAAGGCGCGTAAAAATCGGTCCTTAAGGCCCTTCAGGAACTGTTAAATTCCGTCATACTCGAAGGCAAAACGTCACAGGCATGGAGCAGAGATGTGGTAGTACTCTCCTTTAAGAAGGGCGACATTGCCTTGCTTAATAGTTCCATCTCACTTTTGAGCCATGTCTACAAGCTGTTTTCCAGAATCATCACGAACCGTCCCGCGCTAAGGTTTGACGACTTCCAGCCGAAAAAGTCGGATTCCGAAAAGGCTTCAGCACCGTGAACCACATACCTACGCTGCGGAAAGGTTGTACAGAATACCGAAGAGTATAATCTACCCCTGTGCTTAGCGTGTGTGAAATACGAGAAGCCTTCGATTCGATCGAGACTTGGTCTGTGCTGCAGTCTCTCCAACGGCGCCAAATTCACTATCGGTACATCTAGGTGCTGAAATTTTTGTACTAAAACGCCACCATGTCAGGTCGACTTCAGGAGCAGTCCTCGAAACCTATCCTCCTGCAGCGGGGTGTGAGGCATGTTAACATTTGTGTTATCATGTAACACTAGCTGACCCGTGCGCATTCGTTGGGCGGTGTATCTTTCAGGTAATGTATAGCTTACTAGCTTTTGCCCGCGACTTCGTACGCGCATATTCCGTTTTTTCCCGTTCTCATGGGAATTTCTGGAAATCCTAACGCTCCCCTACACTCCCAAAGGAGCCTACATGCTAAATTTCAGCTTTCTACAACCAGTAGTTCCGCCTGTGCGTTGTCTGTCAGTTTGTCAGTAACAGAAGAATTTTATATATTAGGATGACACCCGCAAATCTGGCTCTATTGGTAAAAGAATTTCCAAAATCAGTTCAGTAGATCCAGAGATGACCCCCTACAACATCACAAACTCCAAACTACCTCTTTATAATATTAGGATAGGTATAGATTTCTGCGTTTTTTGTAGACTCGAGGATTTTACGCCTGGCAGCCAACCGGACCGCACGTGCTCCCTGCCGCTCTGCTACTCCGTAGTGCTCCGACGCTCCGTCACCTGACGGCAGCCGCGCCTCCGCTCGTAGTGGTGCTACGCCGCTACATCGGTTGATCGGCTACGAGTGTGTAAGTACTCGTAGTTGATCAAACGCTCGCGACTCCCTTGGGCTAAATCCACTTCGTAGTGTTCTCGCCCTCTACAGCATGGGCGCCCTTTTGAGCTCTCGGCTCCGTAAGAGCTGTCCCGAACCTGAGGTGGCGGCTGTTAATAGCTGACCACTAAAAGAAACCCAGGAGGTTCTGAAGACTTCCACGCCCCTCCAGAGCCCCACCCCTGCGCCCCCTCAGGGCCCCATTCCCGCGCCCCCTCAGGACCCCACCATAGTGCCACCTCAGGTACCTAAAGCCTTGCCCTCCCGGGGCCCCACCCGCGCGCCCCCTCAGGGCCCCATTCCCGCGCCCCCTCAGGACTCCACCCTAGTGCCACCTCAG
Organism: Lacanobia wlatinum; assembly: GCA_947578705.1. Classification (NCBI taxonomy): domain Eukaryota; kingdom Metazoa; phylum Arthropoda; class Insecta; order Lepidoptera; family Noctuidae; genus Lacanobia; species Lacanobia wlatinum. The sequence continues at coordinate 10,672,854 of OX388052.1, read as the reverse complement.
ATACCTAAAGCCTTGCCCTTCCGAGGCCCCACCCCCGCACCCCCTAAGGGCACCACCCTAGCGCCACCTCAGGTACCCAAATCCGCGCCCCCTCAAGGCGCCACTCTCGAGCCCCTTCAGGGTTCCATCCTCGCACCCCTTCAGGTAAACAAACCCTTACCTTACCAGGGCCTCACCCCTGCGCCCTCTCAGACCTCCGACCCCGCGCCCAGTCAGGGCCGCACCCTCTCAGGACCCCACCCTCATACTTCTTCACAGACCTCCAAACCCGCGCCCAGTCAGGGCCGCGCCTCCTCAAGGTTCCTTCCCCGAGTCCCCTCAGGGCCCCACCCCAGTACTTCTTCAGAGCCTAACCCCCGCCCAGCCCAAGGACCCCTCCAAGGTCTCGCCTCCCCCAAACGACATCGTTGCCTTCAGCGAGGTCCCCCCACGCCTCTCTCCATGGACTACGAGTCTGACCCGAAATGTCTCGCCTCTTCATCCTCGGACGGCTGTGTTTTCGTCCAGGGGAAGCGGAAGAGCTTCGCCGTGGAGTCAGCTCCCAAGGCAAAGAAGGCCGCCGTCTTGGCTGCCTCCAGCCCCGCCTCCCTCCCCTCCTCCCTCCCCTCCTCCGGTTCGCGCCCCTCTTCACCAGCTGGCAGCTCCCAGCAGGCAAGCCGCCCCCCCAGCCCCATGGCCTTCGCCACCTCGGCTGCCCCCTCCTGCAGGAAATTCCATTCTCTATTTTTCATCCAAGACAAAGCGAAGTGGAGCGAGATATTTTCAGCATGTAACGAGCGCCGAATACGCTACCATAATCCCCATGCGGTCCAACTGGGCATCAAAATCACAGTCGCCTCAGCGAGAGATTACAGGGAGTTGTACAAACTCCTGAAATCCCGGAACATCCCGTTTCACACCTTCGCCTTCCGGGAGGAGAAACAAGTCCGCGTGGTCGTGAAAAACGTCCCACACGAGATCCCCTGCCAAGAAATCCTTAGCGACCTTACGTAGCAAAAGATTCCGGTGGTCGAGGTCCACCGCATGTACCGTCGCGATGGAATACCATACAAAATGGTGCTAATAGTCTGCGACCCCACCGAGGGTTACCACCCCATCTTCCAGATCTGCAGTATCTGTGGCCTCTCAGGCTTGTCAATCGAAACTGCCCGCCAGAGCGGCATCGTTAGCCTATGCCAGCTCTACGGCCATTCACAGCAGAACTGTGTGCTGTGTGGTGAGACCGGACACCCGGCTATTTACCGAGGGTGCCCTAAGGCCCCCAAGCCGCCCGCCCCTAAACTGGCGAAGCGTGCAAACGCCCGCCAGAAGAGGGAATGCCCCACTCTATCAGGGAAACTCCGTACGGCTTTAAGCCCACAGCGGTCTAGCCCGTGGAACGCGCTGGACCACGAAGACCATTTTCCGGGGTTAAAACACATCTCCCCCGGCCACCCAGTCCACTTCGGCCACCCAGAGTACTTCGGCCACCCAGTCCACATCGGCCACCCAGTCCACTTCGGTCAACCAGTCCACTTTGGCCACCTTGCCAACGGCATCCCGGGCGCCTCTGCAACTTGCACCACCCCTCGCTGCTCATGAGGCAGCTACGGTAGAGGACGTCTTCACCGATTCCTTGGCCATCAACATCGTCCTCGTTGGGTATCGTGCGTTCATATCTCCCAGAGCCCTGGCAATGGACAGGGCTATCAAAGACTGCGGGGGCGACCTCGCTGAAGTGCTCCGAGAGTTCAATGACGTAGTTCAGAACCGTAAAGCCTACAAAGCCCACTTTAGAATATAGGTGGACAAAACTGAGACCCTCCAGATAAGGCTCGTCAATGTCACTACCAGCCTTGAGCGCCTGCTAGTCGCGATCACTGTTTCTTATCCCGTTTCTCGTTCTCTCCCTTATTTCTTTTATCTCTCCTTGCGCCTCGTGACTGTTACCCTGCCAGGAGGTAGGGTAACAGTGCTACGCGCTCACGGCGACGCCTCTACACCATTTAATCGGCTACGAGTGTGTAAACACTTGTAGTTGATTAAATCTCGCGTCTTTTGGCCCTTTTTAGGTTAAATACACATTCAGCGGTACTTGGGGGATACCTTACGGTGCCAACGAACCCAAGTGGTGTGGACCCGACACACCAGCCCAGCCCCTTCAGGGCTAGGCTAAGTCGGAAGGGCTTTGGTCCGCGGCCTTGGGGGAGCTCCTAGCCGCGGCCACTGTTCTAATCCCATTCCCTTTCAGCTGCACCCGGTGACGGTTGGGTATGTCTACCCCAGCGGCACCGGATCGGTCGAAAGACCCATAGGGCCCCGCTGCACATTAAGATTGGCAGCGGGTTATCAAGCTTAGGGCTCACTTCAGGTACTCACCTCCCTGTCTACACCCGACAGGGAGGGTACACATCCCCGGGCTCTCCCACCCGGGGAGTTAGGTTACTGGCCCTTCAGGCTTCAGACAGCTGTGTTACTGGTGAGTTTGTTTGGGCGTTTCTTCTCACTGGTGGTAACACTAGGAAACGCCTAGGGAAAGGGAGTTTTTGGGGTGCTGTCTGCTTGAGGAGCCGCGTCTTGCGTGACTCCTCAAGGCGTAGGTAGGAGCATAGTTTCCTCTTAGTTCCCTGCCCAGTAAAGTTTCCCCCTCTTCTAGTAGTCATGGCCTCTTCATCGGCTATGAAGGCCCTTCTGGCCGAGACCTCCCAATCCTACGGGATAGACGCTCTTCTGGCATTTTGCTTAAAGATCGTCAGGGAGGCAGACCCCCACCGCGCGGAGGAGTATCAGAATCAGTTTGTCTCTGTGCTCCAGGACCTCGACTCCAACGCTAGAGGTTGTCGTCGCCCCCGTTCCCGCTCTCGCTCGCCCCTTTCAGGGCCCTCCTCTGGTCCCATTCAGGGCCTCTCCGCCGAGCCCCTTTAGGGCTCCACTTCCAATAGTATCGCTGTCTTCAGCGATTTCCTGGACAGCCTTGTGTCCCCCTCCGGACGCTCCGTACTACTAACAGAGTACCTACCCCTCCCATCAAAGAGATGGACCTGAGCGACGAGTCTGAACCCGATGACTCTCAAGCCCCCGTGTTCTCCCCCACCCTTCCCTCATCTTGCTCCGACTTGTCGGCTGGATTTATCCCAGTCGGCAAAGGAAAGAGGAAGAAGAGAAGTTTCGCGGTTGAATCCGCTCCCAAAGCATGTAAGACAGCAAGCTCAGCTGTCACTCCTGCTGCCACTCCCTCTGCAGCCCCCCCTTCTCGCCCCACTTCACCAGCTGGTACCTCCCAGCAGGTGAACCGCCCCCCCAGCCCTATGGCAACTGCCACCCCGGCTGCCATACCCTTCTGGTGCAAGAGACCTACCTGAAGCTTCATCACCGGGATCCTAAAATTGCCAACTATCGTTTGGTTCGCAATGACAGAATCTGGTGTCATAAGGGAGGTACTCTCATATATTATAAACCGTCCCTCTGCATCTCTAAGGGTGGATACCATTCCTAACTGAGCTTGTCCCGACTATTAGGCAGTTCATGAAACGTCTTACGAAGCGCTTCATTGAATCTGCGGAAAAGCACCAGAATCCGTTAATCGCATCGGCTACCCGATACGCTCCCTCCAAGATCAGTAGGATGCGCCGGAAACGGCTTGCCCTCGTTGATCCTGACGATCCAATCAGGGTTCATACAAGAAAGCTGTAGGGAAACCAGCACTTCTAAAATACACAGAAACAGACCGCGTTCCGCTTACCGGCCTCGCCGTCTCGGCCCATCGCGACGCCCTGTCACTCTCCTCCCCGACTTTTGCCTAACGAGCCAGCCCGCGCCGCTGAGCCATTAGCTTTAAATCCCCTAAATAATAATGTCATGACCCAGCCTGTCCCTTGCTGCCCTCCCCATAACGACGCCGCTGAGCCGAGGTCCATATCCCACAGGGGGTGCCCTCAGTGAGCCGAGTTTTAGTTACTAAGTTTCGTAACCCTTCGTGGCTGGGGGCCTTAAATTCATTTGAGGCCTCCACAGGATAGTCCGGATAAGCAGTAACCAACCCTAGCGTGTTGAACTGCGATTGGCCAGTGATTATGTCGGTTGCGCGATGCTATTCGCTCGTATAAAATAATTAAAAAAAGGCTCTTTTCAGGGCCACAATATCATTCGTCTAAAATAAAACAAAGACGGTTTCTTTAACGGTGTTGTAAAGCAAAATCTTATGTACCTATGCTAACATCATGTACCAGTAAGACTATGTACATTTGACATTGGTAAGATGTGTATGTCACTACAATAAACATTTCAATTCACAGATTCGACTTCCAGGTGACGTCCAGGCCTCGGCGCCGGAGGAGGGGCGCACACAATGAGAGGAAGCGAAGCTACTGGCTCGAGCCGCGGGCCGCCGGCTAGTCGCCAGCCTTTTTTTGCTGAGGCCGCACGCAGTTGCTGCCAGCAAGATCGACTACCCCTAAAGGAAACTTACCAGTGAGTACTAGCACTAATATTATTGCTACTCACCCTCAAATGCAGCCCCCTATTCAGACGCGGCCGCGGCACCGAAGCCGCTGACCGAAACCAAGCGGCCCAGCTTCTCGCGACTGGCGGTGGAGCGGCTACCAAATTTTAGGGCCCTAGCTACCAATTTGGGCATACCACCCAACGCGTGTCGTTACGGTTCCGGCGTCCGCTTTTCGCCGTAATCGGAAGATGAATACAGGATATTCCCACGTTACCTAACGGCCCTAGAGCAGGACGAAGGCGTCAGGTGGTTTGCCGGGATACTGCGTACGGGGATCTTGCCTACAAGCCTGGAAGGAGGGGTGCGTCATTATGCTGCACAAGGCGGGGAAGAATATCCTGAAGCCAGAGAGCTATCGGGCGATCACCCTACTGCCCACCATCTCTAAGGTGTTCGAGTGGCTCCTGCTGCGACATCTCCAGCCCCACATCACCCCACGACCGGAACAGCCGGTCGATTCTGTAAACTTGTCGAAGTGAAGGCTTGGGCGAATTGAGTGGCCAAGTGAGCTGTCAGTGACGCTAGCGATGGACGAAACGTTACATTTCTAATCTTATCGACATCGACAATTGAGTTTATCAATTATCAAATTAATTAATTTGTTTTTAACGCTAATGCTAAAGCTATGGAAAATTTCACATAAGTCCGGCATTCTTTTTTAAACTTTAATTCTTCCATGATAGCTAAAAGGCAATTCAAACGAGTGAAGTGTTCCTTTCATCGTATTCCGCTGACTTTAAGGCAAGTGAGGTGAACTATCTAATTGTTCATGCCTAGAAAAAAATAAGGAGCGGTAGCAAAGCGAATTCGAGCCAATAATTAAAAAAGAAATTGCAAAGTGTTCTTGGCGTTCTTGTATTCTAATAAAAGTTTGCATTTCCGATAGATTTTTACGTACACTTATTAAGTTTTAAGAGAAATATTGCAATAAGTACTAACCTACTTATAAGATTTGCTTTAATGACTTCACCTAATGTATATTTTTTCTAGCTCATCTCGCTGGTGTCCGGCAACGGAAGCACAATTTATTGCCCTGGTCGAACTAATGGAGGCCGAAACAGAGATCGCCAGAGGGCACAAAAACACCGCCAATGCGCGCTTTAACACCCAACGGTTTTGGGAAGGGGTGGCGACCAAACTGAACGGTTTGGGCGCTGCTACTAAAAACAAAAAGAAGTGGATGAAGGTATGTTTTTATTTTTGGAATTTATGTAGATTCTTTCCGGCGACAGAGGCCATAATCTTAGTTCTCAATCACAAAATGAGTACCAAACACACTATTCCTTCTTTCTAACAGTATTGGACGGACCGGAAGGCGAACATTAAGAAAAAAGCTGCAGAACGCGCGGCAGCCAGGCGACGAACTGGTGGAGGGATTGAAGCGGTGCAGGTGCTGACAAACCTTGAAGATCGTGTACTTCAAATTATAGGCGGCGAAGGGTTCGCTGTTGGTGACAGTCACCTACGCGACGGTACCCTGTTACGGTAACCAAGTTAGTTTTGTCATGCAGTTATAAAGTATAAATTATACAGCTACTAGAATTCATGTCTAACTTAAAGTAAGTAAAAGACATTAGAACTATGCTTTATTAGTTTATTTTTACAGCAATCTTCTGGAGTCACCACCGCTACGCAGTCCACCACCAGTCCGTCTATATTAAGGCCGCAGACCAACAAATGTTAGTGCCTACTTTTTACAATACCTAGGTTGTCCTATTTTTACGCCACTGGATCTTGAATTGAAATTTTTTGATAATTTATTGCAGAATCAGCAGCAGCAACAAGACACCACGCTCCCACAAGGTGGTGATGGTGTCGTACCGTTCGCCTTTAAGGCTTTGTATGTAACTACTAACTATACTACTTATTTTTAAACATTTTTTTCTTTTCGGTTTACTAATATTGCAAAGTTGTTACAAAATTTTTAAATCTTTCAATTTATGATATATCTATTATTAACTCAAGCATTCACTATGTTGTAATTGATTAAAAATAAACTCAATTTATTCTGGTAATTTTAAGGAACCCGCAAGTCCTCTACCTGAGTCTCCCGCGCCTGAAGGAGTACAAGAGATTCCATTTCAAGTATGTATCGTATTAAAATTAAAATGTAAGTACAGTCCTATTTTGTAATTAATGTTGTCAGTCATGACATCGTTTTTCTTATTTAGATCTCACAATCTCCACGCCAACAAGAGCCTGCACTGGCTCCCACTTTATCCCAGCCCCGTGTCTCTACCTGTAAGTCTTATATTATTTCGTTTTAATCCGACTTCAAAAAAGGGGGTTCTCAATTCGGTTGTATATTTTTTATGTTTGTTACCTCATAACTCCGTCATTTATGAATCGATTTGAAAAATTCTTGTTTTATGTGAAAGGATATACTTACCGATTGGTCCCATTTAAATTGCATCAAAATAGTTGGGAACAAATTCCAACTACATATTTTATTTGGCTTGGTTCTCCAGTTTACGAAACGAATACGAAGAAACAACCAAAAACACCGACTTCCGAAATTAAAGTTATTATACTTGGTAGTTTTGAAAAAATTGGAAAAAAGTTTCTTGTATAATATAGGTCTTACAATACAACGGCCCTTTGTTATATGGTTTAGTATTTTAATATGCTTGTATCTATTTTAGATGCTGTTGGTGACCAAGGCCCTAGCCGCCAGCCGCCATCCCAAAGGAGGTCACAAATGACCTCCTTAGCTGAACATTTCATAAGGCTTGAGGAGAAGCGGTTGGCGCTAGATGAAAAGCAAGCCGAGACCAACCGTATTGCTGCTCTGGCATGGAGGGACATGGCGGCTGCAAGCCAGGTGGCATTTAAAGGAATTTGTAAATAGATCATAGTTTTTTTTTTACACAATTATTATATTTTTTATCTCCATCTTTGTTTTCTTCAATAACTTTCTATCCATATAACACTTTCGTTACTGAGTGACTGACAGACTGTATAGCCGAAACTACTGGTTGAAGAAAGCTGAAGTTCCTTGGGGAGTGTAGGGGAGCAGTAAGAGGGGATTTTCCGAAATTCCTACGGGAACGGGATCAAATTGGATATGCGCGGGTAAAAGCTATGTACCTTATATTATTGCGAACATACCTTTATGCAGGCTAACCCTTTTGCTGTATGATATCCCACATATTATTATTATCTACACTAATAAAGATTTCTGATAACGTTTATGTTCTGAAAGACCTGAAAAAGCGTTATCATGTTAAAGATATAATTAAATTCTAATTTGGTTTCCAAGTTTTGGTCTTGATTTTGATATTTTTGTTAGAAGGGTGCGTATGATAGTGTGCTGCGTGTGCTGTGTGAGTGTGTTAGGTAACTTCATATACATTTCTTGAATTCAATTTCCTAACATTCTAAAATATAACTTAGGACATTTTAGGTTTATTCTGAGAACTTTTCCACCCACACAAACACATTTTTCATATCAAAGGATGGTATGAAATCTAAGTAGTCGGTGGTGTTGTTCCGATCACAGTATGCATTCTTTTTGTTACTGTGCCCGGAAGTTCGGTGGTGTTGTTCCGATCACAGTATGCAATTTTTCCGCTATTGTGTTCGGGAAGTTGGTGGAGTTGAGCCGATCACAATATGCGTTTATTTTTTGAAGATGTTTGTGCTCGGAAAATTGGTGGTGTTATGCCGATCGCAACATTCTTCTTTATTCTTTATACATCCTTAATGATGTAAAGATTTAAAACTGTTGTAAGGGACGCAACGTGCATACGTTGCACATTGCATTGGTAGCCTGAGCCAGTAGGCTCTGTACCGCGGTTCGGAACTGTTGTGTATCCCATTATCAGTGACACATATAATATACGTTATACGGTGAACAGTTGTTTGATTTCATAGCCCACTACACAGAGCCTACTCCACACTGTTATACTGTTTATTGCTTAATAATAATAATAATAATAATAAACATTTATTTCAGACCAGGTCCATATTTTGTTAGTAACAATATACTTAAGAGCTAATGTTAGTATTGACAACACTAATTAAACTACGACATGAAGCCGCACCCATCTTTGCAGCATGGGGGACTCCCATCTATCTGCAAAAACACTCAGTATAGTGTTGCTCAGTATTGTCAGTTTAGTGTTAATTATAATTTGTTTATTGCTAGTCAGTGGCGATGGTGCCTAACTGTGCTCTTAAAAATATTTTCGGATTATTCTTGTTAGACAGCGGCAATTGCGCCTAACTGTACTCAACTTTGCATTTATTTTGCTTTATACTTGTTAGTCGGTGGCGATGGTGCCTAACCGTACTCATAATGGTATTTTGTCTTCTTAATTAAGTTATACTTGTAAGTCGGTGGCGAAGGTGCCCAACCGTACTCAAATTGGTTTATTCTTTTGATAGCCTTACACATGTTGGACAGCGACGGTTGCGCCTAGTTGTACTAGTAATATTTCTTGAATTTAGCTTGTTAGTCAGTGGCGCAGGTGCCTTACTGCACTCATGTTGGTTCTTTTTGTATTATAGGTCGGTTATGCGAGTGACTTAACTGTGCATATTGTTTTTCTATAGATGTTTTGTTAAGGAGTTATATTCTTGCGGTGTTTCATTCATGATTGTCTTTAGATCTAGTTTGTTGATGATGGACTTGGCAGATAATTTCCTTGCAGTCTAGTTATCCTAATCATTTCTGGGATGGTTGTGAAATCCTTGTTTTTGGATTTTAGATTTCCTTCTTTTTCAAGAAGATTTTTTTTCGGGGAGGGATGTAATGTAACGAGCGTTTTCGAACGTCACATCTCTAATCTTTTGTTTTTTTTTTGTCTATGCAAGCGTTATGGCGTCACTTTTACGACCCACATTACAATGAGAGAACGTTAATTTTTCATCTCGTCTAAATTGTAATTAAATCCTGTGAAATCTCGATTGTTTCGGGACAGATTGTTGCTCTGAATGTTTTGAGCAGGATATTCCGATTGATGCAATGAAGTAAGTAAGTTTTTATTTGCAAAAAAATGTGGTAAAAAGATGTTACATAAATTTTTGGTGCAAGACACATCGCGCCATACTATATGATAGCATGCAAATATATACATAAATTGTAGCTTTGTACGTCACCAAACAAAGTTCAACACTTAATCAATTATCTTAAGAACAAATTAATAATACTTTAATAAAACAACATCACCATGTAACTTAAAATAAGTAGGAAAAAAAAGGAAAACAATCCTACTAATATTTGTTTGTATGTTTGTGCCTCAATCAGGCAAAAATGGCTGAAGGGATTTAGATGAAATTTGGCACACATATAGTCCACATCCTGGAATCAAACATAGGCTACTTTTTATCCCGGTAAAAGGCATCGCTTAATAGAGACTGAGGAGGAAGTAAAAATCCAGCGCTTCTGCTGCCTTAGTACTTCAGATTCACAAGTACCAGGAGAACAGAAACATGTCGTAATATTTCCGAGGCTGAAATTGGGAGCGCTACAGATTCACAAGTACCAGGAGAACAGAACGATGTTAAAGTATTTTTGGGCTAGAATATTTTTTGTTTTTTTTAACCGTCGAACAGAAATATGTATGTTGAAGTTTTTCCGGGCTGGAATTGTAAACGCTATAGATTCATATGTGACAGGAGACCAGAAACATGTTGAAGAAGTATTGCTTTGGCTGAAATTATTATCGCTAAAGATTCACAAGTACCAGGAGACCATAAACCTGTCAAATTATTTTCGGCACTGGAATTGTAACCAGTTAGAATTCAAAAGTACCAGGAGACCAGAAAAATGTCGGAAGTATTTTCGGGGCTAGGATTGTGAATGCCAAAGATTCATAAGTACCAAGAGGCCAGCAACATGTCAAAATATTTCCGCGATATATATATGAGCGGTAAGGATTCAAAATTACCAAAACGACAGAAAAATATGGAAGTTTTTCCCGGGCAGGAATAGGGTATTTATTTTACTGAAAAAATCGAATTAGTCGGTCATATAGATTTCCAAAAAATATTGGACACGTATTTTTTCTTTTTTCACATAAACAAAAAATTACGAAGATACAGTACGTTGAAAACTCGCGTGACGTCACTACGATAGTACAATTTTACTAGCAACGTGACGTCACCAGCCCCCTCCCGAGTTTTGATGCGTTTTATCTTTGTCAATATTCATTGATTTACAAAAACAAAAAATACGTGGCCGTTATTTTTCAATACTCTGACGGACTAAATAAATTTGCAATTTATTGATGGTGGAAACTAGCCTATTATGAGCGCTAAAGATCCATTATGTACCAGGAGACCAGAAACATACAAAGTATTTCCAGGGTTGGAATTGCGAGCAGTTAGTAGGATTCTTAAGCACCAGGTGATCAGATACATGTAGAAATATTTTCGGGGCTGGAATAATGAGCGCTACAGATTCACAAGTACCAGGAAAACAGAACGATGTTAAAGGATTTTTGGGCTAGATTTTTTTTTGTTTTATTTTTTAACAGTCAAACAGAAATATGTGTGTCAATGTTTTTTTCCGGGCTGGAATAGTAAATGTCATAGTAACAAGTAACAGGAGACTAGAAACATGTGAAAGTATTTTTTGGCCGAAATTGTGAGCGCTAAAGATTCACATGTACCAGGAGACCATAAACATGTCGTAATATTTCCGGCGCTGGAATTGTGAGCGGCTAGGATTCAAAGGTACCAGGAGACCAAAAACATGTCAAAGTATTTCCGTGGCTAGGATTGTGTATGCTAAAGTTTTACAATTACCAGGAAGCCTGAAACATGTCAAAATATTTCCGCGCTAGATATATGAACGGTAAGGTTTTAAAATATTCAAAACAAAAGAAAAATGTGGAAGTTTTTCCCGGGCAGGAATTATGAGCGCTAAAGATTCATTATGTATTAGGAGACCAGAAACATGTAGAAGTATTTTCGGGGCTGGAATAATGAGCGCTACAGATTCACAAGTACCAGAATACCAGATTTTTTTTAATGTTTCCGGCGCTGGAATTTTGAGTAGTTAGGATTCAAAAGTGAAGAAGGAAAACAGAAACATATAGCGGTTCTTTCCAGGCTGTAATTATGAGCGTTAAAGATTCACAAATACCAGGATACCAGAAACATGTCGAAGTATTTCCGAAGCTGGAATTGTGAGTGGTTAGCATTTAAAAATACTAGGAGAACCGAAATATATCGAAGTTTTTTCTGGGCTGGAGTTATGAGCGCTAAAGATTCACAAGTACCAGAAACATGTCGAAGTAGTTCCGGGGCTTTTCAGCCTTTTACGGACAGTAAAAATGCGAGGTGCGTGACTTCATCATCACTTCTCCTCAACGTAACCTCAAGCTCTCGAGCAGCGAGTCATACAGCCAGCCAGTACCCACGGCTTCTACGGGTATCATGACCACCAGCATGCAGCAGCCGCGCATTCCTGGTCAGCATCCTCAGCCTCTATCATCCTCATCAGCGGCAAGTACACTGCACCTTCGGCCAGTCACATGAAAAGCCATGAAGAGTCTCTCCTGGTCGACGCCAGCAGTCTCACTGAGGCACCGCAGACAGTTCCGACTCACCGAGAACTCTGCGACTTCCGTTTCCAACTCACTGGAACCAACCTTCCACTGGCCTGGCAAGCATCTTAGGATGTATGGACGACTCATCCACTATCGACCTCCGGTCTCCGGAGGTGCACTCCCCTCCGGAGACCGGAGGTCAAGAAAACCCAACGGAGCAAATCTACATCGCAAAAAAAAGAACCGCGACGCCATCTATCCAACTAGCAGCAAACTACTAAGTTGAAATGCTGCATCGCGCAAGCAGAGTTTACCGTGCGATTTGAACATGTTATACATCAGCCCGAATATCAACTATCGGGCAGATGCCCGCCAGACACAACACCCGTCTGGTCGGAGGATCCTCCTTTAGAATGGTTTGCGGGACCTTTACTCTCTGTTCCGCTTACCTCCAAAAAAAACTCACAAACTGCCAGAATAAAAAATCATGAAGATAAATTTCCGAGAATGAGAATATGGGACAAAGAAGTTGCGCGCCACCTCTAAAGTCTACGCAGACGAAGTCGCGGGCGAGGTGCTAGTAAAGTAATAAAAATAACAGGGATAAAAATTTGTAAAACACGAACACGAAAGACCAACAGAGTGAAAGCTCACAATGCATTTCTAAAATGGTAGGAATCCGAAGAGTATTTTTTTAGAAATTCGTTGACGCTGTAAAAATTTTCTTGAATTAGCCATTTCTGTAAGAACATGCAAAATTTACGATAGGGTAAGTCAACTATCCTCTTAGGAAGCGAGTTATAAATTAATGGTGCTATATAGGCAGTTGTGTCTGAACAACTCTATTCTGGGTACCGGTAATTCTAAATACGAATTAACCATTCATACTTTACGTTTATTTGTGTTATTGAAGTGAAAACTTCTTTAGCGGCGTTGAGCACTTTTTCTGTAATGGGTATAAAATCTTAAACTCGCGTCAGGACACGTGACCTGATCGAAAAAGCGTAAGACGGACTCGCGTCAGGGTCACGTGATGCTGATCGAAAAAGCGTAAGACGGACTCGCGTCAGGGTCACGTGATGCTGATCGAAAAAGCGTAAGATCGAGGGGAAGGGAGAGGAACTAGTATCTCCCACTCTTTCTACCGTGCCTGAGTGTGCTGCTCCGCTTAGGCGGCACAGGGCGCTTGCGCGAATGTCCGTCTGTGTTTATGTACAGCGTGCCACGCGTATCCAAGGATACGAAATTACGGAATTACGAAATTATGGATGAAAGTTGATTTTTCTAAGAGATAAAAATTAATGTAATATATAAATAAATAACGATATAATATTATGAATAATAACATGTAAATTGTCATATTTGTGTACGATAGCGCAATAAATAAACATTGTATTCTACCTCATAAATGATAGTATTTTTGTACTTATAATTAAACACAACGTTAATACTAAAGTTTTCACTTCTGCCGGCACTCCCGGAGTGCTACCGGTGTTTTTTTTTATTTTGGAAGAGTTTCATGTTGCATTTAACAAATTTTGCTATTTCAAAGATGCTAGGAGCGGTTAAAAGGTTCGCAGATTTAAAAACAGGTCGGCAAGAATCAGTCCACCGCATGTTGAATATTGCACGTTAGCATTTCTTTTGGGCTATTAGTACTCTCGATAGCTCTGCTGTGTACCTATCCCCATACAACTATACCATACCGTATTGTTGAACACACATACGCGTGGTAAACCAATAATGCGGTACGTTGAGAAGTTGTTTCTTTGACCTTCTTTAACGCGAATACAAACTTATTAATTTTTTTACAAATATTATGAATGTGTTCTTTCCACGTGAGATGTTCGTCAATTATAATGCCTAAAAATTTAGTATTGTTAATCTGTTCTACTGGTTGATTATTAAAAGTTATATCAAAATTTACGTGTCTACTGTTTTGCGTTTTGAAATTAATTACTTTTGTTTTTTTTCCAAATTTATTTTTAACTTATTTTTATCTAACCATGACATGATGTCTTTTAGCGTGTTATTTATTTCCGCATTAAGAAGACTTTTATTTTTGCAGCCTATAATTATTGTTGTATCATCTGCAAATAAAACGCTATCATGTTTGCATATTGCTTGTGGTAGATCATTTATATAAATGAGGAATAGAAGGGGGCCCAAAATGCTGCCTTGTGGTACGAAGAATTTACCGTAATTCGTGGTAAGAAACCATTCTTCTAGATGGAATGTCTTTATCAAATCATATCGGAAAATTTACGCATAAGTTCATATTTTCAGGTTTAGTTGTTTTTAAAACAACACCCACAACCCCTAAATGGAGTCGCGTGGCGATTACCCGATGATTTTGTAAAGAGAGTTTTTTTCATTGTAAAATTATCCTAATTATTGTGTTTGTTACAGCCAGCATTATCAATTCTCGGTTGGCGTTTTCGACTTTTAGTTTCAAATTCTTGGGTTTTCTTTCATTCAAAGGAGTTTTGTCATTTTTATTGGATTATCAAGACATGAACGGAGACGTGCTGTCTTGCCAATGTCCCCATTGGCAAGACAGCACGTCTCCGTTCATGCCTGCTTTAATAATTCCTGTGGTTAACTTGTTAATTTATTTTTAAAGCAAACTATCTGGTAGGAAATTCAAACCACAAACAAACCACCAACAAACCACCAACCAACCAACCATAAACAAGTTGCAATAATATCCAAATAATATCACAATAATAACTGATCTTTAGAATCCATATTTTAAATTAATCTTAATAAGACTTCAATTGTTTGAAGCTACTGGCCTATAAATAGAGAAAAGACAAAAGAGTTTCAATTGTTTTATTTCTTTCTATTTAGCTACCCACCGGCAGATTAAAGGTTCAACTCTCTTCCGTTAGATTCTTTCCGGCTTATTTTATTGTATAGGTCTCCAAGGCGCCCAAAAAACATTATTAATTTAATTTAATTTATTAGGAGAACACACCTTCATTTCTCATTTCATTTTGTTAGTCTACCCCACCAGAGAAGACAAAATACATATTTTTCTATTTTTATTATTACAGTATACATATGCATTTCTGTGACCCAAACACAAACGGGTTACGTAAATACATACATTTTTAGTAGGGGGTACACTTTTGGAAGTCAAACTAGAAAATTAAAAAAATAAAGTTTTTCAAACTGTGTTGTGTGACATATCAAATGAAAGTGTTTACTGTGAGGGTTTTGATTATATATTTTTTTCATAATTTTAAAATAAAAAGTTTAGAAGTTATTTAAGTAATTAGACTAATTAGACCAAAAATTACCATTTCCCATAATTTTAGGCTCAGTAGTTTCGGAGATAAGTGTTATCTCCGAAACTACAGAGTATGCAATACTAATGCAGATAATAGTTCTATACCTAAAGAATACAGGAAAACCTATTAGAAGTCTGTAGTGTATAAATAACATGTTTGTACCAGCCGCAATCGACTGGAACGGGGGTGTGTTTGGGGTAGGTCTATCCTTCTTCTATTTCTTCAATGTGAACTGTGACCACCCAACTGCGTCCAGCCGCGCTGTCGTCCTGTACCTGTATACTGAGGTTCCTGTACCACACGTGTAACCTTCTTTCTTGCTATTCGTACTTGCTGTCTTCGGGGTAGATTGGGGTTAGGGATGTTTGCTTACCAGGGATAAATGAAGATGCAAAATTGACTGTTAACACAGCAGCTAGCGGTTTAAGGGAAACTTTTCCCGACTATTTTTACTATATTTAGTTAAAAGTTCAACATTTTTCTTGCCAATGAAGACAAAATTCTATTTTTATCTGTTTACTAACGTTCTATGTTACTTTACCGTAACGAGGCCCATAAATCGCTGTTTCAATTTTTATTTTAACTGTGAGTTCAACTATAACTGGCACACATTTTTGGCTATATCTAGGTCTATTTTATGTCTGGATAGGGGTTGATGCACCTCTCTGTAAAGCCCCCAAAATTGCCCGTAGAATGGGGTGAAAATCAACCCTTCAACCCTGTCCACTGAGGGGCTGTTTGCATTTAACTACCGAATCTATATTCTACTAGTGGACGTCACGCGGTTTCACCCGCGTAGTTCCCGTTCCCGTAGGAATACGTGGATAATATATAGCCTATGTTACTCCCTGATAATGTAGCTATCCAATGCTGAAAGAATTTTTCAAATCGGTCCAGTAGTTTCGGAGCCTATTCAATTCAAACAAACAAACAAATCTTTCCTCTTTATTATATTAGTGTAGATATATACTACTAATATACAACGTGTTGATTTGCATCCTAGTCAAATTCAAGGACGTAATAATGCTAATGATTCTCGACCCAAATCGACAGTAAAATGGGTAGGTATTTTTTTTTTTTTTTTTTTACGCAAATCCGTAAGTGTAAACCAGCCGCGGCCCGTCTGTTACTAGCCTTATAATCGCGCTTTCACACACAAACAAACGCAAACAATACATACACAACGCATACGCAACGATCATTCGATAAATTCGTAGGTAATCAATCGCACCCCAATCACGGTACGGGGATTCTCCCGCGCAAGCTCCTAGCCACGCCCCCGGCCCCCGCGGCCCCGGAACTAACAGTGTGTTTGATGTCGCCGAAGCGTGCGCGCGTTTGCGAATTGTGCAAGATGACGGACAATTATTCAAATTCGAGATGGTGGAGATGGTCCGCCTGTATGCCATCAGTGGAGACAGCCTACGTGGAGCCAACCGGATATTCACGGAAATGTTTCCCGATCGGGAACCCCCATCACAGAGCGTCATGCTGGCTGCTACGCAGGGACTGTGGGATCATCGGCAGTTTGACGTTCCCCGGCATGCTCATGCTCGCGGCAGCGTAGGCCTGACTGTCGCCTTGCAGGAAGATATCCTGGAATACTTCCAGCGAGACCCACGGGCAAGCACGCGGGAGGCTGGTCAACACTTAGGAGTGCACCACACCACAGTGTGGCGCCTACTGAAACGTGAACTTCAACACCCGTTCCACTACCGCAAGGCACAACCTCTACTTCCAGCAGGATGGCGCTCCCTCTTACTATGGTCGGCAAGTACGCGAGTACTTGACCGAAAAGTTGGTGACCACTCGATCGGTCGCGGAAGACCTGTGGCCTGGCCTCCGCGTTCTCCAGACCTGACGCCTGTAGACTTTTATTTGTGGGAAGACATTAAAAGGTTAGTTTACACGGAGGAAGTGACAAGTGTAACAGAATTACATGCAAGGATCATTAGTGCTTTCGACACTTTAAAAACGAATGTGTTAGTGTTACGTAAGCTGAAGGAAAACCAGCTACGTTGTGCTCGATTGTGCGAAGAGTGTGATGGTGGCAACTTTGAACAATACCTCCGGGTAACTTAAGTAGGTAATTTATTTATTTGTACATTTTGTAAATACGTTGTAAGCTTAATCAATTTTATTAGTGTAAATAAGTTGATTTCAAATTTTATTTTTAACTACGCCAATAATACCTAAGAGTCGAAAATATCACCACGTACTTTCACTTAACTAGCACGTCTTTCCATTTCCATCAAACGTAGAAAACATTTTTAGACTTAGTAGATCGCTACACTAACTAAGGCATTCTTGCCGGTCCTAAGCCCGTTAAGTAGGAAGGAAATCCACAAATAAAAACAAAATCACTACGAAAAGCAAAACTAACATTTTATTAATCATCTGATAACAGGTCAGTGAACTTTTCTTTGGCGCACTAGTATTATTGTCATTAGTAAGATTTCCGTATTCCAATGATGCTCAAAGATGAGTTAATTATCAAGCAAAATTTATGACAATAATGTAAGTGATTTTCGAAATAAAATTAGGTAAAATTATTGCTACCGGTCATTGTTCGGTCGCGCTCGCGCGCGCTTGCATTTCGTAGGTAAGACGTCGACACTCACGCACACAGCTGCATTGTCGCTGTGTGCGTAGTCGGTGATTCTGTTTTATTTGTATTGAATTAAGGGCTTAATTCTGAAATACTGTTAAATTTCAACAACAAAAAAAAGCAGCGCTTATTAGTTATTGCCCGCTACCGTACTTTCGATTGATTATTTATGTCTTTTATGACAACCTCCTGAAATTTGACGAGGATGCAAAACAACACGTTGTATAGCTGAAGATTTTGTTTGTTTGTTTGCTTGAACGCGCTAATCTCAGGAACTGCTGGTCCGATTTGAAAAATTCTTTCAGTGTTAGATAGCCCATTTATCGAGGAAGGCTATAGGCTATAAATCATCACGCTAAGGCCAAAAAGAGCGGAGCAGTAATGAAAATTGTGACGCAGACGAAGTTGCGCGGGTCAGCTAGTTTATCTATGCGTGTGAACTTTACTACTATTTAGGGTTGACTTCCCGAAATACTAGGCCTTAAGGACTGTTGGGCTATATGTCTTACGGTAGGTGCATCATCCCTCTATCCAGATACACAACTTTCAAAGCCACCCCTCTAAGAGTGGAAGCACTATAAGGTCAGAAACCCGGAAAGGGAATAAATCTGTTTTATATTTTTAACCGACTTCAAAAAAAAAAGGAGGTTCTCAGTTCGACCTGTATATTTTTATGTATGTATGTATGTTTGTCCGCGATTATCTCGAGTTTAGCTGAACCGATTTTGATGCGGTTTTCAGAAAAGTATTTGCTACATTCTGGAGAAGGTTTTAGTATGCAATAAATCGATATCCCGTGTCGATAGATCCGTTATTAAGCGATATATTAGTTCAACTCGACAGGTTTTGATGATGCGGTTTCAATATGTCAGGTTCTACTCAACTGATTTTGATGCGGTATTAAGTCATGTATTACTAATATCCTGGGGAAAGTTTTAGTGTTATAATAATCAACTTTCCACCCTTGATGTTTCCACCGAAATCTGTTGTGAAGTAGCTACGATTTGTTATGCGCAGAGAGTTGTTTGTAATTTATTTATTACACGCAATATCTATTCTACAGATATATTCTATGGAGGAGCTCGTGACTAAATAATAACAGCCACACGGGTCGATCTTCAAGGTTAAGCAACGCTTGCTAAGGTTGGTCTGCGGATGGGTGACCATCTTAACATACTGAGTTTTCACCGTGCCTCGGAAAGTACGTTAAACTGACTGCCAAAGATCTTCAAATGACAGCTGGGAAGCTGTCATTTGAAGATCTTTGGCCGTCGTAACGTAACGGATTGTCAGAAGCCAGTAAATCTGAGTCCAGTCTTGCCAAGAAGTACCGTGTTACCCCGTTAATGGGTTGTGGAGGTCTGGTAGACAGCCGCTCCACGCTCACTCCAATATAAATCCGGTCTATCATCACCTAGAGACCGAGAAGCCGCACCTGTTTTTCCTAACGGAGACGAAAATATCAACCCCGTTGGACGTGGCGTACAACAGCGTACAACTACCCAGGTACTCTTGACCATAAGTTCAAGAAGCAATCTGAGGTCTGTGTGTACGTCCGCGATGAAATCTGTAGTCGTCGTCTCCGTTGCTTTGAGAAATCGGTTTTTTCTGTCATATGGCTACTTGTGGACACTGGCGTGGAGAAATGTCTTTACATCGGCGTCTACCGATCGCAAAACGGTGACCAGGAGATAACAGCGCTATTTAATTTCCCCGTGGAGTCGACTGACGTAGCCCAGCACCCTACAGCAAAGCTCATTTTTCTGCGGAACTTCAGCGCCCACCATAAAGAGTGGTTGTTCCCTTACCATAAAACTGTTCATGCTGGGTAAGAGGCGCGCAAGTTTGCATTAACGCTAGATCTAACCCAGGTGATGAATGTGGCAACGCGAGTACCGGATGTTGACACCCATGCCCCATACTTACCCAATTGCTTGAACCTTCTGCTGACAACTGATCTGGGCAGTCATTCATTGTCGATCTCAGCCCCGCTGGAAACGTCGCACCACTGCCTAGTGAAAAGCGTATTGACCTGCTCTCCTCCGGATGGGAGCCCTAGAGACACGAGACGTGTATGGCGATACGAGTCAGCAGATTGGGATGAGATGCGGCACTTTTGCGTCTTATCCATGGCGGCAAGTGTGCTTCTCCTCGGGTGACCCCTCGTGCTGTACTAACGTGATTGCGGACTTGATTCGGCAGGGGATGGAGTACTTTATTCCATTATTCGACATCCCGCTCGGTCACAAATCATGGCTTTGGTATAATGCAGAATGCGCCCATGCTGAGTCCCAAAAATTGTCCGCCTACCAAGCTTGGATCAAGGCCCGCGATCGAAAGGTTAGAAGCACGTAGGTATGGTTTGCGCGAAGAAAAGAGTTTATAATTCTGCCACCAAGTTTTGGTGCTTTCAACCCTCATTTATTTAAAGTCAAAGTGAGCAGGCTCCTTCTGGGTAGCTTACCGCTCCATCGTAGACTTTGCCTCTATCATCTCTGACCTAGACTCTCTAGTCTAGGTCTTGACTCTTCAAGAGCGAAGCCATCGCAAATTAAAAAAAAAAACTGGTATTCAGCTGAATCAGGTTTGACTGGAAGCCAACCCCAATTTAGTTGGGAAAAGGTTAGGCAGATGATGATGATGACGCAGTACATATTCTATCTAATGCGAAAGCACATTTCTCATCCTGGTCATTTCGGATAAGGCTCTGTTTTCGTGAGGCGGATAATTTAGTAACTTCTTGGAGTCAATATCACAAAAAGCCATGCCTTGTGGAGATTTTACTCGACTCAAGGCAGCATAACATTGGCCTTTTGCAAAAATTTTAGGCCCGAGGTCGATTACCGCGGAACTTATTGTACACCCTTGGAACTTGTGTACCCTCACAACCCAACTCAGTATGAATGGCGAAATTCGCGTACTCCTATTAATGGATCATCAAAATATAATATCAAAATGGCATTCATTCTCCTTTGCGCGACACTTCCTTAAAGCATCTTTCGTTTTTCTACCTAGGCCCATAGGCACACGGTATAATACTAGGTATGTTAAATTCATGATAACAAATTGATAACTACTAGTAGTAGCCCAAAACTTATCACTAAAAACCCTACGACTAAAATAAATGGAGAACCTAACTATGAACAAAATCACTAAAAATTATGAGATAAAAAAAAAAAAAAACAAAAATAATAGCTTAAATTCTTTTTTTTTTAAAAAGGGAACCGCCTTCAAAAAACCAACCCACTGAAAAGCACTAAATAATTTTTATATATGCCCCACCCCTATCCTTATCCAGTCTCTATCTCGTCTCTATACCTATCCCGTTAAGCAAATTTCTGCCAAAAAGTAATAAATACCTAATATTAAGAAAAATTATAATTATCTGGGTATTCACTTAGTTTTTGAAGTCGGTGCCAAACCCAAACTTTAGGACAACGAAGAACGCTGTACTTGCATAAAAAAGACATAGTTTACTCATTAATTTAGTTTTTGCACTACTGTTTAAATAAAATCAAAATTTGATTGAGTTTGTTGACAGTTTCATACAGCAACTTTTATCAAAATACTATCGGCATCGCTCGGGTTTTATTTTTGCCTGCTCTTTTTTTCAAACGTAGCCGACGTTATATCTTAATTTCTTTTATTACCAACAAACTTACCAATAAAATAAAAAATCAATATAAGTTTATTTATTCATTTAAACTTCATGTAAGTACAATAGTGTAAAATAGGTGGACTTAATGCAACGAGGCCCTCTCTATCAGTCAACCTTTGGGTTAAAAAGAAATACACTGTGGTAGATGAACAGCAAATCAACAGAAACATAAAAAACGTGAGTTCATAAACGAACATTTATTTACATTATTCGGTCGGACTATGACAATGCGGCGCGGCGCGGCGCGCACTGCGGCGGCGGCGTGTCGGTCGCGTCTGTGGGGGAACCGTATGGCTAAATTGTATTTTTTTGATAAAATTATGATATCTTTTGAATGTTCGATTTGAGTAATTAAAAAAATAAGTGAATTAAATTACGATTTATTTTGATAAAACTGATAACTAGGTGCGAATAACGTGGTCTGTTTTGTCGTATCTATTAATTGTAAAGGCTTTACAGCGGTAATTATTTTAGAGACATTTGTCCAGTGTGGCTTCTATAAACGAAACCGTTATTTTAGGCATTTAAAAAGTATTAACTGTGTTAGTATACATAACATAACAATTTAAAAGTAAAAAATATCACCCCTAACCAGGCTCTCAAAGTTTATGAGTATTAATAGACAATCAACTTGTCTATAACTGTCGTCATTATTCCATAGAAAATGACCTAAAACTAAGTGCATTTGTAATCTTTTAGTAAAGGTACTTAATATTATGTCATGGTGTACGGGACAGGCAACTACAGAACCCTGCACTGCGCCTGTCCCGAATTCCCGACATGCACTTGGTTTTATTCAACAATCATCGTCGTATTTCCAGTT
Source organism: Lacanobia wlatinum (assembly GCA_947578705.1). Taxonomy (NCBI): domain Eukaryota; kingdom Metazoa; phylum Arthropoda; class Insecta; order Lepidoptera; family Noctuidae; genus Lacanobia; species Lacanobia wlatinum. The sequence goes on along the minus strand of OX388052.1, from coordinate 10,650,493 downwards.
TACAAAATAAACCGTGATAAAAACGTTATCAATTAAACACCTAAAACTTTCACATGAATCACAGAATCTGAAGTTTTTGAGTTAATGAAAATGCTACAAAATTATTTAGCAGAGCTGAACTATGAAATAGGCTTAAAATTTATTTAATTAATTTAAACTTACTTTGTTTTATTTGAAATCTTTTTAGGAGACTATAAAGTAGTATAAGCAGAAACAAAAAGTAGGTACACTGCATACTCGAAACTCAAGGTCAAACTGTTGACAGTGGTGGTGGTGGTCAACTGTTAACTGGTAACAGTTTGACCTTGAGTTTCGAGTATCTTTATATAGATCGTAAGCAGAAAAGACGAACTTGCTTTACAAAATTATTTTTATCTGACCTATATTGTTTTACTTCTGTTTACCTACATTCGTATAAATAATGAGACCAGTAAATAAAAATATGCGTAACGGCTGATTTTAGTTTAGATGGATACATAATCTATCTAAACTAAAATCAGCCGTGTGATCGCCATACTCTTTCAGTATTCAGTATTTATCTTGTGTAGTCGTAGGCAAAAAAGCCGGCTTGGCGCGCTTGTCTGCGTCCTCGCGTAATCTTTGTCTTTGATAATAGTTTTGAGGTAGCGCAGCGCGTGCGGTAAGGAAATATTTGTGTGTGCGGTGCAGATATGAATGTGTGGCTCAGATGCTCAAGGTTATTGGGCCTACTATGCACCTTATTAACATAGTACCTATCTAAAATAAAAGGAAACCCATTAAATTCCACATTGCGTGTGAAGTGGACACTCGATATCGCTCCTGTTTTGTTCTAGACGCGGGTATTATTCTAAGCCATGGAAATAGAGATATTAATATTTTTTCTATAAGAACCATTGAAAGAAAAAAAGAGGAAAATTGTTTATTCCACCCAAATAGACGCACATTCATTAGTTCGTTAAACTAAGGTTAAAAACTGGTACTGCCTGTGTCAGGGACGGGCATTATAAAATAAAGTCTTTATTGTCGCGGTCACATCATAGACAAACCATGGACAACAAAATAAAAAAAGAAAGACACTGACATGTGTGGCCGCATAGACATATAAAAAGTATGGACTGGAAATACCTACAAAAAAAGGTGCATGCATACCTACAATTCAAAGTGGCGCATAAAATGGCTGCCAATGCTAGGGTTGTACCAATCAGGGAATACATGGGGAATACAGTGTTACTATAACGATACTATAAAAAGTATCGATACTAATACTACAATCTAGTATTACGAGTCTTACTAGACATCACGTTTGAATCAAAAGTATAATTTATATTCTTACAATCTATTGTAACAAAACAATGAGAAGAGGCTTACTCCTTTCTGTTAATGACAGTTAATGTAGATTTTTTTGCACAAATTTTAAAAACACTTTTACTTGCATCACTTTTGCGCTTTCGCTTATTTTATATCTGGTCTGTAGCTTCTGGTAGGTATGTGGACTAGGTTTGCCAGATACAGTAATTTCATTTCCGGGACAATTCGAGGGATACTAATTTGGTGTGTACGAAAATAGATAGCGTCTTTGTAAATTGCATTTCTAGTAATATTTTACAAACGTACCAATACACCTATTTCAAAAACGAACTTACCAGCTTCCATTGCTCATACAATGCAGATTATTTTTAAAATATTAAATCATAACCATAAATTGTGCATCGCACCTCGCTTTTACTTACTCATTAAATAAAACTTCGGTTATAATCAACATAAGTGTTTTATTTATTCAATAAACATTTGGTATGACACTTTACACTTCATTGCACTTTAATTTTTAAACAAATGCTTCTTTCGTTAATCCCGGTTCCCAATTTACATGCTGGTACCATTTGCTCAAAGTTCTTGTGTGAGTAAGCACGTATTGTAAGTTCGCCTTATATAATTATAGGCGGGGATAAAAATGCAACGTTAATGCGAACTTCGGATTTCTTCAGAGTATCCTTTCGGTGAAGCGCTTATTTTTTTCTGTTTATTGACATATTTTTCAGTCTTAATTTTTCCAGTTTGTGCAACCTGAAAAAGAGAAAAAAACTACTTCAATCCTTAGGTTATATCGAAAACGCTGCTTTGTACCCGTAGTTTAAACCTGTCTGTAGAACCTCTACAGAACAGAGAGGTTAATCCTTCATTTTTAGGAAACCTATAAAAAGGTTAATATTTTTATCAATAAATCATTTGGTTCGAGTTGTTACAATACGTAATTAAAAAATTAAAACAAAATATAACAAAATGATGTCTTATTTCCGGATCTTGTATAACCAATCATCATAAAAGTCTGGGGAACGATTTCTCAGTGCTGTGAACAGCGAGCCGGACCTAACAAGGTCACTCGAACCGATTAGAACACGTATTATACCGATGTTGTATCAGCGCAGCGAAGGAACTAGTATCGGAAAATATTACGGCAACGGTACTACACTATTCCATCATTTCCATCATGACATATTATTGTAAACAAATGACTGAAACTATGAAATTAAAAAAAGGTCTGTTGGACGAGAATAAGCCCAAATATGAAAACTACAACAATAAATACGTGGTAGCTTAGCATTTTTTTCATCGAAAATGTATTACTATGTGTAATATTGCATGAAAACCGGTTACTAACCTGTGCAAAGACAATTCATGTTGATTTTCCTTCTTTCTTGCACCACACTCCATAATACAACGCACAGGCATCTTGAATGGCTGTTTTCCATCATATACGTGCAATTTGAAAGATAAAATGCTCGTAATTTTCTCACAAATCACAATAAATACAAAAGTAAACACTCATCTGACAGCAGAACTACCACGAGACTTGGCGCATAAAATGGCGAAAACGGCACTTACCTACAACTGTCACAACGTCACAAGAAAATGTTGCCATTATGAGCAACAACTGAAATACTGTTGTCTCTTTTATCAAATACGATTACCACATTAGAAAGAATGAAACAAAATGATATTTCACAATCTGTTTCGTATTTCACCCATATTTGTATAAGCAAAGGTAGATATAAATTGTCGCGGCGCCTCCATATATTTTCTATCTCTGTGTGGCCGTGACAGCGACTGTCAGTGATAGATGTGACAGTTCCTGACACAAACAAAACAAACCATAAAAACAAAGAATCAACAAACAAAGACTTAATTTAATTAAACCTAAAACAACAAAGTTACATATGATAACTTAAGCTGTGCGTCGCATCTGAGCAGGAATAGGTGGTTGCTCGGCCAAATGCCGTGATTCTGGACGAACCAAACTCATCGACGCCGGTTTGCAGAAACCACCGTTGTCGAGTGAAGCCATTGATGTATACAAAACCCAAGATACACACCCAGCGTCCGCATAAGATCGTGCGCTAACAACAATATTGTGCTCTCATTTCAAACAGTCTCGCGTCCAAAGACTACAACTCGCGTCGCTCGCGCCACTGCACGCTTGTCAAAAATGCCGAAGTGTTCATTGAGAAATTGTAAAAATAATACGTCAAGAACGTTAAAAAAGGATGGGATATCGTATTTTCGGTAAGTAAAAGAGTTTATTGATTTGTTCTTGTGGTTTTTATGGCTTTATTTATGTACCAGACGGGCGTGATCGGCTGGAACGGGGGTGTGTTCGGGGTAGGTCTATCCTTCTTCTATTTCCTTCGACGTGAACTGCGACCACCCAACTGCGTCCAGCCGCGCTGACGTCCTGTACCGATGTACGAAGGTCTCTGTACCACATGTGTACCATTCTTCTTTCTTGGGATTCGAACTTGTTGTCTTCGGGAATGATTGGGGTTAGGGATGTTTGCTTACCAGGGAATTAATGAAGACCCAAAATTGATTGTTTGACACTGCAGCTAGCGGTTTAAGGAATGAAATTCGCGACTATGTACTTTCTATTTAAAAGTTCTAAATTTCTTCTTGCCAATGACTCCGAATCTATGTTTTTTGTCTATTTACTAACATACTATGTTACTTTACCGTAACGAGGCCCAAAAACCACTAACTGTTTTAGTTTATTTTTAACTATTGGTTTAACTTTGACTAGAGTACATTCCTGGCTATATCTAGGCTTATTCTAGGTCTGGATAGGGGTTGATGCACCTGTCTGTAAAGCCCCCGAAATTCCCCGTCGAACAGGGTGGAAATCAACCCTACCCACTAAGGGGTTTGTTGCATTTATCTATCGAAACTATCTACAAGTTTGAACTTGTTAACTATTAAGGGTTGACTTCCTGAAAAGCTGTGCCCTTAGGGCTGTTGGGCTATATGTCTTATGGTAGGTGCATCATCCCTGTATCCAGATACACATCTTACAAAGCCACCCCTCTAAGGGTGGAAGGACTATGAGGTCAGAAGCCCGGAAGGGGAAAAAGTCGGTGTTTTTACATTTTCCTAATTTGTGGCTTTATGCCTTAACTGACCATATAGATGTATACATATTTGGTTAGGGCTTATTACCAGCTCTCCAATGCCTATATTTTAAAGCCTAAATATCTAGATTTTCTGTATGTTTAGTAAAGGGAGGTCTTTGTGGATGGTTGTTTGTCAGTCCACCCTACTACCTTTTGAGTAGCTGTCCTGTGTGGTGTATGTAAAGTGTGCGATACCTATGTACCTCCTTTACCTTTAACTTTAACCGGATACCTATTTTAAGGGTTTACCAGGAATGTGTAGGGGAGTGTGTAACCCTACCTAACTATATTCAGCTAAATAAGTTCCCCAAGACGTCTCATGCGCCTGGGGAAAACGACAATATATTATGAATTTAATTTTTTCTCAAACAATAATAAGTATCTAAACTATAACTTATCCTTTGTTTTACATAAGCTCGTATGTATGCAAGTTATATATTACTATTGACGCTACCGTCGCGAACAATCTATAACGCTATAATGTTATATTGATTTAATTTGTGTCAAAACTTCACTCAATGTGGCAACGGTCCAAGTATAATACGGCAAATTTCAATGGCCGCTTTGTCAGTGTAAGAACGATGCATCACAGCCTCCTTTTATTTTAGTCGCATAATACAAATGACCTTATTCAATGGAGACTGTGCTTATTCAATGGAGTCGTTTTTTTGAAGTGAAAACTTCTTTAGCGGCGTTGAGCACTTTTTCTGTAATGGGTATAAAATCTTAAACTCGCGTCAGGACACGTGACCTGATCGAAAAAGCGTAAGACGGATGGAGAGTAGACAGCTATCCCCTCTACGGCGCGGCGAAAATGTATGCCTGGGCCTACTGTTTCGTTTAGGCAGCGCAGGGCGCTTGCGCGAATGTCCGTGTATGTTACAGCGTGCCACGCGCATCCATGGATGGTGACAGCTGATGGCTCGACCGTCTGTGTAGTGATCACATTGTTGTGTATTCGTAAAATTCGTGAATGTAAAGTGCTTAAAATATGGAAATTGAACAAAGTGCATCTATTAATGATAAAAGTGATTTAGAAATAGCGAAAGAAAATGAGTGAGTACTTTATAAATATACTAGATGAAAATTTAATAAGTTTTAATTTTTAATTAATATAATTTTATTATTCAGGTTAGGTTAGGTTTAATTAATTTTCATTTATTCATTAATATAATTTTATAATTAAGGTTAGGTTTCGATCGAGTCTATCGTAGTGCTTAACGGGTGTAAACAGACCCTTCACGAAGCCGTCAACCAAGCATTCTGTACATGAAACTAAGTAACACTGCGCAAAAATAATTGCTGGGAAACGGAATTTTTTTTTGGACTTTAAAAATAATCAGATTTTTGTAGCGGGTAATGGTTTGCGCGCAACCGGCTGTTCGAATGTGTGCGTTGTGCCTACACGAGTACACGGACACGGCACACTACACACACGCACCCGACCGGCTCGAGCCGCGCCGCGCGGCGCGAGCCGGTCGGGTTGTTGGCGCGGCCCGCGCCACGCCACTCGCGGCCGCTCCGGCCTTGTAGATAGTCACGTTAAAATACCAACGCTGCTCAGCGTACCTACTTACCTAGCAAAAAGTATTACGTAAATTAAATTCGATTCGATTCAACTACTTACACGAAAAGATAAAAGTGTCTATCGCTTTGTTGTCATCTAACCTAGTTGATCTAGCATCGGTCGCCTCTACACGTAAAAACAGACGCACGCTCTACTCTAGTCAGTGTAGTGCCTCGAATGGCCTCGATCGTATTTCCGTAGGCCATACCGCAACAGTTAAACATGTACTTACGAATTCCTGCGATGAATACTGATGACCAGCAACAGCATCGTTCGAAAACGAGACCAATCAGCTAAAACACATTTGCTCACAAACACAATGTACTTACAATAGCAACACTCTTCTACATAACACCTCTCTAACGTAATCACTAGGTATCACATAACACGAAACGCCCAAAGGGGATTGTCCAACTTCTATGGGACTTTGGCCACTCATAAACAAACAGTTCATGTAATAATAGGTGATTGATTTGATAGCTCATATCAGTAAGAATGAGGATATAAACCTAGTTTTGTATCAAGGTGTATATTTAGATATATTTTTTTACATTTAATTGAAACAGGTTATATTATGAAATAAAACTTGTTTTCATAAAATTATATTTTTATTCAGATTCATATGTAATTAGAACATGATCAAGGATCTGGGCAGGTGGATTAATATGTTCCTGATACCTTGCCCAACTTAAAAACTAAATAATGGTCATAATATGTGCACAGCAACCTACTGTTCTACGACCCACCATACAGTTGCAGCAATATTGTTTTATTGCTGCCCTCCCTTCAGTGTTATTTTCATATAATACATAAACGAAATATGTTTTTCTACTTATATGTCTGCTCTGTATTTTCCCACGCAATAAACTGCAGTTGACTGAAGGAAGCGGGAAACCTTCCAGTAGGTTGCTGGCAGTATTTCTGCACAGCTCAATGGTATAGGAACCATCGCCTCTTATGTGTTCTCCATAGTAAGAACGTGCTTGTTTCAGTTGATACGTTCCACATGCAATTAATATTAAATCATTATATTCCAGCCTCAGAAAGGATACATTATGTATGTTTACATTTATTGAGAGGAAATCTGTTCGCCGTCTATTTAAATTATTTTGATTCACAAAATCAGCAGGAGAATTATTTATATGCATGTTTTGATTTATTATTTCCAGTATTTGCCCTGCATCCTCTCTGTCTCTGATTCTTTGGTGAAACCTATTTATCAGAGATGCTGCTATGCGAAAGTCTGTCATAGCATGTCTTGATGCACGGTTAAAAAATTCGTGCCTAAGCAATTTAAATGACTGTTTAAATATACCATTAACCCCTTCAACCACCCACCTGCACACCGTGACAGCTCTCGACTTATTAGCAGCAAGGATTGACAGTTGGGTTTCACCTTGTTGTAAGGATGCAGGCATATGGATAGAATAATTACACTCTCTCAGTAATGGCACAGAATCTCTAAAACCCCTATCTAGAATAAACACATCACTTGCTTGGAAATATCTCCTTAGAGGTTTTGTTTCTTCATTAAATTCATTTATCATTATATTAGCATCTGATGTTGTAGCTGGATAGGGGCCCAATACATCTATAATGTATCCATCACAACAAACCATAAGTAAAGGCTTCATCAAGTTCCTATACTTGTGCAAAGAATATGTATCTTTTTGGTACATATTAGATGATTTTTGTACATATAAATATGTTTCATCACTTAAAATAATTGGTTGCCTATTTTCACCTCCAAATAAACCATAAGTATTTATAAATTCCTTTCAGCGATTTGTGTTCTGCTTATATTATTGATCCCTAAGTTATTTGGGACAAATACTCTCTGTATTATATCTCGAGCTTGACCCATTAACCTCATAAGGGTAGTGCGAGGTATATTTAAAAGTGTTGAGATCCTTTGATCACTGTCACCCGTCCGCAATTTAATTAGATAGGCAGCAAGCGCTAATTTATTTTGGCGAATGTTTTGCATTTCTGGCAATTCTAAATAGAGTTATCCAAATTGCTCTTTGCTCAACCCAACCCAATAATGAAAAAGTTCATCTGTCATAGTTTCTGTATTAGAAAAATCAAGGATTAACTGTCGCTCATTTACAAACGTTGCAAAATCTTGAATATGTTCTGCATTAAAACTATGAATGGGTGACTGGATATCAGCTCGAACTTCCCAATTATTACTATATAAATGCAATGAGCAAATCCTACAGTTTTGTGGGACATAGAATTTGTAATCTACAAATAACTTTACCCTTAGCCATTTAGGAACAGCTAACCTTTGAGTAGAGTGGCAATCAGGATAGAAACAGAACCTTTGAGTCCCTGATGCTCTGGTATACAAAGGCAAGTTGATTGTTGTTCCATCGGGATGTCGTTCAGCCTCAGTGGAACGGACAGCAGCTCGATCTACTCGTTGCCAGCAGGTATGACAGATTTGATCGGATCCATGTAACTATAACAAAATAAATAAATATCAAAATTAATGCTAACATTTCATACTATGATCAATAATTAATATTGCTGTGGGAAGAGAAGGGCCCCAGAGTGCCAATATCAAGCTTGTATAGTTTATGTTCCAGTTTCCCGCTTTATTGCAAATATGCTTAAATTGCAGTTTATAAGTACTCTCAATAATTATATAAAATACTTACTTGACGAGGAGCAATCTGTTCCATCACAATATTCCTAATATGAGATTCCCTTTCTGTCTCAGTATGAAGCCTGTGAGATCTTGTCCGTAACAAAGAGCATCCACAGTATACACAGATACTTCGACGATGACCACTGCTAGTTGTTGGTTCATTTATTATTTGCGTCCTCGAATGATGAAGAGCCGTAGTCCAGCAAGGATGACAAACTAAACTACCTATCATCTTCAATCTAAACAAACCAAAAAATAGACATTGTTAGTGTTATCTATTAGTGTTTGATTTTTATTCAAAATCATTTAGATTTAATGGTAATAAAAACTTACCAAACGAGGAGCAACCCAGTGTTGTATAATTAACCGCACATCCATTAGAACGAGACTGTGTCTCCTTCTTTGAAGTAAATCGCTTCCACAATTCAAACATCGCTGCGTTGTCACTTCATTCGTCATCAGATCATCGTGGGGTAACACGGGATCCATGTCCACATTTAAGCCGGGGTTATCATTAGAGCGAGCTTCGGTGTCAGTAGGTGTGCCAGGTTCATCGTAAATACAAGGTTCGGGATCCATAGAAGTGCCGGGGTCGTCAAGAAGGAAAGAATCGGAATCCATTTTAAAAAACCAAAGTAGTCGCTATAAAACTCACGAAAATAACACTCACGATGCAAAGAAACAAAGCGAATGACAACTGTCATTTAGACAAATTGACACAACATTAATTAAGCATCGTGTTGCCAAATAAAAAAAATATATAAATCGATTGATTTAAAATCGATCAAAATGTTATCAGTTCTCCAGAAATAATGGATTAAATGTTTGTTTATAATTTTTTACGTCGTAAATCATTTACTTGCCTTTTTACTATGTGATTTAATGAAAACTATGTTAAATTATGTGGAAAGATTGCACTGTTTTTAAATCGAATTGAATTTGTTGTAGTTTGGAGTTTTGGTTTAGCAACACTGAAACCAAATTCAAAGCTGGTTCATGCGTAGCATCAAATAAGATCCTAAATAAATATGTTTTTTGCAGTGCTAATTGATACAAAGTTATTGGCATCAGATATTTACTAAAATAGAATAAAAAATATTGGTAAATTATTTTTTTCTAGAGCATCGTGTTTAAAAATGGCCCATTCCGGACATTTCCCTTTGCGCAATAAAAATACACATGCACACTCGATGGTGCATGAAACGGAACTAAATAAATCTAATAATTCTTAAAAATAATGTTGAATTTCTTTGTCGGAAACTTCGTTGGGTTCCGAGGCGGCGGCATCTTTGAACTTCGACAAAGACGCTCGCCGCCGCGCGCCGCCGACTCGCCACCAGTCAAATTTTCTCATTCGATTTTGAACTTAACCTTCAACATTTTATGGTTTAAAATCATTTAAAGAAATTTTTAAATGTTTCCAATCAACTTTGAACCTAATGCTTTAGGGATAAAGCTGACAAATCTATTAAATAAATTGCCACCCGCCGCGCGCCGGCGCAGCGCCGCGAAACCTAGTCCTCTGGCTATCTTCATCGTCCTTAAGATTGTGATAGAACCGTGGTCTTTGGGGGATTCGCACCGTGCTAACTACGAAGGCAATTTACGTGCTATTTACAAACGTTGCGTACCTGTAGGTATGTTAGTGTAGCTAAAATTCCGTATTTCCTTGCAATTTTATTGATTGACGCATAATGACAAGAGATTCTAAAATCAATAAGACAGTGTTGTCTTTGAGTTTGCAGCTTTCTTAGTATCTAGTAGCTATTAAAAGTACTTGTGAAGGCTTTTAAGATGCAAGCACAATCATGATAATAAAATAAAAAAGGAAATCGTTCAATCGCAATAAGTACCTTCCGAGTATTAAATTGCTAAACATTTTCACTAAGGCGTTTGTTGTTTGGTAAAATAAAGTTCAGTTTATTTAAATCTGCTTTAAAAATAATTTGATTACAAGTATTTACAAGTAAGTTAAAAAGCACGAGTGTTATTGGTATAGGAAACCGATAAATTCTCAGCTAATTCTGTAGTAAGATCGAATGTGACGTTCCTGCTTACGTGCTTACTAAGCGCCTGTGAAAAGATGTATTGCACACATTTTTATGTGCGACAGATTACTTCCACACTTTTAATTACAAATTCTTTAGGCAGGATTCAATGATAACATAACATCCTGTAATCCCCGAAGGCTCAGGCAGGGGTGCACCGAATAGTACACCCACATTTCGCAAGTTATGTTTTAAGTCTTTTTATTCATTTATTTACTTCATTTATTTTTGTAATCACTGGGGTTACAAAAATAAATTGACATTTTTACTTGAATCTGCAAGAAGTTAAGACTTTAGTTTTTAAATGAATGAATTAAACTTGCGGTATCACAACAATCCGCAGTCTAAACTTATGTGTGTAATATCGTAGAACAAAATAACCCAAAATCAACGTTTATAATCGTTTATATCGTTTAAAAGACACCTGAAATCAAAATTTTTAATGCAAACAAATAAAATGTCCTTTATCGATCAGCTGAGTGCGCGCCGCCGTGCGCGGGGTTGTAACCAGTTGTAACGGCCCAATCACGACCTTACCGCGGTGAGCGGCGGCGGCGTGCGGGGCGGCGAGCGATAAGAACAAATGTATGAAAATGTTTGAAGCACGCCACGAGTCGCCGCTCATAGCGAAAACGCGCGCGGTTTTGTCGGAGCGAATCTCAGCAGCGGCGCGCGGTGCGGGGAGCGGCGAGATCAAAAGTACAAGCGAATGAGCGCGACGCCACGAAACAGAGCGGCGCGGATAGCGGTGTAGGTGTGACGGACTCGGCGGCGAACTCATATACAAAAATATTAAGACCCTTTTGGATTTGATGTGCTGTTTTAAATATACGTCTATGTGCTGCAGAATATAATAAAATGTTTTCACACTCATTCTTGTGTATTCATAAAACTTGTCCGGATATTTGCTGTAATCTTCGTATAGGTCACGAAATTCGCCATTTGAATATCGATCTTTATTGAATTCGTGCACTCCTTCTCTCATATTAAGAATATCTTGTTTTAAAAATATACTGCTTTCTAAACACAGAAGGGATAATTTTGATAACGCCATAATTTTGAGCACGTTCCGACTACCTAAATACGTCCACCTCGCCCGCTGCCGCTAGCCGCTACTGAGGGTACGTGGCGTGTAAAACGCACCGCTTGCCGCCGCCGCGCCGCCTGCCGCGCCGCTCGCCGCTAAGACCGAAGTCGTGAATGGGCCGTAACACGGCCGCTCGCATTCATTTATGCGTTGAACTCGAATGACTCGAGGTCACGCGCACAGCGGGCACAGCTGATACCGCGCGCGTGTGTGCGTGGAACGAGCTCGCGGCTATGTCAGTGTGGGTGAGCGCTTGGGCATGCATTGCATTTCTGTAACTTCAAATGCGTAATTTGTTAAGAAAATTTAAAAATTTTGGTAATGTTTGTTTGGAAGAAAATTTTGTGTTAACGCTTAGCATTCGATTTTGCAAAAAAGTTGAAAAAAAAATGGACACTTTGACCTTCAATATCTCCAGAACCTGTGGTTTCCCAGGTATTGTCCAGAAGAAAAAAATGATCCCAATGATGGGCAGAATATGTGGTTTTCGTTTTCGTTAAGGGTCTTTTTACACCCTTTAGATACATATGAACTTACATAGTATAAATGTAATATTTGTAATATGTTTATACTTTATAGCATTAACCTATATTTTCATAACATCACAATAAGCACATGTGCGGTGTAGGTTTACCAAACAAATAATTTCGAATGAAAATAAATGAAATAAAATGATAATAAATAATCTCCGTTTTTCAGAGAAAGAAAAGAAAAAAAAAAAGAACGGAATCGAGAATACCAAAGGGCATGGCGTCAGCGTAAAAAAGATTTGAAGAAAAAAGATTTGAAGAAAAAAGATTCGAAGGAGGAAAAAGAAAAAAAAAGAAAAAGACATTGTGAGAATCAAAGAGCATATTATCATCGTACAAAAGGTTTAAAGAAAAATGACGAAAATGTAGAAGAATTGTTCCAAAAGCAATTAGATGATTTGCAAATGTAATTTGATTTCATATTTTAAATATTGTAATATATGCTCAACGTTAATAATCAAGTTTTCACTTCTGCCGGCACTCCCGGAGTGCAATTTTTTTTATTGTGTTAAGTTTTTTTTATTAATAAGTTTATTTACTTTTTTGTGTTAAGGGTTTAACAAATATAGTTTTTAATCGAATTCCAAAAAGAGAAGAGGTTGCAAATTCGTCGATTTTTTTGAATAATCGTAAATATTATATCGATTAATAAGGCGACAACCTATGGGTTCGCGGCATGCTAATGACAGAAATGTCGCTCTAGCGCAACACGTCACATTGAAAACTAAAAAATTCTTCATTTCTCGTCGGTAGTCCTCCCTGATGATGAAGAATGTTGTTTTCTATTTTTGTAGGTAACTACCTTTTGCCCGCGCATATCCCATTTTTTCCCGTTCCCGTGGGAATTTCGGGAAATCTCTTGGTGCTCCCCTACACTCCTCAAGGAACGTACACGCCAAATGTCAGCTTTCCACGACCAGTAGTTTCGGCTGTGCGCTGTCTGTCAGGTCACTCAATCACTCAATTAGTCAGTAATGGAAGAATTTTATATATGAGGAGGATATAATTTCTAATTTTTATATTTTAGTTTTCCTCGTGACCCAAAACGATGCGGAGAATGGACATCATTTGTCAGCCAACAAAGGCGCGAACCTTTTTTCAAGCCGAATAAATCAAGCGTTGTTTGTTCAAATCATTTTTTGGACGAAGATATATATGTCAGTGAAAAAGGCATAAAACTTCTTTTTAAGACGGCTATTCCTAGTGTGGTAAGTTACTTTCGTTAGTCAGAAAACTGAATTTGTCAAGTAGTGTCGTACCTTCATTCAATTTTTTTTTTGTAATCCTACTAATTATAAATATTTTTACAGGATATGAAACCACAGGAACTAAAAATTGTAAGTAACTTTCTTGAACAGACGGAACCTTAGTGCCGCTAGATCATAATAAATCAATATTATTTGGTATGCTAGTAGATATTTATCATTTTGATGTTGCTTGAAATACCGGATAATTGACTGGGGTTCTCGTACGAGTTCATTTTTTTTTTCATTGTTAATGTAATGTGTAATTGAGTAGTACACATGTACTACCCAAAAAACATATTTACGCTCAGTTAAAAGTATAATTATGTGTTGAGAGCATACTTTAACAAACTCTTAAAATAATTACCTAATGTCTACGAAAAAAAATATAAATTAAAAATATTCGTCTCCATTCCATGCCTTGTCCTACCGGCTAACTTCGGTCTTTAAATTTTATCGCTTTTTGTACACGGCTTTGTAAAAACAACTTTTAAGCAATCCGCGTAAGGATGAATTTGCAAAAAATGTTAATAGTATACCTACTTGTGAGTGTTTGGTGACAGTTTCGACTCTTCGAGTGTTACATTTTGTTCATCTTGAGTTATTTTTGTAAATTTCAATGATAAGAACTATGAATTAATATTTAGTAAATTCAACTTCTAAACGCTGAAAAGGCAATACAGTTTGCATTGAACAATTTTGTTGTGTGGCCAGATTTACTTCTTGTAATTAAATAACCAGATAAGTACCTACCTCGACATTTTCTCACGGGACTATGTTCGCTTGCGATCGAGGAGCTCGTGGCTACAGAATACGAGCCGCACGGATCTGTAAGGTTAAGCAACGCTTGCTAAGGTTGGTCTGTGGATGGGTGACCATCGTAACATACCGAGTTTCTTCCGTGCCTCGGAAGTCGCTGGTCTCGGCTGTTATTTGTAGATTTTTGGCAGTCGCCACGGATTGTCAGAAGCCAGTAAATCTGACACCAGTCTTGCCAAGAACTGCCGTATTACCCAGGTAATGTGTTGTGGAGGTTTGGTAGGCAGCCGCTCCGCGTAAACTACTGATATTCAGCTGAATCCGGTTTGGCTTGGAGCCGACCTCAATATAGGTGAGAAAAGGCTAGGCAGGTGATGATGTTCCCTTGCGGTAATATTCGAATTTCACGTGGGCGAAGCCGATGGCAGAAGCTAGTATTAAAATAAAATAGCATTAGTATTAATGGTACTAATGTAGCTACCAGATGCGATGCCCTCGCTCAATAGTAGAGTAACATGAAAAAAAAAGGTAACTGCCCGGCCTTCATTTAGTCTCGCACCAACCAAGGTCGCGGTAGCACGTCACCGGCGCGCGCGTAATCCCTGTGTTTATACAACAAGAATTTGCGATAAGAAAATACCTTCCTGTTGTTCCTGAAAAGGAAGAATCCTTCGACCAGACGGGTGTTGTGTCGGGTGGACAATTGCCCGATGGTGATTGTCGAGCGGTTGTATATGCTCAAATCAGTCGCAGAATCTATACTAATATATAAAGCTGAAGAGTTTTTTTGTTTGTTTGTTTGCTTGAACGCGCTAATCTCAGGAACTACTGGTCCGATTTGAAAAATTCTTTCAGTGTTGGATAGCCCATTTATCGAGGAAGGCTATAGGCTATACGGGAATGGGAAATTCCTACGGGAACGGAAAAAAACGGGATATGCGCGTACGAAGTCGCGGGCAAAAGCTAGTACTTAATATATAAGGCTGAAGAATTTGTTTGTTTGTTTCCTTGAACGCGCTAATCTCAGGAACTCCCGGTCCGATTTCAAAAATTCTTTCAGTGTTAGATAGCCCATTTATCGAGGAAGGCTATAGGTTATATACCATCACGCTAAGACCAATAGGAGCGGAGCAGTAATGAAAATTGTGAAGCAGACGAAGTTGCGCGGGTCAGCTAGTACTAATATATAAAGATGGAGTTTGTTTTTTTGCTTGAACGCGCTAATCTCAGGAACTACTGGTTCGATTTGAAAAATTCTTTTAGTGTTAGATAGCCTATTTATCGTGGAAGGCTATAGGCTACATATCGTCACGCTAAGACCAATAGAAGCGGAGCAGACGAAGTTGCGCAGGTCAACTAGTGTTGGTATATGCATGATTTGTGTGAGGTTCAGGTCTTCAGTTCTCTCGGCTAGTAGCTGGCGGTATAGATGACGCTACGTCGTTTGTTTAGTGAGTACTAGTGGACGTCACGCGATTTCACCCGCGTAGTTCCCGTTCCCGTGGGAGTATAGGGATAATATATAATGTAGCTATCCAATGCTAAAAGAATTTTTCAAATCGGTCCAGTAGTTTCGGAGCCTATTCAATTCAAACAAACAAACAAATCTTTCTTCTTTATGATATTAGTGTAGATGTGGCGGTGTAGATACCGCTACAAGTACATCATAGTAATCTTTTCAGTCCTTTGTTCATTTCCGTTCTTTAAAGGGAAACTATATCTGTTGTTTCAGGGGCTTAGCGAATCTAGCGACGCGGCCTCCAATGGCGCGAGAAAACCTGGGACATCATCTAAGAAAAAGGTAAGTTCGTTATAGCTAGTTTTTTTTGGGTTGAGTACCCGAAAGTAACCAACTTAACCCTATTACTAAGCTTCCGTTGTCCGTCCGTCCGTCTGTCTGTTAGCGGGCTGTATTTCAAGAAGCGTAATATGTAGACAGTTGAAATGATCACAGAGTGTGTGTGCATTTCTATTGCCTTTATAACAACAAATAATATGAATTAAATTAAAGTAAAAACGAAAGGCTTCGTTTTGTGATGCATACGATACTATTATTAAGTTAAAAAAAAAAAATTGATACGGAAACCATGTATTTCTATTGCCGCTAAACAAAAAATTAAGTTAAAACTGGCCAAGTGCGACTTGAAAACCGAAAATAAAAACTGGCCAAGTGCGAGTCGGACTCGCTTGCAAAGGGTTCCGAACGAATTTAATTTTTTTAACATGTTGTTTTAACACTACAGACTTCTAATAGATTTCCTGTAATCTTTTGGTAAAGATCTACTATCTCCAATTTTTTCAAAATTGGCTCAGTAGTTTCGGAGATAAGGGGGGGAGTGGTCATTTTTCGTCTAATTTCTTGAATAACTTCAAAACCATTTATTTTCAAATTATGAAAAAACTATAATTAAAACCCTCACAGTAAGCCCTTTCATTTGATATGTCACACGATATTGTTCAAAAACCTTATTTTTTTATTTTCTAGTTTGACCCCCAAAAGTGGCCACCATACTAAAAATTTTATGATTTACGTAACGTGTCCGTGTTTGGGTCATAGAAGTCCATATGTGTACCAAATTTCAACAGAATCGGTCCAGTGGATCCGGAGAAAACTGGCTGTGACAGACGGACAGACAGACAGACACCCGAGTGATCCTATAAGGGTTCCGTTTTTTTTTCGGAACCCTGAAAAACACGTTTCTTGTACAGTTGTTTTATCTCACGAGCGCGGGCGAGCCATAGTTATGTAGGTAAATGTACGTGCACATTGTCTTAGTGTGCGTAAGCTTGGGAGCGAACAGTTAAGCTTACGCACACTAAGACGTGCACGTACATTTACCTACACAACTATGGCTCGCCCGCGCTCGTGAGATAAAACAACTGTATGGGAGTCCCCTTTAATTTAATTTTACCTAACTTGCAACTTGAATTTGAACGTTTTTTAAGTACGAGCCTTCTGATCTATTTTTACGATAACACTTTCCGTTTACGAGAAAAAAAATAAAAGACCGATATTTTTTACCTTGTATTTTTTTTTCGCATACGGTCGATGGTACCTGCCAGGGTTGCAGAATTTTTTTGAAAGAGTCACCGTGACCCTGGAACGCCAAGGGCATTAGGAGGAACGCGGATGGGTTTTAATATGTACCTATTTTGACCGGACTATACGGTCAATGACTATCTTCCCAACTTGGACAATGTAGAAACCTGTGAAAAGAGTTTGATAATAAATTAAATTGATTTTTGTTGCAGAACCATGAACCGAAGCAATCAACCTGCGAAAGGAAAGAAATCAAAGTATTTTGTCCGAAATGTCAGGCTGAAGTGTCGCACATTGCGGAAGGGATTCTAGAGGTAAGTATATGTAATACTAGCTGTGCTCGCGACTTCGTCCGCGTGGAATAGTGTCTTTGGGTAGCATTTTTAATTATTTAGGCTTATTTTACAAATAAGACACATACCTATAAATATTTTAATGAGCTACCTATTTGCATTCACATAAGCCTTACATATTTCCATACAAACTTTCATCCCCTATTGTTTCGGACGGCAGGGACACGTCCAGGGTCCGCACTGTCGTCCTGGGACAATCTCTCACGTAGTTCGAAGTACGCTCCTTAATTTCCATGCGCTCTTTACGTACGCCGCCACGCACCCCTGAATGCGTATGTGCTTCTTAGGACCGCGGGAGACGGAGACGGACAGCCGGGAGGAGATGAATAAAACGCTTCTTCCTGGGGTTTCTTGATCCGCAGGTTTCGGCTCCCTTGGCTGTTCGACGACTGCGTTTGAGCCGATTATTTTTTTTTTTGGTCGGGACCACTCGTATTTCACCTCTAGAAGGGTAGTTACTACTCAACCGGGCTAGCCTGTGGTGGCCTCAGATATGACTCTAAAGCCCCCAGCCAAGGCAACTAATATTAAAAACCTACAACTCCGCTCGCAGGGGGCACCCCCTGTGGGGCCTCGGCTCAGCGGCATCGTTATCGGAAGGACAGCAAGGGACAGGCTGGGTCATAACATTATTATTTAGGGAGTTTAAAGCTAATGGCTCAGCGGCGCGGGCTGGCTCGTTAGGCAAAAGACGGGGAGCAATAACAACATTGCTATTATTACTACTGGGACGTCGCGCGGGGCCTCGCCGGCGAGGCCGGAAGGCGGTGGGTCGCGGTTTGTATGTTTGTTTCAAGGTGCTGGTTTCCCTAAAGCTATCTTGGACAAGGGTAATGGGATCGTCGGGTTCGAGTAGGGTGTGCAGTGGACGGCGGATCCTACTGATCTGGGAGGGAGCGTATCGGGTAGCCGATGCGATAAAAGGGTTCTGGTGCTTTTCAGCAGATTCAATGAAACGCTTTGTGAGGCGTTTCATGAACTGCTTGATGGTCGGGACTTTGAGATCGACATGGAGTTGCTCATTCCTAACGAACCACGGGGTATGGATCCGGTATGACTTGTATGAGAGTGTAACACGTATCATAGGGTTTATTTTTGAAACGCTTAAAGAAACCCGTTCAAAAACCCTTTCAACGAGTATCCGGCCGGTCCCTAAACAAATCTTCTGTGTCGGTTGTCTTGCATCCCTTTCCTTGAAGACCCTGTCTATTTCCCTCGTTGTATGCGCCGCTTGTCGATGAGTCCTCTTTAATCCAGTCTTCTATTCTGAAGTTGCGAAGGCTCCACACTTGTCTGCTTCTATGTTCAGGAACTTGGAGACCATCGTCAGGTCGGAGAACTCGCTTTCTTCTGATGCCGCAGTGAAGTCATACCATCGGAACTTGAGAATCGTCGGCATCTTCTCGATTATCTGTTTCACCATCTCAGGTGAATGCAGGTACTGTGGTTTCTTCAAACCCCTTATTACTGCTACGCTGTTGTTGATCTGGCTTGCGAAGACGCATATGTCTCTTGGATTTTCAGTAATCTTCGGTAACGCCTTGACCTTGTCCAATTCTGCCAGTACCAGCGCATCAGGTCTTCCATATCTACTTCTGAGGGCCTGCAACACTTCCAGCGGAGACGCTTCAGAGTACAGCAGGCTCTTGATAGCTTCTCTTGCATTGCCCTTCAGTGCTCTTCTCAGTGGAGCCATATTTTGAACTTCTTTGAACATCGGTGCCGTATCTTCGTAGACAACCTTGAAAGCCAACCACTCGCTGCTGTTGCCGTCGAAGTAGGGTAACTCGTGAATATACTTCGGCTGCGCTGCTGGTACTCCTCTTGTGGTAAGGGCTTCTTTCAACACCATCGCAAGTGCTTGAATTTCGCTCGTACCTTCTTTCGTTGAGTAGATCTCTTCAGGCTTCACCTTCGGTGGCTCTTCTGAAGGGTGCTGACCTCGTTGCTCGGGTTGTTCCATGTTGCCTTCTTCCAATACAGATCGATCGATCCAGTTCTGCACCTGTGCTGTTCTGTCTTCCTGGTCTTCATTCATGGAGTCCCCATCTTCACATTGCGCCAGCTCCAATCTGACACGGGTTAGCTTCGCCGCAGCTTGAGCTTTCTTTAACTCCAGGGGTGCCAATTCTTCTCTGGCTTCCAGCTCGCGTCTTCTGGCCGAGGAGCTCATGGTCTTCGTAGACCTAGCATGACGACCGACCCTCTTTGGCTTAAGGGTTGCAGCAGACTCGCGAACACCCTTGTCCGGAACATCCTCTGGGGTCTTCTTGGTCGTCTCCTTCTGTGCGGCTTCATTCTTCTTCTGTCCGTTGGACGCCGCCGTGGTCGCAGTCGCCACCGTAGTCTCGGTCGCCGTGGTGCCCTCTGTCATTGTAGTGCCCGAAGAATCCGACATAATTGCTGTCCCTGATGACCCTGACGCTGACGCAGACGTGACCCCTTCTGATCCCGACGCTTCTTCTGTCGCGTCCCTATTCGAAGGACGAGACCCGAGACTTATTCACAATAAAAATTCTTCTTAAAAATTTCCTTATAAATTATAAAAATTCGTTCATATTAGAACCTTATTAGACATACACAACTTAACCTTATAAAACTAATTAGAAAGTGACAAAAACCTAATCTACTTAGCATCCTAATCAGTCTCCTTACAACATTAAAATACTATCATATTTAAACCTTATCTAATCTAGCATACAGAAATAAACCTTACATTACTAATTAGACATAAATTAGACCTAAAGTAATTAAAATTTAACTGAATCTAATTAGTTTAGACAACATTTTCGATTTACATGGTTGCCCCTACCACTACTTGTGCCCTGGGGCGCGGACGGGGTCTCGTCGCCGACACCTATCGTTATTTTACACCGTTGAGGGTAAAGTTTTTACAAACTTTGAATGTCAAATTTATTTATATCGAATAAACAACCTGGCCAGTTTTTTTTTCCCAGGAGAGACTAATACTAACACAAGAGATATTTTTGCAGTAATTGTATGCATTCAGCATTTTTCCATTCATCTTAAACGCTCATTCTCAATACTAAACACTCTAATACCTCCTCAGGACCAAACAAAAGCCTTGATCGCTAAAATATTCCATTACTTCGAGGAAGAGTTGGAACTCTTAAAGAAGATGACAGCAAAAATGAAGCTGTCACATCTATCGAAGTTCCGCTACCGGACGGCGCAGGCCACCGGAGTGAGCGAGGCAGCCGTACTCGAGATACTGCAGGAGGAAGTGAGACGGAAGGCGGCCAAGCGATATGAGCAGCCGCGGAATGCTGTCATACAAAAGGAAGTAGCTAAAAATGCTGAGATATACCAGGAAGTACCGCAAAATGCTGAGATGTGCCAGGAACCGCCTGAGAACCGATGCAGGCCGTTCAAGAATCCGAGTCAGATAGAAAGGTAGGTAACACTTTTATAGTTGATCCGTACATATCACATCCTCGGTTCAACACTCTTGGTTGCAAAAACACACTTTTTATGGAGAAGCATTTAACCCCTTAACTGCCTGTATTATTCATTGATCAAGATTTCTACTGGCAAAAAAAAAATGTAAAATCTGTACAGTACTTGTAGAGCCTATTCATAAATTCACCAATTTTTTTTTTGATGTTTCTGCTTCATGGCAATCTGTTTTCCAACAATAAGCCACTTCTTTGTTTGATTTCTCAGGTTATGTTTTCCTCAAGAGCCATACTTGTATGAAAATTCTTTTCACACGGCTCTCCTGATGTCAAGTGGTAAATCTTTTATGTAGGCTCGGTATGTCACTTCTTTTTAGCCGGGTATGCTGAAGAGCGCCTTCTCCACTCAGAGCGTGTGCCAGTTTGTTTACATGGACGGTTAGTTTCTCCTGGTATTTCAGGCTGTTTTGAGCTATTTCCTGCCGAACTGTTTTTAGGCCGAGGTCGAGGTATATGTATCTATTACTTATACAATGAGGGATACTAAACATTGTTCTCAGAGCTTTGGTCTGGAATCTCTCCAGGATATCCACATTACTGTTGCTGGCCGTTCCCCACAATTGTATTCCGTAAGTCCAGATTGGTTTTATGGTAGTTTTGTACACTAGCATCTTGCTGTTAGGATTTAGTTGTGATTGGCGTCCCAATAACCAATTCAGTGACCGCAGTTTTCCATCTAGTTGTTTGCGCTTTGTCTTAATATGTTTTTGCCATGTAAGTTTCCTGTCTAGGTGCATGCCCAAGTATTTTGCGTTATTATCTTGAGGGATAACTTTGCTGTTTAGCGTTACCGGTGGACATGTTTCTCTCCTAAGTGTAAATGTTACATGTACCGATTTGCTCTCATTGGCTTTTATTCTCCAACGCTTCAGCCACACCTCAACTTCTGTCAGGTGGTTTTGCAACTGTGATGATGCCGTTTCTGGGTTGCTATGAGCCGAAAGTAGCGCTATCATCAGCGTATGTCGCAATCGTGGTGTAGTCAGTTGTTGGGATATCTGCTGTAAAAATGAGGTATAGTATAGGGCCCAAGATGCTGCCCTGAGGGACACCTGATTTTATTTCGTGTACTTCTGAGAGATCATCGCTGTACTTCACTTGATAGCATCTTTTATCTAAGTAGGATTTAAGTATTCGGAATAGACAATGAGGAACATGCTTCTTTAGCTTGAACAGGAGGCCGTCATGCCATACCTTATCAAACGCTTGGCTGATATCCAAAAAGACTGCAGAGCAATATAATTTGTTTTCAAGGCATCTGCTAATGGTGTCGACTATACGGTGTACCTGTTCAATTGTCCCGTGTTTTTCCCGGAATCCAAATTGGTGGTTCGGTAATACTGTACTTAAATTTTCTGTCATCCTGTTAAACAATATCCTCTCAAACAGTTTGCCAATAACTGGTAGCAGGCTGAGAGGTCTGTATGAAGTAGCTTCGTGTAGGGGTGTACCGGGTTTCGGTACCATGACTACATGTGCAATTTTCCATTGCCCAGGGAAATGTTCAAGTCTTAAGCTGGCATTAAAAATGTTAACTATTTTCATTACACCTTTATGAGGCAGGTTTTTAAGTAATGTGGCATCAATGAGGTCATAGCCGGGTGCTTTACCATTCTTGAGGTTCCTTATTTCTTTCACAATTTCTTTTGGGCTAGTACTTTTTAGTGGAGGGCACATTTGATTCGCTGATTCAAGGTATTCCATGATTTCCATAGTATGTTCGGGATTGTTTTCAGGGAGTGGTTGGAAAACTGTTTTCAGATGTTCCGCAAAGATTGTTGCTTTTTCTTTATCTGATCTGGCCCATCCTCCTTTTTCATCATTGATAGGTGATATGTGGATTTTCGGGCGCTTTAGATTCTTGGTAGCCTTCCACAGCGAGTAGTTTGTGTCTCTCGTTGGATCTAGATTTGAGAGATAGTGTTGAATATTATCATTTTCTAGGGTGCTGATAAGGGCTTTGAGTTCATTTGAGAAACTATTGAATGCAGTTTTATCACTTGGATATCCTGTAGCATGCCAGATTTTTCTCAAACGACGGCGCCCTTGTATTTTCTCTTTTATATCCTTGGGATATGAGTTACGTTTCAGAGGTTGTCCTTTTCCTGTACTTTTTGGAGTTGCAGAATTGGCAGCAATGTGGATAGTCATATTAAGTTGTTCCAGTTGTCTTTCAAGTTCTTCTATTGTATTAATTTTGGTCTTTAGTTCTGTCTTTGTCGTGATTATATTTTTATAGATTGTCCAGTCTGTAGTGTTCAAGTCGTATATTCTTAGGGGCGGTGCTACCAGATTAACTGTTGTAGTAACATTCAGTATAACTGGTGTGTGGTCAGATGTGAGATCTATTCGTGGTTCTATGTTTAAGTAGTTGCTATCTATGTTTTTAACAATAAAAAAGTCCAATAAGTCTGGGATTCAATGTCTGTCGGTAGGCCAATAGGTAGGTTCTCTGCCGGAATGACATTCTAACTTCATCTTTTCTGTGGCTTTACAAAGTTGTCTTCCTCTAGTATTGGTCAGCCGAGATCCCCAATTTAAATGTTTAGAATTCCAGTCGCCAGCACATATGAATCTGTTACCCAGTGTAGAAAAATATTTTGCGAAGTCGCCTGCAGATATAGTATGTTTTGGAGGAGAATACAGTTTCTAGTTTGCTGTCTACAAGTTTAATAGATGTTGCTTGTATTTTTTCTGTTCGGTATTCCTCTATGGGGTAGTGTTTAATGTTGCTTTTAATAATTACTGCTGTTCCTCCATGGCTGGTCCCGGTTGGGTGATAGGTTGTGTACACTGTATAATTATTAAAGTTTATGTGTGTCTTCGGTGTGAATCGTGTTTCAGAGATTAGTGCTATATCAATCATCTCTGTTCTGAGGAAATTTTCTAATTCTTGACGTCGTTCCGTCAAGCCGTTGGCGTTCCAAGTAACTACTTGGAGGTTTCGGGTCATTTTTTTACCAGGCTGCTGACTAGCTGGACCATGCGGTCCATCATTTTGTCCATAATTTTTTCCATCATGGTCAACATTGAATGTTGTAGTTTTTCAAACATTATGTCCATTAGGTCAGTAAGGTCGGCCAAGTCGTTCTTTGTGTCTTGTTGAGTATATTGTTCTTTGGTTTTCGTTGCTTCTGAATAGCTTTTAATTAAGCTTTGATTATCTGTGCGGTTAGACTTAGAACCCCGGTGGGGATCCGGGTTTTTGATCACTATATTGTTAGGCATTGGTTTTTCTTTTGACTTAGAGTCTAATTTAAGAATTCTTTCTCTATACTGTTTGTACACTTTGCATCCTTTGTAGCTAGCGGGGTGTTTTTCGTCACAGTCCGCGCAAGTAGCCTCAGTGTCTGGTTTTTTAGTACATGTTGTTGTAGAGTGAGCACTACCGCATTTAACACAGCGACAGGGCCTAAAACATTGGTTCTTGGAATGCCCAAATCTCTGACATCTCTTGCATTGAATGATTTCCTTTTTCTTATATGGAGCTTCAAAAGTAATCTTCACGTTATTCAAGTATTTCACATCGAAAATGGCTTTGTTGTTAGGCTTTGGTTCTAAATCGACATAAAATACAGGCAACGGTTCCTTTGTAGCTCGATGTCTGATATTGACTATTTGTCTCACTTCATGTCCAATTTCATACAATTGTTTTGAAATTTCTGTGGTATTTTCTGATGCATGGAGTCCGCGTAGTACTACTCTGTATGCTCTCTCGCTTTTAAGCTGATAAGTATAGTGTGAGATATTATTGGCAATGAAGTTCTCTCGAATCGTTTTGTATGTCTGGATGTCTTTAGGTATAATTTTTATAACGTGTCCAGATCTAAGTGTAGCCATGAGGTAAAGATCGCTTTTTACAAATTTGTTTAGTACGAGAATTTACATTAATTACGCCAGTAACAAAGATGGGTTCTGGCTTTGGTACATATACTTTATCTGTATTGTTGGTTTTATCCGTAGGCTTCGTATCAAGTAGTTCAAAACTATTGCGTGTAGGGATCACAAAGTCTGGGGATTTTTTCTGTTTTTTATTCCCGTCGTCGTGAATTGGACTTGTTTCTTTCCTTTTCTTTCTCCTGGTGGGAATTTCATCCCTTTGCCATTCTTCATGGTCTGAGGTTATGTTGTCACTGGCAAATTGGGTCTCGGTCTGTGAATCCAGATTGTCTTTCTCTTTGTTTTGTTGGTTGGAGTTATAGTCATTAAGCTTTGTTGGCAGAGACGATGTCAAGTTGCTTCTGTTCCGAATAAACATGCTTTCATACAAAGTTTGTTGGATCATGCTGTTAGGGTTGGTCGGTTTTTTAGAGTTTGGTAAGGTTTGTTGATTATTTGTATTTAATTGGTTCATTTTAGTCCCACGAGTAAGGCCGATATAACCGGTCGCTAGGAAGGTGACGCCTATTCTCCCTAGAAGGCTAATACAACGACGTTTGCCAGGTCCGTCGAGGTGGATCTCCCACCAGCCATGCAGTCCCTTGGCACGAATCACACCGTAGACTTAGGGTGATTTTTTATAGAAGTTGTCTTCTTCATAGTCCGGGCAATTAAGCCAAGACTACCGATACTGCAGGTAGCGTTCACAGGGTTGCGGTTTGTGGGAGTCACTTCCTACTCTCACTGTTAGACCAAGCTGGTTAGGCTAGTTTGGTCGGGTTAATTAAGCGCCGCCCGAGACCCGCGTTGTTATACATTTAGCACCACCCAGGGGGCACGTGTAGGGTTGTGGTTAGGTAGTTCCTACGGACGCGAATAACTTTACCTCCCTAATAAAATTCATCAATATCAATCAATATTTATACAATTCTTTCGTTACTGACTGATTGAGTGACTGACAGACAACGCACAACCGAAACTACTGGTCGTAGAAAGCTGAAATTTGGCTTGTTGCTTGGGGAGTGTAAGGAAGCACTAAGAGACGCTTTCAAGTCAGCCATTTTGAACACCCCCACTTTAGAGTGGAATAAATGTTATAATAACTGGTTTGAGCGAATGGAAAAGTGTATTAAGCTACGTGGTGAATACTTTGAAAAACAATAAAAAGTACTATAAGGTTCTAGGTGTGTTTTTTTCTTCAAACGAAAAAACTTGAAAGGCATTTCTCGTACAAATATTTTCTCTTTAACTTATAACATTGGCTTTGTTCCAGTTCCAATGAAGATACAAACGATAGTGCTAAGAATGTCACACAGCCAAGCGTCCTTCAACAGTAAGTTTGATTTATTTTGGTCTATCTCTCTTCTATACAACGTGTAACAGAATAAACGTAAGGGGTCGTTGTACTCATCATTATGAACAACTTTTACTGTGGGACCAACACCGAAATCGCAAAAGACAAATCAGCTGTTCAGTACATTTTGTCGAGTTACGCGCACATATGAGGCAGTCGTTTTTTTTTTCGCGATTCCGGTGTTGGTCCCATAATGAAAGTTGTTAATAATGATGAGTACAATGACCCCTTAAGATGTAGTGCGTTTATTCTGTTACACGTTATATAGATAAATATGAATCGCTGAAATGTACTCCATAACTTCGTAATGATTGACCCAAATTAGAAAATTCTCTATTTGTTAAAAATTACGCTACGACCCTTCGGAGCCGTGCAAAAAGAAAAACCCCGAGTGAAACCGCGGGGCATAGCTAGATTATAATAAACATAATAATCAATTTATCACAATGTTGTGGGAAAGAAAGAAAAATATACACAAATAGTTGAAGTTGTATTTTATTTTTCAGAATTAAAATACAGCCTGAAAATGAGGAGCGGATTGTGAAGGAAGAACCTATGGAATACTATGAGTAAGTTATATTTTATTATCATCAGAGTTTTCTTGCAAATCTTAGTTGATGTCACTGCAAATAGTGTCCGACCTAAACAGGATTTTCAGCCGAAACCGAACCTTTGTTTATGATCTCTCGGCCGAAACCGAACCTTTGTTTATGATCTCTCGGCCGAAACCGAACCTTTGTTTATGATCCCTCGGCCGAAACCGAACCTTTGTTTATGATCTCTCGACCGAAACCGAAACCGAACCTTTTTTTATGATCCCTCGGCCGAAACCGAACCTTTGTTTATGATCTCTCGACCGAAACCGAAACCGAACCTTTTTTTATGATCCCTCGGCCGAAACCGAACCTTTGTTTATGATCTCTCGGCCGAAACCGAAACCGAACCTTTGTTTATGATCCCTCGGCCGAAACCGAACCTTTGTTTATGATCTCTCGACCGAAACCGAAACCGAACCTTTTTTTATGATCCCTCGGCCGAAACCGAACCTTTGTTTATGATCTCTCGACCGAAACCGAAACCGAACCTTTTTTTATGATCCCTCGGCCGAAACCGAACCTTTGTTTATAATCTCTCGGCCGAAACCGAAACCGAACCTTTGTTTATGATCTCTCGGCCGAAACCGAAACCGAACCTTTGTTTATGATCTCTCGGCCGAAACCGAACCTTTGTTTATGATCTCTCGGCCGAAACCGAACCTTTGTTTATGATCCCTCGGCCGAAACCGAAACCGAACCTTTGTTTACGATCTCTCGGCCGCAACCGAAACCGTAACCGAACCTTTGTATATGATCTTATGGCCGAAGCCGAAACAGAATTTTTGTTTATGATCTCTCGGTCGAAACCGAAACCGAACCTGTGTTTATGATCTCTCAGTCGAAACCGAACCTTTGTTTATGATACCTCGGCCGAAACCGAAACCGAACATTTGTTTATAATCTCTCGGCCGAAACCGAACCTTTGTTTATGATACCTCGGCCGAAACCGAAACCGAACATTTGTTTATTAAGAACAATTTCAAGAAATACGTGCCAGCTGCGCCACTGTCGTCATAGAGTGACAAAACGTCATGATGGACAATAGTGCTGTGATGGTATTGACTTGGTTTTATCGATTGTTGTTTCTATTTGTGGAACAAACGCCGTAACTGTGACACAGATTATTACATTTATGTCATAAAGTACAAAACGCGATGAAATAAAACTCAACACAAGTATGGTATAATAATCTTTATTGAAATTTAAACACAAATGTTAAAAAATATTGTCAGTTTTCCATGAGCTTTATCGATATAATTTCGACCTCACTACTATTTTGTAGGTATTAAAGGATGAATTCGGAGCTTGGCGCTGAGGGCACGCTTTTTATTTTTTGACGTGGCGGTCAAAAAATTAAGTTTATTCGTAACATCCAAAAATACAGATCTTTGTTCTTTATAATATTAGTATAAGTATCGATATAGATTTTAAAACGCTGACAACTCCGCCATTTGTTTAGATTTTTAAGCAATAATTTGCAACTGCATCTGGTCTGCTCTGTAGGTTTTGAGAAATGTTATAAAAAATCCAGATAAATACCCTATTGATCAAAATGTTGACCTATTTTAAGAGGATTTTACCGAAATTATGTACTTATTATTATTTTCAGCGAACAAGCTCAATTAGACCCAATTTCGACAGAAGTAAAAGTGGAACCCTCCAATGACGAAATGGATGAGTAAGTGTTAGCGTTAAGTTTCCCCACTCTCCTGCAGTCTTAGGTTTCCGTAACCAAAGGAACCCTATTACTAAGCCTCCACTGTCCGTCCGTCTGTCTGTCAGCGAGCTGTACCTCAAGAACCGTAATAGGTAGACAGCTGAAATTTTCACAGAGCGTGTATTTCTATTGCCGCTTTGACAACAAATAATAAAAATTTAAGTTTATGGTTCGGAGCCCTTCGTGAGCGGGTCCGACTCGCACTTGGCCGGTTTTTTATATGATCTTGGCAAACTCACCTTAATTTTCCAATAACTTAAATATTCCTACCTGATTATTTCTTTCAATCTTTTGTCACATATCTGTGACATTGGCATACCAGGTAGGCTTTCGTTTGTCACATTATAACGGTTTCAATGCCTCCACACAGAAAAAACCAATGGAGCAAATCTACATCGCAATAAAAAGAACCGCAACGCCATCTATCCAACAATTAGCGAACTACTACAACGAAATCCTGCATCGCGGTATCAGATTTCTCCGCGCTATTTGAACAGTCTGAATATCAACTATCGGGCAGTTGCCCACACCGGACACAACAACCGTCCGGGCGGAGGATCCTCCTTTTCAATGGAAGTTTGCGGGACTTTACTCTCTGTACCGCATTCCTTTATAACATCAATGGGAAAATGACGTTTATAAGGCTAAATAAATGTTTAAAAAATCCAAAACCCAGTAAGACGCCATCTTTCCCATTTGGTAAGACTGGACTGTCATAAATGGTCATCCATCCTCAGAGCAACCCTGCTGCGCAACCTTGATGATCTACCACGAGCTTCCCTTAATATTTGCATGTATTTTTGTGCAGGAGATATATAGAAGAGGAATCTTTGATTGCGGAAGCCCCGAGTTACTATCAACTGTCGGAAGAACTCCATGTGTAAGTACATAACTCAACTACTAAAGGCCTACGCACACAGGGACCAAATTGCAGAGGATTTTGCCACAGATCAGAGCACACTAGCCTTTTAGATCCCGCGGCGCAAATGGTAGCATTCCGATGGCCTGCCTAGACATCACGCGACGTTCTGCGGGATCTCTTAGGGCGCTCTCCAATGCCTTGTCAAGAAATTCCTTCTGATACCACGGAATCAATTTATAGCATTGGCATTTATGTCGTATTCCTATTAGATAAGTTTGAATGTCCTTTGGTAAAAAATTAAATCCTCTGCCATTCCGTCCCGGGAGCGTAGGCCCTTAGATGCTACAAATAGACAGCATCAGGGGGGCTACTCTCTAACCCCGAATTCCGTAATTTCTTGCTTAGTTGCGGGCGTATTCTACTTCGTGTCACCTACGGACTTACGATTAGTCCCGAACCCGAACAAGAATGTATTAGAAAAAACACGATTTGACGTGTTGTCATTAATTCTTAGTGATTAAGTGATACGGAGTAGAATACACCCGAAACTACGGACTTCGGGTTTAGAGAGTAGCCCCACTGATCTGTGATTGAACCACCATCAATGCCAACTGCATCAAACTGCCTACCTCCGCCGCGTGATTGGGGCTTATTTGGCGGAGAGATGTGTCACCTATCTGGGACGTGATGGCAGACACCAGCACCCCATGTCGTGCGGTGTTCCACAGGGTTCGGTCGTGGGCCCGCTCCTGTGGAACATCGGCTACGACTGGGTGTTGAGGAACGAGCTCCGGCCGGAAGTGAACCTGACGTGTTACGCTGGTCATTGCCCGGGGGAGCTCGTACAGGGAGGCAGCGTTGCTGGCGACAGCCGCGGTCTCACAGGTGGTGAGCCGCCGCCGGGATCTCACATAGTTGTTGGGGGGGCCCGTATCGCTGTCGAGTCCACCATGAAGTACCTGGGATTCGTGCTCGACAACCGGTGGGATTTCGGCCCCCACTTCCGGCGGCTGGTGCCCAAGTTGTTGGGCGCGGCTGGGGCGCTGTCAATGCTGCTTCCCAATTTGGGGGACCCGAGCACCGCCTGCAGGCGGTTGTACGTGGGGGATCGTGCGATCGATGACCCTGTATTTGGCCCCGATCTGGTCGGCTGACCTGACGGCCAGCACCATCACTGTTCTGCGGAAGCCGCAGAGGGTGATGGCCGTCAGAGTCATCAGGGGTTATCGCACGATCTCCTACGAGGCGGCTTGCGCACTGGCCGGATCTCCGCCCTAGTACCTGGAGGCAAAAGTCCTCGCTTCACTGCATCGGTGGCGTGAGGACGCGCGGGCGCGCGGCGAGCGACTGATGCAACGACACATTGAGCTGCGTCGGTCGCAGCTGCGCGAGGTCCTGGTGGCGGAATGGCGGGACAGGCTCTCACGCCCTTCCGCCGGCCTCGTCACTATCGAGGCCATCCGGCCAGTGCTTGACCTGTGGCTCGGGAGAAGGCACGGCTCCCTGTCATTTCGTGTGACCCAGGTCCTCTCGGGGCATGGCTGCTTCGAGAGGTTTCTGTAGCGCATAGGCAGGTAGCCGGACGCTCGGTGTCACCACTGCGTCGACTGTCGGGAGGACACGGCGCGGCATACGCTGGCAGAGTGTGCCGCTTGGGAGGAGCCGCGCCTTGCCCTCATCCCTGTGGTAGGCAGTGACCTCTCGCTGCCAGCCGTAGTCCATGCCATGGTTGACGGCGAGGAGTCCTGGGACGCGGTGGTCTCCTTCTGCGAAACAGTTATCGCGCAGAAGGAGGCTGCGGAAAGGGAGAGGGAGATCTCGACCTCCCTCCCGGCCCGCAGCAGACGCACCGGGCGTCGGAGGGGGGCATACGCTGCCCTCTTCCGGCCCCCCTTACTGGGTTCAGGGGCGGCGGACTTGCGGGTGTCCGTCGCCCCCTATTCATCCGGACCCGAGGTGGCGGCGCGTGGTGTTCCCGTGCGCCGCTCTTTGACGTCGCGGGGGGAGTCAAACACCTCACTCCCCCCGCTGACCCGAGGTGGCCCGCAGAGGCGGGCCGGCACCAGCCGGGGATTACGGAAGTCGTAAATTCCCGCAATCTCCGGCGTAGGTGAGAGATGGAACACCGGAGTGGTTTTAGTCAGTAAGAGTCTGACAGACCCCTCCGCCCGCCCCAGGGCGGAGGACATCCATGAGGATTTCCCTCAGTTAATAAAAAAAGTCAGCACCAGGGAAAAGCTGCAGGAGGGTATTCACATTTTTTACGACTGTTGGGCTTTAAATCCCAATGTTACAGTAATTTTAGTTTGCACGCTTCATGAAAAGCGACCAAAAAACAAAAATAGCTACCATTCAGTAGGGGTTCTGTTCCGACCCCAGATCTTGAATAGTTTTACTGACAGAATTGAGCAAGTTACCTCCCCTTAGATAGATACATAGATATTTATTATGTAAAACATGAGTACAGCATACAGGTCTGGTCTGTTGTACAGACCGACATCGGACACAGATTGTTCAATTAAATTTATGGTGATTGTCTTTTACATATTGAACGGTATATAATGTGTGAAGGTATTAAAAATGGTGTGATTGTTCTACCAATTTCTACTACCTAACTATTTAATTAAAAGACAGATTTTTTTAATTAACGGTAGTTACTTCTGCACTGATGTCCTCAGTTAGTGACGATATACTAGAGCATTAATATTGCTTGTGCTTCCGAAGAAACTTAAATTGTATTAGTTGACAATGTTAAAAGTACAAAATAATAAAAATAAAATATTTCGATATTATTAATAAGTATTGGTGTCGCACCTCTAGAGCAGAAGCGAGCAATTTCAAGAAATACGTGCCAGCTGCGCCACTGTCGTCATAGAGTGACAAAAAATTACGTCACGATGGACAATAGTGCTGTGATGGTATTGACTTGGTTTTATCGATTGTTGTTTCTATTTGTGAAATAAACGCCGTAACTGTGACACAGATTATTACATTTATGTCATAAAGTACAAAGCGCGTTGAAATAAAACTCAACACAAGGACGGTATTAAAATTTAAACCCATGTTAAAAAATATTGTCAGTTTTCCATGAGCTTTATCGATATAATTTCGACCTCACTACTATTTTGTAGGTATTAAAGGATGAATTCGGAGCTTGGCGCTGAGGGCACGCTTTTTCTTTTTTGACGTGGCGGTCAAAAGGTTAACTTTATTCGTAACATCCAAAAATACAGATCTTTCCTCTTTATAATATTAGTATAAGTATAGAAATAGATTTTAAAACGCTGACAACTCCGCCAATTGTTTAGATACTTAAGCAATATTTTGTAACTGTGTCTCGTCTGCTCTGTAGGTTTTGAGAAATGTTATAAAAAATCCAGACAAATACCCTGTTGATCAAAATGTTGACCTTTTTTAAGTGAATTTGTCCGAAATTATGTACTTATTATTAATTTCAGCGAACAAGCTCAATTAGACCCAATTTCGACAGAAGTAAAAGTGGAACCCTCCGATGATGAAATGGATGAGTAAGTTTTAGCGTTAAGTTTTTCCCACTATTCTGCGTGTTTAGCTTTCTGTACCTTAAAACTATTCCTACTTGTTTATTTATTTCACTTTTTGTCGCATATTTGTGACATTGGCATCTTCTTCTTCTTATCGTGTGGGCAGTAAGGCCTAGCGAATCCACACACCTTAGTATCAGAGTTTCTAAACCGCCTCAAGCGCCTCTGACATGGTTTATTTGACGGCCGGGACCACCAGCTTATACGTGCCTTCCGAAGCATGGAATCATCTTTTTATCAGACAATCAGGTGATTCAAGCCTGCATGTCTTGAATTCCTAGCCAAACTGGAAACAACTTTACAAAGTATGCTTCCCGCGGGAATCGAACCCACAACCACCGGGTCACAAGGCAAACGCCTAAACCACTCGACCACGGAGGCAGTTGGCATACCAGGTAGGCTTTCGTTTGTCACATTGTAGCGGCAACAATGCCGCCACACAGCAAAAACCAATGGAGCAAATCTACATCGCAACAAAAAGAACCGCAACGCCATCTATCCAACAATTAGCGAACTACTACAACGAAACCCTGCATCGCGGTATCAGAGTTCGTCGCGTTATTTGAATATATAAAACAGTCCGAATATCAACTATCGGGCAGTTGCCCACACCGGACACAGCAACCGTCCGGTCGGAGGATCCTCTCTTTTCAATGGAGGTTGGCGTGACTTTACTCTCTGTACCTCATCCCTTTATAACATCAATGGGACAATGGCGTTTATAAGGCTAAATAAATGTTTAAAAAATCCTTCCCATTTGGTATTGTTAGACGCAATCTTTCCCATTTGGTAAGGCTGGACTGTCAGATTTTTCGGCTCAACCTATTTTAAAAGGCTCGGATTAGTATCTTTATGTAATAAATGGTCACCCATCCTCCGAGCGAGGCCGGAGATACTGCTTAACCTTGATGATCGACCACGAGCTTCTCTTAATGTTTGCATGTATTTTTGTGCAGGAGACATATAGAAGAGGAATATTCGATTGCGGAAGCCCCGAGTTACTATCAACTGTCAGAAGAACTCCATGTGTAAGTACATAACTCAAATACTAAAGACCTACGCACACGGACCAAATTGCAGAGGATTTTGCCACTGATCAGCGCACACTAGCCTCTTAGATCCCGCGGCGCAAACTGTAGCTTCCCAACGGCCTGCCTAGACATCGTGCAACGTTCCGCGGCGTCCCGCGGCGGGATCCCTTAGGGCGCTCTCCAATGCCTTGTCAAGAAATTCCTTTCGATGCCACGGACTCTAAAACGATGGCATTTTTGTCGTATTCCTACTAGATAACTTTAAAGTTTAAATATTATATATTTATCACATAAAATTTAACAAATTTCTCTTAATCTATATCAGGTAAACAATGGCAATTTCTAACAACTAATGCTTAAGAGACTACGTTGACGACTGTACTAGTATAAACTGTGTCACAATCGACAGCGTCTTCCTTCCTGTGTACATAGATAGCATGATTCATTGTTTTAATAGAAAAAATAAAAGTAAAAGTAATAATTTGTAGAACTATTTTTAGGCTTTTCAAAATTGTGAAGATAAACAAACGAAAATATAAAATATAACCTCAAATATTTTAAAATTTGTTCGTTAATACAAGTACCTGTGTGTGTAGTGTGGTGTGTAGTCTGATAAGTTGTGAAATTGTGAATAATTATAATAGATTATGAATTATATAAATTATATAGACTATGAAGATCAACCGCTTACAGTTTCCTCCAAAGTTTGAATGTCCTTTGATAAAAATTAAAATCCTCTGGCGTTTCGTCCCTTTGTGTGAAGATAGACGGCATCAGGGGGGCTACTCTCTAAGCCCGAAGTCCGTAGTTACTTGCGTAGTTGCGGGCGTATTCTACTTCATGTCACCTACGGACTTACGATTAGTCCCGAACCCGAACAAGAATGTATTAGAAACAATACGATTTGACGTGTTGTCATTAATTATTAGTGATTAAGTGATACGGAGTAGAATACACCCGAAACTACGAACTTCGGGTTTAGAGAGCTCATTGAGCGCCCGTACGTTGTACCGAGTGGACGTGTGTCGGTTGTCCTCGGAATTTTTGCTTTCGAATTTTGTGATTGGCTAAGTTAAGTGATTGTGAATTCCTTGTCACTCTTGCCTGTTTCTTACCCGTAATCAACGCCCACTGGGCGGTC
Source organism: Lacanobia wlatinum (assembly GCA_947578705.1). NCBI lineage: Eukaryota > Metazoa > Arthropoda > Insecta > Lepidoptera > Noctuidae > Lacanobia > Lacanobia wlatinum. The sequence goes on along the minus strand of OX388052.1, from coordinate 10,615,172 downwards.
TTAGAGTGAGATACAAACAATTTTGTCAACTACTTTAGAATCTGACTTTCGAAAAGTGACTGTGCATTGTTGGATTTGAACCGGCGGTGTGGTGTTGCGGTCCGACCCCTTGCCCGGTGAGCTACGGTGCTTGTGACGTAGGGCATTGTATTAACTCCTCGCTATCTGCTACGCGACCGCCGTAGCCGCTGACGTAACTGCTACGGATTGCCTACGAGGCTACGAACGCGAAGTACTCGTAGCCGATGCGCTGAGACTCCGCTCGTCACGCGACGCTGGCTCACGGTGTAGTGCGTACGCACTCATCGATCGCGACGCTGGCTCACGGTGCAGTGCGCACGCAGGCTCACGGTACAGTGTTCACGCAGGCTCACGGTGCAGTGCTCACGCAGGCTCACGGTGCAGTGGTCACGCAGGCTCATGGTGCAGTGCTCACGCAGGCTCACGGTGCAGTGCTCACGCAGGCTCACGGTGCAGTGCTCACGCAGGCTCACGGTGCAGTGCTCACGCAGGCTCACGGTGCAGTGCTCACGGTGGAGTGCTCATGCAGGCTCACGGTGCAATGCGCACGCAGGCTCAAAGTGCAGTGCGCACGCAATCATCGTTCGTGACGAAATCTACGAGATTTGGTATCAATTGTACAACATGTCCAGTGTACAACGCACTTCCCCGAGCACGCCGAAAACGCAAATAATCAACCTTTGCCAATGTGTAGGTATATAGATCGCGTTTTTCTATCTGAAATTACTCATTAGTCTTCTGGCCTGTTGATGGCAGTACGCGAGCCCCCATTACATGAGAATTAAACGTAACTGCCTGTCGCCTTGCAGGATAGAATAAAGACATTTGTTTAACAAGAACCGTTTAAGTTTATTTTGAAACCCACTTGCATATAGAAGGCTTTTTATTTCTGTTGGCAGTTTATTGAAAATGTTACTGACTTGTGGTAGGCGCTATGCTTTGCAACGTTCAGGTGAGGCACTTGCTTCATCTGGAGATCTTTTCTTCTTGTACTCTCCCTTTTTTTTCTTTCATCCTCAGTCTCATATTCAAAGATATATTTTGATAAGTGACTAAGTAGGACCAAAATGTACAAGCTTGGGACTGTCAATATGTTTAAATCATTAAAATGAGGCTTGCATGATTCTTGCTGTTGAATGCTGGCTATGGTTCTGACTGCTCTTTTCTGAATCACAAAAGCTTTTTGGATATTGTAATCATAGCTTCCTCCCCAGAAAAGTATGCTGTATCTCAGTTTTGACTCTACTAATGCGTAATAGACCATTTTTAAATGTTTTACGGTTACCTCGTTTCTTAGACTCCTTAGTACGTAACAGGCAGAGCTGATTGCTTTCTCCAGGTATGCTAGCTCTTGTTTCCACTTTAACTGGCTATCGATATGAACTCCCAGAAACTTAACCACCTGGACCACGTTCACTGTTTCTCCATTTATGACTCAGTTAATGGTATCTTTATTATTGGAAGTGGAACGAAAAAGCATCACATTGGTTTTGCTGGCATTAACTTTAAGACCGTTAACAGCAAACCAGCTGTGAAAGATATCTAAGGTTTGATTTACTATGTAATTAAGATCGTTTATATTATCATCCGAGACAACGGCATTGGTATCATCAGCAAACACTACAAGCTGGATAGATCCCGCAGCTTTTTCCCTCATGTGTTGTATAAGGTCATTAACAAACACGATAAAAAATATCGGACCCAGTATCGAGCCCTGTGGTACGCCCTTGTACACAGGAGACAATTTGGACCTGTATGTTTCTTCACTTGGAAAATTTTTACCCGAGGACTTTGTCTGTGACACCACTGCCTTGATCTCCACGAACATCTTCCTGTTTTCTAAATATGACTTGAGAAGTGCCAATATTTTACCCCTGACACCGTAATGTTCAAGTTTTTCAAGCAGTAGTTTATGATCCACCGTGTCAAATGCTGAACTTAAATCTAGGAAAAGCCCAGCTACTTTCTGTTTGTCATCCAATCTGCTAACTACGTCCTTAATCAGAGTCGATATTGCGTCTTGTGTCCCAACATTTTTCTGATAACCAAATTGTCTTCTACTTAACACTCCATTTAGGTTGAAATGTCTGAGTAATCTAGTTTTAATTAGTTTTTCAAGAATTTTTGAGTGAATAGGTAGTAATGATATTGGTCTATACATCGTTGGGTCTGTTTTTGAACCTTTTTTGTGTACAGGTATTATTGGCTATCTTCAGTTGATCTGGAAAAATTCCTTCATCAAAACACTTATTGTAAAAAATGCTTAAAGGTTCCGCTAGTACGTCTATATTGTCCTTTATTACAGATATATTTATGTCATCTTAGCCACAAGACTTTTTATTGTCCCTTTTTCTCACTATTTTGACTATCTCAAGGGGAGTAACAGGGTCTAGGACTAGGTCATTGGTTACTCTTTTTGCACTTTTACGTAGAATATCCATGGCAGGCCCTGTGCACGTAGTAGTTGATGAATTAAGTTCGAACTGCTGGGCAAAGATGTTCACAACATCTGATGGATCTGACATAATCTTATTATTTGATTTTAAAATTAGTTTATTATTATTTTTGACACTCTTATTTCTGTGCTTGTTTATAACTTTCCAAATATCTTTTGAGGTGTTTATTGATTTTGCTAATTCAGACTGTACTGTTAGCTTTTTGGCCATATTTATTACTTTCCTGTACAGAGTGATGTATTTTTGCCTATAGTCCATCACAGTGTCATTTTGTCTATTCCCCTTGCCAGCAAGTAGAAATCGTTTCATTTTACTAGAAACCTTTACGCCCTTAGTGACCCAGCGTAGCTGCGTATTACGCGTTAAGTGTACCTGCAGTTTCCTTTTCCTAAAACTGCGTGTGAACATTTCTTCAAATTGCTTTAAAAAATGAGTTTATTCCGAAATTACTCCAGTCATGATTTAATAGCAAATTTCTAAAGTTTTTTCTTGTATGTTCACTAAAAATCCGTTTGGTAATTTGAACACTACTGGTTTTTATATTCCTACATAGTTCGTTACTTCTGAATTCTGTACTACAAAGTAATCCTGCATGTCCATTTGCCAAGCCATTGTGGTCAACATCGCAACTTATCATGCAAACATCTGACAAATTGGTGAATACATTGTCTATACAAGATCTTGGGTCATTTCGAATAAATGTTGTCGAATTAATTAGTGGTCTAAAGTTGTAACATGTCAATAGATTTAATAAGTCATTTCTTTTTTTATTGTCAGTTGATAAGTCAATATTAAAATCACCGCAAATAACACAGTTCTTGTTAAAGAAATGTTCTAATAGTTTTTCGAGCCTTACCATAAAAGTGTCTAAATTTTTATCATAAGGCGTACGATAACAGCAACACACTGATAGGCCAGTTAAAACATCTTTGACACAGCATATTTCAAAACTGTCCATTTTATATAATTTTTTGTCAATGGACAGCTCCTCGTATTCCCTATCCGTTTCTGCTAGGATAATAGTTCCTCCTCTCAGCTTATTTACTCTGGTATTATATGATGCAATATTGTACTTTGAAAGATTTAACAAAGAAACTAGTTCTTCGTTAAGAAAATGCTCGCTAATACACAAGTAATTCAAAGGGCTACTCAAACTATCCAAATATATTTCTAACACATCTTTTTTATTATTTAGGCCACACATATTTTGATGAAAGATGTTTAAACGATTCAACAATGAACTATCTACAGTCTCGTTTAGATGTGTTACATTTGACACATGTTTACGAACGAAAAAAATGTATCTCTATCCAACAATAACTTTTTTTTGAAGTATCGCTTCATGAAAAGCGACCAATAAAAAAAAATGGCTACCATTCAGTAGGGGTTGTGTTCCGACCCCAGATCTTGAATAATTTTACTGACAGGATTGAGCAAGTTACTTCCCCTTTAAGTTTGTACAGACCGACATCGGACACAGATTGTTCAATTAAATTTATGTTGATTGAATTATGTTGGGTATATAATGTGTGAAGGTATTAAAAATGGTGTGATTGTTCTACCAATTTCTACTACCTAACTATTTAATTAAAAGACTGATTTTTTAAATTAACGGTATTTACTTCTGCACTGATGTCATCAGTTAGTGGCGATATACTAAAGCATTAATATTGCGTGTTCTTCCAAAGAAACTTAAATTTTATTAGTTGACAATGTTAAAAGTACAAAATAATTAAAATAAAATATTTCGATATTATTAATAAGTATCGGTGTCGCACCTCTAGAGCAGAAGCGAGCAATTTCAAGAAATACGTGCCAGCTGCGCCACTGTCGTCATAGAGTGACAAAAAATTACGTCATGATGGACAATAGTGCTGTGATGGTATTGAATTGGTTTTATCGATTGTTGTTTCTATTTGTGGAACAAACGCCGTAACTGTGACACAGATTATTACATTTATGTCATAAAGTACAAAGCGCGATGAAATAAAACTCAACACAAGTATGGTATAATAATCTTTATTGAAATTTAAACACAAATGTTAAAAAAATATTGTCAGTTTTCCATGAGCTTTATCGATATAATTTCGACCTCACTACTATTTTGTAGGTATTAAAGGATGAATTCGGAGCTTGGCGCTGAGGGCACGCTTTTTCTATTTTGACGTGGCGGTCAAAAGGTTAACTTTATTCGTAACATCCAAAAATACAGATCTTTCCTCTTTATAATATTAAAAGTATAGATATAGATTTTAAAACGCTGACAACTCCGCCATTTGTTTAGATTTTTAAGCAATATTTTGCAACTGCGTCTGGTCTGCTCTGTAGGTTTTGAGAAATGTTATAAAAAATCCAGACAAATACCCTGTTGATCAAAATGTTGACCTTTTTTAAGTGAATTTGTCCGAAATTATGTACTTATTATTAATTTCAGCGAACAAGCTCAATTAGACCCAATTTCGTCAGAAGTAAAAGTGGAACCCTCCGATGATGAAATGGATGAGTAAGTTTTAGCTTAAGTTTTTCCCACTATTCTGCGTTTTTAGCTTTCTGTACCTTAAAACTATTCCTACTTGTTTATTTCTTTCACTTTTTGTCGCATATTTGTGACATTGGCATCTTCTTCTTCTTATCGTGTGGGCAGTAAGGTCTAGCGACTCCACACACCTTAGTATCAGAGTTTCCAAAGCGCCTCTGACATGGTTTATTTGACGGCCGGGACCACCAGCTTATACGTGCCTTCCGAAGCATGGAATCATCTTTTTATCAGACAATCAGGTGATTCAAGCCTGCATGTCTTGAATTCCTAGCCAAACTGGAAACAACTTTACAAAGTATGCTTCCCGCGGGAATCGAACCCACAACCACCGGGTCACAAGGCAAACGCCTAAACCACTCGACAACGGAGGCAGTTGGCATACCAGGTAAACGAAAGCATACCAGGTAGGCTTTCGTTTGTCACATTGTAGCGGCAACAATGCCGCCACACAGCAAAAACCAATGGAGCAAATCTACATCGCAACAAAAAGAACCGCAACGCCATCTATCCAACAATTAGCGAACTACTACAACGAAACCCTGCATCGCGGTATCAGAGTTCGTCGCGTTATTTGAATATATAAAACAGTCCGAATATCAACTATCGGGCAGTTGCCCACACCGGACACAAAAACCGTTCGGTCGGAGGATCCTCTCTTTTCAGTGGAGGTTGGCGTGACTTTACTCTCTGTACCTCATCCCTTTATAACATCAATGGGACAATGGCGTTTATAAGGCTAAATAAATGTTTAAAAAATCCTTCCCATTTGGTATTGTTAGACGCAATCTTTCCCATTTGGTAAGGCTGGACTGTCAGATTTTTCGGCTCAACCTATTTTAAAAGGCTCGGATTAGTATCTTTATGTAATAAATGGTCACCCATCCTCCGAGCGAGGCCGGAGATACTGCTTAACCTTGATGATCGACCACGAGCTTCTCTTAATGTTTGCATGTATTTTTGTGCAGGAGACATATAGAAGAGGAATATTCGATTGCGGAACCCCCGAGTTACTATCAACTGTCAGAAGAACTCCATGTGTAAGTACATAACTCAAATACTAAAGACCTACGCACACGGACCAAATTGCAGAGGATTTTGCCACTGATCAGCGCACACTAGCCTCTTAGATCCCGCGGCGCAAACTGTAGCTTCCCAACGGCCTGCCTAGACATCGTGCAACGTTCCGCGGCGTCCCGCGGCGGGATCCCTTAGGGCGCTCTCCAATGCCTTGTCAAGAAATTCCTTTCGATGCCACGGACTCTAAAACGATGGCATTTTTGTCGTATTCCTACTAGATAACTTTAAAGTTTAAATATTATTTATTTATCACATAAAATTTAACAAATTTCTCTTAATCTATATCAGGTAAACAATGGCAATTTCTAACAACTAATGCTTAAGAGACTACGTTGACGACTGTACTAGTATAAACTGTGTCACAATCGACAGCGTCTTCCTTCCTGTGTACATAGATAGCATGATTCATTGTTTTAATAGAAAAAATAAAAGTAAAAGTAATAATTTGTAGAACTATTTTTAGGCTTTTCAAAATTGTGAAGATAAACAAACGAAAATATAAAATATAACCTCAAATATTTTAAAATTTGTTCGTTAATACAAGTACCTGTGTGTGTAGTGTGGTGTGTAGTCTGATAAGTTGTGAAATTGTGAATAATTATAATAGATTATGAATTATATAAATTATATAGACTATGAAGATCAACCGCTTACAGTTTCCTCCAAAGTTTGAATGTCCTTTGATAAAAATTAAAATCCTCTGGCGTTTCGTCCCTTTGTGTGAAGATAGACGGCATCAGGGGGGCTACTCTCTAAGCCCGAAGTCCGTAGTTACTTGCGTAGTTGCGGGCGTATTCTACTTCATGTCACCTACGGACTTACGATTAGTCCCGAACCCGAACAAGAATGTATTAGAAACAATACGATTTGACGTGTTGTCATTAATTATTAGTGATTAAGTGATACGGAGTAGAATACACCCGAAACTACGAACTTCGGGTTTAGAGAGCTCATTGAGCGCCCGTACGTTGTACCGAGTGGACGTGTGTCGGTTGTCCTCGGAATTTTTGCTTTCGAATTTTGTGATTGGCTAAGTTAAGTGATTGTGAATTCCTTGTCACTCTTGCCTGTTTCTTACCCGTAATCAACGCCCACTGGGCGGTCTTAGAGTGAGATACAAACAATTTTGTCAACTACTTTAGAATCTGACTTTCGAAAAGTGACTGTGCATTGTTGGATTTGAACCGGCGGTGTGGTGTTGCGGTCCGACCCCTTGCCCGGTGAGCTACGGTGCTTGTGACGTAGGGCATTGTATTAACTCCTCGCTATCTGCTACGCGACCGCCGTAGCCGCTGACGTAACTGCTACGGATTGCCTACGAGGCTACGAACGCGAAGTACTCGTAGCCGATGCGCTGAGACTCCGCTCGTCACGCGACGCTGGCTCACGGTGTAGTGCGTACGCACTCATCGATCGCGACGCTGGCTCACGGTGCAGTGCGCACGCAGGCTCACGGTACAGTGTTCACGCAGGCTCACGGTGCAGTGCTCACGCAGGCTCACGGTGCAGTGGTCACGCAGGCTCATGGTGCAGTGCTCACGCAGGCTCACGGTGCAGTGCTCACGCAGGCTCACGGTGCAGTGCTCACGCAGGCTCACGGTGCAGTGCTCACGCAGGCTCACGGTGCAGTGCTCACGGTGGAGTGCTCATGCAGGCTCACGGTGCAATGCGCACGCAGGCTCAAAGTGCAGTGCGCACGCAATCATCGTTCGTGACGAAATCTACGAGATTTGGTATCAATTGTACAACATGTCCAGTGTACAACGCACTTCCCCGAGCACGCCGAAAACGCAAATAATCAACCTTTGCCAATGTGTAGGTATATAGATCGCGTTTTTCTATCTGAAATTACTCATTAGTCTTCTGGCCTGTTGATGGCAGTACGCGAGCCCCCATTACATGAGAATTAAACGTAACTGCCTGTCGCCTTGCAGGATAGAATAAAGACATTTGTTTAACAAGAACCGTTTAAGTTTATTTTGAAACCCACTTGCATATAGAAGGCTTTTTATTTCTGTTGGCAGTTTATTGAAAATGTTACTGACTTGTGGTAGGCGCTATGCTTTGCAACGTTCAGGTGAGGCACTTGCTTCATCTGGAGATCTTTTCTTCTTGTACTCTCCCTTTTTTTTCTTTCATCCTCAGTCTCATATTCAAAGATATATTTTGATAAGTGACTAAGTAGGACCAAAATGTACAAGCTTGAGACTGTCAATATGTTTAAATCATTAAAATGAGGCTTGCATGATTCTTGCTGTTGAATTCTGGCTATGGTTCTGACTGCTCTTTTCTGAATCACAAAAGCTTTTTGGATATTGTAATCATAGCTTCCTCCCCAGAAAAGTATGCTGTATCTCAGTTTTGACTCTACTAATGCGTAATAGACCATTTTTAAATGTTTTACGGTTACCTCGTTTCTTAGACTCCTTAGTACGTAACAGGCAGAGCTGATTGCTTTCTCCAGGTATGCTAGCTCTTGTTTCCACTTTAACTGGCTATCGATATGAACTCCCAGAAACTTAACCACCTGGACCATGTTCACTGTTTCTCCATTTATGACTCAGTTAATGGTATCTTTATTATTGGAAGTGGAACGAAAAAGCATCACATTGGTTTTGCTGGCATTAACTTTAAGACCGTTAACAGCAAACCAGCTGTGAAAGATATCTAAGGTTTGATTTACTATGTAATTAAGATCGTTTATATTATCATCCGAGACAACGGCATTGGTATCATCAGCAAACACTACAAGCTGTATAGATCCCGCAGCTTTTTCCCTCATGTGTTGTATAAGGTCATTAACAAACACGATAAAAAATATCGGACCCAGTATCGAGCCCTGTGGTACGCCCTTGTACACAGGAGACAATTTGGACCTTTATGTTTCTTCACTTGGACAATTTTTACCCGAGGACTTTGTCTGTGACACCACTGCCTTGATCTCCACGAACATCTTCCTGTTTTCTAAATATGACTTGAGAAGTGCCAATATTTTACCCCTGACACCGTAATGTTCAAGTTTTTCAAGCAGTAGTTTATGATCCACCGTGTCAAATGCTGAACTTAAATCTAGGAAAAGCCCAGCTACTTTCTGTTTGTCATCCAATCTGCTAACTACGTCCTTAATCAGAGTCGATATTGCGTCTTGTGTCCCAACATTTTTCTGATAACCAAATTGTCTTCTACTTAACACTCCATTTAGGTTGAAATGTCTGAGTAATCTAGTTTTAATTAGTTTTTCAAGAATTTTTGAGTGAATAGGTAGTAATGATATTGGTCTATACATCGTTGGGTCTGTTTTTGAACCTTTTTTGTGTACAGGTATTATTGGCTATCTTCAGTTGATCTGGAAATATTCCTTCATCAAAACACTTATTGTAAAAAATGCTTAAAGGTTCCGCTAGTACGTCTATATTGTCCTTTATTACAGATATATTTATGTCATCTTAGCCACAAGACTTTTTATTGTCCCTTTTTCTCACTATTTTGACTATCTCAAGGGGAGTAACAGGGTCTAGGACTAGGTCATTGGTTACTCTTTTTGCACTTTTACGTAGAATATCCATGGCAGGCCCTGTGCACGTAGTAGTTGATGAATTAAGTTCGAACTGCTGGGCAAAGATGTTCACAACATCTGATGGATCTGACATAATCTTATTATTTGATTTTAAAATTAGTTTATTATTATTTTTGACACTCTTATTTCTGTGCTTGTTTATAACTTTCCAAATATCTTTTGAGGTGTTTATTGATTTTGCTAATTCAGACTGTACTGTTAGCTTTTTGGCCATATTTATTACTTTCCTGTACAGAGTGATGTATTTTTGCCTATAGTCCATCACAGTGTCATTTTGTCTATTCCCCTTGCCAGCAAGTAGAAATCGTTTCATTTTACTAGAAACCTTTACGCCCTTAGTGACCCAGCGTAGCTGCGTATTACGCGTTAAGTGTACCTGCAGTTTCCTTTTCCTAAAACTGCGTGTGAACATTTCTTCAAATTGCTTTAAAAATGAGTTTATTCCGAAATTACTCCAGTCATGATTTAATAGCAAATTTCTAAAGTTTTTTCTTGTATGTTCACTAAAAATCCGTTTGGTAATTTGAACACTACTGGTTTTTATATTCCTACATAGTTCGTTACTTCTGAATTCTGTACTACAAAGTAATCCTGCATGTCCATTTGCCAAGCCATTGTGGTCAACATCGCAACTTATCACGCAAACATCTGACAAATTGGTGAATACATTGTCTATACAAGATCTTGGGTCATTTCGAATAAATGTTGTCGAATTAATTAGTGGTCTAAAGTTGTAACATGTCAATAGATTTAATAAGTCATTTCTTTTTTTATTGTCAGTTGATAAGTCAATATTAAAATCACCGCAAATAACACAGTCTTGTTAAAGAAATGTTCTAATAGTTTTTCGAGCCTTACCATAAAAGTGTCTAAATTTTTATCATAAGGCGTACGATAACAGCAACACACTGATAGGCCAGTTAAAACATCTTTGACACAGCATATTTCAAAACTGTCCATTTTATATAATTTTTTGGCTATGGACAGCTCCTCGTATTCCCTATCCGTTTCTGCTAGGATAATAGTCCCTCCTCTCAGCTTATTTACTCTGGTATTATATGATGCAATATTGTACTTTGAAAGATTTAACAAAGAACTAGTTTCTTTGTTAAATCTTTCAAAGTAAGAAATCTTCGTTAAGAAAATGCTCGCTAATACACAAGTAATTCAAAGGGCTACTCAAACTATCCAACATCCGACATCGGACACAGATTGTTCAATTAAATTTATGTTGATCTTTTACATATTGAACGGTATATAATGTGTGAAGGTATTAAAAATGGTGTGATTGTTCTACCAATTTCTACTACCTAACTATTTAATGAAAAGACTGATTTTTTAAATTAACGGTATTTACTTCTGCACTGATGTCATCAGTTAGTGGCGATATACTAAAGCATTAATATTGCTTGTTCTTCCAAAGAAACTTAAATTTTATAAGTTGACAATGTTAAAAGTACAAAATAATTAAAATAAAATATTTCGATATTATTAATAAGTATCGGTGTCGCACCTCTAGAGCAGAAGCGAGCAATTTCAAGAAATACGTGCCAGCTGCACCACTGTCGTCATAGAGTGACAAAAAATTACGTCATGATGGACAATAGTGCTGTGATGGTATTGACTTGGTTTTATCGATTGTTGTTTCTATTTGTGGAACAAACGCCGTAACTGTGACACAGATTATTACATTTATGTCATAAAGTACAAAGCGCGATGAAATAAAACTCAACACAAGGACGGTATAATAATCTTTATTGAAATTTAAACCCATGTTAAAATATATTGTCAGTTTTCCATGAGCTTTATCGATATAATTTCGACCTCACTACTATTTTGTAGGTATTAAAGGATGAATTCGGAGCTTGGCGCTGAGGGCACGCTTTTTCTTTTTTGACGTGGCGGTCAAAAGGTTAACTTTATTCGTAACATCCAAAAATACAGATCTTTCCTCTTTATAATATTATAAGTATAGATATAGATTTTAAAACGCTGACAACTCCGCCATTTGTTTAGATTTTTAAGCAATATTTTGCAACTGCGTCTGGTCTGCTCTGTAGGTTTTGAGAAATGTTATAAAAAATCCAGACAAATACCCTGTTGATCAAAATGTTGACCTTTTTTAAGTGAATTTGTCCGAAATTATGTACTTATTATTAATTTCAGCGAACAAGCTCAATTAGACCCAATTTCGTCAGAAGTAAAAGTGGAACCCTCCGATGATGAAATGGATGAGTAAGTTTTAGCTTAAGTATTTCCCACTATCCTGCGTGTTTAGCTTTCTGTACCTTAAAACTTTTCCTACTTGTTTATTTCTTTCACTTTTTGTCGCATATTTGTGACATTGGCATCTTCTTCTTCTTATCGCGTGGGCAGTAAGGTCTAGCGACTCCACACACCTTAGTATTAGAGTTTCCAAAGCGCCTCTGACATGGTTTATTTGACGGCCGGGACCACCAGCTTATACGTGCCTTCCGAAGCACGGAATCATCTTTTTATCAGACAATCAGGTGATTCAAGCCTGCATGTCTTGAATTCCTAGCCAAACTGGAAACAACTTTACAAAGTATGCTTCCCGCGGGAATCGAACCCACAACCACCGGGTCACAAGGCAAACGCCTAAACCACTCGACCACGGAGGCAGTTGGCATACCAGGTAGGCTTTCGTTTGTCACATTGTAGCGGCATCAATGCCGCCACACAGCAAAAACCAATGGAGCAAATCTACATCGCAACAAAAAGAACCGCAACGCCATCTATCCAACAATTAGCGAACTATTACAACGAAATCCTGCATCGCGGTGTCAGAGTTCTCCGCGTTGTTTGAATATATAAAACAGTCCGAATATCAACTATCGGGCGGTTGCCCACACCGGGCACAACAACCGTCCGGTCGGAGGATCCTCTCTTTTCAATGGAGGTTGGCGGGACTTTACTCTCTGTACCTCATCCCTTTATAACATCAATGGGACAATGGCGTTTATAAGGCTAAATAAATGTTTAAAAATCCTTCCCATTTGGTATTGTTAGACGCAATCTTTCCCATTTGGTAAGGCTGGACTGTCAGATTTTTCGGCTCAACCTATTTTAAAAGGCTCGGATTAGTATCTTTATGTAATAAATGGTCACCCATCCTCCGAGCGAGGCCGGAGATACTGCTTAACCTTGATGATCGACCACGAGCTTCTCTTAATGTTTGCATGTATTTTTGTGCAGGAGACATATAGAAGAGGAATATTCGATTGCGGAACCCCCGAGTTACTATCAACTGTCGGAAGAACTCCATGTGTAAGTACATAACTCAACTACTAAAGACCTACGCACACGGACCAAATTGCAGAGGATTTTGCCACTGATCAGCGCACACTAGCCTCTTAGAAAGTTGTCCTCTCACTGAAAGCATATTTCAAATCGGACCAGTAGTTCCTGAGATTAGCGCGTTCAAGCAAACAAACTCTTCAGCTTTATATATTAGTATAGATATAATAAAATCGTAGACTAACCGTGTCTGTACATTGAATATTTTTGCATGAAAATTACACAAAAAACAGGAAAAAGGTATAAAACATTGTCTGTTTGTCTGTGCGTTTGTGGGAGCATCACGCATAAACCACAAATAGGATTGCAAATCTAAGTACTTAAAAATATTAAGTGATACCCCGAGCAAAATTTAGCGTTTATTTCATCAAAATCGACCCACAAAATCAAAAGACATTGAATTTTTAAGTTTAGGAAGAAACTTCCTAATGTATTCTGATGAGTCAGAGCGCCATCTATTGAAAAAAATTAAATTCATGAAAGCATTCAAAATTGTTGAGTTAGGTATTTGTGAAACTTTTAATACGTGGCAAAATGAAAGTGATAATTTTTATACCTTTTCGTTATTTATTTTCGTATTACAGTCGATCCACAAAATCAAAATATATTGATTTTTAGTTTTGTAAGAAACTTCCCAATGTATTCTGATCAGTCAGAGCGCCATCTATTGAGGAAACTAAAAATGCATGAAAGCATGAATGTTACACTAAAACAAATTGATTGAGTTATTTGTGAAACTTTTAATACGTAGACGTAGCAAAATAAAAGTAAACATTTTAATACCTTATCGTTATTTATCGTTACATATGGGCTTCTTATTAAACGTCTTCCGCTGCCAAATATTTTGTCAGTTTACATGGTCGATAGATGGCGTTGCACTGATGACGCGTTTTTCTGAACTGCGGTGTTAAGATTTTCCGCTGGAGGATTTACCTCACACGATTTTTAAACACAGTCGTGTTCGTAGGAATTTCGGTCTTAACCTGTTAGGGACCAAAATTGCTTAAATCTCCGAGTTGTGCTGGTTTCGTTTAAAGTGCAATTATCGTAGTTTTGCGAAGTACTGGACGGTTCGACTTGAGGATCAGGCCTGTAGGGTTCCGTACCAAAGGTGCTGTGCTGACGGGACCCTACTGCTAAGCCTCCGCGATTGATTTCGTTTAGAGCGACGAACGGTTCGATTTGCGAAACAAGGCTAATAATAAAAAGGTACCGTACCAAAGGTGGTCACGGTGACGGGAACGATCGATTTTGGGGGGCTACTCTCTAAGTCCGAAGTCCTTAGTTGCGGGCGGGCGTATTCTACTCCGTATCACCTACAGACTTACGATTAGTCCCGAACCCAAACTAAGAATGAATGACAACACGATTTCACAGTAACTGTCAATTCGTGATATCATTAGTTCTCAGTGGTTAGGTGACACGGAGTAGAATTTTTTTTTTTTTCTTCCTAATATATAAAACAAAGTCGGGTTTGTTCGAACACTTTTCTAACTCGAGCGATTTTCAAAGTTTTTGTATTTTTGGATTAGTCTTCGTCCGGAATAGCATAATATAAGAATTAAAATACAAAAAAAAATGAGTATGTAGGTAGGAAGGGTAGGTGGGTGGACAGGTAGGTAGGTGGGCAGGTAGGTAGAGTAGGTAAGGTAGGGTAGCTATGGTAGGTAGAGTAGGTAGGTAGGTTAGGGTCGGTAGGTAAGTAGCCAGTTGACGGGAGCGAAGCCGCGCGGGTCAGCTAGTATTATAATACTTATGCTTAACCTTGAAGACACTTGACACTCCCTCCAGCTCCGCCCCAAGCGGGAGAAGACATTTGATGATTTCCCATGAAAAAAAGGTCATTTATAGGTAGCAGTTCGAGTACTTCATGCGGCGCACTCAAATGTCCTCTCCCGCTTGGGGCGGAGCGGGAGGAGTGTCAAGTGTCTTTAAGGTTAAGCAACGCTTGCCGAGGATGGTCTGTAGATGGGTGACCGCCTTAACATACCGAGGGATTTATTTACATCGGCGTATACCGATCGCACAGCGGTGATCAGGAGACAACAACGCTGTTTAATTCCCTCGTGGAGTCGGCCGACGTAGCCCAGCAACGGTACCCAACAGCGAAGCTCATTTTTCTGGGGGACTTCAACGCCCACCATAAAGAGTGGTTGTTCCCGTATCAAAAAACTGACCATGCCGGGTTAGAGGCGCGCAAGTTTGCTTTAATGCTAGATCTAACCCAGCTGGAGAATGTGGCAACGCGGTTACCGGATGTTGACGCCCATACACCCAATTGCTTGGACCTTCTGCTGACAACTGATCCGGGCAGTCATTCAGTATCGGTCTCAGCTCCGCTGGGAACGTCTGACCACTGCCTGGTGAAATCCGTATTGACCTGCTCTCCTCCAGATAAGAGTCCTAGAGACACGAGACGAGTATGGCGATACGAGTCAGCAGATTGGGATGAGATGCGGCACTTTTTTGCATCTTATCCATGGCGGCAAGTGTGCTTCTCCTCGGGTGACCCCTCGTGCTGTGCTGACTTGATTGCAGACGTGATTCGGCAGGGGATGGAGTATTTTATTCCATTCTCCGACATCCCGCTCGGTCACAAATCCCGGCCTTGGTATAATGCAGAATGCGCCCACGCTGAGGCCCGTAAAGAGTCTGCATACCAAGCGTGGATCAAGGCCCGCGACCGAAAGGTTAAAGCACGTAGGGTTCGCGCGAGGAAAAGAGCCTTTAATTCTGCCGCTAAGTTCTGCAAGCAGGTTTTACGTAGGGCACGTTTTGACCATGTCGGACGTATCGGGGCCAAACTAGCATTGCACCCTCCAGGTAGTAAGCAGTTTTGGTCTCTGTCGAAAGCGGTTGAAACGAATTTCTGTCGACCCACGTTGCCTCCAATATTGAAACCTGATGGCTCGCTGGCTTACTCTGCAAGTGTGAAAGCAAATTTATTTACAACTCTCTTTGCAAGCAATAGGGAATATGCATGCGATTTTTTTATTTGCAAAATTAAATACTTATTAGCTCTAATAAACAATTGTGAAATTATTTTTTAAATACCTTCATCAGCGATGAAGTTATAAAGCTTCAAAGTTTCCAATCAAAAAGAGAAGTCCGATATGAATTGTGACGTCAGAGTCCTTGGCGCCTATACAGCTGCCATAGAAAACAGCGTTTTCGCGAGAGGGACAGAAATATTTGTTTAAAATAATTATATCTCGTTTGTTTTTCGAGCAATTTTGATTCTATTTTCACTGTTAGTATTATATTTGTGTATATTTTTAGATAAACTGTATAGATAGTAAATATTTTTTTCTTGCATATTCCCTATTCGCGTCTGGACGCGGGCTCCAAGCAACCACCAACTTTACCTCGTTGTGACTCTTCGATGCCGGAGATCACAGTTCACATTAAAGAGGTCCGAAGAGTATTGTGCAGTCTAGACGTGGATAAGGCCAACGGGCCTGACGGCATTCCAGCGAGAGTGTTGAGGCAATGTGTGTGTGTGTGTGTGTGTGTGTGTTGTGTTTTTACTGTTTTTCTGTGTGTACATAAATAATAAAATAAATAAATAAATAATGTGCACCTGAACTGTCTCCTGTGATGGCACGCCTGTACCACCTCTCTCTTGAAAAAAGAACGGTGCCGAAATCATGGAGGCTTGCGAATGTGCAACCGGTGCCCAAAAAGGGAGACCGTGCTGACCCTGCCCATTACCGTCCGATCGCCGTTACCTCCATCCTTTGCAAGGTTATGGAAAGGGTTCTTAACAGTTAGCTGCTGACCTACCTTGAAGACAATGATCTCCTCAGTGACCGTCAATATGGCTTTCGCCGGGGACGGTCAACTGGCGATCTTCTTGTGTATGTCACGCACTGCTGGGGCGAGGCCATCGAGAGACACGGCGAAGCACTTGCCGTGTCGCTCGACATCTCGAAGGCCTTTGACAGGGTTTGGCACGCAGGTCTACTGAGCAAGCTTCCTGCTTATGGCATCCCAGCTGGTTTTTGTAGCTGGATATCAGACTTCCTGAGTGAACAGTCGATCCGAGTAGTCGTTGACGTCTGCTCCTCTGACCTCATGGCTATTGATGCTGGAGTTCCTCAGGGGTCTGTTCTCTCTGCAACTCTTTACCTGCTGCACATCAATGACCTACTTCAGCTTGGTCTTGTTGGGTACGCAGATGACAGTACGGTTTCAGAGAGATACTTGTCCAGCGCAACAACCAGCGGGGATGAAGTTCGTTCCTTGAGAGAGGCCATGGTAGAGCGGACAAATTTGACCTTAAGCCTTGTCTCCCAGTGGGGTGATGACAATGTGGTCACTTTTAACGCCACCAAAACACAGGCGTGTCTTTTTACCGCAAAAAGGAGTCGTTTTGACCAAACTCCTACTTTTCGGGGTGCATCTGTTCCTGTGACTGATCGGCTCGAGCTCCTAGGCAAGGAGTTGACATCCAGTCTCAACTTCGGCGCCACCATCGAGTACAAAGCCCAAACCGCGGCCAAAAAGCTGGGCATCCTAAATAGGGTGAAGCGATACTTCAGGCCTGGACAGCTTTTAACCCTATATAAAGCGCAAGTCCGATCCTGCATGGAGTATTGTAGCCACCTTTGGGATGGCTCAGCTAAGTATCAGCTTGCCGCGCTTGACTCGGTGGAACGCAGAGCTAAGAGGCTCATCGGTGACGTAAAACTGGTGGATGCCAAGCTGCATAGCTTGGCTCATCGCCGTAAGGTTGCCTGCTTGTCGGTCTTCTACAGATTGTACTTCGGTGAGTGTGCCCAAGAACTCCACGACCTCATCCCACCGGCCCCATTCTACCATAGGACATCCAGACGCACTGCATCTTACCATCCCTACCTTGTTGCTATTCCACCAACTCGCACTAAGCGTTTCCAAACGTCTTTTATAATGCGCACAGCAAAGGAGTGGAACTCTCTGCCTGCGTCCGTGTTTCCAAACGCTTACATCCCTAATCTCTTCAAAGTTAGAGTGAACAGGCTCCTTCTGGGTAAGCTCGCTCCATCGTAAAAAAAAAGGTTCCTTCGTGCCTCGGAAAGCACGTTAGCCGTTTGTCCCGGCTGTCATTTGTAGATCTAACAATTTGTACGAATTGTCAGAAGCCAGAAAATCTGAATTCAGTCTTGTCAAGGAGTACCTACCTACCATGTTACCCAGTTAACGGATTGTGGAGGTCTGGTAGGCAGCTGCTCTAGGCAAAATTTCTATTCTCAGCTGAATCCGCGGTTTGACTGGAAGCCGACCACAATATGTTGGGAAAAAGCTTGGCCGATGCTGTTTCTTCAAATGCCCTTTGCGTTCCAGGGCCGCGGTAACTCTTTCGAAAAAAAGCCGGAACATCCAAATGTCCTGAAACTTTGGTATTGTTCGTCAAATCATTAAACTAAAAGTTCTAAGTTAAACTACGCGATAAATGACTAATTCTTGCACCGTCTAGACAGATCTGCTTAAATCTATATGACCCTTTCCTCAAAATACCCCCCCAGACATTCATTAACCTACATGGTGCTCATATATGATTTTACCATGACATGGTTACCAGTGCATGGACTTCAAAAGATCCAGGGTGTACTCTCGAAGCCCGAGATCCGTAATTTCGGCTTTAGTCACGGGCGTTCATTCTTAGTTCAGGTTCGGTACTAATCGTAAGTCCGTAGGTGATGCGGAGTAGGAAACGCCCATGACTAAGGCCGAAACTACGGACTTCAGGGTTAGAGAGTAGACCCCAGACCCCTGAGTTTGTTTCGGTGTTTCTTCTCGGGGTAGTTTGAATTAGCCTCGTCTAGTTTAAATTGACAAAAATGTACATATTAAAGATTTATTTAATGTTATGATTTATAAATGTCTTCTTCTTTTCAGAAGCAGTCTGATGGAAGCTGGCCAAGTTAAAGTAGAGAAAATAGAAATTGAAGATGAAGGATTTAGTTAATGCTAGCTGCCGCCCGCGTCGAATTAGTACAACACCCCTTTATAAAGCCTATGCGTCATTTGGATGTATAAGATAGACGGCTACTAAGTTTTAAGCGCTTCTTACACTACATGGTATTCAGGGCCCGGTGGCAAGGGTGGGCGTGGCCCCTAACTAGGGAGTCGCTTATAACACTAGCCGGTCGATTGGGCCCTAACTCAGTTGTGATGTGAACAGCGTTGCCAACGTGTGGGGTATTCTCCAAACTGCGGGGAATCTCAAGTTGATTAGGGATTATTTGAGGGTTTGTAAGATGTGGGGAAAATGCGGGGATTCTAAATATCGATTTTATTCTTCTGATATTAATCTAAAATCTAATTCGTGGGGAATCAGTCGATTTTTTGTCCCCAAATTGGGGAATTTGACCTGCATTTTCGAGGAATTTGTTAAATTGGTGTTGGCAACACTGCTCCCTAACTCCCTGAACGCGGACTTTTTGGCGGGAAGTCAAACGAGGCGGTAATTTTGATTTTGCCAAAAGTTTAAAATTAAATAAACGTACGGAAATATTACATAAATAAAAACGAATAAGGTCTCAAACAACCATGAGTGTCACCAGTGGCGGTGAGGAGCCGCCAGAGTCGGGGGAAAAGAAGAAACGCAAGTACAACAATACTCGAACAATCGGCCCTGATTCAAATAAGTATAAAATTTTTACGAAACCAAATTATAAAAGACTCTTTATAGAAAACACCAATTCTGAATACGTAGTATACGTCGAGTCAACAGAGCAGGAGAAGATAGGGAATAAAAATCCTATCACACTCACCAGCTTAATATCTGACAATGTTAAAGGAGTCTTAGGAGTTCATAGAATAAATGCACACAAAATAGGAATAACATTCAGAAAAGCGGCTGCAGCCAACAATTTTCTGAAGATGGAAGACTTCCTCTGGAAAAATAAGTTTAAAGCCTTTATACCATCGTATTTGACTGAAAGGATTGGTGTATTGAGGTTCGTGCCTAAAGAACTCTCCAATGAGGAAATATATAAAAATATAGTGTGCGACTCTGAAGTTATTTCTATTAAAAGATTCATGCGTAAAGAAGAGGGAAAATTAGTGCCCCTCAATACAGTTGCCGTCACCTTTGCATCAACATCTTTACCGCAATACGCCTATATAAAACTATTTAGATACGAAGTCAAAGCATACATACCACCATTATTGCAATGTTATAAGTGTCTTAAATTTAACCATTCTGCTAAGGCTTGCAGAGGCGAGCAACATTGCTCTTCTTGTGCTGGTCGTCACTCCTACAAAGAATGCGATGTCGAAGAGATCACATGCATCAACTGCGCAGGTAATCATCTTGCCATTTCACGAGACTGTCCCATTAAAAAACAAAAAATTGAAGAGAAAAAGGCCAAATTTCTTAAGCAGAAATCATATGCCACTGTTGTGAACTCACCCCCTACATTTAATGAGAAATCTTTCCCTGTTCTACCCAAAGTTACTGATAAACCTAAAAAAATCAATGATACTTTAGATCCTAAGCAAATAGCAAATAATGATATTATAATTAATGCAATTGTTAAATCGTTGGTCGCATTAGGAAACAAGAGTGACTCTGATGGGCCACTCACACATAAGAAAATAAAAGAAATATTTTTATCAAATTTAATTTAAACATGGATAGTTATCTAAATATTTTACAGTATAATATACAAAGTTTGCAGAGTAAAAAGACCCTATTACAAAATTTATTGTTTGAAAAAAACATAGATGTCTGTCTTCTTAATGAGACGTGGTTCAAATCTAATTCTATAATTCCACACTTTCCCACATATAATTTAATCCACAAAAATTCCATAAATTCTCATAATGGAGTAGCCATTTTGGTGAATCATCGTTTAAAGTACAAAGTAGTTAATACACACTTCTCAGAATCTATTCAAAATGTATGTATCACTATAGAAACACAATTTGGAGCAATGGCAATACTCTGTGTGTACAGCCCTCCCAGTATCAGGTTTGATTCAGCAAAGTTAAAGGACTTAATCAATAACATACCCAAACCTTGTATAGTTATGGGTGATTTTAACGCTCATAACATAGCCTTTGGATGCCACAGTGATAATAATAGAGGTAGATGTTTATATAATATAATTGATGAATTTGACTTATGTATTTTGAATGATGGATCACCAACAACTGTTCCTTATCCTAATAGACATGCTTCAGCGATAGATCTTGCCCTTGTTAGCTCCTCAATAGCTCATTTATGTAACTGGTATGTTCATGACGATCCCATGGGTAGCTATCATCTTCCAACTTTACTTGAGATCAACATTCAGTCATCTATGTATGGCATGTCACCTCCTGTGGATCAAGAGAAATATATTTATAGTAAGGCAGATTGGGATGAATATTATAGCCTATCTGAAACTTGTTTTTCCCACTTGGACTCAATAAATGATTCCCCTATCAATTCATATAACCATTTTATAGAAACATTAAACGATTTGAGGAATAAAACAATTCCAAAACGAAAATTATGTGCAAACACAGCTATTAAAAAACCAGTACCATGGTGGAATGCAAAATGTAGTGATGCTGTCGCAAAATCAAAAGATGCATTAAAGTATTATTTTTCTCAACCGAACATTCAAAACTGGATAGAGTATAAAAAATTAGATGCGAAAAAGAAAAGAATTCTGAAGGAAGAAAGTTCTTCTTCTTGGCGTAATTTATGTAGTAGCTTCAACAGGCTAACTCCAGTTTCTAGGATATGGGGATACATTAAAAAATTTAAAAAAATTGGATCAAATCGAAACAAAAACATAAATGATGAGTGGGTTCCACGTTTTTTAGATAACTTGGCAGATTCTACTGAAATAGATGGCAATAGGCTTGAGTATTTGTTCGAAAATGCTACAGAAAATGATGTAAATGTATTTCTCAAAAACAATTTCACTATAGAAGAGTTGAAAACATCTTTAAAGAGTAGGAAAGATACTACACCGGGATTGGATGACATACCTTATATGTTAATCAAAAAATTACATTTAAATGCACAAACAACATTACTTAATATTTATAATAAACTATGGAATGAATTAGTAATACCCGAGTCTTGGAAAACACAGTGTGTCATTCCAATTTTAAAACCCAATAAACCTATAAATAGTGCTTCTTCATACAGACCTATTTCTTAATCATCTTGTTTGGGTAAACTCTTTGAAAATATGTTGAAGTTAAGATTAGATTATTTTGTTGAATCACAAAGCTTAATTCCTTCTATGCAGTTTGGCTTCAGAAAAGGTAAAAGTTGCTCTGAAAGCTTTGTATCTTTATTATCAGATGTAAGACAGGTTAAATTAAGCCACTCTAATGCAATCTGCGTGTTTTTAGATGTAAAAGGTGCTTTTGACAATGTAAACATAGAAGAACTCATTCAAGTATGTCATGATATTAGTATACCTGGTCATACTCTAAAATGGCTCTATAATTTTTTA
This sequence comes from Lacanobia wlatinum, assembly GCA_947578705.1. Taxonomy (NCBI): domain Eukaryota; kingdom Metazoa; phylum Arthropoda; class Insecta; order Lepidoptera; family Noctuidae; genus Lacanobia; species Lacanobia wlatinum. Next base: position 10,592,741 of record OX388052.1, on the reverse strand, counting down.
AACAATAGGACTGTATTTGTTAAATATAATAATAAATTACATGGACCCAGGACTGTTAACAAAGGCACAATGCAAGGGGCAACTTTGTCTCCTTTACTTTATAACTTGTATACTTCTGAAATATTAAAATATGTAGATACACCAGGCGTAAATATCCTGCAATTTGCAGATGACTTGCTTTTGTACAGCATAAATCAAAACATAGATATAGCAATGTCTAATATCAATAAGGCTTTGTCTCAATTATACAGCTATTACCATAATAAACTTAAATTAGAAATAAGTCCAGAAAAGAGTTCAGTTTTAATTGTCAGTAAAAATGTAAACACTCATAGCAATGTTAAAATTTTATACAATAATGTAGAAATTCCTGTTGTTAAGCAACATAAATTCCTAGGAGTCATTATTGATGATAGATTAAAATTTGAAGAACATATTAAAGATATAAGTAACAAAGCATTAAAAGGTATTAATCTATTGAGGCATTTAGCAGGCAGTTTTTGGGGCTCTGACCCCAAAGTTATGGATTTGCTGTACAAAAGTATAGTGAGAAGCCATTTTGATTACAGCAGTTTAGCTTACATGAATGCCAATAGCACCTTGTTACGAAAATTAGATGTAATTCAAAATATGGGACTGAGACTTATTTGTGGTGCTATGCGCTCCACACCTATTAATTCGTTAGAGGTTGAGACATGTATACCTCCCTTGACTTTACGAAGGTTGTTGTTGGCTGAGAGGTTTTTATTAAAAGTCATGACGTCAAATGATAATCCTTTACTTAAGAAACTAACAATACATCCTGAAATCTCACAGTCAATTGCTTCCAATGCCATCTCTGCCTCTTCTTTGGTTGGTGGAACTCTACCTGAAATGCCAACAATATTTGAACAAGTAAAAAATAATTCAAAAGATATTTTTCAAAATGATATTTGGCCTATATACAAAATACCTTATAATGGTATTATTAACAGCTTTTCAATCCATTTAGATGTGGTAAAAAATAAATTTGATTTTTTACTGTTTAAAGATAATAGACCAGAATATTATATTATATACACAGATGGATCTAAAACAGATCATAATGTAAATGCAGCTTTCTATGATCCACAATTAGATTTCAGTAAATGTATTAAATTAAACAGGGTGTGTAGCATTTTCACTGCAGAATGCTATGCAATTTATTGTGCACTGCAGCATGTAAATAGTCTTGTACATAATGTACATAATATTTTGATAGTTACAGACTCCAGAAGTGTTTTGTCTGCTCTACATAATGTAAATATTTCTTTTAAGTTAAATTATATTATTTGTAATATTAGACTTATAATCCTAAATCTGCTTGATAAGTATACAAAAGTAGAATTAGTATGGGTACCTTCACACAGTGGCATTCGTGGAAATGAAGTAGCTGACACTGCTGCCCGGTCAGACCATGACGAAGATCGATCCCAGTTAATCAAGGTTCCATTCACCGATTACTATAGCCTTTTTCAAGAACGTAATAGACAGTTATGGAAGGAGTATTGGGACATAACCGTGGAAACGAAAGGCAGATGGTATGCTGGAATACAAAAAGAATTACCGATTAAACCTTGGTACTATAACTTCAAATACATTACAAGAAGATTCATAACTATTTTATCACGCATGAGATTAGGACATTGCTTAACACCAGCTCACCTGAACAGATTTCGCATAATTAACAATAGCCGATGTCATCATTGTGGAGCAGAGGATGCTGATTTGGATCATATTATCTTAAACTGTTCAAGTTTTAACATTCAACGTTTGATTTTGGTCAGTGAATTGAGCAAAGAGTATGAATTGAATGAATTAAATGACAATGACATTAGTGAACATACTGAACATCAAAGTGTTCCCCGCAGTGTTCAGGATTTATTAGTAAATAAGAAATATTTTAGTGTGTTGTTTAAATATATTTGTAATACAGTAGAGAAAATTTAATTCATGTTATAAATTTATATAAATTAATTCGTTGTAATATTACATTGTAAAAACCCATCAATGTATCCGACTGAAAGACTTGTATCTATGGTCATGAATAAAAAATATTAAAAAAAAAAAAACTCCCTGAACGCTGCTAATTACACTGCCCGGTAGTAAGGGAGTTAGGGAGTGTACCAGACGGGCGTGATCGACTGGAAACATTTCCCTTGTTTGGGGTAGGTCTATCCTTCTTCTATTCCTTCGATGTGAGCTGTGACCACCCGACTGCGTCCAGCCGCGCTGACGTCCTGTACCTGTATACTGAGGTCTCTGTACCACACGTGTAACGTTCTTCTTTCTTGCTATTCGTACTTGCTGTCTTCGGGATAGATTGGGGTTAGGGATGTTTGCTTACCAGGGAATAAATGAAGATGCAGATAATTTACTGTTAACACTGCAGCTAGCGGTTTAAGGGAAACTTTTCGCGACTACTTTACTATTTAGTTAAAAGTTCTATATTTCTTCTTAACAATGACTAGAAATTTCTATTTTTGGTCTGTTTACTATCGTACAATGTTACTTTACCGTAACGAGGCCCATAATCGCTAACTGTTTTAGTTTATTTTTAACTACAAGTTTAACTTTTTACATTCCTGGTTATATCTAGGTCTATTCTGTCTGGATAGGGGTTGATGCACCTTTCTGTAAAGCCTCTGAAATTCCACGTCGAGTGAGGTGAAAATCAACCCTTCAACGCTGCCCACTTATGGGCTTGTTGCATTTAACTATCGAATCTATCTACAAGTATGAACTTGTCTACTATTAAGGGTTGACTCCCCGAAAAACTGTGCCTTAAGGGCTATTGGGCTATATGTCTTACGGTGGGTGCATCATCCCTGTATCCAGATACACAACTTACAAAGCCACCCCTCTAAAGGTGAAGCACTATAAGGTCAGAAACTCGGAAGGGGAAAAGTCTGTGTTTTTACATTTTTCTAAATTGTGGCTTTATGCCTTATCTGACCATAAAGATGTTTATATATCTAAATAGAGCTTAGCGCTAGCTTTCTAGTGCCGAATGATATAATATTATTTTTAATAACGGGAGTACCTATTTTCACTTGAGAGGATTTCTGACTTCACGAGGAAAAGTGCATGCAGAAGCTACACTTTAACATTTACCTTATTGAATGCGGATAAAGATACTATTACGATTAAGTTCTTAAACATGGCCTCGATACCTAAATGCATTTCTTTACGGTGTTTGCTAAAGTATACACAGCGCTCTGCGTGTCCAATATAATATTGCGTTCAGGATCTTGATGGGGTTACCGCGCTACTGTAGTGCTTCTAGCATGTTCGCAGAAGCGGAAATTGATGGTTTTCACGCCATCATGCCCAAGCGATGCGCCTCCATCATGCGCCGGGTACGCGCCAGCCCCGACAGCATCCTGAAAACTATAGCGAACAGTGGGACAGCCCCATACTGGAACATTAGATATGCCTACATGTCACTGGGGCGTAGGTACACTTTAATTAGATATAAGTAATTGGCGTAATTCTTCCGGTAATTTTAAGTACCTTCTAAACTACATTTCACTAGTTTCTTAGTTTTTTGTATATTTACCAATTAATGGACTCGATATTTTTTTTGCAGGCCAAACACGTTCAAGTAATTTGATCAAACAGTTTAATTAATTGATATAAAAGTCTGTGGGAAATTTTGATAAAAATGAGTCGTCAAATGGCATGAAGAAATACGAAATTTCGTATTTGATCAAACAGCTTGAACTGGCCTGTTTGATCAAATTACTTGAACGTGTATGGCCCGCATGGAAAGGAACCCATTTTGCGCGGTTCGACTCGCACTTGCCGCGCTTTACCTGTTCAGTAATGTTGCGAGCTCACTTGTATTTTTGTAAACGAAGGAGTTACAATGTATGCCTCTACCGGTTTCAATAAACTTTGTAATCGACACATAACTTTGGCTTTATGGAAAATGTGTCAAACGTCTTACATAGTACTCAGAGAAAAGATCGGCCCATTGTAGAATTCCCATGTTGATTTGTTATACGATAGACTTATTGCGTTGGCCTTGAATTTTGTCTGATATTCTTTGGAAATTGATTTTATTGTTAAATCACTACTGTAAGAGTCTAGCATATGTCTAAGGCCGGTTGCATACGTACGGTATCCTGATTGGGTTTTCCGATTCGGAGTCTCTCGAGAGACGTTTGATTATCAGTTCTTCTGACTCAAACGCATGGCTTGTTTTCGAAAAGATCGTCAGATGCTTTTCCCATTCGGAAAATAAACAAACGGGTGCGCCTCATTGAAAATTTTGTATGTAAGGCAAGGATGCAGTACGTCTACCATGAGTTTTATCAATCTCTACTCGCTAGCGACTGTAGTTAAAAAAAATTATGAAAACTTAAAAAGAAAACAAGTTTCTAATTTATTTTTTTAGTTGTTAACTAAAGTTACACTTGCAACTTGCTTGCTTATTAGTTAACAACTTAAACAAATAAATGGTAGACGTACAGTAGTGCTATTCTCTAACAACATTTTCGTGTCTCGACAGTAGAATTCGAAGTGAGTTTCAAATGAAGATCTTTATGTTGTGTGCAATAAAGCTCACTTTGTGAGTTTTATCACTCAGGTGAAGCTCGATATCGAAATAGTTTCTTACAGAATAGACTAGCAGGTCTCCGAATCTGAATTCTTATCAGGAAACCGTGCATATGCCGCCAGCCTTATAAAGATTTGTCCCATCATAATTGTAACTGTATCAACGTACAAGACCATACAACCACGGCTCCCAGTGTACAATTGGATTGACCAAAATTTGTTAAGTCGAAGAGATTTAGTTATGGCATTAAGACTTCGCTCCGGTCACATCCCATCAAAAAAGTTTGATGTTCTGATGAAAAGGGTTACGTCACCCAACTGCGAGGAATGCGGAGTAGTCGAAGATGTGCAACACGTTTTGATGGAGTGTGTCCGGAATGGAGCTCTAAGATTTACCTTACTCAGATACACACATAATGTTGGAGAGTGTAATGCCATCCTGGCTTATCCTTTATCGGATCAAGCCAGAATCCTGTACGAACTGGCATTTTTTGTTTTAAAATAGAATTTTTTTAGCAGTAGTTAGTAAGCGATTATGTTGATGTTACAGGGCGAGATTATCGCTCAGCGGTAAAGCCCTTAAAATAAAGAAACAAAAAAAAAAACTGGCCAAGTGCGAGTCGGACTCGCGTGCAAAGGGTTCCGAACGAATTTATTTTTTTTAACATGTAATTTTCACACTACAAACTTCTAATAGGTTTTCCTGTAATCTTTAGGTAAAGATCTATTATCTCCATTTTTTTCAAAATTTTAGACTCGGTAGTTTCGGAGATAAGGGTAGGGAATGGTAATTTTTCGTCTAATTTCTTGAATAACTTCAAATCCATTTATTTTAAAATAATGAAAAAAATATAATTAAAATCCTCACAGTAAGCCCTTTCTTTTGATATGTCACACGATATTGTTCAAAAATCTTTTTTTTTTAATTCTCTAGTTTGACCCCCAAAAGTGACACCCATACTAAAAATTTTATGATTTACGTAACGCGTCCGTGTTTGGGTCACAGAAGTCCATATGTGTACCAAATTTCAACAGAATCGGTCCAGTGGATCCGGAGAAAACTGGCTGTGACAGACGGACAGACAGACAGACACCCGAGTGATCCTATAAGGGTTCCTTTGTTTTCGGAACCCTAAAAAAAACTGTATCAACAACAATGTACTTACATATCTTCTATTTTATTCATATCTATCAACTACCTTACCATGTTTGAATCTAAAAATAAATAGTCATTGAGATGAATTGTCCTTTTATTTTATTAGATACCTAAGTACTTATACTCGTAGATACCCTTCGAGCAGCTCGTGGCTTTAATAGCTGCACTGCTCGATCTTCGCGGCTAAGCAGCTGTTGCTGAGGTTGGTCCGTGGATGGGTAACCAGTGACCGTCCCTTACATACCGAAACTCGGCTGTATCCCGGAAAGCACATACAGCCGTTGGTCCCGGCTATCATTTGTAAATCGTGAACAGTCGTTACAGTTTATAGGTAGAAGCCGCTATACTATATAGAAATACTGAAACTAGCTTACCAAGGAACAGTGTCACCCAGTTACTGGGTGGAGGTTCGTACATGGAGTCACTCCGTGTAAAATACTGTACTCAGCTGCATCCACGACGAGCACAGGTGGAGCTACAGTCGGATGACTGTAGCTCGTCGTCGATCACTTGCTGTGTGATGTGGTAGCTTAACACTCGGTAGACGAAGATATCCAACTCGTCAGGCAGGTGCGGCTGATCAGGCAGGGTAATGGGTGGGAGTCTCTGGGCCAGACACCGTGTAACCGAAGGCTCCCGCGTCCACGAAGAGCCGTCTCCCCTCGATATTCATGTTGGCATTCCACGCCGGGTTCTTACGATTTAAGTCAAATTTATACATTTATCGCAGCTGCTTTGAATACATGCAACAGAACTAAAATTCCATTGGTGCTTAACTTACTAAAAAAATACCAATTACATGTATGTGACACTAACTCACTCACTACTATTGAACAGTGAGTGAAACGCTTTAAACATCTGCTTTTTCTCTGTAGATTTGTCTAAAACTATGATTTGTTTTATCTTTTTAAAATTGCAAGTTCATAATAACCTCAGCCAGAAGCAAGAAAACACTATAAACGTACCTTTGTAATACCTATTTAACAAAATTTCGAAACGGTTGGTTGACACTTCCCGCGACCCAAGAGCTGGCTTTTACTTTGACCAGCGGCTAGGCTAGGCATTGCCATTCAACGTGGCAATGCCGCCAGTCTCTTGGGTACATTGTCAGCTGACACGCTGAGCATTGAGGACGAGTAAACAATATATATATTTTTAAAGCCAAGAGATAGGCAATGTCAAGGGATATCTATTCCACGTGCCATTTGAAGAAAACCGTCGCTAAAATGTTGTGGACTGAGGACCTGGAGAAGGACGCAGGAATTCCAATGTGCGAAGTATAGAACCGGTCTGTGTGGCGACGCCAAGGGGGCGTCTCCACCGGAGATGTGCGAGGATGTGTAGCGAGTGATGTGTTTGTTAAGAACCAATAGAATAATATGTACCTATGCGATTTTTTTATTTGCAAAATAAAATACTTATTAGCCCTAGTAAACAATCATGAAATTTTTCTTTAAATACCTTCCCATCAGCGATAAAGTGATAAAGCTTCAAAGATTACAATTAGTTCTAATTATTGTTTATTTGATGTTATTTAATTTAAATTTGTATGATATCTTATTTCATTCAATGCTTTGACTGTTTGTGTTAATTTAATGTAGGTAATTTGTTTTTTTTTTGTTCAACATTTCTGACATTTTTTATTTATTTTCAATCCGATTTTTTTTTATAATAATTCATTTTAATCATATTTTATGTATCTTTAGTTTACACCTTTTCCAGCAATAGTTGTGTAGTAATGTTGTGGCTGTCTGTAAGTGTTGCAGCACTAGAATATTTCTTTTTTTAATAATGCTTGTTAACTTTATTGTGTATGCAATGTTGACAATCCAGTGGCGTGCCTAGGGTTTCAAAATAAGGCAAGCCCAATAAAATTTTAACCGATTAAAAAAAAGAAAGTTCAGTTTTCGACTGAGTATGTAGGTACCTACGTATGTATCATCGCAATTTTTTCATAAACTGATATAAATGTTTCAATTCGTTGTATACCAAAATTACCGAAAGAAACCATTGCACACAGGTGTTTATGGGAATTTGCGTGCCTTTTAATGGCGCCAGATATGTTATTTAAATCATTATAACCAGATGTATTCCAAACGGAATCTTCATTCGAAAAAAATATGCAGCACCAGCAATACAACTTATTAGTGTGCGAACAGCCAACAATCCAACTAGTTTTATATACTGATCTATAAAATTTTCGTTTATGCGATTTACTAGTCTGAGAAATACACAGATTAGGCGTCGGTTTTAATGAAGAAATTAACTGTTTTTTCTGAGCAAAGTTTAAAGATTTTACCTTATCTTCGCCAATCAAAAGTTGAACGCATTTTAAATCCTCACAAGGTACAATTACCTCCATTGTTATAGGTAAGTCACCAAAACAATTGTATCACTGAGAAAATCTAAGAACACACAAAAAACTTTAACAACATAACTTTTCGCACTCGAGCAAATGAAACTGAAGTGAGTTGCACACGGGTGTCGAGAACTACTTACGCAGAGTTGCAGTATTGTCATTTAGGCAAAAAAAGTCGCCAGGTATATGAAAAATTTAGCTAGATGTCGCAAATTTTTATTTTTAAGATATTGCTTGAATATTTAATTTCGTTATTTTAAAAAGTCGCTAATTTTTATTGTTGCTAAATCTTAAAAAATGTCTCCAAACTCGTTAAAAATCTCCAAGATCTCACAACGTCGCTAAAACGGCAACACTGCAGAGTTGGCAAGGTGACAAGGTCACGCATACGCGTGCAACTTCATACGCATGCACGGCTTCCATACTGATCGATTTGTAGACGCACAAGTTTCTAACTCGTTATACGGCACATCGCTATAAGTGCGAAAGTGACAGAGATAGTATTTGAAAGCCCGGCAAAAGCCGATACGTGTAAGCGAGATAGCTGTATGTAGATGCTGCAAATGCGAAACTCTGCGCGCGAACAATCGCGAGGTGCAGTGTGGCATAGGTAGATACTTTGTGTTATTTTGAGAATTAAGCGCGCGAACTTTTAAATAGTTCGGGTTTGATATTGATTCTCTATCGAGCATTTTAGTAAGGCATTTGGCAGGCTTTTGGGCTTATATTAAGGTACCGCCACTGTGACAATCCTAATAAATAAATAAATAATGTAGATTTTTCAGCGTCTGGATCTGTTGTCAGCAGAAGGTCCAAGCAATTGGCAGTGTGCGAATCAACATCAGTTACCCTCGTTGCCCCCTGGACCAGCTAGGTAAGATTTAACGCTAAAGCTAGCTTTCGCGTCTCTCGTCCAGCATGGTCTGTGCACTGGTATGGGAAGAGCCACTCCTGGTGGTGGGCGTTGAAGTCCCTCAGTAACACTGGTAATAGAATAATGAGTGTTGATTAAAACATTAAAAAGTTGATTTTCATGTATTTTGTTGTTTTTAATTTGACATTCATGTATAAAGCGTCAACACCACACGAAATCATCACCATCCATAGATAAATCAGTGCCATTCCACCGTCGTCATCACCATCTCACCTCTTTTTAATAACCTAATGCTAATATCTTCTGATCTACGCTTAAAATGTTGGTGTAAACACTATGTAGGAACATTATAGTTATCCTCCAATGGTTTTATCTAGTTTTACTAGCATTCCAATGTATTTAATTTTTTTTGAATTTTTTGTTCGGAGAAATTTTTGTTGGGTAAATCCACCCACTTGTATTTTAAAACGTTTTAGACTCTGTGTAATAGAAACGAATATTTTTCATATTCATGATAGTATTGTTAGCCCTGAAAAGGGCTTTTTTGGTGTGCGCTCGAAGAGCGCTGCGATCGAGAGCGCGTGGTACGCGCGCTACGCACCTCGGTGCCGCCTTGGTTTCTTCAGTTGCTGCTCGCATGCTGCATCCGATGAAGAATCGTTGGTCGAGATGCGTCGAGCGGTGTCCCGCACCCGACGAATAGACAGACGCGTAACAACGACGTAGGTACTTAGGTCGCACGCATCCTTCTACAATAGGTAAGTATATTGTGACACGTACACATGGTAGGTATTATTTACACATACACTTGTTGTTTTGTCGTGTAGTAGTTGTTGACGGTGGTGGTCTGCGCCGCTGTCGTCGCCGTCGCCGCTGTCGCCGGTGTAACGCGAACGCGACCGTAGCTTACTTCTTAGCGGCGGAAGCTTTCTTGGCTGCCGGCTTAGACTTGGGTGTAGCCGCGGCCTTCTTGGGTTTTTTGAGGCGCTTTAGGTTGCTTTGTTGGCAGCTTGGCGGCGGCCTTCTTGGGGGCCGGCTTCTTAGCGGCGATCGCCTTCTTGTCCTGGGCGGCAGCGGCGGCTGTCGACTTCTTGGTCTTGGCGCCAGCTGCCAAGGCGGTCGCCTTTTTTGCCTTTGCGGTGCCGGCGGAAGCTTTGGCGGCCATGCAGGCGGGTTTCATACACGATATTAGCATAGGGATATAGATGTTTTTGCTTTACGACAACACTGTTAAAGAAACTGTCTTTGTTTTATATTTGACGAATTATATGGTGGCCCTGAAAAGGGCCTTTTGTTTTGAATGCATACGAGCAAATAGCATCGCGCAACCGATATATTAGATGGCCACTCTCAGTTCAACACGCTAGGGCTGGTTACTGCTTAACCGAACTATCCTGTGGTCTAAGGCTAAATTTAAGGCCCCCAGCCAGGGCTACAAACTACCTACATGCCAAATGACCGCTCGCTAAGGGCACCCCCTGTGGGGTACGGACCTCGGCTTAGCGGCGTCATTTCGGGAGGGCAGCAACGGACAGGCTGAGTCATGGCATTATTATTTGGGGGATTTAAAGCTAATGACTCAGCGGCGCGGGCTGGCTCGTTAGGCAAAAGTCGGGGAGGAGACTGACAGGGACGTCGCGATGGGCCTCGACGGCGAGACCGGAATACGGAACGTGGTCTTTGTTTGTTTTACTAAAGAGTTTCCCTACAGCTTTCTTGAATCAGAGTGATTGGGTAGTGGGGATCGACAAGGTTATGCCGTGGACGGCGAATCCTACTTATCGTAGAGGGAGCGTGTCGGGTAGCAGATGCAATAAGAGGGATTTGGTGATTTGGCCATTGCATTGCATTGGGCCATTGGCGTTGAAGAGCCCTATCCTCCTACAGGTGAACTACGTCACCGAACTCTAGGTAAACTGGGGCACAGTCGCCCTTGCAGTTATCGATAGTCTTGGCCATAATGGCCATTTCCAGGGCTCTGTGAGAAAATAAAGACCGATACTTGAGTAGAAAAATTTTCTTGGACACGGAATCGGGGAGTGATCCGCGGCCTTAGAATTGGAGGTGCATGATGCGCAGCATGCTGCTGCTGGGTGGGTCGACCCATTGGGAGCGGTCTTTAGGGCGAGGGCAGTCAGAGCTGCCGTGGTCTCCCAGGTACTTGACGCAGCGTGTCGTGCCGAAGCAATTGCGCTGGGAGTGACCATATAGTTGGCATCGGTGGCAATGGCCAACGATACCACTACGGTGGGGGTTCTCGATTTTGAGACCATCTAGGCTGCAAATCCTAGCAATCTTGAAGATCGGGTGGTAACCGTCGGTGGGGTCACAGACGATGAGCACCATGTCATATGATGCTTCACCACGACGTTGCATGCGGTGGAAAGCAGCAACTGGGATCTTCTGCGACTTGAGGTCGCTGAAGATCTCGTCTGTGGTTATCTGGTGTGGGACGTTCCTGACGACCATACAGACCATTTTCTCTTCTTGGAAGGCGACCTTCCTAGCGAGAAGGAGTTTGTGCAATTTCATGTAGTCTGGCCGAGGGGAGGTGGAGGCTTGGTCTTAGGGGGACAGCTGGGGTGGCAATGGCCAGCGGAGCGAGAAGGGGGGCTGAGTGGGTGGGGGAGGCAGGAGAGACAGCTGGGACTATTGTCTTCCTCGCTTTCGGAGCGAACTCTACAGCGAAGCTCCTCTTCTTCCGCTTCCCCTTGCCGACGGTGGTAAAACCGGCCAAAACATCGGAGCAAAACGAAGAGGGGGAAGGGGGGAGTGAAAGTAGGACTCATAATCATATATCCATAGAGTGCATAACGGTTCGCACCCGCTCAGGGGTGCGGGGGTCCTGGGAAGGGTACGGCGGGCTCTCAAGAGCATTGCTGAAGTCGCTGATGCCCTTGAGTTCGGGGATGGAGCCCTGAGCTTGAAGCCAGAAGGGCCGGCATGGTAGCCATAGGGGGAGAGGAAGAAAACAGAGCAAAAAGAGAAAAGTCCTATCTACGCCTCGAGTACACACGCAAGTCGTGGCTCCACGAGCAGACAGCTCCCCCAAAAACTCCCTTCCCGTGGACGTTTCCTAGTGTTATCACCGGCGAGAAGAAAGGCCCAAACAAACTCACCGGCAACACTACTGTCTGATTTGACCTGAAAGGCCGTTAATCCTAACTCATTGGGTGGGAACTCTCGGGGATGAGTACCCTCCCGTGTCGGGTGTAGACAGGGAGGTGAGTACCTAGGGTGAGACCTAAGCTTGAAAACCCGCTGCCAATTTTAATGTGCAGCGGGGCCCTATGGCTCTAGGAGGCCCTCAAAGCCGGGAGGACAGCAAGGGACGGGCTGAGCATATCATTATTATTTAGGGGACTAAAAGCTAATGGCTCAGCGGCGCGGGCTGGCTCGTTAGGCAGAAGTCAGGGAGGAGATTGACAAGGACGTCGTGGCGGGCCTCGAAGCCGGAAAACGGAACGCAGCCTGTGTTTGTGTTTCCTGAGAGTGCTAGTTTCCCTACAGATGTCTCCACAGAATGCAACCGTAGGTTGACATTTTTAAGAAGAGCGATTTCGCGTTCATCGGGTTGGCAGTTGCGGTCATGTGGGTAGTGGGTGGGATGCATCGGTGCGATGACATCAAAATTGAGGAGACTGCATAACTCATACACCTCTAGCATTGGTCGTGTGGCTATTCCAGGAGAGGTGTTTGGCATTGAGGTCCTCCGCCAGAAGCACGGAGTCGCCAAGAAGTACTGTTAGGTCATCTCTTTCGGAAATTGTATCCGAGATGGAAGAAGGGATTATAAGCTGAGATGACAGTGATAGGTTGATAAGCCAACATGGCTGTTGGGTCGTGGTTGGTTGGCGAGCCGACAGACTATACTTCAAGCTGGGTAAATGTGGGTAGATTGAGTACAGGGACGATTGGTAGTGGACAATTTTTTGTTCCCGGTAGCGAGGCTTGAGGAAGGTCTCTTGCACCAGATGGACGTCTAAGTGATGGTCTCGGAGGAATTTGGCGACCTCATCACGTTGGCATTGAAGGACATTGACGTTGAAAAGCCCTATCCGGAGGACATTCGGTTTGAACCTACACCTAATTTGGGACTTCTCCACGAAGGGATGAGAACAAACTACGATAGTGACAAACGTCACTGAACTCATGGTATATAGCGTCGTGATCGCTGAAGTTGGAGTTTTTTAGGGCCCTGGTCATTTCTAAGGCTCTGGGAGAGTAAAAAGCTCTAAAAAAGACCAGATTAATGGACATGTCAGAGCAATTTCCTTCTGGAACTTTCATAGGAGGGGGAGGAGGTGCATGCTGCTCTGGGCGCCCTCCCATCGAAGTAGTTGCCCCCGTTGGTAGGGGGAAGGGGGGCCGGGCTACGACCATACGAGCCGGAATGGCCGGGGTGCACTGGGATGCTGCAGAGACCGAAGTGGTCTCGGAGGCCTGGGTAGCCGGGAGAGGCGCGGATCTCAGCGCCGGAAAATGCTGTGGGCTTAGTGCCACGGGGGGTTGGGTCGTGGGGACTACCCTTTGCTGGCGGGCGTTTGCACGCCTAGCCAGTTTAGAGCGGCAGTTAGGGGTGCCGTGGCCTCGCCGGCACTTGACACAGCGGGGTGCGTGGCCGTAGAGCTGGCATAGGCCAACGATGCTGCTCTGACGGGGAGGTTCGATTGAGACTGTGAGGCCACAGATCCTAGAGATCTGAAAGATTGGGTGGTGACCCTCGGTGGGTTCGCAGACTATTAGAACCATGTTTTTTGGTGCTCCACCTTGACGGTACATGTGGTGGACCTCGACCACCGGGATCTTTTGCAACGTAAGGTCGCTAAGGATTTCCTTGGGTGGGATCTCGTGTGGGACGTATTTCACGACCACGCGAACTTGTTTCTCCTCCTGGGAAGCGAAGGAGTGATACGGGATGTTTCGGGTTTTCAGGAGTTTGTGAAGCTCCCTGTAATCATTCGCCGAGGCGACTGTGACTTCAATGCCCAGTCGGACTGCATGGGCATAAGAGAAACGTATTCGGCGCTCTTGACACGCTGAGACTATCTCGGTCCACCTCGCTGTGTCGTGGATTAAAAAGAGAGGTTGGACATCCCTCCAAGAGGGGGCAGCCGGGGTGGCGATAGCCATAGGGCTGGGGGGGCGGCTTGCCTGCTGGGAGGTGCCAGCTGGCGAAGCAGGGCGCGAAGTGGAGGCTGAGGAGCGGCCCCAGACGGGGTTAGAGGCAGCCTTGACGGCAGTTTTCTTCACCTTGGGAGCTGACTCCACGGTGAAGCTCTTCTTCCGCTTTCCCTGGACGATAATAAAGCCGTCCGAGGACGAAGAGGAGGGAGATATTGGGAGGGGACTTTTCGAGTCAGACTCGTAGTCCATGGGGGTCGGCGTGGGGGACCTCTGGTCGGGAGAGAGTGGGCTCTCTACAATCTCGCTAAATGGAGCAATGTTGTTTGGGTGAGGTGAGACCTTGGAGAGGACCATGGAGATGTACTTGCAGAGGACCTTGAACTGCGCGCGGGTAAGGCTCTGAAGGGGCGCGGGTGTGGGGCCCTGAGGGGGCGCGGGTGTGGGGCCCTGAGGGGGCGTGGGTGTTGGGCTCTGAGGGAACGCGGCTGTAGGGCCCTGAAGGGGTGCGGGTGTGGGGTCCTGAGGGGGCGCGGGTGTGGGGCCCTCAAGGAACGCGGGTGTGGGGCCCTGAGGGGACGCGAGTGTGGGGCCCAGTGAGGGCGTGTGTGTGGGGCCCATTGTGGGCGCGGGTGTGAGGCTCTGAGGAGACGTAAGGGTGTTGCCCTGACGGGGCGCGGGCGTGGGGCTCTGAAGAAGCACGAGTGTGCGGTCCTGAAGGGGCGCGGGAGTGGGGCCCCGAGGGGGCGCGGTTGTGGGGCCCAGTGGGGCCGCGGGTGTGAGGCTCTGAAGGGGCGAAGAGGAAGAGCCCTGAGGGGACGCGGGTGTGGGGCCCTGAGGGGGCGTGGGTGTTGGGCTCTGAGGGGACGCGGCTGTAGGGCCCTGAAGGGGTGCGGGTGTGGGGTCCTGAGGGGGCGCGGGTGTGGGGCCCTCAAGGAGCGCGGGTGTGGGGCCCTGAGGGGACGCGGGTGTGGGGCCCAGTGAGGGCGTGTGTGTGGGGCCCATTGGGGGCGCGGGTGTGAGGCTCTGAGGAGACGTAGGGGTGGAGCCCTGAGGGGGCGCGGGTATGGGGATCTGAAGAAGCACGGGTGTGCGGTCCTGAAGGGGCGCGGGAGTGGGGCCCCGAGGGGGCGCGGTTGTGGGGCCCAGTGGGGGCGCGCCTGTGAGGCTCTGAGGGGGCGAAGAGGAAGAGCCCTGAGGGGACGCGGGCTTGAGGCCCTGAGGTGGCGCGGGGGTGAGGCACTGAAGGGGCCGATAGCTCAAAAGGGCGCCCATTTTATAGGGTGTGGGAGAAAACTCCTACCTACAACTCGAGGACACACGTAAGTCGTGGCTCCCCGAGTAGACACTTTCCCCAAAACGTGGGCGTTTCTCAGTGTTATTACCAGCGAGAAGAAAGGCCCAAACAAACTCGCCAGCAACACAACTGTCTTGGCCTGAAGGGCCGCTTATCCTAACTCCCCTCGTGGGAGCTCTCGGGGATGTGTGCGCTCCCTGTCGGGTGTACACAGAGAGATGAGCGCCTAAGGTAAACTCTAAGCTTGATATCCCGGTGCCAGTACAGCGGGACCCTACAGGTCTTTCGACCGATCCGGTGCCGAAGGGGTAGACACCCAACCGTCACCGGGTGCAGCTGAAAAAAAAGCGGGATAGGTTCGATGGCCGCGACTAGGACGCACCAAAAGGCCGCGGACCAAAGCCCTTCCGACTTTGCCTAGCCCTGAAGGGGTTGGGCAGGTGTGTCGAGTCAACACCACTTGGGTTCGTTGGTACCATAAGGTTTCCCCCAGGTACCAAAGAGTGTGGATTTAGCCCAGAAGGGGCCGAGTCGCGAGCGTTCGATCAACTACGAGTACTTACACACTCGTAGCCGAACAACCGATGTAACGGCGTAGCACTGAGTGGGTAGCACCGCTACGAGCGGAGGCGGGGCTGCCGTCAGGTGACGGAGCGTCGGAGCGCTACGGCGCAGCAAAGCGGGGGGTGGGCAGGGAGCACGTGCGGTCTGGGCGGCTGCCAGGCGCAGAGTTCTCGAGTCTAAAAAAGAAACGCCACACTAAGGTAACAGTTGTGTTTATATCAACGCTCGCGGTACACAGTGGCGGCGAGGTCGACATAGCGGTTGCAAATTTTCCAAGTAAGATTGATACAGGAAATCCCAAATAACGTTGTCAGTTTATGAAACTAGAAATGTAACATAAAAACACAAATGTTGGTCATGGTTACTAAATTCATCATCTGCCTAGCCTTTTCCCAACTACATTGGGGTCGCTCTCATAGACAAACCGGATTCAGCTGAATACCAGCATATGACATGGAGCAGATGCCTACCAGTCCGCCACAACCCACTAACTGTGTAACACGGTAGTTCTCTCTCGAACCAGGGATGCTCGCACGACTTTTTAACCGACTTCCTTCAAAAAGGAGGAGGTTCTATGACCGACTGTATGTTGAAACCGCTAGAAATAGCACATAGGACAAAACTGAAAGTAGCCACATTTAAACCCATTATTTACCCCACAACAACCCCTTACAAAAATTCTTTGTGTCAGACATTTTTTTATTTTGCAGACTGTTCTTTTACAACACAAGCAGACCTCATTCAAAACAATCTTGAAACGCCTAAGGATAGTATCTGTACAATCGACTCAATGCAACCCCACCTTTATATGACATAACATACTCAAAATTCAAAAGTATGGTTCGCTCATCCCTGCTCTCGAAAACCTATGATGAGACTGAGGCACTGTCACAACAAAGCTTATTTATTATTACTATTAATTTATTGGCCCAATGTTATACCATCAATCAAATTCAATCAATAGAATTCTTCAATTTGAACCTGCAGATCCTGAGATTAGCACTTTCAATCAAACAAACAAATAAAAATCTTCTGCTTTATAATACTAGTATGGATTTAACAATAATTCTAAAGCCTCTGTGTGATTTGCTTGTTAGAGGCAAGTTCACAATTACTGATAAGTCGTAATGTAATAATTTTTTCTCGAATAAAATTAATTCTGGACACCAACAATGTTGTGCTGTTTTTAATAAACAAATCATAGAACAGTTTATATTTAGTGTTATTCCCATCAAAAGTAGGAATGTCAATATAAGGTTATTTTGAGGCAGTGACATTTCCATTCTGGGAAGGGTCTGAATCAGATAAAACTTTCCTCAAATGCACCAACATCATCCTCAGGATTTAAGCTCTAAATATCTACTTGTACACTTTCCTATTGATTAAGAAAATTTATTGATTGTAAAAAAGTTTTTTTACTTTTTGGTGTTGAGATACCCCACAAAAACAACCCACTGGCCACAAATACTGTGGTAAGGTACCTTACCTTAAATCCCATCATCACCACACACCACAACCACCATCATCGTCACTTATATGGTGTACATAATAAAGAGTATTATGTTCTATCATCCAAATGCTCATAAAGTAAAAACGCTACTGAGCCAAACTGAATTAAATTTTTATGGGACCAAATGGCCAGTACAGTAGAATCCGCTTACAGTGACATCAAAGGGAAGTGACAAAAACTTCATACTAAGCGGATGTCCTACAAAGCAGTCTTAGAAAATAAATAACTTTCCGTTTTTTTTAAATGAATCCAACCACAAATGAGAGATCAATCAAAACAAGGAGCCCAAACAAATCATGTCACTCCATGTCACTAAACATAAAAAATATGTCACAATATGCAACATGTCAATAAACAAAGTCATTATACCTGAACCTTTCATTAAGAGTTTTATATGAAAACCAAACTTTGCATAGTATACTTCATATTAAACGGTTAGTCAATATATAAGCGGAGTCATATTAAATGGATTCTTGTATACCACAACAAAATAAAAAAAGAATCACCAACATCGGATCAGACCTCGGGTGTACATAAAAAAACCTACTGGAACCTCCTCCCCTAAGATGACCAACTGATGGAGTTGGTTAAGAACCTCCTCCTTTTTGGAAGTTGGTTAAAAACAGCATTTAAATTGTCTTTGCAGGCTTCTAACCCATCATTCCCTTACCACCAACTTAAGGTAAACGACATGATCTTGAAAAACTCGTTTTGTATTTTAAACTATAGGTATCTTCAAGATATAAAAACGTATTTTCGGCTAAATGTGGCTTACATTATATCGGCGGTGAGGGCTCGATATATGTATATATTCCTGAACTTATAATAGTTGCATCACTGTCAAGCTTTTCCATACATGTTATAATATTCCTTTGTACTGTGAGTGCATAATTTTTAGTTTATTTAGATCAGTCAGTGGGTCTTCTAAGGGGCTGCGTTTAAGGAGTTGAGTAATGCTTAGGGGCACTATGAGCAGCAACGAAAACCACACAAATTTTTTTTGGACAGTAAATTTTCATGAAATTATTTTTTTTCGGAAATTTCCCAATTTTGTTGCAGTATCGGGTTAACCTTGACCATAAAAACCATTTAGGTTCTGTGAAGCATGGGTCTACAATGCAACATTCCCGAGTTGGCTTTATTTTATTCTTTTTTTACAAAACACATTTTCGTGGATTTTTTACATCATCTCATGGTTTTCGACTACAGCAACAATTTCTTTCCAAAAGAGATTTTCATCCGAGCTACTATTTTGGTAATAAATTTGTAAAAAAGAAAAAAATAGAAAGCTCCTAACTTGGAAAAAGTGCACCGCAGGCCCATGCTTCTCAGAATCTTAATGGTTTTAGTTGTCAAGGTCAACCTGATACTTCAATAAAATTGGGAAACTTCCGAAAAAAGAAAATGCTGGAACATTTCGAGAGTTCTTTTAAGAACTCGCGCCATAGGGCCCCTAAGGCTACACTCCAACCTTTAGGTCGGCTATTGTAAAGCAACACAAATTCACTGTATGCTTTAACACGTGGTATTATAATTATAACAATACTGTCTGCAAGTACTGCAACTTTTCGTTGTTCTAAAACTTGTTTACGTCGTAGTGTCAAATTTATGTCAATCTAAAAGTTCGTTGGCGAGATGTCAAACTTTTACGTTGAACAACGAAATACTCATTTTATTATTTATGTTCTTATCTAAGAGTTATGAATACAAAATAATGTTGATGGATGGAGAGAGAGGCCAAAGAAAAGATAGATGGATGAATTGTGTGAGAAGCGATATAAAAGAAATGGCACGTTGGTGATAGCGTGATGGCTGATGGGACAGAACGGAAGAAAAAATCGTGTTGCGCCGACCCCAAGTAACATGTGATAAGGACAGGAAGATGATGAGACAGTAGGACGATTACAATGGAAGTACCTACATCCAAGTAAAATAAATTTAGATATTCTGTAATTTACTTACCACTTCGATGATGAAAATCGCTCACAATTAGAGATTTGACATTGATAAAAGGCTGGAACTGATGCAAAGTCGAGATATTCACTCAAACTATAAGCAAGGTGTTTAAGTATTTAGCAAACAGCACACAGCGCACAGTACGTCCTGCTCGAACCGAATCACTCAGACTGACTGACACTTGACAGTGACCAGTCTACAGGGTCTACAGGAAGATTAAAAAAAGTTGCCAGTTTATGAAACTAGAGATGTTACATAAAACACGAATGTTGGCTATGGTTACTAAATTAAATTATAAACTAACTAGATGTTCATATAAAATTAAAATAGACTTGATCATTAAGTGGGTGATTGACCTACGAACTTATAGTACGCAGTTTTTAAGATCGCGAACTTAATCAGCTCGACGTCGGCGACACACGTGAATGCTTGCTCGTTACTCTGGTACCAGGGGGATCGCGATGTCGTCCATGGAGAAAACTTTTTGTTATTAAGGAATAATATTTTACTAAAGCCAAACAGGAAACTTGTATGAAAGAAGCAAAGAAAAGAATTTTGTTAATAGTAAGTGTAAATAGCTTAGAAAATCAGTAATTTTTAACCGACGAAAACATTTTTCAAGTCGACGCGTATATTTTTTTCTGTATGAACACGCATAACTTTTTACAGAGTATCCGATTTTGATAATTCTTTTTTTATTGGAAAGGGTATAATACCATGAGAGTTTAAAAAATAAAATCAACCATAAGCGTAGGAAAACAGGGGTTAATTTATTGTTCACTCACAAATGGTGCTGATTTGTGTAGCATTTTTTGTAGGCCTACCCATGTTAAAAGTAATTCGTAGATAATGGCCACAAAAATTATAAAATAAAACTTAAAAAAAACTCAGAAAAAACTGAACAGCAAAAGTTAATAAACTCTTTAAAAAAAATAACTTTAATTTCGGGAGTCGGTGTTAAAATACGAAGAAACAATCAAAAAGTTTTTTTGCAACACAGTAGCAGTCAACGTATCACAAAACAAAGTAACGGCTCGTGGCTTGCGGCTCGCGACGTTGACAGACGTGCGAGCTGAGGTGAGCTACGAAAATTTCAAGCCTTTTGGATCGCCAACGAACTTACTTGTCGAGCCATAAGCACGCGTACTTACAATGACACACTAGCGAAAAAGGTCGTCGAACCACATGTACGCGTACTTGCTCGCACGTCTATCACCCACTTTATTCAAAGCAGCTGCGACAGAACATAAACTTATAAACCTGCGGTACCAAGAACAAGTTCTCTATCAAAGTTTTTGGAACCGAAAAGTTCAAATTAGCGCACTCTCTATCAGGATCAGTCCTCAGACCACACTCATCCAATAGATACCCTAAGAATTGTAAGGATTTTCAAAAGTATTTTTTTTTTTCATAGTTTATTGTTAAATTGGCGCTCGCTTCATCGTAGACTTTGTGTCTGTCATCTCTGACCTAGACTAGAGTCAAGAGCAAACCCATCACAAAAAAAAAAGCGTTCGTGTATCTCTGTCCTCAGACGCTATACAAAAGTATACAAATGTCATCCACGTAACAGAATATTAACCCTTTAGTACCTAATTATTATACTAAATTAGTTAATTCTTTTTTAAAGTTGCGGCGCACGATCTAACATGCATATATACAAAACATGTTAGGAATATGCTAGCCTTATGTGTTAAGTTGGCGAGATATTTCGAAGTGAATTTACCACGTGACATCATGATTTTCATGAAAAAATACTTAATTATGTGTTTACATGCACTAGATAAATCCAAATAATAGTTCCAAGCTTGATTTAACCTTTTTTTGGAAGAAAGTAAAAATAAAATCACGTGTAAACCCTCGAAAAATAATAGTGATTAATTTATAGAAATGGTTAAACAAAGTCTAGAAATATTATTAGAATACAATCTACTGCATATAAGCGTGTGATAAGTTCATTTTTAATGATTTTCATTCTCCTCATATGGTGATTTACCTTCAAATATCTCGGCAACCTGACACTTTAGGGCACCATGTTACGAACTTTGTTTGCTTGTTTGAGTGTCCTCTACCCATATAAATAAATTACACGTTAGATCGTGCGCCGCAACTTTGAAAAAAACTTAAAATGACGGCGGGGGTTATACCAACTCCCATAGAAAAAAGTTCGAACCCCTTTATTTATTTACTAGCTGACCCGCGCAACTTCGTCTCCGTCACAATTTTCACTACTGCTCCGCTCCTATTGGTCTTAGCGTGATGATATATAGCATATAGCCTTCCTCGATAAATGGGCTATCCAACACTAAAAGAATTTTTCAAATCGGACCAGTAATTCCTGAGATTAGCGCGTTCAAGCAACACTGTGTCACGAGAATTTTATATAATATTATAGTA
Organism: Lacanobia wlatinum; assembly: GCA_947578705.1. Taxonomy (NCBI): domain Eukaryota; kingdom Metazoa; phylum Arthropoda; class Insecta; order Lepidoptera; family Noctuidae; genus Lacanobia; species Lacanobia wlatinum. The sequence continues at coordinate 10,570,926 of OX388052.1, read as the reverse complement.
AACCACCCCGCGGCGTTGCCAATCCGTTCCACTCGCGGCCGTTTACCCGCGCGTTTATTAGAATAGTGCGCTAGCTACGCATGCGCGTACAGCCGTCTCACACGTCACCAACGCCAGTCGAGTCTAAGCTGTGAGAGTTGAAATATCGCTCGCTCCTGCACTCGCTAACGGTCGACACGGACCTTCACAGACTTACTGTACGCGCTTATTTCTAACGTACCTACTTTACCTAATTACTAAGAACTTTGTTGTGAAACCTGTGACAACCAAAATTATATACACCTTTAACCCTGAGAGTTTCTCTTTAACTGGTGTCCTTAAAATCCAAATGGTAGTTTTTAGACCGAATAAAACGTGAAATATTTTTAAGTTTTCATCGGCGAGGCTTATATTTGACAGAAAATTTTATAATTGCGGTGTAGAACTAATGTTACTTTTGTTGATGATCTCTGAAAACGTATGTTATTTAGAGACATCGTTTTATTTTTCCTGTAAACTTTGCTTAAACTTCTATCACATAGAATTATTTCAGATTTTTCTCTATGCAAACTTCGGAGATAAGGGGGGAGGGACTGGTCAATTTTTAAAATTTTTCGTCAAAAGTCGAAAACCAAGTATGTGCAAATAGCGCTCTTTTATATGATACCCCACATGCCCTAGTAGCCCCACTTCGATTTTTTATGAACTCCTTTCAGTCGATGTTGTTTTAATTCTTTCTTATTTGCAAAATAGTTGAACAAACGTCATCAACTTGACTAGAATAAGTAGGCACCTACGACCTCTAATTCCTGCATTTTATCTGTTTATGGTGCCCCCCCAGACGTAATGCCATAAGCAATTGCTTAATTTGCTTATGGGTTAATCCGGCACTGGCCTTGACGAAGAATTCAAGGCCATGAACGAAGACATAGTGAAAGCTATGCCTCGTACCAAAAGATTCTACAATGTTGTCATGGGTGACTCCAACACTAAAGTGGGAGTACAAGACATTGGTGAGTCGAGGGTAAGTCCATTCGGCTATGGGCGCAAAAATCACTGGGGGCGAATGCTGGTACCTAAACTTCCTTGAGGCTCAGGGGCTTTTTCTGATGAACTCTTTTTTCCAGAAGAAGCCTCAAAGGACGAAAGGACGTGGACCTGGCGAAGCCCCGATAACGTGACAAAAAATGAGATCGATGCCCTGCGGCACGATGTATCGATGATTTAAAGAAGGTGGCTGGCAGCGGATGGATGCGGACTGCTCAAGGCCGGGATGGTTGACGCTCTTTGGGGGAGGCTTACGTTCGGCAGTGGACGAATATTAGCTGAAATGATGATGATGAAGCAGGAAAATAATGTAATAAACGCAAAGAAATTGCGATTCTTGTTCGAGGTCATTTCACAATTTATCTACGTCACAACACTGATTACAGTGATGTACACCAAACTGCGCAGTGCCGTTTGATGAACCATCAAACCTGCAACAAACGGTGTTATCAAACACATAAGGTTTGAATCAAACCGTTTGATCGTCTCGGGGGTACCAGATTTCGTCGAAGTAATGTTGGCCTTGGCAACCCTACACATGACAACCCTACACAAGCAGCGTTGCCAACGTGTGGGGAATTCCCCAGACTGCGGGGAATCTCAATTTGATTGGGGAGTCATTGGTGATACAATAGAATACTCTTCGTTATGTACACCATATAAGTATAACATTAAGTGTAGCATTTTGTGAGGAAAATGCGTGGATTTTGATCGGTAGTGGTTACTTATGGATATCGAATGATTCCCCCTTTTTTAAAGTATCCTCACTACAATACATTTAATTCTGTCACCAAATGGTAAAATAGTTTTCCGGATCACTTGCAAATGCCTTATTTTTTTAATTTTTCTTGAAATTAATTCTAAAAAAATACTTTAGTCATTCATATTCATCTCAATATTTAACAAAATGCTTTAATTTTCCATTCCTTTTCGCATTTTTTCGGTATTTGGTTGCAAACAACCAATAGGTTATTTTACTAAAAAAATCTAATTAGTCCGTCAGATAGATATTCAAAAAACATTAAACACGTATTTTTTATTTTTTCGCGTAAACAAAAGATGAAGATGATATAGTGCCACGATGAGATGATAAAACACGCGTGACGTCACTATGATGGTACAATTTTACCAAGCCACATGACGTCACGCGTCTCTTCAACGCGCTGTATCGTCTTCATTTTTTGTTTACGTGAAAAAAGTAAAAATACGTGTCCAATATTTTTTTTAAATCTATCTGACGGACTAATTAGATTTTTTTAGTAAAATACCCTATTTGAAAGAAACAATTGTCTTGTTCTTATTGTTGATACCTAAGGCACCGACTCCACTGCATGCGGTCCGTTCCGCGGCCCGTTCCACGTTCACACACGCGCACACTGCGAGGTGCGAGCGACTTCTTTTATTGAAAACCAAATGTCACTCTCAAGTCTCAACCAAATATCTAGCAAATCATAAAGAAAACGTTTTTCTCTCCCTAAATAAATCAGCATTTCGATCTCGTCGGACATCGTGACCATCCAGCTTTAGCATAAAAATAGAACTCCGACAGAACGCACGTCCACTTTGACCGTCGTGGTTTTATATGTGTAGGATTCTTAGCCACTGCATAGATTACAGTGGACGCAGAAAACAGAACTCGGAACTCTGACGGCTAGACCGCGTGCATTGGGGTCGGCGCCTAAGTACTTACTGCCGTTTTCGAACGCATCAGACGAGTGAAATTTTAGTGTCCTTAAAATTTTATAGCAGAGAACCGCAATCATATAAAGAGATTCAGAAACTGTATTACTTTAAGAAGTGGCACATGTGAAGGAATTAAAACTGTGTGGCAGTGTCATTAGTGTCAAGTTTACTCCATCGAGTAAAACTATTGTTACGTAAAAGAAAACAACTTTTATATGTTATAATAAATAAACTTGTTTTATTTCTTTACAAAAAAATTAGGGGAATTTGTGGGGAATCAGGAGATTTTTTGTCCCCAAATTGGGGAATTTGAATCGGGGTTTCGGGTAATTTGATAAATTGGTGTTGGCAATGCTGTACACAAGCACGTTCACGATGCAGCTGCCGCGCCTGCCGCCAAATCCGCCATATTGCTACTGTCTTCCTACGGGCAAGTACTGGCCGAGTGAAGAATAGTAACAAAAATAATTATTGCTGTTGCCGCTTGCTGTTTCAGTAGTCTTCGGGGACATCGTGAACTGAAGGTCTAGCCGACGACGGAGAGTAAGCCCTGTTCCTAACCTTGTCTTACCTAAGATCTTACCTATCAACTCTCTCGATTCTTTAATTTGTTCTCGCATTGTGTGAATGGTCGACTTGCTGCTGGAATGTTGGGTTTATGTTTAAACTAGCTTTAATGGTGTTGGCTGAAATACATGCACGTGCAGAGTGATGTAATTAGGTACCTACCTATGTAATTCAGCTAGAAAAAATACGAGCACGCGCCCATGCTTTATGCACGCATTTCTCCTGTTATGTTATAGTCCAATTTCAGCTATAACTATCTCCTACCCAGCTCGTTCCATGTTCTCCTCATTCGGCACACAGTTGCCTGTAATAACCTAAGTACCTACCTGTACCACGCGGACAATGTTAGCTACCGTTATTTCAACACCATACGCCGACTATTCCAGCGTGGCTCCGTGAAGAGGAGCGCAGTCTCGGCACCGGCGCCGCCCGCCAGTACGTCGCGTGCGCTGCCCTGAGCATCGTGTCGTGCGCGCACCAGCGTGAGCGACTGGGTCTGAGCTTCTCTATTCTTTCAGCGGGTTTGTGTGCACATTTTATTATTTCATTGTTTGATCGTCTGGTTGATTACGATCCTAATATACAAAATCGTGCTGTTACTGAGTGAGTGACTGACAGACAACGCAAGCTGAAAGTTAGTATGTAGGTTCTTTGAGGAATACAGGAGAGCACTAAGAGAGGATTTCTCGTAATTCTTACGGGATATGCGCGTACGAAGTCGCGGGCTAAAGTAGGGTTGCCACCCGTACTTTGTTATAACTAACGTATTGTACGTTATTTTGGGTAATTGTTGTACTTATACTTTACGAGCACAATAACTTACGTGATTATACGTTATTTCGCATTATTTGATTTCTCCGGGATTCATATCACAATAATACAGAAAGAAACAGTTTTTTTTCCTGTGATAAATAGCAAATGACAAGAAGAAAGAAACAAAGAGTCTCTGAATCTGATAAAAATCGTCCAAGTGCGAGTCGTACTCTCACACGAAGGGTTCTGTACCATAAACATAAAAGGAAAGTTTCTTATATTCCCTTTAATTTTTCGTTTAATTATTTGTTGTTATAGTGGCAATAGAAGCACTGAATTTCAACTGAATTTCAATTTCAACCTATTATGGTGCTTGAGATACAGCCCGCTGACTGATAGACAGACAGACAGACAGTGGAGGCTTAGTAATAGGGTTCCGTTGGTAACCCTTTGGAAACCCTAAAAATGAAATGAATGAATTATTTGTTAAAAGTTGCTATAGGGTCAAAACAAATCATACTTTATTTTGACCCTATGTATGTTTTTTTTTCTACTTTTATTAACCAGTGTACTTTATTAGCACAAAAAACGGTGGCAACCCTAGACAAACGGGTTTAGTCTCAAAACCTCCAAGTTGCAAAATATCTACATCTCAAAACTTTCAAGTACAAGTTGCAAAATGATCAAGTCTCAAAACATCCTTGTCTCATAATATGCAATTTTTTGTATGTGTGGATGTGTCAGTGTAATATAAGATAAGCCAGTAATCTATGAAAAATTATGACGCAGAGCTCAAGGTAGTCAAAAAGTGTGGTATTTTTAAGAAGTGGGTAACAAAATTTTCTGATTACCTTATATGGTTTAAAATAAATTTCTCTATGCAATATAGAGAATTAAAATTGAAGGTCAGTGGATTGTCTTAAAAATAAAATAGAATCTAAAATTCAATCGGTTATGGAAGATTTTGAGGCCATTCAAACGTAATAGATGTATTGCATTCTAGTAGTATAGAGCAAATAGTCTGAGTTTCGGTTTTTCTTCTCAGGGTAGTCGGCTAGGAAACGCCGGCTTCATCTTAAAATTACCAAAAAAGATTGAGCTGTAAAAGTGTTATGTTTAGCCTAATTTCAAAATAAATATCATTTGTCAAGCAAAGAGCCAAGATACCATATCTAATTTGTCCCCTGAAAAAGGCTGAGAATGAATATTGTGAGAAAATACTAAGCATGCATGTAATAGTAGCTGCCATTCATTTAAAAAGAGAGATCAAACAGGCTGGTTTAAACTGTTACATCAAATAGCAATTCGAAATTTCGTATTTCTTCATGCCATTCGATGACTCATTTTTTATCAAACTTTTTGAACCAGCCTGTTTGCTCGATTAGTTGAACATGTATGGCCTTCATATCTATACTACTACTAGCTGACCCGCGCGACTACTGCATGAAATACTTATTAGCTCTAATAAACAATTATGAAATTATTTTTTAAATACCTTCATCAGCGATGAAGTTATAAAGCTTCAAAGTTTACTATTAGAAAGAGAAGTCCGATATGAATTGTGACGTCAAAGTTCTTGGCGCCTATACAGCTGCCATAGAAAACAGCGTTTTAACGAGAGAGACAGATATATTTGTTTAAATAATTATATCTCATTTGTTTTTCGAGCAATTTTGATTCTATTTTCACTGTTAGTATTATATTTGTGTATATTTTTAGATAAACTGTATAGATAATAAATATTTTTTTCGTGCATATTCCCTATTGCATCTGTATTAACAAATGCATTTATTTGTCAGAAAATTACAAAAAGTTGTTACATTACGTAATTATTACGTCTCGTGTTGCACGGTACAATTTGGATTTATCGAAAAACTAATAACACCTAGTTTGAAAAAAAAAGACATTAACACAAATAGGTTGTAATTAAATGTAGTAGTGTGTATTTTTTTTCTTGTACGTCCACAGGAAAAAAAAAATCCGCGCAAAAAATGTTTTTGTTGAATAACTGCCTAATGGTTGGATGCACGAATTCGTACTTACCATACACAATTACAGGACGTCATACACTAAATATCTGCTAAACTGAAATGAAGAAAAACGGCACTTTTCCGCTGGGACTACGCACACGAGCGTACCGCCTTAACGTGCTTACCGAAGGTAAGGCTTCGGTCAAGGATCACACTTAGATATTTGGCTTGCTCCTCCCAAGGGATCGGCTTACCGAACATGGTCATCGGTCTGGGGGGGGCTAGCCCACGGCTTGCGAAAAAAGACCACCTGGCTTTACTCGGGGTTGAACCGCCTAGGCGGTTGGCGGACCTTTGGGGCGGGGGGTGGAAAGCGCACCTTCGATGCGGTACCGAAAAGTGCGGTTCGACAAATAGTCTCGTAAGATGAGCACGAGACGATCTGGCACCCCGAGTTGATATAGCTTTTATATCAGACCGTTGTGCCAGACCTTGTCGAAAGCTTTCGCTATATCGAAGAACAGGGCTCCCGTCATCTGGCCGCGTTAAAAGCGGCTTTTGATATGCTCAACGATGCGGTGCACCTGTTGGACGCACGAGTGAGTGGCTCTAAAGCCAAACTGTTCGTTGGAAATGAGGCTCTTGCGCTCAGCGTAATCTTAGAGACGCTTATAAATAAGCCTATCGTAGATTTTGCCGAGCGCGCTGAGCAGGCTGATGGGGCGGTAGGAGGACGGGGAGGACTTGGGCTTACCTGGCTTGGGAATACCGATAACGGTAGCCTCTTTCCACTCTTTTGGAAACATGTTGTTGGACAGAGCGCCATTGAAGATGGCGGTCAACGCGATGAGTGTCTTGGGGAAGAGTCTGAATACCCTGTTGGTTATACCGTCCGACTCAGGGGCTTTCCTGGGTTTGAGTTACCAATGATCTTCTCCACCTCGACTGGAGTGACGGGAGGGAGAGGGTCATCGGGGTCCTCGACGGAAGGGAGGGAGGTCCTACGTTCGACCTCGGTGTCAACCTCAGCGAGGTGAGCCGGGTCAACTGGGTTGGAGCTTGGGGAACACTGGGACTCAAGGCTGTCAGCCAGGCATTCAGCCTTCTCATCGTCGTTGGAGGTCACCGAGCATCTGATCCCATTGCTTGTCACTTGTCACGCAGCTCTTTGATGCGTTTACTTACTTTACGCTGTAGGTAACGAATGAAAGCCTTGTAGGTCACCGAGCATCTGATCCCATTGCTTGTCACGCAGCTCTTTAATGCGTTTACTTACTTTATGCTGTAGGTAACGCATGAAAGCCTTGTAGGTTACCGAGCATCTGATCCCATTGCTTGTCACGCAGCTCTTTAATGCGTTTACTTACTTTACGCTGTAGGTAACGCATGAAAGCCTTGTTGCTAGCGCAGGGAAAAGAGCTGTAGGCACGGACGGCCGCGTTCTTCTCAGTCAACAGCTCACGCACATCGTCCGGGAGTTTCCAGTGATGATTGCTCATCGCCGGCCGGAGCCTCCCTTGAACATTCGTTTAGGACGGATTGTGATCAGTGAGTGAGCCGATCGTGGCCGCTGTGTCTGCAACTGACTCGATGTGGTCTGGAATCTTATCCAAGTGATGTGACGTGGTGACTTTAAATTTTTCACTTTGCGCCAGTCAGTGATCACTCGGGAAGGAGGAGGTTCAGAGGAATCCATGGGACCATGTCTGGAAGTGAGCTCCAGAATAACTGGCCAATGGTCCGAGTTGAGCTCGTCAACCGTCTACACACATTGCAAACGTAAGTTTACATTCATAAGGAGAGCGATGTCGAGTATGTCGGGTCGGCGGTCAGGGTCGAGTGGGAATAGGTGGGATGAATCGGTGCGATGACATCGAAATTAAGGGGATTGCATAGCTCGAACAGAGATCTGCTTATGGGATTAGTCATGCGACTATTCCAGGAGGGGTGTTTACCGTTGAGGTCCCCCGCCAGAAGGACGGAGTCGCTCAAGCCAAGAAGTATTGAGAGTTCATTTCTTATGGGAGCAGAGTCAGAGGTGGCGGGAGGAACGTACGCAGAGATGACCATGATAGTTTGATGGCCTGTCATGCCCAGCCGACAGACAGACCTCAAGCGCGGTTAAGGTGGGCAGATACATAGGGATGCAGTAGAGGAACGTTTTATAGTAAATAAGAGTACCTCCCATGTGACGTCGAACGTTTTATAGTAAATAAGAGGATCTCCCGTGTGACATAGGGTCCTATCACTGCGAACTAAACGACAGTTGGCAATTCTAGGGTCCCGGTGATGGGGCTTAAGGAAGTTCTCTTGCACCGGAAGGACATCTAAGCGATGGTCGCAGAGGAAAGTGGCGATCTTATTGCGTCTGCTTGGAAGGCCAATGGCATTGAAGTGCCCTGGGCATTGAAATGCGCTATCCGGAGGGCCTTCGGTTTAAACCTACACGCTAGATTGGACCTATCCATGAAGACTTTCGTATAAGCCAATGTAGTGGACTACATCACTGAACTCGCGGTATATGGCACCGTGTTCAGTGATGTGAGAAGCCTTCAGGCGAGGGACATTTCTAGGGCTCTGCGGGAGTAAAAGGCTTTATAGAAAGCCATGTAAATGTTAATGGCTATATCAGGCGCATTAACTGATGGGGCAGCTTTTGGTGAAGCCTTAGGTGGGGGAAGGAGCAACTGCCTGAGGGGCGGCTGCTCCGACGACTGTTGGTCGAGGGAAGGGAGGGATGGCAACATCCATAACGGCCGGGATGACCGGGCAGGACTTTAAGGCCGCAGGGGCCGGAGTGGTCGCTGGGTCCTGAGTAGGCGCGGGTGTCAGCGCCGGAAAGTGGGCCAGATGGTACAGCGCGTTCCTTGGGCTGGGGCGCTGAGGGCATATGGCCACGGGGGTTGGGTTGTGGGGCTTCTCTCTGCTGGCGAGCGTTTTTACGCTTTGCTAGCTTGGGAGCGGGGAATGACTTAGAGGCCTTGGGGCAACCGCGGTAGTTAGCGGGCCCTGCCCGCTGTGCAGCACACAGCTGGGTGGGTCGGAGCGGTCTTTGGGGCGGGGACAGTCAGAGGTGCCATGGTCTCCCAGGCACTTGACGCAGCGCGGTTTGCCGAAGCAATTGCGCTGCGAGTGGTCGTAGAGTTGGCAATTATGGCATTGGCCAATAATGCCGCTACGCCGAGGCTTCTCAATCTTTAGACCATTCAAGGAGCAAATCTTGGTGATCTTAAAAATCGGGTGGTACTTATCGTCCGTGGGATCGCAGACTCTGAGCACCATATTACATGGTGCTCCACCACGGCGGTGCATGCGGTGAACCACAGCGACCGGGATACCTTGGCCTCCTCTTTGGTGACCTCCTTGTTGGTGATCTCGTGATTTCGTGGGAGTTCATGCAACTCCCTGTAGTTTGGGGGGGGGGGTCTTGCACCTTAATCCCATTCTTGACTGCACGGGCGTGCGTGAAGCGGATTCGCCGCTCATTAGAAGCAGCCGAAACCTTCGTCCATTTCGCCGCTTCATGAATGAATAGGGCTGGCGGAGATCAGAGGCCGCTGTGGCGAGCGGCCTTGATGAAATCGAGGTCAGTCAACCTAGAGTTGACCCTCCTCACCAAATCCCTGTTGGGATGGCCTTCTATGAGCTGCTGGACGAGGTCCAGAAGGATCTCGTCCACGTCCATTGTGAGATTAATGAGAGGGGACTAGACGGGGAACATGTGCCTCAGGGGCACGGGAGGTAACCTAATAAGCCTAAAAACCTAACTCCCCGGGTGGTAGTTCCCGGGGATGTGTACCCTCACCCTGTCGGGTGAAGACAGGGAGGTGAGTACCTAATGTGAGCCCTAAGCTTGTAGTCCCACTGCCACTTTTGTTGTGCAGCTGGTCTCTGGATCTTGCGACCGACCGTAGAGGCTGAAAAAGAGCGGGGTTAAGCAGTTGGTCGCGACTAGGAGATCCCCCAAGGCCGCGGATCTAACGCCCTTCGTTCGTCCCATCCCATCGTGTCAGTGGTGTGCGGCGACTACAGATGACGTCACGGCGAGCGAGACGGAAACGAGCTATGCGATGAGTCACGGAGTGGCGGGGTGCGGCACGTTCGCCACGGTCGAGAGTCGTGCGCGAATCGCTTGAACTGCTAATTCGCAAAATACCACTATACTTATACTAAAACACTAGTGGACGTCACGCGGTTTCACCCGCGTAGTTCCCGTTCCCGTGGGAGTACGGGGATAAAATATAGCCTATGTTACTCCCTGATAATGTAGCTATCCATTGCTGAAAGAATTTTTCAAATCGGTCCAGTAGTTTCGGAGCCTATTCAATTCAAACAAACAAACAAACAAATCTTTCCTCTTTATAATATTAGTGTAGACATAGGCGGAAGCAGTGATAGGGACCCAACGTAAGTAGCCAATCATAACAATTCACGATCGCGCCCAAACCAAGCCAGCCTGTATGACATTAGGATGGCTCTAAAGCAGCTTAAAAACAAGGCGTCAGGTGAGAACGGAATTACGGCCGGATTCCTGAAGGCGCGTAAAAATCGGTCCTTAAGGCCCTTCAGGAACTGTTAAATTTTGTCATACTCGAGGGCAAAACGTCACAGGCATGGAGCAGAGGTGTGGTAGTACTCTCCTTTAAGAAGGGCGACATTGCCTTGCTTAATAGTTCCATCTCACTTTTGAGCCATGTTTACAAGATGTTTTCCAGAGTCAACACGAACCGTCCCGCGCTAAGGTTTGACGACTTCCAGCCGAAAAAGCCGGATTCCGAAAAGGCTTCAGCACCGTGAACTACATATCTACGCTGCGGAAAGGTTGTACAGAATACCGAAGAGTATAATCTACCCCTGTGCTTAGCGTGTGTGAAATACGAGAAGCCTTCGATTCGATCGAGACTTGGTCTGTGCTGCAGTCTCTCCAACGGCGCCAAATTCACTATCGGTACATCTAGGTGCTGAAATTTTTGTACTAAAACGCCACCATGTCAGGTCGACTTCAGGAGCAGTCCTCGAAACTTATCCTCCTGCAGCGGGGTGTGAGGCATGTCAACATTTGTGTTATCGTGTAACACTAGCTGACCCGTGCATTCGTTGGGCGGTGTATCTTTCAGGTTAATGTATAGCTTACTAGCCCGCGACTTCGTACGCGCATATTCCGTTTTTTCCCGTTCTCATGGGAATTTCTGGAAATCCTCTCTTGACGCTCCCCTACACTCCCAAAGGAGCCTACATGCCAAATTTCAGCTTTCTACAACCAGTAGTTCCGCCTGTGCGTTGTCTGTCAGTTTGTCAGTAACAGAAGAATTTTATATATTAGAATGACACCCGCAAATAACGTGGCTCTATTGGTAAAAGAATTTCCAAAATCAGTTATGTAGATCCAGAGATGACCCCCTACAACATCACAAACTCCAAACTACCTCTTTATAATATTAGTATAGGTATAGATTTCTGCGTTTCTTTTTTAGACTCGAGGATTTTACGCCTGGCAGCCAACCGGACCGCACGTGCTCCCTGCCGCTCTGCTACTCCGTAGTGCTCCGACGCTCCGTCACCTGACGGCAGCCGCGCCTCCGCTTGTAGCGGTGCTACGCCGCTACATCGGTTGATCGGCTACGAGTGTGTAAGTACTCGTAGTTGATCAAACGCTCGCGACTCCCTTCTTGGGCTAAATCCACTTCGTAGTGTTCTCCCCCTCTACAGCATGGGCGCCCTTTTGAGCTCTCGGCTCCGTAAGAGCTGTCCCGACCCTGAGGTGGCGGCTGTTAATAGCCGGCCACTAAAAGAAACCCAGGAGGTTCTGAAGACTTCCACGCCCCTCCAGAGCCCCAACCCCGCGCCCCCTCAGGGCCCCATTCCTGCGCCCCCTCAGGACCCCACCCTAGTGCCACCTCAGGTACCTAAAGCCTTGCCCTCCCGGGGCCCCACCCCCGCGCCCCCTCAGGGCCCCATTCCCGCGCCCCCTCAGGACCCCACCCTAGTGCCACCTCAGGTACCTAAAGCCTTGCCCTCCCGGGGCCCCACCCCCGCACCCCCTATTGGCACCACCCTAGCGCCACCTCAGGTACCCAAATCCGCGCCCCCTCAGTGCGCCACTCTCGAGCCCCTTCAGGGTTCCATCTTCGCACCCCTTCAGGTAAACAAACCCTTACCTTCCCAGGGCCTCACCCCTGCGCCCTCTCAGACCTCCAACCCCGCGCCCAGTCAGGGCCGCGCCTCCTCAAGGTTCCGTCCCCGAGCCCCCTCAGGGCCCCACCCCAGTACTTCTTCAGAGCCTAACCCCCGCCCAGCCCAAGGACCCCTCCAAGGTCTCGCCTCCCCCAAACGACATCGTTGCCTTCAGCGAGGTCCCCCCACGCCTCTCTCCATGGACTACGAGTCTGACTCGAAATGTCTCCCCTCTTCATCCTCGGACGGCTGTGTTGTCGTCCAGGGGAAGCGGAAGAAGAGCTTCGCCGTGGAGTCAGCTCCCAAGGCTAAGAAGGCCGCCGTCTTGGCTGCCTCCAGCCCCGCCTCCCTCCCCTCCTCCGGTTCGCGCCCCGCTTCACCAGCTGGCAGCTCCCAGCAGGCAAGCCGCCCCCCCAGCCCCATGGCCTTCGCCACCTCGGCTGCCCCCTCCTGGAGGAAATTCCATTCTCTATTTTTCATCCAAGACAAAGCGAAGTGGAGCGAGATATTTTCAGCGTGTAACGAGCGCCGAATACGCTACCATAATCCCCATGCGGTCCAACTGGGCATCAAAATCACAGTCGCCTCGGCGAGAGATTACAGGGAGTTGTACAAACTCCTGAAATCCCGGAACATCCCGTTTCACACCTTCGCCTTCCTGGAGGAGAAACAAGTCCGCGTGGTCGTGAAAAACGTCCCACACGAGATCCCCTGCCAAGAAATCCTTAGCGACCTTACGTTGCAAAAGATTCCGGTGGTCGAGGTCCACCGCATGTACCGTCGCGATGGAATACCATACAAAATGGTGCTAATAGTCTGCGACCCCACCGAGGGTTGCCACCCCATCTTCCAGATCTGCAGTATCTGTGGCCTCTCAGGCTTGTCAATCGAAACTGCCCGCCAGAGCGGCATCGTTAGCCTATGCCAGCTCTACGGCCATTCACAGCAGAACTGTGTGCTGTGTGGTGAGACCGGACACCCGGCTATTTACCGAGGGTGCCCTAAGGCCCCCAAGCCGCCCGCCCCTAAACTGGCGAAGCATGCAAACGCCCGCCAGAAGAGGGAATGCCCCACTCTATCAGGGAAACTCCGTACGGCTTTAAGCCCACAGCGGTCTAGCCCGTGGAACGCGCTGGACCACGAAGCCCATTTTCCGGGGTTAAAACACATATCTCCCCCGGCCACCCAGTCCACTTCGGCCACCCAGTCCACTTCGGCCACCCAGTCCACTTCGGCCACCCAGTCCACTTCGGCCACCCAGTCCACTTCGGCCACCTAGTCCACTTCGGCCAACCAGTCCACTTCGGCCAACCAGTCCACTTTGGCCAACCAATCCACTTTGGCCAACTTGCCAACGGCATCCCGGGCGCCTGTGCAACTTGCACCACCCCTCGCTGCTCATGAGGCAGCTACGGTAGAGGACGGCTTCACCGATTCCTTGTCCATCAACATCGTCCTCGTTGGGTATCGTGCGTTCATATCTCCCAGAGCCCTGGCAATGGACAGGGCTATCAAAGACTGCGGGAGCGACCTCGCTGCAGTGCTCCGAGAGTTCAATGACGTAGTTCAGAACCGTAAAGCCTACAAAGCCCACTTTAGAATATAGGTGGACAAAACTGAGACCCTCCAGATAAGGCTCGTCAATGTCACTACCAGCCTTGAGCGCCTGCTAGTCGCGATCACTGTTTCTTATCCCGTTTCTCGTTCTCTCCCTTATTTCTTTTATCTCTCCTTGCGCCTCGTGACTGTTACCCTGCCAGGAGGTAGGGTAACAGTGCTACGCGCTCACGGCGACGCCTCTACACCATTTAATCGGCTACGAGTGTGTAAACACTTGTAGTTGATTAAATCTCGCGTCTTTTGGCCCTTTTTAGGTTAAATACACATTCAGCGGTACTTGGGGGATACCTTACGGTGCAAACGAACCCAAGTGGTGTGGACCCGACACACCAGCCCAGCCCCTTCAGGGCTAGGCTAAGTCGGAAGGGCTTTGGTCCGCGGCCATGGGGGAGCTCCTAGCCGCGGCCACTGTTCTAATCCCATTCCCTTTCAGCTGCACCCGGTGACGGTTGGGTATGTCTACCCCAGCGGCACCGGATCGGTCGAAAGACCCGTAGGGCCCCGCTGCACATTAAGATTGGCAGCGGGTTATCAAGCTTAGGGCTCACTTCAGGTACTCACCTCCCTGTCTACACCCGACAGGGAGGGTACACATCCCCGGGCTCTCCCACCCGGGGAGTTAGGTTACTGGCCCTTCAGGCTTCAGACAGCTGTGTTACTGGTGAGTTTGTTTGGGCGTTTCTTCTCACTGGTGGTAACACTAGGAAACGCCTAGGGAAAGGGAGTTTTTGGGGTGCTGTCTGCTTGAGGAGCCGCGTCTTGCGTGACTCCTCAAGGCGTAGGTAGGAGCATAGTTTCCTCTTAGTTCCCTGCCCAGTAAAGTTTCCCCCTCTTCTAGTAGTCATGGCCTCTTCATCGGCTATGAAGGCCCTTCTGGCCGAGACCTCCCAATCCTACGGGATAGACGCTCTTCTGGCATTTTGCTTAAAGATCGTCAGGGAGGCAGACCCCCACCGCGCGGAGGAGTATCAGAATCAGTTTGTCTCTGTGCTCCAGGACCTCGACTCCAACGCTAGAGGTTGTCGTCGCCCCCGTTCCCGCTCTCGCTCGCCCCTTTCAGGGCCCTCCTCTGGTCCCATTCAGGGCCTCTCCGCCGAGCCCCTTTAGGGCTCCACTTCCAATAGTATCGCTGTCTTCAGCGATTTCCTGGACAGCCTTGTGTCCCCCTCCGGACGCTCCGTACTACTAACAGAGTACCTACCCCTCCCATCAAAGAGATGGACCTGAGCGACGAGTCTGAACCCGACTCTGACTCTCAAGCCCCCGTGTTCTCCCCCACCCTTCCCTCATCTTGCTCCGACTTGTCGGCTGGATTTATCCCAGTCGGCAAAGGAAAGAGGAAGAAGAGAAGTTTCGCGGTTGAATCCGCTCCCAAAGCATGTAAGACAGCAAGCCCAGCTGTCACTCCTGCTGCCACTCCCTCTGCAGCCCCCCCTTCTCGCCCCACTTCACCAGCTGGTACCTCCCAGCAGGTGAACCGCCCCCCCAGCCCTATGGCAACTGCCACCCCGGCTGCCATATCCTTCTGGTGCAAGAGACCTACCTGAAGCTTCATCACCGGGATCCTAAAATTGCCAGCTATCGTTTGGTTCGCAATGACAGAATCTGGTGTCATAAGGGAGGTACTCTCATATATTATAAACCGTCCCTCTGCATCCCTAAGGGTGGATACCCTTCCTAACTGAGCTTGTCCCGACTATTAGGCAGTTCATGAAACGTCTTACGAAGCGCTTCATTGAATCTGCGGAAAAGCACCAGAATCCGTTAATCGCATCGGCTACCCGATACGCTCCCTCCAAGATCAGTAGGATGCGCTGGAAACGGCTTGCCCTCGTTGATCCTGACGATCCAATCAGGGTTCATACAAGAAAGCTGTAGGGAAACCAGCACTTCTAAAATACACAGAAACAGACCGCGTTCCGCTTACCGGCCTCGCCGTCTCGGCCCATCGCGACGCCCCTGTCACTCTCCTCCCCGACTTTTGCCTAACGAGCCAGCCCGCGCCGCTGAGCCATTAGCTTTAAATCCCCTAAATAATAATGTCATGACCCAGCCTGTCCCTTGCTGCCCTCCCCATAACGACGCCGCTGAGCCGAGGTCCGTATCCCACAGGGGGTGCCCTCAGTGAGCCGAGTTTTAGTTACTAAGTTTTGTAGCCCTGGCTGGGGGCCTTAAATTCATTTGAGGCCACCACAGGATAGTCCGGATAAGCAGTAACCAACCCTAGCGTGTTGAACTGCGAGTGGCCAGCGATTATGTCGGTTGCGCGATGCTATTCGCTCGTTTAAAATAATTTTAAAAAAGGCTCTTTTCAGGGCCACAATATCATTCGTCTAAAATAAAACAAAGACGGTTTCTTTAACGTTGTTGTAAAGCAAAATCTTATGTACCTATGCTAACATCATGTATGATGTACCAGTAAGACTATGTACCTACCATTGGTAAGATGTGTATGTCACTATAATAAAAAAATCAATTCACTGATTCGAGTTCCAGGTGACTTCCAGGCCTCGGCGCCGGAGGAGGGGCACAGACAATGAAAGGAAGCGAAGCTACTGGCTCGAGCCGCGGGCCGCCGCCTAGTCGCCAGCCTTTGCTGAGGCCGCACGCAGCTGCTGCCAGCAAGATCGACTACCCCTTAAGGAAACTTACCAGTGAGTACTAGCACTAATATTGTTTCTACTCACCCTCAAATGCAGCCCCCTAGTCAGACGCTGCCGCGGCACCGAAGCCGCCGACCGAAACGAAGCGGCCCAGCTTCCCGCGACTGGCGGTGGAGCAGCTACCAAATTTTAGGGCCCTAGCTACCAATTTGGGCCTGCCACCCAACGCGTGTCGTTACGGTTCCGGCGTCCGCTTTTCGCCGTAATCGGAAGATGAATACAGGATATTCCCACGTTACCTAACGGCCCTAGAGCAGGACGAAGGCGTCAGGTGGTTTGCCGGGATACTGCGTACGGGGATCTTGCCTACAAGCCTGGAAGGAGGGGTGCGTCATTATGCTGCACAAGGCGGGGAAGAATATCCTGAAGCCAGAGAGCTATCGGGCGATCACCCTACTGCCCACCATCTCTAAGGTGTTCGAGTGGCTCCTGCTGCGACATCTCCAGCCCCACATCACCCCACTACCGGAACAGCCGGTCGATTCTGTAAACATGTCGAAGTGAAGGCTTGGGCGAATTGAGTGGCCAAGTGAGCTGTCAGTGACGCTAGCGATGGACGAAACGTTACATTCCTAATCTTATCGACATCGACAATTGAGTTTATCAATTATCAAATTAATTAATTTGTTTTTATAAATATTTTTATGCTAAAGCTATGGAAAATTTCACATAAATTAAAAACTGCTATTTACGAGTTTACAAATAAATACTTAAGATCGTTTAATCCTCACGGTATTTCATACTAGCTAGTCCTTATTCTTTTATTAATAAATCGATTTTAAAATGAAACTTGATAAGCCGATGACGCAAACGTCATTTTGCGCATGCGTGGAGTGATAGAGCGTGGATTTTTGAATCGCGGATTATGTAGGTACATAGGTACATGAATAACTAATATTATTTAGCGTGTTGAACCTCACTTTGCATTGCGCTTGCGTAGAGTGGTACCTAGGTAGCTAAATGACAATTGGAACGAGCGAAGTATTCGCTTCACCGTATTCCGTTGACTGTAAGGACGGTGAGGTGAACGCGCGAACATTCACCGCCGGCATTCTTTTTTTAAACTTTAATTCTTCCATGATAGCTAAAAGGCAATTCAAACGAGTGAAGTGTTCCCTTCACCGTATTCCGCTGACTTTAAGGCAAGTGAGGTGAACTATCTAATTGTTCATGTCTAGAAAAAAAAAAAGGAGCAGCGGTAGCGCA
The DNA here is from genome assembly GCA_947578705.1 of Lacanobia wlatinum. Classification (NCBI taxonomy): domain Eukaryota; kingdom Metazoa; phylum Arthropoda; class Insecta; order Lepidoptera; family Noctuidae; genus Lacanobia; species Lacanobia wlatinum. Next base: position 10,553,264 of record OX388052.1, on the reverse strand, counting down.
GCGAATTCGCGCCAATAATTAAAAAAGAAATTGCAAAGTGTTCTTGTATTTTAATATCAACTCCTTAAAAATGAAGTATGCATTTCCGATAGATTTTTACGTACACTTATTAAGTTTTAAGAGAAATATTGCAATAAGTGCTAACCTACTTAAAAGATTTGGTTTAATGACTTCACCTAATGTGTATTTTTTCTAGCTCATCTCGCTGGTGTCCGGCAACGGAAGCACAATTCGTTGCCCTGGGCGAACTAATGAAGGCCGAACCAGAGATCGCCAGAGGGCACAAAAACACCGCCAATGCGCGCTTTAACACCCAACAGTTTTGGGAAGGGGTGGCGACCAAACTGAACGGTTTGGGCGGTGCTACTAAAAACAAAAAGAAGTGGATGAAGGTATGTTTTATTCTTGGAATTTGTGTAGATTCTTTCCGGCGACAGAGGCCTTAATCTTAGTTCTCAATCACAAAATGAGCACCAAACGCACTATTCCTTCTTTCTAACAGTATTGGACGGACCGGAAGGCGAACATTAAGAAAAAAGCTGCAGAACGCGCGGCAGCCAGGCGACGAACTGGTGGAGGGATTGAAGAGGTGCGGGTGCTGACAAACCTTGAAGATCGTGTACTTCAAATTATAGGCGGCGAAGGGTTCGCTGTTGGTGACAGTCACCTTCGCGACGGTACCCTGTTACGGTAACCAAGTTAGTTTTGTCATGCAGTTATAAAGTATAAATTATACAGCTACTAGAATTCATGTCTAACTTAAAGTAAGTAAAAGACATTAGAACTATGCTTTATTAGTTTATTTTTACAGCAATCTTCTGGAGTCACCACCGCTACGCAGTCCACCACCTGTCCGTCTATATTAAGACCGCAGACCAACAAATGTTAGTGCCCACTTTTTACAATACCTAGGTTGTCCTATTTTTACGCCACTTGATCTTGAATTGAAATTTTTTGATAATTTATTGCAGAATCAGCAGCAGCAACAAGACACCACGCTCCCACAAGGTGGTGATGGTGTCGTACCGTTCGCCTTAAAGGCTTTGTATGTAACTACTAACTATACTACTTATTTTTAAAACATTTTTTTTTTTCGGTTTGCTAATATTGCCAAGTTAATAAGTTAAAACATTTTTAAATCATTCAATTTATGATATATCTATTATTATTAACTCTGTTGTAATTGATTAAAAATAAACTCAATTTATTCTGGTAATTTTAAGGAACCCGCACGTCCTCTACCTGAGTCTCCCGCGCCTGAAGGAGTACAAGAGATTCCATTTCAAGTATGTATCGTATTAAAATTAAAATCTAAGTACAGTCCTATTTTGTAATTAATGTTGTAAGTCATGACATCGTTTTCTTATTTAGATCTCACAATCTCCACGCCAACAAGAGCCTGCACTGGCTCCCACTTTATCCCAGCCCCGTGTCTCTACCTGTAAGTCTTATATTATTTAATTTTTATCAAACTTCAAAAAAAGGGGGATTGTATATTTTTTATGTTTGTTACTTCATAACTCCGTCATTTATGAATCGAATTGAAAAATTCTTGTTTTATGTGAAAGGATATACTTACCGATTGGTCCCATTTAAATTGCATCAAAATAGTTGGGAACAAATTCCAACTACATATTTTATTTGGCTTGGTTCTCCAGTTTACGAAACGAATACGAAGAAACAACCAAAAACACCGACTTCCGAAATTAAAGTTATTATACTTGGTAGTTTTGAAAAAATTGGAAAAAAGTTTCTTGTATAATATAGGTCTTACAATACAACGGCCCTTTGTTATATGGTTTAGTATTTTAATATGCTTGTATCTATTTTAGATGCTGTTGGTGACCAAGGCCCTAGCCGCCAGCCGCCATCCCAAAGGAGGTCACAAATGACCTCCTTAGCTGAACATTTCATAAGGCTTGAGGAGAAGCGGTTGGCGCTAGATGAAAAGCAAGCCGAGACCAACCGTATTGCTCCTCTGGCATGGAGGGACATGGCGGCTGCAAGCCAGGTGGCATTTAAAGGAATTTGTAAATAGATCATAGTTTTTTTTTACACAATTATTATATTTTTTATCTCCATCTTTGTTTTCTTCAATAACTTTCTATCCATATAACACTTTCGTTACTGAGTGACTGACAGACTGCACAGCCGAAACTACTGGTTGAAGAAAGCTGAAGTTCCTTGGGGAGTGTAGGGGAGCAGTAAGAGGGGATTTCCCGAAATTCCTACGGGAACGGGATCAAATGGGATATGCGCGGGTAAAAGCTATGTACCTTATATTATTGCGAACATACCTTTATGCAGGCTAACCCTTTTGCTGTATGATATCCCACATATTATTATTATCTACACTAATAAAGATTTCTGATAACGTTTATGTTCTGAAAGACCTGAAAAAGGGGGACAACTGGTCGTTATCATGTTAAAGATATAATTAAATTCTAATTTGGTTTCAAAGTGTTGGTCTTGATTTTGATATTTTTGTTAGAAGGGTGCGTATGATAGTGTGCTGCGTGTGCTGTGTGAGTATGTTAGGTAACTTCATATAGATTTCTTGAATTCAATTTCCTAACATTCTAAAATATAACTTAGGACATTTTAGGTTTATTCTGAGAACTTTTCCACCCACACAAATACATTTGTAGCGGATGCATATTGCAGTGTATGTTTAACCCCGCCACTTGAACCAGTTGCGTTCCGTCCGCGCGCTGGATCGTTTGTATCGCGTACTTATATTGTCGATAATAGACTCGTGTACCTTTTATATTCGGACTTTTATTTCACAACCTTCTGATGTTATAGTGACTATCAATGTTGTTCAAGTGAACATATCCACGCAACCTAAGTAAGCGTGAAAGTGGTGACCCCGACAAAACACAAAAACCCCGATTAAACAGTGATTTTGTAGAAAGACGCAGGAAGGGACGCAACTCCCTTCGCCCTTGGACGGCCCCGGAAGGCGCACACGGTGTTGCCCAAATGTTTGGTACTCCACCTTCGGCGAAGCAGGGCGCCGGATCGGCGAAGGCGGAAACAAAGCAGCAGGCGCAGGATGTCCAGCACCCAATAGAGCCGGGAACAACTATAGATAATAGTGAAACCAAAGTATCGGCCATGGAAAGACAGGATATGTCGGCTATCACCGTATCGTCACGAATACCAGAATTTTGGACGCACATGCCCCGCCTGTGGTTCGTTCAATTGGAGGGCATCATTAGGTCCCAAAAATTGGGCGACGCAGCCAAGGCAGACCTGATAATCACGAAATTGAATTGCGAAACGTTGCAGCAAGTAAGTGATATTCTGTTTTCGCCACCGGAGAATAATAAGTATGATGCGCTTAAAGAGCGACTACTGCAGGTATATGAGGAGAGCGCCGACAGACAATTTCAGAAGCTCGTTAGTGAGATGGAGCTAGGATCGCAGAAACCATCCTTTCTCTTACGACTGATGCGGGAACTAGGAAGAAATACGCAAGTATCAGAGAAAACTTTACACAGTCTGTGGCTAGCTAGATTGCCATCCAATGTACGGGCCGTGCTCACGGTCAGCCAAGATCAAGACCTAGAAAACTTAGCGAACATGGCAGACAAGATAATGGAAACGATAAAAACCTGCGAGATCGCGGAAGTCAGCGCTCCCAGCAGCAGCTATCAGTTCCCAATCACTGATTTAATGGCGCAGATGAACAAGATGAGCATTGAGATCGCAGCCCTACGCGAGGAGGTCAAAGACCAGCGGCAGCAGCGTCGACAAAACGCGTTTAGAGGACGCGGCCGTGGACGTGGTTTTAGGAATCGCTCGAGATCGTCATCCAGATCCAGAATGACACCAGAAGACCCGAATTGGTTGTGCAAAAACCATTTCCGTTATCGAGGGAACGCGCGATCGTGTGAGCAGCCTTGCACCTGGAAAACGGGAAACTAGCTACGGTACAATCGGCAGCGGTGAATTTTGTGCCGGGAGCTAATCACCGCCTCAGCGTAAGGGACAAAGGGAGCGGTATGACATTTCTAGTTGATACAGGTGCCAACATTTCAGTTATCCCACCTACAAGTAAACACAAACTTTCTGGTGAGTTTTCCGACTATAAACTATTCGCGGCTAACAACAGTGAGATTAAGACCTACGGTGTGCAGACTCTAGATTTAAACCTGAATTTGCGACGTCCTTATCGATGGACATTTGTTATTGCAGACGTTAATCAACCCATTTTAGGCACAGATTTTTTAGAATATCATAGTTTACTAGTAGATTTAAGGAACAGGAAAATTGTAGATCGTTTAACTGACCTGAATGTTGTAGGATCAATCGTAGAATATAATGAACAATCCATATTCACTATCGTCGACACACATCCTATGTACGACTTGTTAAAAAAATACCCAGATATTACGAAACCAGTTTCATTTACTAAAACTTCTGCTCATGCCGTCTACCATCACATAGAGACGACAGGTCCTCCGGTATATGTGCGGTCAAGGCCATTACCACCGGATAGGTATAAGAAGGTTAAGGCAGAATTTCAGATCATGCAGGATATGGGCATATGCAGACCATCAAAGAGTCCTTGGGCAAGCCCATTACACGTCGTACCTAAGAAGAACGGCGAGTTGAGGCCAGTAGGCGACTATCGTCGACTCAACGCCATTACCAAACCAGACAGGTACCCCGTTCCTCGTTTACAAGATTTCACCTACGTGCTAGGAGGTAAGAACATCTTTAGTAAAATTGACATTAACCGCGCATATCATTGTATAGAGGTAGCTCCGGACGACGTGGAGAAAACTGCGATTATAACACCTTTCGGGCTATTCGAATTCCCGCGTATGAGTTTCGGTTTACGCAATGCAGCCCAAACTTTTCAGCGTTTTATGAATACGACAGTATTACAAGGTTTAGACTTCCTATTTTCATATATTGATGACGTCATAGTAGCTAGTAGCAACGCAATAGAGCATAGGGAACATCTAGAAATAATTTTTCAACGATTCAGTAAATATGGTATTACTATAAACTTAAGTAAATGTGATTTTTGCAAAACAGAAATAGAATTTTTAGGATATAAAGTAACTACTGAAGGTATACATACACTTGACGACAAGGTCAAGGTAATCGAAAATTTCCCGAAACCGGAAACAGTAGAGCAATTAAGAAGATTTTTAGGGATGATTAATTTTTACAGAGCACACATACCTAAAGCAGCAGAAAATCAGTCAATATTAAATACATATATACATGATTCTAAAAAGCGTGACAAAACTAAGATAGTGTGGACAGAATTAGCAGAAAAAGCATTTGTAGAATGCAAGCGTCAATTACAACAGGCAACAACCTTATCGCATCCGTTACCGGAGTGTCAACTTGCACTTTTTGCTGACGCGTCAGACACAAGTGTAGGCGCTGTTTTGCAACAATTTGTTATTAATAAATGGCAACCACTAGGTTATTTTTCAAAAAAGTTATCAGATGCCCAGAGAAAATATAGTACCTATGATCGTGAATTATTAGCCGTATATATGGCAATACAACATTTTCAAAATTTCATAGAAGGCAGAGAGCTAGTTATATTTACTGATCACAAGCCATTGACTTATGCTTTTAGTAAGAAAAAAAGTGAAAAAGAAATAGCTAGGAGAACTCGTCAATTATTATACGTTAGTGAATTTACAACTGACATACGACATGTATCAGGCGAGCAGAATGTAGTCGCAGATTGTTTATCGCGAATAGAAAGTATAAATTGTCAAGGATTAATCGATTACAGAGAATTAGCGGAAGAACAGAGCAAAGATAAGTTATTGCAGGAAATACGTAAAGACGAAACGCAATTTAGGGAAATATTAGTACCGACCTGTGAAAAGTCTATCGTATGTAATATAATAGGAGGTAAAGCTCGACCTTATTTGACAGAAAAATTTCGAAAAATAGCATTTAATCTGATACATAACCTAAGTCACGCTGATACATAACATACGTACAACCAGGAAAATGATCGCAAACAAATATTATTGGCCGGGTATGAATAAAGAGGTAGGACAGTGGACTAAAGCTTGTATTAAGTGCCAACGCGCAAAAGTACACCGTCATTGCAAGTCAGAGTTAGGTACTTTTCCATTATGTGACCGTTTCGATCACATTCACGTAGACATTGTGGGGGCGTTACCCACCACACCTGAAGGGTATAGGTATTTAGTAACGGTAATAGATCGGAAAACAGGGTGGCCAGAAGCTTTTCCAATTAAAGAAATTCATGCAGAAACCGTGGCAAAAACAATTTATGACGGATGGATAGTCCGATTTGGATGTCCGACTAGATTAACAAGTGATCAGGGAACTCAGTTCGAAAGTAATCTATTCCAACAAATGATGAAACTATTAGGTATAAATAAAATCAGAACTACTAGTTTCCACCCTCAAAGCAACGGTAAAATTGAAAGGTGGCATAGGTCACTTAAAGCAGCATTAATGGCTAGAATGAATCACACAAATTGGTTACAGGAATTAAGTACGGTAATGTTTGGTTTACGAGTAGCACCACGTGCAGACACTAGTATTAGTGCGTCAGAAATGGTGTATGGCACAAACATAAGACTTCCAGGTGAGTTTTTCGAGGATACACAAAAAGTTTTTCATGACGAACACGAATACGTTAGGCAACTTAGGAAAGTAATTAGTAACCTTAGGTCAAGGCCAACGCAGCATCGCGATAGTAGATCTATTTTCCTCCACTCAGACTTGAAGACATGCGATCAAGTATTCGTCAGAAACGACACGGTTAGAAAAGCATTACAGCCCCCCTATGACGGCCCTTACAGCGTCATAAGTCGTGGGGACAAACATTTCTTGTTAAAAATGCCGAATAGGAAAGCGCGAGTGTCAATCGATAGGTTGAAACCAGCTTATACATTATGTGAATCTCAACATCCAGGTCAGGAATCAATGGAGAATAATCAAAAATTAGATGTAAGAAATCAATGTGTAGAACAGAAAAACGTAATTGAAGACAAACCATTAGCGACAAACAAGAAAGTTGTATTTTGTAAACCAGCCGTAGCGCTTAACACTAGGACCACACGTAGTGGCCGAGTTAGTAAAACGCCAGCTAGATATGTTTAATATAAATAACTAAGTAATTTTTGCAAGTAAGTAAAAATAACGCAAGATACGTTCTTTGCATTTTGGTAACATGTTTAAGATATTAGAATTAAGTATTCTTTTATATTTAGTAAACCGTCTAGAGCAGACGAATTTTGTCTTAATATACTATATTGTTAATGATATTCAAAATGGGTAAAACTTATAGTAAACAGGAAGAAATAATAATTGCCCAAAACGGAGCCAACAATTCGGATTGGACTAACATAGAAAGTCATATTAAAACTTCAAGTATAATACTATTGATAATAGTAATTTCTATAGTATGTGTTAGTTTCTATATGATTTGTGGAAAATGTAAAAGACAATTACAAAGTAGTCTGCGGAAAGAAATGGGAACAGTAATTCAACAACAAGTCCAGGCTCAAACAGTGTAATGGTATGTAAAAAAAAAAAAAATAATAATAATAATAATATATCTAAGAGAAGTCTCACTAATGATAAAAATATATTTTGTTCCATGTACAATATTTCAATAAAATAAATTTTGTTCACAGGATATACAACAGAGAGAATATACAACTTATTGTATTTACGAGATAATTACTTATTTCTTCATGACTCATGGTAACGTAGACAAATAACTATAACAGATGTAAACTAAAGCGAAATTGTATTGTATAAACATTTCAATAACATTTTAATCCGCTAATATTGTATTGTAATAATAAAGAGTTGATAGTAATAAATAGCATAAACACTTACATTTTAGTTTAAAATAACAATTATTTACGTTATATATTTTTGAATTGTTAAATGTCTATTTCAGAGAAATGTGACCTATATAATATGTATTTAAAGGATAAATTTACCCAAAAGTAATCATTAAGTTTCAAAAACATTTCTATAAATAAATATAGGTCAAGCTAATTCGTAGAATCAAAGTGCGATAGCGTAGGTACGAGTAATCAGACCACCACGACACACTCACACGGACAAGTAGCTGAATAAGCAAATAGCAACAGTGTCGTGTGCAGTGGTAGGTACATTGTTAGACGTACAATTGTTTTACCCTGGTTTCACTTACTGTTTATTTTTATATTTATAAGATTTTGGCAGTCAAAAATTTTTTTTTGTAAAAGGGGGAATGTTGTAGCGGATGCATATTGCAGTGTATGTTTAACCCCGCCACTTGAACCAGTTGCGTTCCGTCCGCGCGCTGGATCGTTTGTATCGCATACTTATATTGTCGATAATAGACTCGTGTACCTTTTATATTCGGACTTTTATTTCACAACCTTCTGATGTTATAGTGACTATCAATGTTGTTCAAGTGAACATATCCACGCAACCCAAGTAAGCGTGAAACATTTTTCATATCAAAGGATGGTATGAAATCTAAGTAGTCGGTGGTGTTGTTCCGATCACAGTATGCATTCTTTTTGCTACTGTGCCCGGAAGTTCGGTGGTGTTGTTCCGATCACAGTATGCATTCTTTTTGCTACTGTGCCCGGAAGTTCGGTGGTGTTGTTCCGATCACAGTATGCAATTTTTCCGCTATTGTGTTCGGGAAGTTGGTGGAGTTGAGCCGATCACAATATGCGTTTATTTTTTGAAGATGTTTGTGCTCGGAAAATTGGTGGTATTATGCCGATCGCAACATTCTTCTTTATACATCCTTAATGATGTAAAGATTTTAAACTGTTATACAGTTATAATTATAAATTGTTTATTGCTAGTCAGTGGCGATGGTGCCTAACTGTGCTCTTAAAAACATTTTCGGATTATTCTTGTTAGACAGCGGCAATTGCGCCTAACTGTACTCAACTTTTTATTTTGCTTTATACTTGTTAGTCGGTGGCGATGGTGCCTAACCGTACTCATAATGGTATTTTGTCTTCTTAATTAAGTTATACTTGTAAGTCGGTGCGAAGGTGCCCAACCGTACTCAAATTGGTTTATTCTTTTGATAGCCTTACGCATGTTGGACAGCGACGGTTGCGTCTAGCTGTACTTGTAATATTTCTTGAATTTAGCTTGTTAGTCAGTGGCGCAGGTGCCTTACTGCACTCATGTTGGTTCTTTTTGTATTATAGGTCGGTTATGCGAGTGACTTAACGGTGCATATTGTTTTTCTATAGATGTTTTGCTAAGGAGTTATATTCCTGCGGTGTTTCATTCATGATTGTCTTTAGATTTAGTTTGTTGATGATGGACTTGGCAGATAATTTCCTTGCAGTCTACTTATCCTAATCATTTCTGGGACGGTTGTGAAATCGTTATTTTTAGGATTTTAGATTTCCTTCTTTTTCAAGAAGATTTTTTATAGCGATAGCATTTTCATTAACTCAAAAACCATAGAAAATGACCTAAAACTAAGTGCTTTTGTAATCTTTTAGTAAAGGTACTTAATATTATGTCATGGTGTACGGGACAGGCAACTACAGAACCCTTCACTGCGCGTGTCCCGAATTCCCGACATGCACTTGGTTTTTTTCAACAATCATCGTCGTATTTCCAGTTTACAAAATAAACCGTGATAAAAACGTTATCAATTAAACACCTAAAACTTTCACAGGAATCACAGAATCTGAAGTTTTTGAGTTAATGAAAATGCTACAAAATTATTTAGCAGAGCTGAACTATGAAATAGACTTCAAATTTATTTCATTTATTTGAACTTACTTTATTTTACTTTAGAATGTACTTTGTTTTATTTGAAATCTTTTTACGAGACTATAAAGTAGTATAGGCAGAAACAAAAAGTAGGTAGGTACACTGCATACTCGAAACTCAAGGTCTAACTGTTAACAGTGGTGGTGGTGGTCAACTGTTAACTGGTAACAGTTTGACCTTGAGTTTCGAGTATCTTTATATAGATCGTAAGCAGAAAAGATGAAATTGCTTTACAAAATTATTTTTATCTGACCTATATTGTTTTACTTCTGTTTACCTACTGTTCGCGACGGTAGCGTCATAGTATTACATAACTCGCAAATATACGAGCTTATGTAAAACATAGGATAAGTTATAGCTTAGATACTTATTGTAGTTTGCAAATTAAATTCATAAAATTATTGTCGTTTTCCCCAGGCGCGTGAGACGTCTTGGGGAACTTTTTTGCTAAAACAGACGGGTAGGGTTACACACTCCCTTACACATTCCTGGTAAACCCTTAGAAAAGGTATCTGGTTAAAGTTAGAGGTAAAGGAGGTACACAGGTATCGAACATTTTTCAAACACCGACACAGGACAGCTACTCAAAAGGTAGTAGGGTGGACTGAGAAACCACCATTCACAGACAGCTCCCTTTACTAAACATACAAAAAACCTAGATATTTAGGCTTTAAAATATAGGCATTAAAGAGCTGGCACTAAGCCCTATCCGAATATGTATACATCTATATGGTCAGTTAAGGCATAAAGCCACAAAATAGAAAAATGTAAAATCACCGATTTTTTCCCCTTCCGGGTTTCTGACCTCATAGTCCTTCCACCCTTAGAGGGATGGCGTTGTAAGATGTATATCTGGATAGAGGGATGATGCACCTACCGTAAGACATATAGCCCAACAGCCCTAAGGGCACAGCTTTTCGGGAAGTCAACCCTTTATTGTTAAGTTCAAACTTGTAGATAGTTTCGATAGATAAATGCAACAAACCCCTAAGTGGGTAGGGTTGAAGGGTTGGTTTCCACCCCGTTCGACGGGGAATTTCGGGGGCTTTACAGACGGGTGCATCAACCCCTATCCAGACCTAGAATAAGCCTAGATATAGCCAGGAATGTACCGCAGTTAAAGTTAAACTTCAAGGTTAAAAATAAACTAAAACAGTGGTTTTTGGGCCTCGTTACGGTAAAGTAACATGGTACAATAGTAAATAGGTCAAAAACTTAAACTCGTAGTCATTGGCAAGAAGAAATATAGAACTTTTAAATAGAAAGTACATAGTCGCGAATTCATCCCTTAAACCGCTAGCTGCAGTGTTCAAACAGTCAATCTGCATCTTTATTTAATTCCCTGGTAAGCAAACATCCCTAACCCCAATCATTCCCGAAGACAGCGGGATCGAGTATCAAAAAAGAAGAACGGTACACGTGTGGTACAGAGACCTTTCGCACATCGGTACAGGACGTCAGCGCGCCTGGACGCAGTTGGGTGGTCGCAGTTCACGTCGAAGGATTTTGAAGAAGGATAGACAGTAGCGTAGCTAGCATGGGTGACACCCGGAGCGGATAATGTGGTGTCACCCCACAAATGAACCCCCCCCCCCCCCCCCCAAATAATTATGAGTTGCACCTTGGCCTTTCTTTCTGGTGACGGCAATCGCAAGCCATTTTTGGAAGGTGTGCCATTTGCGATGCAGGTTTTTATTTTCAGGAATGTTCTTACATCATACTTACTTAAAAACAATATCTCGAAAGTAAGATTATTTTGATTTTATTTTCATCATAATCTAAACCCACCTCTGTTGAGTAACGCAAGTAAACTCAAGAACTAAAAGAGGGCAGAACAGAGCGAGCCAAGCGAGCTCGAAAATTTTCGCATCCCACCTCGGATAGGTTTTATATTCTTTTGATCATTCATACCTACTTAAATAGAAATAACTTTATGGAGTGATGCAAGAAAGCTCATTAACTGAGAGAGGGCAGAACACAAGAGTGAGCGAAGCGAGCTCGAATATATATGCACCCCAACTCGGAAAGGTTTTATTTTCGTTTGATCATTTCATAAACAAACATAGTGATTTTATTGAGACATACAGAAACGCTCGAGAAAAAAGAGACTGCACAAAGTAAGAGCGAGCGAAGCGAGCTCGAAATTTTTTACACCCCACCATGGACGGGTTTCATTACGTCGCCCGTTAAGGGGTGACACCCGAACTTGACAAAAAGTCAACGAACGAATGTCGCCTCTAAATGCAGAAAACCTGAAGGAAATTTTTGCGCCTCATCTCGGAAGGGTTTTGTACATTTATACTGAAATTTAAGTTTTTTGTTGATTTATATAGAAAAACTCAGGAAGTCAGAGAGTGCAAAATGCAAGAGCGAGCGAAGCGAGCTCAAAAATTTCTGCACCCTACTCCCGACAGGTTTCGTTGCGTCAAACGTTAAGGGGTGCCACCTGATAGTGACAAAAATCAGTCAACGAGCGGTCGGGTGTCACCCCCAAGTGGGTGTCACTCGGTGCGCGCCGCACCCCCCGCGCCCCCCCCCACGCTACGCTACTGAGGATAGATCTACCCCGAACACACCCCCGTTCCAGCCGATCACGCCCGTTTGGTACACCTACATTCGTATAAATAATGAGACCAGTAAATAAAAATATGCGTAACGTATGTATCTATCTAAACTAAAATCAGCCGTGCGATCGCCATACTCTTGTGTAGTCGTAGGCATAAAAGCCAGCTTGGCGCGCTTGTCTGCGTCCTCGCGTAATCTTTGATAATAGTTATGAGGTAGCGCAGCGCGTGCGGTACGGAAATGTTTGTGTGCGGAGCAGATTTGAATGTGTGGCTCAGATGCTCAAGGTTATTGAGCCTACTATGCACCTTAATAACATAGTACCTATGTAAAATAAAAGGAAACCCATTAAATTCCACATTGCGTGTGAAGTGGACACTCGATATCGCTCCTGTTTTGTTCTAGACGCGGGTATTATTCTAAGCCATGGAAATTGAGAGATTAATATTTTTTCTATAAGAATCATTGAAAGAAAAAAAGAGGAAAATTGTTTATTCCACCCAAATAGACGCACATTCGTTAGTTCGTTAAACTAAGGTTAAAAACTACTGCCTGTGTCAGGAACGGGCATTATAAAATAAAGTCATTACTGTCGCGGTGACATCATAGACAAACCATGGACAACAAAATAAAAAAAGAAAGACACTGACATGACATGTGTATTGTGTAGCCGCATAGACATATAAAAAGTATGGCCTGGAAATACCTACAAAAAAAAGGTGCATACCTACAATTCAAAGTCTCGCATAAAATGGCTGCCAATGCTAGGATTGCACCAATCAAGGAATACAGTGTTACTATAACGATACTATAAATAGTATCGGTAATAATACTACATACTAGTATTACGAGTCTTACTAGACATCACGTTTGAATCAAAAGTATAATTTATATTCTTACAATCTGTTGTAACAAAACAATGAGTAAAGGCTTACTCCTTTCTGTTAATGACAGTTAATGTAGAGTTTTTTCTGCACAGATTTTAAAAACACTTTTACTTGCATCACTTTTGCGCTTTCGCTTATTTTGTATCTGGTCTGTAGCTTCTGGTAGGTGTGTGGACTAGGTTTGCCAGATACGGTCATTTCATTTCCGGGACAATTCGAGGGATACTAATTTGGTGTGTACGAAAATAGATAGTGGTCTTTGTAAATTGCATTTCTAGTAATATTTTACAAACGTACCAATACACCTATTTCAAAAACGAACTTACCAGCTTCCATTGCTCATACAATGCAGATTATTTTTAAAATAATAAAACTACCATAAATTGAGCATCGCACCTCGCTTTTACTTATTCATTAAATAAAACTTCGGTAATAATCAACATAAGTGTTTTTTTTATTCATTAAATATAATAATGCGTTCAGTTCAGTTCCAATATAATATAATAATGCGTTCAGGTTGTTGATGGGGCTGCCGCGGTACGGTAGCGCGAGTACCATGTTCGCGGAGGCGCGCGTGGACGGCTTCCACGCGATTATGCGTAAACGCTGCGCGTCGACGATGGCGCGGGTGCGCGGCAGCCCCAGCGCCATCCTGGCAGCGTGCACCGGCCGATGGGACTCGGTACTGATGGCGCACTGGATAGGTCTACACGCAAAAGCAAGCGCCTAACTATTTATACTTACTAACACTAGGCTAAGATATTGTTACTAACAAAAATTATGGACGAAGTCTGAATTAAATCTTATTATTATTATTATTAAACATTTGGTATGACACTTTGCACTTCATTGCACTTTAATTTTTAAACAAACGCTTCTTTCGTTAATCCCGGTTCCCAATTTACATGCTGGTACCATTTGCTCAAAGTTCTTGTGTGAGTAAGCATGTATTGTAAGTTCGCCTTATATAATTATAGGCGGGGATAAAAATGCAACGTTAATGCGAACTTTTGGATTTCTTCAGGGTATCCTTTCGTTGAAGCGCTTAATTTTTTTCTGTTTATTGACATATTTTTCAGTCTTAATTTTTCCAGTTTGTGCAACCTGAAAAAGAGAAAAAAACTACTTCAATCCTTAAGTTATATCGAAAACGCTGCTTCGTACCCGTAGTTTAAACCTCTTCAGAACAGAGAGGTTAATCCTTCATTTTTAGGAAACCTATAAAAAGGTTAATATTTTTATCAATAAATCATTTGGTTCGAGTTGTTACAATACGTAATTAAAAAATTAAAACAAATAACAAAATGATGTCTTATTTCCGGATCTTGTATAACCAATAATCATAAAAGTCTGGGGAACGATCTCTCAGTGCTGTGAACAACGAGCCGGACCTAACAAGGTCACTCGAACCGATTAGAACACGTATTATACCGATTTATCAGCGCAGCGAAGGAACTAGTATCGGAAAATATTACGGCAACGGTACTACACTTTTTTTTTTTAAACGTTGCCCCACTCTAGGAATTTCTCTTGTATCGTGGGTGCTTTTACAGACATATAATCTCACATACACAAACAGCCAGACCCGCAACAACTATCTCTAGGCCATACAAATATTTGTTCCGTGCGGGAATCGAACCCGCGACACGCAGCGCAGCAGTCAATCGCTCAGCCACTGCGCCAACCGTGTCGTCATATTCCATCATGACATATTATTGTAAACAAACGAATGAAATTATGAAATTAAAAAAAGGTCTGTTGGACGAGAATAAGCCCAAATATGAAAACTACAACCATAAATATGTGGTAGCTTAGCATTTTTTTCATCGAAAATGTATTACTATGTGTTATATTGCATGAAAACCGGTTACTTACCTGTGCAAAGACAATTGAGGTTGATTTTCCTTCTTTTTTGCACCACACCATAATACAACGCACAGGCATCTTGAATGGCTGTTTTCCATCATATACGTGCAATTTGAAAGATAAAATTCTCTTAATTTTCTCACAAATCACAATAAATACAAAAGTAAACACTCATCTGACAGCAGAACTACCACGAGAATTGTCGCATAAAATGGCGAAAACGGCACCTACTTACAACTGTCACAAGAAAATGTTGCCAGTATGAGCAACAACTGAAATACTGTTGTCTCTTTTATCAAATACGATTACCACATTAGAAAGAATGAAACAAACCGATATTTCACAATCTGTTTCGTATTTCACCCATTTTTGTATAAGCAAAGGTAGATATAAATTGTCGCGGCGCCTCCATATATTTTCTATATCTATGTGTGGCCGTGACAGCGACTGTCAGTGATAGATGTCAATCCTGACAGTTCCTGACACAAACAAAACAAACCATAAAAACAAAAAATCAACAAACAAAAACTTAGTTTAATTTAACCTAAAACAACAAAGTTACATATGATAACTTAAGCTGTGCGTCGCATCTGAGCAGGAATAGGTGGTTGCTCGGCCAAATGCCGTGATTCTGGACGAACCAAACTCATCGACGCCGGTTTGCAGAAACCACCGTTGTCGAGTGAAGCCATTGATGTATACAAAACCCAAGATACACACTCAGCGTCCGCATAAGATCGTGCGCTAACAACAATATTGTGCTCTCATTTCAAACAGTCTCGCGTCCAAAGACTACAACTCGCGTCGCTCGCGCCACTGCACGCTTGTCAAAAATGCCGAAGTGTTCATTGAGAAATTGTAAAAATAATACGTCAAGAACGTTAAAAAAGGATGGGATATCGTATTTTCGGTAAGTAAAAGAGTTTATTGATTTGTTCTTGTGGTTTTTATGGCTTTATTTATGTACCAGACGGGCGTGATCGGCTGGAACGGGGGTGTGTTCGGGGTAGGTCTATCCTTCTTCTATTTCCTTCGACGTGAACTGCGACCACCCGACTGCGTCCAGCCGCGCTGACGTCCTGTACCGATGTACGAAGGTCTCTGTACCACACGTGTACCGTTCTTCTTTTTTGATATTCGAACCCGCCGTCCTCGGGATAGATTGGGGTTAGGGATGTTTGCTTACCAGGGAATTAATGAAGATACAAAATTGATTGTTTGACACTGCAGCTAGCGGTTTAAGGGATGAATTCGCAACTATTTACTTTCTATTTAAAAGTTCTAAATTTCTTCTTGCCAATGACTACGAATCTATGTTTTTTGTCTATTTACAAATGTGCTATGTTACTTTACCGTAACGAGGCCCAAAAACCACTAACTGTTTTAGTTTATTTTTAACTATTGGTTTAACTTTGACTAGAGTACATTCCTGGCTATATCTAGGCTTATTCTAGGTCTGGATAGGGGTTGATGCACCTGTCTGTAAAGCCCCCGAAATTCCCCGTCGAACAGGGTGGAAATCAACCCTTCAACCCTACCCACTAAGGGGTTTGTTGCATTTATCTATCGAAACTATCTACAAGTTTGAACTTGTTAACTATTAAGGGTTGACTTCCTGAAAAGCTGTGCCCTTAGGGCTGTTGGGCTATATGTCTTACGGTAGGTGCATCATCCCTCTATCCAGATACACATCTTACAAAGCCACCCCTCTAAGGGTGGAAGGACTATGAGGTCAGAAGCCCGGAAGGGGAAAAAGTTGGAGTTTTTATATTTTCCTAATTTGTGGCTTTATGCCTTAACTGACCATATAGATGTATACATATTCGGATAGGGCTTAGTGCCAGCTCTCCAATGCCTATATTTTATTTTATAGCTGTCCTGTGTCGGTGTATGTAAAATGTTAGATACCTGTGTACCTCCTTTACCTTTAATTTTAACCGGATACCTTTTTTAAGGGTTTACCAGGAATGTGTAGGGGAGTGTGTAACCCTACCTAACTATATTCAGCTAAATAAGTTCCCCAAGACGTCTCATGCGCCTGGGGAAAACGACAATATATTATGAATTTAATTTTTTCTCAAACAATAATAAGTATCTAAACTATAACTTATCCTTTGTTTTACATAAGCTCGTATGTATGCAAGTTATATATTACTATTGACGCTACCGTCGCGAACAATCTATAACGCTATAATGTTATATTGATTTAATTTGTGTCAAAACTTCACTCAATGTGGCAACGGTCCAAGTATAATACGGCAAATTTCAATGGCCGCTTTGTCAGTGTAAGGACGATGCATCACAGCCTCCTTTTATTTTAGTCGCATAATACAAATGACCTTATTCAATGGAGACTGTGCTTATTCAATGGAGTCGATTTTTTTATTGTGTAATTTTTTTTTATTAATAAGTTTATTTACTTTTTTGTGTTAAGGGTTTAACAAATATTTATACGCCATGTACAATATAGTTTTTAATCGAATTCCAAAAAGAGAAGAGGTTGCAAATTCGTCGATATTTTTGAATAATCGTAAATATTACATCGATTAATAAGGCGACAACCTATGGGTTCGCGGCATGCTAATGACAGAAATGTCGCTCTAGCGCAACACGTCACATTGAAAACTTAAAAATTCTTCATTTCTCGTCGGTAGTCCTCCCTGATGATGAAGAATGTTGTTTTCTATTTTTGTAGGTAACTACCTTTTGCCCGCGCATATCCCATTTTTTCCCGTTCCCGTGGGAATTTCGGGAAATCTCTTGGTGCTCCCCTACACTCCTCAAGGAACGTACACGCCAAATGTCAGCTTTCCACGACCAGTAGTTTCGGCTGTGCGCTGTCTGTCAGGTCACTCAATCACTCAATTAGTCAGTAATGGAAGAATTTTATATATGAGGAGGATATAATTTCTAATTTTTATATTTTAGTTTTCCTCGTGACCCAAAACGATGCGGAGAATGGACATCATTTGTCAGCCAACAAAGGCGCGAACCTTTTTTCAAGCCGAATAAATCAAGCGTTGTTTGTTCAAATCATTTTTTGGACGAAGATATATATGTCAGTGAAAAAGGCATAAAACTTCTTTTTAAGACGGCTATTCCTAGTGTGGTAAGTTACTTTCGTTAGTCAGAAAACTGAATTTGTCAAGTAGTGTCGTACCTTCATTCAATTTTTTTTTTAATCCTACTAATCTACACTAATATTATAAAGAGGAAAGATTTGTTTGTTTGTTTGTTTGAAATGAATAGGCTCCGAAACTACTGGACCGATTTGAAAAATTCTTTCAGCAATGGATAGCTACATTATCAGGGAGTAACATATGCTATATTTTATCCCCGTACTCCCACGGGAACGGGAATTACGCGTGTGAAACCGCGTGACGTCCACTAGTTGTAAATATTTTTACAGGATATGAAACCACAGGATCTAAAAATTGTAAGTAACTGTCTTGAACAGACGGAACCTTAGTGCCGCTAGATCATAATAAATCAATATTATTTGGTATGCTAGTAGATATTTATCATTTTGATGTTGCTTGAAATACTGGATAATTGACTGGGGTTCTCGTACGAGTTCATTTTTTTTTTCATTGTTAATGTAATGTGTAATTGAGTAGTACACATGTACTACCCAAAAAACATATTTACGCTCAGTTAAAAGTATAATTATGTGTTGAGAGCATACTTTAACAAACTCTTAAAATAATTACCTAATGTCTACGAAAAAAAATATAAATCTATACATATAATAAATCTGTTGAAGAGTCGTTTTTGTACATTCAAAATAAAAAATTAGCTAGGGAGATAAAGGGTAACTTATAGAACCCATTTCCATCATTTTTGGAATTTTTGTCTGTTTATCTGTTTATCTGTTTGGATGTGCAGGCATCACGTGAAAAGTACAGAAATAACGTAGATAACTTTCACGCATTAAAATTGTACGTAACTGGAGGTATAACTTAGTTTTTGTTTCATCGCAATCGGTTCACGCTATCAAAAGATATTTGTATTTAAAGGTTTCGTTTAAAGTTTCATTACGTGAAGCACATACATGCACCGCCATCTATTGAGATTAAATAGTAACAGTTTAGAACTGTTTCATGAATGAATGCGTATATTATTTGTGAAAAAAAAAATAACATTTAGTCATTTGAAGATCTTTGGCAGTCGTTACGGATTGTCAGAAGCCAGTAAATCTGGCTCCAGTCTTGCCAAGAACTACCGTGTTACCCAATTAATAGGTTGTGGAGGTCTGGTAGGCAGCCGCTTCACGTAAAATACTGGTATTCAGCTAAATCCGGTTTAACTGGAAGCCGACCTCAATATAGTTGAGAAAAGGTTAGGCAGATGATGAGTTGCACGAGTCCATCTTCAAGATTAAGCTACGCTTTCCGAGATCGGTCTGTGGATGCGTGACCATTTTAACATACCGAGATTCCTACGTACCTCGGCATATAATAGCCGCCCGGGTCGATCTTCAAGGTTAAGCAACGCTTGCCAAGGTAAGTCTGTGGATGGGTGACCATTTTAACATACCGAGATTCCTACGTACCTCGGAATATAATAGCCGCCCGGGTCGATCTTCAAGGTTAAGCAACGCTTGCCAAGGTAAGTCTGTGGATGGGTGACCATTTTAACATACCGAGATTCCTACGTACCTCGGCATATAATAGCCGCCCGGGTCGATCTTCAAGGTTAAGCAACGCTTGCCAAGGTAAGTCTGTGGATGGGTGACCATTTTAACATACCGAGATTCCTACGTACCTCGGAATATAATAGCCGCCCGGGTCGATCTTCAAGGTTAAGCAACGCTTGCCAAGGTAAGTCTGTGGATGGGTGACCATTTTAACATACCGAGATTCCTACGTACCTCGGAATATAATAGCCGCCCGGGTCGATCTTCAAGGTTAAGCAACGCTTGCCAAGGTAAGTCTGTGGATGGGTGACCATTTTAACATACCGAGATTCCTACGTACCTCGGAATATAATAGCCGCCCGGGTCGATCTTCAAGGTTAAGCAACGCTTGCCAAGGTCAGTCTGTGGATGGGTGACCATTTTAACATAGCGAGATTCCTACGTACCTCGGAATATAATAGCCGCCCGGGTCGATCTTCAAGGTTAAGCAACGCTTGCCAAGGTCAGTCTGTGGATGGGTGACCAGTTTAACATACCTTACCGAGAAGAGATCTCAGGCAGTCTTTACGGATTGTCAGAAGCCGACAAATCTGACACCTACAGTCTTGCCAAGAAGTATCGTGTTACCCAGTATTGTAGGGTTGTAGAGGTCTGGTAGGCAGCCGCTCCAATCCCGTTTGACTGGAAGCTGACTCCAATATAGCTGGGAAAAGGCTAGGCAGATGATGCTTCATGGTAAAAAACTGAAATGATTTGCGAAAAACACTTCAGCCCCAATTGGGGCCAAATGGTATTGTCTGTCTTTTTTAATACCTTTTCCCAACTATATTCGGATCAGCTTCCGATCAACACGGCGAAGTCGCGGTATGTAAAATAATATGGTCACCTATTCACAGAGCCACCTAGGCAAGAGTTGGTAAACCATGAAGATCGACCCGTGCGACTGTTATTATTAAGCTACGAGCTCCTCATTTAATAAGTCTCCTCTTTCAGTACCTACTAAATATCGCTTTAAAAAATTCGATTATTCTTACACAGTAAATCGATTCTATAAACCCGGTAGAACTATTTAACATAAAATGTAATAAAAATTAATCGGTGTTCTGTAATCTGCAATTGTCAGGGAAAATCAAAGAAACTGTTTCTTTTTGCTGGCTGGACAAAATTAAGAATCAACTTTATTCATCAGTTTCTTTGTTTTGTAGTTTGAAGACTACCTACCACCGTTCATTCGATAGTCGGTTTTGTTGATTTTGATACCTACCTCGAGGTAGGTATGTACCAGGAGATTACCCGGGCTAATCGGCATTTCAACCGGAGGAGATGATAGAGTGCCCTGCATTAGGTACCCTCTTCCTATTTTCTTAATTTTGAGATCAGGATACGCAAGGTATTAACTTAAAGTAGATTTTATATATGCAACAGATATTATTCGACATCCACGCGAACGAAGTCGCGGGCACAGCTAGTTAAAAATATTCGTCTCCATTCCATGCCTTGTCCTACCGGCTAACTTCGGTCTTTAAATTTTATCGCTTTTTGTACACGGCTTTGTAAAAACAACTTTTAAGCAATCCGCGTAAGGATGAATTTGCAAAAAATGTTAATAGTATACCTACTTGTGAGTGTTTGGTGACAGTTTCGACTCTTCGAGTGTTACATTTTGTTCATCTTGAGTTATTTTTGTAAATTTCAATGATAAGAACTATGAATTAATATTTAGTAAATTCAACTTCTAAACGCTGAAAAGGCAATACAGTTTGCATTGAACAATTTTGTTGTGTGGCCAGATTTACTTCTTGTAATTAAATAACCAGATAAGTACCTACCTCGACATTTTCTCACGGGACTATGTTCGCTTGCGATCGAGGAGCTCGTGGCTACAGAATACGAGCCGCACGGATCTGTAAGGTTAAGCAACGCTTGCTAAGGTTGGTCTGTGGATGGGTGACCATCGTAACATACCGAGTTTCTTCCGTGCCTCGGAAGTCGCTGGTCTCGGCTGTTATTTGTAGATTTTTGGCAGTCGCCACGGATTGTCAGAAGCCAGTAAATCTGACACCAGTCTTGCCAAGAACTGCCGTATTACCCAGGTAATGTGTTGTGGAGGTTTGGTAGGCAGCCGCTCCGCGTAAACTACTGATATTCAGCTGAATCCGGTTTGGCTTGGAGCCGACCTCAATATAGGTGAGAAAAGGCTAGGCAGGTGATGATGTTCCCTTGGGGTAATATTCGAATTTCACGTGGGCGAAGCCGATGGCAGAAGCTAGTATTAAAATAAAATAGCATTAGTATTAATGGTACTAATGTAGCTACCAGATGCGATGCCCTCGCTCAATAGTAGAGTAACATGAAAAAAAAAGGTAACTGCCCGGCCTTCATTTAGTCTCGCACCAACCAAGGTCGCGGAGCACGTCACCGGCGCGCGCGTAATCCCTGTGTTTATACAACAAGAATTTGCGATAAGAAAATACCTTCCTGTTGTTCCTGAAAAGGAAGAATCCTTCGACCAGACGGGTGTTGTGTCGGGTGGACAATTGCCCGATGGTGATTGTCGAGCGGTTGTATATGCTCAAATCAGTCGCAGAATCTATACTAATATATAAAGCTGAAGAGTTTTTTTGTTTGTTTGTTTGCTTGAACGCGCTAATCTCAGGAACTACTGGTCCGATTTGAAAAATTCTTTCAGTGTTGGATAGCCCATTTATCGAGGAAGGCTATAGGCTATACGGGAATGGGAAATTCCTACGGGAACGGAAAAAAACGGGATATGCGCGTACGAAGTCGCGGGCAAAAGCTAGTACTTAATATATAAGGCTGAAGAATTTGTTTGTTTGTTTCCTTGAACGCGCTAATCTCAGGAACTCCCGGTCCGATTTCAAAAATTCTTTCAGTGTTAGATAGCCCATTTATCGAGGAAGGCTATAGGTTATATACCATCACGCTAAGACCAATAGGAGCGGAGCAGTAATGAAAATTGTGAAGCAGACGAAGTTGCGCGGGTCAGCTAGTACTAATATATAAAGATGGAGTTTGTTTTTTTGCTTGAACGCGCTAATCTCAGGAACTACTGGTTCGATTTGAAAAATTCTTTTAGTGTTAGATAGCCTATTTATCGTGGAAGGCTATAGGCTACATATCGTCACGCTAAGACCAATAGAAGCGGAGCAGACGAAGTTGCGCAGGTCAACTAGTGTTGGTATATGCATGATTTGTGTGAGGTTCAGGTCTTCAGTTCTCTCGGCTAGTAGCTGGCGGTATAGATGACGCTACGTCGTTTGTTTAGTGAGTACTAGTGGACGTCACGCGATTTCACCCGCGTAGTTCCCGTTCCCGTGGGAGTATAGGGATAATATATAATGTAGCTATCCAATGCTAAAAGAATTTTTCAAATCGGTCCAGTAGTTTCGGAGCCTATTCAATTCAAACAAACAAACAAATCTTTCTTCTTTATGATATTAGTGTAGATGTGGCGGTGTAGATACCGCTACAAGTACATCATAGTAATCTTTTCAGTCCTTTGTTCATTTCCGTTCTTTAAAGGGAAACTATATCTGTTGTTTCAGGGGCTTAGCGAATCTAGCGACGCGGCCTCCAATGGCGCGAGAAAACCTGGGACATCATCTAAGAAAAAGGTAAGTTCGTTATAGCTAGTTTTTTTTGGGTTGAGTACCCGAAAGTAACCAACTTAACCCTATTACTAAGCTTCCGTTGTCCGTCCGTCCGTCTGTCTGTTAGCGGGCTGTATTTCAAGAAGCGTAATATGTAGACAGTTGAAATGATCACAGAGTGTGTGTGCATTTCTATTGCCTTTATAACAACAAATAATATGAATTAAATTAAAGTAAAAACGAAAGGCTTCGTTTTGTGATGCATACGATACTATTATTAAGTTAAAAAAAAAAAATTGATACGGAAACCATGTATTTCTATTGCCGCTAAACAAAAAATTAAGTTAAAACTGGCCAAGTGCGACTTGAAAACCGAAAATAAAAACTGGCCAAGTGCGAGTCGGACTCGCTTGCAAAGGGTTCCGAACGAATTTAATTTTTTTAACATGTTATTTTAACACTACAGACTTCTAATAGATTTCCTGTAATCTTTTGGTAAAGATCTACTATCTCCAATTTTTTCAAAATTGGCTCAGTAGTTTCGGAGATAAGGGGGGGAGTGGTCATTTTTCGTCTAATTTCTTGAATAACTTCAAAACCATTTATTTTCAAATTATGAAAAAACTATAATTAAAACCCTCACAGTAAGCCCTTTCATTTGATATGTCACACGATATTGTTCAAAAACCTTATTTTTTTATTTTCTAGTTTGACCCCCAAAAGTGGCCACCATACTAAAAATTTTATGATTTACGTAACGTGTCCGTGTTTGGGTCATAGAAGTCCATATGTGTACCAAATTTCAACAGAATCGGTCCAGTGGATCCGGAGAAAACTGGCTGTGACAGACGGACAGACAGACAGACACCCGAGTGATCCTATAAGGGTTCCGTTTTTTTTTCGGAACCCTGAAAAACACGTTTCTTGTACAGTTGTTTTATCTCACGAGCGCGGGCGAGCCATAGTTATGTAGGTAAATGTACGTGCACATTGTCTTAGTGTGCGTAAGCTTGGGAGCGAACAGTTAAGCTTACGCACACTAAGACGTGCACGTACATTTACCTACACAACTATGGCTCGCCCGCGCTCGTGAGATAAAACAACTGTATGGGAGTCCCCTTTAATTTAATTTTACCTAACTTGCAACTTGAATTTGAACGTTTTTTAAGTACGAGCCTTCTGATCTATTTTTACGATAACACTTTCCGTTTACGAGAAAAAAAATAAAAGACCGATATTTTTTACCTTGTATTTTTTTTTCGCATACGGTCGATGGTACCTGCCAGGGTTGCAGAATTTTTTTGAAAGAGTCACCGTGACCCTGGAACGCCAAGGGCATTAGGAGGAACGCGGATGGGTTTTAATATGTACCTATTTTGACCGGACTATACGGTCAATGACTATCTTCCCAACTTGGACAATGTAGAAACCTGTGAAAAGAGTTTGATAATAAATTAAATTGATTTTTGTTGCAGAACCATGAACCGAAGCAATCAACCTGCGAAAGGAAAGAAATCAAAGTATTTTGTCCGAAATGTCAGGCTGAAGTGTCGCACATTGCGGAAGGGATTCTAGAGGTAAGTATATGTAATACTAGCTGTGCTCGCGACTTCGTCCGCGTGGAATAGTGTCTTTGGGTAGCATTTTTAATTATTTAGGCTTATTTTACAAATAAGACACATACCTATAAATATTTTAATGAGCTACCTATTTGCATTCACATAAGCCTTACATATTTCCATACAAACTTTCATCCCCTATTGTTTCGGACGGCAGGGACACGTCCAGGGTCCGCACTGTCGTCCTGGGACAATCTCTCACGTAGTTCGAAGTACGCTCCTTAATTTCCATGCGCTCTTTACGTACGCCGCCACGCACCCCTGAATGCGTATGTGCTTCTTAGGACCGCGGGAGACGGAGACGGACAGCCGGGAGGAGATGAATAAAACGCTTCTTCCTGGGGTTTCTTGATCCGCAGGTTTCGGCTCCCTTGGCTGTTCGACGACTGCGTTTGAGCCGATTATTTTTTTTTTTGGTCGGGACCACTCGTATTTCACCTCTAGAAGGGTAGTTACTACTCAACCGGGCTAGCCTGTGGTGGCCTCAGATATGACTCTAAAGCCCCCAGCCAAGGCAACTAATATTAAAAACCTACAACTCCGCTCGCAGGGGGCACCCCCTGTGGGGCCTCGGCTCAGCGGCATCGTTATCGGAAGGACAGCAAGGGACAGGCTGGGTCATAACATTATTATTTAGGGAGTTTAAAGCTAATGGCTCAGCGGCGCGGGCTGGCTCGTTAGGCAAAAGACGGGGAGCAATAACAACATTGCTATTATTACTACTGGGACGTCGCGCGGGGCCTCGCCGGCGAGGCCGGAAGGCGGTGGGTCGCGGTTTGTATGTTTGTTTCAAGGTGCTGGTTTCCCTAAAGCTATCTTGGACAAGGGTAATGGGATCGTCGGGTTCGAGTAGGGTGTGCAGTGGACGGCGGATCCTACTGATCTGGGAGGGAGCGTATCGGGTAGCCGATGCGATAAAAGGGTTCTGGTGCTTTTCAGCAGATTCAATGAAACGCTTTGTGAGGCGTTTCATGAACTGCTTGATGGTCGGGACTTTGAGATCGACATGGAGTTGCTCATTCCTAACGAACCACGGGGTATGGATCCGGTATGACTTGTATGAGAGTGTAACACGTATCATAGGGTTTATTTTTGAAACGCTTAAAGAAACCCGTTCAAAAACCCTTTCAACGAGTATCCGGCCGGTCCCTAAACAAATCTTCTGTGTCGGTTGTCTTGCATCCCTTTCCTTGAAGACCCTGTCTATTTCCCTCGTTGTATGCGCCGCTTGTCGATGAGTCCTCTTTAATCCAGTCTTCTATTCTGAAGTTGCGAAGGCTCCACACTTGTCTGCTTCTATGTTCAGGAACTTGGAGACCATCGTCAGGTCGGAGAACTCGCTTTCTTCTGATGCCGCAGTGAAGTCATACCATCGGAACTTGAGAATCGTCGGCATCTTCTCGATTATCTGTTTCACCATCTCAGGTGAATGCAGGTACTGTGGTTTCTTCAAACCCCTTATTACTGCTACGCTGTTGTTGATCTGGCTTGCGAAGACGCATATGTCTCTTGGATTTTCAGTAATCTTCGGTAACGCCTTGACCTTGTCCAATTCTGCCAGTACCAGCGCATCAGGTCTTCCATATCTACTTCTGAGGGCCTGCAACACTTCCAGCGGAGACGCTTCAGAGTACAGCAGGCTCTTGATAGCTTCTCTTGCATTGCCCTTCAGTGCTCTTCTCAGTGGAGCCATATTTTGAACTTCTTTGAACATCGGTGCCGTATCTTCGTAGACAACCTTGAAAGCCAACCACTCGCTGCTGTTGCCGTCGAAGTAGGGTAACTCGTGAATATACTTCGGCTGCGCTGCTGGTACTCCTCTTGTGGTAAGGGCTTCTTTCAACACTATCGCAAGTGCTTGAATTTCGCTCGTACCTTTTTTCGTTGAGTAGATCTCTTCAGGCTTCACCTTCTGTGGCTCTTCTGAAGGGTGCTGACCTCGTTGCTCGGGTTGTTCCATGTTGCCTTCTTCCAATACAGATGTCTCGATCCAGTTCTGCACCTGTGCTGTTCTGTCTTCCTGGTCTTCATTCATGGAGTCCCCATCTTCACATTGCGCCAGCTCCAATCTGACACGGGCTAGCTTCGCCGCAGCCTGAGCTTTCTTTAACTCCAGGGGTGCCAATTCTTCTCTGGCTTCCAGCTCGCGTCTTCTGGCCGAGGAGCTCGTGGTCTTCGTAGACCTAGCATGACGACCGACCCTCTTTGGCTTAAGGGTTGCAGCAGACTCGCGAACACCCTTGTCCGGAACATCCTCTGGGGTCTTCTTGGTCGTCTCCTTCTGTGCGGCTTCATTCTTCTTCTGTCCGTTGGACGCCGCCGTGGTCGCAGTCGCCACCGTAGTCTCGGTCGCCGTGGTGCCCTCTGTCATTGTAGTGCCCGAAGAATCCGACATAATTGCTGTCCCTGATGACCCTGACGCTGACGCAGACGTGACCCTTCTGATCCCGACGCTTCTTCTGTCGCGTCCCTATTCGAAGGACGAGACCCGGGACTTATTCGCAATAAAAATTCTTCTTAAAAATTTCCTTATAAATTATCAAAATTCGTTCATATTAGAACCTTATTAGACATACACAACTTAACCTTATAAAACTAATTAGAAAGTGACAAAAACCTAATCTACTTAGCATCCTAATCAGTCTCCTTACAACATTAAAATATTATATATTTAAACCTTATCTAATCTAGCATACAGAAATAAACCTTACATTACTAATTAGACATAAATTAGACCTAAAGTAATTAAAATTTAACTGAATCTAATTAGTTTAGACAACATTTTCGATTTACACGGTTGCCCCTACCACTACTTGTGCTCTGGGGCGCGGACGGGGTCTCGTCGCCGACACCTATCGTTATTTTACACCGTTGAGGGTAAAGTTTTTACAAACTTTGAATGTCAAATTTATTTATATCGAATAAACAACCTGGCCAGTTATTTTTCCCAGGAGAGACTAATACTAACACAAGAGATATTTTTGCAGTAATTGTATGCATTCAGCATTTTTCCATTCATCTTAAACGCTCATTCTCAATACTAAACACTCTAATACCTCCTCAGGACCAAACAAAAGCCCTCATCGCTAAAATATTCCATTACTTCGAGGAAGAGTTGGAACTCTTAAAGAAGATGACAGCAAAAATGAAGCTGTCACATCTATCGAAGTTCCGCTACCGGACGGCGCAGGCCACCGGAGTGAGCGAGGCAGCCGTACTCGAGATACTGCAGGAGGAAGTGAGACGGAAGGCGGCCAAGCGATATGAGCAGCCGCGGAATGCTGTCATACAAAAGGAAGTAGCTAAAAATGCTGAGATATACCAGGAAGTACCTCAAAATGCTGAGATGTGCCAGGAACCGCCTGAGAACCGATGCAGGCCGTTCAAGAATCCGAGTCAGATAGAAAGGTAGGTAACACTTTTATAGTTGATCCGTACATATCACATCCTCGGTTCAACACTCTTGGTTGCAAAAATACACTTTTTATGGAGAAGCATTGAACCCCTTAACTGCCTGTATTATTCATTGATCAAGATTTCTACTGGCAAAAAGAAAATGTAAAATCTGTACAGTACTTGTAGAGCCTATTCATAAATTCAACAATATCAATCAATATTTATACAATTCTTCCGTTACTGACTGATTGAGTGACTGACAGACTACGCACAACCGACCTACTGGTCGTAGAAAGCTGAAATTTGGCGTGTAGCTTCCTTGGGGAGTGTAAGGAAGTACTGAGAGAGGATTTGCCGAAATTTCTACAAGAACGGGTAAATACGGAATATTCGAGTACGAAGTTGCGGGAAAAAGCTTGTTAGAAATAAACATCCTTACTAATATTATAAATGCGAAAGTAACTCTCGTCTGTCTGTCGCGTTTTCACGCCAAAACTACTAAACCGATTTAAATGAAATTGGGTACAGAGATAGTCTAGAGCCTGAGAAAGCATATAGGCTACTTTTTATCCCGGGAGTATGTTCCCTAGGGACCACGCGAGCGAAGCCGCTGGCAGAAGCTAGTAACATATCAATACTAGGCATGCCTTTTAAGTTTTGCCGTTTCCATATTTCCCGGCAATTTTGAATTTGGAACTGTTCTATATTCGAATGTGTTTAAATTTTAAATCTCAAAACAGTTGAAAGTATTAGGATTAATGCTATTGTTTAGTCACAGCGTTGATTGGAATCTGTCAGGTTACGTACGAAAAGGAATCTTTCTAAGGAAAATGTTCGTGCAATAATTTTCTACAACTTTAGAAGAAGCCTGACACGGCTTCAGTGTTTTGAACATCTGTGTTCACTGATGAAGCCCCATGTCTGCGGACTGTCGAACGCTGGTATTTAGAATTACAAATCTCGCGAAGGACGTCCAAAATCCGCCTTCACTGAAGATAACATCATTGCTGTGAGACAACTAATTCTCGAAGATCGTCATGTGACGTATCGAGAGATAGAGGAGGCTCTATTAGGCATCTCAGGGACAACCATTCAGAAAATCTGGCATGAAAGCTTGGTGTGAGAAAGCTAGTTTGCCGTTGGATACCGCATCTGCTTTCCGACGAACACAAGGCGGCCCGCGTCAGATGGTGTAAAAAAACTCTGCAAAGGTTCAACCGAGGATAGTCAAATCACGTCTACGACATCATCAGTGGTGACGAATCTTGGATCTATACCTACATCCTGATTCCAAACAACAATCTACAATCTGGGTCTTTCAAGACGAGCCAAAGCCGACTAAAGTTGTTCGTTCTCGAAGCACTTCAAAGAAGATGGTGGCCACGTTCGTTGGAAAAACCGGCCATGTTGCGACTATTGCATTTGAAGATCGTAGAACGGGTAACGCAGAGTGGTATACCACAGTTTGTTTACCACAAGTCATCGCCGAACTTCGAAAATGTAACTCAAAGCGACGCATCATCCTGCACCACGACAACGCAAGCTCACACAGCGCTCGTCAAACGATTGAGTATTTGAAGCAGGAAAAAGTAGAAATTCTTGACCATCCTCCATACAGTCCTGACCTAAGCCCTAACGATTACTTTACATTTCCTAAAATTATGAAAAGTCTTCGTGGTCAAAGGTTCCAGTCCGGTGAAGAAGCAGTCGACGCTTTCAAGTCAGCCATTTTGAACACCCCCACTTTAGAGTGGAATAAATGTTATAATAACTGGTTTGAGCGAATGGAAAAGTGTATTAAGCTACGTGGTGAATACTTTGAAAAACAATAATAAGTACTATAAGGTTCTAGGTTTTTTTTTCTTCAAACGACAAAACTTAAAAGGCCTCGTACAAATATTTTCTCTTTAACTTATTAACTTATAACATTGGCTTTGTTCCAGTTCCAATGAAGATACAATCGATAGTGCCAAGGATGTCACACAGCCAAGCGTCCTTCAACAGTAAGTATGATTTATTTTGGTCTATTTCTCTTCTATACAACGTGTAACAGAATAAACGTAAGGGGTCGTTGTACTCATCATTATGAACAACTTTTACTGTTGGACCAACACCGAAATCCCAAAAGACAAATCAGCTGTTCAGTACATTTTGTCGAGTTACGCGCACATATGAGGCAGTCGTTTTTTTTTTCGCGGTTCCGGTGTTGGTCCCATAATGAAAGTTGTTAATAATGATGAGTACAATGACCCCTTAAGATGTAGTGCGTTTATTCTGTTACACGTTATATAGATAAATATGAATCGCTGAAATGTACTACATAACTTCGTAATGATTGACCCAAATTAGAAAATTCTCTATTTGTTAAAAATTACGCTACGACCCTTCGGAGCCGTGCAAAAAGAAAAACCCCGAGTGAAACCGCGGGGCATAGCTAGATTATAATAAACATAATAATCAATTTATCACAATGTTGTGGGAAAGAAAGAAAAATATACACAAATAGTTTAAGTTGTATTTTATTTTTCAGAATTAAAATACAGCCTGAAAATGAGGAGCGGATTGTGAAGGAAGAACCTATGGAATACTATGAGTAAGTTATATTTTATTATCATCAGAGTTTTCTTGCAAATCTTAGTTGATGTCACTGCAAATAGTGTCCGACCTAAAC
This sequence comes from Lacanobia wlatinum, assembly GCA_947578705.1. Lineage (NCBI taxonomy): Eukaryota > Metazoa > Arthropoda > Insecta > Lepidoptera > Noctuidae > Lacanobia > Lacanobia wlatinum. Next base: position 10,522,236 of record OX388052.1, on the reverse strand, counting down.
AGGATTTTCAGCCGAAACCGAACCTTTGTTTATGATCTCTCGGCCGAAACCGAACCTTTGTTTATGATCCCTCGGCCGAAACCGAACCTTTGTTTATGATCTCTCGACCGAAACCGAAACCGAACCTTTTTTTATGATCCCTCGGCCGAAACCGAACCTTTGTTTATGATCTCTCGGCCGAAACCGAACCTTTGTTTATGATCTCTCGGCCGAAACCGAAACCGAACCTTTGTTTATGATCTCTCGGCCGAAACCGAACCTTTGTTTATGATCTCTCGGCCGAAACCGAACCTTTGTTTATGATCCCTCGGCCGAAACCGAAACCGAACCTTTGTTTACGATCTCTCGGCCGCAACCGAAACCGTAACCGAACCTTTGTATATGATCTTTTGGCCGAAGCCGAAACAGAATTTTTGTTTATGATCTCTCGGTCGAAACCGAAACCGAACCTGTGTTTATGATCTCTCAGTCGAAACCGAACCTTTGTTTATGATACCTCGGCCGAAACCGAAACCGAACATTTGTTTATAATCTCTCGGCCGAAACCGAACCTTTGTTTATGATACCTCGGCCGAAACCGAAACCGAACATTTGTTTATTAAGAACAATTTCAAGAAATACGTGCCAGCTGCGCCACTGTCGTCATAGAGTGACAAAACGTCATGATGGACAATAGTGCTGTGATGGTATTGACTTGGTTTTATCGATTGTTGTTTTTATTTGTGGAACAAACGCCGTTACTGTGACACAGATTATTACATTTATGTCATAAAGTACAAAATGCGATTAAATAAAACTCAACACAAGTATGGTATAATAATCTTTATTGAAATTTAAACACAAATGTTAAAAAATGTTGTCAGTTTTCCATGAGCTTTATCGATATAATTTCGACCTCACTACTATTTTGTAGGTATTAAAGGATGAATTCGGAGCTTGGCGCTGAGGGCACGCTTTTTATTTTTTGACGTGGCGGTCAAAAAATTAAGTTTATTCGTAACATCCAAAAATACAGATCTTTGTTCTTTATAATATTAGTATAAGTATCGATATAGATTTTAAAACGCTGACAACTCCGCCAATTGTTTAGATTTTTAAGCAATAATTTGCAACTGCATCTGGTCTGCTCTGTAGGTTTTGAGAAATGTTATAAAAAATCCAGATAAATACCCTGTTGATCAAAATGTTGACCTATTTTAAGAGGATTTTACCGAAATTATGTACTTATTATTATTTTCAGCGAACAAGCTCAATTAGACCCAATTTCGACAGAAGTAAAAGTGGAACCCTCCAATGACGAAATGGATGAGTAAGTGTTAGCGTTAAGTTTCCCCACTCTCCTGCAGTCTTAGGTTTCCGTAACCAAAGGAACCCTATTACTAAGCCTCCACTGTCCGTCCGTCTGTCTGTCAGCGAGCTGTACCTCAAGAACCGTAATAGGTAGACAGCTGAAATTTTCACAGAGCGTGTATTTCTATTGCCGCTTTGACAACAAATAATAAAAATTTAAGTTTATGGTTCGGAGCCCTTCGTGAGCGGGTCCGACTCGCACTTGGCCGGTTTTTTATATGATCTTGGCAAACTCACCTTAATTTTCCAATAACTTATATAAATTTTCCTACCTGATTATTTCTTTCAATCTTTTGTCACATATCTGTGACATTGGCATACCAGGAAGGCTTTCGTTTGTCACATTATAACAGTTTCAATGCCTCCACACAGAAAAAACCAATGGAGCAAATCTACATCGCAATAAAAAGAACCGCAACGCCATCTATCCAACAATTAGCGAACTACTACAACGAAATCCTGCATCGCGGTATCAGATTTCTCCGCGCTATTTGAACAGTCTGAATATCAACTATCGGGCAGTTGCCCACACCGGACACAACAACCGTCCGGGCGGAGGATCCTCCTTTTCAATGGAAGTTTGCGGGACTTTACTCTCTGTACCGCATTCCTTTATAACATCAATGGGAAAATGACGTTTATAAGGCTAAATAAATGTTTAAAAAATCCAAAACCTAGTAAGACGCCATCTTTCCCATTTGGTAAGACTGGACTGTCATAAATGGTCACCCATCCTCGGAGCAACCCTGCTGCGCAACCTTGATGATCTACCACGAGCTACCCTTAATATTTGCATGTATTTTTGTGCAGGAGATATATAGAAGAGGAATCTTTGATTGCGGAAGCCCCGAGTTACTATCAACTGTCGGAAGAACTCCATGTGTAAGTACATAACTCAACTACTAAAGGCCTACGCACACGGACCAAATTGCAGAGGATTTTGCCACAGATCAGAGCACACTAGCCTTTTAGATCCCGCGGCGCAAATGGTAGCATTCCGATGGCCTGCCTAGACATCACGCGACGTTCTGCGGGATCTCTTAGGGCGCTCTCCAATGCCTTGTCAAGAAATTCCTTCTGATACCACGGAATCAATTTATAGCATTGGTATTTATGTCATATTCCTATTAGATAAGTTTGAATGTCCTTTGGTAAAAAATTAAATCCTCTGCCATTCCGTCCCGGGAGCGTAGGCCCTTAGATGCTACAAATAGACAGCATCAGGGGGCTACTCTCTAAGCCCGAAGTCCGTAATTTCTTGATTAGTTGCGGGCGTATTCTACTTCGTGTCACCTACGGACTTACGATTAGTCCCGAACCCGAACAAGAATGTATTAGAAAAAACACAATTTGACGTGTTCACTAAGAATTAATGACATTCTTAGTGATTAAGTGATACGGAGTAGAATACACCCGAAACTACGGACTTCGGGTTTAGAGAGTAGCCCCACTGATCTGTGATTGAACCACCATCAATGCCAACTGCATCAAACTGCCTACCTCCGCCGCGTCATTGGGGCTTATTTGGCGGAGAAATGTGTCACCTATCTGGGACGTGATGGCAGACACCAGCACCCCATGTCGTGCGGTGTTCCACAGGGTTCGGTCGTGGGCCCGCTCCTGTGGAACATCGGGTACGACTGGGTGTTGAGGAACGAGCTCCGGCCGGAAGTGAACCTGACGTGTTACGCTGGTCATTGCCCGGGGGAGCTCGTACAGGGAGGCAGCGTTGCTGGCGACAGCCGCGGTCTCACAGGTGGTGAGCCGCCGCCGGGATCTCACATAGTTGTTGGGGGGGCCCGTATCGCTGTCGAGTCCACCATGAAGTACCTGGGATTCGTGCTCGACAACCGGTGGGATTTCGGCCCCCACTTCCGGCGGCTGGTGCCCAAGTTGTTGGGCGCGGCTGGGGCGCTGTCAATGCTGCTTCCCAATGTGGGGGACCCGAGCACCGCCTGCAGGCGGTTGTACGTGGGGGATCGTGCGATCGATGACCCTGTATTTGGCCCCGATCTGGTCGGCTGACCTGACGGCCAGCACCATCACTGTTCTGCGGAAGCCGCAGAGGGTGATGGCCGTCAGAGTCATCAGGGGTTATCGCACGATCTCCTACGAGGCGGCTTGCGCACTGGCCGGATCTCCGCCCTAGTACCTGGAGGCAAAACTCCTCGCTTCACTGCATCGGTGGCGTGAGGGCGCGCGGGCGCGCGGCGAGCGACTGATGCAACGATACATTGAGCTGCGTCGGTCGCAGCTGCGCGAGGTCCTGGTGGCGGAATGGCGGGACAGGCTCTCACGCCCTTCCGCCGGCCTCGTCACTATCGAGGCCATCCGGCCAGTGCTTGACCTGTGGCTCGGGAGAAGGCACGGCTCCCTGTCATTTCGTGTGACCCAGGTCCTCTCGGGGCATGGCTGCTTCGAGAGGTTTCTGTAGCGCATAGGCAGGGAGCCGGACGCTCGGTGTCACCACTGCGTCGACTGTCGGGAGGACACGGCGCGGCATACGCTGGCAGAGTGTGCCGCTTGGGAGGAGCCGCGCCTTGCCCTCATCCCTGTGGTAGGCAGTGACCTCTCGCTGCCAGCCGTAGTCCATGCCATGGTTGACGGCGAGGAGTCCTGGGACGCGGTGGTCTCCTTCTGCGAAACAGTTATCGCGCAGAAGGAGGCTGTGGAAAGGGAGAGGGAGATCTCGACCTCCCTCCTGGCCCGCAGCAGACGCACCTGGCGTCGGAGGAGGGCATACGCTGCCTTCTTCCGGCCCCCCTGGTTACTGGGTTACTGGGTTCAGGGGCGGCGGACTTGCGGATGTCCGACGCCCCATATTCATCCGGACCCGAGGTGGCGGCGCGTGGTGTTCCCGTGCGCCCCTCTTTGACGTCGCGGGGGGAGTCAAACACCTCACTCCCCCCGCTGACCCGAGGTGACCCGCAGAGGCGGGCCGGCACCAGCCGGGGATTACGGAAGTCGTAAATTCCCGCAATCTCCGGCGTAGGTGAGAGATGGAACACCGGAGTGGTATTAGTCAGTAAGAGTCTGACAGACCCCTCCGCCCGCCCCAGGGCGGAGGACATCCATGAGGATTTCCCTCAGTTAAAAAAAAAGTCAGCACCAGGGAAAAGCTGCAGGAGGGTATTCACATTTTTTACGACTGTTGGGCTTTAAATCCCAATGTTACAGTAATTTTAGTTTGCACGCTTCATGAAAAGCGACCAAAAAACAAAAATAGCTACCATTCAGTAGGGGTTCTGTTCCGACCCCAGATCTTGAATAGTTTTACTGACAGAATTGAGCAAGTTACCTCCCCTTAGATAGATACATAGATATTTATTATGTAAAACATGAGTACAGCATACAGGTCTGGTCTGTTGTACAGACCGACATCGGACACAGATTGTTCAATTAAATTTATGGTGATTGTCTTTTACATATTGAACGGTATATAATGTGTGAAGGTATTAAAAATGGTGTGATTGTTCTACCAATTTCCACTACCTAACTATTTAATTAAAAGACAGATTTTTTTAATTAACGGTATTTACTTCTGCACTGATGTCCTCAGTTAGTGACGATATACTAAAGCATTAATATTGCTTGTGCTTCCAAAGAAACTTAAATTGTATTAGTTGACATTGTTAAAAGTACAAAATAATAAAAATAAAATATTTCGATATCTATACATACATATAATAAATCTGTTGAAGAGTCGTTTTTGTACATTCAAAATAAAAAATAAAAAAAAAGCTAGGGAGATAAAGGGTAACTTACAGAACCCATTTCCATCATTTTTGAAATTTTTGTCTGTTTGTCTGTTTATCTGTTTGGATGTGCAGGCATCACTTAAAAAGTACAGAAATAACATAGATAACTTTCACGCATTAAAATTGTACGTAACTTGAGGTATAACTTAGTTTTTGTTTCATCGCAATCGGTTCACTCTATCAAAAGATATTTGTATTTAAAGGTTTCGATTAAAGTTTCATTACGTGAAGCACATACATGCACCGCCATCTATTGAGATTAAATAGCAACAGTTTAGAACTGTTTCATGAATGAATGCGTATATTATTTGTGAAACTCTTAATACCAAAGGAAAAAAAATACAACATTTAGTCATTTGAAGATCTTTGGCAGTCGTTACGGATTGTCAGAAGCCAATAAATCTGGCTCCAGTCTTGCCAAGAACTACCGTGTTACCCAATTGATGGGTTGTGGAGGTCTGGTAGGCAGCCGCTTCACGTAAAATACTGGTATTCAGCTAAATCCGGTTTGACTGGAAGCCGACCCCAATATAGTTGGGAAAAGGTTAGGCAGATGATGACTTGCACGAGTCCATCTTCAAGATTAAGCTACGCTTTCCGAGATCGTTCTGTGGATGGGTGACCATTTCAACATACCGAGATTCCTACGTACCTCAGAATATAATAGCCGCCCGGGTCGATCTTCAAGGTTAAGCAACGCTTGCCAAGGTAAGTCTGTGGATGGGTGATCATTTTAATATACCGAGATTCCTACGTACCTCGGAATATAATAGCCGCCCGGGTCGATCTTCAAGGTTAAGCAACGCTTGCCAAGGTCAGTCTGTGGATGGGTGATCATTTTAACATACCGAGATTCCTACGTACCACGGAATATAATAGCCGCCCGGGTCGATCTTCAAGGTTAAGCAACGCTTGCCAAGGTCAGTCTGTGGATGGGTGATCATTTTAACATACCGAGATTCCTACGTACCACGGAATATAATAGCCGCCCGGGTCGATCTTCAAGGTTAAGCAACGCTTGCCAAGGTCAGTCTGTGGATGGGTGATCATTTTAACATACCGAGAAGAGATCTCAGGCAGTCTTTACGGATTGTCAGAAGCCGACAAATCTGACACCTACAGTCTTGCCAAGAAGTATCGTGTTACCCAGTATTGTAGGGTTGTAGAGGTCTGGTAGGCAACCGCTCCAATCCCGTTTGACTGGAAGCTGACTCCAATATAGCTGGGTAAAGGCTAGGCAGATGATAATGAAATGCAAATGATGACGAAACGAATAGGGTAGGTAAATCTACCCTATTCATAGACGGCCTAAGCATATGCCAGCCTGTTCATTAAATATTGTCACATGACAGACCCATTCGCCACTTTGACACATTTGCGCATTGGGGATCATTTTGGCCGCCATTCAATGAAAAGGACAATAAAACGTCAGAGTTACTCTCTCAAGGACCGTCAGCCCCAATTGGGGCCAAATGGTATTATCTGTTTTTTTTTTAACATACGCTTAACCTTTTCCCTACTATATTCGGATCTGGGGGGCTACTCCCTAACGAAATCCGTAGTTTCGGGCTTAGTTGCGGGCGGGCGTATTCTACTCCGTATCACCTACAGACTTACGATTAGTCCCGAACCCGAACTGAGAATGAATGACAACACGATTTCACAGTAACTGTCAAATCGTGTTATCATTAATTCTCAGTGGTTAGGTGATACGGAGTAGAAAATGCCCGCCCGAAACTAAGCCCGAAACTACGGATTTCGTTAGAGAGTAGCCCCCCAGCTTCCGATCAACACGGCGAAGTCGCGGTATGTTAAATAATATGGTCACCTATTCACAGAGACACCTAGGCAAGAGTTGGTAAACCATGAAGATCGACCCGTGCGACTGTTATTATTTAGCTACGAGCTCCTCATTTAATAAGTCTCCTCTTTCAGTACCTACTAAATATCGATTTAAAAAATTCGATTATTCTTACACAATAAATCGATTCTATAAACCCGGTAGAACTATTTAACATAAAATGTAAAAATTAATCGGTGTTCTGTAATCTGCAATTGTCAGGGAAAATCAAAGAAACTGTTTCTTTTTTTTTTTAAGGATGGGAAATCATCAAATGTCTCCTCCCGCTCTGGGTGAAGCAGAAGGGAGTGTCAGACTCTTACTCACTAAAACCCATCCGTGTTCCTCCTAATGCCCTTTGCGTTCCAGGGCCGCGGTGACTCTTTCGAATAAATCCCGCAACCCCGGCAGGCATTGGCCCTAGCGGGCCCCGTCTTTAATGCTGACAGCTCTTTGAGGCGCGAGTGGAACACAGCGCGCCGTCGACCCGGGCCTGGTTCTGATCAGATGGCGAGCCACCCAATGCTCGCCGTCCGCAGGCCCACGCCTACGGTGGCCGAGAATCGCCCTGCGACTCCCGACGCCCGGAGCGTCTTCTTCTGTTGCGGCGGCTGGGGCGTGAGGTTTCCCTCTCTCTCACGCGTTCGGCTTCCTCCTTCGCTAGCATTACTGCTTCGCAGAAGGAGGTGACCGCTTACCAAGTCTCCTCGCTCCGGACCATGGCTTGAAACAGGGCCGACCGCGACAGGTCGCCGCCGCCGATCCTCGACGAGGACACGGCGGTGCTCCGCCCAAGCAGGGCAGACCTCCACCGTATGCTCCACCGTGTCCTCCGGGCGATCCTTGCAGTGTTGACATCCGGGCGTATCCTCCCGCCGTATTCGAAACAGGTACATCCCGAAACAATCGTGTCCGGTGAGTACCTGCGTTAAACGGAAGGTAAGGACGCCGTGGCGCCGCTCTAGCCACTCCTCAAAGAGGGGACTTATCGCCGCAATTGTGGCGTGCCCAGCGCTGGGTTGCGACAGTCGTTGTCTCCATACTGCCATGAGATCCCGCCGGGCTCCGTCCGCCGTGCTGCGATTTGCCGCGGCAGAGGAGTCTCGCCCCCGCGTAGCGCCTCCGCGCGCCATTCGTAAATGAGCGCGAGGGCTCTCACCTCTAGATCCCATGGCGGCAGTCCGGCAAGGAGGCTCGCCGCCTCGCCAGCGACAAAATTAAGGCTGGACAAAATTAAGAATCAATTTTATTCATCAGTTTCTTTGTTTCGTAGTTTGAAAACTATCTACCACCGTTCATTCGATAGTCGGTTTTGTTGATTTTGATACCTAGCTCGGGGTAGGTATGTACCAGGAGATTACCCGGGCTAATCGGCATTTCAACCGGAAGAGATGATAGAGTGCCCTGCATTAGGTACCCTCTTCCTATTTTCTTAATTTTGAGATCAGGATACGCAAGATATTAACTAAAAGTAGATTTTATCTATGCAACAGATATTTTTCGACATCCACGCGAACGAAGTCGCGGGCACAGCTAGTTATTAATAAGTATTGGTGTCGCACCTCTAGAGCAGAAGCGAGCAATTTCAAGAAATACGTGCCAGCTGCGCCACTGTCGTCATAGAGTGACAAAAAATTACGTCACGATGGACAATAGTGCTGTGATGGTATTGACTTGGTTTTATCGATTGTTGTTTCTATTTGTGGAACAAACGCCGTAACTGTGACACAGATTATTACATTTATGTCATAAAGTACAAAGCGCGTTGAAATAAAACTCAACACAAGGACGGTATTAAAATTTAAACCCATGTTAAAAAATATTGTCAGTTTTCCATGAGCTTTATCGATATAATTTCGACCTCACTACTATTTTGTAGGTATTAAAGGATGAATTCGGAGCTTGGCGCTGAGGGCACGCTTTTTCTTTTTTGACGTGGCGGTCAAAAGGTTAACTTTATTCGTAACATCCAAAAATACAGATCTTTCCTCTTTATAATATTAGTATAAGTATAGAAATAGATTTTAAAACGCTGACAACTCCGCCAATTGTTTAGATTTTTAAGCAATATTTTGCAACTGCGTCTGGTCTGCTCTGTAGGTTTCGAGAAATGTTATAAAAAATCCAGACAAATACCCTGTTGATCAAAATGTTGACCTTTTTTAAGTGAATTTGTCCGAAATTATGTACTTATTATTAATTTCAGCGAACAAGCTCAATTAGACCCAATTTCGACAGAAGTAAAAGTGGAACCCTCCGATGATGAAATGGATGAGTAAGTTTTAGCGTTAAGTTTTTCCCACTATTCTGCGTGTTTAGCTTTCTGTACCTTAAAACTTTTCCTACTTGTTTATTTCTTTCACTTTTTGTCGCATATTTGTGACATTGGCATCTTCTTCTTCTTATCGTGTGGGCAGTAAGGCCTAGCGAATCCACACACCTTAGTATCAGAGTTTCTAAACCGCCTCAAGCGCCTCTGACATGGTTTATTTGACGGCCGGGACCACCAGCTTATACGTGCCTTCCGAAGCATGGAATCATCTTTTTATCAGACAATCAGGTGATTCAAGCCTGCATGTCTTGAATTCCTAGCCAAACTGGAAACAACTTTACAAAGTATGCTTCCCGCGGGAATCGAACCCACAACCACCGGGTCACAAGGCAAACGCCTAAACCACTCGACAACGGAGGCAGTTGGCATACCAGGTAAACGAAAGCATACCAGGTAGGCTTTCGTTTGTCACATTGTAGCGGCAACAATGCCGCCACACAGCAAAAACCAATGGAGCAAATCTACATCGCAACAAAAAGAACCGCAACGCCATCTATCCAACAATTAGCGAACTACTACAACGAAACCCTGCATCGCGGTATCAGAGTTCGTCGCGTTATTTGAATATATAAAACAGTCCGAATATCAACTATCGGGCAGTTGCCCACACCGGACACAACCGTCCGGTCGGAGGATCCTCTCTTTTCAATGGAGGTTGGCGTGACTTTACTCTCTGTACCTCATCCCTTTATAACATCAATGGGACAATGGCGTTTATAAGGCTAAATAAATGTTTAAAAATCCTTCCCATTTGGTATTGTTAGACGCAATCTTTCCCATTTGGTTAGGCTGGACTGTCAGATTTTTCGGCTCAACCTATTTTAAAAGGCTCGGATTAGTATCTTTATGTAATAAATGGTCACCCATCCTCCGAGCGAGGCCGGAGATACTGCTTAACCTTGATGATCGACCACGAGCTTCTCTTAATGTTTGCATGTATTTTTGTGCAGGAGACATATAGAAGAGGAATATTCGATTGCGGAAGCCCCGAGTTACTATCAACTGTCAGAAGAACTCCATGTGTAAGTACATAACTCAACTACTAAAGACCTACGCACACGGACCAAATTGCAGAGGATTTTGCCACTGATCAGCGCACACTAGCCTCTTAGATCCCGCGGCGCAAACTGTAGCTTCCCAACGGCCTGCCTAGACATCGTGCAACGTTCCGCGGCGTCTCGCCGCGGGATCCCTTAGGGCGCTCTCCAATGCCTTGTCAAGAAATTCCTTTCGATGCCACGGACTCTAAAACGATGACATTTTTGTTGTATTCCTACTAGATAACTTTAAAGTTTAAATATTATTTATTTATCTCATAAAATTTAACAAATTTCTCTTAATCTATATCAGGTAAACAATGGCAATTTCTAACAACTAATGCTTAAGAGACTACGTTGACGACTGTACTAGTATAAACTGTGTCACAATCGACAGCGTCTTCCTTCCTGTGTACATAGATAGCATGATTCATCGTTTTAATAGAAAAAATAAAAGTAAAAGTAATAATTTGTAGAACGATTTTTAGGCTTTTCAAAATTGTGAAGATAAACAAACGAAAATATAAAATATAACCTCAAATATTTTAAAATTTGTTCGTTAATACAAGTACCTGTGTGTGTAGTGTGGTGTGTAGTCTGATAAGTTGTGAAATTGTGAATAATTATAATAGATTATGAATTATATAAATTATATAGACTATGAAGATCAACCGCTTACAGTTTCCTCCAAAGTTTGAATGTCCTTTGATAAAAATTAAAATCCTCTGGCGTTTCGTCCCTTTGTGTGAAGATAGACGGCATCAGGGGGGCTACTCTCTAAGCCCGAAGTCCGTAGTTACTTGCGTAGTTGCGGGCGTATTCTACTTCATGTCACCTACGGACTTACGATTAGTCCCGAACCCGAACAAGAATGTATTAGAAACAATACGATTTGACGTGTTGTCATTAATTATTAGTGATTAAGTGATACGGAGTAGAATACACCCGAAACTACGAACTTCGGGTTTAGAGAGCTCATTGAGCGCCCGTACGTTGTACCGAGTGGACGTGTGTCGGTTGTCCTCGGAATTTTTGCTTTCGAATTTTGTGATTGGCTAAGTTAAGTGATTGTGAATTCCTTGTCACTCTTGCCTGTTTCTTACCCGTAATCAACGCCCACTGGGCGGTCTTAGAGTGAGATACAAACAATTTTGTCAACTACTTTAGAATCTGACTTTCGAAAAGTGACTGTGCATTGTTGGATTTGAACCGGCGGTGTGGTGTTGCGGTCCGACCCCTTGCCCGGTGAGCTACGGTGCTTGTGACGTAGGGCATTGTATTAACTCCTCGCTATCTGCTACGCGACCGCCGTAGCCGCTGACGTAACTGCTACGGATTGCCTACGAGGCTACGAACGCGAAGTACTCGTAGCCGATGCGCTGAGACTCCGCTCGTCACGCGACGCTGGCTCACGGTGTAGTGCGTACGCACTCATCGATCGCGACGCTGGCTCACGGTGCAGTGCGCACGCAGGCTCACGGTACAGTGTTCACGCAGGCTCACGGTGCAGTGCTCACGCAGGCTCACGGTGCAGTGGTCACGCAGGCTCATGGTGCAGTGCTCACGCAGGCTCACGGTGCAGTGCTCACGCAGGCTCACGGTGCACTGCTCACGCAGGCTCACGGTGCAGTGCTCACGCAGGCTCACGGTGCAGTGCTCACGCAGGCTCACGGTGGAGTGCTCATGCAGGCTCACGGTGCAATGCGCACGCAGGCTCAAAGTGCAGTGCGCACGCAATCATCGTTCGTGACGAAATCTACGAAATTTGGTATCAATTGTACAACATGTCCAGTGTACAACGCACTTCCCCGAGCACGCCGAAAACGCAAATAATCAACCTTTGCCAATGTGTAGGTATATAGATCGCGTTTTTCTATCTGAAATTACTCATTAGTCTTCTGGCCTGTTGATGGCAGTACGCGAGCCCCCATTACATGAGAATTAAACGTAACTGCCTGTCGCCTTGCAGGACAGAATAAAGACATTTGTTTAACAAGAACCGTTTAAGTTTATTTTGAAACCCACTTGTATATAGAAGGCTTTTTATTTCTGTTGGCAGTTTATTGAAAATGTTACTGACTTGTGGTAGGCGCTATGCTTTGCAACGTTCAGGTGAGGCACTTGATCATCTGGAGATCTTTTCTTCTTGTACTCTCCCTTTTTTTTCTTTCATCCTCAGTCTCATATTCAAAGATATATTTTGATAAGTGACTAAGTAGGACCAAAATGTACAAGCTTGGGACTGTCAATATGTTTAAATCATTAAAATGAGGCTTGCATGATTCTTGCTGTTGAATTCTGGCTATGGTTCTGACTGCTCTTTTCTGAATCACAAAAGCTTTTTGGATATTGTAATCATAACTTCCTCCCCAGAAAAGTATGCTGTATCTCAGTTTTGACTCTACTAATGCGTAATAGACCATTTTTAAATGTTTTACGGTTACCTCGTTTCTTAGACTCCTTAGTACGTAACAGGCAGAGCTGATTGCTTTCTCCAGGTATGCTAGCTCTTGTTTCCACTTTAACTGGCTATCGATATGAACTCCCAGAAACTTAACCACCTGGACCACGTTCACTGTTTCTCCATTTATGACTCAGTTAATGGTATCTTTATTATTGGAAGTGGAACGAAAAAGCATCACATTGGTTTTGCTGGCATTAACTTTAAGACCGTTAACAGCAAACCAGCTGTGAAAGATATCTAAGGTTTGATTTACTATGTAATTAAGATCGTTTATATTATCATCCGAGACAACGGCATTGGTATCATCAGCAAACACTACAAGCTGTATAGATCCCGCAGCTTTTTCCCTCATGTGTTGTATAAGGTCATTAACAAACACGATAAAAAATATCGGACCCAGTATCGAGCCCTGTGGTACGCCCTTGTACACAGGAGACAATTTGGACCTTTATGTTTCTTCACTTGGACAATTTTTACCCGAGGACTTTGTCTGTGACACCACTGCCTTGATCTCCACGAACATCTTCCTGTTTTTTAAATATGACTTGAGAAGTGCCAATATTTTACCCCTGACACCGTAATGTTCAAGTTTTTCAAGCAGTAGTTTATGATCCACCGTGTCAAATGCTGAACTTAAATCTAGGAAAAGCCCAGCTACTTTCTGTTTGTCATCCAATCTGCTAACTACGTCCTTAATCAGAGTCGATATTGCGTCTTGTGTCCCAACATTTTTCTGATAACCAAATTGTCTTCTACTTAACACTCCATTTAGGTTGAAATGTCTGAGTAATCTAGTTTTAATTAGTTTTTCAAGAATTTTTGAGTGAATAGGTAGTAATGATATTGGTCTATACATCGTTGGGTCTGTTTTTGAACCTTTTTTGTGTACAGGTATTATTGGCTATCTTCAGTTGATCTGGAAATATTCCTTCATCAAAACACTTATTGTAAAAAATGCTTAAAGGTTCCGCTAGTACGTCTATATTGTCCTTTATTACAGATATATTTATGTCATCTTAGCCACAAGACTTTTTATTGTCCCTTTTTCTCACTATTTTGACTATCTCAAGGGGAGTAACAGGGTCTAGGACTAGGTCATTGGTTACTCTTTTTGCACTTTTACGTAGAATATCCATGGCAGGCCCTGTGCACGTAGTAGTTGATGAATTAAGTTCGAACTGCTGGGCAAAGATGTTCACAACATCTGATGGATCTGACATAATCTTATTATTTGATTTTAAAATTAGTTTATTATTATTTTTGACACTCTTATTTCTGTGCTTGTTTATAACTTTCCAAATATCTTTTGAGATGTTTATTGATTTTGCTAATTCAGACTGTACTGTTAGCTTTTTGGCCATATTTATTACTTTCCTGTACAGAGTGATGTATTTTTGCCTATAGTCCATCACAGTGTCATTTTGTCTATTCCCCTTGCCAGCAAGTAGAAATCGTTTCATTTTACTAGAAACCTTTACGCCCTTAGTGACCCAGCGTAGCTGCGTATTACGCGTTAAGTGTACCTGCAGTTTCCTTTTCCTAAAACTGCGTGTGAACATTTCTTCAAATTGCTTTAAAAATGAGTTTATTCCGAAATTACTCCAGTCATGATTTAATAGCAAATTTCTAAAGTTTTTTCTTGTATGTTCACTAAAAATCCGTTTGGTAATTTGAACACTACTGGTTTTTATATTCCTACATAGTTCGTTACTTCTGAATTCTGTACTACAAAGTAATCCTGCATGTCCATTTGCCAAGCCATTGTGGTCAACATCGCAACTTATCACGCAAACATCTGACAAATTGGTGAATACATTGTCTATACAAGATCTTGGGTCATTTCGAATAAATGTTGTCGAATTAATTAGTGGTCTAAAGTTGTAACATGTCAATAGATTTAATAAGTCATTTCTTTTTTTATTGTCAGTTGATAAGTCAATATTAAAATCACCGCAAATAACACAGTTCTTGTTAAAGAAATGTTCTAATAGTTTTTCGAGCCTTACCATAAAAGTGTCTAAATTTTTATCATAAGGCGTACGATAACAGCAACACACTGATAGGCCAGTTAAAACATCTTTGACACAGCATATTTCAAAACTGTCCATTTTATATAATTTTTTGGCTATGGACAGCTCCTCGTATTCCCTATCCGTTTCTGCTAGGATAATAGTTCCTCATCTCAGCTTATTTACTCTGGTATTATATGATGCAATATTGTACTTTGAAAGATTTAACAAAGAAACTAGTTCTTCGTTAAGAAAATGCTCGCTAATACACAAGTAATTCAAAGGGCTACTCAAACTATCCAAATATATTTCTAACACATCTTTTTTATTATTTAGGCCACACATATTTTGATGAAAGATGTTTAAACGATTCAACAGTGAACTATCTACAGTCTCGTTTAGATGTGTTACATTTGACACATGTTTACGAACGAAAAAATGTATCTCTATCCAACAATAACTTTTTTTTGAAGTATCGCTTCATGAAAAGCGACCAATAAACAAAAATGGCTACCATTCAGTAGGGGTTGTGTTCCGACCCCAGATCTTGAATAATTTTACTGACAGGATTAAGCAAGTTACTTCCCCTTTAAGTTTGTACAGACCGACATCGGACACAGATTGTTCAATTAAATTTATGTTGATCTTTTACATATTGAACGGTATATAATGTGTGAAGGTATTAAAAATGGTGTGATTGTTCTACCAATTTCTACTACCTAACTATTTAATTAAAAGACTGATTTTTTAAATTAACGATATTTACTTCTGCACTGATGTCATCAGTTAGTGGCGATATACTAAAGCATTAATATTGCTTGTTCTTCCAAAGAAACTTAAATTTTATTAGTTGACAATGTTAAAAGTACAAAATAATTAAAATAAAATATTTCGATATTATTAATAAGTATCGGTGTCGCACCTCTAGAGCAGAAGCGAGCAATTTCAAGAAATACGTGCCAGCTGCGCCACTGTCGTCATAGAGTGACAAAAAATTACGTCAAGATGGACAATAGTGCTGTGATGGTATTGAATTGGTTTTATCGATTGTTGTTTCTATTTGTGGAACAAACGCCGTAACTGTGACACAGATTATTACATTTATGTCATAAAGTACAAAGCGCGATGAAATAAAACTCAACACAAGGACGGTATAATAATCTTTATTGAAATTTAAACCCATGTTAAAAAATATTGTCAGTTTTCCATGAGCTTTATCGATATAATTTCGACCTCACTACTATTTTGTAGGTATTAAAGGATGAATTCGGAGCTTGGCGCTGAGGGCACGCTTTTTCTTTTTTGACGTGGCGGTCAAAAGGTTAAGTTTATTCGTAACATCCAAAAATACAGATCTTTCCTCTTTATAATATTATAAGTATAGATATAGATTTTAAAACGCTGACAACTCCGCCATTTGTGTAGATTTTTAAGCAATATTTTGCAACTGCGTCTGGTCTGCTCTGTAGGTTTTGAGAAATGTTATAAAAAATCCAGACAAATACCCTGTTGATCAAAATGTTGACCTTTTTTAAGTGAATTTGTCCGAAATTATGTACTTATTATTAATTTCAGCGAACAAGCTCAATTAGACCCAATTTCGACAGAAGTAAAAGTGGAACCCTCCGATGATGAAATGGATGAGTAAGTTTTAGCGTTAAGTTTTTCCCACTATTCTGCGTGTTTAGCTTTCTGTACCTTAAAACTATTCCTACTTGTTTATTTCTTTCACTTTTTGTCGCATATTTGTGACATTGGCATCTTCTTCTTCTTATCGTGTGGGCAGTAAGGTCTAGCGACTCCACACACCTTAGTATCAGAGTTTCCAAAGCGCCTCTGACATGGTTTATTTGACGGCCGGGACCACCAGCTTATACGTGCCTTCCGAAGCACGGAATCATCTTTTTATCAGACAATCAGGTGATTCAAGCCTGCATGTCTTGAGTTCCTAGCCAAACTGGAAACAACTGAAAACAACAATCGAACCCACAACCACCGGGTCACAAGGCAAACGCCTAAACCACTCGACCACGGAGGCAGTTGGCATACCAGGTAGGCTTTCGTTTGTCACATTGTAGCGGCATCAATGCCGCCACACAGCAAAAACCAATGGAGCAAATCTACATCGCAACAAAAAGAACCGCAACGCCATCTATCCAACAATTAGCGAACTACTACAACGAAATCCTGCATCGCGGTGTCAGAGTTCTCCGCGTTGTTTGAATATATAAAACAGTCCGAATATCAACTATCGGGCGGTTGCCCACACCGGACACAACAACCGTCCGGTCGGAGGATCCTCTCTTTTCAATGGAGGTTGGCGGGACTTTACTCTCTGTACCTCATCCCTTTATAACATCAATGGGACAATGGCGTTTATAAGGCTAAATAAATGTTTAAAAAATCCTTCCCATTTGGTATTGTTAGACGCAATCTTTCCCATTTGGTAAGGCTGGACTGTCAGATTTTTCGGCTCAACCTATTTTAAAAGGCACGGAAGAGTACCTGTATGTAATAAATGGTCACCCATCCTCCGAGGGTGCCGGAGATACTGCTTAACCTTGATGATCGACCACGAGCTTCTCTTAATGTTTGCATGTATTTTTGTGCAGGAGACATATAGAAGAGGAATATTCGATTGCGGAACCCCCGAGTTACTATCAACTGTCAGAAGAACTCCATGTGTAAGTACATAACTCAACTACTAAAGACCTACGCACACGGACCAAATTGCAGAGGATTTTGCCACTGATCAGCGCACACTAGCCTCTTAGAAAGTTGTCCTCTCACTGAAAGCTTATTTCAAATCGGACCAGTAGTTCCTGAGATTAGCGCGTTCAAGCAAACAAACTCTTCAGCTTTATATATTAGTATAGATATAATAAAATCGTAGACTGACCGTGTCTGTACATTGAATATTTTTGCATGAAAATTACACAAAAAACTCAGGAAAAAGGTATAAAACATTGTCTGTTTGTCTGTGCGTTTGTGGGAGCATCACGCATAAACCACAAATAGGATTGCAAATCTAAGTACTTAAAAATATTAAGTGATACCCCGAGTAAAATTTAGCGTTTATTTCATCAAAATCGACCCACAAAATCAAAAGACATTGAATTTTTAAGTTTAGGAAGAAACTTCCTAATGTATTCTGATGAGTCAGAGCGCCATCTATTGAAAAAAATTAAATTCATGAAAGCATTCAAAATTGTTGAGTTAGGTATTTGTGAAACTTTTAATACGTGGCAAAATGAAAGTGATAATTTTTATACCTTTTCGTTATTTATTTTCGTATTACAGTCGATCCACAAAATCAAAATATATTGATTTTTAGTTTTGTAAGAAACTTCCCAATGTATTCTGATCAGTCAGAGCGCCATCTATTGAGGAAACTAAAAATGCATGAAAGCATGAATGTTACACCAAAACAAATTGATTGAGTTATTTGTGAAACTTTTAATACGTAGACGTAGCAAAATAAAAGTAAACATTATAGGCTTCTTATTAAACGTCTTCCGCTGCCAAATATTTTGTCAGTTTACATGGTCGATAGATGGCGTTGCACTGATGACGCGTTTTTCTGAACTGCGGTGTTAAGATTTTCCGCTGGAGGATTTACCTCACACAATTTTTAAACACAGTCGTGTTCGTAGGAATTTCGGTCTTAACCTGTTAGGGACCAAAATTGCTTAAATCTCCGAAATGTGCTGGTTTCGTTTAAAGTGCAATTATCGTAGTTTTGCGAAGTACTGGACGGTTCGACTTGAGGATCAGGCCTGTAGGGTTCCGTACCAAAGGTGCTGTGCTGACGGGACCCTACTGCTAAGCCTCCGCGATTGATTTCGTTTAGAGCGACGAACGGTTCGATTTGCGAAACAAGGCTAATAATAAAAAGGTACCGTACCAAAGGTGGTCACGGTGACGGGAACGATCGATTTTGGGGGGCTACTCTCTAAGTCCGAAGTTCTTAGTTGCGGGCGGGCGTATTCTACTCCGTATCACCTACAGACTTACGATTAGTTCCGAACCCAAACTAAGAATGAATGACAACACGATTTCACAGTAACTGTCAATTCGTGATATCATTAGTTCTCAGTGGTTAGGTGATACGGAGTAGAATATTTTTTTTTTTCTTCCTAATATATAAAACAAAGTCGGGTTTGTTCGAACACTTTTCTAACTCGAGCGATTTTCAAAGTTTTTGTATTTTTGGATTAGTCTTCGTCCGGAATAGCATAATATAAGAATTAAAATACAAAAAAAAATGAGTATGTAGGTAGGAAGGGTAGGTGGGTGGACATGTAGGTAGGTGGGCAGGTAGGTAGAGTAGGTAAGGTAGGGTAGCTATGGTAGGTAGGTAGGGTAGAGTAGGTAGGTAGGTTAGGGTCGGTAGGTAAGTAGCCAGTTGACGGGAGCGAAGCCGCGCGGGTCAGCTAGTATTATAATACTTATGCTTAACCTTGAAGACACTTGACACTCCCTCCAGCTCCGCCCCAAGCGGGAGAAGACATTTGATGATTTCCCATGAAAAAAAGGTCATTTATAGGTAGCAGTTCGAGTACTTCATGCGGCGCACTCAAATGTCCTCTCCCGCTTGGGGCGGAGCGGGAGGAGTGTCAAGTGTCTTTAAAGTTAAGCAACGCTTGCCGAGGATGGTCTGTAGATGGGTGACCGCCTTAACATACCGAGGGATTTATTTACATCGGCGTATACCGATCGCACAGCGGTGATCAGGAGACAACAACGCTGTTTAATTCCCTCGTGGAGTCGGCCGACGTAGCCCAGCAACGGTACCCAACAGCGAAGCTCATTTTTCTGGGGGACTTCAACGCCCACCATAAAGAGTGGTTGTTCCCGTACCAAAAAACTGACCATGCCGGGTTAGAGGCGCGCAAGTTTGCTTTAACGCTAGATCTAACCCAGCTGGAGAATGTGGCAACGCGGGTACCGGATGTTGACGCCCATACACCCAATTGCTTGGACCTTCTGCTGACAACTGATCCGGGCAGTCATTCAGTATCGGTCTCAGCTCCGCTGGGAACGTCTGACCACTGCCTGGTGAAATCCGTATTGACCTGCTCTCCTCCAGATAAGAGTCCTAGAGACACGAGACGAGTATGGCGATACGAGTCAGCAGATTGGGATGAGATGCGGCACTTTTTTGCATCTTATCCATGGCGGCAAGTGTGCTCCTCCTCGGGTGACCCCTCGTGCTGTGCTGACTTGATTGCAGACGTGATTCGGCAGGGGATGGAGTATTTTATTCCATTCTCCGACATCCCGCTCGGTCACAAATCCCAGCCTTGGTATAATGCAGAATGCGCCCACGCTGAGGCCCGTAAAGAGTCTGCATACCAAGCGTGGATCAAGGCCCGCGACCGAAAGGTTAAAGCACGTAGGGTTCGCGCGAGGAAAAGAGCCTTTAATTCTGCCGCTAAGTTCTGCAAGCAGGTTTTACGTAGGGCACGTTTTGACCATGTCGGACGTATCGGGGCCAAACTAGCATTGCACCCTCCAGGTAGTAAGCAGTTTTGGTCTCTGTCGAAAGCGGTTGAAACGAATTTCTGTCGACCCACGTTGCCTCCAATATTGAAACCTGATGGCTCGCTGGCTTACTCTGCAAGTGTGAAAGCAAATTTATTTACAACTCTCTTTGCAAGCAATTCGCGTCTGGACGCTGGCTCCAAGCAACCACCAACTTTACCTCGTTGTGACTCTTCGATGCCGGAGATCACAGTTCACATTAAAGAGATCCGAAGAGTATTGTGCAGTCTAGACGTGGATAAGGCCAACGGGCCTGACGGCATTCCAGCGAGAGTGTTGAGGCAATGTGCACCTGAACTGTCTCCTGTGTTGGCACGCCTGTACCACCTCTCTCTTGAAAAAAGAACGGTGCCGAAATCATGGAGGCTTGCGAATGTGCAACCGGTGCCCAAAAAGGGAGACCGTGCTGACCCTGCCCATTACCGTCCGATCGCCGTTACCTCCATCCTTTGCAAGGTTATGGAAAGGGTTCTTAACAGTTAGCTGCTGACCTACCTTGAAGACAATGATCTCCTCAGTGACCGTCAATATGGCTTTCGCCGGGGACGGTCAACTGGCGATCTTCTTGTGTATGTCACGCACTGCTGGGGCGAGGCCATCGAGAGATACGGCGAAGCACTTGCCGTGTCGCTCGACATCTCGAAGGCCTTTGACAGGGTTTGGCACGCAGGTCTACTGAGCAAGCTTCCTGCTTATGGCATCCCAGCTGGTTTTTGTAGCTGGATATCAGACTTCCTGAGTGAACGGTCGATCCGAGTAGTCGTTGACGTCTGCTCCTCTGACCTCATGGCTATTGATGCTGGAGTTCCTCAGGGGTCTGTTCTCTCTGCAACTCTTTTCCTGCTGCACACCAATGACCTACTTCAGCTTGGTCTTGTTGGGTACGCAGATGACAGTACGGTTTCAGAGAGATACTTGTCCAGCGCAACAACCAGCGGGGATGAAGTTCGTTCCTTGAGAGAGGCCATGGTAGAGCGGACAAATTTGACCTTAAGCCTTGTCTCCCAGTGGGGTGATGACAATGTGGTCACTTTTAACGCCACCAAAACACAGGCGTGTCTTTTTACCGCAAAAAGGAGTCGTTTTGACCAAACTCCTACTTTTCGGGGTGCATCTGTTCCTGTGACTGATCGGCTCGAGCTCCTAGGCAAGGAGTTGACATCCAGTCTCAACTTCGGCGCCACCATCGAGTACAAAGCCCAAACCGCGGCCAAAAAGCTGGGCATCCTAAATAGGGTGAAGCGATACTTCAGGCCTGGACAGCTTTTAACCCTATATAAAGCGCAAGTCCGATCCTGCATGGAGTATTGTAGCCACCTTTGGGATGGCTCAGCTAAGTATCAGCTTGCCGCGCTTGACTCGGTGGAACGCAGAGCTAAGAGGGTCATCGGTGACGTAAAACTGGTGGATGCCAAGCTACATAGCTTGGCTCATCGCCGTAAGGTTGCCTGCTTGTCGGTCTTCTACAGATTGTACTTCGGTGAGTGTGCCCAAGAACTCCACGACCTCATCCCACCGGCCCCCTTTTACCATAGGACATCCAGACGCACTGCATCTTACCATCCCTACCTTGTTGCTATTCCACCAACTCGCACTAAGCGTTTCCAAACGTCTTTTATAATGCGCACAGCAAAGGAGTGGAACTCTCTGCCTGCGTCCGTGTTTCCAAACGCTTACATCCCTAATCTCTTCAAAGTTACAGTGAACAGGCTCCTTCTGGGTAAGCTCGCTCCATCGTAAAAAAAAGGTTCCTTCGTGCCTCGGAAAGCACGTTAGCCGTTTGTCCCGGCTGTCATTTGTAGATCTAACAATTTGTACGAATTGTCAGAAGCCAGAAAATCTGAATTCAGTCTTGTCAAGGAGTACCTACCTACCATGTTACCCAGTTAACGGATTGTGGAGGTCTGGTAGGCAGCTGCTCCAGGCATAATTTCTATTCTCAGCTGAATCCGCGGTTTGACTGTAAGCCGACCCCAATATAGTTGGGAAAAAACTTGGCCGATGCTGTTTCTTCAAATGCCCTTTGCGTTCCAGGGCCGCGGTAACTCTTTCGAAAAAAAGCCGGAACATCCAAATGTCCTGAAACTTTGGTATTGTCAAATCATTAAACTAAAAGTTCTAAGTTAAACTACGCGATAAATGACTAATTCTTGCACCGTCTAGACAGATCTGCTTAAATCTATATGACCCTTTCCTCAAAATACCCCCCCAGATATTCATTAACCTACATGGTGCTCGTATATGATTTTACCATGACATGGTTACCAGTGCATGGACTTCAAAAGATCCAGGGTGTACTCTCGAAGCCCGAGATCCGTAATTTCGGCTTTAGTCACGGGCGTTCATTCTTAGTTCAGGTTCGGTACTAATCGTAAGTCCGTAGGTGATGCGGAGTAGGAAACGCCCATGACTAAGGCCGAAACTACGGACTTCAGGGTTAGAGAGTAGACCCCAGACCCCTGAGTTTGTTTCGGTGTTTCTTCTCGGGGTAGTTTGAATTAGCCTCGTCTAGTTTAAATTGACAAAAATGTACATATTAAAGATTTATTTAATGTTATGATTTATAAATGTCTTCTTCTTTTCAGAAGCAGTCTGATGGAAGCTGGCCAAGTTAAAGTAGAGAAAATAGAAATTGAAGATGAAGGATTTAGTTAATGCTAGCTGCCGCCCGCGTCGAATTAGTACAACACCCCTTTATAAAGCCTATGCGTCATTTGGATGTATAAGATAGACGGCTACTAAGTTTTAAGCGCTTCTTACACTACATGGTATTCAGGGCCCGGTGGCAAGGGTGGGCGTGGCCCCTAACTAGGGAGTCGCTTATTGCACTAGCCGGTCGATTGGGCCCTAACTCAGTTGTGATGTGAACAGCGTTGCCAACGTGTGGGGTATTCTCCAAACTGCGGGGAATCTCAAGTTGATTAGGGATTATTTGAGGGTTTGTAAGATGTGGGGAAAAGCGGGGATTCTAAATATCGATTTTATTCTTCCAAAAATCTAATTTGTTGGGAATCAGTCGATTTTTTGTCCCCAAATTGGGGAATTTGACTTGCATTTTCGGGGAATTTGTTAAATTGGTGTTGGCAAAACTGCTCTCTAACTCCCTAAACGCTGCTTATTACACTGCCCGGTAGTAAGGGAGTTAGGGAGTGTAGCAGACGGGCGTGATCGACTGGAAACATATCCCTTGTTTGGGGTAGGTCTATCCTTCTTCTATTCCTTCGATGTGAACTGTGACCACCCAACTGCGTCCAGCCGCACTGACGTCCTGTACCTGTATACTGAGGTCTCTGTACCACACGTGTAACGTTCTTCTTTCTTGCTATTCGTACTTACTGTCTTCGGGATAGATTGGGGTTAGGGATGTTTGCTTAACAGGGAATAAATGAAGATGCAGATAATTTACTGTTAACACTGCAGCTAGCGGTTTAAGGGAAACTTTTCGCGACTACTTTACTATTTAGTTAAAAGTTCTATATTTCTTCTTAACAATGACTACAAATTTCTATTTTTGGTCTGTTTACTATCGTACAATGTTACTTTACCGTAACGAGGCCCATAACCGCTAACTGTTTTAGTTTATTTTTAACTACAAGTTTAACTTTAACTTTGTACATTCCTATATCTAGGTCTATTCTATGTCTGGTTAGGGATTGATGCACCTTTCTGTAAAGCCCCTGAAATTCCCCGTCGAGTGGGGTGAAAATCAACCCTTCAACCCTGCTCACTTAGGGGCTTGTTGCATTTAACTATCGAATCTATCTACAAGTATGAACTTGTCTACTATTAAGGGTTGACTTCCCGAAAAACTGTGCCTTAAGGGCTGTTGGGCTATATGTCTTGCGGTAGGTGCATCATCCCTCTATCCAGATATACAACTTTCAAAGCTACCCCTCAAGGGTGAAGCACTATAAGGTCAGAAACCCGGATTTTTCTAAATTGTGGCTTTATGCCTTATCTGACCATTAAGATGTTTATACTTTCTAGTGCCGAATGATATAACATTATTTTTTATAACGGGAGTATCTATTTTCACTTGAGATGATTTCTGACTTCACGAGGAAAAGTCGCTTCCAGAAGCTACACTTTAACATTTACCTTATTGTATGCGGATAAAGATACTACTACGATCAAGTTCTTGAACATGGCCTCGATATCCTAGCGCTCTGCGTGTCCAATATAATATTGCGTTCCGGATCTTGATGGGGTTACCGCGCTACTGAAGTGCTTCCAGCATGTTCGCAGAAGCGGAAATTGATGGCTTTCACGCCATCATGCCCAAGCGATGCGCCTCCATCATGCGCCGGGTACGTGCTAGCCCCAACAGCATCCTGATAACTATAGCGAACAGTGGGACAGCCCCATACAGGAACATTAGATATGCCTACATGCCACTGCGGCGTAGGTAAACTTTAATTATATATACTATGTAACTGTATTTTTTCCGGTAGTTATAAGCACTGAGACTAGTTTCTAAGTTTTTTGTCTATTTACCAATTAATGGACTCTGTCTGAATTACAAGATTATTTTTTTGCAGGCCATTCACGTTCAAGTAATTTGATCAAACAGTTTAATCTCTAATCAAAAATTTGGAAACATGAGTCGTCAACGAAGAAATACGAAATTTCGTATTTGATCAAACTGGCCTGTTTGATCAAATTACTTGAACGTGTATGGCCCGCATGGAAAGGAACCCATTTTGCGCGGTTCGACTCGCACTTGACGCGCTTTACCTGTTCAGTAATGTTGCGAGCTCACTTGTATTTTTGTAAACGAAGGAGTTACAATGTATGCCTCTACCGGTTTCAATAAACTTTGTAATCGACACATAACTTTGACTTTATGGAAAATGTGTCAAACGTCTTACATAGTACTCAGGGAAAAGATCGGCCCATTGTAGAATGCCCATGTTGGTTTGTTATACGATAGACTTATTGCGTTGGCCTTGAATTTTGTCTGATATTCTTTGGAAATTGATTTTATTGTTAAATCACTACTGTAAGAGTCTAGCATATGTCTAAGGCCGGTTGCATACGTACGGTATCCTGATTGGGTTTTCCGATTCGGAATCTCTCGTGAGACGTTTGATTATCAGTTCTTCTGACTCAAACGCACGGCTTGTTTTCGAAAAGATCGTCAGATGCTTTTCCCATTCGGAAAATAAACAAACGGGTGCGCCTCATTGAAAATTTTGTATGTAAGGCAAGGATGCAGTACGTCTACCATGAGTTTTATCAATCTCTACTCGCTAGCGACTGTAGTTAAAAAAATGTATGAAATCTTAAAAAAAAAAAACAAGTTTCTAATTTATTTTTTTAGTTGTTATCTAAAGTTATACTTGCAACTTGCTTGCTTGTTAGTTAACAACTTAAAAAAATAAATGGTAGACGTACAGTAGTGCTATTCTCTAACAACATTTTCGTATCTCGACAGTAGAATTCGAAGTGAGTTTCAAATGAAGATCTTTATGTTGTGTGCAATAAAGCTCACTTTGTGAGTTTTATCACTCAGGTGAAGCTCGATATCGAAATAGTTTCTTACAGAATAGACTAGCAGGTCTCCGAATCTGAATTCTTATCAGGAAACCGTGCATATGCCGCCAGCCTTATAAAGATTTGTCCCATCATAATTGTAACTGTATCAACGTACAAGACCATACAACCACGGCTCCCAGTGTACAATTGGATTGACCAAAATTTGTTAAGTCGAAGAGATTTAGTTATGGCATTAAGACTTCGCTCCGGTCACATCCCATCAAAAAAGTTTGATGTTCTGATGAAAAGGGTTACGTCACCCAACTGCGAGCAATGCGGAGTAGTCGAAGATGTGCAACACGTTTTGATGGAGTGTGTCCGGAATGGAGCTCTAAGATTTACCTTACTCAGATACACACATAATGTTGGAGAGTGTAATGCCATCCTGGCTTATCCTTTATCGGATCAAGCCAGAATCCTGTACGAACTGGCATTTTTTGTTTTAAAATAAAAAATTTTTAGCAGTAGTTAGTAAGCGATTATGTTGATGTTACAGGGCGAGATTATCGCTCAGCGGTAAAGCCCTTAAAATAAAGAAACAAAAAAAAAACTGGCCAATTGCGAGTCGGACTCGCGTGCAAAGGGTTCCGAACGAATTTATTTTTTTAACATGTAATTTTCACACTACAAACTTCTAATAGGTTTTCCTGTAATCTTTAGGTAAAGATCTATTATCTCCATTTTTTTTAAATTTTAGACTCAGTAGTTTCGGAGATAAGGGGAGGGAATGGTAATTTTTCGTCTAATTTCTTGAATAACTTCAAATCCATTTATTTTAAAATAATGAAAAAAATATAATTAAAATCCTCAAAGTAAGCCCTTTCTTTTTTTTAATTCTCTAGTTTGACCCCCAAAAGTGACCCCCATACTAAAAATTTTATGATTTACGTAACGCGTCCGTGTTTGGGTCACACAAGTCCATATGTGTACCAAATTTCAACAGAATCGGTCCAGGGGATCCGGAGAAAACTGGCTGTGACAGACGGACAGACAGACAGACACCCGAGTGATCCTATAAGGGTTCCTTTTTTTTCGGAACCCTAAAAAAAACTGTATCAACAACAATGTACTTACATATCTTCTATTTTATTCATATCTATCAACTACCTTACCATGTTTGAATCTAAATTAAATAGTCATTGAGATGAATTGTCCTTTTATTTTATTAGATACCTAAGTACTTATACTCGTAGATACCCTTCGAGCAGCTCGTGGCTTTAATAGCTGCACTGCTCGATCTTCGCGGCTAAGCAGCTGTTGCCGAGGTTGGTCCGTGGATGGGTAACCAGTGACCGTCCCTTACATACCGAAACTCGGCTGTATCCCGGAAAGCACATACAGCCGTTGGTCCCGGCTATCATTTGTAAATCGTGGACAGTCGTTACAGTTTATAGGTAGAAGCCGCTATACTATATAGAAATACTGAAACTAGCTTACCAAGGAACAGTGTCACCCAGTTACTGGGTGGAGGTTCATACAGGGAGTCACTCCATGTAAAATACTGTACTCAGCTGCATCCACGACGAGCACAGGTGGAGCTACAGTCGGATGACTGTAGCTCGTCGTCGATCACTTGCTGCGTGATCTGGTAGCTTAAAGCTCGGTGGAGGAAGATATCCAACTCTTCAGGCAGGTGCGGCTGATCAGGCAGAGTAATGGGTGGGAGTCTCTGGGCCAGACACCGTGTACCCGAGGGAGCCTTCGAAGAGCCGTCTCCCCTCGATATTCATGTTGGCATTCCACACCGGGTTCTTACGATTTAAGTCAAATTTATACATTTATCGCAGCTGCTTTGAATACATGCAACAGAACTAAAATTCCATTGGTGCTTAACTTACTAAAAAAATACCAATTACATGTATGTGACACTAACTCACTCACTACTATTGAACAGTGAGTGAAACGCTTTAAACATCTGCTTTTTCTCTGTAGATTTGTCTTAAACATTGATTTGTTTTATCTTTTTAAAATTGCAAGTTCATAAAAACCTCAGCCAGAAGCAAGAAAACACTATAAACGTACCTTTGTAATATTTATTTATTTAAAGAAATTTTGAAACGGGTTAGTTGACACTTCCCGCGACCCAAGAGCTGGCTTTTACTTTGACCAGCGGCTAGGCTAGGCATTGCCATTCAACGTGGCAATGCCGCCAGTCTCTTGGGCACCTTGTCAGCTGACACGCTGAGCATTGAGGACGAGTAAACAATATATATATTTTTAAAGCCAAGAGATAGGCAATGTCAAGGGATATCTATTCCACGTGCCATTTGAAGAAAACCGTCGCTAAAATGTTGTGGACTGAGGACCTGGAGAAGGGCGCAGGAATTCCAATGTGCGAAGTATAGAACCGGTCTGTGTGGCGACGCCAAGGGGGCGTCTCCACCGGAGATGTGCGAGGATATGTAGCGAGTGATGTGTTTGTTAAGAACCAATAGAATAATATATGTACCTATGCGATTTTTTTTATTTGCAAAATAAAATACTTATTAGCCCTAGTAAACAATCATGAAATTTTTCTTTAAATACCTTCCCATCAGCGATAAAGTGATAAAGCTTCAAAGATTACAATTAGTTCTAATTATTGTTTATTTGATGTTATTTAATTTAAATTTGTATGATATCTTATTTCATTCAATGCTTTGACTGTTTGTGTTAATTTAATGTAGGTAATTTGTTTTTTTTTGTTCAACATTTCTGACATTTTTTATTTATTTTCAATCCGATTTTTTTTTATAATAATTCATTTTAATCATATTTTATGTATCTTTAGTTTACACCTTTTCCAGCAATAGTTGTGTAGTAATGTTGTGACTGTCTGTAAGTGTTGCAGCACTAGAATATTTCTTTTTTTAATAATGCTTGTTAACTTTATTGTGTATGCAATGTTGACAATCCAGTGGCGTGCCTAGGGTTTCAAAATAAGGCAAGCCCAATAAAATTTTAACCGATTAAAAAAAAGAAAGTTCAGTTTTCGACTGAGTATGTAGGTACCTACGCATGTATCATCGCAATTTTTTCATAAACTGATATAGATGTTTCAATTCGTTGTATACCAAAATTACCGAAAGAAACCATTGCACACAGGTGTTTATGGGAATTTGCGTGCCTTTTAATGGCGCCAGATATGTTATTTAAATCATTATAACCAGATGTATTCCAAACGGAATCTTCATTCGAAAAAAATATGCAGCACCAGCAATACAACTTATTAGTGTGCGAACAGCCAACAATCCAACTAGTTTTATATACTGATCTATAAAATTTTCGTTTATGCGATTTACTAGTCTGAGAAATACACAGATTAGGCGTCGGTTTTAATGAAGAAATTAACTGTTTTTTCTGAGCAAAGTTTAAAGATTTTACCTTATCTTCGCCAATCAAAAGTTGAACGCATTTTAAATCCTCACAAGGTACAATTACCTCCATTGTTATAGGTAAGTCACCAAAACAATTGTATCACTGAGAAAATCTAAGAACACACAAAAAACTTTAACAACATAACTTTTCGCACTCGAGCAAATGAAACTGAAGTGAGTTGCACTCGGGTGTCGAGAACTACTTACGCAGAGTTGCAGTATTGTCATTTAGGCAAAAAAAGTCGCCAGGTATATGAAAAATTTAGCTAGATGTCGCAAATTTTTATTTTTAAGATATTGCTTGAATATTTAATTTCGTTATTTTAAAAAGTCGCTAATTTTTATTGTTGCTAAATCTTAAAAAATGTCTCCAAACTCGTTAAAAATCTCCAAGATCTCACAACGTCGCTAAAACGGCAACACTGCAGAGTTGGCAAGGTGACAAGGTCACGCATACGCGTGCAACTTCATACGCATGCACGGCTTCCATACTGATCGATTTGTAGACGCACAAGTTTCTAACTCGTTATACGGCACATCGCTATAAGTGCGAAAGTGACAGAGATAGTATTTGAAAGCCCGGCAAAAGCCGGTACGTGTAAGCGAGATAGCTGTATGTAGATGCTGCAAATGCGAAACTCTGCGCGCGAACAATCGCGAGGTGCAGTGTGGCATAGGTAGATACTTTGTGTTATTTTGAGAATTAAGCGCGCGAACTTTTAAATAGTTCGGGTTTGATATTGATTCTCTATCGAGCATTTTAGTAAGGCATTTGGCAGGCTTTTGGGCTTATATTAAGGTACCGCCACTGTGACAATCCTAATAAATAAATAAATAATGTAGATTTTTCAGCGTCTGGATCTGTTGTCAGCAGAAGGTCCAAGCAATTGGCAGTGTGCGAATCAACATCAGTTACCCTCGTTGCCCCCTGGACCAGCTAGGTAAGATTTAACGCTAAAGCTAGCTTTCGCGTCTCTCGTCCAGCATGGTCTGTGCACTGGTATGGGAAGAGCCACTCCTGGTGGTGGGCGTTGAAGTCCCTCAGTAACACTGGTAATAGAATAATGAGTGTTGATTAAAACATTAAAAAGTTGATTTTCATGTATTTTGTTGTTTTTAATTTGACATTCATGTATAAAGCGTCAACACCACACGAAATCATCACCATCCATAGATAAATCAGTGCCATTCCACCGTCGTCATCACCATCTCACCTCTTTTTAATAACCTAATGCTAATATCTTCTGATCTACGCTTAAAATGTTGGTGTAAACACTATGTAGGAACATTATAGTTATCCTCCAATGGTTTTATCTAGTTTTACTAGCATTCCAATGTATTTAAATTTTTTTGAATTTTTTGTTCGGAGAAATTTTTGTTGGGTAAATCCACCCACTTGTATTTTAAAACGTTTTAGACTCTGTGTAATAGAAACGAATATTTTTCATATTCATGATAGTATTGTTAGCCCTGAAAAGGGCTTTTTTGGTGTGCGCTCGAAGAGCGCTGCGATCGAGAGCGCGTGGTACGCGCGCTACGCACCTCGGTGCCGCCTTGGTTTCTTCAGTTGCTGCTCGCATGCTGCATCCGATGAAGAATCGTTGGTCGAGATGCGTCGAGCGGTGTCCCGCACCCGACGAATAGACAGACGCGTAACAACGACGTAGGTACAT
Source organism: Lacanobia wlatinum (assembly GCA_947578705.1). Classification (NCBI taxonomy): domain Eukaryota; kingdom Metazoa; phylum Arthropoda; class Insecta; order Lepidoptera; family Noctuidae; genus Lacanobia; species Lacanobia wlatinum. Next base: position 10,491,338 of record OX388052.1, on the reverse strand, counting down.
AGGTCGCACGCATCCTTCTACAATAGGTAAGTATATTGTGACACGTACACATGGTAGGTATTATTTACACATACACTTGTTGTTTTGTCGTGTAGTAGTTGTTGACGGTGATGGTCTGCGCCGCTGTCGTCGCCGTCGCCGCTGTCGCCGGTGTAACGCGAACGCGACCGTAGCTTACTTCTTAGCGGCGGAAGCTTTCTTGGCTGCCGGCTTAGACTTGGGTGTAGCCGCGGCCTTCTTGGGTTTTTTGAGGCGCTTTAGGTTGCTTTGTTGGCAGCTTGGCGGCGGCCTTCTTGGGGGCCGGCTTCTTAGCGGCGATCGCCTTCTTGTCCTGGGCGGCAGCGGCGGCTGTCGACTTCTTGGTCTTGGCGCCAGCTGCCAAGGCGGTCGCCTTTTTTGCCTTTGCGGTGCCGGCGGAAGCTTTGGCGGCCATGCAGGCGGGTTTCATACACGATATTAGCATAGGGATATAGATGTTTTTGCTTTACGACAACACTGTTAAAGAAACTGTCTTTGTTTTATATTTGACGAATTATATGGTGGCCCTGAAAAGGGCCTTTTGTTTTGAATGCATACGAGCAAATAGCATCGCGCAACCGATATATTAGATGGCCACTCTCAGTTCAACACGCTAGGGCTGGTTACTGCTTAACCGAACTATCCTGTGGTCTAAGGCTAAATTTAAGGCCCCCAGCCAGGGCTACAAACTACCTACATGCCAAATGACCGCTCGCTAAGGGCACCCCCTGTGGGGTACGGACCTCGGCTTAGCGGCGTCATTTCGGGAGGGCAGCAACGGACAGGCTGAGTCATGGCATTATTATTTGGGGGATTTAAAGCTAATGACTCAGCGGCGCGGGCTGGCTCGTTAGGCAAAAGTCGGGGAGGAGACTGACAGGGACGTCGCGATGGGCCTCGACGGCGAGACCGGAATACGGAACGTGGTCTTTGTTTGTTTTACTAAAGAGTTTCCCTACAGCTTTCTTGAATCAGAGTGATTGGGTAGTGGGGATCGACAAGGTTATGCCGTGGACGGCGAATCCTACTTATCGTAGAGGGAGCGTGTCGGGTAGCAGATGCAATAAGAGGGATATGGTGATTTGGCCATTGCATTGCATTGGGCCATTGGCGTTGAAGAGCCCTATCCTCCTACAGGTGAACTACGTCACCGAACTCTAGGTAAACTGGGGCACAGTCGCCCTTGCAGTTATCGATAGTCTTGGCCATAATGGCCATTTCCAGGGCTCTGTGAGAAAATAAAGCCCGATACTTGAGTAGAAAAATTTTCTTGGACACGGAATCGGGGAGTGATCCGCGGCCTTAGAATTGGAGGTGCATGATGCGCAGCATGCTGCTGCTGGGTGGGTCGACCCATTGGGAGCGGTCTTTAGGGCGAGGGCAGTCAGAGCTGCCGTGGTCTCCCAGGTACTTGACGCAGCGTGTCGTGCCGAAGCAATTGCGCTGGGAGTGACCGTATAGTTGGCATCGGTGGCAATGGCCAACGATACCACTACGGTGGGGGTTCTCGATTTTGAGACCATCTAGGCTGCAAATCCTAGCAATCTTGAAGATCGGGTGGTAACCGTCGGTGGGGTCACAGACGATGAGCACCATGTCATATGATGCTCCACCACGACGTTGCATGCGGTGGAAAGCAGCAACTGGGATCTTCTGCGACTTGAGGTCGCTGAAGATCTCGTCTGTGGTTATCTGGTGTGGGACGTTCCTGACGACCATACAGACCATTTTCTCTTCTTGGAAGGCGACCTTCCTAGCGAGAAGGAGTTTGTGCAATTTCATGTAGTCTGGCCGAGGGGAGGTGGAGGCTTGGTCTTAGGGGGACAGCTGGGGTGGCAATGGCCAGCGGAGCGAGAAGGGGGGCTGAGTGGGTGGGGGAGGCAGGAGAGACAGCTGGGACTAATGTCTTCCTCGCTTTCGGAGCGAACTCTACAGCGAAGCTCCTCTTCTTCCGCTTCCCCTTGCCGACGGTGGTAAAACCGGCCAAAACATCGGAGCAAAACGAAGAGGGGGAAGGGGGGAGTGAAAGTAGGACTCATAATCATATATCCATAGAGTGCATAACGGTTCGCACCCGCTCAGGGGTGCGGGGGTCCTGGGAAGGGTACGGCGGGCTCTCAAGAGCATTGCTGAAGTCGCTGATGCCCTTGAGTTCGGGAATGGAGCCCTGAGCTTGAAGCCAGAAGGGCCGGCATGGTAGCCATAGGGGGAGAGGAAGAAAACAGAGCAAAAAGGGAAAAGTCCTATCTACGCCTCGAGTACACACGCAAGTCGTGGCTCCACGAGCAGACAGCTCCCCCAAAAACTCCCTTCCCGTGGACGTTTCCTAGTGTTATCACCGGCGAGAAGAAAGGCCCAAACAAACTCACCGGCAACACTACTGTCTGATTTGACCTGAAAGGCCGTTAATCCTAACTCATTGGGTGGGAACTCTCGGAGATGAGTACCCTCCCGTGTCGGGTGTAGACAGGGAGGTGAGTACCTAGGGTGAGACCTAAGCTTGAAAACCCGCTGCCAATTTTAATGTGCAGCGGGGCCCTATGGCTCTAGGAGGCCCTCAAAGCCGGGAGGACAGCAAGGGACGGGCTGAGCATATCATTATTATTTAGGGGACTAAAAGCTAATGGCTCAGCGGCGCGGGCTGGCTCGTTAGGCAGAAGTCAGGGAGGAGATTGACAAGGACGTCGTGGCGGGCCTCGAAGCCGGAAAACGGAACGCAGCCTGTGTTTGTGTTTCCTGAGAGTGCTAGTTTCCCTACAGATGTCTCCACAGAATGCAACCGTAGGTTGACATTTTTAAGAAGAGCGATTTCGAGTTCATCGGGTAGGCAGTTGCGGTCATGTGGGTAGTGGGTGGGATGCATCGGTGCGATGACATCAAAATTGAGGAGACTGCATAACTCATACACCTCTAGCATTGGTCGTGTGGCTATTCCAGGAGAGGTGTTTGGCATTGAGGTCCTCCGCCAGAAGCACGGAGTCGCCAAGAAGTACTGTTAGGTCATCTCTTTCGGAAATTGTATCCGAGATGGAAGAAGGGATTATAAGCTGAGATGACAGTGATAGGTTGATAAGCCAACATGGCTGTTGGGTCGTGGTTGGTTGGCGAGCCGACAGACTATACTTCAAGCTGGGTAAATGTGGGTAGATTGAGTACAGGGACGATTGGTAGTGGACAATTTTTTGTTCCCGGTAGCGAGGCTTGAGGAAGGTCTCTTGCACCAGATGGACGTCTAAGTGATGGTCTCGGAGGAATTTGGCGACCTCATCACGTTGGCATTGAAGGACATTGACGTTGAAAAGCCCTATCCGGAGGACATTCGGTTTGAACCTACACCTAATTTGGGACTTCTCCACGAAGGGATGAGAACAAACTACGATAGTGACAAACGTCACTGAACTCATGGTATATAGCGTCGTGATCGCTGAAGTTGGAGTTTTTAAGGGCCCTGGTCATTTCTAAGGCTCTGGGAGAGTAAAAAGCTCTAAAAAAGACCAGATTAATGGACATGTCTGAGCAATTTCCTTCTGGAACTTCCATAGGAGGGGGAGGAGGTGCATGCTGCTCTGGGCGCCCTCCCATCGAAGTAGTTGCCCCCGTTGGTAGGGGGAAGGGGGGCCGGGCTACGACCATACGAGCCGGAATGGCCGGGGTGCACTGGGATGCTGCAGTGACCGAAGTGGTCTCGGAGGCCTGGGTAGCCGGGAGAGGCGCGGATCTCAGCGCCGGAAAATGCTGTGGGCTTAGTGCCACGGGGGGTTGGGTCGTGGGGACTACCCTCTGCTGGCGGGCGTTTGCACGCCTAGCCAGTTTAGAGCGGCAGTTAGGGGTGCCGTGGCCTCGCCGGCACTTGACACAGCGGGGTGCGTGGCCGTAGAGCTGGCATAGGCCAACGATGCTGCTCTGACGGGGAGGTTCGATTGAGACTGTGAGGCCACAGATCCTAGAGATCTGAAAGATTGGGTGGTGACCCTCGGTGGGTTCGCAGACTATTAGAACCATGTTTTTTGGTGCTCCACCTTGACGGTACATGTGGTGGACCTCGACCACCGGGATCTTTTGCAACGTAAGGTCGCTAAGGATTTCCTTGGGTGGGATCTCGTGTGGGACGTATTTCACGACCACGCGAACTTGTTTCTCCTCCTGGGAGGCGAAGGAGTGATACGGGATGTTTCGGGTTTTCAGGAGTTTGTGAAGCTCCCTGTAATCATTCGCCGAGGCGACTGTGACTTCAATGCCCAGTCGGACTGCATGGGCATAAGAGAAACGTATTCGGCGCTCTTGACACGCTGAGACTATCTCGGTCCACCTCGCTGTGTCGTGGATTAAAAAGAGAGGTTGGACATCCCTCCAAGAGGGGGCAGCCGGGGTGGCGATAGCCATGGGGCTGGGGGGGCGGCTTGCCTGCTGGGAGGTGCCAGCTGGCGAAGCAGGGCGCGAAGTGGAAGCTGAGGAGCGGCCCCAGACGGGGTTAGAGGCAGCCTTGACGGCAGTTTTCTTCACCTTGGGAGCTGACTCCACGGTGAAGCTCTTCTTCCGCTTTCCCTGGACGATAATAAAGCCGTCCGAGGACGAAGAGGAGGGAGATATTGGGGGGGGACTTTTCGAGTCAGACTCGTAGTCCATGGGGGTCGGCGTGGGGGACCTCTGGTCGGGAGAGAGTGGGCTCTCTACAATCTCGCTAAATGGAGCAATGTTGTTTGGGTGAGGTGAGACCTTGGAGAGGACCATGGAGATGTACTTGCAGAGGACCTTGAACTGCGCGCGGGTAAGGCTCTGAAGGGGCGCGGGTGTGGGGCCCTGAGGGGGCGTGGGTGTTGGGCTCTGAGGGGACGCGGCTGTAGGGCCCTGAAGGGGTGCGGGTGTGGGGTCCTGAGGGGGCGCGGGTGTGGGGCCCTCAAGGAACGCGGGTGTGGGGCCCTGAGGGGACGCGGGTGTGGGGCCCAGTGAGGGCGTGTGTGTGGGGCCCATTGTGGGCGCGGGTGTGAGGCTCTGAGGAGACGTAAGGGTGGAGCCCTGACGGGGCGCGGGCGTGGGGCTCTGAAGAAGCACGAGTGTGCGGTCCTGAAGGGGCGCGGGAGTGGGGCCCCGAGGGGGCGCGGTTGTGGGGCCCAGTGGGGCCGCGGGTGTGAGGCTCTGAAGGGGCGAAGAGGAAGAGCCCTGAGGGGACGCGGGTGTGGGGCCCTGAGGGGGCGTGGGTGTTGGACTCTGAGGTGACGCGGCTGTAGGGCCCTGAAGGGGTGCGGGTGTGGGGTCCTGAGGGGACGCGGGTGTGGGGCCCAGTGAGGGCGTGTGTGTGGGGCCCATTGGGGGCGCGGGTGTGAGGCTCTGAGGAGACGCAGGGGTGGAGCCCTGGGGGGGCGCGGGTGTGGGGATCTGAAGAAGCACGGGTGTGCGGTCCTGAAGGGGCGCGGGAGTGGGGCCCCGAGGGGGCGCGGTTGTGGGGCCCAGTGGGGGCGCGCCTGTGAGGCTCTGAGGGGGCGAAGAGGAAGAGCCCTGAGGGGACGCGGGCTTGAGGCCCTGAGGTGGCGCGGGGGTGAGGCACTGAAGGGGCCGATAGCTCAAAAGGGCGCCCATTTTATAGGGTGTGGGAGAAAACTCCTACCTACAACTCGAGGACACACGTAAGTCGTGGCTCCCCGAGTAGACACTTTCCCCAAAACGTGGGCGTTTCTCAGTGTTATTACCAGCGAGAAGAAAGGCCCAAACAAACTCGCCAGCAACACAACTGTCTTGGCCTGAAGGGCCGCTTATCCTAACTCCCCTCGTGGGAGCTCTCGGGGATGTGTGCGCTCCCTGTCGGGTGTACACAGAGAGATGAGCGCCTAAGGTAAACTCTAAGCTTGATATCCCGGTGCCAGTACAGCGGGACCTTACAGGTCTTTCGACCGATCCGGTGCCGAAGGGGTAGAGACACCCAACCGTCACCGGGTGCAGCTGAAAAAAAGCGGGTTAGGTTCGATGGCCGCGACTAGGACGCACCAAAAGGCCGCGGACCAAAGCCCTTCCGACTTTGCCTAGCCCTGAAGGGGTTGGGCAGGTGTGTCGACTCAACACCACTTGGGTTCGTTGGTACCGTAAGGTTTCCCCCAGGTACCAAAGAGTGTGGATTTAGCCCAGAAGGGGCCGAGTCGCGAGCGTTCGATCAACTACGAGTACTTACACACTCGTAGCCGAACAAGCGATGTAACGGCGTAGCACTGAGTGGGTAGCACCGCTACGAGCGGAGGCGGGGCTGCCGTCAGGTGACGGAGCGTCGGAGCGCTACGGCGCAGCAAAGCGGGGGGTGGGCAGGGAGCACGTGCGGTCTGGGCGGCTGCCAGGCGCAGAGTTCTCGAGTCTAAAAAAGAAACGCCACACTAAGGTAACAGTTGTGTTTATATCAACGCTCGCGGTACACAGTGGCGGCGAGGTCGACATAGCGGTTGCAAATTTTCCAAGTAAGATTGATACAGGAAATCCCAAATAACGTTGTCAGTTTATGAAACTAGAAATGTAACATAAAAACACAAATGTTGGTCATGGTTACTAAATTCATCATCTGCCTAGCCTTTTCCCAACTACATTGGGGTTGCTCTCATAGACAAACCGGATTCAGCTGAATACCAGCATATGACATGGAGCAGATGCCTACCAGTCCGCCACAACCCACTAACTGTGTAACACGGTAGTTCTCTCTCGAACCAGGGATGCTCGCACGACTTTTTAACCAACTTCCTTCAAAAAGGAGGAGGTTCTATGACCGACTGTATGTTGAAACCGCTAAAAATAGCACATAGGACAAAACTGAAAGTAGCCACATTTAAACCCATTATTTACCCCACAACAACCCTTTACAAAAATTCTTTGTATCAGACATTTTTTTATTTTGCAGACTGTTCTTTTACAACACCAGCAGACCTCATTCAAAACAATCTTGAAACGCCTAAGGATAGTATCTGTACAATCGACTCAATGCAACCCCACCTTTATATGACATAACATACTCAAAATTCAAAAGTATGGTTCGCTCATCCCTGCTCTCGAAAACCTATGATGAGACTGAGGCACTGTCACAACAAAGCTTATTTATTATTACTATTAATTTATTGGCCCAATGTTATACCATCAATCAAATTCAATCAATAGAATTCTTCAATTTGAACCTGCAGATCCTGAGATTAGCACTTTCAATCAAACAAACAAATAAAAATCTTCTGCTTTATAATACTAGTATGGATTTAACAATAATTCTAAAGCCTCTGTGTGATTTGCTTGTTAGAGGCAAGTTCACAATTACTGATAAGTCGTAATGTAATAATTTTTTCTCGAATAAAATTAATTCTGGACACCAACAATGTTGTGCTGTTTTTAATAAACAAATCATAGAACAGTTTATATTTAGTGTTATTCCCATCAAAAGTAGGAATGTCAATATAAGGTTATTTTGAGGCAGTGACATTTCCATTCTGGGAAGGGTGTGAATCAGATAAAACTTTCCTCAAATGCACCAACATCATCCTCAGGATTTAAGCTCTAAATATCTACTTGTACACTTTCCTATTGATTAAGAAAATTTATTGATTGTAAAAAAGTTTTTTTACTTTTTGGTGTTGAGATACCCCACAAAAACAACCCACTGGCCACAAATACTGTGGTAAGGTACCTTACCTTAAATCCCATCATCACCACACACCACAACCACCATCATCGTCACTTATATGGTGTACATAATAAAGAGTATTATGTTCTATCATCCAAATGCTCATAAAGTAAAAACGCTACTGAGCCAAACTGAATTAAATTTTTATGGGACCAAATGGCCAGTACAGTAGAATCCGCTTACAGTGACATCAAAGGGAAGTGACAAAAACTTCATACTAAGCGGATGTCCTACAAAGCAGTCTTAGAAAATAAATAACTTTCCATTTTTTTTAAATGAATCCAACCACAAATGAGAGATCAATCAAAACAAGGAGCCCAAACAAATCATGTCACTCCATGTCACTAAACATAAAAAATATGTCACAATATGCAACATGTCAATAAACAAAGTCATTATACCTGAACCTTTCATTAAGAGTTTTATATGAAAACCAAACTTTGCATAGTATACTTCATATTAAACGGTTAGTCAATATATAAGCGGAGTCATATTAAATGGATTCTTGTATACCACAACAAAATAAAAAAAGAATCACCAACATCGGATCAGACCTCGGGTGTACATAAAAAAACCCACTGGAACCTCCTCCCCTAAGATGACCAACTGATGGAGTTGGTTAAGAACCTCCTCCTTTTTGGAAGTTGGTTAAAAACAGCATTTAAATTGTCTTTGCAGGCTTCTAACCCATCATTCCCTTACCACCAACTTAAGGTAAACGACATGATCTTGAAAAACTCGTTTTGTATTTTAAACTATAGGTATCTTCAAGATATAAAAACGTATTTTCGGCTAAATGTGGCTTACATTATATCGGCGGTGAGGGCTCGATATATATATTCCTGAACTTATAATAGTTGCATCACTGTCAAGCTTTTCCATACATGTTATAATATTCCTTTGTACTTACTGTGAATGCATAATTTTTAGTTTATTTAGATCAGTCAGTGGGTCTTCTAAAGGGCTGCGTTTAAGGAGTTGAGTAATGCTTAGGGGCACTATGAGCAGCAACGAAAACCACAAAAATTTTTTTTGGACAGTAAATTTTCATGAAAATATTTTTTTTCGGAAATTTCCCAATTTTGTTGCAGTATCGGGTTAACCTTGACCATAAAAACCATTTAGGTTCTGTGAAGCATGGGTCTACAATGCAACATTCCCGAGTTGGCTTTATTTTATTCTTTTTTTACAAAACGCATTTTCGTGGATTTTTTACATCATCTCATGGTTTTCGACTACAGCAACAATTTCTTTCCAAAAAAGATTTTCATCCGAGCTACTATTTTGGAAATAAATTTGTAAAAAAGAAAAAAATAGAAAGCTCCTAACTTGGAAAAAGTGCACCGCAGGCCCATGCTTCTCAGAATCTTAATGGTTTTAGTTGTCAAGGTCAACCTGATACTTCAATAAAATTGGGAAACTTCCGAAAAAAGAAAATGCTGGAACATTTCGAGAGTTCTTTTAAGAACTCGCGCCATAACGCCCCTAAGGCTACACTCCAACCTTTAGGTCGGCTATTGTAAAGCAACACAAATTCACTGTATGCTTTAACACGTGGTATTATAATTATAACAATACTGTCTGCAAGTACTGCAACTTTTCGTTGTTCTAAAACTTGTTTACGTCGTAGTGTCAAATTTATGTCAATCTAAAAGTTCGTTGGCGAGATGTCAAACTTTTACGTTGAACAACGAAATACTCATTTTATTATTTATGTTCTTATCTAAAAGAGTTATGAATACAAAATAATGTTGATGGATGGAGAGAGAGGCCAAAGAAAAGATAGATGGATGAATTGTGTGAGAAGCGATATAAAAGAAATGGCACGTTGGTGATAGCGTGATGGCTGATGGGACAGAACGGAAGAAAAAATCGTGTTGCGCCGACCCCAAGTAACATGTGATAAGGACAGGAAGATGATGAGATAGTAGGACGATTACAATGGAAGTACCTACATCCAAGTAAAATAAATTTAGATATTCTGTAATGTACTTACCACTTCGATGATGAAAATCGCTCACAATTAGAGATTTGACATTGATAAAAGGCTGGAACTGATGCAAAGTCCAGATATTCACTCAAACTATAAGCAAGGTGTTTAAGTATTTAGCAAACAGCACACAGCGCACAGTACGTCCTGCTCGAACCGAATCACTCAGACTGACTGACACTTGACAGTGACCAGTCTACAGGGTCTACAGGAAGATTAAAAAAAGTTGCCAGTTTATGAAACTAGAGATGTTACATAAAACACGAATGTTGGCTATGGTTACTAAATTAAATTATAAAATTATAAACTAACTAGATGTTCATATAAAATTAAAATAGACTTGATCATTAAGTGGGTGATTGACCTACGAACTTATAGTACGCAGTTTTTAAGATCGCGAACTTAATCAGCTCGACGTCGGCGACACACGTGAATGCTTGCTCGTTACTCTAGTACCAGGGGGATCGCGATGTCGTCCATGGAGAAAACTTTTTGTTATTAAGGAATAATATTTTACTAAAGCCAAACAGGAAACTTGTATGAAAGAAGCAAAGAAAAGAATTTTGTTAATAGTAAGTGTAAATAGCTTAGAAAATCAGTAATTTTTAACCGACGAAAACATTTTTCAAGTCGACGCGTATATTTTTTTCTGTATGAACACGCATAACTTTTTACAGAGTATCCGATTTTGATAATTCTTTTTTTATTGGAAAGGGTATAATACCATGAGAGTTTAAAAAATAAAATCAACCATAAGCGTAGGAAAACAGGGCTTAATTTATTGTTCACTCACAAATGGTGCTGATTTGTGTAGCATTTTTTGTAGGCCTACCCATGTTAAAAGTAATTCGTAGATAATGGCCACAAAAATTATAAAATAAAACTTAAAAAAATCCCAGAAAAAACTGAACAGCAAAAGTTAATAAACTCTTTAAAAAAAATAACTTTAATTTCAGGAGTCGGTGTTAAAATACGAAGAAACAATCAAAAAGTTTTTTTGCAACACAGTAGCAGTCAACGTATCACAAAACAAAGTAACGGCTCGTGGCTTGCGGCTCGCGACGTTGACAGACGTGCGAGCTGAGGTGAGCTACGAAAATTTCAAGCCTTTTGGATCGCCAACGAACTTACTTGTCGAGCCATAAGCACGCGTACTTACAATGACACACTAGCGAAAAAGGTCGTCGAACCACATGTACGCGTACTTGCTCGCACGTCTATCACCCACTTTATTCAAAGCAGCTGCGACAGAACATAAACTTATATACCTGCGGTACCAAGAACAAGTTCTCTGTCAAAGTTTTTGGAACCGAAAAGTTCAAATTAGCGCACTCTCTATCAGGATCAGTCCTCAGACCACACTCATCCAATAGATACCCTAAGAATTGTAAGGATTTTCAAAAGTATTTTTTTTTTTCATAGTTTATTGTTAAATTGGCGCTCGCTTCATCGTAGACTTTGTCTCTGTCATCTCTGGCCTAGACTAGAGTCAAGAGCAAACCCATCACAAAAAAAAAAGCGTTCGTGTATCTCTGTCCTCAGACGCTATACAAAAGTATACAAATGTCATCCACGTAACAGAATATTAACCCTTTAGTACCTAATTATTATACTAAATTAGTTAATTCTTTTTTAAAGTTGCGGCGCACGATCTAACATGCATATATACAAAACATGTTAGGAATATGCTAGCCTTATGTGTTAAGTTGGCGAGATATTTCGAAGTGAATTTACCACGTGACATCATGATTTTCATGAAAAAATACTTAATTATGTGTTTACATGCACTAGATAAATCCAAATAATAGTTCCAAGCTTGATTTAACCTTTTTTTGGAAGAAAGTTAAAATAAAATCACATGTAAACCCTCGAAAAATAATAGTGATTAATTTATAGAAATGGTTAAACAAAGTCTAGAAATATTATTAGAATACAATCTACTGCATATAAGCGTGTGATAAGTTCATTTTTAATGATTTTCATTCTCCTCATATGGTGATTTACCTTCAAATATCTCGGCAACCTGACACTTTAGGGCACCATGTAACGAACTTTGTTTGCTTGTTTGAGTGTCCTCTACCCATATAAATAAATTACACGTTAGATCGTTCGCCGCAACTTTGAAAAAAACTTAAAATGACGGCGGGGGTTATACCAACTCCCATAGAAAAAAGTTCGAACCCCTTTATTTATTTACTAGCTGACCCGCGCAACTTCGTCTCCGTCACAATTTTCACTACTGCTCCGCTCCTATTGGTCTTAGCGTGATGATATATAGCATATACCTTCCTCGATAAATGGGCTATCCAACACTAAAAGAATTTTTCAAATCGGACCAGTAGTTCCTGAGATTAGCGCGTTCAAGCAAACAAACAAACTCTTCAGTTTTATATATTAGTATAGATATAGATTTACGTAATGCGTCCGTGTTTGGGTAACAGAAGTCCAGATATGTTTACCCAAAATAATCGGTCCAGTAGATCCGGAGATAACCGGCTGTGACAGACGGACAGACAGACAGACACCCGAGTGATCCTATAAGGGTTTCGTTACTTACGGATGTTCGGAATCGGAACCCTTAAAAAATAGCTTAAGACCTATTCTCAGAGCTACCAAATATACATAAAAAAATCATAAAAGAAGTCGGTCAAGCAACACTGTGCCACGAGAATTTTATATAATATTATAATAAACCACCCCGCGGCGTTGCCAATCCGTTCCACTCGCGGCCGTTTACCCGCGCGTTTATTAGAATAGTGCGCTAGCTACGCATGCGCGTACAGCCGTCTCACACGTCACCAACGCCAGTCGAGTCTAAGCTGTGAGAGTTGAAATATCGCTCGCTCCTGCACTCGCTAACGGTCGACACGGACCTTCTCAGACTTACTGTACGCGCTTATTTCTAACGTACCTACTTTACCTAATTACTAAGAACTTTGTTGTGAAACCTGTGACAACCAAAATTATATACACCTTTAACCCTGAGAGTTTCTCTTTAACTGGTGTCCTTAAAATCCAAATGGTAGTTTTTAGACCGAATAAAACGTGAAATATTTTTAAGTTTTCATCGGCGAGGCTTATATTCGACAGAAAATTTTATAATTGCGGTGTAGAACTAATGTTACTTTTGTTGATGATCTCTGAAAACGTATGTTATTTAGAGACATCGTTCTATTTTTCCTGTAAACTTTGCATAAACTTCTATCACATAGAATTATTTCAGATTTTTCTCTATGCAAACTTCGGAGATAAGGGGGGAAGGACTGGTCAATTTTTAAAATTTTTCGTCAAAAGTCGAAAACCAAGTATGTGCAAATAGCGCTCTTTTATATGATACCCCACATGCCCTAGTAGCCCCACTTCGATTTTTTATGAACTCCTTTCAGTCGATGTTGTTTTAATTCTTTCTTATTTGCAAAATAGTTGAACAAACGTCATCAACTTGACTAGAATAAGTAGGCACCTACGACCTCTAATTCCTGCATTTTTTCTGTTTATGGTGCCCCCCCAGACGTAATGCCATAAGCAATTGCTTAATTTGCTTATGGGTTAATCCGGCACTGGCCTTGACGAAGAAGTCAAGGCCATGAACGAAGACATAGTGAAAGCTATGCCTCGTACCAAAAGATTCTACAATGTTGTCATGGGTGACTCCAACACTAAAGTGGGAGTACAAGACATTGGTGAGTCGAGGGTAAGTCCATTCGGCTATGGGCGCAAAAATCACTGGGGGCGAATGCTGGTAAACTTCCTCGAGGCTCAGGGGCTTTTTCTGATGAACTCTTTTTTCCAGAAGAAGCCTCAAAGGACGAAAGGACGTGGACCTGGCGAAGCCCCGATAACGTGACAAAAAATGAGATCGACGCCCTGCGGCACGATGTATCGATGATTTAAAGAAGGTGGCTGGCAGCGGATGGATGCGGACTGCTCAAGGCCGGGATGGTTGACGCTCTTTGGGGGAGGCTTACGTTCGGCAGTGGACGAATATTAGCTGAAATGATGATGATGAAGCAGGAAAATAATGTAATAAACGCAAAGAAATTGCGATTCTTGTTCGAGGTCATTTCACAATTTATCTACGTCACAACACTGATTACAGTGATGTACACCAAACTGCGCAGTGCCGTTTGATGAACCATCAAACCTGCAACAAACGGTGTCATCAAACACATAAGGTTTGAATCAAACCGTTTGATCGTCTCGGGGGTACCAGATTTCGTCGAAGTAATGTTGGCCTTGGCAACCCTACACATGACAACCCTACACAAGCAGCGTTGCCAACGTGTGGGGAATTCCCCAGACTGCGGGGAATCTCAATTTGATTGGGGAGTCATTGGTGATACAATAGAATACTCTTTGTTATGTACACCATTTAAGTATAACATTAAGTGTAGCATTTTGTGAGGAAAATGCGTGGATTTTGATCGGTAGTGGTTACTTATGGATATCGAATGATTCCCTTTTTTTAAAGTATCCTCACTACAATACATTTAATTCTGTCACCAAATGGTAAAATAGTTTTCCGGATCACTTGCAAATGCCTTATTTTTTTTATTTTTCTTGAAATTAATTCTAAAAAAATACTTTAGTAATTCATATTCATCTCAATATTTAACAAAATGCTTTAATTTTCCATTCCTTTTCGCATTTTTTCGGTATTTGGTTGCAAACAACCAATTGGTTATTTTACTAAAAAGAATCTAATTAGTCCGTCAGATAGATATTCAAAAAACATTAAACACGTATTTTTTATTTTTTCGCGTAAACAAAAGATGAAGATGATATAGTGCCACGATGAGATGATAAAACACGCGTGACGTCACTATGATGGTACAATTTTACCAAGCCACATGACGTCACGCGTGTCTTCAACGCGCTGTATCGTCTTCATTTTTTGTTTACGTGAAAAAAGTAAAAATACGTGTCCAATATTTTTTTTAAATCTATCTGACGGACTAATTAGATTTTTTTAGTAAAATACCCTATTTGAAAGAAACAATTGTCTTGTTCTTATTGTTGATACCTAAGGCACCGACTCCACTGCATGCGGTCCGTTCCGCGGCCCGTTCCACGTTCACACACGCGCACACTGCGAGGTGCGAGCGACTTCTTTTATTGAAAACCAAATGTCACTCTCAAGTCTCAACCAAATATCTAGCAAATCATAAAGAAAACGTTTTTCTCTCCCTAAATAAATCAGCATTTCGATCTCGTCGGACATCGTGACCATCCAGCTTTAGCATAAAAATAGAACTCCGACAGAACGCACGTCCACTTTGACCGTCGTGGTCTAACAGCTTTTATATGTGTAGGATTCTTAGCCACTGCATAGATTACAGTGGACGCAGAAAACAGAACTCGGAACTCTGACGGCTAGACCGCGTGCATTGGGGTCGGCGCCTAAGTACTTACTGCCGTTTTCGAACGCATCAGACGAGTAAAATTTTAGTGTCCTTAAAATTTTATAGCAGAGAACCGCAATCATATAGAGATTCAGAAACTGTATTACTTTTAAGTGGCACAAGGGAAGGAATTAAAACTGTGTGGCAGTGTCATTAGTGTCAAGTTTACTCCATCGAGTAAAACTATTGTTACGTAAAAGAAAACAACTTTTATATGTTATAATAAATAAACTTGTTTTATTTCTTTACAAAAAAATTAGGGGAATTTGTGGGGAATCAGGAGATTTTTTGTCCCCAAATTGGGGAATTTGAATCGGGGTTTCGGGTAATTTGATAAATTGGTGTTGGCAATGCTGTACACAAGCACGTTCACGATGCAGCTGCCGCGCCTGCCGCCAAATCCGCCATATTGCTACTGTCTTCCTACGGGCAAGTACTGGCCGAGTGAAGAATAGTAACAAAAATAATTATTGCTGTTGCCGCTTGCTGTTTCAGTAGTCTTCGGGGACATCGTGAACTGAAGGTCTAGCCGACGACGGAGAGTAAGCCCTGTTCCTAACCTTGTTTTACCTAAGATCTTACCTATCAACTCTCTCGATTCTTTAATTTGTTCTCGCATTGTGTGAATGGTCGACTTGCTGCTGGAATGTTGGGTTTATGTTTAAACTAGATTTAATGGTGTTGGCTGAAATACATGCACGTGCAGAGTGATGTAATTAGGTACCTACCTATGTAATTCAGCTAGAAAAAATACGAGCACGCGCCCATGCTTTATGCACGCATTTCACCTGTTATGTTACAGTCTAATTTCAGCTATAACTATCTCCTACCCAGCTCGTTCCATGTTCTCCTCATTCGGCACACAGTTGCCTGTAATAACCTAAGTACCTACCTGTACCACGCGGACGTTTGCTACTATTCCAGCTAGACTTGTGTAAGTAATGAGATTGTTGCATTGCGCGTCATATAACCCGACCGCGTACTGTTCCATTACCTATGACTCGACCAAATTAAGCATTGCACATGACTCAAACATGTCGCGCGGCGCCACAGAACACTATCGCGCGCGCTGTTAGGTTCGGTGTTCGTATTATCTCGGTAATTTTGGCTATTTGTGCAAGTGAGAAGGAGCATGCGCCGATCGGCTGGCTGCTAAATAAGTGAACTATTATTTAAAACCGTATGATTCAAGTTATAAGGTTAACGTTTTATTAACACCGCGGACTGCCGATGTATAGTTACGTGATGTTTTAAATTATGACTGTCGCACTATGCGCACTGTAGGTATGTATCGTCGGTGCGCTTGCCAAATCTGATATGTGCATTTTTATGATACTTTCTTGTTACTTAATATCCTTTAAAATCAAGTATATTAGCGATACATTTTATCATTTTCACGTATATCTCAGTTCATACGGCATTTTGAAATTATGAATTAGTCAATTAATCATTAAAAAATTATCAATTAATCATTAAATAAAACAGATTATTATCTCCCTTGTCAACTTGATGAAAAACACATATCAGATTTGGCAAGCGCACCGACGGTATGACAGTAATGCGTAAAAAATACCATTTAAAAAAAACAAAACATAGGTAGTTAGGTACTTATAAAAAAACAAAATCAAAAAAACAATAATAAAAAACAAATAAACAAAAACACAATCATTGTACATAAAATCGATTTTTAAATACGCCAATATTCATAGTTATGGTAAGTAAACAACAACGTGATAATCAATATTGCCATCCATGTTTATTGGAATGGAATGCCCTTTTGATTAAATTACGTATTTCGTAGATCGGGGTTAAGTATGATGGAAAATCGACTTTATAACTATGATAACAAAATCAAGTCTATATTTCGACGCAGCGTGGGGCGCATTGCGTTTGGCGATTGTCATATCACACCATAATATAACGCGCATGATGTATATCTTCTACAACGCGAGCATTTCATAACAATTACCACCGCGCGGCGCTTCATTTCGCGTCATGTTTGGAGTCATGGTGTAATGCAACATTCCTCGGTACGAAAAGTAATGTCATATTACATGACTTTAAAACGCACTGTTTTGCGCAACTCTAATTCCAGCGTGGCTCCGTGAAGAGGAGCGCAGTCTCGGCACCGGCGCCGCCCGCCAGTACGTCGCGTGCGCTGCCCTGAGCATCGTGTCGTGCGCGCACCAGCGTGAGCGACTGGGTCTGAGCTTCTCTATTCTTTCAGCGGGTTTGTGTGCACATTTTATTATTTCATTGTTTGATCGTCTGGTTGATTACGATCCTAATATACAAAATCGTGCTGTTACTGAGTGAGTGACTGACAGACAACGCAAGCTGAAAGTTAGTATGTAGGTTCTTTGAGGAATACAGGAGAGCACTAAGAGAGGATTTCTCGTAATTCTTACGGGATATGCGCGTACGAAGTCGCGGGCTAAAGTAGGGTTGCCACCCGTACTTTGTTATAACTAACGTATTGTACGTTATTTTGGGTAATTGTTGTACTTATACTTTACGAGCACAATAACTTACGTGATTATACGTTATTTCGCATTATTTGATTTCTCCGGGATTCATATCACAATAATACAGAAAGAAACAGTTTTTTTTCCTGTGATAAATAGCAAATGACAAGAAGAAAGAAACAAAGAGTCTCTGAATCTGATAAAAATCGTCCAAGTGCGAGTCGTACTCTCACACGAAGGGTTCTGTACCATAAACATAAAAGGAAAGTTTCTTATATTCCCTTTAATTTTTCGTTTAATTATTTGTTGTTATAGTGGCAATAGAAGCACTGAATTTCAACTGAATTTCGATTTCAACCTATTATGGTGCTTGAGATACAGCCCGCTGACTGATAGACAGACAGACAGACAGTGGAGGCTCAGTAATAGGGTTCCGTTGGTAACCCTTTGGAAACCCTAAAAATGAAATGAATGAATTATTTGTTAAAAGTTGCTATAGGGTCAAAACAAATCATACTTTATTTTGACCCTATGTATGTTTTTTTTTCTACTTTTATTAACCAGTGTACTTTATTAGCACAAAAAAAGGTGGCAACCCTAGACAAACGGGTTTAGTCTCAAAACCTCCAAGTTGCAAAATATCTACATCTCAAAACTTTCAAGTACAAGTTGCAAAATGATCAAGTCTCAAAACATCCTTGTCTCATAATATGCAATTTTTTGTATGTGTGGATGTGTCAGTGTAATATAAGATAAGCCAGTAATCTATGAAAAATTATGATGCAGAGCTCAAGGTAGTCAAAAAGTGTGGTATTTTTAAGAAGTGGGTAACAAAATTTTCTGATTACCTTATATGGTTTAAAATAAATTTCTCTATGCAATATAGAGAATTAAAATTGAAGGTCAGTGGATTGTCTTAAAAATAAAATAGAATCTAAAATTCAATCGGTTATGGAAGATTTTGAGGCCATTCAAACGTAATAGATGTATTGCATTCTAGTAGTATAGAGCAAATAGTCTGAGTTTCGGTGTTTCTTCTCAGGGTAGTCGGCTAGGAAACGCCGGCTTCATCTTAAAATTACCAAAAAAGATTGAGCTGTAAAAGTGTTATGTTTAGCCTAATTTCAAAATAAATATCATTTGTCAAGCAAAGAGCCAAGATACCATATCTAATTTGTCCCCTGAAAAAGGCTGAGAATGAATATTGTGAGAAAATACTAAGCATGCATGTAATAGTAGCTGCCATTCATTTAAAAAGAGAGATCAAACAGGCTGGTTTAAACTGTTACATCAAATAGCAATTCGAAATTTCGTATTTCTTCATGCCATTCGATGACTCATTTTTTATCAAACTTTTTGAACCAGCCTGTTTGCTCGATTAGTTGAACATGTATGGCCTTCATATCTATACTATTACTAGCTGACCCGCGCGACTACTGCATGAAATACTTATTAGCTCTAATAAACAATTATGAAATTATTTTTTAAATACCTTCATCAGCGATGAAGTTATAAAGCTTCAAAGTTTACTATTAGAAAGAGAAGTCCGATATGAATTGTGACGTCAAAGTTCTTGGCGCCTATACAGCTGCCATAGAAAACAGCGTTTTAACGAGAGAGACAGATATATTTGTTTAAATAATTATATCTCATTTGTTTTTCGAGCAATTTTGATTCTATTTTCACTGTTAGTATTATATTTGTGTATATTTTTAGATAAACTGTATAGATAATAAATATTTTTTTCGTGCATATTCCCTATTGCATCTGTATTAACAAATGCATTTATTTGTCAGAAAATTACAAAAAGTTGTTACATTACGTAATTATTACGTCTCGTGTTGCACGGTACAATTTGGATTTATCGAAAAACTAATAACACCTAGTTTGAAAAAAAAAAGACATTAACACAAATAGGTTGTAATTAAATGTAGTAGTGTGTATTTTTTTTCTTGTACGTCCACAGGAAAAAAAAAATCCGCGCAAAAAATGTTTTTGTTGAATAACTGCCTAATGGTTGGATGCACGAATTCGTACTTACCATACACAATTACAGGACGTCATACACTAAATATCTGCTAAACTGAAATGAAGAAAAACGGCACTTTTCCGCTGGGACTACGCACACGAGCGTACCGCCTTAACGTGCTTACCGAAGGTAAGGCTTCGGTCAAGGATCACACTTAGATATTTGGCTTGCTCCTCCCAAGGGATCGGCTTACCGAACATGGTCATCGGTCTGGGGGGGGCTAGCCCACGGCTTGCGAAAAAAGACCACCTGGCTTTACTCGGGGTTGAACCGCCTAGGCGGTTGGCGGACCTTTGGGGCGGGGGGTGGAAAGCGCACCTTCGATGCGGTACCGAAAAGTGCAGTTCGACAAATAGTCTCGTAAGATGAGCACGAGACGATCTGGCACCCCGAGTTGATATAGCTTTTATATCAGACCGTTGTGCCAGACCTTGTCGAAAGCTTTCGCTATATCGAAGAACAGGGCTCCCGTCATCTGGCCGCGTTAAAAGCGGCTTTTGATATGCTCAACGATGCGGTACACCTGTTGGACGCACGAGTGAGTGGCTCTAAAGCCAAACTGTTCGTTGGAAATGAGGCTCTTGCGCTCAGCGTAATCTTAGAGACGCTTATAAATAAGCCTATCGTAGATTTTGCCGAGCGCGCTGAGCAGGCTGATGGGGCGGTAGGAGGACGGGGAGGACTTGGGCTTACCTGGCTTGGGAATACCGATAACGGTAGCCTCTTTCCACTCTTTTGGAAACATGTTGTTGGACAGAGCGCCATTGAAGATGGCGGTCAACGCGATGAGTGTCTTGGGGAAGAGTCTGAATACCCTGTTGGTTATACCGTCCGACTCAGGGGCTTTCCTGGGTTTGAGTTACCAATGATCTTCTCCACCTCGACTGGAGTGACGGGAGGGAGAGGGTCATCGGGGTCCTCGACGGAAGGGAGGGAGGTCCTACGTTCGACCTCGGTGTCAACCTCAGCGAGGTGAGCCGGGTCAACTGGGTTGGAGCTTGGGGAACACTGGGACTCAAGGCTGTCAGCCAGGCATTCAGCCTTCTCATCGTCGTTGGAGGTCACCGAGCATCTGATCCCATTGCTTGTCACTTGTCACGCAGCTCTTTGATGCGTTTACTTACTTTATGCTGTAGGTAACGAATGAAAGCCTTGTAGGTCACCGAGCATCTGATCCCATTGCTTGTCACGCAGCTCTTTGATGCGTTTACTTACTTTATGCTGTAGGTAACGAATGAAAGCCTTGTAGGTCACCGAGCATCTGATCCCATTGCTTGTCACGCAGCTCTTTAATGCGTTTACTTACTTTACGCTGTAGGTAACGCATGAAAGCCTTGTTGCTAGCGCAGGGAAAAGAGCTGTAGGCACGGACGGCCGCGTTCTTCTCAGTCAACAGCTCACGCACATCGTCCGGGAGTTTACAGTGATGATTGCTCATCGCCGGCCGGAGCCTCCCTTGAACATTCGTTTAGGACGGATTGTGATCAGTGAGTGAGCCGATCGTGGCCGCTGTGTCTGCAACTGACTCGATGTGGTCTGGAATCTTATCCAAGTGATGTGACGTGGTGACTTTAAATTTTTCACTTTGCGCCAGTCAGTGATCACTCGGGAAGGAGGAGGTTCAGAGGAATCCATGGGACCATGTCTGGAAGTGAGCTCCAGAATAACTGGCCAATGGTCCGAGTTGAGCTCGTCAACCGTCTACACACATTGCAAACGTAAGTTTACATTCATAAGGAGAGCGATGTCGAGTATGTCGGGTCGGCGGTCAGGGTCGAGTGGGAATAGGTGGGATGAATCGGTGCGATGACATCGAAATTAAGGGGATTGCATAGCTCGAACAGAGATCTGCTTATGGGATTAGTCATGCGACTATTCCAGGAGGGGTGTTTACCGTTGAGGTCCCCCGCCAGAAGGACGGAGTCGCTCAAGCCAAGAAGTATTGAGAGTTCATTTCTTATGGGAGCAGAGTCAGAGGTGGCGGGAGGAACGTACGCAGAGATGACCATGATAGTTTGATGGCCTGTCATGCCCAGCCGACAGACAGACCTCAAGCGCGGTTAAGGTGGGCAGATACATAGGGATGCAGTAGAGGAACGTTTTATAGTAAATAAGAGTACCTCCCATGTGACGTCGAACGTTTTATAGTAAATAAGAGGATCTCCCGTGTGACATAGGGTCCTATCACTGCGAACTAAACGACAGTTGGCAATTCTAGGGTCCCGGTGATGGGGCTTAAGGAAGTTCTCTTGCACCGGAAGGACATCTAAGCGATGGTCGCAGAGGAAAGTGGCGATCTTATTGCGTCTGCTTGGAAGGCCAATGGCATTGAAGTGCCCTGGGCATTGAAATGCGCTATCCGGAGGGCCTTCGGTTTAAACCTACACGCTAGATTGGACCTATCCATGAAGACTTTCGTATAAGCCAATGTAGTGGACTACATCACTGAACTCGCGGTATATGGCACCGTGTTCAGTGATGTGAGAAGCCTTCAGGCGAGGGACATTTCTAGGGCTCTGCGGGAGTAAAAGGCTTTATAGAAAGCCATGTAAATGTTAATGGCTATATCAGGCGCATTAACTGATTGGGCAGCTTTTGGTGAAGCCTTAGGTGGGGGAAGGAGCAACTGCCTGAGGGGCGGCTGCTCCGACGACTGTTGGTCGAGGGAAGGGAGGGATGGCAACATCCATAACGGCCGGGATGACCGGGCAGGACTTTAAGGCCGCAGGGGCCGGAGTGGTCGCTGGGTCCTGAGTAGGCGCGGGTGTCAGCGCCGGAAAGTGGGCCAGATGGTACAGCGCGTTCCTTGGGCTGGGGCGCTGAGGGCATATGGCCACGGGGGTTGGGTTGTGGGGCTTCTCTCTGCTGGCGAGCGTTTTTACGCTTTGCTAGCTTGGGAGCGGGGAATGACTTAGAGGCCTTGGGGCAACCGCGGTAGTTAGCGGGCCCTGCCCGCTGTGCAGCACACAGCTGGGTGGGTCGGAGCGGTCTTTGGGGCGGGGACAGTCAGAGGTGCCATGGTCTCCCAGGCACTTGACGCAGCGCGGTTTGCCGAAGCAATTGCGCTGCGAGTGGTCGTAGAGTTGGCAATTATGGCATTGGCCAATAATGCCGCTACGCCGAGGCTTCTCAATCTTTAGACCATTCAAGGAGCAAATCTTGGTGATCTTAAAAATCGGGTGGTACTTATCGTCCGTGGGATCGCAGACTCTGAGCACCATATTACATGGTGCTCCACCACGGCGGTGCATGCGGTGAACCACAGCGACCGGGATACCTTGGCCTCCTCTTTGGTGACCTCCTTGTTGGTGATCTCGTGATTTCGTGGGAGTTCATGCAACTCCCTGTAGTTTGGGGGGGGGGGGGGGGGGGTCTTGCACCTTAATCCCATTCTTGACTGCACGGGCGTGCGTGAAGCGGATTCGCCGCTCATTAGAAGCAGCCGAAACCTTCGTCCATTTCGCCGCTTCATGAATGAATAGAGCTGGCGGAGATCAGAGGCCGCTGTGGCGAGCGGCCTTGATGACATCGAGGTCAGTCAACCTAGAGTTGACCCTCCTCACCAAATCCCTGTTGGGATGGCCTTCTATGAGCTGCTGGACGAGGTCCAGAAGGATCTCGTCCACGTCCATTGTGAGATTAATGAGAGGGGACTAGACGGGGAACATGTGCCTCAGGGGCACGGGAGGTAACCTAATAAGCCTAAAAACCTAACTCCCCGGGTGGTAGTTCCCGGGGATGTGTACCCTCACCCTGTCGGGTGAAGACAGGGAGGTGAGTACCTAATGTGAGCCCTAAGCTTGTAGTCCCACTGCCACTTTTGTTGTGCAGCTGGTCTCTGGATCTTGCGACCGACCGTAGAGGCTGAAAAAGAGCGGGGTTAAGCAGTTGGTCGCGACTAGGAGATCCCCCAAGGCCGCGGATCTAACGCCCTTCGTTCGTCCCATCCCATCGTGTCAGTGGTGTGCGGCGACTACAGATGACGTCACGGCGAGCGAGACGGAAACGAGCTATGCGATGAGTCACGGAGTGGCGGGGTGCGGCACGTTCGCCACGGTCGAGAGTCGTGCGCGAATCGCTTGAACTGCTAATTCGCAAAATACCACTATACTTATACTAAAACACTAGTGGACGTCACGCGGTTTCACCCGCGTAGTTCCCGTTCCCGTGGGAGTACGGGGATAAAATATAGCCTATGTTACTCCCTGATAATGTAGCTATCCATTGCTGAAAGAATTTTTCAAATCGGTCCAGTAGTTTCGGAGCCTATTCAATTCAAACAAACAAATCTTTCCTCTTTATAATATTAGTGTAGACATAGGCGGAAGCAGTGATAGGGACCCAACGTAAGTAGCCAATCATAATAATTCACGATCGCGCCCAAACCAAGCCAGCCTGTATGACATTAGGATGGCTCTAAAGCAGCTTAAAAACAAGGCGTCAGGTGAGAACGGAATTACGGCCGGATTCCTGAAGGCGCGTAAAAATCGGTCCTTAAGGCCCTTCAGGAACTGTTAAATTTTGTCATACTCGAGGACAAAACGTCACAGGCATGGAGCAGAGGTGTGGTAGTACTCTCCTTTAAGAAGGGCGACATTGCCTTGCTTAATAGTTCCATCTCACTTTTGAGCCATGTTTACAAGATGTTTTCCAGAGTCAACACGAACCGTCCCGCGCTAAGGTTTGACGACTTCCAGCCGAAAAAGCCGGATTCTGAAAAGGCTTCAGCACCGTGAACTACATATCTACGCTGCGGAAAGGTTGTACAGAATACCGAAGAGTATAATCTACCCCTGTGCTTAGCGTGTGTGAAATACGAGAAGCCTTCGATTCGATCGAGACTTGGTCTGTGCTGCAGTCTCTCCAACGGCGCCAAATTCACTATCGGTACATCTAGGTGCTGAAATTTTTGTACTAAAACGCCACCATGTCAGGTCGACTTCAGGAGCAGTCCTCGAAACTTATCCTCCTGCAGCGGGGTGTGAGGCATGTCAACATTTGTGTTATCGTGTAACACTAGCTGACCCGTGCATTCGTTGGGCGGTGTATCTTTCAGGTTAATGTATAGCTTACTAGCCCGCGACTTCGTACGCGCATATTCCGTTTTTTCCCGTTCTCATGGGAATTTCTGGAAATCCTCTCTTGACGCTCCCCTACACTCCCAAAGGAGCCTACATGCCAAATTTCAGCTTTCTACAACCAGTAGTTCCGCCTGTGCGTTGTCTGTCAGTTTGTCAGTAACAGAAGAATTTTATATATTAGAATGACACCCGCAAATAACGTGGCTCTATTGGTAAAAGAATTTCCAAAATCAGTTATGTAGATCCAGAGATGACCCCCTACAACATCACAAACTCCAAACTACCTCTTTATAATATTAGTATAGGTATAGATTTCTGCGTTTCTTTTTTAGACTCGAGGATTTTACGCCTGGCAGCCAACCGGACCGCACGTGCTCCCTGCCGCTCTGCTACTCCGTAGTGCTCCGACGCTCCGTCACCTGACGGCAGCCGCGCCTCCGCTTGTAGCGGTGCTACGCCGCTACATCGGTTGATCGGCTACGAGTGTGTAAGTACTCGTAGTTGATCAAACGCTCGCGACTCCCTTCTTGGGCTAAATCCACTTCGTAGTGTTCTCCCCCTCTACAGCATGGGCGCCCTTTTGAGCTCTCGGCTCCGTAAGAGCTGTCCCGACCCTGAGGTGGCGGCTGTTAATAGCCGGCCACTAAAAGAAACCCAGGAGGTTCTGAAGACTTCCACGCCCCTCCAGAGCCCCAACCCCGCGCCCCCTCAGGGCCCCATTCCTGCGCCCCCTCAGGGCCCCATTCCTGCGCCCCCTCAGGACCCCACCCTAGTGCCACCTCAGGTACCTAAAGCCTTGCCCTCCCGGGGCCCCACCCCCGCGCCCCCTCAGGGCCCCATTCCCGCGCCCCCTCAGGACCCCACCCTAGTGCCACCTCAGGTACCTAAAGCCTTGCCCTCCCGGGGCCCCACCCCCGCACCCCCTATTGGCACCACCCTAGCGCCACCTCAGGTACCCAAATCCGCGCCCCCTCAGTGCGCCACTCTCGAGCCCCTTCAGGGTTCCATCTTCGCACCCCTTCAGGTAAACAAACCCTTACCTTCCCAGGGCCTCACCCCTGCGCCCTCTCAGACCTCCAACCCCGCGCCCAGTCAGGGCCGCGCCTCCTCAAGGTTCCGTCCCCGAGCCCCCTCAGGGCCCCACCCCAGTACTTCTTCAGAGCCTAACCCCCGCCCAGCCCAAGGACCCCTCCAAGGTCTCGCCTCCCCCAAACGACATCGTTGCCTTCAGCGAGGTCCCCCCACGCCTCTCTCCATGGACTACGAGTCTGACTCGAAATGTCTCCCCTCTTCATCCTCGGACGGCTGTGTTGTCGTCCAGGGGAAGCGGAAGAAGAGCTTCGCCGTGGAGTCAGCTCCCAAGGCTAAGAAGGCCGCCGTCTTGGCTGCCTCCAGCCCCGCCTCCCTCCCCTCCTCCGGTTCGCGCCCCGCTTCACCAGCTGGCAGCTCCCAGCAGGCAAGCCGCCCCCCCAGCCCCATGGCCTTCGCCACCTCGGCTGCCCCCTCCTGGAGGAAATTCCATTCTCTATTTTTCATCCAAGACAAAGCGAAGTGGAGCGAGATATTTTCAGCGTGTAACGAGCGCCGAATACGCTACCATAATCCCCATGCGGTCCAACTGGGCATCAAAATCACAGTCGCCTCGGCGAGAGATTACAGGGAGTTGTACAAACTCCTGAAATCCCGGAACATCCCGTTTCACACCTTCGCCTTCCTGGAGGAGAAACAAGTCCGCGTGGTCGTGAAAAACGTCCCACACGAGATCCCCTGCCAAGAAATCCTTAGCGACCTTACGTTGCAAAAGATTCCGGTGGTCGAGGTCCACCGCATGTACCGTCGCAATGGAATACCATACAAAATGGTGCTAATAGTCTGCGACCCCACCGAGGGTTACCACCCCATCTTCCAGATCTGCAGTATCTGTGGCCTCTCAGGCTTGTCAATCGAAACTGCCCGCCAGAGCGGCATCGTTAGCCTATGCCAGCTCTACGGCCATTCACAGCAGAACTGTGTGCTGTGTGGTGAGACCGGACACCCGGCTATTTACCGAGGGTGCCCTAAGGCCCCCAAGCCGCCCGCCCCTAAACTGGCGAAGCGTGCAAACGCCCGCCAGAAGAGGGAATGCCCCACTCTATCAGGGAAACTCCGTACGGCTTTAAGCCCACAGCGGTCTAGCCCGTGGAACGCGCTGGACCACGAAGCCCATTTTCCGGGGTTAAAACACATATCTCCCCAGGCCACCCAGTCCACTTCGGCCACCCAGTCCACTTCGGCCACCCAGTCCACTTCGGCCACCCAGTCCACTTCGGCCACCCAGTCCACTTCGGCCACCCAGTCCACTTCGGCCACCTAGTCCACTTCGTCCAACCAGTCCACTTCGGCCACCCAGTCCACTTTGGCCAACCAATCCACTTTGGCCAACTTGCCAACGGCATCCCGGGCGCCTGTGCAACTTGCACCACCCCTCGCTGCTCATGAGGCAGCTACGGTAGAGGACGGCTTCACCGATTCCTTGTCCATCAACATCGTCCTCGTTGGGTATCGTGCGTTCATATCTCCCAGAGCCCTGGCAATGGACAGGGCTATCAAAGACTGCGGGGGCGACCTCGCTGCAGTGCTCCGAGAGTTCAATGACGTAGTTCAGAACCGTAAAGCCTACAAAGCCCACTTTAGAATATAGGTGGACAAAACTGAGACCCTCCAGATAAGGCTCGTCAATGTCACTACCAGCCTTGAGCGCCTGCTAGTCGCGATCACTGTTTCTTATCCCGTTTCTCGTTCTCTCCCTTATTTCTTTTATCTCTCCTTGCGCCTCGTGAGTGCTACGCGCTCACGGCGACGCCTCTACACCATTTAATCGGCTACGAGTGTGTAAACACTTGTAGTTGATTAAATCTCGCGTCTTTTGGCCCTTTTTAGGTTAAATACACATTCAGCGGTACTTGGGGGATACCTTACGGTGCCAACGAACCCAAGTGGTGTGGACCCGACACACCAGCCCAGCCCCTTCAGGGCTAGGCTAAGTCGGAAGGGCTTTGGTCCGCGGCCATGGGGGAGCTCCTAGCCGCGGCCACTGTTCTAATCCCATTCCCTTTCAGCTGCACCCGGTGACGGTTGGGTATGTCTACCCCAGCGGCACCGGATCGGTCGAAAGACGCGTAGGGCCCCGCTGCACATTAAGATTGGCAGCGGGTTATCAAGCTTAGGGCTCACTTCAGGTACTCACCTCCCTGTCTACACCCGACAGGGAGGGTACACATCCCCGGGCTCTCCCACCCGGGGAGTTAGGTTACTGGCCCTTCAGGCTTCAGACAGCTGTGTTACTGGTGAGTTTGTTTGGGCGTTTCTTCTCACTGGTGGTAACACTAGGAAACGCCTAGGGAAAGGGAGTTTTTGGGGTGCTGTCTGCTTGAGGAGCCGCGTCTTGCGTGACTCCTCAAGGCGTAGGTAGGAGCATAGTTTCCTCTTAGTTCCCTGCCCAGTAAAGTTTCCCCCTCTTCTAGTAGTCATAGCCTCTTCATCGGCTATGAAGGCCCTTCTGGCCGAGACCTCCCAATCCTACGGGATAGACGCTCTTCTGGCATTTTGCTTAAAGATCGTCAGGGAGGCAGACCCCCACCGCGCGGAGGAGTATCAGAATCAGTTTGTCTCTGTGCTCCAGGACCTCGACTCCAACGCTAGAGGTTGTCGTCGCCCCCGTTCCCGCTCTCGCTCGCCCCTTTCAGGGCCCTCCTCTGGTCCCATTCAGGGCCTCTCCGCCGAGCCCCTTTAGGGCTCCACTTCCAATAGTATCGCTGTCTTCAGCGATTTCCTGGACAGCCTTGTGTCCCCCTCCGGACGCTCCGTACTCTTAACAGAGTACCTACCCCTCCCATCAAAGAGATGGACCTGAGCGACGAGTCTGAACCCGACTCTGACTCTCAAGCCCCCGTGTTCTCCCCTACCCTTCCCTCATCTTGCTCCGACTTGTCGGCTGGATTTATCCCAGTCGGCAAAGGAAAGAGGAAGAAGAGAAGTTTCGCGGTTGAATCCGCTCCCAAAGCATGTAAGACAGCAAGCCCAGCTGTCATTCCTGCTGCCACTCCCTCTGCAGCCCCCTCTTCTCGCCCCACTTCACCAGCTGGTACCTCCCAGCAGGTGAACCGCCCCCCCAGCCCTATGGCAACTGCCACCCCGGCTGCCATATCCTTCTGGTGCAAGAGACCTACCTGAAGCTTCATCACCGGGATCCTAAAATTGCCAGCTATCGTTTGGTTCGCAATGACAGGATCTGGTGTCATAAGGGAGGTACTCTCATCTACACTAATATTATAAAGAGGAAAGATTTGTTTGTTTGTTTGTATGTTTGTTTGTTTGAATTGAATAGGCTCCGAAACTACTGGACCGATTTGAAAAATTCTTTTAGCATTGGATAGCTACGTTATCAGGGAGTAACATAGGCTATATATTATCCCCGCACTCCCACGGGAACGGGAACTACGCGGGTGAAACCGCGTGACGTCCACTAGTATATTATAAACCGTCCCTCTGCATCCCTAAGGGTGGATACCCTTCCTAACTGAGCTTGTCCCGACTATTAGGCAGTTCATGAAACGTCTTAGAAGCGCTTCATTGAATCTGCGGAAAAGCACCAGAACCCGTTAATCGCATCGGCTACCCGATACGCTCCCTCCAAGATCAGTAGGATGCGCCGGAAACGGCTTGCCCTCGTTGATCCTGACGATCCAATCAGGGTTCATACAAGAAAGCTGTAGGGAAACCAGCACTTCTAAAATACACAGAAACAGACCGCGTTCCGCTTACCGGCCTCGCCGTCTCGGCCCATCGCGACGCCCCTGTCACTCTCCTCCCCGACTTTTGCCTAACGAGCCAGCCCGCGCCGCTGAGCCATTAGCTTTAAATCCCCTAAATAATAATGTCATGACCCAGCCTGTCCCTTGCTGCCCTCCCCATAACGACGCCGCTGAGCCGAGGTCCGTATCCCACAGGGGGTGCCCTCAGTGAGCCGAGTTTTAGTTACTAAGTTTCGTAACCCTTCGTGGCTGGGGGCCTTAAATTCATTTGAGGCCACCACAGGATAGTCCGGATAAGCAGTAACCAACCCTAGCGTGTTGAACTGCGAGTGGCCAGCGATTATGTCGGTTGCGCGATGCTATTCGCTCGTATAAAATAATTAAAAAAAAAGCTCTTTTCAGGGCCACAATATCATTCGTCTAAAATAAAACAAAGACGGTTTCTTTAACGGTGTTGTAAAGCAAAATCTTATGTACCTATGCTAACATCATGTATGATGTACCAGTAAGACTATGTACCTACCATTGGTAAGATGTGCATGTCACTACAATAAAAAATTCAATTCACTGATTCGACTTCGAGTTCCAGGTGACTTCCAGGCCTCGGCGCCGGAGGAGGGGCACAGACAATGAAAGGAAGCGAAGCTACTGGCTCGAGCCGCGGGCCGCCGCCTAGTCGCCAGCCTTTGCTGAGGCCGCACGCAGCTGCTGCCAGCAAGATCGACTACCCCTTAAGGAAATTTACCAGTGAGTACTAGCACTAATATTGTTTCTACTCACCCTCAAATGCAGCCCCCTAGTCAGACGCTGCCGCGGCACCGAAGCCGCTGACCGAAACCAAGCGGCCCAGCTTCCCGCGACTGGCGGTGGAGCGGCTACCAAATTTTAGGGCCCTAGCTACCAATTTGGGGCTACCACCCAACGCGTGTCGTTACGGTTCCGGCGTCCGCTTTTCGCGGTAATCGGAAGATGAATACAGGATGGTCCAACGTTACCTAACGGTCCTAGAGCAGGACGAAGGCGTCAGCTGGTTTGCCAGGATACTGCGCACGGGGATCTTGCCTACAAGCCTGGAAGGAGGGGTGCGTCATTATGCTGCCCAAGGCGGGGAAGAATATGCTGAAGCCAGAGAGCTATCGGGCGATCACCCTACTGTCCACCATCTCTAAGGTGTTCGAGTGGCTCCTGCTGCGACATCTCCAGCCCCACATCACCCCACGACCGGAACAGCCGGTCGATTCTGTAAACATGTCGAAGTGAAGGCTTGGGCGAATTGAGTGGCCAAGTGAGCTGTCAGTGACGCTAGGGATGGACGAAACGTTACATTCCTAATCTTATCGACATCGACAATTGAGTTTATCACTTATTAAATAAATTAATTTGTTTTTATAAATATTTTAATGCTAAAGCTATGGAAAATTTCACATAAATTAAAAACTGCTATTTACGAGTCTACAAATAAATACTTAAGATCGTTTAATCCTCACGGTATTTCACACTAGCTAGTCCTTATTCTTTTATTAATAAATCGATTTTAAAATGAAACTTGATAAGCCGATGACGCAAACGTCATTTTGCGCATGCGTGGAGTGATAGAGCGTGGATTTTTGAATCGCGGATTATGTAGGTACATAGGTACATGAGTAGGTATCTAACTAATATTATTTAGCGTGTTGAACCTCACTTTGCATTGCGCTTGCGTAGAGTGGTACCTCGGTAGCTAAATGACAATTGGAACGAGCGAAGTATTCGCTTCACCGTATTCCGTTGACTGTAAGGACGGTGAGGTGAACGCGCGAACATTCACCGCCGGCATTCTTTTTTTAAACTTTAATTCTTCCATGATAGCTAAAAGGCAATTCAAACGAGTGAAGTGTTCCCTTCACCGTATTCCGCTGACTTTAAGGCAAGTGAGGTGAACTATCTAATTGTTCATGTCTAGAAAAAAAAAGGAGCAGCGGTAGCGCAGCGAATTCGCGCCAATAATTAAAAAAGAAATTGCAAAGTGTTCTTGTATTTTAATATCAACTCCTTAAAAATGAAGTATGCATTTCCGATAGATTTTTACGTACACTTATTAAGTTTTAAGAGAAATATTGCAATAAGTGCTAACCTACTTAAAAGATTTGGTTTAATGACTTCACCTAATGTGTATTTTTTCTAGCTCATCTCGCTGGTGTCCGGCAACGGAAGCACAATTCGTTGCCCTGGGCGAACTAATGAAGGCCGAACCAGAGATCGCCAGAGGGCACAAAAACACCGCCAATGCGCGCTTTAACACCCAACGGTTTTGGGAAGGGGTGGCGACCAAACTGAACGGTTTGGGCGGTGCTACTAAAAACAAAAAGAAGTGGATGAAGGTATGTTTTTATTTTTGGAATTTGTGTAGATTCTTTCCGGCGACAGAGGCCATAATCTTAGTTCTCAATCACAAAATGAGTACCAAACGCACTATTCCTTCTTTCTAACAGTATTGGACGGACCGGAAGGCGAACATTAAGAAAAAAGCTGCAGAACGCGCGGCAGCCAGGCGACGAACTGGTGGAGGGATTGAAGAGGTGCGGGTGCTGATAAACCTTGAAGATCGTGTACTTCAAATTATAGGCGGCGAAGGGTTCGCTGTTGGTGACAGTCACCTACGCGACGGACCCCCTTTTACGGTAACCAAGTTAGTTTTGTCATGCAGTTATAAAGTATAAACTATACAGCTACTAGAATTCATGTCTAACTTAAAGTTAGTAAAAGACATAAGAACGATGCTTTGTTAATTTATTTTTACAGCAATCTTCTGGAGTCACCACCGCTATGCAGTCCACCACCAGTCCGTCTATATTAAGACCGCAGACTAACAAATGTTAGTGCCTACTTTTTACAATACCTAGGTTGTCCTATTTTTACGCCACTGGATCTTGAATTGAAATTTTTTAATCAGCAGCAGCAACAAGACACCACGCTCCCACAAGGTGGTGATGGTGTCGTACCGTTCGCCTTTCACGGCTTTGTATGTAACTACTAACTATACTACTTATTTGTTAAAACATTTTTTTCTTTCCGGTTTGCTAATATTGCCAAGTTAATAAGTTAAAACATTTTTAAATCATTCAATTTATGATATATCTATTATTAACTCAAGCATTCACTATGTTGTAATTGATTAAAAATAAACTCAATTTATTCTGGTAATTTTAAGGAACCCGCAAGTCCTCTACCTGAGTCTCCCGCGCCTGAAGGAGTAGAAGAGATTCCATTTCAAGTATGTATCGTATTAAAATTAAAATCTAAGTACAGTCCTATTTTGTAATTAATGTTGTCAGTCATGACATCGTTTTTTCTTATTTAGATCTCACAATCTCCACGCCAACAAGAGCCTGCACTGGCTCCCACTTTATCCCAGCCCCGTGTCTCTACCTGTAAGTCTTATATTATTTAATTTTTATCAAACTTCAAAAAAAGGGGGTTCTCAGTTCGGTTGTATATTTTTTGTTTGTTACCTCATAATTCCGTCATTTATGAATCGATTTGAAAAATTCTTGTTTTATGTCCCATTTAAATTGCATCAAAATCGGTTTAGTAGTTACAATTTAAAATCAAAATAGTTGGAAACGAATTCCAACTACATATTTTATTTGGCTTAGTTCTCCAGTTTACGAAACCAATACGAAGAAACAACCAAAAACACCGACTTCCGAAATTAAAGTTATTTTACTTTGTAGTTTTCAAAAAATTTGGAAAAAAGTTTTTTGTATAATATAGGTCTTACAATACAACGGCCCTTTGTTATATGGTTTAGTATTTTAATATGCTTGTATCTATTTTAGATGCTGTTGGTGACCAAGGCCCTAGCCGCCAGCCGCCATTCCAAAGGAGGTCACAAATGACCTCCTTAGCTGAAAATTTCATAAGGCTTGAGGAGAAGCGGTTGGCGCTAGATGAAAAGCAAGCCGAGACCAACCGTATTGCTGCTCTGGCATGGAGGGACATGGCGGCTGCAAGCCAGGTGGCATTTAAAGGAATTTGTAAATAGATCATAGTTTTTTTTACACAATTATTGTATTTTTTATCTCCATCTTTGTTTTCTTCAATAACTTTCTATCCATATAACACTTTCGTTACTGAGTGACTGACAGACTGTATAGCCGAAACTACTGGTTGAAGAAAGCTGAAGTTCCTTGGGGAGTGTAGGGGAGCAGTAAGAGGGGATTTCCCGAAATTCCTACGGGAACGGGATCAAATGGGATATGCGCGGGTAAAAGCTATGTACCTTATATTATTGCGAACATACCTTTATGCAGGCTAACCCTTTAGCTGTATGATATCCCACATATTATTATTATCTACACTAATAAAGATTTCTGATAACGTTTATGTTCTGAAAGACCTGAAAAAGGGGAGAACTGGTCGTTATCATGTTAAAGATATAATTAAATCCTAATTTGGTTTCCAAGTTTTGGTCTTGATTTTGATATTTTTGTTAGAAGGGTGCGTATGATAGTGTGCTGCGTGTGCTGTGTGAGTGTGTTAGGTAACTTCATATAGATTTCTTGAATTCAATTTCCTAACATTCTAAAATATAACTTAGGACATTTTAGGTTTATTCTGAGAACTTTTCCACCCACACAAACACATTTTTCATATCAAAGGATGGTATGAAATCTAAGTAGTCGGTGGTGTTGTTCCGATCACAGTATGCATTCTTTTTGTTACTGTGCCCGGAAGTTCGGTGGTGTTGTTCCGATCACAGTATGCAATTTTTCCGCTATTGTGTTCGGGAAGTTGGTGGAGTTGAGCCGATCACAATATGCGTTTATTTTTTGAAGATGTTTGTGCTCGGAAAATTGGTGGTGTTATGCCGATCGCAACATTCTTCTTTATTCTTTATACATCCTTAATGATGTAAAGATTTAAAACTGTTGTAAGGGACGCAACGTGCATACGTTGCACATTGCATTGGTAGCCTGAGCCAGTAGGCTCTGTACCGCGGTTCGGAACTGTTGTGTATCCCATTATCAGTGACACATATAATATACGTTATACGGTGAACAGTTGTTTGATTTCATAGCCCACTACACAGAGCCTACTCCACACTGTTATACTGTTTATTGCTTAATTATAATTTGTTTATTGCTAGTCAGTGGCGATGGTGCCTAACTGTGCTCTTAAAAACATTTTCGGATTATTCTTGTTAGACAGCGGCAATTGCGCCTAACTGTACTCAACTTTGCATTTATTTTGCTTTATACTTGTTAGTCGGTGGCGATGGTGCCTAACCGTACTCATAATGGTATTTTGTCTTCTTAATTAAGTTATACTTGTAAGTCGGTGGCGAAGGTGCCCAACCGTACTCAAATTGGTTTATTCTTTTGATAGCCTTACACATGTTGGACAGCGACGGTTGCGCCTAGTTGTACTAGTAATATTTCTTGAATTTAGCTTGTTAGTCAGTGGCGCAGGTGCCTTACTGCACTCATGTTGGTTCTTTTTGTATTATAGGTCGGTTATGCGAGTGACTTAACTTTGCATATTGTTTTTCTATAGATGTTTTGTTAAGGAGTTATATTCTTGCGGTGTTTCATTCATGATTGTCTTTAGATCTAGTTTGTTGATGATGGACTTGGCAGATAATTTCCTTGCAGTCTAGTTATCCTAATCATTTCTGGGATGGTTGTGAAATCCTTGTTTTTGGATTTTAGATTTCCTTCTTTTTCAAGAAGATTTTTTTGCTTTTCCCTTGTGTTTTTTTTTTAGCATAAAAGACATTGCTTTCTTCTATTTTTTTTCGGGGAGGGATGTAATGTAACGAGCGTTTTCGAACGTCACATCTCTAATCTTTTGTTTTTTTTTGTCTATGGAAGCGTTATGGCGTCACTTTTACGACCCACATTACAATGAGAGAACGTTAATTTTTCATCTCGTCTAAATTGTAATTAAATCCTGTGAAATCTCGATTGTTTCGGGACAGATTGTTGCTCTGAATGTTTTGAGCAGGATATTCCGATTGATGCAATGAAGTAAGTAAGTTTTTATTTGCAAAAAAATGTGGTAAAAAGATGTTACATAAATTTTTGGTGCAAGACACATCGCGCCATACTATATGATAGCATGCAAATATATACATAAATTGTAGCTTTGTACGTCACCAAACAAAGTTCAACACTTAATCAATTATCTTAAGAACAAATTAATAATACTTTAATAAAACAACATCACCATGTAACTTAAAATAAGTAGGAAAAAAAAGGAAAACAATCCTACTAATATTTGTTTGTATGTTTGTGCCTCAATCAGGCAAAAATGGCTGAAGGGATTTAGATGAAATTTGGCACACATATAGTCCACATCCTGGAATCAAACAATAGAGACTGAGGAGGAAGTAAAAATCCAGCGCTTCTGCTGCCTTAGTACTTCAGATTCACAAGTACCAGGAGAACAGAAACATGTCGTAATATTTCCGGGGCTGAAATTGGGAGCGCTACAGATTCACAAGTACCAGGAAAACAGAACGATGTTAAAGGATTTTTGGGCTAGATTTTTTTTTGTTTTATTTTTTAACAGTCAAACAGAAATATGTGTGTCAATGTTTTTTTCCGGGCTGGAATAGTAAATGTCATAGTAACAAGTAACAGGAGACTAGAAACATGTGAAAGTATTTTTTGGCCGAAATTGTGAGCGCTAAAGATTCACATGTACCAGGAGACCATAAACATGTCGTAATATTTCCGGCGCTGGAATTGTGAGCGGCTAGGATTCAAAGGTACCAGGAGACCAAAAACATGTCAAAGTATTTCCGTGGTTAGGATTGTGTATGCTAAAGTTTTACAATTACCAGGAAGCCTGAAACATGTCAAAATATTTCCGCGCTAGATATATGAACGGTAAGGTTTTAAAATATTCAAAACAAAAGAAAAATGTGGAAGTTTTTCCCGGGCAGGAATTATGAGCGCTAAAGATTCATTATGTATTAGGAGACCAGAAACATGTAGAAGTATTTTCGGGGCTGGAATAATGAGCGCTACAGATTCACAAGTACCAGAATACCAGATTTTTTTTAATGTTTCCGGCGCTGGAATTTTGAGTAGTTAGGATTCAAAAGTGAAGAAGGAAAACAGAAACATATAGCGGTTCTTTCCAGGCTGTAATTATGAGCGTTAAAGATTCACAAATACCAGGATACCAGAAACATGTCGAAGTATTTCCGAAGCTGGAATTGTGAGTGGTTAGCATTTAAAAATACTAGGAGAACCGAAATATATCGAAGTTTTTTCTGGGCTGGAGTTATGAGCGCTAAAGATTCACAAGTACCAGAAACATGTCGAAGTAGTTCCGGGGCTTTTCAGCCTTTTACGGACAGTAAAAATGCGAGGTGCGTGACTTCATCATCACTTCTCCTCAACGTAACCTCAAGCTCTCGAGCAGCGAGTCATACAGCCAGCCAGTACCCACGGCTTCTACGGGTATCATGACCACCAGCATGCAGCAGCCGCGCATTCCTGGTCAGCATCCTCAGCCTCTATCATCCTCATCAGCGGCAAGTACACTGCACCTTCGGCCAGTCACATGAAAAGCCATGAAGAGTCTCTCCTGGTCGACGCCAGCAGTCTCACTGAGGCACCGCAGACAGTTCCGACTCACCGAGAACTCTGCGACTTCCGTTTCCAACTCACTGGAACCAACCTTCCACTGGCCTGGCAAGCATCTTAGGATGTATGGACGACTCATCCACTATCGACCTCCGGTCTCCGGAGGTGCACTCCCCTCCGGAGACCGGAGGTCAAGAAAACCCAACGGAGCAAATCTACATCGCAAAAAAAAGAACCGCGACGCCATCTATCCAACTAGCAGCAAACTACTAAGTTGAAATGCTGCATCGCGCAAGCAGAGTTTACCGTGCGATTTGAACATGTTATACATCAGCCCGAATATCAACTATCGGGCAGATGCCCGCCAGACACAACACCCGTCTGGTCGGAGGATCCTCCTTTAGAATGGTTTGCGGGACCTTTACTCTCTGTTCCGCTTACCTCCAAAAAAACTCACAAACTGCCAGAATAAAAAATCATGAAGATAAATTTCCGAGAATGAGAATATGGGACAAAGAAGTTGCGCGCCACCTCTAAAGTCTACGCAGACGAAGTCGCGGGCGAGGTGCTAGTAAAGTAATAAAAATAACAGGGATAAAAATTTGTAAAACACGAACACGAAAGACCAACAGAGTGAAAGCTCACAATGCATTTCTAAAATGGTAGGAATCCGAAGAGTATTTTTTTAGAAATTCGTTGACGCTGTAAAAATTTTCTTGAATTAGCCATTTCTGTAAGAACATGCAAAATTTACGATAGGGTAAGTCAACTATCCTCTTAGGAAGCGAGTTATAAATTAATGGTGCTATATAGGCAGCTGTGTCTGAACAACTCTATTCTGGGTACCGGTAATTCTAAATACGAATTAACCATTCATACTTTACGTTTATTTGTGTTATTGAAGTGAAAACTTCTTTAGCGGCGTTGAGCACTTTTTCTGTAATGGGTATAAAATCTTAAACTCGCGTCAGGACACGTGACCTGATCGAAAAAGCGTAAGACGGACTCGCGTCAGGGTCACGTGATGCTGATCGAAAAAGCGTAAGACGGACTCGCGTCAGGGTCACGTGATGCTGATCGAAAAAGCGTAAGATCGAGGGGAAGGGAGAGGAACTAGTATCTCCCACTCTTTCTACCGTGCCTGAGTGTGCTGCTCCGCTTAGGCGGCACAGGGCGCTTGCGCGAATGTCCGTCTGTGTTTATGTACAGCGTGCCACGCGTATCCAAGGATACGAAATTACGAAATTATGGATGAAAGTTGATTTTTCTAAGAGATAAAAATTAATGTAATATATAAATAAATAACGATATAATATAATATTATGAATAATAACATGTAAATTGTCATATTTGTGTACGATAGCGCAATAAATAAACATTGTATTCTACCTCATAAATGATAGTATTTTTGTACTTATAATTAAACACAACGTTAATACTAAAGTTTTCACTTCTGCCGGCACTCCCGGAGTGCTACCGGTGTTTTTTTTTTATTTTGGAAGAGTTTCATGTTGCATTTAACAAATTTTGCTATTTCAAAGATGTAGATGCTAGGAGCGGTTAAAAGGTTCGCAGATTTAAAAACAGGTCTGCAAGAATCAGTCCACCGCATGTTGAATATTGCACGTTAGCATTTCTTTTGGGCTATTAGTACTCTCGATAGCTCTGCTGTGTACCTATCCCCATACAACTGTATCATACCGTATTGTTGAACACACATACGCGTGGTAAACCAATAATGCGGTACGTTGAGAAGTTGTTTCTTTGACCTTCTTTAACGCGAATACAAACTTATTAATTTTTTTACAAATATTATGAATGTGTTCTTTCCACGTGAGATGTTCGTCAATTATAATGCCTAAAAATTTAGTATTGTTAATCTGTTCTACTGGTTGATTATTAAAAGTTATATCTAAATTTACGTGTCTACTGTTTTGCGTTTTGAAATTAATTACTTTTGTTTTTTTTCCAAATTTATTTTTAACTTATTTTATCTAACCATGACATGATGTCTTTTAGCGTGTTATTTATTTCCGCATTAAGAAGACTTTTATTTTTGCAGCCTATAATTATTGTTGTATCATCTGCAAATAAAACGCTATCATGTTTGCATATTGCTTGTGGTAGATCATTTATATAAATGAGGAATAGAAGGGGGCCCAAAATGCTGCCTTGTGGTACGAAGAATTTACCGTAATTCGTGGTAAGAAACCATTCTTCTAGATGGAATGTCTTTATCAAATCATATCGGAAAATTTACGCATAAGTTCATATTTTCAGGTTTAGTTGTTTTTAAAACAACACCCACAACCCCTAAATGGAGTCGCGTGGCGATTACCCGATGATTTTGTAAAGAGAGTTTTTTTCATTGTAAAATTATCCTAATTATTGTGTTTGTTACAGCCAGCATTATCAATTCTCGGTTGGCGTTTTCGACTTTTAGTTTCAAATTCTTGGGTTTTCTTTCATTCAAAGGAGTTTTGTCATTTTTATTGGATTATCAAGACATGAACGGAGACGTGCTGTCTTGCCAATGTCCCCATTGGCAAGACAGCACGTCTCCGTTCATGCCTGCTTTAATAATTCCTGTGGTTAACTTGTTAATTTATTTTTAAAGCAAACTATCTGGTAGGAAATTCAAACCACAAACAAACCACCAACAAACCACCAACCAACCAACCATAAACAAGTTGCAATAATATCCAAATAATATCACAATAATAACTGATCTTTAGAATCCATATTTTAAATTAATCTTAATAAGACTTCAATTGTTTGAAGCTACTGGCCTATAAATAGAGAAAAGACAACAGAGTTTAAATTGTTTTATTTCTTTCTATTTAGCTACCCACCGGCAGATTAAAGGTTCAACTCTCTTCCGTTAGATTCTTTCCGGCTTATTTTATTGTATAGGTCTCCAAGGCGCCCAAAAAACATTATTAATTTAATTTATTAGGAGAACACACCTTCATTTCTCATTTCATTTTGTTAGTCTACCCCACCAGAGAAGACAAAATACATATTTTTCTATTTTTATTATTACAGTATACATATGCATTTCTGTGACCCAAACACAAACGGGTTACGTAAATACATACATTTTTAGTAGGGGGTACACTTTTGGAAGTCAAACTAGAAAATTAAAAAAATAAAGTTTTTCAAACTGTGTTGTGTGACATATCAAATGAAAGTGTTTACTGTGAGGGTTTTGATTATATATTTTTTTCATAATTTCAAAATAAAAAGTTTAGAAGTTATTTAAGTAATTAGACTAATTAGACCAAAAATTACCATTTCCCATAATTTTAGGCTCAGTAGTTTCGGAGATAAGTGTTATCTCCGAAACTACAGAGTATGCAATACTAATGCAGATAATAGTTCTATACCTAAAGAATACAGGAAAACCTATTAGAAGTCTGTAGTGTATAAATAACATGTTTGTACCAGCCGCAATCGACTGGAACGGGGGTGTGTTTGGGGTAGGTCTATCCTTCTTCTATTTCTTCAATGTGAACTGTGACCACCCAACTGCGTCCAGCCGCGCTGACGTCCTGTACCTGTATACTGAGGTTCCTGTACCACACGTGTAACCTTCTTTCTTGCTATTCGTACTTGCTGTCTTCGGGGTAGATTGGGGTTAGGGATGTTTGCTTACCAGGGATAAATGAAGATGCAAAATTGACTGTTAACACAGCAGCTAGCGGTTTAAGGGAAACTTTTCCCGACTATTTTTACTATATTTAGTTAAAAGTTCAACATTTTTCTTGCCAATGACTACAAAATTCTATTTTTATCTGTTTACTAACGTTCTATGTTACTTTACCGTAACGAGGCCCATAAATCGCTGTTTCAATTTTTATTTTAACTGTGAG
Organism: Lacanobia wlatinum; assembly: GCA_947578705.1. Classification (NCBI taxonomy): domain Eukaryota; kingdom Metazoa; phylum Arthropoda; class Insecta; order Lepidoptera; family Noctuidae; genus Lacanobia; species Lacanobia wlatinum. The sequence continues at coordinate 10,450,469 of OX388052.1, read as the reverse complement.
TTCAACTATAACTGGCACACATTTTTGGCTATATCTAGGTCTATTTTATGTCTGGATAGGGGTTGATGCACCTCTCTGTAAAGCCCCCAAAATTGCCCGTAGAATGGGGTGAAAATCAACCCTTCAACCCTGTCCACTGAGGGGCTGTTTGCATTTAACTACCGAATCTATATTCTACTAGTGGACGTCACGCGGTTTCACCCGCGTAGTTCCCGTTCCCGTGGGAATACGGGGATAATATATAGCCTATGTTACTCCCTGATAATGTAGCTATCCAATGCTGAAAGAATTTTTCAAATCGGTCCAGTAGTTTCGGAGCCTATTCAATTCAAACAAACAAACAAATCTTTCCTCTTTATTATATTAGTGTAGATATATACTACTAATATACAACGTGTTGATTTGCATCCTAGTCAAATTCAAGGACGTAATAATGCTAATGATTCTCGACCCAAATCGACAGTAAAATGGGTAGGTATTTTTTATTTTTTTTTTTTTTTTACGGAAATCCGTAAGTGTAAACCAGCCGCGGCCCGTCTGTTACTAGCCTTATAATCGCGCTTTCACACACAAACAAACGCAAACAATACATACGCAACGATCATTCGATAAATTCGTAGGTAATCAATCGCACCCCAATCACGGTACGGGGATTCTCCCGCGCAAGCTCCTAGCCACGCCCCCGGCCCCCGCGGCCCCGGAACTAGGGCATCGAGAACCGGCCCTATTTTAGGAACCGGTTCTTTCGGTTCTAAATTCTAGACGGAACCGGGTACCCGGTTCTTTCGGGTTTTTTTTTCATAAATTCTAGTTGAAAAGGGTCTAAATAAAACACACTTTATTGGTAAGCATATTTATATATTTTTTTAATTATACTCAAATGACAACATCGTTTTTAACTATTTTTGGCAACAATCAGTTCTTTAAAATTCAGTATTTTCACAATCAGTTACAATCAGTTCTTTATAATTCACTACACTACAGAGATCAAAAAGTGAAATAATAAAAATTAAACTTTAAAAAATTAACCATCTTACAAGCTAGTTAAAGGAACTTTTATAAATCCAGTCAAAACAAATCAACAAGCACATAAAAGTTGTAAATAAATGATAAAAATTACAAAAAATTATAACAAAAACCAAAAATTAATGATTAAATTGAGCATTACGTATTGGCTTTCTTCTTTCCTAAATAAAAGGAACGTAAAAAAATAAGTGCGTCTAAAGTTTTGTCGCTTAAAGACGAACGGAGTCTATTGCAGACTATCCCGGCGGAAGAAAATATACGTTCCGGCTCCACACTAGTGGGTGGAATTGTTAGTAAATGTTGATAAGCGAGCGATAGGTATCGTCCTCGCTGTCTCTGACCACCATTCTCAAACAAAGCCATTTCTACCCTTATAGTAGTGTTGATGTCATTTGATGTCGATTCAGGAGCAGAAGCAGTAGCTTGACTTATTTCCTTATTAAGTTCTTCTTCATTTGTTAAAGAAGATTCTTGTAAGTCATCATCATCATGTCTCCTGAAATCAGGCGTACAATCAAGAGGTACACTTTGTTTTGTGCGTTGAATGAGGTTTACGATTTCCCGCAGCATCTCATCACTCGTAGGCCGTAAAAAAACAGTTTTATCTTCTTTTTCAATGTTATCAAAATACTTCTCCGGGTTGGTCAAATATTGCAATATTGCTGCTTGGACTAGTCGTCGTTTTGCATATTGTTTACGCAATGCAGCCGCCATTTTATTGCTCAGATGAGTGTTCATTTCAAGCAATTTTTTTATTGCAAATTTGAGAGAAATATCAGCTGTAAGTAATGTTGCATCACGGCGACATAGTGCCTCCACGACAGTTTTTATTATATCCAATATATTATTTAACTCGTATATATGTCTCCAGTCGTCGTCAGTAAACTGAATATCAATGTTCAAATCTATTAGTGCTTTTGTGATAGATGTTTTTAATTTTAGAAAACGGCTTAACATGGTGGCCATGCTGCTCCAGCGAGTCTTTCCATCTAAAAGTAGAGAATATTCCTGTCCAAAATCAGCTTTAACATACTTTTGAAGGACGTCATCATTTTTAGTCGGTGACTTTTTGACAAATTTTACCACTTTTCGTACCTTAGATATGAGCTGATAATAGCTAAACGATTGTGGTGGCAAAGATGCTAATGGCGATTCGTTATTGAATTCAGCACCATCGTCTTCATCGTTGTTATTTTCACCATCATCAGTTTCGTTACTAAATTCGCCAGTTCGCAGTCTTAAAGCTAATTCAGATAGAGGCAAATCTTCGTCATAATCATAATTGCCAAGTTCGTCCAACTGCTCCAGTATAATCTGTGGCGCTTCTACGTCTTCCTCGATGTCTTTGTTGCGATTATACATCACGTCCACAATTGCTAGTTGAACTGCGTGAGCAATACATAACTGATGGTAAGACTTTAGCGACTTCCCAAATGCAACCATAAGGCTGCAGCCATCTGTGGTTTGAGCAACAATGTCTTGAGTTAAAGATATGCCATATTCATTCAACTTAGACTCAATTAACTGAACGCATTTTGCTGCATTCATAGAGCCATGAATTCTTATTAGACCAAGGTTTCGAAAAGCGTTTCTAGCAAAATCTGGTGAATTCAAAGTAAGACCTATGTATCTTCTGTTGTGATTGGATGTCCATTCGTCGAATGATATTGAAAACTTCTTTTCATGAGATAAAATCGCTTTAATCTCACTAATCACCTCTAGCTTTCTTTTTTCACTTTCCTTGATAATCTTGTTTCGAATGGTATCCGCAGTCTTGGGTAATTTATTGCCGCTTTTTTCAAAAAGGTACCTTAAATCTTGAGATGATATAAATGTTCTTAGTGAGATTCCATCCATCGAAGCCATACGAGACAACATTACTTCCATACTTGGATTAGCATCACTCTCAAAAAAATGGGTCAATTTAGATTTCTTTTTCGGCATTTCGGGATTCGGAAGTTCTTTTGTAGTAGATGCACCACCCTGTGCTGACGTAGTTGGATTTTCTAAACTGAGTTTATGTACGTTTTTCAAATGTTTTTGTAAACTGCTCGTGCTACCACCGCCTGATTTTAATATCTTTTGGCATAATTTACATTTTGCTTCACTTTTATTTTTGTTTCTCAGAAAGTAGTGCCAAACAGAGGCCTTGTCTCCTGCCTTATTAATCACCTCTTCGAAATCCATTCTTTTGTAGTTTGTTAAGGAATTCAGTCAACCGGAAGATGCGGCTGAAATTCAATAAACTTTCTTAGTAAAGTTATTGACATCAAGCAAGTTGGTCGAATGTTTGAACACTCGGTGGCCTAGCTGCTTGCAATCGAACTTCTAATGCAAAAGTTGTGAAAACATTGAGAGGCAACTGGCATTTCTTTTATAACCAAAAATTGACACGAACATAATATTAACACTGCTCATTTAACCAGTGTAATTTAGTCCCGCCTGAGCAACACTGTTATTTTTTATGATTATTTAATTTATATTTATCTACTAAGCAATTTATAAGTAGTTTAATGTAGCATGCGCCACGTGTTCTACCAAGTGCCAAAACTGAAATATTACCTACTTTGTGTTGTATAACTGAGATTTTCATGATTCACAATAATTATCAGATTGGATGCCAAAAAACAAAGTAATGTGAGAAAAGATAAATAAATAAATAGGTGTAACAACTTTATCATGTCGCTGTCCAAGTTATTATTTTATCTATTCCGTCCACAAGAGTGAAAGCGTAATACTTAACTAATAGCAATTAAAATAAATATTCTCAATTGATTGATAATAATAACAATATGCAATAATATTTAAAGTCACTTACTTGTCAAATCGGCGTCAAAACAATACACCCACTCACAACGTTTGTTTGTGTCGAACTAAACAAAATGGCGACAGCGCGTCTACCAGTGTTGCCAACCAGAGATTGTTAAGGAAGGTGAGAGCTTCTAGAGTTATCACCGAAATTCAAATAGTCGTACGTTTTTTACAATTGCCAGCTCACTATCGGTAATCGGATAGTATGTGTCATTACCGCGAATACAACTTTTATTACCATACTATACTATCCGAGACTGAGCTGCAAATTGCAAAACAACTGTCAAAAATTTGAATTTCGCGGGGTATCCTGGAGCATTTACCTTAATATCCCTTAAAAACATCGTTAGTTTCTTAAAGATTCATCGTTAATAATAAATTATAACGTTATTTATTAATTTAACAGTGAATTATCAGTATATATTCTGTTTGAATAATAAATTTGGATAATAACTTGATATTTACGAGTAGCATAAAGAGTATTATAGAGATAATATTATTTCTAAATTTATTTTAAGAGAGAGCCGTAAGAACCGAAAAAACCGGTTCCTCGTTTTACAGAACCGGTTCTATCAGGGTCTCTCAGAACCGGGAATGCCCGGTTCTTTTGGAACCGGGAAAAACCGGTTCTGATGCCCTACCCGGAACTAACAGTGTGTTTGATGTCGCCGAAGCGTGCGCGCGTTTGCGAATTGTGCAAGATGACGGACAATTATTCAAATTCGAGATGGTGGAGATGGTCCGCCTGTATGCCATCAGTGGAGACAGCCTACGTGGAGCCAACCGGATATTCACGGAAATGTTTCCCGATCGGGAACCCCCATCACAGAGCGTCATGCTGGCTGCTACGCAGGGACTGTGGGATCATCGGCAGTTTGACGTTCCCCGGCATGCTCATGCTCGCGGCAGCGTAGGCCTGCCTGTCGCCTTGCAGGAAGATATCCTGGAATACTTCCAGCGAGACCCACGGGCAAGCACGCGGGAGGCTGCTCAACACTTAGGAGTGCACCACACCACAGTGTGGCGCCTACTGAAACGTGAACTTCAACACCCGTTCCACTACCGCAAGGCACAACCTCTACTTCCAGCAGGATGGCGCTCCCTCTTACTATGGTCGGCAAGTACGCGAGTACTTGACCGAAAAGTTGGTGACCACTCGATCGGTCGCGGAAGACCTGTGGCCTGGCCTCCGCGTTCTCCAGACCTGACGCCTGTAGACTTTTATTTGTGGGAAGACATTAAAAGGTTAGTTTACACGGAGGAAGTGACAAGTGTAACAGAATTACATGCAAGGATCATTAGTGCTTTCGACACTTTAAAAACGAATGTGTTAGTGTTACGTAAGCTGAAGGAAAACCAGCTACGTTGTGCTCGATTGTGCGAAGAGTGTGATGGTGGCAACTTTGAACAATACCTCCGGGTAACTTAAGTAGGTAATTTATTTATTTGTACATTTTGTAAATACGTTGTAAGCTTAATCAATTTTATTAGTGTAAATAAGTTGATTTCAAATTTTATTTTTAACTACGCCAATAATACCTAAGAGTCGAAAATATCACCACGTACTTTCACTTAACTAGCACGTCTTTCCATTTCCATCAAACGTAGAAAACATTTTTAGACTTAGTAGATCGCTACACTAACTAAGGCATTCTTGCCGGTCCTAAGCCCGTTAAGTAGGAAGGAAATCCACAAATAAAAACAAAATCACTACGAAAAGCAAAACTAACATTTTATTAATCATCTGATAACAGGTCAGTGAACTTTTCTTTGGCGCACTAGTATTATTGTCATTAGTAAGATTTCCGTATTCCAATGATGCTCAAAGATGAGTTAATTATCAAGCGAAATTTATGACAATAATGTAAGTGATTTTCGAAATAAAATTAGGTAAAATTATTGCTACCGGTCATTGTTCGGTCGCGCTCGCGCGCGCTTGCATTTCGTAGGTAAGACGTCGACACTCACGCACACAGCTGCATTGTCGCTGTGTGCGTAGTCGGTGATTCTGTTTTATTTGTATTGAATTAAGGGCTTAATTCTGAAATACTGTTAAATTTCAACAACAAAAAAAAGCAGCGCTTATTAGTTATTGCCCGCTACCGTACTTTCGATTGATTATTTATGTCTTTTATGACAACCTCCTGAAATTTGACGAGGATGCAAAACAACACGTTGTATAGCTGAAGATTTTGTTTGTTTGTTTGCTTGAACGCGCTAATCTCAGGAACTGCTGGTCCGATTTGAAAAATTCTTTCAGTGTTAGATAGCCCATTTATCGAGGAAGGCTATAAGCTATATATCATCACGCTAAGGCCAAAAAGAGCGGAGCAGTAATGAAAATTGTGACGCAGACGAAGTTGCGCGGGTCAGCTAGTTTATCTATGCGTGTGAACTTTACTACTATTTAGGGTTGACTTCCCGAAATACTAGGCCTTAAGGACTGTTGGGCTATATGTCTTACGGTAGGTGCATCATCCCTCTATCCAGATACACAACTTTCAAAGCCACCCCTCTAAGAGTGGAAGCACTATAAGGTCAGAAACCCGGAAAGGGAATAAATCTGTTTTATATTTTTAACCGACTTCAAAAAAAAAGGAGGTTCTCAGTTCGACCTGTATATTTTTATGTATGTATGTATGTTTGTCCGCGATTATCTCGAGTTTAGCTGAACCGATTTTGATGCGGTTTTCAGAAAAGTATTTGCTACATTCTGGAGAAGGTTTTAGTATGCAATAAATCGATATCCCGTGTCGATAGATCCGTTATTAAGCGATATATTAGTTCAACTCGACAGGTTTTGATGATGCGGTTTCAATATGTCAGGTTCTACTCAACTGATTTTGATGCGGTATTAAGTCATGTATTACTAATATCCTGGGGAAAGTTTTAGTGTTATAATAATCAACTTTCCACCCTTGATGTTTCCACCGAAATCTGTTGTGAAGTAGCTACGATTTGTTATGTGCAGAGAGTTGTTTGTAATTTATTTATTACACGCAATATCTATTCTACAGATATATTCTATGGAGGAGCTCGTGACTAAATAATAACAGCCACACGGGTCGATCTTCAAGGTTAAGCAACGCTTGCTAAGGTTGGTCTGCGGATGGGTGACCATCTTAACATACTGAGTTTTCACCGTGCCTCGGAAAGTACGTTAAACTGACTGCCAAAGATCTTCAAATGACAGCTGGGAAGCTGTCATTTGAAGATCTTTGGCCGTCGTCAGGGACCGGCCGAGTACTCGCTGAAAGGGTTTTTGAACGGGTTTTTTTAAGCGCTTCAAAAATAAACCCTATGATACGTGTTACACTCTCGAACGGGTGTTATGTAACCCCTTCCGAACGGCTTACCCTTTCAATACCCTGTAACTCTGTAACAGGGTAAGCCATTCGAACCCAACACATCGTAATATGCACTCTTCGAAATCGACATTAGTTTGAAAATTGCATAACCACGACCGCATGTGACATCTTATCGCCCGGCGCGCGCCATTGTTGCATGTACCAAGCGACTTGTAAACATGGAATAATAATCATTGTCCGTATGATCTTACAGTTCAATTTTTCTTGTCGCACAGGCTAAACATTGTAGGTAATGTTTCTTTTTCGTGTCTATTCTTGTTTATTCTCATCATTCGTCATTTAATTCGGAACACGGACGGAACTACGGAAGTAACTTAAATAAATTTAGCAGTGTTTTTGTTTACTTAATGTTGTCATTTTTATTTTATTTTATTTTATTTGTTTGGGAAAATAAACAGTTATACATTAAAAATCTTATGCTAAGTTATAAATATATCAGAATAACAAATGTATAACCTACGACATTTTCCACAGCATATTAAAGTCATAATATAATAGTGCGCTATTCTAAGTTGTAAAAACAGGAAAGTACCTAGTTAGTAGTGAGCTTTTAACAACAGGCATGCAAACAACAGATAAATAAAGAGTGAGAGAGAATAAGTAAACAATAAATTAACCATTGTAATCTAAAATAATTTTGTAGATAAGACTTCTAAACTTTGGAGCAGAGACAGAAGTCATTATCATTTCAGCTAATATCCGTCCACTGCTGAAAGTAAGCCTCCCCCAAAGAGCGCCAACTATCCCGGCCTTGAGCAGTCCGCATCCATCCGCTGCCAGCCACCTTCTCTAAATCATCGATCCATCGTGCCGCAGGGCGTCCCACGCTACGTTTGCCCATATGCGGTCTCCACTCTAACACATGTCTGCTCCATCGACCGTCTGTCCGTCTGCAGACATGGCCGGCCCACTTCCACTTCAGCATGCTGATCCTACGCGCAATGTCAGTAACTTTAGTTCTCTGGCAAATGATATCGTTGCAAATTCTATCCACCAGAGAAACATTGCATTGCTCTCTCCATTGCACGCTGAGCAACCTTGAATTTGTGGACCAGGCCTATGGCGAGTGTTGTCCACGTTTCAGCTCCGTAAGCTATTACGGGTAGGACGCACTGGTTATAGACCCTGGTATTAAGGGATTGTGGGATCGACGATTCAAAGATATCACGCAGCTTCCCGAATGCCGCCCAGCCCAAGCGAATTCTTCTGGTCGCCTCCTTCTCAAAGTTGTGCCGCCCAAGTTGTATAATTTGGCCTAGATATTTATGTATTCTTCTGTAAAGATTCCGCCTTGATTTCAATGTCATCCGCAAATCGGAGGTGTGAGATATACTGACCGTTGATTTTTAGGCCCCATCCTTTCAATCAAGCGTCTTGAAAACGTCCTCCAACGCGTTCGTCAACAGTTTCGGAGAGATGACGTCTCTCTGTCTTACACCTCGACGCAGTTGGATTGATTTTATGCTCTGTTCTTGTACTTGGACGGTAATTAAAAAGCTCTGTCAAGACAGGTGTTCCTCCTGCCTTGAGCAGCTTTGTGGTTATCCCGTCATCCCCCGGAGCTTTGTTGTTATGAAGTTGTCCGAGAGCTATCCTAATCTCACCCATGTGAATGTCGGGTAACTCGTCTTTGAAATGGTGTGTAAGCCTAGCCCGTGGATGATCCGCGCCGTGGGCCTGAGGTGGGCATGTTTTTTGAGCATACAAGTCTCCATAGAACTTTTCGACTTCAGCGAGTATCTCTGGCTTCGAGGTGACGGTGGTGCCTTGTAACGTTTTGAATTTCGGCAGGTGACAAGGAGAGGTATAGGGCTTGACAAATACCTTCGAGCCCTTATTCCGCGCTATGGCTTGCTCGATGTCTCGGGTATTTGGACTCCCGAGTGTCGCGTCTGATTAGCTTCTTGATCTCCCTGTTAAGTAACTGACGCTCAGACGGTGTGGCATTCGGGAGTTCTCGTCGTTTCCTCATCAATTCCAGATTCTCGCTAGTGAGTACTGATTTACGTCCATAACTCATTGGTCGAAAGTGTTTATTACCTACCTCGCGGATGATACGTAAGCAGGCTTTCGGTGGCATCGTTAATGTCCTCAGTGGTTTCCAACATGACAAATCGGGTCTGGAGGTCCTACTGGAAGCTTTCGCAACCAGCTTCGACCTGGGGCAGCGTTGGTCTGACGGTCGACCTCGTTAGGCGCACTCTTTTGATTTTACCATTAATATTCAGATTGCCTTTAACCAGTCGGTGATCACTTCCGGTGTTGTCCCTGTTGATCACAGAGAAATCTCTTAATATATGGCGCTTATCAGACATAACGAAGTCGATCTCATTCTTTGTCACGTTATCGGGGTTTCGCCAGGTCCACTTCCTTTGAGGATTCTTCTGGAAAAAAGAGTTCATCAGAAAAAGCCCCTGAGCCTCGAGGAAGTTTACCAGCATTCGCCCTCTGTGATTTCTGCGCCCATAGACAAATGGACCTACTCTCGACTCATCACTCTCTTGTACTCCCACTTTAGCGTTGAAGTCACCCAAGACAACAGTGTAGAATGTTTTGGTACGAGACATAGCTTTCACTATGTCTTCGTACGTGGCCTCGACTTCTTCGTCAGGGTGTGCGGATGTTTGACTTTTCTGATATCTTAAGTAAAAGGTATCAAGCCCTTGCCGACACACTGCCGCATTCCACAATGTTACCCGTGAGTGACTTGTGGACCATAAACCCAACGCCACCTTGGGATGGTTGGTGTCCTTCTCGGAAATAGAGCAAATGACCACTATAGAGGTGTATCATCTTCTCCCCGTCTTCGGATCTCCGATAGTCCCACGATGTGCTAGTTAAAACGACTTAACTCTACTTCCGATTCAGCGAAGCGCTCGTTCAGCCGCAGACAGCGTCCGTTGTACGTCGCCATGTCAATTTTTCGGGATTGGTACCCTGCCATAGCCAGGGGATTCTTAGCACCGCACCGTTACCATGGCCAAGAATAGTGCAGCTACCGGGAACTGGGGGCCGTGAATCTGGGATTCTGGGTTGCTTCTCATAGTGAGAATTTGCCATAGTCACCACGCTTGGCAGGCGGGTTGGTGACCGCAGTTCTTGGAATGCTTTCTCTTATAGTGTTGCTGCCCACTGTAAGGTTCGGCATTTGGGAGCATTCCAGCATGGTTCATGGATATACCGCCATGTTTCGGTTACCGGAGCCAAAAAACGGATGCGTTGTTGTCATTCCGGCTAATATCCCTTAGTCGCCTCATACGACACCCACGTGAGGAGATGGGTTGGTCTATTCTTTTTACTTGCCGGATACTACACGGCAAAGTGTATGTTGTAGTACTTCTCTATTAAGCAAGGAATTTAGGGAGGTATTCTATCTGTGACAATGTCACAGCCGAGGCGAGGTGCTGTTCACCGATATTATGTATACGATGCATCAATTGACACAAGCAAATGTAATGCCATAACATAACTTGTAAAAAACCAAGTCTTCCAACTCAGTTCTTCTACCGTAAAAAGTTGTGAGAGCCATGTAATATCAAGTCAGTTAATTTATTCAGTCTCTACTTAAGGATCTTTACTTGAGATACATTGTGTTTTCATGCGATGGCCAAGTCAATCTATGTAGTGTGTGTGACTAAATGGCACCGTGTTTATGCACGTTAAATCATGTGCCGCTACTTTGAAAAAAAAAAAACTAAATGGCAGCGAGGGTGCTATGCCAAGCTCCCATAGAAAAACCAGCCAAGTGCGAGTCGGACTCGCGTGCAATCGTGTGAAATATCAAATGCCCTTCCATTTACTTACTGTGAGAGTTTTAATTATATTTTTTTCATAATTTTAAAATAAATGGTTTTGAAGTTATTCAAGAAATTTGACCATTCCCCCACTTATCTCCGAAACTACTGAGCCTAAAATATTGAAAAAATGGAGATAATAGAGTTTTGTCTATAGATTACAGGAAAATCTATAAAAAGTCTATAGTGTTAAAATAACATGTTATTAAAATGAAATTCGTACGGAACCCTTTGCACGCGAGTCTGACTCGCACTTGGCGAGTTTTTATTAGAATAAAAACATTGCGCGCGCGTCGTGTCGCTCGGCACTTTTTTTCACAACCGCCAGAGTTTGCATCGAACCAAATATACTATACCTACGAGTACACAGTTTAAAGTTTAAACCTATTAATATAGGTATATCATTGCCGCCTGTGCTAGTAATCGTGCTCGGGAATTCGTCTTGATTCTCTGTAAAAAGCGGCTGACTATATTCTTGGAATCGTACATTATCATCATCAGTATCGCTAGCGTCACCTGAAACACAATCAATCCTATTGGTAATAATAATAAAAATATATGTTACTAAATAAATAATAAGTAGGTACTTACAAGGCCAAGTAATTCAGTTGTAACTTGTAACTTAACATAATTACAATAATTTTAAATAACAAATATAATTACACATCACAATATTAACATTAAGGTACCTAACTCAGTACTTTAAATAATAATCACTAACCTGTGTTACTCATCCTAATTATTAGCTCGCTTATCTGTCGACTTTCATCACTTGTTTTCAAATTCGTAATAAGTCAATAAAAATAGTTAGGCAATGAGGCGCCGCTCGGGTGCAAGTATCCCGCACCTACACGCAGCTCAAGTGTATTAGGTAAGTCAGGGTAACCCGAATAAAAGCTGTTCGTGAAGGTAACCTCTTCAAAGGCTTAAGCCATTGAAGGGGTTAAACCCTTCACGTGCTTACCATAATAAAGGTGGTAACCGTTTCGCTGGGTTTCGGAGATGTAACTCGATCAAAAGGTAACACTGCGATATGAGTTACCTCATGTACGGCTTACCCTATCAAAAGGCTTAACTCTTAAGCGGGGTTGTCCGGTCCCTGGCGTAACGGATTGTCAGAAGCCAGTAAATCTGAGTCCAGTCTTGCCAAGAAGTACCGTGTTACCCCGTTAATGGGTTGTGGAGGTCTGGTAGACAGCCGCTCCACGCTCACTCCAATATAAATCCGGTCTATCATCACCTAGAGACCGAGAAGCCGCACCTGTTTTTCCTAACGGAGACGAAAATATCAACCCCGTTGGACGTGGCGTACAACAGCGTACAACTACCCAGGTACTCTTGACCACAAGTTCAAGAAGCAATCTGAGGTCTGTGTGTACGTCCGCGATGAAATCTGTAGTCGTCGTCTCCGTTGCTTTGAGAAATCGGGTTTTTCTGTCATATGGCTACTTGTGGACACTGGCGTGGAGAAATGTCTTTACATCGGCGTCTACCGATCGCAAAACGGTGACCAGGAGATAACAGCGCTATTTAATTTCCCCGTGGAGTCGACTGACGTAGCCCAGCACCCTACAGCAAAGCTCATTTTTCTGCGGAACTTCAGCGCCCACCATAAAGAGTGGTTGTTCCCTTACCATAAAACTGTTCATGCTGGGTAAGAGGCGCGCAAGTTTGCATTAACGCTAGATCTAACCCAGGTGATGAATGTGGCAACGCGAGTACCGGATGTTGACACCCATGCCCCATACTTACCCAATTGCTTGAACCTTCTGCTGACAACTGATCTGGGCAGTCATTCATTGTCGATCTCAGCCCCGCTGGAAACGTCGCACCACTGCCTAGTGAAAAGCGTATTTACCTGCTCTCCTCCGGATGGGAGCCCTAGAGACACGAGACGTGTATGGCGATACGAGTCAGCAGATTGGGATGAGATGCGGCACTTTTGCGTCTTATCCATGGCGGCAAGTGTGCTTCTCCTCGGGTGACCCCTCGTGCTATACTAACGTGATTGCGGACTTGATTCGGCAGGGGATGGAGTACTTTATTCCATTATTCGACATCCCGCTCGGTCACAAATCATGGCTTTGGTATAATGCAGAATGCGCCCATGCTGAGTCCCAAAAATTGTCCGCCTACCAAGCTTGGATCAAGGCCCGCGATCGAAAGGTTAGAAGCACGTAGGTATGGTTTGCGCGAAGAAAAGAGTTTATAATTCTGCCACCAAGTTTTGGTGCTTTCAACCCTCATTTATTTAAAGTCAGAGTGAGCAGGCTCCTTCTGGGTAAGCTCGCTCCATCGTAGACTTTGCCTCTATCATCTCTGACCTAGACTCTCTAGTCTAGGTCTTGACTCTTCAAGAGCGAACCCATCGCAAATTAAAAAAAAAACTGGTATTCAGCTGAATCAGGTTTGACTGGAAGCCAACCCCAATTTAGTTGGGAAAAGGTTAGGCAGATGATGATGATGACGCAGTACATATTCTATCTAATGCGAAAGCACATTTCTCATCCTGGTCATTTCGGATAAGGCTCTGTTTTCGTGAGGCGGATAATTTAGTAACTTCTTGGAGTCAATATCACAAAAAGCCATGCCTTGTGGAGATTTTACTCGACTCAAGGCAGCATAACATTGGCCTTTTGCAAAAATTTTAGGCCCGAGGTCGATTACCGCGGAACTTATTGTACACCCTTGGAACTTGTGTACCCTCACAACCCAACTCAGTATGAATGGCAAAATTCGCGTCTCGATATCACCGTAACCACGATTGCCTTGATAGGTTGCCGTCACTGGAGCTATGAAAATGTATCCATCATCATCTTTAAGACGTACTCCTATTAATGGATCATCAAAATATAATATCAAAATGGCATTCATTCTCCCTTGCGCGACACTTCCTTAAAGCATCATTCGTTTTTCTACCTAGGCCCATAGGCACACGGTATAATACTAGGTATGTTAAATTCATGATAACAAATTGATAACTACTAGTAGTAGCCCAAAACTTATCACTAAAAACCCTACGACTAAAATAAATGGAGAACCTAACTATGAACAAAATCACTAAAAAGTATGAAATAAAAAAAAAAACAAAAATGATAGCTTAAATTCTTTTTTTAAAAAAAAGGGAACCGCCTTCAAAAAACCAACCCACTGAAAAGCACTAAATAATTTTTATATATGCCCCACCCCTATCCTTATCCAGTCTCTATCTCGTCTCTATACCTATCCCGTTAAGCAAATTTCTGCCAAAAAGTAATAAATACCTAATATTAAGAAAAATTATAATTATCTGGGTATTCACTTAGTTTTTGAAGTCGGTGCCAAACCCAAACTTTAGGACAACGAAGAACGCTGTACTTGCATAAAAAAGACATAGTTTACTCATTAATTTAGTTTTTGCACTACTGTTTAAATAAAATCAAAATTTGATTGAGTTTGTTGACAGTTTCATACAGCAACTTTTATCAAAATACTATCGGCATCGCTCGGGTTTTATTTTTGCCTGCTCTTTTTTTCAAACGTAGCCGACGTTATATCTTAATTTCTTTTATTACCAACAAACTTACCAATAAAATAAAAAATCAATATAAGTTTATTTATTCATTTAAACTTCATGTAAGTACAATAGTGTAAAATAGGTGGACTTAATGCAACGAGGCCCTCTCTATCAGTCAACCTTTGGGTTAAAAAGAAATACACTGTGGTAGATGAACAGCAAATCAACAGAAACATAAAAAACGTGAGTTCATAAACGAACATTTATTTACATTATTCGGTCGGACTATGACAATGCGGCGCGGCGCGGCGCGCACTGCGGCGGCGGCGTGTCGGTCGCGTCTGTGGGGGAACCGTATGGCTAAATTGTATTTTTTTGATAAAATTATGATATCTTTTGAATGTTCGATTTGAGTAATTAAAAAAATAAGTGAATGAAATTACGATTTATTTTGATAAAACTGATAACAAGGTGCGAATAACGTGGTCTGTTTTGTCGTATCTATTAATTGTAAAGGCTTTACAGCGGTAATTCTTTTAGAGACATTTGTCCAGTGTGGCTTCTATAAACGAAACCGTTATTTTAGGCATTTAAAAAGTATTAACTGTGTTAGTATACATAACATAACAATTTAAAAGTAAAAAATATCACCCCTAACCAGGCTCTCAAAGTTTATGAGTATTAATAGACAATCAACTTGTCTATAACTGTCGTCATTATTCCATAGAAAATGACCTAAAACTAAGTGCATTTGTAATCTTTTAGTAAAGGTACTTAATATTATGTCATGGTGTACGGGACAGGCAACTACAGAACCCTGCACTGCGCCTGTCCCGAATTCCCGACATGCACTTGGTTTTATTCAACAATCATCGTCGTATTTCCAGTTTACAAAATAAACCGTGATAAAAACGTTATCAATTAAACACCTAAAACTTTCACATGAATCACAGAATCTGAAGTTTTTGAGTTAATGAAAATGCTACAAAATTATTTAGCAGAGCTGAACTATGAAATAGGCTTAAAATTTATTTAATTAATTTAAACTTACTTTGTTTTATTTGAAATCTTTTTAGGAGACTATAAAGTAGTATAAGCAGAAACAAAAAGTAGGTACACTGCATACTCGAAACTCAAGGTCAAACTGTTAACAGTGGTGGTGGTGGTCAACTGTTAACTGGTAACAGTTTGACCTTGAGTTTCGAGTATCTTTATATAGATCGTAAGCAGAAAAGACGAACTTGCTTTACAAAATTATTTTTATCTGACCTATATTGTTTTACTTCTGTTTACCTACATTCGTATAAATAATGAGACCAGTAAATAAAAATATGCGTAACGGCTGATTTTAGTATAGATGGATACATAATCTATCTAAACTAAAATCAGCCGTGTGATCGCCATATTCTTGTGTAGTCGTAGGCAAAAAAGCCGGCTTGGCGCGCTTGTCTGCGTCTTCGCGTAATCTTTGTCTTTGATAATAGTTTTGAGGTAGCGCAGCGCGTGCGGTAAGGAAATGTTTGTGTGTGCGGTGCAGATATGAATGTGTGGCTCAGATGCTCAAGGTTATTGGGCCTACTATGCACCTTATTAACATAGTACCTATCTAAAATAAAAGGAAACCCATTAAATTCCACATTGCGTGTGAAGTGGACACTCGATATCGCTCCTGTTTTGTTCTAGACGCGGGTATTATTCTAAGCCATGGAAATAGAGATATTTATATTTTTTCTATAAGAACCATTGAAAAAAAAAAAGAGGAAAATTGTTTATTCCACCCAAATAGACGCACATTCATTAGTTCGTTAAACTAAGGTTAAAAACTGGTACTGCCTGTGTCAGGGACGGGCATTATAAAATAAAGTCTTTATTGTCGCGGTCACATCATAGACAAACCATGGACAACAAAATAAAAAAAGAAAGACACTGACATGTGTGGCCGCATAGACATATAAAAAGTATGGACTGGAAATACCTACAAAAAAAAGGTGCATACCTACAATTCAAAGTGGCGAATAAAATGGCTGCCAATGCTAGGGTTGTACCAATCAGGGAATACATGGGGAATACAGTGTTACTATAACGATACTATAAAAAGTATCGATACTAATACTACAAACTAGTATTACGAGTCTTACTAGACATCACGTTTGAATCAAAAGTATAATTTATATTCTTACAATCTGTTGTAACAAAACAATGAGTAGAGGCTTACTCCTTTCTGTTAATGACAGTTAATGTAGTTTTTTTTTTGCACACATTTTAAAAACACTTTTACTTGCATCACTTTTGCGCTTTCGCTTATTTTATATCTGGTCTGTAGCTTCTGGTAGGTATGTGGACTAGGTTTGCCAGATACAGTAATTTCATTTCCGGGACAATTCGAGGGATACTAATTTGGTGTGTACGAAAATAGATAGCGTCTTTGTAAATTGCATTTCTAGTAATATTTTACAAACGTACCAATACACCTATTTCAAAAACGAACTTACCAGCTTCCATTGCTCATACAATGCAGATTATTTTTAAAATATTAAATCATAACCATAAATTGTGCATCGCACCTCGCTTTTACTTATTCATTAAATAAAACTTCGGTTATAATCAACATAAGTGTTTTATTTATTCAATAAACATTTGGTATGACACTTTACACTTCATTGCACTTTAATTTTTAAACAAATGCTTCTTTCGTTAATCCCGGTTCCCAATTTACATGCTGGTACCATTTGCTCAAGGTTCTTGTGTGAGTAAGCACGTATTGTAAGTTCGCCTTATATAATTATAGGCGGGGATAAAAATGCAACGTTAATGCGAACTTCGGATTTCTTCAGAGTATCCTTTCGGTGAAGCGCTTATTTTTTTTCTGTTTATTGACATATTTTTCAGTCTTAATTTTTCCAGTTTGTGCAACCTGAAAAAGAGAAAAAAACTACTTCAATCCTTAGGTTATATCGAAAACGCTGCTTTGTACCCGTAGTTTAAACCTGTCTGTAGAACCTCTACAGAACAGAGAGGTTAATCCTTCATTTTTAGGAAACCTATAAAAAGGTTAATATTTTTATCAATAAATCATTTGGTTCGAGTTGTTACAATACGTAATTAAAAAATTAAAACAAAATATAACAAAATGATGTCTTATTTCCGGATCTTGTATAACCAATCATCATAAAAGTCTGGGGAACGATTTCTCAGTGCTGTGAACAGCGAGCCGGACCTAACAAGGTCACTCGAACCGATTAGAACACGTATTATACCGATGTTGTATCAGCGCAGCGAAGGAACTAGTATCGGAAAATATTACGGCAACGGTACTACACTATTCCATCATGACATATTATTGTAAACAAATGACTGAAACTATGAAATTAAAAAAAGGTCTGTTGGACGAGAATAAGCCCAAATATGAAAACTACAACAATAAATACGTGGTAGCTTAGCAGTTTTTTCATCGAAAATGTATTACTATGTGTAATATTGCATGAAAACCGGTTACTAACCTGTGCAAAGACAATTCATGTTGATTTTCCTTCTTTCTTGCACCACACTCCATAATACAACGCACAGGCATCTTGAATGGCTGTTTTCCATCATATACGTGCAATTTGAAAGATAAAATGCTCGTAATTTTCTCACAAATCACAATAAATACAAAAGTAAACACTCATCTGACAGCAGAACTACCACGAGACTAGAGATGAGACGTATATACTGGTAGAGGTATATATACCAAGTATGTGCTTCCCAGTACATAGACCGGGTACGGACCGAAATACTGGGTAAATACCTTGAAGGTATGACGTCAGACGCATAGTACGATACGAACCGCTACCACAAGGTAGCGCCCAGTTTTATCGGTAGTTCGGTACGCCGAAGCAACCCGAAGCTACCCGACAGCTTACGAAGGGACCCGAAACGTCATTCGTGCTTTATGAACATTCGGTTGATTTAATTTAGTTAGACAAAATGGGTACTTATTTTAACGTGCATAAGGAACATAATAGCATAATTACATTTTTTGTCACGACGTGAAAGAGTTCCTTAGTTTGTTTATGTTAGGGAATATTATTACGTGTTTGAATGTTTACGTTGTCTGATTACGTTGTGTAATTTATATAGAAATAACTAGAATTCATTAATAACCATCGTCATACTCTTAGCCGACAGTCCTAAGCCTGGTAAAGTAGGAAGGAAAGATTTCATATCTCATAATGCATAATTACGTATAGGTACTTGAAACGTCGTACCTACATTATATTGGAGGCATACCATACTTATCGCATACGTTTACTTATCGAAATCCTACCACACCCAAATACTTAGAAGTATTTTGATACCTGGTATTTGTACCAGGTATTTAGTGATACCCATACCTTAAAGGCCGGGTATGGAGAATGGCAGGTATGTCTCATCTCTACACGAGACTTGGCGCATAAAATGACGAAAACGGCACTCAAGGTGGAATCATATTATCGGATGCGTCCATCAGCCGCAGCTTATGGACGCGACTGAGCAGTGTGTACAGTCGGTGGACGTCCAGCGAACCAGATTTCTACCGGACGGCTGACCGCTCAAGGACAGCCCAAGGTTGCGTCCGCGGATGTTGTCCGATAGTGTGTACAGTTCAATGTACATTCATTATGCAGATACCTCTAAGTTACGTCCATAAGCTGCAGCTTATGGACGCGTCCGATAATATGTTTCTAGCGCCGGTAATCGGCTGATAGGTAGCCAGAGTTCCCAACTTAGGGGATTTCTCCCCAAATTTAGGGGGTAAATAAGTGTGCCTGTTAATATTTTTTTAGAGGCTCTATATTTTTAGATGTATTTTAATTACAAGTATTGGCCCTGAAATAACCCAATCCAGCTAATCTATTTTAGTTATTGACATAGCGACACGTAAAGACATCTTTCTAGATGTCTTTACGTGCTATTCTTCTTCAGTAAGAAAGCGGATTTTACTTTAGAAAATTTTAAAAGGTTTTATTTTTCTGTCGGCTAACTGGACATGAAAAATATATACCTTCATTTGCTACTGCCTTGTAATAAATACATTTTTTGTTCTCTCGACACAGAATCATACAGTGCCAAGAGATATAAATATGGAAAACGGAAAGGCGCTTGCGCGTCAAATTCAAACTGAATTTAATTAAAGTTGCATTCGTTGCGGTAACTTCAGCTATTTCAAAAACTCTCCATTTTTTTTTCAAATTTAAGTTTTACATTTTTTTGTGAGTTAAATAATTGTTTTTTGAGCGTTAGGAAATCATCTAATCAATTTTGCATTAATATTTTACACAATAGTTGTTTTTTTTTTTCTGAATCATAATTAGATAAAAAAAAACAACTATTGTGTAAAATTTTTATGCAAAATTTTTATTTAAAGTTTGTAAATATATATAAACGGAAAATGTGCACGCTTAATTTGTTGTTTGTTTTAACGAAGCATGTTTTTAGTCTTTACACTTATAATTATAGAGCAATTTTTGACAGCGAAAGTGCGAACACATTCAATGAGTTTTTCTTCCATTATTAGGTACCTATAATATTTATCTCGCATGTACCGTGTACGTGCAACTTCCTACGTAATCCGTGTCCTTCTGACGCACGGACGCGTCCCGCACCCCGTGCAAACTGTTTGCGGACATTTTCGACTGACAAAAACATCCAGCGAGCCAGATTTCTATCGGACGTCCGAACGCTCAAGGTCAGCCCAAGGTTGCGTCCGCGGATGATGTCCGATAGTGTGTACAGTTCAATGTAAATTCATTATCCAGATACCTCTAAGTCACGTCCATAAGCTGCGGCTTATGGACGCATCCAATAATATGATTCCACCTTTACCTACAACTGTCACAACGTCACAAGAAAATGTTGCCATTATGAGCAACAACTGAAATACTGTTGTCTCTTTTATCAAATACGATTACCACATTAGAAAGAATGAAACAAAATGATATTTCACAATCTGTTTCGTATTTCACCCATATTTGTATAAGCAAAGGTAGATATAAATTGTCGCGGCGCCTCCATATATTTTCTATCTCTGTGTGGCCGTGACAGCGACTGTCAGTGATAGATGTGACAGTTCCTGACACAAACAAAACAAACCATAAAAACAAAGAATCAACAAACAAAGACTTAATTTAATTAAACCTAAAACAACAAAGTTACATATGATAACTTAAGCTGTGCGTCGCATCTGAGCAGGAATAGGTGGTTGCTCGGCCAAATGCCGTGATTCTGGACGAACCAAACTCATCGACGCCGGTTTGCAGAAACCACCGTTGTCGAGTGAAGCCATTGATGTATACAAAACCCAAGATACACACTCAGCGTCCGCATAAGATCGTGCGCTAACAACAATTTTGTGCTCTCATTTCAAACAGTCTCGCGTCCAAAGACTACAACTCGCGTCGCTCGCGCCACTGCACGCTTGTCAAAAATGCCGAAGTGTTCATTGAGAAATTGTAAAAATAATACGTCAAGAACGTTAAAAAAGGATGGGATATCGTATTTTCGGTAAGTAAAAGAGTTTATTGATTTGTTCTTGTGGTTTTTATGGCTTTATTTATGTACCAGACGGGCGTGATCGGCTGGAACGGGGGTGTGTTCGGGGTAGGTCTATCCTTCTTCTATTTCCTTCGACGTGAACTGCGACCCCCCAACTGCGTCCAGCCGCGCTGACGTCCTGTACCGATGTACGAAGGTCTCTGTACCACATGTGTACCATTCTTCTTTCTTGGGATTCGAACTTGTTGTCTTCGGGAATGATTGGGGTTAGGGATGTTTGCTTATCAGGGAATTAATGAAGACCCAAAATTGATTGTTTGACACTGCAGCTAGCGGTTTAAGGAATGAAATTCGCGACTATGTACTTTCTATTTAAAAGTTCTAAATTTCTTCTTGCCAATGACTCCGAATCTATGTTTTTTGTCTATTTACTAACATACTATGTTACTTTACCATAACGAGGCCCAAAAACCACTAACTGTTTTAGTTTATTTTTAACTATTGGTTTAACTTTGACTAGAGTACATTCCTGGCTATATCTAGGCTTATTCTAGGTCTGGATAGGGGTTGATGCACCTGTCTGTAAAGCCCCCGAAATTCCCCGTCGAACAGGGTGGAAATCAACCCTTCAACCCTACCCACTAAGGGGTTTGTTGCATTTATCTATCGAAACTATCTACAAGTTTGAACTTGTTAACTATTAAGGGTTGACTTCCTGAAAAGCTGTGCCCTTAGGGCTGTTGGGCTATATGTCTTACGGTAGGTGCATCATCCCTCTATCCAGATACACATCTTACAAAGCCACCCCTCTAAGGGTGGAAGGACTATGAGGTCAGAAGCCCGGAAGGGGAAAAAGTCGGAGCTTTAATATTTTCCTAATTTGTGGCTTTATGCCTTAACTGACCATATAGATGTATACATATTCGGATAGGGCTTAGTGCCAGCTCTCCAATGCCTATATTTTAAAGCCTATCTAGATTTTCTGTATGTTTAGTAAAGGGAGGTGTCTGTGAATGGTGGTTTCTCAGTCCACCCTACTACCTTTTGAGTAGCTGTCCTGTGTCAGTGTATGTAAAATGTTAGATACCTGTGTACCTCCTTTACCTTTAATTTTAACCGGATACCTTTTTTAAGAGTTTACCAGGAATGTGTAGGGGAGTGTGTAACCCTACCTAACTATATTCAGCTAAATAAGTTCCCCAAGACGTCTCATGCGCCTGGGGAAAACGACAATATATTATGAATTTAATTTTTTCTCAAACAATAATAAGTATCTCAACTATAACTTATCCTTTGTTTTACATAAGCTCGTATGTATGCAAGTTATATATTACTATTGACGCTACCGTCGCGAACAATCTATAACGCTATAATGTTATATTGATTTAATTTGTGTCAAAACTTCACTCAATGTGGCAACGGTCCAAGTATAATACGGCAAATTTCAATGGCCGCTTTGTCAGTGTAAGAACGATGCATCACAGCCTCCTTTTATTTTAGTCGCATAATACAAATGACCTTATTCAATGGAGACTGTGCTTATTCAATGGAGTCGTTTTTTTGAAGTGAACTTCTTTAGCGGCGTTGAGCACTTTTTCTGTAATGGGTATAAAATCTTAAACTCGCGTCAGGACACGTGACCTGATCGAAAAAGCGTAAGACGGATGGAGAGTAGACAGCTATCCCCTCTACGGCGCGGCGAAAATTTATGCCTGGGCCTACTGTTTCGTTTAGGCAGCGCAGGGCGCTTGCGCGAATGTCCGTGTATGTTACAGCGTGCCACGCGCATCCATGGATGGTGACAGCTGATGGCTCGACCGTCTGTGTAGTGATCACATTGTTGTGTATTCGTAAAATTCGTGAATGTAAAGTGCTTAAAATATGGAAATTGAACAAAGTGCATCTATTAATGATAAAAGTGATTTAGAAATAGCGAAAGAAAATGAGTGAGTACTTCATAAATATACTAGATGAAAATTTAATAAGTTTTAATTTTTAATTAATATAATTTTATTATTCAGGTTAGGTTAGGTTTAATTAATTTTCATTTATTCATTAATATAATTTTATAATTAAGGTTAGGTTTCGATCGAGTCTATCGTAGTGCTTAAGAGCCATTTCACAAAATTCGAACGCTCGAGTTTAGGTAACAGACGGGAGCAATGTTTATGTGTGCGTAGCTATTCACACATAGACACCGCAACCAGTGTAGCGCTAGTGTTGAGACGGACTAAACAATCTTGAGCCGATATAATCATAATTCACTTTGGTTACATTTCTGAAAAAGTTTTTTTTTATTCAGCCCATTATACTGTTAAATGGTATAAAACGGAAAGCATCTCGCGCGCTGATTGGTTGAACGTCATGTGTCCGGCGCACCATATTTATTTGTTTGATAATTCGTTTGATGTCGAATGTAAACAAACTGTTCTGGTGATTTTAATTTAATTTCGTGTTAAAAATAACCTGTGAGTTAAAGTTATTAATATTTTAATGTTGTGGAAGTAAAACTAAATCTGCGATTAACCTAAGAAGTGAAGTTTGAACAATAAATAAGTTTTAGTCAGCGAATATAACCTAAATTACATACATTTTCCGTGTTTTCATATTTTTTATGAATGTGGACCTTAAAGATCTTATTTGATAATGATATTAAGTCTATAGACACAGAACGAGCTACTGTAAGACCGACCAATCAGGGACAGCTTTCGGATAATTTAAAATTTAACGCGCGATAGATTGTAATGTATCTGTTTAGCTTCGAGATATTACAATCTCCCGAAAATAATGCGTTAAAATCGTGAGCTGTTTGTTAGGGTTCACAATCTTTCGATAGTGTAAAATCTAGAAGGTTTTATTTATTCTAAACATTGTGAAACAACATTTATAAAACAATATAAATAGATTTCCTCCCTTTTTAACCGACTTCAAAAAGGAGAAGGTTATCAATTCGACGGTATGTTTTTTATGAACCTTTTTTTTATGAAACTTTTTTTTTACCTTATGAAAAAAAAAATATGAAGAGAATCAAAATGTGGTAGTCGCAGTATAATATTCCGTTCACGATACGTACGCTCTATAATCGGGACGCGGGAAAAACTGACACAGGTCCTACGTCGACGGGCGCTGGAGCCGTACTGATCGCAGCCCGCTTATGCTTCGTAATTTATTCTATTTTAGAGTGATTTTAAAAACGATATTATGTTTAATTATATGAAGGGATTTTAATGAAATTTAGGAATTAGTTTAGTCTGTAAACATAGTTTATATTTACATAGTTTTTTTAATGTAATTACGCTTTGTTCGAACCAAAAATTGCGATAAAACAGCGACATAAAACGTAAAAATTGACCTCCTACTTTATTTTTTTACTAATTAATGTTATTAAAAATATAAATTTTAGTAAGTAGTTTGACGACAAAAACGTATGTCTGATGATTTGTGTATTTTTTTTGGTTAAAATTATGAATATTAATGGTAGATATAGGAGTCGCAAATCGACTCTGCGTTGATTTTTCAGTAAACTACTTGTGGGAGATTAATTACTACAAGCTTATTAAAAGAGTTCTTTGAAATGTGTTACGTGAAATAACAACACGAAAGACTGGTCTTTCTTTTACAGGTATTCAAAAATGTTGGAGTATTACTTAATATGGTAAATTAGACAACCAAAATTTTATTTCTACGCGCAAAAACGTGAAATGGCTCTTAACGGGTGTAAACAGACCCTTCACGAAGCCGTCAACCAAGCATTCTGTACATGAAACTAAGTAACACTGCGCAAAAATAATTGCTGGGAAACGGAATTTTTTTTTGGACTTTAAAAATAATCAGATTTTTGTAGCGGGTAATGGTTTGCGCGCAACCGGCTGTTCGAATGTGTGCGTTGTGCCTACACGAGTACACGGACACGGCACACTACACACACGCACCCGACCGGCTCGAGCCGCGCCGCGCGGCGCGAGCCGGTCGGGTTGTTGGCGCGGCCCGCGCCACGCCACTCGCGGCCGCTCCGGCCTTGTAGATAGTCACGTTAAAATACCAACGCTGCTCAGCGTACCTACTTACCTAGCAAAAAGTATTACGTAAATTAAATTCGATTCGATTCAACTACTTACACGAAAAGATAAAAGTGTCTATCGCTTTGTTGTCATCTAACCTAGCTGATCTAGCATCGGTCGCCTCTACACGTAAAAACAGACGCACGCTCTACTCTAGTCAGTGTAGTGCCTCGAATGGCCTCGATCGTATTTCCGTAGGCCATACCGCAACAGTTAAACATGTACTTACGAATTCCTGCGATGAATACTGATGACCAGCAACAGCATCGTTCGAAAACGAGACCAATCAGCTAAAACACATTTGCTCACAAACACAATGTACTTACAATAGCAACACTCTTCTACATAACACCTCTCTAACGTAATCACTAGGTATCACATAACACGAAACGCCCAAAGGGGATTGTCCAACTTCTATGGGACTTTGGCCACTCATAAACAAACAGTTCATGTAATAATAGGTGATTGATTTGATAGCTCATATCAGTAAGAATGAGGATATAAACCTAGTTTTGTATCAAGGTGTATATTTAGATATATTTTTTTACATTTAATTGAAACAGGTTATATTATGAAATAAAACTTGTTTTCATAAAATTATATTTTTATTCAGATTCATATGTAATTAGAACATGATCAAGGATCTGGGCAGGTGGATTAATATGTTCCTGATACCTTGCCCAACTTAAAAACTAAATAATGGTCATAATATGTGCACAGCAACCTACTGTTCTACGACCCACCATACAGTTGCAGCAATATTGTTTTATTGCTGCCCTCCCTTCAGTGTTATTTTCATATAATACATAAACGAAATATGTTTTTCTACTTATATGTCTGCTCTGTATTTTCCCACGCAATAAACTGCAGTTGACTGAAGGAAGCGGGAAACCTTCCAGTAGGTTGCTGGCAGTATTTCTGCACAGCTCAATGGTATAGGAACCATCGCCTCTTATGTGTTCTCCATAGTAAGAACGTGCTTGTTTCAGTTGATACGTTCCACATGCAATTAATATTAAATCATTATATTCCAGCCTCAGAAAGGATACATTATGTATGTTTACATTTATTGAGAGGAAATCTGTTCGCCGTCTATTTAAATTATTTTGATTCACAAAATCAGCAGGAGAATTATTTATATGCATGTTTTGATTTATTATTTCCAGTATTTGCCCTGCATCCTCTCTGTCTCTGATTCTTTGGTGAAACCTATTTATCAGAGATGCTGCTATGCGAAAGTCTGTCATAGCATGTCTTGATGCACGGTTAAAAAATTCGTGCCTAAGCAATTTAAATGACTGTTTAAATATACCATTAACCCCTTCAACCACCCACCTGCACACCGTGACAGCTCTCGACTTATTAGCAGCAAGGATTGACAGTTGGGTTTCACCTTGTTGTAAGGATGCAGGCATATGGATAGAATAATTACACTCTCTCAGTAATGGCACAGAATCTCTAAAACCCCTATCTAGAATAAACACATCACTTGCTTGGAAATATCTCCTTAGAGGTTTTGTTTCTTCATTAAATTCATTTATCATTATATTAGCATCTGATGTTGTAGCTGGATAGGGGCCCAATACATCTATAATGTATTCATCACAACAAACCATAAGTAAAGGCTTCATCAAGTTCCTATACTTGTGCAAAGAATATGTATCTTTTTGGTACATATTAGATGATTTTTGTACATATAAATATGTTTCATCACTTAAAATAATTGGTTGCCTATTTTCACCTCCAAATAAACCATAAGTATTTATAAATTCCTTTCAGCGATTTGTGTTCTGCTTATATTATTGATCCCTAAGTTATTTGGGACAAATACTCTCTGTATTATATCTCGAGCTTGACCCATTAACCTCATAAGGGTAGTGCGAGGTATATTTAAAAGTGTTGAGATCCTTTGATCACTGTCACCCGTCCGCAATTTAATTAGATAGGCAGCAAGCGCTAATTTATTTTGGCGAATGTTTTGCATTTCTGGCAATTCTAAATAGAGTTATCCAAATTGCTCTTTGCTCAACCCAACCCAATAATGAAAAAGTTCATCTGTCATAGTTTCTGTATTAGAAAAATCAAGGATTAACTGTCGCTCATTTACAAACGTTGCAAAATCTTGAATATGTTCTGCATTAAAACTATGAATGGGTGACTGGATATCAGCTCGAACTTCCCAATTATTACTATATAAATGCAATGAGCAAATCCTACAGTCTTGTGGGACATAGAATTTGTAATCTACAAATAACTTTACCCTTAGCCATTTAGGAACAGCTAACCTTTGAGTAGAGTGGCAATCAGGATAGAAACAGAACCTTTGAGTCCCTGATGCTCTGGTATACAAAGGCAAGTTGATTGTTGTTCCATCGGGATGTCGTTCAGCCTCAGTGGAACGGACAGCAGCTCGATCTACTCGTTGCCAGCAGGTATGACAGATTTGATCGGATCCATGTAACTATAACAAAATAAATAAATATCAAAATTAATGCTAACATTTCATACTATGATCAATAATTAATATTGCTGTGGGAAGAGAAGGGCCCCAGAGTGCCAATATCAAGCTTGTATAGTTTATGTTCCAGTTTCCCGCTTTATTGCAAATATGCTTAAATTGCAGTTTATAAGTACTCTCAATAATTATATAAAATACTTACTTGACGAGGAGCAATCTGTTCCATCACAATATTCCTAATATGAGATTCCCTTTCTGTCTCAGTATGAAGCCTGTGAGATCTTGTCCGTAACAAAGAGCATCCACAGTATACACAGATACTTCGACGATGACCACTGCTAGTTGTTGGTTCATTTATTATTTGCGTCCTCGAATGATGAAGAGCCGTAGTCCAGCAAGGATGACAAACTAAACTACCTATCATCTTCAATCTAAACAAACCAAAAAATAGACATTGTTAGTGTTATCTATTAGTGTTTGATTTTTATTCAAAATCATTTAGATTTAATGGTAATAAAAACTTACCAAACGAGGAGCAACCCAGTGTTGTATAATTAACCGCACATCCATTAGAACGAGACTGTGTCTCCTTCTTTGAAGTAAATCGCTTCCACAATTCAAACATCGCTGCGTTGTCACTTCATTCGTCATCAGATCATCGTGGGGTAACACGGGATCCATGTCCACATTTAAGCCGGGGTTATCATTAGAGCGAGCTTCGGTGTCAGTAGGTGTGCCAGGTTCATCGTAAATACAAGGTTCGGGATCCATAGAAGTGCCGGGGTCGTCAAGAAGGAAAGAATCGGAATCCATTTTAAAAAACCAAAGTAGTCGCTATAAAACTCACGAAAATAACACTCACGATGCAAAGAAACAAAGCGAATGACAACTGTCATTTAGACAAATTGACACAACATTAATTAAGCATCGTGTTGCCAAATAAAAAAAATATATAAATCGATTGATTTAAAATCGATCAAAATGTTATCAGTTCTCCAGAAATAATGGATTAAATGTTTGTTTATAATTTTTTACGTCGTAAATCATTTACTTGCCTTTTTACTATGTGATTGAATGAAAACTATGTTAAATTATGTGGAAAGATTGCACTGTTTTTAAATCGAATTGAATTTGTTGTAGTTTGGAGTTTTGGTTTAGCAACACTGAAACCAAATTCAAAGCTGGTTCATGCGTAGCATCAAATAAGATCCTAAATAAATATGTTTTTTGCAGTGCTAATTGATACAAAGTTATTGGCATCAGATATTTACTAAAATAGAATAAAAAATATTGGTAAATTATTTTTTTCTAGAGCATCGTGTTTAAAAATGGCCCATTCCGGACATTTCCCTTTGCGCAATAAAAATACACATGCACACTCGATGGTGCATGAAACGGAACTAAATAAATCTAATAATTCTTAAAAATAATGTTGAATTTCTTTGTCGGAAACTTCGTTGGGTTCCGAGGCGGCGGCATCTTTGAACTTCGACAAAGACGCTCGCCGCCGCACGCCGCCGACTCGCCACCAGTCAAATTTTCTCATTCGATTTTGAACCTTCAACATTTTATGGTTTAAAATCATTTAAAGAAATTTTTAAATGTTTCCAATCAACTTTGAACCTAATGCTTTAGGGATAAAGCTGACAAATCTATTAAATAAATTGCCACCCGCCGCGCGCCGGCGCAGCGCCGCGAAACCTAGTCCTCTGGCTATCTTCATCGTCCTTAAGATTGTGATAGAACCGTGGTCTTTGGGGGATTCGCACCGTGCTAACTACGAAGGCAATTTACGTGCTATTTACAAACGTTGCGTACCTGTAGGTATGTTAGTGTAGCTAAAATTCCGTATTTCCTTGCAATTTTATTGATTGACGCATAATGACAAGAGATTCTAAAATCAATAAGACAGTGTTGTCTTTGAGTTTGCAGCTTTCTTAGTATCTAGTAGCTATTAAAAGTACTTGTGAAGGCTTTTAAGATGCAAGCACAATCATGATAATAAAATAAAAAAGGAAATCGTTCAATCGCAATAAGTACCTTCCGAGTATTAAATTGCTAAACATTTTCACTAAGGCGTTTGTTGTTTGGTAAAATAAAGTTCAGTTTATTTAAATCTGCTTTAAAAATAATTTGATTACAAGTATTTACAAGTAAGTTAAAAAGCACGAGTGTTATTGGTATAGGAAACCGATAAATTCTCAGCTAATTCTGTAGTAAGATCGAATGTGACGTTCCTGCTTACGTGCTTACTAAGCGCCTGTGAAAAGATGTATCGCACACATTTTTATGTGCGACAGATTACTTCCACACTTTTAATTACAAATTCTTTAGGCAGGATTCAATGATAACATAACATCCTGTAATCCCCGAAGGCTCAGGCAGGGGTGCACCGAATAGTACACCCACATTTCGCAAGTTATGTTTTAAGTCTTTTTATTCATTTATTTACTTCATTTATTTTTGTAATCACTGGGGTTACAAAAATAAATTGACATTTTTACTTGAATCTGCAAGAAGTTAAGACTTTAGTTTTTAAATGAATGAATTAAACTTGCGGTATCACAACAATCCGCAGTCTAAACTTATGTGTGTAATATCGTAGAACAAAATAACCCAAAATCAACGTTTATAAAAGACACCTGAAATCAAAATTTTTAATGCAAACAAATAAAATGTCCTTTATCGATCAGCTGAGTGCGCGCCGCCGTGCGCGGGGTTGTAACCAGTTGTAACGGCCCAATCACGACCTTACCGCGGTGAGCGGCGGCGGCGTGCGGGGCGGCGAGCGATAAGAACAAATGTATGAAAATGTTTGAAGCACGCCACGAGTCGCCGCTCATAGCGAAAACGCGCGCGGTTTTGTCGGAGCGAATCTCAGCAGCGGCGCGCGGTGCGGGGAGCGGCGAGATCAAAAGTACAAGCGAATGAGCGCGACGCCACGAAACAGAGCGGCGCGGATAGCGGTGTAGGTGTGACGGACTCGGCGGCGAACTCATATACAAAAATATTAAGACCCTTTTGGATTTGATGTGCTGTTTTAAATATACGTCTATGTGCTGCAGAATATAATAAAATGTTTTCACACTCATTCTTGTGTATTCATAAAACTTGTCCGGATATTTGCTGTAATCTTCGTATAGGTCACGAAATTCGCCATTTGAATATCGATCTTTATTGAATTCGTGCACTCCTTCTCTCATATTAAGAATATCTTGTTTTAAAAATATACTGCTTTCTAAACACAGAAGGGATAATTTTGATAACGCCATAATTTTGAGCACGTTCCGACTACCTAAATACGTCCACCTCGCCCGCTGCCGCTAGCCGCTACTGAGGGTACGTGGCGTGTAAAACGCACCGCTTGCCGCCGCCGCGCCGCCTGCCGCGCCGCTCGCCGCTAAGACCGAAGTCGTGAATGGGCCGTAACACGGCCGCTCGCATTCATTTATGCGTTGAACTCGAATGACTCGAGGTCACGCGCACAGCGGGCACAGCTGATACCGCGCGCGTGTGTGCGTGGAACGAGCTCGCGGCTATGTCAGTGTGGGTGAGCGCTTGGGCATGCATTGCATTTCTGTAACTTCAAATGCGTAATTTGTTAAGAAAATTTAAAAATTTTGGTAATGTTTGTTTGGAAGAAAATTTTGTGTTAACGCTTAGCATTCGATTTTGCAAAAAAGTTGAAAAAAAAATGGACACTTTGACCTTCAATATCTCCAGAACCTGTGGTTTCCCAGGTATTGTCTAGAAGAAAAAAATGATCCCAATGATGGGCAGAATATGTGGTTTTCGTTTTCGTTAAGGGTCTTTTTACACCCTTTAGATACATATGAACTTACATAGTATAAATGTAATATTTGTAATATGTTTATACTGTATAGCATTAACCTATATTTTCATAACATCACAATAAGCACATGTGCGGTGTAGGTTTACCAAACAAATAATTTCGAATGAAAATAAATGATAATAAATAATCTCCGTTTTTCAGAGAAAGAAAAGAAAAAAAAAAAGAACGGAATCGAGAATACCAAAAGGCATGGCGTCAGCGTAAAAAAGCTTTGAAGAAAAAAGATTTGAAGAAAAAAGATTCGAAGGAGGAAAAAGAAAAAAAAAGAAAAAGACATTGTGAGAATCAAAGAGCATATTATCATCGTACAAAAGGTTTAAAGAAAAATGACGAAAATGTAGAAGAATTGTTCCAAAAGCAATTAGATGATTTGCAAATGTAATTTGATTTCATATTTTAAATATTGTAATATATGCTCAACGTTAATAATCAAGTTTTCACTTCTGCCGGCACTCCCAGAGTGCAATTTTTTTTATTGTGTTAAGTTTTTTTTATTAATAAGTTTATTTACTTTTTTGTGTTAAGGGTTTAACAAATATAGTTTTTAATCGAATTCCAAAAAGAGAAGAGGTTGCAAATTCGTCGATTTTTTTGAATAATCGTAAATATTATATCGATTAATAAGGCGACAACCTATGGGTTCGCGGCATGCTAATGACAGAAATGTCGCTCTAGCGCAACACGTCACATTGAAAACTAAAAAATTCTTCATTTCTCGTCGGTAGTCCTCCCTGATGATGAAGAATGTTGTTTTCTATTTTTGTAGGTAACTACCTTTTGCCCGCGACTTCGTACGCGCATATCATATTTTTTCCCGTTCCCGTGGGAATTTCGGGAAATCTCTTGGTGCTCCCCTACACTCCTCAAGGAACGTACACGCCAAATGTCAGCTTTCCACGACCAGTAGTTTCGGCTGTGCGCTGTCTGTCAGGTCACTCAATCACTCAATTAGTCAGTAATGGAAGAATTTTATATATGAGGAGGATATAATTTCTAATTTTTATATTTTAGTTTTCCTCGTGACCCAAAACGATGCGGAGAATGGACATCATTTGTCAGCCAACAAAGGCGCGAACCTTTTTTCAAGCCGAATAAATCAAGCGTTGTTTGTTCAAATCATTTTTTGGACGAAGATATATATGTCAGTGAAAAAGGCATAAAACTTCTTTTTAAGACGGCTATTCCTAGTGTGGTAAGTTACTTTCGTTAGTCAGAAAACTGAATTTGTCAAGTAGTGTCGTACCTTCATTCAATTTTTTTTTTAATCCTACTAATCTACACTAATATTATAAAGAGGAAAGATTTGTTTGTTTGTTTGTTTGAAATGAATAGGCTCCGAAACTACTGGACCGATTTGAAAAATTCTTTCAGCAATGGATAGCTACATTATCAGGGAGTAACATATGCTATATTTTATCCCCGTACTCCCACGGGAACGGGAATTACGCGTGTGAAACCGCGTGACGTCCACTAGTTGTAAATATTTTTACAGGATATGAAACCACAGGATCTAAAAATTGTAAGTAACTGTCTTGAACAGACGGAACCTTAGTGCCGCTAGATCATAATAAATCAATATTATTTGGTATGCTAGTAGATATTTATCATTTTGATGTTGCTTGAAATACTGGATAATTGACTGGGGTTCTCGTACGAGTTAATTTTTTTTTTTTCATTGTTAATGTAATGTGTAATTGAGTAGTACACACATGTACTACCCAAAAAACATATTTACGCTCAGTTAAAAGTATAATTATGTGTTGAGAGCATACTTTAACAAACTCTTAAAATAATTACCTAATGTCTACGAAAAAAAATATAAATTAAAAATATTCGTCTCCATTCCATGCCTTGTCCTACCGGCTAACTTCGGTCTTTAAATTTTATCGCTTTTTGTACACGGCTTTGTAAAAACAACTTTTAAGCAATCCGCGTAAGGATGAATTTGCAAAAAATGTTAATAGTATACCTACTTGTGAGTGTTTGGTGACAGTTTCGACTCTTCGAGTGTTACATTTTGTTCATCTTGAGTTATTTTTGTAAATTTCAATGATAAGAACTATGAATTAATATTTAGTAAATTCAACTTCTAAACGCTGAAAAGGCAATACAGTTTGCATTGAACAATTTTGTTGTGTGGCCAGATTTACTTCTTGTAATTAAATAACCAGATAAGTACCTACCTCGACATTTTCTCACGGGACTATGTTCGCTTGCGATCGAGGAGCTCGTGGCTACAGAATACGAGCCGCACGGATCTGTAAGGTTAAGCAACGCTTGCTAAGGTTGGTCTGTGGATGGGTGACCATCGTAACATACCGAGTTTCTTCCGTGCCTCGGAAGTCGCTGGTCTCGGCTGTTATTTGTAGATTTTTGGCAGTCGCCACGGATTGTCAGAAGCCAGTAAATCTGACACCAGTCTTGCCAAGAACTGCCGTATTACCCAGGTAATGTGTTGTGGAGGTTTGGTAGGCAGCCGCTCCGCGTAAACTACTGATATTCAGCTGAATCCGGTTTGGCTTGGAGCCGACCTCAATATAGGTGAGAAAAGGCTAGGCAGGTGATGATGTTCCCTTGCGGTAATATTCGAATTTCACGTGGGCGAAGCCGATGGCAGAAGCTAGTATTAAAATAAAATAGCATTAGTATTAATGGTACTAATGTAGCTACCAGATGCGATGCCCTCGCTCAATAGTAGAGTAACATGAAAAAAAAAGGTAACTGCCCGGCCTTCATTTAGTCTCGCACCAACCAAGGTCGCGGAGCACGTCACCGGCGCGCGCGTAATCCCTGTGTTTATACAACAAGAATTTGCGATAAGAAAATACCTTCCTGTTGTTCCTGAAAAGGAAGAATCCTTCGACCAGACGGGTGTTGTGTCGGGTGGACAATTGCCCGATGGTGATTGTCGAGCGGTTGTATATGCTCAAATCAGTCGCAGAATCTATACTAATATATAAAGCTGAAGAGTTTTTTTGTTTGTTTGTTTGCTTGAACGCGCTAATCTCAGGAACTACTGGTCCGATTTGAAAAATTCTTTCAGTGTTGGATAGCCCATTTATCGAGGAAGGCTATAGGCTATACGGGAATGGGAAATTCCTACGGGAACGGAAAAAAACGGGATATGCGCGTACGAAGTCGCGGGCAAAAGCTAGTACTTAATATATAAGGCTGAAGAATTTGTTTGTTTGTTTCCTTGAACGCGCTAATCTCAGGAACTCCCGGTCCGATTTCAAAAATTCTTTCAGTGTTAGATAGCCCATTTATCGAGGAAGGCTATAGGTTATATACCATCACGCTAAGACCAATAGGAGCGGAGCAGTAATGAAAATTGTGAAGCAGACGAAGTTGCGCGGGTCAGCTAGTACTAATATATAAAGATGGAGTTTGTTTTTTTGCTTGAACGCGCTAATCTCAGGAACTACTGGTTCGATTTGAAAAATTCTTTTAGTGTTAGATAGCCTATTTATCGTGGAAGGCTATAGGCTACATATCGTCACGCTAAGACCAATAGAAGCGGAGCAGACGAAGTTGCGCAGGTCAACTAGTGTTGGTATATGCATGATTTGTGTGAGGTTCAGGTCTTCAGTTCTCTCGGCTAGTAGCTGGCGGTATAGATGACGCTACGTCGTTTGTTTAGTGAGTACTAGTGGACGTCACGCGATTTCACCCGCGTAGTTCCCGTTCCCGTGGGAGTATAGGGATAATATATAATGTAGCTATCCAATGCTAAAAGAATGTTTCAAATCGGTCCAGTAGTTTCGGAGCCTATTCAATTCAAACAAACAAACAAATCTTTCTTCTTTATGATATTAGTGTAGATGTGGCGGTGTAGATACCGCTACAAGTACATCATAGTAATCTTTTCAGTCCTTTGTTCATTTCCGTTCTTTAAAGGGAAACTATATCTGTTGTTTCAGGGGCTTAGCGAATCTAGCGACGCGGCCTCCAATGGCGCGAGAAAACCTGGGAAATCATCTAAGAAAAAGGTAAGTTCGTTGTAGCTAGTTATAGCTAGTCTTTTTTTTGGGTTGAGTACCCGAAAGTAACCAACTTAACCCTATTACTAAGCTTCCGTTGTCCGTCCGTCCGTCTGTCTGTTAGCGGGTTGTATTTCAAGAAGCGTAATATGTAGACAGTTGAAATGATCACAGAGTGTATTGCCGTTATAACAACAAATAATATAAATTAAATTAAATTAAAAACTAAAGGCTTCGTTTTGTGATGCATACGATACTATTATTAAGTTAAAAAAAAAAATTAGATACGGAAACCATGTATTTCTATTGCCGCTAAACAAAAAATTAAGTTAAAACTGGCCAAGTGCGACTTGAAAACCGAAAATAAAAACTGGCCAAGTGCGAGTCGGACTCGCTTGCAAAGGGTTCCGAACGAATTTAATTTTTTTAACATGTTATTTTAACACTACAGACTTCTAATAGATTTCCTGTAATCTTTTGGTAAAGATCTACTATCTCCAATTTTTTCAAAATTGGCTCAGTAGTTTCGGAGATAAGGGCAGTGGTCATTTTTCGTCTAATTTCTTGAATAACTTCAAAACCATTTATTTTCAAATTATGAAAAAACTTTAATTAAAACCCTCACAGTAAGCCCTTTCATTTGATATGTCACACGATATTGTTCAAAAACCTTATTTTTTTATTTTCTAGTTTGACCCCCAAAAGTGGCCACCATACTAAAAATTTTATGATTTACGTAACGTGTCCGTGTTTGGGTCATAGAAGTCCATATGTGTACCAAATTTCAACAGAATCGGTCCAGTGGATCCGGAGAAAACTGGCTGTGACAGACGGACAGACAGACAGACACCCGAGTGATCCTATAAGGGTTCCGTTTTTTTTTCGGAACCCTGAAAAACACGTTTCTTGTACAGTTGTTTTATCTCCCGAGCGCGGGCGAGCCATAGTTATGTAGGTAAATGTACGTGCACATTGTCTTAGTGTGCGTAAGCTTAACTGTTCGCTCCCAAGCTTACGCACACTAAGACAATGTGCACGTACATTTACCTACATAACTATGGCTCGCCAGCGCTCGTGAGATAAAACAACTGTATGGGAGTCCCCTTTAATTTAATTTTACCTAACTTGCAACTTGAATTTGAACGTTTTTTAAGTACGAGCCTTCTGATCTATTTTTACGATAACACTTTCCGTTTACGAGAAAAAAAATAAAAGACCGATATTTTTTACCTTGTGTTTTTTTTTCGCATACGGTCGATGGTACCTGCCAGGGTTGCAGAATTTTTTTGAAAGAGTCACCGTGACCCTGGAACGCCAAGGGCATTAGGAGGAACGCGGATGGGTTTTAATATGTACCTATTTTGACCGGACTATACGGTCAATGACTATCTTCCCAACTTGGACAATGTAGAAACCTGTGAAAAGAGTTTGATAATAAATTAAATTGATTTTTGTTGCAGAACCATGAACCGAAGCAATCAACCTGCGAAAGGAAAGAAATCAAAGTATTTTGTCCGAAATGTCAGGCTGAAGTGTCGCACATTGCGGAAGGGATTCTAGAGGTAAGTATATGTAATACTAGCTGTGCTCGCGACTTCGTCCGCGTGGAATAGTGTCTTTGGGTAGCATTTTTAATTATTTAGGCTTATTTTACAAATAAGACACATACCTATAAATATTTTAATGAGCTACCTATTTGCATTCACATAAGCCTTACATATTTCCATACAAACTTTCATCCCTATTCCCTATTGTTTTGGACGGCAGGGACACGTCCAGTGTCCGCACTGTCGCCCTGGGACAATCTCTCACGTAGTTCGAAGTACGCTCCTTAATTTCCATGCGCTCTTTACGTACGCCGCCACGCACCCCTGAATGCGTATGTGCTTCTTAGGACCTCGGGAGACGGAAACGGACAGCCGGGAGGAGATGAATAAAACGCTTCTTCCTGGGGTTTCTTGATCCGCAGGTTTCGGCTCCCTTGGCTGTTCGACGACTGCGTTTGAGCCGATTATTTTTTTTTTTGGTCGGGACCACTCGTATTTCACCTCTAGAAGGGTAGTTACTACTCAACCGGGCTAGCCTGTGGTGGCCTCAGATATGACTCTAAAGCCCCCAGCCAAGGCAACTAATATTAAAAACCTACAACTCCGCTCGCAGGGGGCACCCCCTGTGGGGCCTCGGCTCAGCGGCATCGTTATCGGAAGGACAGCAAGGGACAGGCTGGGTCATAACATTATTATTTAGGGAGTTTAAAGCTAATGGCTCAGCGGCGCGGGCTGGCTCGTTAGGCAAAAGACGGGGAGCAATAACAACATTGCTATTATTACTACTGGGACGTCGCGCGGGGCCTCGCCGGCGAGGCCGGAAGGCGGTGGGTCGCGGTTTGTATGTTTGTTTCAAGGTGCTGGTTTCCCTAAAGCTATCTTGGACAAGGGTAATGGGATCGTCGGGTTCGAGTAGGGTGTGCAGTGGACGGCGGATCCTACTGATCTGGGAGGGAGCGTATCGGGTAGCCGATGCGATAAAAGGGTTCTGGTGCTTTTCAGCAGATTCAATGAAACGCTTTGTGAGGCGTGTCATGAACTGCTTGATGGTCGGGACTTTGAGATCGACATGGAGTTGCTCATTCCTAACGAACCACGGGGTATGGATCCGGTATGACTTGTATGAGAGTGTAACACGTATCATAGGGTTTATTTTTGAAACGCTTAAAAAAACCCGTTCAAAAACCCTTTCAACGAGTATCCGGCCGGTCCCTGAACAAATCTTCTGTGTCGGTTGTCTTGCATCCCTTTCCTTGAAGACCCTGTCCATTTCCCTCGTTGTATGCGCCGCTTGTCGATGAGTCCTCTTTAATCCAGTCTTCTCTTCTAAAGTTGCGAAGGCTCCACACTTGTCTGCTTCTATGTTCAGGAACTTGGAGACCATCGTCAGGTCGGAGAACTCGCTTTCTTCTGATGCCGCAGTGAAGTCATACCATCGGAACTTGAGAATCGTCGGCATCTTCTCGATTATCTGTTTCACCATCTCAGGTGAATGCAGGTACTGTGGTTTCTTCAAACCCCTTATTACTGCTACGCTGTTGTTGATCTGGCTTGCGAAGACGCATATGTCTCTTGGATTTTCAGTAATCTTCGGTAACGCCTTGACCTTGTCCAATTCTGCCAGTACCAGCGCATCAGGTCTTCCATATCTACTTCTGAGGGCCTGCAACACTTCCAGCGGAGACGCTTCAGAGTACAGCAGGCTCTTGATAGCTTCTCTTGCATTGCCCTTCAGTGCTCTTCTCAGTGGAGCCATATTTTGAACTTCTTTGAACATCGGTGCCGTATCTTCGTAGACAACCTTGAAAGCCAACCACTCGCTGCTGTTGCCGTCGAAGTAGGGTAACTCGTGAATATACTTCGGCTGCGCTGCTGGTACTCCTCTTGTGGTAAGGGCTTCTTTCAACACCATCGCAAGTGCTTGAATTTCGCTCGTACCTTCTTTCGTTGAGTAGATCTCTTCAGGCTTCACCTTCGGTGGCTCTTCTGAAGGGTGCTGACCTCGTTGCTCGGGTTGTTCCATGTTGCCTTCTTCCAATACAGATGTCTCGATCCAGTTCTGCACCTGTGCTGTTCTGTCTTCCTGGTCTTCATTCATGGAGTCCCCATCTTCACATTGCGCCAGCTCCAATCTGACACGAGTTAGCTTCGCCGCAG
The DNA here is from genome assembly GCA_947578705.1 of Lacanobia wlatinum. NCBI lineage: Eukaryota > Metazoa > Arthropoda > Insecta > Lepidoptera > Noctuidae > Lacanobia > Lacanobia wlatinum. The sequence continues at coordinate 10,411,405 of OX388052.1, read as the reverse complement.
CTTGAGCTTTCTTTAACTCCAGGGGTGCCAATTCTTCTCTGGCTTCCAGCTCGCGTCTTCTGGCCGAGGAGCTCATGGTCTTCGTAGACCTAGCATGACGACCGACCCTCTTTGGCTTAAGGGTTGCAGCAGACTCGCGAACACCCTTGTCCGGAACATCCTCTGGGGTCTTCTTGGTCGTCTCCTTCTGTGCGGCTTCATTCTTCTTCTGTCCGTTGGACGCCGCCGTGGTCGCAGTCGCCACCGTAGTCTCGGTCGCCGTGGTGCCCTCTGTCATTGTAGTGCCCGAAGAATCCGACATAATTGCTGTCCCTGATGACCCTGACGCTGACGCAGACGTGACCCCTTCTGATCCCGACGCTTCTTCTGTCGCGTCCCTATTCGAAGGACGAGACCCGAGACTTATTCACAATAAAAATTCTTCTTAAAAATTTCCTTATAAATTATAAAAATTCGTTCATATTAGAACCTTATTAGACATACACAACTTAACCTTATAAAACTAATTAGAAAGTGACAAAAACCTAATCTACTTAGCATCCTAATCAGTCTCCTTACAACATTAAAATACTATCATATTTAAACCTTATCTAATCTAGCATACAGAAATAAACCTTACATTACTAATTAGACATAAATTAGACCTAAAGTAATTAAAATTTAACTGAATCTAATTAGTTTAGACAACATTTTCGATTTACATGGTTGCCCTACCACTACTTGTGCCCTGGGGCGTGGACGGGGTCTCGTCGCCGACACCTATCGTTATTTTACACCGTTGAGGGTAAAGTTTTTACAAACTTTGAATGTCAAATTTATTTATATCGAATAAACAACCTGGCCAGTTTTTTTTTCCCAGGAGAGACTAATACTAACACAAGAGATATTTTTGCAGTAATTGTATGCATTCAGCATTTTTCCATTCATCTTAAACGCTCATTCTCAATACTAAACACTCTAATACCTCCTCAGGACCAAACAAAAGCCTTGATCGCTAAAATATTCCATTACTTCGAGGAAGAGTTGGAACTCTTAAAGAAGATGACAGCAAAAATGAAGCTGTCACATCTATCGAAGTTCCGCTACCGGACGGCGCAGGCCACCGGAGTGAGCGAGGCAGCCGTACTCGAGATACTGCAGGAGGAAGTGAGACGGAAGGCGGCCAAGCGATATGAGCAGCCGCGGAATGCTGTCATACAAAAGGAAGTAGCTAAAAATGCTGAGATATACCAGGAAGTACTTCAAAATGCTGAGATGTGCCAGGAACTGCCTGAGAACCGATGCAGGCCGTTCAAGAATCCGAGTCAGATAGAAAGGTAGGTAACACTTTTATAGTTGATCCGTACATATCACATCCTCGGTTCAACACTCTTGGTTGCAAAAACACACTTTTTATGGAGAAGCATTGAACCCCTTAACTGCCTGTATTATTCATTGATCAAGATTTCTACTGGCAAAAAAAAATGTAAAATCTGTACAGTACTTGTAGAGCCTATTCATAAATTCACCAATTTTTTTTTTTTTTGTTGATGTTTCTGCTTCATGGCAATCTGTTTTCCAACAATAAGCCACTTCTTTGTTTGATTTCTCAGGTTATGTTTTCCTCAAGAGCCATACTTGTATGAAAATTCTTTTCACACGGCTCTCCTGATGTCAAGTGGTAAATCTTTTATGTAGGCTCGGTATGTCACTTCTTTTTAGCCGGGTATGCTGAAGAGCGCCTTCTCCACTCAGAGCGTGTGCCAGTTTGTTTACATGGACGGTTAGTTTCTCCTGGTATTTCAGGCTGTTTTGAGCTATTTCCTGCCGAACTGTTTTTAGGCCGAGGTCGAGGTATATGTATCTATTACTTATACAATGAGGGATACTAAACATTGTTCTCAGAGCTTTGGTCTGGAATCTCTCCAGGATATCCACATTACTGTTGCTGGCCGTTCCCCACAATTGTATTCCGTAAGTCCAGATTGGTTTTATGGTAGTTTTGTACACTAGCATCTTGCTGTTAGGATTTAGTTGTGATTGGCGTCCCAATAACCAATTCAGTGACCGCAGTTTTCCATCTAGTTGTTTGCGCTTTGTCCAAATATGTTTTTGCCATGTAAGTTTCCTGTCTAGGTGCATGCCCAAGTATTTTGCGTTATTATCTTGAGGGATAACTTTGCTGTTTAGCGTTACCGGTGGACATGTTTCTCTCCTAAGTGTAAATGTTACATGTACCGATTTGCTCTCATTGGCTTTTATTCTCCAACGCTTCAGCCACACCTCAACTTCTGTCAGGTGGTTTTGCAACTGTGATGATGCCGTTTCTGGGTTGCTATGAGCCGAAAGTAGCGCTATCATCAGCGTATGTCGCAATCGTGGTGTAGTCAGTTGTTGGGATATCTGCTGTAAAAATGAGGTATAGTATAGGGCCCAAGATGCTGCCCTGAGGGACACCTGATTTTATTTCGTGTACTTCTGAGAGATCATCGCTGTACTTCACTTGAGAGCATCTTTTATCTAAGTAGGATTTAAGTATTCGGAATAGACAATGAGGAACATGCTTCTTTAGCTTGAACAGGAGGCCGTCATGCCATACCTTATCAAACGCTTGGCTGATATCCAAAAAGACTGCAGAGCAATATAATTTGTTTTCAAGGCATCTGCTAATGGTGTCGACTATACGGTGTACCTGTTCAATTGTCCCGTGTTTTTCCCGGAATCCAAATTGGTGGTTCGGTAATACTGTACTTAAATTTTCTGTCATCCTGTTAAACAATATCCTCTCAAACAGTTTGCCAATAACTGGTAGCAGGCTGATAGGTCTGTATGAAGTAGCTTCGTGTAGGGGTGTACCGGGTTTCGGTACCATGACTACATGTGCAATTTTCCATTGCCCAGGGAAATGTTCAAGTCTTAAGCTGGCATTAAAAATGTTAACTATTTTCATTACACCTTTATGAGGCAGGTTTTTAAGTAATGTGGCATCAATGAGGTCATAGCCGGGTGCTTTACCATTCTTGAGGTTCCTTATTTCTTTCACAATTTCTTTTGGGCTAGTACTTTTTAGTGGAGGGCACATTTGATTCGCTGATTCAAGGTATTCCATGATTTCCATAGTATGTTCGGGATTGTTTTCAGGGAGTGGTTGGAAAACTGTTTTCAGATGTTCCGCAAAGATTGTTGCTTTTTCTTTATCTGATCTGGCCCATCCTCCTTTTTCATCATTGATAGGTGATATGTGGATTTTCGGGCGCTTTAGATTCTTGGTAGCCTTCCACAGCGAGTAGTTTGTGTCTCTCGTTGGATCTAGATTTGAGAGATAGTGTTGAATATTATCATTTTCTAGGGTGCTGATAAGGGCTTTGAGTTCATTTGAGAAACTATTGAATGCAGTTTTATCACTTGGATATCCTGTAGCATGCCAGATTTTTCTCAAACGACGGCGCCCTTGTATTTTCTCTTTTATATGCTTGGGATATGAGTTACGTTTCAGAGGTTGTCCTTTTCCTGTACTTTTTGGAGTTGCAGAATTGGCAGCAATGTGGATAGTCATATTAAGTTGTTCCAGTTGTCTTTCAAGTTCTTCTATTGTATTAATTTTGGTCTTTAGTTCTGTCTTTGTCGTGATTATATTTTTATAGATTGTCCAGTCTGTAGTGTTCAAGTCGTATATTCTTAGGGGCGGTGCTACCAGATTAACTGTTGTAGTAACATTCAGTATAACTGGTGTGTGGTCAGATGTGAGATCTATTCGTGGTTCTATGTTTAAGTAGTTGCTATCTATGTTTTTAACAATAAAAAAGTCCAATAAGTCTGGGATTCTATGTCTGTCGGTAGGCCAATAGGTAGGTTCTCTGCCGGAATGACATTCTAACTTCATCTCTTCTGTGGCTTTACAAAGTTGTCTTCCTCTAGTATTGGTCAGCCGAGATCCCCAATTTAAATGTTTAGAATTCCAGTCGCCAGCACATATGAATCTGTTACCCAGTGTAGAAAAATATTTTGCGAAGTCGCCTGCAGATATAGTATGTTTTGGAGGAGAATACAGTTTCTAGTTTGCTGTCTACAAGTTTAATAGATGTTGCTTGTATTTTTTCTGTTCGGTATTCCTCTATGGGGTAGTGTTTAATATTGCTTTTAATAATTACTGCTGTTCCTCCATGGCTGGTCCCGGTTGGGTGATAGGTTGTGTACACTGTATAATTATTAAAGTTTATGTGTGTCTTCGGTGTGAATCGTGTTTCAGAGATTAGTGCTATATCAATTATCTCTGTTCTGAGGAAATTTTCTAATTCTTGACGTCGTTCCGTCAAGCCTTTGGCGTTCCAAGTAACTACTTGGACTAGCTGGACCATGCGGTCCATCATTTTGTCCATAATTTTTTCCATCATGGTCAGAATCAGAATCAGAATCAGAATCAGAATGTTTATTTGCTCAAAATGTAGGTACAATATAAGATAACTTAGACAAATACATAGATCAGCTACATTTTACCTTACGGCATGCAAATCGTTAGGTAGAATAATAAAATAAATGGAAAATGTCAACAATGCAAATAGAATTAATTATAATAATATTAAAAAAAAAAAAAAAAAAAAAAAAATATCACAGTCATTAGCAAATTAATTTAATGTCAAGTGTCTAAATTAAAAAAATCGCAATAATATGTCCTAAGTAATTATAAAAGTCAATTTTATAAAGTTGCATCATTTAAAAAGTCTTTCACAGTATAATAACATTTTCTTAAAAGTAGTGCAGTTACCTTAGATCTAAAAATGTGAACAGAATATTCCTTAAAACTATGAGGTATTTTATTATAAATAACAGGCCCCATTGTCATGATACTTTTTCTTAGTAGTGCTGTTTTGTAATGACCTGAGTCCAACAAGTTTTTGTATTGGGATCTCAAAGGGCCTGGACGTGCTCTTCTATTAGCGAGTGACGGGAATAAGTTTAAATTTGTTTTCACAAAAATAGCCACCTCCAATATGTACAAACATGGAAAAGTGAGTACTTTCAGAGACCGAAACACAGGTTCACAGCTGTCTATGCATTTAAGACTTGACATAGATCTTATACACCGTTTTTGAGCTTTGAAAATCCTCTCCCTCTCACTGCAGTTACCCCAAAATATAACACCAAACCTCAATACTGACGCAACTAACCCATGATAAGCTACCAAAAGTGTTTCAATGCTAACTTTATGTGATAGGTTGTAAAGTACGTAGGCTAATTTACTTAATTTCTTACAAACGTCATCAGCATGCGGTTTCCATGTCAAATTGCTGTCAATCAATATTCCAAGAAATTTCGTTACACAAGTTGTTTCCACGTTTTGATCATTATAATTAACATTTATTTTATCAGCGCGTATCCTTTGGTAGAAATGCATAACTTTTGTTTTTTCTAGATTTATTACTAGATTGTTTGTGTTAAGCCAATGTATAACAGTTTCTAATGTATTATTAATTTCCCTTTCGTATGATTCAATATTAGTACACTTGACGATCACTGTACTATCATCCGCAAATAATACCATGGGTTGTTGTGTTTGACGTGGTAAGTCATTTATATATAGGAGAAATAGTGGGGGCCCCAGTACGCTACCTTGGGGCACACCATATTTAACCTCCCTATTGGCTGATACGTATCGAAGCTCACATTTCGTTTTAAAGCATACTCTGGTCGTTTCCGTATATTGCATTCGTCCACTAAGATAAGAGCTTATTAGATCAAAGACATTTCCCCTTATACCATAACTGTAGAGTTTTTTTAAAAGAATGTTGTTGTAGTTTTTCAAACATTATGTCCATTAGGTCAGTAAGGTCGGCCAAGTCGTTCTTTGTGTCTTGTTGAGTATATTGTTCTTTGGTTTTCCTTGCTTCTGAATAGCTTTTAATTAAGCTTTGATTATCTGTGCGGTTAGACTTAGAACCCCGGTGGGGATCCGGGTTTTTGATCACTATATTGTTAGGCATTGGTTTTTCTTTTGACTTAGAGTCTAATTTAAGAATTCTTTCTCTATACTGTTTGTACACTTTGCATCCTTTGTAGCTAGCGGGGTGTTTTTCGTCACAGTCCGCGCAAGTAGCCTCAGTGTCTGGTTTTTTAGTACATGTTGTTGTAGAGTGAGCACTACCGCATTTAACACAGCGACAGGGCCTAAAACATTGGGTCTTGGAATGCCCAAATCTCTGACATCTCTTGCATTGAATGATTTCCTTTTTCTTATATGGAGCTTCAAAAGTAATCTTCACGTTATTCAAGTATTTCACATCGAAAATGGCTTTGTTGTTAGGCTTTGGTTCTAAATCGACATAAAATACAGGCAACGGTTCCTTTGTAGCTCGATGTCTGATATTGACTATTTGTCTCACTTCATGTCCAATTTCATACAATTGTTTTGAAATTTCTGTGGTATTTTCTGATGCATGGAGTCCGCGTAGTACTACTCTGTATGCTCTCTCGCTTTTAAGCTGATAAGTATAGTGTGAGATATTATTGGCAATGAAGTTCTCTCGAATCGTTTTGTATGTCTGGATGTCTTTAGGTATAATTTTTATAACGTGTCCAGATCTAAGTGTGGCCATGAGGTAAAGATCGCTTTTTACAAATTTCTTTAGTACATCCTTAAGAGAATTTACATTAATTACGCCAGTACCAAAGATGGGTTCTGGCTTTGGTACATATACTTTATCTGTATTGTTGGTTTTATCCGTAGGCTTCGTATCAAGTAGTTCAAAACTATTGCGTGTAGGGATCACAAAGTCTGGGGATTTTTTCTGTTTTTTATTCCCGTCGTCGTGAATTGGACTTGTTTCTTTCCTTTTCTTTCTCCTGGTGGGAATTTCATCCCTTTGCCATTCTTCATGGTCTGAGGTTATGTTGTCTGTGAATCCAGATTGTCTTTCTCTTTGTTTTGTTGGTTGGAGTTATAGTCATTAAGCTTTGTTGGCAGAGACGATGTCAAGTTGCTTCTGTTCCGAATAAACATGCTTTCATACATAGTTTGTTGGATCATGCTGTTAGGGTTGGTCGGTTTTTTAGAGTTTGGTAAGGTTTGTTGATTATTTGTATTTAATTCGTTCATTTTAGTCCCACGAGTAAGGCCGATATAACCGGTCGCTAGGAAGGTGACGCCTATTCTCCCTAGAAGGCTAATACAACGACGTTTGCCAGGTCCGTCGAGGTGGATCTCCCACCAGCCATGCAGTCCCTTGGCACGAATCACACCGTAGACTTAGGGTGATTTTTTATAGAAGTTGTCTTCTTCATAGTCCGGGCAATTAAGCCAAGACTACCGATACTGCAGGTAGCGTTCACAGGGTTGCGGTTTGTGGGAGTCACTTCCTACTCTCACTGTTAGACCAAGCTGGTTAGGCTAGTTTGGTCGGGTTAATTAAGCGCCGCCCGAGACCCGCGTTGTTATTCATTTAGCACCACCCAGGGGGCACGTGTAGGGTTGTGGTTAGGTAGTTCCTACGGACGCGAATAACTTTACCCCCCTAATAAAATTCATCAATATCAATCAATATTTATACAATTCTTCCGTTACTGACTGATTGAGTGACTGACAGACAACGCACAACCGAAACTACTGGTCGTAGAAAGCTGAAATTTGGCTTGTAGCTTCCTTGGGGAGTGTAAGGAAGCACTAAGAGACGCTTTCAAGTCAGCCATTTTGAACACCCCCACTTTAGAGTGGAATAAATGTTATAATAACTGGTTTGAGCGAATGGAAAAGTGTATTAAGCTACGTGGTGAATACTTTGAAAAACAATAAAAAGTACTATAAGGTTCTAGGTGTGTTTTTTTCTTCAAACGAAAAAACTTGAAAGGCATTTCTCGTACAAATATTTTCTCTTTAACTTATAACATTGGCTTTGTTCCAGTTCCAATGAAGATACAAACGATAGTGCTAAGAATGTCACACAGCCAAGCGTCCTTCAACAGTAAGTTTGATTTATTTTGGTCTATCTCTCTTCTATACAACGTGTAACAGAATAAACGTAAGGGGTCGTTGTACTCATCATTATGAACAACTTTTACTGTGGGACCAACACCGAAATCGCAAAAGACAAATCAGCTGTTCAGTACATTTGGCGAGTTACGCGCACATATGAGGCAGTCGTTTTTTTTTCGCGATTCCGGTGTTGGTCCCATAATGAAAGTTGTTAATAATGATGAGTACAATGACCCCTTAAGATGTAGTGCGTTTATTCTGTTACACGTTATATAGATAAATATGAATCGCTGAAATGTACTCCATAACTTCGTAATGATTGACCCAAATTAGAAAATTCTCTATTTGTTAAAAATTACGCTACGACCCTTCGGAGCCGTGCAAAAAGAAAAACCCCGAGTGAAACCGCGGGGCATAGCTAGATTATAATAAACATAATAATCAATTTATCGCAATGTTGTGGGAAAGAAAGAAAAATATATACAAATAGTTTAAGTTGTATTTTATTTTTCAGAATTAAAATACAGCCTGAAAATGAGGAGCGGATTGTGAAGGAAGAACCTATGGAATACTATGAGTAAGTTATATTTTATTATCATCAGAGTTTTCTTGCAAATCTTAGTTGATGTCACTGCAAATAGTGTCCGACCTAAACAGGATTTTCAGCCGAAACCGAACCTTTGTTTATGATCTCTCGGCCGAAACCGAACCTTTGTTTATGATCTCTCGGCCGAAACCGAACCTTTGTTTATGATCCCTCGGCCGAAACCGAACCTTTGTTTATGATCTCTCGGCCGAAACCGAAACCGAACCTTTGTTTATGATCTCTCGGCCGAAACCGAACCTTTGTTTATGATCTCTCGGCCGAAACCGAACCTTTGTTTATGATCCCTCGGCCGAAACCGAAACCGAACCTTTGTTTACGATCTCTCGGCCGCAACCGAAACCGTAACCGAACCTTTGTATATGATCTTTTGGCCGAAGCCGAAACAGAATTTTTGTTTATGATCTCTCGGTCGAAACCGAAACCGAACCTGTGTTTATGATCTCTCAGTCGAAACCGAACCTTTGTTTATGATACCTCGGCCGAAACCGAAACCGAACATTTGTTTATAATCTCTCGGCCGAAACCGAACCTTTGTTTATGATACCTCGGCCGAAACCGAAACCGAACATTTGTTTATTAAGAACAATTTCAAGAAATACGTGCCAGCTGCGCCACTGTCGTCATAGAGTGACAAAACGTCATGATGGACAATAGTGCTGTGATGGTATTGACTTGGTTTTATCGATTGTTGTTTTTATTTGTGGAACAAACGCCGTAACTGTGACACAGATTATTACATTTATGTCATAAAGTACAAAACGCGATGAAATAAAACTCAACACAAGTATGGTATAATAATCTTTATTGAAATTTAAACACAAATGTTAAAAAATATTGTCAGTTTTCCATGAGCTTTATCGATATAATTTCGACCTCACTACTATTTTGTAGGTATTAAAGGATGAATTCGGAGCTTGGCGCTGAGGGCACGTTTTTTATTTTTTGACGTGGCGGTCAAAAAATTAAGTTTATTCGTAACATCCAAAAATACAGATCTTTGTTCTTTATAATATTAGTATAAGTATCGATATAGATTTTAAAACGCTGACAACTCCGCCATTTGTTTAGATTTTTAAGCAATAATTTGCAACTGCATCTGGTCTGCTCTGTAGGTTTTGAGAAATGTTATAAAAAATCCAGATAAATACCCTATTGATCAAAATGTTGACCTATTTTAAGAGGATTTTACCGAAATTATGTACTTATTATTATTTTCAGCGAACAAGCTCAATTAGACCCAATTTCGACAGAAGTAAAAGTGGAACCCTCCAATGACGAAATGGATGAGTAAGTGTTAGCGTTAAGTTTCCCCACTCTCCTGCAGTCTTAGGTTTCCGTAACCAAAGGAACCCTATTACTAAGCCTCCACTGTCCGTCCGTCTGTCTGTCAGCGAGCTGTACCTCAAGAACCGTAATAGGTAGACACCTGAAATTTTCACAGAGCGTGTATTTGTATTGCCGCTTTGACAACAAATAATAAAAATTTAAGTTTATGGTTCGGAGCCCTTCGTGAGCGGGTCCGACTCGCACTTGGCCGGTTTTTTATATGATCTTGGCAAACTCACCTTTTTCAATCTTTTACACCATCACATTTTCCAATAACTTAAATATTCCTACCTGATTATTTCTTTCAATCTTTTGTCACATATCTGTGATATTGGCATACCAGGTAGGCTTTCGTTTGTCACATTATAACGGTTTCAATGCCTCCACACAGAAAAAACCAATGGAGCAAATCTACATCGCAATAAAAAGAACCGCAACGCCATCTATCCAACAATTAGCGAACTACTACAACGAAATCCTGCATCGCGGTATCAGATTTCTCCGCGCTATTTGGAACAGTCTGAATATCAACTATCGGGCAGTTGCCCACACCGGACACAACAACCGTCCGGGCGGAGGATCCTCCTTTTCAATGGAAGTTTGCGGGACTTTACTCTCTGTACTGCATTCCTTTATAACATCAATGGGAAAATGACGTTTATAAGGCTGAATAAATGTTTAAAAAATCCAAAACCTAGTAAGACGCCATCTTTCCCATTTGGTAAGACTGGACTGTCATAAATGGTCACCCATCCTCGGAGCAACCCTGCTGCGCAACCTTGATGATCTACCACGAGCTTCCCTTAATATTTGCATGTATTTTTGTGCAGGAGATATATAGAAGAGGAATCTTTGATTGCGGAAGCCCCGAGTTACTATCAACTGTCGGAAGAACTCCATGTGTAAGTACATAACTCAACTACTAAAGGCCTACGCACACAGGGACCAAATTGCAGAGGATTTTGCCACAGATCAGAGCACACTAGCCTTTTAGATCCCGCGGCGCAAATGATAGCATTCCGATGGCCTGCCTAGACATCACGCGACGTTCTGCGGGATCTCTTAGGGCGCTCTCCAATGCCTTGTCAAGAAATTCCTTCTGATACCACGGAATCAATTTATAGCATTGGTATTTATGTCATATTCCTATTAGATAAGTTTGAATGTCCTTTGGTAAAAAATTAAATCCTCTGCCATTCCGTCCCGGGAGCGTAGGCCCTTAGATGCTACAAATAGACAGCATCAGGGGGGCTACTCTCTAACCCCGAATTCCGTAATTTCTTGCTTAGTTGCGGGCGTATTCTACTTCGTGTCACCTACGGACTTACGATTAGTCCCGAACCCGAACAAGAATGTATTAGAAAAAACACGATTTGACGTGTTGTCATTAATTCTTAGTGATTAAGTGATACGGAGTAGAATACACCCGAAACTACGGACTTCGGGTTTAGAGAGTAGCCCCACTGATCTGTGATTGAACCACCATCAATGCCAACTGCATCAAACTGCCTACCTCCGCCGCGTGATTGGGGCTTATTTGGCGGAGAGATGTGTCACCTATCTGGGACGTGATGGCAGACACCAGCACCCCATGTCGTGCGGTGTTCCACAGGGTTCGGTCATGGGCCCGCTCCTGTGGAACATCGGCTACGACTGGGTGTTGAGGAACGAGCTCCGGCCGGAAGTGAACCTGACGTGTTACGCTGGTCATTGCCCGGGGGAGCTCGTACAGGGAGGCAGCGTTGCTGGCGACAGCCGCGGTCTCACAGGTGGTGAGCCGCCGCCGGGATCTCACATAGTTGTTGGGGGGGCCCGTATCGCTGTCGAGTCCACCATGAAGTACCTGGGATTCGTGCTCGACAACCGGTGGGATTTCGGCCCCCACTTCCGGCGGCTGGTGCCCAAGTTGTTGGGCGCGGCTGGGGCGCTGTCAATGCTGCTTCCCAATTTGGGGGACCCGAGCACCGCCTGCAGGCGGTTGTACGTGGGGGATCGTGCGATCGATGACCCTGTATTGGGCCCCGATCTGGTCGGCTGACCTGACGGCCAGCACCATCACTGTTCTGCGGAAGCCGCAGAGGGTGATGGCCGTCAGAGTCATCAGGGGTTATCGCACGATCTCCTACGAGGCGGCTTGCGCACTGGCCGGATCTCTGCCCTAGGACCTGGAGGCAAAAGTCCTCGCGTCACTGCATCGGTGGCGTGAGTACGCGCGGGCGCGCGGCGAGCGACTGATGCAACGACACATTGAGCTGCGTCGGTCGCAGCTGCGCGAGGTCCTGGTGGCGGAATGGCGGGACAGGCTCTCACGCCCTTCCGTCTGCACTGGCCGGATGGCCTCGATAGTGACGAGGCCGGCTCGTCACTATCGAGGCCATCCGGCCAGTGCTTGACCTGTGGCTCGGGAGAAGGCACGGCTCCCTGTCATTTCGTGTGACCCAGGTCCTCTCGGGGCATGGCTGCTTCGAGAGGTTTCTGTGTCGCATAGGCAGGGAGCCGGACGCTCGGTGTCACCACTGCGTCGACTGTCGGGAGGACACGGCGCGGCATACGCTGGCAGAGTGTGCCGCTTGGGAGGAGCCGCGCCTTGCCCTCATCCCTGTGGTAGGCAGTGACCTCTCGCTGCCAGCCGTAGTCCATGCCATGGTTGACGGCGAGGAGTCCTGGGACGCGGTGGTCTCCTTCTGCGAAACAGTTATCGCGCAGAAGGAGGCTGTGGAAAGGGAGAGGGAGATCTCGACCTCCCTCCCGGCCCGCAGCAGACGCACCGGGCGTCGGAGGAGGGCATACGCTGCCTCCTTCCGGCCCCCCTGGTTACTGGGTTACTGGGTTCAGGGGCGGCGGACTTGCGGATGTCCGACGCCCCATATTCATCCGGACCCGAGGTGGCGGCGCGTGGTGTTCCCGTGCGCCCCTCTTTGACGTCGCGGGGGGAGTCAAACACCTCACTCCCCCCGCTGACCCGAGGTGACCCGCAGAGGCGGGCCGGCACCAGCCGGGGATTACGGAAGTCGTAAATTCCCGCAATCTCCGGCGTAGGTGAGAGATGGAACACCGGAGTGGTATTAGTCAGTAAGAGTCTGACAGACCCCTCCGCCCGCCCCAGGGCGGAGGACATCCATGAGGATTTCCCTCAGATAAAAAAAAAGTCAGCACCAGGGAAAAGCTGCAGGAGGGTATTCACATTTTTTACGACTGTTGGGCTTTAAATCCCAATGTTACAGTAATTTTAGATTGCACGCTTCATGAAAAGCGACCAAAAAACAAAAATAGCTACCATTCAGTAGGGGTTGTGTTCCGACCCCAGATCTTGAATAATTTTACTGACAGACTTGAGCAAGTTACTTCCCCTTTAAGTTTGTACAGACCGACATCGGACACAGATTGTTCAATTAAATTTATGTTGATCTTTTACATATTGAACGGTATATAATGTGTGAAGGTATTAAAAATGGTGTGATTGTTCTACCAATTTCTACTACCTAACTATTTAATTAAAAGACTGATTTTTTAAATTAACGGTATTTACTTCTGCACTGATGTCATCAGTTAGTGGCGATATACTAAAGCATTAATATTGCTTGTTCTTCCAAAGAAACTTAAATTTTATTAGTTGACAATGTTAAAAGTACAAAATAATTAAAATAAAATATTTCGATATTATTAATAAGTATCGGTGTCGCACCTCTAGAGCAGAAGCGAGCAATTTCAAGAAATACGTGCCAGCTGCGCCACTGTCGTCATAGAGTGACAAAAAATTACGTCATGATGGACAATAGTGCTGTGATGGTATTGAATTGGTTTTATCGATTGTTGTTTCTATTTGTGGAACAAACGCCGTAACTGTGACACAGATTATTACATTTATGTCATAAAATACAAAGCGCGATGAAATAAAACTCAACACAAGGACGGTATAATAATCTTTATTGAAATTTAAACCCATGTTAAAAAATATTGTCAGTTTTCCATGAGCTTTATCGATATAATTTCGACCTCACTACTATTTTGTAGGTATTAAAGGATGAATTCGGAGCTTGGCGCTGAGGGCACGCTTTTTCTTTTTTGACGTGGCGGTCAAAAGGTTAACTTTATTCGTAACATCCAAAAATACAGATCTTTCCTCTTTATAATATTATAAGTATAGATATAGATTTTAAAACGCTGACAACTCCGCCATTTGTTTAGATTTTTAAGCAATATTTTGCAACTGCGTCTGGTCTGCTCTGTAGGTTTTGAGAAATGTTATAAAAAATCCAGACAAATACCCTGTTGATCAAAATGTTGACCTTTTTTAAGTGAATTTGTCCGAAATTATGTACTTATTATTAATTTCAGCGAACAAGCTCAATTAGACCCAATTTCGACAGAAGTAAAAGTGGAACCCTCCGATGATGAAATGGATGAGTAAGTTTTAGCTTAAGTTTTTCCCACTATCCTGCGTTTTTAGCTTTCTGTAACTTAAAACTTTTCCTACTTGTTTATTTCTTTCACTTTTTGTCGCATATTTGTGACATTGGCATCTTCTTCTTCTTATCGTGTGGGCAGTAAGGCCTAGCGAATCCACACACCTTAGTATCAGAGTTTCTAAACCGCCTCAAGCGCCTCTGACATGGTTTATTTGACGGCCGGGACCACCAGCTTATACGTGCCTTCCGAAGCATGGAATCATCTTTTTATCAGACAATCAGGTGATTCAAGCCTGCATGTCTTGAATTCCTAGCCAAACTGGAAACAACTTTACAAAGTATGCTTCCCGCGGGAATCGAACCCACAACCACCGGGTCACAAGGCAAACGCCTAAACCACTCGACAACGGAGGCAGTTGGCATACCAGGTAAACGAAAGCATACCAGGTAGGCTTTCATTTGTCACATTGTAGCGGCAACAATGCCGCCACACAGCAAAAACCAATGGAGCAAATCTACATCGCAACAAAAAGAACCGCAACGCCATCTATCCAACAATTAGCGAACTACTACAACGAAACCCTGCATCGCGGTATCAGAGTTCGTCGCGTTATTTGAATATATAAAACAGTCCGAATATCAACTATCGGGCAGTTGCCCACACCGGACACAACAACCGTCCGGTCGGAGGATCCTCTCTTTTCAATGGAGGTTGGCGTGACTTTACTCTCTGTACCTCATCCCTTTATAACATCAATGGGACAATGGCGTTTATAAGGCTAAATAAATGTTTAAAAAATCCTTCCCATTTGGTATTGTTAGACGCAATCTTTCCCATTTGGTAAGGCTGGACTGTCAGATTTTTCGGCTCAACCTATTTTAAAAGGCTCGGATTAGTATCTTTATGTAATAAATGGTCACCCATCCTCCGAACGAGGCCGGAGATACTGCTTAACCTTGATGATCGACCACGAGCTTCTCTTAATGTTTGCATGTATTTTTGTGCAGGAGACATATAGAAGAGGAATATTCGATTGCGGAAGCCCCGAGTTACTATCAACTGTCAGAAGAACTCCATGTGTAAGTACATAACTCAACTACTAAAGACCTACGCACACGGAACAAATTGCAGAGGATTTTGCCACTGATCAGCGCACACTAGCCTCTTAGATCCCGCGGCGCAAACTGTAGCTTCCCAACGGCCTGCCTAGACATCGTGCAACGTTCCGCGGCGTCCCGCCGCGGGATCCCTTAGGGCGCTCTCCAATGCCTTGTCAAGAAATTCCTTTCGATGCCACGGACTCTAAAACGATGGCATTTTTGTCGTATTCCTACTAGATAACTTTAAAGTTTAAATATTATTTATTTATCACATAAAATTTAACAAATTTCTCTTAATCTATATCAGGTAAACAATGGCAATTTCTAACAACTAATGCTTAAGAGACTACGTTGACGACTGTACTAGTATAAACTGTGTCACAATCGACAGCGTCTTCCTTCCTGTGTACATAGATAGCATGATTCATTGTTTTAATAGAAAAAATAAAAGTAAAAGTAATAATTTGTAGAACTATTTTTAGGCTTTTCAAAATTGTGAAGATAAACAAACGAAAATATAAAATATAACCTCAAATATTTTAAAATTTGTTCGTTAATACAAGTACCTGTGTGTGTAGTGTGGTGTGTAGTCTGATAAGTTGTGAAATTGTGAATAATTATATTAGATTATGAATTATATAAATTATATAGACTATGAAGATCAACCGCTTACAATTTCCTCCAAAGTTTGAATGTCCTTTGATAAAAATTAAAATCCTCTGGCGTTTCGTCCCTTTGTGTGAAGATAGACGGCATCAGGGGGGCTACTCTCTAAGCCCGAAGTCCGTAGTTACTTGCTTAGTTGCGGGCGTATTCTACTTCATGTCACCTACGGACTTACGATTAGTCCCGAACCCGAACAACAATAATATATTAGAAACAACACGATTTGACGTGTTGTCATTAATTATTAGTGATTAAGTGATACGGAGTAGAATACACCCGAAACTACGAACTTCGGGTTTAGAGAGCTCATTGAGCGCCCGTACGTTGTACCGAGTGGACGTGTGTCGGTTGTCCTCGGAATTTTTGCTTTCGAATTTTGTGATTGGCTAAGTTAAGTGATTGTGAATTCCTTGTCACTCTTGCCTGTTTCTTACCCGTAA
This sequence comes from Lacanobia wlatinum, assembly GCA_947578705.1. Lineage (NCBI taxonomy): Eukaryota > Metazoa > Arthropoda > Insecta > Lepidoptera > Noctuidae > Lacanobia > Lacanobia wlatinum. Next base: position 10,394,911 of record OX388052.1, on the reverse strand, counting down.
TCAACGCCCACTGGGCGGTCTTAGAGTGAGATACAAACAATTTTGTCAACTACTTTAGAATCTGACTTTCGAAAAGTGACTGTGCATTGTTGGATTTGAACCGGCGGTGTGGTGTTGCGGTCCGACCCCTTGCCCGGTGAGCTACGGTGCTTGTGACGTAGGGCATTGTATTAACTCCTCGCTATCTGCTACGCGACCGCCGTAGCCGCTGACGTAACTGCTACGGATTGCCTACGAGGCTACGAACGCGAAGTACTCGTAGCCGATGCGCTGAGACTCCGCTCGTCACGCGACGCTGGCTCACGGTGTAGTGCGTACGCACTCATCGATCGCGACGCTGGCTCACGGTGCAGTGCGCACGCAGGCTCACGGTACAGTGTTCACGCAGGCTCACGGTGCAGTGCTCACGCAGGCTCACGGTGCAGTGGTCACGCAGGCTCATGGTGCAGTGCTCACGCAGGCTCACGGTGCAGTGCTCACGCAGGCTCACGGTGCAGTGCTCACGCAGGCTCACGGTGCAGTGCTCACGCAGGCTCACGGTGCAGTGCTCACGCAGGCTCACGGTGGAGTGCTCATGCAGGCTCACGGTGCAATGCGCACGCAGGCTCAAAGTGCAGTGCGCACGCAATCATCGTTCGTGACGAAATCTACGAGATTTGGTATCAATTGTACAACATGTCCAGTGTACAACGCACTTCCCCGAGCACGCCGAAAACGCAAATAATCAACCTTTGCCAATGTGTAGGTATATAGATCGCGTTTTTCTATCTGAAATTACTCATTAGTCTACTGGCCTGTTGATGGCAGTACGCGAGCCCCCATTACATGAGAATTAAACGTAACTGCCTGTCGCCTTGCAGGATAGAATAAAGACATTTGTTTAACAAGAACCGTTTAAGTTTATTTTGAAACCCACTTGTATATAGAAGGCTTTTTATTTCTGTTGGCAGTTTATTGAAAATGTTACTGACTTGTGGTAGGCGCTATGCTTTGCAACGTTCAGGTGAGGCACTTGCTTCATCTGGAGATCTTTTCTTCTTGTACTCTCCCTTTTTTTTCTTTCATCCTCAGTCTCATATTCAAAGATATATTTTGATAAGTGACTAAGTAGGACCAAAATGTACAAGCTTGGGACTGTCAATATGTTTAAATCATTAAAATGAGGCTTGCATGATTCTTGCTGTTGAATTCTGGCTATGGTTCTGACTGCTCTTTTCTGAATCACAAAAGCTTTTTGGATATTGTAATCATAGCTTCCTCCCCAGAAAAGTATGCTGTATCTCAGTTTTGACTCTACTAATGCGTAATAGACCATTTTTAAATGTTTTACGGTTACCTCGTTTCTTAGACTCCTTAGTACGTAACAGGCAGAGCTGATTGCTTTCTCCAGGTATGCTAGCTCTTGTTTCCACTTTAACTGGCTATCGATATGAACTCCCAGAAACTTAACCACCTGGACCACGTTCACTGTTTCTCCATTTATGACTCAGTTAATGGTATCTTTATTATTGGAAGTGGAACGAAAAAGCATCACATTGGTTTTGCTGGCATTAACTTTAAGACCGTTAACAGCAAACCAGCTGTGAAAGATATCTAAGGTTTGATTTACTATGTAATTAAGATCGTTTATATTATCAGCCGAGACAACGGCATTGGTATCATCAGCAAACACTACAAGCTGTATAGATCCCGCAGCTTTTTCCCTCATGTGTTGTATAAGGTCATTAACAAACACGATAAAAAATATCGGACCCAGTATCGAGCCCTGTGGTACGCCCTTGTACACAGGAGACAATTTGGACCTTTATGTTTCTTCACTTGGACAATTTTTACCCGAGGACTTTGTCTGTGACACCACTGCCTTGATCTCCACGAACATCTTCCTGTTTTCTAAATATGACTTGAGAAGTGCCAATATTTTACCCCTGACACCGTAATGTTCAAGTTTTTCAAGCAGTAGTTTATGATCCACCGTGTCAAATGCTGAACTTAAATCTAGGAAAAGCCCAGCTACTTTCTGTTTGTCATCCAATCTGCTAACTACGTCCTTAATCAGAGTCGATATTGCGTCTTGTGTCCCAACATTTTTCTGATAACCAAATTGTCTTCTACTTAACACTCCATTTAGGTTGAAATGTCTGAGTAATCTAGTTTTAATTAGTTTTTCAAGAATTTTTGAGTGAATAGGTAGTAATGATATTGGTCTATACATCGTTGGGTCTGTTTTTGAACCTTTTTTGTGTACAGGTATTATTGGCTATCTTCAGTTGATCTGGAAATATTCCTTCATCAAAACACTTATTGTAAAAAATGCTTAAAGGTTCCGCTAGTACGTCTATATTGTCCTTTATTACAGATATATTTATGTCATCTTAGCCACAAGACTTTTTATTGTCCCTTTTTCTCACTATTTTGACTATCTCAAGGGGAGTAACAGGGTCTAGGACTAGGTCATTGGTTACTCTTTTTGCACTTTTACGTAGAATATCCATGGCAGGCCCTGTGCACGTAGTAGTTGATGAATTAAGTTCGAACTGCTGGGCAAAGATGTTCACAACATCTGATGGATCTGACATAATCTTATTATTTGATTTTAAAATTAGTTTATTATTATTTTTGACACTCTTATTTCTGTGCTTGTTTATAACTTTCCAAATATCTTTTGAGGTGTTTATTGATTTTGCTAATTCAGACTGTACTGTTAGCTTTTTGGCCATATTTATTACTTTCCTGTACAGAGTGATGTATTTTTGCCTATAGTCCATCACAGTGTCATTTTGTCTATTCCCCTTGCCAGCAAGTAGAAATCGTTTCATTTTACTAGAAACCTTTACGCCCTTAGTGACCCAGCGTAGCTGCGTATTACGCGTTAAGTGTACCTGCAGTTTCCTTTTCCTAAAACTGCGTGTGAACATTTCTTCAAATTGCTTTAAAAATGAGTTTATTCCGAAATTACTCCAGTCATGATTTAATAGCAAATTTCTAAAGTTTTTTCTTGTATGTTCACTAAAAATCCGTTTGGTAATTTGAACACTACTGGTTTTTATATTCCTACATAGTTCGTTACTTCTGAATTCTGTACTACAAAGTAATCCTGCATGTCCATTTGCCAAGCCATTGTGGTCAACATCGCAACTTATCACGCAAACATCTGACAAATTGGTGAATACATTGTCTATACAAGATCTTGGGTCATTTCGAATAAATGTTGTCGAATTAATTAGTGGTCTAAAGTTGTAACATGTCAATAGATTTAATAAGTCATTTCTTTTTTTATTGTCAGTTGATAAGTCAATATTAAAATCACCGCAAATAACACAGTCTTGTTAAAGAAATGTTCTAATAGTTTTTCGAGCCTTACCATAAAAGTGTCTAAATTTTTATCATAAGGCGTACGATAACAGCAACACACTGATAGGCCAGTTAAAACATCTTTGACACAGCATATTTCAAAACAGTCCATTTTATATAATTTTTTGGCTATGGACAGCTCCTCGTATTCCCTATCCGTTTCTGCTAGGATAATAGTCCCTCCTCTCAGCTTATTTACTCTGGTATTATATGATGCAATATTGTACTTTGAAAGATTTAACAAAGAACTAGTTTCTTTGTTAAATCTTTCAAAGTAAGAAATCTTCGTTAAGAAAATGCTCGCTAATACACAAGTAATTCAAAGGGCTACTCAAACTATCCAAATATATTTCTAACACATCTTTTTTATTATTTAGGCCACACATATTTTGATGAAAGATGTTTAAACGATTCAACAATGAACTATCTACAGTCTCGTTTAGATGTGTTACATTTGACACATGTTTACGAACGGAAAAATGTATCTCTATCCAACAATAACTTTTTTTTGAAGTATCGCTTCATGAAAAGCGACCAATAAACAAAGATGGCTACCATTCAGTAGGGGTTGTGTTCCGACCCCAGATCTTGAATAATTTTACTGACAGGATTGAGCAAGTTACTTCCCCTTTAAGTTTGTACAGACCGACATCGGACACAGATTGTTCAATTAAATTTATGTTGATCTTTTACATATTGAACGGTATATAATGTGTGAAGGTATTAAAAATGGTGTGATTGTTCTACCAATTTCTACTACCTAACTATTTAATTAAAAGACTGATTTTTTAAATTAACGGTATTTACTTCTGCACTGATGTCATCAGTTAGTGGCGATATACTAAAGCATTAATATTGCTTGTTCTTCCAAAGAAACTTAAATTTTATTAGTTGACAATGTTAAAAGTACAAAATAATTAAAATAAAATATTTCGATATTATTAATAAGTATCGGTGTCGCACCTCTAGAGCAGAAGCGAGCAATTTCAAGAAATACGTGCCAGCTGCGCCACTGTCGTCATAGAGTGACAAAAAATTACGTCATGATGGACAATAGTGCTGTGATGGTATTGAATTGGTTTTATCGATTGTTGTTTCTATTTGTGGAACAAACGCCGTAACTGTGACACAGATTATTACATTTATGTCATAAAATACAAAGCGCGATGAAATAAAACTCAACACAAGGACGGTATAATAATCTTTATTGAAATTTAAACCCATGTTAAAAAATATTGTCAGTTTTCCATGAGCTTTATCGATATAATTTCGACCTCACTACTATTTTGTAGGTATTAAAGGATGAATTCGGAGCTTGGCGCTGAGGGCACGCTTTTTCTTTTTTGACGTGGCGGTCAAAAGGTTAACTTTATTCGTAACATCCAAAAATACAGATCTTTCCTCTTTATAATATTATAAGTATAGATATAGATTTTAAAACGCTGACAACTCCGCCATTTGTTTAGATTTTTAAGCAATATTTTGCAACTGCGTCTGGTCTGCTCTGTAGGTTTTGAGAAATGTTATAAAAAATCCAGACAAATACCCTGTTGATCAAAATGTTGACCTTTTTTAAGTGAATTTGTCCGAAATTATGTACTTATTATTAATTTCAGCGAACAAGCTCAATTAGACCCAATTTCGTCAGAAGTAAAAGTGGAACCCTCCGATGATGAAATGGATGAGTAAGTTTTAGCTTAAGTTTTTCCCACTATCCTGCGTGTTTAGCTTTCTGTACCTTAAAACTATTCCTACTTGTTTATTTCTTTCACTTTTTGTCGCATATTTGTGACATTGGCATCTTCTTCTTCTTATCGTGTGGGCAGTAAGGCCTAGCGACTCCACACACCTTAGTATCAGAGTTTCTAAACCGCCTCAAGCGCCTCTGACATGGTTTATTTGACGGCCGGGACCACCAGCTTATACGTGCCTTCCGAAGCACGGAATCATCTTTTTATCAGACAATCAGGTGATTCAAGCCTGCATGTCTTGAATTCCTAGCCAAACTGGAAACAACTTCACAAAGTATGCTTCCCGCGGGAATCGAACCCACAACCACCGGGTCACAAGGCAAACGCCTAAACCACTCGACCACGGAGGCAGTTGGCATACCAGGTAGGCTTTCGTTTGTCACATTGTAGCGGCATCAATGCCGCCACACAGCAAAAACCAATGGAGCAAATCTACATCGCAACAAAAAGAACCGCAACGCCATCTATCCAACAATTAGCGAACTACTACAACGAAATCCTGCATCGCGGTGTCAGAGTTCTCCGCGTTATTTGAATATATAAAACAGTCCGAATATCAACTATCGGGCGGTTGCCCACACCGGACACAACAACCGTCCGGTCGGAGGATCCTCTCTTTTCAATGGAGGTTGGCGGGACTTTACTCTCTGTACCTCATCCCTTTATAACATCAATGGGACAATGGCGTTTATAAGGCTAAATAAATGTTTAAAAATCCTTCCCATTAGGTATTGTTAGACGCAATCTTTCCCATTTGGTAAGGCTGGACTGTCAGATTTTTCGGCTCAACCTATTTTAAAAGGCACGGAAGAGTACCTGTTTGTAATAAATGGTCACCCATCCTCCGAGGGTGCCGGAGATACTGCTTAACCTTGATGATCGACCACGAGCTTCTCTTAATGTTTGCATGTATTTTTGTGCAGGAGACATATAGAAGAGGAATATTCGATTGCGGAAGCTCCGAGTTACTATCAACTGTCAGAAGAACTCCATGTGTAAGTACATAACTCAACTATTAATGACCTACGCACACTGGGACCAAATTGCAGAGGATTTTGCCACAGATCAGCGCACACTAGCCTCTTAGTTCCCGCGGCGCAAACTGTAGCTTCCCAACGGCGTGCCTAGACATCGGGCAACGTTCCGCGGCATCCCGTCGCGGGATCCCTTAGGGCGCTTTCCAATGCCTTGTCAAGAAATTCCTTTCGATGCCACGGACTCTATTTAAAACGTTGGCATTTTTGTCGTATTCCTACTAGATAAGTTTGAATGTCCTTTGCACGACTGATAAGTCGAATACAGTGAGACAAAAATTATCTTACCACGCTACTATGTACCTATATTCAAGCAAATAAATATAATTTCATTTCATTTGGTAAAAATTAAAAACCTCAGGCGTTTCGTCCCTTTGTGTGAAGGCCCTTAGATGCTATAAATAGACGGCATCAGGGGGGCTACTCTCTAAGCCCGAAGTCCGTAGTTACTTGCTTAGTTGCGGGCGTATTCTACTTCATGTCACCTACGGTCTTACGATTAGTCCCGAACCCGAACAAGAATGTATTAGAAACAACACGATTTGACGTGTTGTCATTAATTCTTCGTGATTAAGTGATACGGAGTAGAACACACCCGACACTACGGACTTCGGGTTTAGAGAGCTCATTGAGCGCCCGTACGTTGTACCGAGTGGACGCGTGTCGGTTGTCTTCGGAATTTTTGTCCTCTCCCGCTTGGGGCGGAGCGGGAGGAGTGTCAAGTGTCTTCAAGGTTAAGCAACGCTTGCCGAGGTCGGTCTGTGGCAGTGGCGTGCCTAGGGTTTCAAAATAAGGCAAGCCCAATAAAATTTTAACCGATTTCAAAAAAAGAAAGTTCAGTTTTCGACTGAGTATGTAGGTACCTTCGTATGTATCATCGCAATTTTCTCATAAACTGATATAGATGTCTCAATTCGTTGTTTACCAAAATTACCGAAAGAAACCATTGCACACAGGTGTTTATGGGAATTTGCGTGCCTTTTAATGGCGCCAGATATGTTATTTAAATCATTATAACCAGATGTATTCCAAACGGAATCTTCATTCGAAAAAAATAGGCAGCACCACGAACACAACTTATTAGTGTGCGAACAGCCAACAATCCAATTAGTTTTATACACTGATCTATTAAATTTTCGTTTATGCGATTTACTAGTCTGAGAAAAACACAGATTAGGCGTCGGTTTTAATGAAGAAATTAACTGTTTTTTCTGAGCAAAGTTTATAGATTTTACCTTATCTTCGCCAATCAAAACTTGAACGCATTTTAAATCCTCACAAGGTACAATTACCTCCATTGTTGTAGGTAAGTCACCAAAACAATTGTATCACTGAGAAAATCTAAGAAAACACACAAAAAACTTTAACAACATAACTTTTCAACTCTCAAGCAAATAAAACTGAAGTGAGTTGCACTCCGGTGTCAAGAACTACTTACGCAGAGTTGCAGTGTTGTCATTTAGGCAAAAAAAGTCGCCAGGTATATGAAAAATCTAGCTAGATGTCGCAATTTTTTTAATTTTAAGATATTGCTTGAATATTTAATTTCGTTATTTTAAAAAGTCGCTAGTTTTTAGTGTTGCTAAATCTTAAAAAAAGTCCCCAAACTCGTTAAAAATCTCCAAGATGTCACAACGTCGCTAAAACGGCAACACTGCAGAGTTGGCAAGGTGACAAGGTCACGCATACGCGTACAACTTCATACGCATGCACGGCTTAATCTTCCATACTGATCGATTTGTAGACGCACAAGGTTTAGAACTCGTTATACGGCACATCGCTATAAGTGCGAAAGTGACGGAGATAGTATTTGAAAGCCCGGTAAAAGCCGGTACGTGTAAGCGAGATAGCTATATGTAGATGCTACAAATGCGAAACTCTGCACGCGAACAATCGCGATGTGTAGTTATGTAGTAATGTGGCATAGGTAGATACTTTGTGTTATTTTGATAAGAATTAAGCGCGCGAACTTTTAAATAGTTCGGGTTTGATATTGATTCTCTATCGAGCATTTTAGTAAGGCATTTGGGCTTTTGGGCTTATATGAAGGTACCGCCACTGGTCTGTGGATGGGTGACCGTCTTAACATACCGAGGTTCCTCCGTGCCTCGGAAAGCGCGTTAGCCGTTTGTCCCGGCTGTCATTTGTAGATCTTTAACAATTTGTACGAATTGTCAGAACCCAGAAAATCTGAATCCAGTCTTGTCAAAGAGTACCTACCTACCATGTTACCCAGTTAACGGGTTGTGGAGGTCTGGTAGGCAGCTGCTCCAGGTGAAATTTTTATTCTCAGCTGAATCCGCGGTTTAACTGGTAGCCGACCCCAATATAGTTGGGAAAAGGCTTGGCCGATGCTGTTTCTTCAAATGCCCGTAGCGGTCCAGGGCGCGATAACTCTTTCGAAAAAAAGCTGGAACATCCAAATGTCCTGAAACTTTGGTATTGTTCATCAAATCATTAAACTAAAAGTTCTAAGTTAAACTACGCGATAAATGACTAATTCTTGCACCGTCTAGACAGATCATCTTAAATCTATATGACCCGTTCCTCAAAATACCCCCCCAGATATTCATTAACCTACATGGTGCTCGTATATGATTTTACCATGACATGGTTACCAGTGCATGGACTTCAAAAGATCCAGGGTGTACTCTCGAAGCCCGAGATCCGTAATTTCGGCTTTAGTCACGGGCGTTCATTCTTAGTTCAGGTTCGGTACTAATCGTAAGTCCGTAGGTGATGCGGAGTAGGAAACGCCCATGACTAAGGCCGAAACTACGGACTTCAGGGTTAGAGAGTAGACCCCAGACCCCTGAGTTTGTTTCGGTGTTTCTTCTCGGGGTAGTTTGAATTAGCCTCGTCTAGTTTAAATTGACAAAAATGTACATATTAAAGATTTATTTAATGTTATGATTTATAAATGTCTTCTTCTTTTCAGAAGCAGTCTGATGGAAGCTGGCCAAGTTAAAGTAGAGAAAATAGAAATTGAAGATGAAGGATTTAGTTAATGCTAGCTGCCGCCCGCGTCGAATTAGTACAACACCCCTTTATAAAGCCTATGCGTCATTTGGATGTATAAGATAGACGGCTACTAAGTTTTAAGCGCTTCTTACACTACATGGTATTCAGGGCCCGGTGGCAAGGGTGGGCGTGGCCCCTAACTAGGGAGTCGCTTATTGCACTAGCCGGTCGATTGGGCCCTAACTCAGTTGTGATGTGAACAGCGTTGCCAACGTGTGGGGTATTCTCCAAACTGCGGGGAATCTCAAGTTGATTAGGGATTATTTGAGGGTTTGTAAGATGTGGGGAAAAGCGGGGATTCTAAATATCGATTTTATTCTTCCAAAAATCTAATTTGTTGGGAATCAGTCAATTTTTTGTCCCCAAATTGGGGAATTTGACTTGCATTTTCGGGGAATTTGTTAAATTGGTGTTGGCAAAACTGCTCTCTAACTCCCTAAACGCTGCTTATTACACTGCCCGGTAGTAAGGGAGTTAGGGAGTGTACCAGACGGGCGTGATCGACTGGAAACATATCCCTTGTTTGGGGTAGGTCTATCCTTCCTCTATTCCTTCGATGTGAACTGTGACCACCCGACTGCGTCCAGCCGCACTGACGTCCTGTACCTGTATACTGAGGTCTCTGTGCCACACGTGTAACGTTCTTCTTTCTTGCTATTCGTACTTACTGTCTTCGGGATAGATTGGGGTTAGGGATGTTTGCTTAACAGGGAATAAATGAAGATGCAGATAATTTACTGTTAACACTGCAGCTAGCGGTTTAAGGGAAACTTTTCGCGACTACTTTACTATTTAGTTAAAAGTTCTATATATTTCTTCTTAACAATGACTACAAATTTCTATTTTTGGTCTGTTTACTATCGTACAATGTTACTTTACCGTAACGAGGCCCATAACCGCTAACTGATTTAGTTTATTTTAAACTACAAGTTTAACTTTGTACATTCCTGGTTATATCTAGGTCTATTCTGTCTGGATAGGGGTTGATGCATCTTTCTGTAAAGCCCTTGAAATTCCCCGTCGAGTGGGGTGAAAATCAACCCTTCAACCCTGCTCACTTAGGGGCTTGTTGCATTTAACTATCGAATCTATCTACAAGTATGAACTTGTCTACAATTTAGGGTTGACTTCCCGAAAAACTGTGCCTTAAGGGCTGTTGGGCTATATGTCTTGCGGTAGGTGCATCATCCCTCTATCCAGATATACAACTTTCAAAGCCACCCCTCAAGGGTGAAGCACTATAAGGTCAGAAACCCGGATTTTTCTAAATTGTGGCTTTATGCCTTATCTGACCATTAAGATGTTTATACTTTCTAGTGCCGAATGATATAATATTATTTTTTATAACGGGAGTATCTATTTTCACTTGAGATGATTTCTGACTTCACGAGGAAAAGTCGCTTCCAGAAGCTACACTTTAACATTTACCTTATTGAATGCGGATAAAGATACTACTACGATTAAGTTCTTGAACAGGGCCTCGATATCCTAAATGCAATTTTTTTACGGTGTTTGCTAAAGTATACACAGCGCTCTGCGTGTCCAATATAATATTGCGTTCCGGATCTTGATGGGGTTACCGCGCTACTGAAGTGCTTCCAGCATGTTCGCAGAAGCGGAAATTGATTGCTTTCACGCCATCATGCCCAAGCGATGCGCCTCCATCATGCGCCGGGTACGCGCCAGCCCCGACAGCATCCTGAAAACTATAGCGAACAGTGGGACAGCCCCATACAGGGACATTAGATATGCCTACATGTCACTGCGGCGTAGGTAAACTTTAATTATATATACTATGTAACTGTATTTTTTCCGGTAGTTATAAGCACTGAGACTAGTTTCTAAGTTTTTTGTCTATTTACCAATTAATGGACTCTGTCTGAATTACAAGATTATTTTTTTGCAGGCCATTCACGTTCAAGTAATTTGATCAAACAGTTTAATCTCTAATCAAAAATTTGGAAACATGAGTCGTCAACGAAGAAATACGAAATTTCGTATTTGATCAAACTGGCCTGTTTGATCAAATTACTTGAACGTGTATGGCCCGCATGGAAAGGAACCCATTTTGCGCGGTTCGACTCGCACTTGACGCGCTTTACCTGTTCAGTAATGTTGCGAGCTCACTTGTATTTTTGTAAACGAAGGAGTTACAATGTATGCCTCTACCGGTTTCAATAAACTTTGTAATCGACACATAACTTTGACTTTATGGAAAATGTGTCAAACGTCTTACATAGTACTCAGGGAAAAGATCGGCCCATTGTAGAATGCCCATGTTGGTTTGTTATACGATAGACTTATTGCGTTGGCCTTGAATTTTGTCTGATATTCTTTGGAAATTGATTTTATTGTTAAATCACTACTGTAAGAGTCTAGCATATGTCTAAGGCCGGTTGCATACGTACGGTATCCTGATTGGGTTTTCCGATTCGGAATCTCTCGTGAGACGTTCGATTATCAGTTCTTCTGACTCAAACGCACGGCTTGTTTTCGAAAAGATCGTCAGATGCTTTTCCCATTCGGAAAATAAACAAACGGGTGCGCCTCATTGAAAATTTTGTATGTAAGGCAAGCATGCAGTACCTACGTCTACCATGAGTTTTATCAATCTATACTGTACTCTACAAATTGTTGTGAAAATTGTAAATGTGGAAATAAAGTTTTTATTATTTATTTTATTATTATTATCCTTTATTCAATTAATATTCCTATAAATTTTACATTTTTAAATATTTCTATAAAAAATAAAAAAAACATTTAAAAATATAAAAAAATTGTAGCCCACCGGTATCGGGAACAGGGTCTAAGTTACCGGTGGTCAGGGCTCCTGAGAGAGGAACCTTCTAACGATGCGCGCCGTGTCCAGGAGTACTGCTTTCTGGATCAAGCCCTTGATCCAGCTGCCCAACGAGAGCCTCCGTAGATGTTGGTCGAGGCTCTTGGCAATTACGCCATTGGCCGTCACGACTATCGGCACAATGACTGCTGTGTTCACATCCCACATGTCGACAACCTCGCGAGCCAAGTCAAGATACTTAGTTTTTTTTATCTTTCTCAGCCTTCACGATGTTCTCGTCATGAGGGACTGTTATATCAACAATCATTGCGCGACGTTCTAGTCTGTCTATCACCACTATGTCAGGCTTATTGGCAACAATAGTCCTGTCAGTGATGATAGACCGATCCCAATACAACGTGCAATTGCCATTTTCAAGAACTGAATTATTATTATTATACTCGCTGGCGACTGTAGTTTAAAAAATGTATGAAATCTTAAAAAAAAAACAAGTTTCTAATTTATTTTTTTAGTTGTTAACTAAAGTTACACTTGCAACTTGCTTGCTTGTTAGTTAACAACTTAAACAAATAAATGGTAGACTAGCAGGTCTCCGAATCTGAATTCCTGATCAGGAAACCGTGCATATGCCGCCAGCCTTATAAAGATTTGTCCCATCATAAGTGTAACTGTATCAACGTACAAGACCATACAACCACGGCTCCCAGTGTACAATTGGATTGACCAAAATTTGTTAACTCCAAGATTTAGTTATGGCATTAAGACTTCGCTCCGGTCACATCCCATCAAAAAAGTTTGATGTTCTGATGAAAAGGGTTACGTCACCCAACTGCGAGGAATGCGGAGTAGTCGAAAGATGTGCAACACGTTTTGATGGAGTGTGTCCGGAATGGAGCTCTAAGATTTGCCTTACTCAGATACACACATAATTACGATGTTGGAGAGTGTAATGCCATCCTGGCTTATCCTTTATCGGATCAAGCCAGAATCCTGTACAAAGTGGCATTTTTTTGTTTTAAAAAACTTTTTTACAAAAAATGTAACCGACTTCCAAAACAAAACACTACAAAGTATAAAATAACTTTAATTTCGGAAGTCGGTGTTTTTAGTTTTTTCGCTTTTTGACACCGACTTCCGAAATTAAAGTTATTTTATACTTTGTAGTGTTTTGTTTTGGAAGTCTGTTACATTTTTTGTAAAAAAGTTTTTTATTTTTCACTTTTTAGTGGTACCTGCGTACCCATTCACAGCGTACCGGCGTGATGTTATGTTATGAAAATAAAACTTAGTAAGTGCTGTCGGTGTAAAGGTCTCGTCAATACGAATGAAATAAGCCCAAACAGGTTGGTAGTTCCTACATACCGATGTGGAGTTCCCTTGACTCTCTGTCGTCTCCATCATCAGGTCTGATCCAAACTTTCATTCTTTTGTAGTATCACCCGATATACACACGAATATCAAGTTTTTACCAAATACGTGCCTACAATTTTCGAGAGTTGCCCTCGATTTCTCAGGGTTTCCATCATCAGATCCTGACGTGGTGGCAATGGGACCACACAGGAAGCACTAGTTTTCAAATAAAAAAAGAATCATGAAAATCGGTTCATCCAGTCGGTTAATATGAGGTAACAAACATAAACAAAAAAAAAAAAATACAGTCGAATTGATAACCTCCTCCTTTTTTTGAAGTCGGTTAAAAATATATATTTTTTGCAGTAGTTAGTAAGCGATTATGTTGATGTTACAGGGCGACATTATCGCTCAGCGATAAAGCCCTTAAAATAAAGAAAAAAAAAGACTGTATTGCAACAACAATGTACTTATCTTCTATTTTATTCATATCTATCAACTACCCTATCATGTTTGAATCTAAAAATAAATAGTCATTGAGATGAGTTGTCCTTTTATTTTATTAGATACCTAAGTACTTATACTCGTAGATACCCTTCGAGCAGCTCGTGGCTTTAATAGCTGCACTGCTCGATCTTCGCGGTTAAGCAGCTGTTGCTGAGGTTGGTCCGTGGATGGGTGACCAGGGACCGTCCCTTACATACCGAAACTCGGCTGTATCCCGGAAAGCACATACAGCCGTTCGTCCCGGCTATCATTTGTAAATCGTGGACAGTCGTTACAGTTTATAGGTAGAAGCCGCTATACTATATAGAAATACTGAAACTAGCTTACCAAGGAACAGTGTCACCCAGTTACTGGGTGGAGGTTCGTACAGGGAGTCACTCCGTGTAAAATACTGTACGCAGCTGCATCCACGACGAGCACAGGTGGAGCTACAGTCGGATGACTGTAGCTCGTCGTCGATCACTTGCTGCGTGATCTGGTAGCTTAACGCTCGGTGGACGAAGATATCCAAATCTTCAGGCAGGTGCGGCTGATCAGGCAGAGTAATGAGTGGGAGTCTCTAGGCCAGACACCGTAAACCCGAAGGCTCCCGCGTCCACGAAGAGCCGTCTCCCCTCGATATTCATGTTGGCATTCCACGCCGGGTTCTTACGATTTAAGTCAAATTTATACATTTATCGCAGCTGCTTTGAATACATGCAACAGAACTAAAATTCCATTGGTGCTTAACTTACTAAAAAAATACCAATTACATGTATGTGACACTAACTCACTCACTACTATTGAACAGTGAGTGAAACGCTTAAACATCTGCTTTTTCTCTGTAGATTTGTCTTAAACATTGATTTGTTTTATCTTTTTAAAATTGCAAGTTCATAAAAACCTCAGCCAGAAGCAAGAAAACACTATAAACGTACCTTTGTAATATTTATTTATTTAAAGAAATTTCGAAACGGGTTAGTTGATGGTTAGTTGACACTTCCCGCGACCCAAGAGCTGGCTTTTACATTTACCAGCGGCTAGGCATTGCTATTCAACGTGGCAATGCCGCCAGTCTCTTGGGCACGTTGTCAGCTGACACGCTGAGCGTTGAGGACCAGTAAACAATATATATGGGTCAAACCCAAAAACGCAAGAAAAAGTGTTCAGGTTATAATTTCCAGATGTACATATTATTTGGGTCCGATGTGTTTTGATTATTTTATGATTTTGTTCTGGGCGTACTAGATTAGTCATTATTTTATATTTTAGGAATAAATTATATTTTTGTTGCTCTCGTTTAGAACAAAATGTCTCCTGCTGTAGACTGTTCGTATCCTTAGTACCCCATTTTCATAGATGTTTAAAAATATTTCCGGGACAGTTAATAAATTGTTTTAATTGTATAAACACGTAAAAATTAAACAACTTTTCATACTAAAGCAGTTAAAAAAATCAGCAATTCATATTAACGAATTATAGCAAATAAATAGGTTGTTCAGATATTTCTTGTCTCGTAAAACTCACACAGTTTTAAATATTTCGAACGCACCCAATATTTTTATTGAGTTATGTTGGCATCACTGTTTCGTTCGTCGTTCATTTGTTTGTGACTGTCATAAATGGCGTCTGCGTTAGTCAAAAATAATTAATTTAGAACGATACACAAGATTTTGATCGTGTTTCGAAGATCTTTCCTGTATTGCTTGTTTATTGGTAAGTAGATAATTAAAAATTATATACATCGTTAGCTTATATGTGCATCAGGGATAGGTTTGCAAAATCTAACATGATTTCATTCTAACCTCAAAATATTTTAATATATCTTAGTTTTTTTTCACTATGTCTTTTCTGTAGACATCTTTCCTGTAGGTGCATGGGTCTACAGGAAATACTGTTGTCTACAGAAAAGACGTAAAATAACTTTAACTATGGCTGACTTATTCTTTTCTCTGCAATGGCGCTTCAGTTTCTTGCGGGATACGCTTGGGCTTGTCATTTTCTTTGCCAGCAGCTTGCCGCTCCGCAAGTAAAGCCGGCGGCACGGTCGGCGATAAGTGCGGCCGCCTAGCTGCCGAGCAGGCCGCAGGCCATGTGTACATACACCATAAGGGACATGCCTGGCCTGCCATGACTGGCAGATGGTGTAGAAAGTATCTTAAACCTTGTTAAAGGTAATGTATGAAAATGATGTATTGTTACAGTTACGATGCCACGGGTATGTAGAAGTAGGATTCAACTTTCTGAGGAAGAGAAAAAAAGGCGCAGGCGTGAGCAAAAGAAGCTCAGTATCCGGCGTGCACGTGCCAAAATGGATGAAGCAGCATTAGAAGAAAGGATCGGGAGAGATATAAGCGAAAAAAGGAACAAGGTAAAATTAAAACTATTAGAGACTACACTCCTAGAGAACAAAGACAAATCAGGAAAACATGGAGGGAAAAGGCCAAATTAAGACGTCAAAAGGAAAAAAATAATAGAAATGCTTTGAATTTCATTGAACAGAACACGCCACCGTCTAGTCCCTCATTTTCGCGTATTCATGTTGGGAATGCTATTGTCAAACGCAAAGTGCAAAGATTAAGAATCGAAAATAACCTTCTAAAAAAAAAATACTTCAGTTGGAATCTAAAATGGCAAAGTACCGAAAAAGAGCTATTAGATCTTGTAATAGAGAACACAAAGAAAATAAAGTTCCTGAAAGAAAGCGAAAGAAGGTACAAGATATAAAAAAAGCAGTAGAAGACTTTTTGCTTCAAGATGGAAATAGCACACTCACATCAGGGAAAAAAGACACCATAACCAGAAAAAAAAGAAACAAGTACGTTTTTTGAATGAATCTCTTATTAACCTACATAAAGCCTTTGTAAATAAGTCTGGTATTAATATATCGTATGAAACTTCGGAGATATCGTCCATTCTGGGTACTATTTCCTAAAGTTGACGCCAGAAACACTTGCTTATGTACCATACATGCTAATAATAGTTTTATAATTCGATCTCTTCATAATTCTAAAATGATTCCTCATAAATCTGTATCGGACTTGTTAAAGTATTTATGCTGTAATAATACGCTAAGCTTGATATGCTTAGAAAATAAATGTTTCGGTTGTAAAGACAAAACTTTGCAGTGTAATATTTTTGATGATAATGATACTGTATCATTTGAAAGGTGGGTCACAAAAAGTGTTCCTGTGGTTATTAAAAATACTACAAAGCAGTGTCGCAAAACGGTTAAGGAAAAGGTGCAAACCACAAAGAAATTACTCTTTGAAAAATTAATCTTAAATAGACCTACTTTAAGAAAACACGTGGGAAACATGATTCATCAAATCTATACAAAATGTTAAACAAAATTTATCTACCGTTGAGGGATTACTACACATAGACTTCTCAGAAAATTATAACTGTAAGTATGGACAAGAGGTCCAGTCGGCGCATTTTGGTGGGTCAAAACCGCAAATCTCATTACATACAAGCATATATTATAAAACAGATTTAGAGCCCCCCAACAATTATGTGAACAGTTCATCTTTCTGTACCGCATCGGAGAATCTGCGACATGACCCAGTAGCTATATGCATCCACTTAATTGCTATAATAAAAAGAATTAAGGAGCTATCCCCTGATTTGCAAATTTTACACATTTTAAGCGATGGTCCCCTAACTCAGTACCGTAACAAGTCCATGTTTTTTTTTGATCGCAACGTTATTAAGTAAAGAATTTTCTATTACATCCATTATTTGGCGAACGCGGACATGGGAAAGGCGCGCCCGATGGCGTTGGAGGGTGTATTAAACGCATTTGCGATGCTCATGTCGCAAAGGGTAATGATGTGTCTAATTTAGATGATTTAATGGCATGTTTATCTGTAAATTGTAAAGGTATAGAGGTTTTTAAAATCGACGAGTCGAGGTTTCCTGAAATCGATCTACTTTTGAAAGAGAGTGCTACACGTCCTTTCAAAGGAACGCTCGAAATACATCAAATAACATGGCATATACAAAATCCTTATGTTATCCATGCCAGGCGATTAAGCTGTTTGGATTGCGCGACCCATGAAAAATGTCCGCATTATGAAATTGGACAGATTCAAATACAGTTTAAAGCTCCAAATTCTTCCACTAATTCTGTTTTATCTGATCATCACTCTTTCAATATATCGCCAGCGGCGTCTTCTCAAGCAGGGCCTTCCAATACTCGTAATCGCAATTTTTTGTATGAAGCTCACTCACCTGCAAGTTCCGGAACTAGTAATGCTACAACTGAGACCATATCACCCGGTTTCTCTGAAAGATTGACACCTAATAATTCAATAGAAAACTTATCTTCACAAAGTCCTAAGAGACCTATGAAAAGCGCACATCGCGGTCGTGTCGTCTTCGACTCTGAGTCTTCGGTAGAAATGACACCAAAGAAACGCCGAATGCCTTTTTTTTTGGAAGATTCTGACGATGACAGTATATTTTAAGGTTTAATTTTTTAATATGCGAAAAAGACGTCCAGTCTGTGGACATTTTGTCTTTTTATCTTTAATGATAGATACACTCTAATTTTCAAAAATGGTTTGTTTATTATGGGGGCGAATACTATTTGGAATATTTTAAATAAGGTTTTCCAAATGAGTCATATTTTTTTGATTACTTATTAAGGTATATGTTTTCACCTGTAGACTACTAGATCTTTTCAGTGGAACATCTACAGGAAAGATATCCATTCTGTGGAAAATATTAATTATTTTTTTTTCTTCTAAATTACCAGAATTTTTGATGAATATTTTGTTTTATAACGGAAGTGAATTTAATTTAAATCATTAAAAATTATGTTCTGTAAGCAGATTATAATATTGTCATTACATTAATAAGGTTTCTGTTGTTATCTGTAGACAACTAGGTCATTTCTGTGCCCGTTTAAAAATAAAAAATGTGATTTTTACAGAGAATGTGTAAGACTGATCTATTTTGTTATTATTAATCATTATTAGAGACTTTATGCAAATAAAGGCTGATTTACATAATCGTATGTGAAGTTTTATTTTGAGGAAACTATGAATGACCTATTTTGTGTTTGACCCATATATTTAAAGCCAAGAGATAGGCAATGTCAAGGGATATCTATTCCACGTGCCATTTGAAGAAAACCGTCGCTAAAATGTTGTGGACTGAGGACCTGGAGAAGGACGCAGGAATTCCAATGTGCGAAGTATAGAACCGGTCTGTGTGGCGACGCCAAGGGGGCGTCTCCACCGGAGATGTGCGAGGATGTGTAGCGAGTGATGTGTTTGTTAAGAACCAATAGAATAATATGTACCTATGCGATTTTTTTTATTTGCAAAATAACATACTTATTAGCCCTAGTAAACAATCATGAAATTTTTCTTTAAATACCTTCCCATCAGCGATAAAGTGATAAAGCTTCAAAGATTACAATTAGTTCTAATTATTGTTTATTTGATGTTATTTAATTTAAATTTGTATGATATCTTATTTAATTCAATGCTTTGACTGTTTGTGTTAATTTAATGTAGGTAATTTGTTTTTTTTTGTTCAACATTTCTGACATTTTTTATTTATTTTCAATCCGATTTTTATTATAATAATTCATTTTAATCATATTTTATGTATCTTTAGTTTACACCTTTTCCAGCAATAGTTGTGTAGTAATGTTGTGGCTGTCTGTAAGTGTTGCAGCACTAGAATATTTCTTTTTTTAATAATGCTTGTTAACTTTATTGTGTATGCAATGTTGACAATCCAGTGGCGTGCCTAGGGTTTCAAAATAAGGCAAGCCCAATAAAATTTTAACCGATTTCAAAAAAAGAAAGTTAGTTTTCGACTGAGTATGTAGGTACCTACGTATGTATCATCGCAATTTTCTCATAAACTGATATAGATGTCTCAATTCGTTGTTTACCAAAATTACCGAAAGAAACCATTGCACACAGGTGTTTATGGGAATTTGCGTGCATTTTAATGGCGCCAGATATGTTATTTAAATCATTATAACCAGATGCATTCCAAACGCTTATCATCGCTTACCATCAGGTGAGATAGTGGTCAAACGCGAGCCTATAAATAGTAAAAAAAAAAACGGAATCTTCATTCGAAAAAAATATGCAGCACCAGCAATACAACTTATTAGTGTGCGAACAGCCAACAATCCAACTAGTTTTATACACTGATCTATTCAATTTTCGTTTATGCGATTTACTAGTCTGAGAAATACACAGATTAGGCGTCGGTTTTAATGAAGAAATTAACTGTTTTTTCTGAGCAAAGTTTATAGATTTTACCTTATCTTCGCCAATCAAAACTTGAACGCATTTTAAATCCTCACAAGGTACAATTACCTCCACTGTTGTAGGTAAGTCACCAAAACAAATTGTATCACTGAGAAAATCTAAAAACACACACAAAAAAAATTAACAACATAACTTTTCGCACTCAAGCAAATGAAACTGAAATGAGTTGCACTCGGGTGTCGAGAACTACTTACGCAGAGTTACAGTGTTGTCATTTAGGCAAAAAAAGTCGCCAGGTATATGAAAAATTTCGCTAGATTTCGCAATTTTTTTATTTTGAAGATATTGTTTGAATATTTAATTTCGTTATTTTAAAAAGTCGCTAGTTTTTATTGTTGCTAAATCTTAAAAAAAGTCTCCAAACTCGTTTAAAATCTCCAAGATCTCACAACGTCGCTAAAACGGCAACACTGCAGAGTTGACAAGGTCACGCATACGCGTGCAACTTCATACGCATGCACGGCTTAAGTCGTCCATACTGATCGATTTGTAGACGCACAAGTTTCTAACTCGTTATACGGCACATCGCTATAAGTGCGAAAGTGACAGAGATAGTATTTGAAAGCCCGGCAAAAGCCGGTACGTGTAAGCGAGATAGCTATATGTAGATGCTGCAAATGCGAAACTCTGCGCGCGAACAATCGCGATGTGCTGTGTGGCATAGGTAGATACTTTGTGTTATTTTGAGAATTAAGCGCGCGAACTATTAAATAGTTCGGGTTTGATATTGATTCTCTATCGAGCATTTTAGTAAGGCATTTGGGCCTTTGGGCTTTTGGGCTTATATGAAGGTACCGCCACTGTGACAATCCTAATAAATAAATAAATAATGTAGATTTTTCAGCGTCTGGATCTGTTGTCAGCAGGAGGTCCAAGCAATTGGCAGTGTGCGAATCAACATCCGGCACCCTCGTTGCCCCCTGGACCAGCTGGGTAAGATTTAACGCTAAAGCTAGCTTTCGCGTCTCTCGTCCAGCATGGTCTGTGCACTGGTATGGGAAGAGCCACTCCTGATGGTGGGCGTTGAAGTCCCTCAGTAACACTGGTAATAGAACAATGAGTGCTGATTAAAACATTAAAAAAGTTGATTTTCATGTATTTTGTTGTTTTTAATTCGACATTCATGTATAAAGCGTCAACCTTAGAATAATAACGCATAGAAACCTAGTACGAGTGCAAAAAGTGAGGCAACTAAACCTTAGCCTTATCCGTAAATCCGTCAAACTTAGCCTGTAGTACTCAAGGTCACGTTCCGTCGAACACAGCTCGCGAGTAAATAATCGAAAATGACAGTTTGTTGCGTGAAAGGATGTTATAGTACTTCAGGAAAACAATAAAAATGTGATCAAATTACATTTCACAAGTAAATATTTTCATTTTATACACTATTTTTACGTAAATCGATCGTTAAAACAAAATTCTAATAACCCAACTTGACATAACACAGTGTTGCTATTTGTGAGGAAAAAAATACCCACATTGCTTTCACCTTTGCACTTATTTTTGTTCAGCAAAAAGAAAATAGTTTTTGATGTAACTTTATAAATAGGATACTGGTGGCGATTCTGTATGCGTTAAACCAAACTATATTTATTTACAGCCTCTGAATTATAGTCGTTATTGACACTGCTACATTGTTTTTAAACTAAAAAATAATTAGTAATTTACTGTTATTTAAAAAAACCGGACTGAATAACTAAGTTTATTTGTGTTTATTTGCCTGAAGTTGTTTGATTAGGTACATAAATCAAGTGTTGTATTAATTACCTGGTGTGCCTATTCTTTATGATTGTAAAAAATAGGTAAGAGAAAATATTATAAGAGTCGTTGAGTCAAAGCGGAAATACTTCAGGAAGCAGTTGCAACTGCAAGGTTTTTAAATGATGGTAAAATATAGATTACAATATTACTGATTAACATGTTTTTCATTTTTGTTATTTTAATATACAATACTTACTGTTAATTCATATCAAACCCGGTTTTTTTACATGTCAGAAATTAATACATGCCTATAATATTTGATTATAACACATCAAGCATTCTAAACACATTCTAAGGCGTCAACACTATTATAATAATAAATAAATTCATTCATTTGCAAACAAGTATCACTGTTACATAAAAGCTCTGCCTCCTGAACTAGGTAGTTAACCTGTATCTCAGGAGACAGTTCCCCTCCTAATTACATTATACATTTTGTTTACATACTAGGTACAAGTCTAATAAAACATAAAAAAATCTATGAGACGTATGATATTAGAAAAAAAAAGATTAGATAAAATATGAACTTGATTAAAACAAAAAAAATATGATTGCCCATGTGGTGTGGTGTGTGGTGCATATTGGTGTGTTTTTGTATGTATTCGCACACGTGTACATACACTGTCCAAATAGATTAGTTTACTATATTACTTACATACAGTCCACTGATTTAAGTAGTCGCAAATTAATAAAAAAAAATTAAATTTAAAAAAAATTAAATAAACCTGCATGCAAACTACACGTCGTTTTCTTTAAAAATCCCGGTCAAATAAAAGTGAACCTTAACTAATGAACATTTGGTCCTTCGAGCCGGATAGTGCTAATGAGCTTTGAGCCCGTCCAACTCGCGAGAACAAAAGATTTTTACCTGAGTGAGATAAGGAGTCGACCGGTGACATTTTTGCCAATGTGTTATGATGAGTTACGTGCAATTTTATTAAAAAACGAGTTATTACGGTAAAATTGATAGACTAAAAACTGTTACTTGTTTACAAGGTGTATGTGACTTTTGGAGAAAATCATATTAACAGTACATTGAGTGAGCGATTAAAGAGATTTAAGTTGACAATCTGTTATTTAGTGAGAACTTATTACCTAAAACAAGTGACTTTTACAAGTGTTTGCTGTGATTGCTGCACGTGTTTATTTGTTACCAAAATGGAAGCACGTCTTTCGTTACAAAATGAGTTGTACGAGAATTTGAAGAAAGCAGAGAAAAATTATAGGAAGACACCGAAAGATAGAATTAAACGTACTTAGAAACGAGTTTGGAAGTGCTAGAACAGTTATTTAAGGAGTTTAAAGATGGACACAAGGAGATTGTTGCTAAAGCGAAGAATAAGGAGGATGCTTATTTTACTGAAGAAAAATATGAGAGTTTTGAGGAGTTATATGTGCAGTATAAATCAAGTTTGAGATAAGCTTTGCAACAGTTTGTGCCTACAGTTTCTGAGTTACCTTATTCAGCTATTACTAATAGCGCGACCAATAATTGCACTGATGTAAAACTACCTCGCGTACAATTACCTACATTTGGGGGTAAATACGAAGAATGGCAAACCTTTCATGATATGTTTTCCTCATTAATACACAATAATAAGAGTATTTCATCGGTGCAGAAATTACATTACCTTAAGTGCAATTTAAGTGGAGACGCGTTAAACCTACTCAGTAATTTTTCGACGACTGATGCAAATTATGAGGAAGCATGGAAGCAGTTAGTTCGGCGTTATAATAACAAGCGTGTTATTATAACGCTGTGTGTGTAATGCGATTATGAGGAATTTATTTGGTGCCAAGAAAATTGTAAATGAGTCAGCCAATGCAATTAGGAGTTTGTTGGATACGACTTCTGCTTGTCTTAACTCTTTGGAGAACTTGGGCATTAGTATCGCCACGTGGGACGCAATTGTCGTACATCTAGTCATTTCGAAACTGGACACGGAATCACTTAGACAATGGGACCAACATGTGAATATGGTCTGTGATGACTTGCCTACATGGACACAGTTAAAAGATTATTTAGAGTACCGATTCAGATCGTTGGAAATGATTGATACGAACGGGAACCGCGCCGCACAACATAATGCTAAGCCTAAGTCAAAATCATTTCACGCATCAGTTGAGAAAGAGGAAAAGTCGAAGGCTAAACCAGAGTGTCCTATGTGTAAGGAGCAGCATTATCTCAACCAGTGCAAGCGTTTTGGCGTTATGACAACTAAAGAAAGACAAAACTTCGTACAAACGAGTAAACTATGTTTTAATTGCCTAGCACCTACTCATGCGACAGTTAGGTGCCGGCTGGCGTTTAGCTGTAAGAAATGTGGCAGAAGACATCACTTTGAGAAGGAGAACCGAGAGCCAACCAGCAGCAAGGAGGAGGCAGCCGCAGTGAGTGAGTCACAGGAGACAGCGAGTACAACACGAGGTGACACACTGGTAACTGCTACATTTTCTAGAGGCGAGCTACAACCCAACAGCGTGCTGCTAGCGACGGCCACGGTCAAGGTATTCCGTTCAAACCGTTTTAAACAAATAATTTGTGCTCTGATTGACCAAGGGTCGCAGGCATCTTTTGTATCCGAATCAACTGTACAAATACTAGGTCTTATACGCAGACCAGTAAGTGGTTAGGTGTCAGGGCTGGGAGATGGCCGTATGAGAATTAAATACACGGTTACACTTCGCCTGGAATCACGTCATAATCCAGCTAGTTACATCCTAGTTAACGCTTATGTTTTGCATTCTTTAACGTCATTACTTCCTTCAACAAATGTGAGCTCTCCAAAATGGGTGGAAATTGACCATCTTCCTTTAGCTGATCCTACTACATACGCGACGCCAGGCAAAATAGATATTTTGCTAGGTACAGAGGTTTATAGTGAAATATTACTTGATGGGGTTATGAAGCATCCTGATTGTAATTTGATAGCACAAAATACTGTGTTTGGATGGATTTTGTCAGGTAGAATGTCAAAAGGATCTCGAGCGTTAGGAAAGGATAATCTCATTAGTATGCACGTACAAATTAACGAGGATGAGTTACTTAAGAAATTTTGGGAGATGGAAAATGAGCCTAATTTAATAAAGAAAGAGATGACTAATGGCGAGAAAGTATGTGAAGATTTGTTTGATTTAACTACAGTAAGAGATAACGAAGGGCGATATATAGTAAGATTACCTTTTGCGACGGACGATCCGAAGTGTCAATATGGTAATACGGAGGTAAGAGCAATAAAGAGGTTAGAGTATTTAGAGAGAAAGCTATCGAAAGATTCAAAATTGAGAGAAGAATATAGTAAAGTTATGAGTGAGTACTTGAGTATGAATCATATGAGACTGGTTTCTAAGAGCGAGTTGCAAAATTCTAAGGCTGTCTCCCTCACCATGCTGTGGTGAGAGAAGATAAAGACACCACGAAAGTGAGAGTCGTTTTTGACGCTTCGAGCAAAGGTGACAATAGTGTGTCACTAAATGATGACCTTCTTGTTGGGCCAAGGTTACAACAAGATTTGAGGCATATTTTGATGAAGTGGCGTCATCATAAAATATGTATCGTAGCCGATATTGTTAAAATGTATCGGATGGTGAGAGTGGCGGACGAGGATACAGATTTCCAGAGAATTGTCTGGAGATTTGATCCTTTGGAGCCTATACAACGTTACAAATTGTTACGTTTAACGTTCGGTACAGCATGCGCGCCATATCTAGCTGTCAAGGTATTGCACAGACTTTCCGAGATAGAAGAGGAGAAGTATCCATTAGCTGCGAGAATTACTAAACAATGCTATTATAGGGATGACTTAATGACCGGTTGTGACACGGTTAATGAGGCCATGAAAATTTATGAGGAGATGAATGAGTTAATGAGGAGTGGTGGTTTTGAGTTACAGAAATGGAATAGTAATAATGAGGAGGTTTTAGAGCAAACTGGCAAGACTGAACTGATTGAAAGGCAACCCATTACATTAAATAATCCAAAGTGTTAGGATTGAGTTGGAATAGAAAAAATGATAATTTTGAATACGTGTTAAATTTACCTGAACCAAAAGATTTAATCACTAAAAGACAAGTATTTTCTATAGTCGCGAGATTGTATGACCCTTTAGGCTGGATTGCCCCAGCGATAATTAATGCTAAGATTTTAATTCAGAAACTGTGGAAATCTGGCCTCGAGTGGGATGAGTGTTTGACGGATGAATTACTTTGTGAATGGTTTAAATACAGACAAGACTTAATAGATTTAAAAATTCTAAAAATACCTAGGTGGGTAAATTTTACGCAAGATTGCAAGAGAGAGTTACACGTGTTTTCAGATTCTTCAAAATCAGCTTTTGCGGCAGCTGTTTACTTACGGGTGATTGATAGTTCGAATAGAGTGTATGTACATTTGCTGACCGCAAAGACCCGAGTTGCCCCAATCGTAAAGGAAATTTCTATTCCACGACTTGAATTGTGTGGCGCCACCTTAGCAGCCAAGCTCATATGTGAGGTATCACAAGTTTTAGATATACCTAAACAACATCTCTATGGATGGACCGACTCTACCATAGTGTTAGCATGGCTCAAGGGAGGCTCAAGTCGTTGGGTAACTTTTGTTAGCAACAGAGTGTCCACTATATTAAATATTATGGATTATGACCAGTGGAGACATGTGTCATCAACTCATCAGAGACAAACCCAGCGGATTGTGCTTCGCGTGGTTTGTTGCCAAAGGAGTTGAGTGAGCATGCATTGTTGTCGGCGACGAGACCCCTTCAGCGCCCCAGGGCGCAAGAAGTGGTAGGGGCGACCATGTAACGTAGAAATGTTGTCTTAATGTTTTGTAAGGAAACCAATTAGACTCTGTTAGATTTTAATTACTTTAGGTTTAATTTATGTCTAATTAGGTTTAATCTATGTCTAATTAGCTATATAAGGTTTATTTTGTATTATAGATTAGATAAGGTTCAAATATGTTAGTATTTTAATGCTGAAAGGGGACTAATTAGGATACTAAGTAGATTAGGTTTTTGTCACTTTCTAATTAGTTTTATAAGGTTTATTTGTGTATGCCATATCTAATAAGGTTCTAATACGAACGAATTTTGATAATTTATAAGGAAATTTTGAAGTAGAATTTTTGCATTGTAAATAATTACGTAATCTGAAAATGAGGTTTTTTGTTTGTAGAGATATCGTTTTGAAATTGGTGTCAAAATAAAGGTCTCGACCCAAAACCTATTTTACAAAAAGAATCAAGTCGATAGGACTTATAGTTTTAGAGATATTAAGGAAAATGTATAGTGAAAGTTTGTTATGGTGTAAATTTAGAAGTTTTTGTTCTAGAAACTTTTTACTATGTAAGGTAATTGATAAAATTTGTATTCCATATTGTAGAGTAAGGTCTGAGGAATCCGAAAATATATATGTTGTAAGGGTTTTTTACATAAAAACAATAAATAAAGGCTCCAAAGGTTTCGGCTCAAAGTGAAAATTGCAAGCGAAATGAGTCTAAAAATCACGGTCCCCGTCAAGGTAACGGCGGGCAGTATAAAAGCGGAGCCGATTTTCGGCCCGACAGCAGTCGTCGAATAGCCGTTGAAGAGGCAACATCTGAAGAAGAAGAGAGCCGAAACCTGCGGATCAAGAAACCCCAGGAAGAAGCGTTTTATTCACCTCCTCCCGGCTATCCGTCTCCGTCTCCCGAGGTCCCAAGAAGAAAGTACGCATTCAGGGGTGCGTGGCGGCGTACGTGACCAGCGCAAGGAATTACAAGGAGCGTACGTCGAACTACGTGGGAGATTGTCCCAGGCCGACAGTGCGGACACTGGACGTGTCCCTGCCGTCCGATACAGTTGGTCCTTCGAGGCGGGATCCCTGCAGAAGAGTGCAGAAGAATCTAGAAGAAGTCTAGAAGATAAGAAGATTGCGTCAAGATGCCAGTTACCAGGTCGCAGAAGGATGCTCCCTCACGTCCCGGGTCTCGTCCTTCGGATAAGGGCGCGACAGAAGAAAGGTCGGGATCAGAAGGGGTCACGTCTGCGTCAGCGTCAGGGTCATCAGGGACAGCAGTTACGTCGGATTCTTCGGGCACTACCTTGACGGAGGGCACCACGGCGACCGAGACTACGGTGGCGACTGCGACTACGGCGGCGTCCAACGAACAGAAGAAGAATGAAGCCGCACAGAAGGAGACGACCAAGAAGACTCCAGAGGATGTTCCGGACAAGGGTGTTCGCGAGTCTGCTGCAACCCTTAAGCCAAAAGGGGTCGGTCGTCGTGCTAGGTCTACGAAGACCACGAGTTCCTCAGCCAGAAGACGCGAGCTGGAAGCCAGGGAAGAATTGGCACGCCTGGAGTTGAAGGAAGCTCAGGCTGCGGCGAAGCTAGCCCGTGTCAGATTGGAGCTGGCACAATGTGAAGATGAGGACTCCGTGGATGAAGACCAGGAAGACAGAACAGCACAGGTGCAGAACTGGATCGAGACATCTGTATTAGAAGAAGGCAACATGGAACAACCCGAGCAACGAGGTCAGCACCCACCAGAGGAGCCACAGAAGGTGAAGCCTGAAGAGATCTCCTCAACGAAAGGAGGTACGAGCGAAATTCAAACGCTGGCGATGGTGTTGAAGGAAGCCCTTACCACAAGAGGAGTACCAGCAGCGCAGCCGAAGTATATCCACGAGTTACCCTACTTCGACGGCAACAGCAGCGAGTGGTTGGCCTTCAAGGTTGTCTACGAAGATACGGCACCTATGTTCAACGAAGTTCAGAATATGGCTCGACTAAGAAGAGCACTGAAGGGCAATGCAAGAGAAGCTATCAAGAGTTTGCTGTACTCTGAAGCGTCTCCGTTGGAAGTGATGCAGGCCCTCAGAAGAAGATATGGAAGACCTGATGCGCTGGTGCTGGCGGAATTGGACAAGGTCAAGGCGTTACCGAAGATTACTGAAAATCCAAGGGACATATGCGTCTTCGCAAGCCAGATCAACAACAGCGTAGCAGCAATAAGGGGTTTGAAGAAACCACAGTACCTGCATTCACCTGAGATGGTGAAACAAATCATCGAGAAGATGCCAACGATTCTCAAGTTCCGATGGTACGACTTCACTGCGGCATCAGAAGAAGGCGAGTTCTCCGACCTGACGATGGTCTCCAAGTTCCTGAACATAGAAGCAGACAAGTGTGGTGCCTTCGCAACTTCAGAAGAGAAGACTGGATTCAAGAGGACTCATCGACAAGCGGCGCACACAACGAGGGAAAAGGACAGGGACTTCAAGGAAAGGGATGCAAGACAACCGGCAGAGAAGATTTGTCCTATGTGTGAAGGTGGACACTTCCTCGTCGACTGTCAGAAGTTCCAAAGGGCGTCGGTGCAAGATCGGTGGGCAACAGTGAAGAGAAGTCGCGTTTGCTTCAAGTGTCTTCAAGGGAGACATCGAAAGGAGAGCTGCAGGAAACCACCGTGCAAAGAATGTAAGAGGTGGCATCATCATCTGCTGCACGTCGAGTCGCAAGAAAGGACCTCGGGAGAGAAAAAGACAGAAACACAAGAAGAAGTAGCAAGCGTCATGGCATCAGTGAATGCAGTTAACAGTACAAGGGCATACCTGAAGATAGTTCCGGTAGAAGTCTTCGGGTCGAAAGGATCGAAAAGGATATTGGCTCTAATGGATGAAGGGTCAACAGTGTCACTTATTGATGAGAAAGTGGCAGAAGAAGTCGGCGCTCAAGGCAAAAGGGAGGAACTAGCCATCGAGACAGTAGGAGGCAAGCTAATAAAGAAGAAGGATTCTCAGATGCTGGACCTTACGGTGAAAGGGGTTCATCAAGGATGTAAGAAGACTTTGAAGAGAGTCCGGACTATCAACGACTTGAAGCTTGCACCGCAGTTCCTAGAGAAGAAAAGGATAGAGAAATGCCAACATTTGAAGAAGATCGCCGACTCTCTATATTATGAAGGGGAGTCACCACAGCTGCTCATTGGTCAAGATAATTGGGAGCTAATAGTGACTCAAGAAATAAGAAGAGGGAGACCAGGAGAACCAGTTGCTTCAAGAACAGGACTGGGATGGGTGCTCCATGGGTCAGACGTCGGAGCTGCAAGAGTAGTACACTTCCTAGATTCATGTCTACACGTCAGCACGCCAGAAGAAGAAATGCATCAAGCCATCAAAGATCACTTCGCAATCGAGGCGCTTGGTGTACAACCGCGAAGACCCACTACAGACTCGGAAGGAAGAGCGCTCGCCATCCTGGAGAAGACCTGCAGAAGGCTTGAAGATGGACGATTCGAAGCTGGACTCTTATGGAAGAATGAAGATGAACAAATGCCTGAGAGCTACACGTCTGCTAAGAACCGATTGTTCAATATTGAAAAGAAGATGGACAAAGACCCTCAGCTGAAGGCAGAATACATCAAGCAGATCCAGCATCTTATCGACAGCAAGTACGCAGAAGAAGCACCTGTTGAACAAAGAATGGTAGAATCCAAGAAGAAATGGTACCTCCCTCACTTCTCCGTGGTACATCCATTGAAGAAGAAGATAAGGATCGTCTTCGACGCTGCAGCCAAGTCAAAAGGAAGAAGTCTCAATGATGCTCTACTACCAGGACCAGATCTACTGCAGTCACTCTTCGGGATTCTACTGAGGTTTCGACAAGGACCGCTGGCAGTGGCAGCCGACATCAAGGAAATGTTTCTGCAAGTTCGCATTCGACCAGAAGACAGAGATAGCCTGAGGTTTCTGTGGCGAGGGGATCGACGAGACGTGTCGCCGAAAGAGTACAGGATGACATCGGTTATCTTCGGCGCAACATCATCTCCGAGCACAGCAATCTACGTCAAGAATCGAAATGCAGCGGACTACAAGGAGCAGTTTCCAGAAGCAGCAAGGGCAGTCGAGCTGAACCATTACATGGACGATTACCTGCACAGCTTCCATTCAGAAGAAAACTTCAGAAGAGTGACGGCACAAGTGGACTTCATACATAAGAAGGCGGGCTTCGAACTCAGGGGATGGGCGTCTAATCAACCTGAGTTGCTGCAAGACTTGAAGACTGACGCCATAGAGAAGACAGAAGTAGACCTTGGAGAGAAGGAAGAGAAGACACTAGGACTTCGCTGGTTCACGAGACGGGATTCCATCGGCTTCAGGGCAAACCTCCGGAATACGCCAGAGGAAATAGCCAAGGGACTTCAGGTGCCTACGAAAAGGGAAGTCACCAGCGCAGTGATGTCGACCTTCGATCCATTGGGACTAGCGTCACCGGTTCTCATCCAGGGAAAGAAGCTGCTTCAGAGCATCTGGCGAAGTGGCGTAGGTTGGGATGAAGAAGTAGAAGGAAAGGAGTACGAAGCGTGGAAGACTTACTTAGAGAAGATGAAGCTGCTCCAAGACCTGCAGGTTCCAAGGTGCCTGGCGCCACATTGCACCGAGGGGGAGCTGCACACGTTCACGGATGCGAGCGAGTCGGCGTATGCAGCGGCAGTTTATTGGAGGACAGAAGACAAAGATGGAACTTACCATGTCAGCTTAGTGGCGGCGAAGGCAAGAGTCACTCCATTAAAGCCGGTGTCCATCCCAAGACTCGAACTGCAAGCGGCCCTCTTGGGAAGCAGATTGGCACACTCAGTCGAAGAGGAAATGGACCTAAAGGTAGCTAAGAAGACATTTTGGACAGACTCCAGCATCGTACTTTCCTGGATAAAGACGGACCCAAGAACATTCAAAACGTTCGTGGCTCATCGCTTGGCGGAAATAGAAGATCTGACCAAACCGCAAGACTGGAGATGGGTGCTTACGGCGCAGAACCCTGCAGATGATACAACGCGCGACGTGCCGGAAGAGTTCGACTGCAACCACCGATGGTACACCGGACCAAGCTTCCTGAAACTAGAAGAAGCGCATTGGCCGGCACCAAGAACTTTTAAGAAGGAAACCACCGGCGAGGAAAAGGCAGCGGACGTCGCGGCAGCGGCAAGCACCTTCCATCCATCACCAGATCCCGAGAGATTTTCCTCGTGGAAGAGACTTTGGCGAGCCACAGCTAGGGTACTACAGTTCTTACAACTATGCAGAAGAAAAGAGAAGGTCAACGTCTGCAAAGAGGATCCCACCTGGAGAGTGACGCAAGGAAGAAAGGCGAAGACTGTTGAGAAGCAACAGAGATCTTCGAAAACAAAAGAAAGGAGATACATACCGCTGGACGCCAAACTACTAGAGCAAGCTGAAACTCTTTTGCTAAAAGGAAGTCAAGAAAGAAGCTTCAGAGATGATATCAAGTGCCTGCAGCAAGGGAAGCCATTAGAGGGCAGCAGCAGATTGAAGAAGCTCGACGTAGTACTGGAAGAAGGCCTCCTGCGGCTGAAAGGAAGGATCGACGCGATACAGGGTGTGGCCAGAGACTACAAGCGACCCATCGTGCTCGACAGCAAGGACAAGACAACACGACTCATCATTGAGGAATTCCACTGCCGCTTCAATCATGGAAATCACGCAACGGTGATGAACGAAATACGACAACGCTTCTGGGTGTTGGGACTAAGGTCAGCGATCAAGGCAGTTCAACATCAGTGTCAGTGGTGCAAAACAAGGAAGGCAAGACCACAAGACCTACCGACGGGCAACTTGCCTGCTGAGAGGCTGATGCACGGAAACCCTCCCTTTACGTGTACTGGCGTAGATTACTTCGGCCCTATGACGATCACCGTGGGAAGGCGACACGAAAAGAGATGGGGAGCTCTATTCACATGCCTAACAACCAGGGCTGTGCATATCGAGCTGACTCCTTCGCTCTCCACCGACAGCATGATCATGGCGCTACGACGATTCGCCGCGAGAAGAGGAATGCCGAAGAAAATCTACAGCGACAACGGGACCAACTTCGTCGGCGCTAACAAGGAATTAAAGGAAGCGCTCGACACCCTGAAGCAAGAAGACCTCGTCTCAGAAGCAGAGAAGATCGGCGTGCAGTGGAAATTTATCCCCCCTGGTGCGCCAAACATGGGCGGCGCATGGGAGCGTTTGGTGCGATCTATTAAAACCGCACTAGACGCCACACTCAACGAAAGGCATCCACGAGAGGAGATACTCCACACTCTCCTCCTAGAGGCCGAGCACATAGTCAACTCTCGACCTCTCACTCATCTCTCCGAAGACCCTGAGGAGGAAGCGCTCACACCAAACCACTTCCTCATTGGGCGATCCTGCGGTGCTGCGAGAATCGGCAGCTTCGAAGACAGCGAGCTTGTGGGCAGACCTACCTGGAAGGCCACGCAGCGACTTGCCGACCACTTCTGGCAACGTTGGCTGCGAGAATATCTGCCCACTCTTCTGCCGAGAAAGACGAAAGGAAGAACCAGCGCCACAGATCTGCAAGTTGGAGACATCGTGCTAATCGTCGACCACAGCCTGCCGAGATGCACCTGGCCACGCGGCAGAATCCTGTGGGTGTATCCTGGACCAGATGGGCGGACAAGGATCGTCGACGTCGAGACGCGCGGAGGAGTGCTGCGAAGACCCAGTTCGAGAGTGGTGCTGTTGGTGCCGGGAGTGTCGCCGAGCCAGGAGGTTGGTGCGACGCACGAGGGGGAGACTGTCGGCGACGAGACCCCTTCAGCGCCCCAGGGCGCAAGAAGTGGTAGGGGCGACCATGTAACGTAGAAATGTTGTCTTAATGTTTTGTAAGGAAACCAATTAGACTCTGTTAGATTTTAATTACTTTAGGTTTAATTTATGTCTAATTAGGTTTAATCTATGTCTAATTAGCTATATAAGGTTTATTTTGTATTATAGATTAGATAAGGTTCAAATATGTTAGTATTTTAATGCTGAAAGGGGACTAATTAGGATACTAAGTAGATTAGGTTTTTGTCACTTTCTAATTAGTTTTATAAGGTTTATTTGTGTATGCCATATCTAATAAGGTTCTAATACGAACGAATTTTGATAATTTATAAGGAAATTTTGAAGTAGAATTTTTGCATTGTAAATAATTACGTAATCTGAAAATGAGGTTTTTTGTTTGTAGAGATATCGTTTTGAAATTGGTGTCAAAATAAAGGTCTCGACCCAAAACCTATTTTACAAAAAGAATCAAGTCGATAGGACTTATAGTTTTAGAGATATTAAGGAAAATGTATACTTAGTGAAAGTTTGTTATGGTGTAAATTTAGAAGTTTTTGTTCTAGAAACTTTTTACTATGTAAGGTAATTGATAAAATTTGTATTCCATATTGTAGAGTAAGGTCTGAGGAATCCGAAAATATATATGTTGTAAGGGTTTTTTACATAAAAACAATAAATAAAGGCTCCAAAGGTTTCGGCTCAAAGTGAAAATTGCAAGCGAAATGAGTCTAAAAATCACGGTCCCCGTCAAGGTAACGGCGGGCAGTATAAAAGCGGAGCCGATTTTCGGCCCGACAGCAGTCGTCGAATAGCCGTTGAAGAGGCAACATCTGAAGAAGAAGAGAGCCGAAACCTGCGGATCAAGAAACCCCAGGAAGAAGCGTTTTATTCACCTCCTCCCGGCTATCCGTCTCCGTCTCCCGAGGTCCCAAGAAGAAAGTACGCATTCAGGGGTGCGTGGCGGCGTACGTGACCAGCGCAAGGAATTACAAGGAGCGTACGTCGAACTACGTGGGAGATTGTCCCAGGCCGACAGTGCGGACACTGGACGTGTCCCTGCCGTCCGATACAATTGTGGTGGAGAGGACCGCAATGGTTGTCAGAAACCACAATACACGCTGAGAGTCAATTTATTGAGGATACACATGAAGAGGAACGTATTCGATCTTTAACTGTTTTATCTGATGTTGACGAGGACGTTTTTTGGTCAAAATATTCATCTTTAAATAAACTACTTAAAATTGTATCATATTGTAAACGAGTTTTAAATTATAAATTAAAGAAAGATAACAGACCTAAACTAACTAAATTTATTACACCAATTGAAATGAACGACAGTTTAATAGCATGCATTAAACAAGTACAACAACGCGAGTTTTCAACTGAAATAAAACAGATAAAGAGTCGAGGATGTGTGCTTAAAAAGAGTAAACTAAGATCTCTTTGTCCCTTTTTAGACCAAAAAGGGATACTAAGAGTGAGTGGGCGGATAGAACAATCGGATGTGTGTTATGACACGAAACACCCGATCATTATGCCCGCTAAAAATCATTTGACTAATGTTATTATTGCGGACGCTCATGCGAAAACATTGCACGGAGGTCCACAAGCTATGTTATGCTTTCTTAGAACAAAATATTGGATATTACGTGCTAGGGAACTTGTAAAAAAATATTTTAGAGAGTGCACTATTTGTTTGAGATACTCCACAAGGAAGACTACACCCCTAATGGGCCTGCTTCCAGAGGCTAGGTTAAAACCCAGTAAACCATTCAAATCTACTGGTGTGGATTACTGTGGCCCTATTTTTATTAGATTTTCGCCAGGCCGTGGAGCTAAATCTTATAAAAGTTATATTTGTATATTCGTATGTATGGTTACGCGAGCAGTCCATTTAGAAGCAGTAACCGATATGACAGCCAAAGGTTTTATTGCTGCATTTAAGCGATTTACTGCTCGTAGAGGTCATTGTCAGGATTTATATAGTGACAATGTCACTAACTTTGTTGGGGCCGATAAACAAATGCGAGAAATGTTTAATAGTGCTAAGTCATCTCTTCCTGGAGAATTAACTGAGTTACTTTCTTTAGAAAGAACCACCTGGCATTATATTCCTCCCCACTCGCCTAATTTTGGCGGGCTCTGGGAATCCTCGGCGCGTAGCACTAAGACCTATTTAAAAAAGGTAGTAGGTAACAGTACCCTCACCTACGAAGAAATGTCGACTGTCCTGGCGCAAGTGGAGGCTTGTTTAAACTCGAGACCGATTTCTTTGTTGAGCGATGACCCAAATGACCCTCTACCCCTGACACCGGGTCACTTCTTAGTTGGTGAACCATTGTTAAATATTGCAGATGAGGATTACAGATTACAGTCAAATTAAATCAAAGGTATAAATGGAACACTAAACGTGATGAACCAGAATTAGGCGATGTTGTTGTGTTGAAAGACGATAATATACCGCCAGCAGTGGGTACTAGGTAAAATTATTACAAAATATTCTGGACCAGATAATGTAACTCGAGTCGTATCTGTAAAGTGTAAAACCGGAGAATTTAAACGTCCAGTGAGCAAAATTTGTATTCTTACAAAATGAAATTTTATTTCGCCTGTTGTTGTTGATTAACTACTTTGTCAAAACCCGTTTTATTTGTATTAAGTTACGAGATACTTACCTGATATTTAATGAGTTTTCAACTAACCCTATAACATGCATTGAACTTTGTACTAATCACCTGTTTACTATCAACCTGTTTTTTCTATCAATGTACTTGTTTACGATTAGGTTGCGCGAGCTTGCTGTTGCTTGAATGTGTTTACATTCGTGTACCTACTTATTGTATACTAAGAAAGATGTTAGTCATATTGTTATTCAATTGTGACTTGGGTTACGATGTTTTCAGTTGAGAGTGATTTCTAAGTGTTTTTATTTACATTGGTTATATATGTGTTAAGTTTAAGCATTTGCACTTCAATCTTTTTGGTTTGAGTGAGTGTTTAAAATTGTAGTTATAGAACTAGGTATGTTCTTTGGCGGGCGGAATGTCCAAATAGATTAGTTTACTTACATACAGTCCACTGATTTAAGTAGTCGCAAATAAACTGCATGCAAACTACACGTCGTTTTCTTTAAAAATCCCGGTCAAATAAAAGTGAACCTTAACTAATGAACAACACCATTCACACGAAATCATCACCATCCATAGATAAATCAGTGCCATTCCACCGTCGTCATCACCATCCCACCTCTTTTTAATAACCTAATGCCATAAATAATATCTTCTGATCTACGCCTAAAATGTTGGTGTAAACACTATGTAGGAACATTATAGTTATCCTCCAATGGTTTTATCTAGTTTTACTAGCATTCCAATGTATTTAAATTTTTTTGAATTTTTTGTTCGGAGAAATTTTTGTTGGGTAAATCCACCCACTTGTATTTTAAAACGTTTTTGACTCTGTGTAATAGAAACGAATATTTTTCATATTCATGATAGTATTGTTAGCCCTGAAAAGGGCTTTTTTGGTGTGCGCTCGAAGAGCGCGTGGTACGCGCGCTACGCACCTCGGTGCCGCCTTGGTTTCTTCAGTTGCTGCTCGCATGCTGCATCCGATGAAGAATCGTTGGTCGAGATGCGTCGAGCGGTGTCCCGCACCCGACGAATAGACAGACGCGTAACAACGACGTAGGTACATAGGTCGCACGCATCCTTCTACAGTAGGTAAGTATATTGTGACACGTACACATGGTAGGTATTATTTACACATACACTTGTTGTTTTGTCGTGTAGTAGTTGTTGACGGTGGTGGTCTGCGCCGCTGTCGTCGCCGTCGCCGTCGTCGCCGGTGTAACGCGAACGCGACCGTAGCTTACTTCTTAGCGGCGGAAGCTTTCTTGGCTGCCGGCTTAGACTTGGGTGTAGCCGCGGCCTTCTTGGGTTTTTTGAGGCTCTTTAGGTTTCTTTGTTGGCGGCTTGGCGGCGGCCTTCTTGGGGGCCGGCTTCTTAGCGGCGATCGCCTTCTTGTCCTAGGCGGCAGCGGCGGCTGTCGACTTCTTGGTCTTGGCGCCAGCTGCCAAGGCGGTCGCCTTTTTTGCCTTTGCGGTCCCGGCGGAAGCTTTGGCGGCCATGCAGGCGGGTTTCATACACGATGTTAGCATAGGTAGATAGATACGTGTTTGCTTTACGACAACACTGTTAAAGAAACTGTCTTTGTTTTATATTTGACGAATTATATGGTGGCCCTGAAAAGGGCCTTTTGTTTTGAATGCATACGAGCGAATAGCATCGCGCAACCGATATAATAGATGGCCACTCACAGTTCAACACGCTAGGGCTGGTTACTGCTTAACCGAACTATCCTGTGGTCTAAGGCTAAATTTAAGGCCCCCAGCCACGGCTACAAACTACCTACATGCCAAATGACCACTCGCTAAGGGCACCCCCTGTGGGGTACGGACCTCGGCTTAACGGCGTCATTTCGGGACGGCAGCAACGGACAGGCTGAGTCATGGCATTATTATTTGGGGGATTTAAAGCTAATGACTCAGCGGCGCGGGCTGGCTCGTTAAGCAAAAGTCGGGGAGGAGACTGACAGGGACGTCGCGGTGGGCCTCGACGGCGAAACCGGAATACGGAACGTGGCCTTTGTTTGTTTTACCAAAGAGTTTCCCTTACAGCTTGAATCAGAGTGATTGGGTAGTGGGGATCGACAAGTTTATGCCGTGGACGGCGAATCCTACTTATCGTGGAGGGAGCGTGTCGGGTAGCAGATGCAATAAGAGGGATTTGGTGATTTGGCCATTGCATTGCATTGGGCCATTGGCGTTGAAGAGCCCTATCCTCCTACAGGTGAACTACGTCACCGAACTCTAGGTAAACTGGGACACAGTCGCCCTTGCAGTTATCGAGTCTTGGCCATAATGGCCATTTCCAGGGCTCTGTGAGAAAATGAAGCCCGAGGTGACTAGAAAAATTTTCTTGGACACGAAATCGGGGAGTGATCCGTGGCCTTAGAATTTGAGGTTCATGATGCGCAGCATGCTGCAGCTGGGTGGGTCGACACATTGGGAGCGGTCTTTAGGGCGGGGGCAGTCAGAGCTGCCGTGGTCTCACAGGTACTTGACGCAACGAGTCGTGCCGAAGCAATTGCGCTGGGAGTGACCGTATAGTTGGCATCGGTGGCAATGGCCAACGATACCACTACGTTGGGGGTTCTCGATTATGAGACCATCTAGGCTGCAAATCCTAGCGATCTTGAAGATCGGGTGGTAACCCTCGGTGGGGTCACAGACGATGAGCACCATGTCATATGATGCTGCACCACGACGTTGCATGCGGTGGACCGCAGCAACTGGGATCTTCTGCGACTTGAGGTCGCTGAAGATCTCGTCTGTGGTTATCTGGTGTGGGACGTTCCTGACGACCATACAGACCATTTTCTCTTCTTGGAAGGCGACCTTCCTAGCGAGAAGAAGTTTGTGCAACTTCATGTAGTCTGGCCGAGGGGAGGTGGAGGCTTGGTCTTAGGGGGACAGCTGGGGTGGCAATGGCCAGCGGAGCGAGAAGGGGGGCTGAGTGGGTGGGGGAGGCAGGAGAAACAGCTGGGACTGTTGTCTTCCTCGCTTTCGGAGCGAACTCCACAGCGAAGCTCCTCTTCTTCCGCTTCCCCTTGTCGACGGTGGTAAAACCGGCCCAAAACATCGGAGCAAAACGAAGAGGGGGAAGGGGGGAGAGAAAGAAGGACTCATAATCATATATCAATACTCAATTTCTTTATTGCATTCCACAATGTACATGCTAGGCGGTAGGTGAGAATTTAATAAGACACAATTGTTGACCCTGTTGGGCACAGCAAAAGACAATAATAAACAATGATGTAAAGAACTTATAGACTACCTTATTCTAAATACAATTAAATTAAACATACACAATACAAATAATTTAATTAAAAATATTATTAACATAAAATATTCTTTATTATTACTTTTGTTATTATTTTATATTATTATTCGAGCTTTATAAATTTATCAATCAAGTATTCATTTATGCTGTAATAGCATTTACTTAATAACAGTTTTTTTAATTTATTCGTAAAAACATTAATCTTTTTTTCATTTCTTAATAGCTCGGGTAATTTACTATAAATTTTTATCGACATTACTAGCGGTCCAGATGAATGCATTTTTAAACGATATGTTGGTAGGTTTAGACATGTTTTATGTCGGAGTGTGAATCTTGTTTGAATGTCTTCTAGTTTAGTGTAGAAGTCCTGGTGAGTGTGCGCAAATTTACAGATTTCCAGTATGTAAATAGAAGGTAATGTTAGTATTTTTATTTTTTTGAAAGGAGGTTTGCAGCTATCGGTTTGTTCAATATTAACCAAAATACGAGAAGGGCCGGCATGGTAGCCATAGGGGGAGAGGAAGAAAACAGAGCAAAAAGAGAAAAGTCCTATCTACGCCTCGCCTCCAAAAACTCCCTTCCCGTGGACGTTTCCTAGTCTTATCACCGGCGAGAAGAAAGGCCCAAACAAACTCACCGGCAACACTACTGTCTGATTTGACCTGAACGGCCGCTAATCCTAACTCACCGGGTGGGAACTCTCGGGGATGAGTACCCTCCCGGGTCGGGTGTAGACAGGGAGGTGAGTACCTAAGGTGAGCCCTAAGCTTGAAAACCCGCTGCCAATTTTAATGTGCAGCGGGGCCCTATGGGTCTAGGAGGCCCCAAAGTCGGGAGGACAGCAAGGGACGGGCTGGGCATATCATTATTATTTAGGGGACTAAAAGCTAATGGCTCAGCGGCGCGGGCTGGCTCGTTAGGCAGAAGTCAGGGAGGAGATTGACAAGGACGTCGTGGCGGGCCTCGAAGCCGGAAAGCGGAACGCGGCCTGTGTTTGTGTTTCCTGAAAGTGCTAGTTTCCCTACAGATGTCTCCACAGAATGTAACCGTAGGTCCTCCGCCAGAAGCACGGAGTCGCCAAGAAGTACTGTTAGGTCATCTCTTTCGGAAATTGTATCCGAGATGGAAGAAGGGATTATAAGCTGAGATGACAGTGATAGGTTGATAAGCCGACATGGCTGTTGGGTCGTGGTTGGTTGGTGAGCCGACAGACTATACTTCAAGCTGGGTAAACGTGGGTAGATTGAGTACAGGGACGATTGGTAGTGGACAATTTTTGGTTCCCGGTAGTGGGGCTTGAG
Source organism: Lacanobia wlatinum (assembly GCA_947578705.1). Lineage (NCBI taxonomy): Eukaryota > Metazoa > Arthropoda > Insecta > Lepidoptera > Noctuidae > Lacanobia > Lacanobia wlatinum. The sequence continues at coordinate 10,354,242 of OX388052.1, read as the reverse complement.
GAAGGTCTCTTGCACCAGATGGACGTCTAAGTGATGCAGAGGAATTTGGCGACCTCATCACGTTGGCTTTGAAGGTCATTGACGTTGAAAAGCCCTATCCGGAGGGCATTCGGTTTGAACCTAGACCTAATTTGGGACTTCTCCACGAAGGGATGAGAACAAACTACGATAGTGACAAACGTCACTGAACTCATGGTACATAGCGTCGTGATCGCTGAAGTTGGAGTTCTTTAAGGCCCTGGTCATTTCGTAAGGCTCTGGGCGAGTAAAAAGCTCTGAAAAAGACCAGAGTAATGGACATGTCAGAGCCATTTCCTTCTGGAACTTCCATAGGAGGAGGGGGAGGAGGTGCATGCTGCTCTAGGCGCCCTCCCATCGAAGTAGTTGCCCCCGTTGGTAGGGGGAAGGGGGGCCGGGCTACGTCCATACGGGCCGGAATGGCCGGGGTGGACTGGGATGCTGCAGAGACCGAAGTGGTCTCGGAGGCCTGGGTAGCCGGGAGAGGCGCGAATCTCAGCGCCGGAAACACAGCATTTTCCTGAGCTTTTTCGTGGCTTAGTGCCACGGGGGGTTGGGTCGGGGTTGGGTTGGGGACTACCCTTTACTGGCGGGCGTTTGCACAGCTAGCCAGTTTAGAGCGGCAGGTAGGGGTGCCGTGGCCTCGCCGGCACTTGACACAGCGGGGTGCGTGGCCATAGAGCTGGCATAGGCCAACGATGCTGCTCTGACGGGGAGGTTCGATTGAGACTGTGAGGCCACAGATCCTAGAGATCTGAAAGATTGGGTGGTGACCCTCGGTGGGTTCGCAGACTATTAGAACCATGTTTTTTGGTACTCCACCTTGACGATACATGTGGTGGACCTCGACCACCGGGATCTTTTGCAACGTAAGGTCGCTAAGGATTTCCTTGGGTGGGATCTCGTGTGGGACGTATTTCACGACCACGCGAACTTGTTTCTCCTCCTGGGAGGCGAAGGAGTGATACGGGATGTTTCGGGTTTTCAGGAGTTTGTGAAGCTCCCTGTAATCATTCGCCGAGGCGACTGTGACTTCAATGCCCAGTCGGACTGCATGGGCATAAGAGAAACGTATTCGGCGCTCTTTACACGCTGAGACTATCGCGGTCCACTTCGCTGTGTCGTGGATTAAAAAGAGAGGTTGGACATCCCTCCAAGAGGGGGCAGCCGGGGTGGCGATAGCCATGGGGCTGGGGGGGCGGCTTGCCTGCTGGGAGGTGCCAGCTGGCGAAGCAGGGCGCGAAGTGGAGGCTGAGGAGCGGCCCCAGACGGGGTTAGAGGCAGCCTTGACGGCAGTTTTCTTCACCTTGGGAGCTGACTCCACGGTGAAGCTCTTCTTCCGCTTTCCCTGGACGATAATAAAGCCGTCCGAGGACGACGAGGAGGGAGATATTGGGGGGGGACTTTTCGAGTCAGACTCGTAGTCCATGGGGGACGGCGCGGGGGACCTCTGGTCGGGAGAGAGTGGGCTCTCTACAATCTCGCTAAAGGGAGCAATGTTGTTTGGGTGAGGTGAGACCTTGGAGAGGACCATGGAGATGTACTTGGAGAGGATCTCGAGCTGCGCGCGGGTAAGTTTCTGAGGGGACGCGGCTGTAGGGCCCTGAAGGGGTGCAGGTGTGGGGTCCTGAGGGGGCGCGGGTGTGGGGCCCTCAAGGGACGCGGGTGTGGGGCCCTGAGGGGACGCGGGTGTGGGGCCCAGTGAGGGCGTGTGTGTGGGGCCCATTGTGGGCGCGGGTGTGAGGCTCTGAGGAGACGTAGGGGTGGAGCCCTGAGGGGGCGCGGGTGTGGGGCTCTGAAGAAGCACGGGTGTGCGGTCCTGAAGGGGCGCGGTTATGGGGCCCAGAGGGGGCGCGGGTGTGAGGCTCTGAGGGGACGCGGGTGTGGAACCCTGAGGGGGCGCGGTTGTGGGGTCCTGAGGGGACGCGGCTGTAGGGCCCTGGAGGGGTGCGGGTGTGGGGCCCTCAAGGAGCGCGGGTGTGGGGCCCTGAGGGGACGCGGGTGTGGGGCCCAGTGAGGGCGTGTGTGTGGGGCCCATTGGGGGCGCGGGTGTGAGGCTCTGAGGAGACGTAGGGGTGGAGCCCTGAGGGGGCGCGGGTGTGGGGCTCTGAAGAAGCACGGGTGTGTGGTCCTGAAGGGGCGCGGGAGTGGGGCCCCGAGGGGGCGCGGTTGTGGGGCCCAGTGGGGGCGCGGGTGTGAGGCTCTGAGGAGGCGAAGAGGAAGAGCCCTGAGGGGACGCGGGCTTGAGGCCTTGAGGTAGCGCGGGGGTGAGGCACTGAAGGGGCCGATAGCTCAAAAGGGCGCCCATTTTATAGGGTGTGGGAGAAAACTCCTACCTACAACTCGAGGACACACGTAAGTCGTGGCTCCCCGAGTAGACACTATCCCCAAAACGTGGGCGTTTCTCAGTGTTATTACCAGCGAGAAGAAAGGCCCAAACAAACTCGCCAGCAACACAACTGTCTTGGCCTGAAGGGCCGCTTATCCTAACTCCCCTCGTGGGAGCTCTCGGGGATGTGTGCGCTCCCTGTCGGGTGTACACAGAGAGATGAGCGCCTAAGGTAAACTCTAAGCTTGATATCCCGGTGCCAGTACAGCGGGACCCTACAGGTCTTTCGACCGATCCGGTGCCGAAGGGGTAGACACCCAACCGTCACCGGGTGCAGCTGAAAAAAAAGCGGGATAGGTTCGATGGCCGCGACTAGGACGCACCAAAAGGCCGCGGACCAAAGCCCTTCCGACTTTGCCTAGCCCTGAAGGGGTTGGGCAGGTGTGTCGAGTCAACACCACTTGGGTTCGTTGGTACCGTAAGGTTTCCCCCAGGTACCAAAGAGTGTGGATTTAGCCCAGAAGGGGCCGAGTCGCGAGCGTTCGATCAACTACGAGTACTTACACACTCGTAGCCGAACAACCGATGTAACGGCGTAGCACTGAGTGGGTAGCACCGCTACGAGCGGAGGCGGGGCTGCCGTCAGGTGACGGAGCGTCGGAGCGCTACGGCGCAGCAAAGCGGGGGGTGGGCAGGGAGCACGTGCGGTCTGGGCGGCTGCCAGGCGCAGAATTCTCGAGTCTAAAAAAGAAACGCCACACTAAGGTAACAGTTGTGTTTATATCAACGCTCGCGGTACACAGTGGCGGCGAGGTCGACATAGCGGTTGCAAATTTTCCAAGTAAGATTGATACAGGAAATCCCAAATAACGTTGTCAGTTTATGAAACTAGAAATGTAACATAAAAACACAAATGTTGGTCATGGTTACTAAATTCATCATCTGCCTAGCCTTTTCCCAACTACATTGGGGTCGCTCTCATAGACAAACCGGATTCAGCTGAATACCAGCATATGACATGGAGCAGATGCCTACCAGTCCGCCACAACCCACTAACTGTGTAACACGGTAGTTCTCTCTCGAACCAGGGATGCTCGCACGATTTTTTAACCGACTTCCTTCAAAAAGGAGGAGGTTCTATGACCGACTGTATGTTGAAACCGCTAGAAATAGCACATAGGACAAAACTGAAAGTAGCCACATTTAAACCCATTATTTACCCCACAACAACCCTTTACAAAAATTCTTTGCGTCAGACATTTTTTTATTTTGCAGACTGTTCTTTTACAACACAAGCAGACCTCATTCAAAACAATCTTGAAACGCCTAAGGATAGTATCTGTACAATCGACTCAATGCAACCCCACCTTTATATGACATAACATACTCAAAATTCAAAAGTATGGTTCGCTCATCCCTGCTCTCGAAAACATATGATGAGACTGAGGCACTGTCACAACAAAGCTTATTTATTATTACTATTAATTTATTGGCCCAATGTTATACCATCAATCAAATTCAATCAATAGAATTCTTCAATTTGAACCTGCAGATCCTGAGATTAGCACTTTCAATCAAACAAACAAATAAAAATCTTCTGCTTTATAATACTAGTATGGATTTAACAATAATTCTGAAGCCTCTGTGTGATTTGCTTGTTAGAGGCAAGTTCACAATTACTGATAAGTCGTAATGTAATAATTTTTTCTCGAATAAAATTAATTCTGGACACCAACAATGTTGTGCTGTTTTTAATAAACAAATCATAGAACAGTTTATATTTAGTGTTATTCCCATCAAAAGTAGGAATGTCAATATAAGGTTATTTTGAGGCAGTGACATTTCCAGTCTGGGAAGGGTCTGAATCAGATAAAACTTTCCTCAAATGCACCAACATCATCCTCAGGATTTAAGCTCTAAATATCTACTTGTACACTTTCCTATTGATTAAGAAAATTTATTGATTGTAAAAAAGTTTTTTTACTTTTTGGTGTTGAGATACCCCACAAAAACAACCCACTGGCCACAAATACTGTGGTAAGGTACCTTACCTTAAATCCCATCATCACCACACACCACAACCACCATCATCGTCACTTATATGGTGTACATAATAAAGAGTATTCTGTTCTATCATCCAAATGCTCATAAAGTAAAAACGCTACTAAGCCAAACTGAATTAAAGGTTGGAGTGTAGCCTTAGGGGCGCTATGGCGCGGGACTTACCTTATAGGCACCATGAGCCGTGCAGAAAACAAAAAAAAAAATTGGTTAAAAAATTTTTGGGACTTAAAAAATTTCTCCTTACTTTTCACCTTGAGTACGGTTAGGGGCAAACACTTAGAAAATTTTTCAAAAAAAGTTTTTTTGGTAGTTGATGCCATACGCTTATAGGCACCATGAGCCGTGCAGAAAACAAAAAAAATTCTTTTTTTACCTAAATTTTTTTTTTGTTTTCTGCTCGGCTCATGGTGCCTATAAGCGTATGGTACCAATTCGAAAAAAAAAAATTTTTTCGAAAAATTTTCTAAGTGTTTGCCCCTAACCGTACTCAAGGTGAAAAGTAAGGAGAAATTTTGTCTCAAAAAACTTTTTTTACCAATTTTTTTTTTTGTTTTCTGCACGGCTCATGGTGCCTATAAGCGTATGGTACCGATTCGAAAAAAAAAAATTTTTGAAATTTTTTTGAAAAATTTTCCAAGTCCCAAAAATTTTTTTAACCAAAAAAATTTTTTTTTTCGTTTTCTTTGCTTCTCATAGCGCCCCTAAGGATATACTCCAACTCCTAAAAATCCGCCCCTAAGGCTACCCACTGACCGAATTAAATTTTTATGGGACCAAATGGCCAGTACAGTAGAATCCGCTTACAGTGACATCAAAGGGAAGTGACAAAAACTTCATACTAAGTGGATGTCCTACAAAGCAGTCTTAGAAAATAAATAACTTTCCATTTCTTTTAAATGAATCCAACCACAAATGAGAGATCAATCAAAACAAGGAGCCCAAACAAATCATGTCACTCCATGTCACTAAACATAAAAAATATGTCACAATATGCAACATGTCAATAAACAAAGTCATTATACCTGAACCTTTCATTAAGAGTTTTATATGAAAACCAAACTTTGCATAGTATACTTCATATTAAACGGTTAGTCAATATATAAGCGGAGTCATATTAAATGGATTCTTGTATACCACAACAAAAAAAAAAAGAATCACCAACATCGGATCAGACCTCGGGTGTACATAAAAAAAACCCACTGGAACCTCCTCCCCTAAGATGACCAACTGATGGAGTTGGTTAAGAACCTCCTCCTTTTTGGAAGTTGGTTAAAAACAGCATTTAAATTGTCTTTGCAGGCTTCTAACCCATCGTTCCCTTACCACCAACTTCAGGTAAACGACATGATCTTGAAAAACTCGTTTTGTATTTTAAACTATAGGCATCTTCAAGATATAAAAACGTATTTTCGGCTAAATGTGGCTTACGTTATATCGGCGGTGAGGGCTCGATATATATATTCCTGAACTTATAATAGTTGCATCACTGTCAAGCTTTTCCATACATGTTATAATATTCCTTTGTACTGTGAATGCATAATTTTTAGTTTATTTAGATCAGTCAGTGGGTCTTCTAAGGGGCTGCGTTTAAGGAGTTGAGTAATGCTTAGGGGCACTATGAGCAGCAACGAAAACCACACAAATTTTTTTTGGACAGTAAATTTTCATGAAAATATTTTTTTTCGGAAATTTCCCAATTTTTTGTTGCAGTATCGGGTTAACCTTGACCATAAAAACCATTTAGGTTCTGTGAAGCATGGGTCTACAATGCAACATTCCCGAGTTGGCTTTATTTTATTCTTTTTTTACAAAACGCATTCTCGTGGATTTTTTACATCATCTCATGGTTTTCGACTAGAGCAACAATTTCTTTCCAAAAATGATTTTCATCCGAGCTACTATTTTGGAAATAAATTTGTAAAAAAGAAAAAAATAGAAAGCTCCTAACTCGGAAAAAGTGCACCGCAGGCCCATGCTTCTCAGAATCTTAATGGTTTTAGTTGTCAAGGTCAACCTGATACTTCAATAAAATTGGGAAACTTCCGAAAAAAGAAAATGCTGGAACATTTCGAGAGTTCTTTTAAGAACTGGCGCCATAACGCCCCTAAGGCTACACTCCAACCTTTAGGTCGGCTATTGTAAAGCAACACAAATTCACTGTATGCTTTAACACGTGGTATTATAATTATAACAATACTGTCTGCAAGTACTGCAACTTTTCGTTGTTCTAAAACTTGTTTACGTCGTAGTGTCAAATTTATGTCAATCAAAAGTTCGTTGGCGAGATGTCAAACTTTTACGTTGAATAACGAAATACTCATTTTATTATTTATGTTCTTATCTAAAAGAGTTATGAATACAAAATAATGTTGATGGATGGAGAGAAAGGCCAAAGAAAAGATAGATGGATGAATAATTGTGTGAGAAGCGATATAAAAGAAATGGCACGTTGGTGATAGCGTGATGGGTGATGGGACAGAATGGAAGAAAAAATCGTGTTGCGCCGACCCCAAGTAACATGTGATAAGGACAGGAAGATGATGAGATAGTAGGACGATTACCATGGAAGTACCTACCTCCAAGTAAAATAAATTTAGATATTCTGTAATGTACTTACCACTTCGATGATGAAAATCGCTCACAATTAGAGATTTGACGTTGATAATAGGCTGGAACTGATGCAAAGTCGAGATATTCACTCAAACTATAAGCAGGGTGTTTAAGTATTTCGCAAACAGCACACAGCGCACACTACGTCCTGCTCAAACCGAATCACTCAGACCAGACTGACTGACTGACACTTGACAGTGACAAGTCTACAAGGTCTACAGGAAGATTCAAAAAATGTTGCCAGTTTATGAAACTAGAGATGTTACATAAAACACGAATGTTGGCTATGGTTACTAAATTAAATTATAAACTAACTAGATGTTCATATAAAATTAAAATAGACTTGATCATTAAGTGGGTGATTGACCTACGAACTTATAGTACGCAGTTTTTAAGATCGCGAACTTAATCAGCTCGACGTCGGCGACACACGTGAATGCTTGCTCGTTACTCTAGTACCAGGGGGATCGCGATGTCGTCCATGGAGAAAACTTTTTGTTATTAAGGAATAATATTTTACTAAAGCCAAACAGGAAACTTGTATGAAAGAAGCAAAGAAAAGAATTTTGTTAATAGTAAGTGTAAATAGCTTAGAAAATCAGTAATTTTTAACCGACGAAAACATTTCTCAAGTCGACGCGTATATTTTTTTCTGTATGAACACGCATAACTTTTTACAGAGTATCCGATTTTGATAATTCTTTTTTTATTGGAAAGGGTATAATACCATGAAAGTTTAAAAAATAAAATCAACCATAAGCGTAGGAAAACAGGGGTTAATTTATTGTTCACTCGCAAATGGTGCTGATTTGTGTAGCATTTTTTGTAGGCCTACCCATGTTAAAAGTAATTCGTAGATAATGGCCACAAAAATTATAAAATAAAACTTAAAAAAACTCAGAAAAAACTGAACAGCAAAAGTTAATAAACTCTTTAAAAAAAAATAACTTTAATTTCGGGAGTCGGTGTTACAATACGAAGAAACAATAAAAAAGTTTTTTTGCAACACAGTAGCAGTCAAAGTGTCACAAAACAAAGTAACGGCTCGTGGCTTGCGGCTCGCGACGTTGACAGACGTGCGAGCAGAGGTGAGCTACGAAAATTTCAAGCCTCTTGGATCGCCAACGAACTTACTTGTCGAGCCATAAGCACGCGTACTTACAATGACACACTAGCCAAAATGGTCGTCGAACCACATGTACGCGTACTTGCTCGCACGTCTATCACCCACTTTATTCAAAGCAGCTGCGATAGAACATAAACTTATAAACCTGCGGTACCAAGAACAAGTTCTCTGTCAAAGTTTTTGGAACCGAAAAGTTCAAATTAGCGCACTCTCTATCAGGATCAGTCCTCAGACCACACTCATCCACTAGATACCCTAAGAATTGTAAGGATTTTCTAAAGTATTTTTTTTTTCATAGTTTATTGTTAAATTGGCGCTCGCTCCATCGTAGACTTTGTCTCTGTCATCTCTGACCTAGACTAGAGTCAAGAGCAAACCCATCACAAAAAAAAAGCGTTCGTGTATCTCTGTCCTCAGACGCTATACAAAAGTATACAAATGTCATCCACGTAACAGAATATTAACCCTTTAGTACCTAATTATTATACTAAATTAGTTAATTCTTTTTTAAAGTTGCGGCGCACGATCTAACATGCATATATACAAAACATGTTAGGAATATGCTAGCCTTATGTGTTAAGTTGGCGAGATATTTCGAAGTGAATTTACCACGTGACATCATGATTTTCATGAAAAAATACTTAATTATGTGTTTACATGCACTAGATAAATCCAAATAATAGTTCCAAGCTTGATTTAACCTATTTTTGGAAGAAAGTATAAATAAAATCACGTGTAAACCCTCGAAAAATAATAGTGATTAATTTATAGAAATGGTTAAACAAAGTCTAGAAATATTATTAGAATACAATCTACTGCATATAAGCGTGTGATAAGTTCATTTTTAATGATTTTAATTCTCCTCATATGGTGATTTACCTTCAAATATCTCGGCAACGTGACATTTTAGGGCACCATGTAACGAACTTTGTTTGCTTGTTTGAGTGTCCTCTGCCCATATAAATAAATTACACGTTATATCGTGCGCCGCAACTTTGAAAAAAACTTAAAATGACGGCGGGGGTATACCAGCTCCCATAGAAAAAACTTCGAACCCCTTTATTTATTTACGTAATGCGTCCGTGTTTGGGTAACAGAAGTCAAGATATGTTTACCCAAAATAATCGGTCCAGTAGATCCGGAGATAACCGGCTGTGACAGACGGACAGACAGACAGACACCCGAGTGATCCTATAAGGGTTTCGTTACTTACGGATGTTCGGAATCGGAACCCTTAAAAAATAGCTTAAGACCTATTCTCAGAGCTACCAAATATACATAAAAAAAATCATAAAAGAAGTCGGTCAAGCAACACTGTGCCACGAGAATTTTATATAATATTATAATAAACCACCCCGCGGCGTTGCCAATCAGTTTACCCGCGCGTTTATTAGAATAGTGCGCTAGCTACGCATGCGCGTACAGCCGTCTCACACGTCACCAACGCCAGTCGAGTCTAAGCTGTGAGAGTTGAAATATCGCTCGCTCCTGCACTCGCTAACGGTCGACACGGACCTTCACAGACTTACTGTACGCGCTTATTTCTAACGTACCTACTTTACCTAATTACTAAGAACTTTGTTGTGAAACCTGTGACAACCAAAATTATATACACCCTGAGAGTTTCTCTTTAACTGGTGTCCTTAAAATCCAAATGGTAGTTTTTAGACCGAATAAAACGTGAAATATTTTTAAGTTTTCATCGGCGAGGCTTATATTCGACAGAAAATTTTATAATTGCGGTGTAGAACTAATGTTACTTTTGTTGATGATCTCTGAAAACGTATGTTATTTAGAGACATCGTTTTATTTTTCCTGTAAACTTTGCATAAAGTTCTATCACATAGAATTATTTCAGATTTTTCTCTATGCAAACTTCGGAGATAAGGGGGGAGGGACTGGTCAATTTTTAAAATTTTTCGTCAAAAGTCGAAAACCAAGTATGTGCAAATAGCGCTCTTTTATATGATACCCCACATGCCCTAGTAGCCCCACTTCGATTTTTTATGAACTCCTTTCAGTCGATGTTGTTTTAATTCTTTCTTATTTGCAAAATAGTTGAACAAACGTCATCAAACTTGACCAGAATAAGTAGGCACCTACGACCTCTAATTCCTGCATTTTATCTGTTTATGGGGCCCCCCCAGACGTAATGCCATAAGCAATTGCTTAATTTGCTTATGGGTTAATCCGGCACTGGTCTTGACGAAAAAGTCAAGGCCATGTACGAAGACATAGTGAAAGCTATGCCTCGTACCAAAAGATTCTACAATGTTGTCATGGGTGACTCCAACACTAAAGGGAGAAAGGGAGTACAAGACATTGGTGAGTCGAGGGTAAGTCCATTCGGCTAAGGGCGCAAAAATCACTGGGGGCGAATGCTGGTAAACTTCCTCGAGGCTCAGGGGCTTTTTCTGATGAACTCTTTTTTCCAGAAGAAGCTTCAAAGGACGAAAGGACGTGGACCTGGCGAAGCCCCGATAACGTGACAAAAAATGAGATCGACGCCCTGCGGCACGATGTATCGATGATTTAAAGAAGGTGGCTGGCAGCGGATGGATGCGGACTGCTCAAGGCCGGGATGGTTGGCGCTCTTTGGGGGAGGCTTACGTTCGGCAGTGGACGAATATTAGCTGAAATGATGATGATGAAGCAGGAAAATAATGTAATAAACGCAAAGAAATTGCGATTCTTGTTCGAGGTCATTTCACAATTTATCTACGTCACAACACTGATTACAGCGATATACACCAAACTGCGCAGTGCCGTTTGATGAACCATCAAACCTGCAACAAACGGTGTCATCAAACACATAAGGTTTGAATCAAACCGTTTGATCGTCTCGGGGGTACCAGATTTCGTCGAAGTAATGTTGGCCTTGGCAACCCTACACATGACAACCCTACACAAGCAGCGTTGCCAACGTGTGGGGAATTCCCCAGACTGCGGGGAATCTCAATTTGATTGGGGAGTCATTGGTGATACAATAGAATACTCTTTGTTATGTACACCATATAAGTATAACATTAAGTGTAGCATTTTGTGAGGAAAATGCGTGGATTTTGATCGGTAGTGGTTACTTATGGATATCGAATGATTCCCTTTTTTTAAAGTATCCTCACTACAATACATTTAATTCTGTCACCGAATGGTAAAAAGTTTTCCGGATCACTTGCAAATGCCTTATTTTTTTAATTTTTCTTGAAATTAATTCTAAAAAAATACTTAAGTCATTCATATTCATCTCAATATTTAACAAAATGCTTTAATTTTCCATTTTTTTCGCATTTTTTCGGTATTTGGTTGCAAACAACCAAGTTTACGTGAAAAAAGTAAAAATACGTGTCCAATATTTTTTTTAAATCTATCTGACGGACTAATTAGATTTTTTTAGTAAAATACCCTATTTGAAAGAAACAATTGTCTTGTTCTTATTGTTGATACCTAAGGCACCGACTCCACTGCATGCGGTCCGTTCCGCGGCCCGTTCCACGTTCACACACGCGCACACTGCGAGGTGCAAGCGACTTCTTTTATTGAAAACCAAATGTCACTCTCAAGTCTCAACCAAATATCTAGCAAATCATAAAGAAAACGTTTTTCTCTCACTAAATAAATCAGCATTTCGATCTCGTCGGACATCGTGACCATCCAGCTTTAGCATAAAAATAGAACTCCGACAGAACGCACGTCCACTTTGACCGTCGTGGTCTAACAGCTTTTATATGTGTAGGATTCTTAGCCACTGCATAGATTACTGTGGACGCAGAAAACAGAACTCGGAACTCTGACGGCTAGACCGCGTGCATTGGGGTCGGCGCCTAAGTACTTACTGCCGTTTTCGAACGCATCAGACGAGTGAAATTTTAGTGTCCTTAAAATTTTATAGCAGAGAACCGCAATCATATAGAGATTCAGAAACTGTATTACTTTTAAGTGGCACAAGGGAAGGAATTAAAACTGTGTGGCAGTGTCATTAGTGTCAAGTTTACTCCATCGAGTAAAACTATTGTTACGTAAAAGAAAAAAACTTTCATATCTTATAATATATAAACTTGTTTTACTTCTTTACAAAAAAATTAGGGGAATTTGTGGGGAATCAGGAGATTTTTTGTCCCCAAATTGGGGAATTTGAATCGGGGTTTCGGGTAATTTGATAAATTGGTGTTGGCAATGCTGTACACAAGCACGTTCACGATGCAGCTGCCGCGCCTGCCGCCAAATCCGCCATACTGCTACTGTCTTCCTACGGGCAAGTACTGGCCGAGTGAAGAATAGTAACAAAAATAATTATTGCTGTTGCCGCTTGCTGTTTCAGTAGCCTTCGGGGACATCGTGAACTGGAGCTCTAGCCGACGACGGAGAGTAAGCCCTGTTCCTAACCTTTTCATACCTAGGATCTTACCTATCAACTCTCTCGATTCTTTAATTTGTTCTCGCATTGTGTGAATGGTCGACTTGCTGCTGGAATGTTGGGTTTATGTTTAAACTAGATTTAATGGTGTTGGCTGAAATACATGCACGTGCAGAGTGATGTAATTAGGTACCTACCTATGTAATTCAGCTAGAAAAAATACGAGCACGCGCCCATGCTTTATGCACGCATTTCACCTGTTATGTTACAGTCTAATTTCAGCTATAACTATCTCCTACCCAGCTCGTTTTATGTTCTCCTCATTCGGCACACAGTTGCCTATAATAACCTAAGTACCTACCTGTACCACGCGGACAATGTTAGCTACCGTTATTTCAACACCATACGCCGACTATTCCAGCGTGGCTCCGTGAAGAGGAGCGCAGTCTCGGCACCGGCGCCGCCCGCCACACAGTGTGTTATTTTGCCTTAGTTGCGGACATGCTCGTTTTATGTGTTTTTTGGAAAGCTGACAATCTAACTAAACTCTTATTAAAACTCCGCCGGCTCTAACTACTATAGTTTAAGAGAAATTAATAAAATCGAGAAAAATGCTTAAAAACCATAGAAACAAAATATCTCGTTTTTGGATCCAAATTTTACACTAAATGTTTTTATGAGTGATAGGAATTCACTATAGGAACCATTTTTTTCTTGAAAACTTTAAAAATCTTGCTCACACAGGTCAGAATAATTTTTTTTCTATGATTTTGTCAATATTTTTTTTCCCGCGAATCTCTTCATTGTCGCGTTTTTTTTTAATACTTAAATGTTGATCGCTATAATAACTATTGCCACAAAAAAAAATCAGTTCCGACAAAGTGAAGATTTAGGAAATATTGAATTTTAAAATTTTGTGCTAGGGTTGTCAACCAAACATGTGTGCAACATACAATACTTCGTTCATGCAAACATTACTCATAGTGATTAATATTTTTGACTCAGGTTTTATTTAGCTATTGCCGGTTTAAATTGTGACGTGCATAGTTTACGTAGTTTAAGTTTATACGGAGAAATAGTGCAGAAGTTGAAGTCAATATTAAAAATATATTAACAGTTGAATTCGATCACTACTTTTGTTTTGTGATCTATCTTGGATGAAGGATATTATGTGGGATTGGGAAGGGGTCCGCCCTCGTTAGGCAAGCTAAACCCCAATTCCTATACATAATATCTGGAGAAGCGGAGGTGAGGTGTCATGGAGCCGTCAAAGACCCATGGCACTGTTTTGCCTCAGCAGGCGCTGACCCGTCCTGCTGGGGGATGTCCGTCTGGGCCCCGACCAGAGGACTTAATGCAAGGGGGGCATGAAGGAGCCAACCTTCATGCTGGTCAGCGAGTGGCAACTATTACCGACGACCTTAGCCTGAATATGGATCCGAATAAACTTACAAAACTGAAGATTTATAATGTTTTGGTTGAAAAGGCCCAACAATATGGGTCAAAACAAAGACTGGGTGACCTTGAAACCAACGAACGGACAATGATTATTTTAAATGCATTGTATCCAACAGGTATTCCTAGTAATCTAGATGTACAAAATAAAGGTCTTAAAGAATTTATTTCTAAATTTATTTGAAACGGTTTAGTAAAAATAATGAGAAATGGCTTGCTACAATTTTTTATGTAAAAATACCAACCAGAATAGAACAAAGAACTATAGAATTAAATAAAAATATTGATTGTTTAAGACCTCAAGAACCAGAACCATCAGGTATGGGTTCTGTAAGCGATATGCTGCTTACAGAACCGATACCTGAAACTTCATATGAAGCTCCATCAACTTCAAATATATTTAGTAACCGCCAAGACGAATCGGTACCCGGAACATCTAATGAAACTCCATCTGCTTCGAATGATAAATGATAAATGATATTTATTTTGCAAATAGGTTACAAGTAACTCTTTTACACGTCAATTTTTTTTTTGACGTATTTATCTAGATGAGGCCGGATGTTTCCTAGCTGACTACCCTGAGAAGAAACACCGAAACAAACTCAGAGGTCACAGTCTCTTTTGAAGTCCATACAATTGCCAATAACATATGAAAAACATGTAGGTTAAGGTCTGAGGTGGCCTTTTGAGGAAAGCACCACGCAGGTTTGAGTGGGCTTGTCCAGACAGTGCAAGCCTTTGTCAGTAATCGTGCAGCTCAACTCAAAACTTTGAGGAGCTCAACGAACCGACGAACAATACCAAAGTAAGGACATTTGGGTAAGCCGCATAATATACTCAAACTGCCAGACAGTCATGAAATCAATCCTTAAAATAACGACCTACATAGTCCTCACACTTACAATACATTCTTTTTTTTAAGAACCATGCAGATTAGTGTCTGAGATGGTCTTTAGAAGAAAGAACCACACAGATTTGAGTGAACCTGTCCAGTCAGTGCAAGCCTTTGTCAGTAGTCGTGTAGCTCAACTCAGATCCACATAGGAGCTCAACAACTCGACGAACAATACCAAAGAAAGGAAATTTGTGTAGGCCGTACAAAGCACTCAAACTGCCAGACAAACATTAAAGTTACTCAATGAAATAAAAAATAATCCACATAGTCCCCATTCATAATAAAAATAATGATAAATTTAATGTCAAATTGTATATGAAAAATTAAATTAAAATGTCAAATTGTATATAATAAAAAGAAAAATGTCAAATTGTATATAAAAAAAAATTGTACAAAAGTCAAATTGTGTATAATAAAAGAAAATGTCAAAAGTAAAACTAAAAAATTGATAAAAAAATAAAAAAAAAATGTCAATGTATAAACCAAGCAAATAAATATACATTGACAATAATAATAAAAACAGAGACTGTGCAAGTGTATTTCATTGGAACAGCTCAATCCCAAGCCTTTTTGTCTTCAAGATAATCTTTTATGGTGTAAAAAGCCTTCTGGCAAAGTTTACGCTTTACAAATGCTTTGAATTTATTTATGCTTAGATCTTGAATGTGACTTGGAAGTTTATTATAAAAGCGTATACATTGGCATCTAAATGAGCCCCCTATCTTTTTAAGCCTGGTTACAGGAACAACAAATTTATGTTTATTCCTAGTATTAACATTATGTATATCACTGTATTTTTTAAACATTTTAATATTTTTATGGGCATACAAAATATTTTCATAAATAAACTGAGAAGGGACAGTCATTATATTTATATCTTTAAATTTATCTCTGAGGGAGTATCTAGGACTTAATTTATAAATTGAACGAATAGCTCTTTTCTGCAAAACAAAAATTGTCTGGATATCGGCAGCATTCCCCCATAATAGAATACCATACGACATGACACTGGGGAAATAACTAAAGTAAACTAAACGGGCTGTTTCTAAATCAGTTAAATTTCTCATTTTTCTGACAGCGTATGCAGCAGAGCTAAGTTTTTTCGATAATTTATCTATATGTGGTCCCCACTGAAGCTTAGCATCTAAAGTTATGCCTAAGAACACAGTAGTATCTTCAGGAGTCAACTCTTTACCCCTTATTAGCACACTAGTATTAGAATTACAGCACATAGGTATGTTATCAGAGCAAGCAGGTGAGTCAAGAAATAAATACTGGCGTTAAGATCGACAACACCATACCCGGAAATTAGACAGAAAAACCACAATTTTAGATTTATTTCACCGTGCATTAGAGTCATCCGATCCTTATATATATCCTCAATAACATATAATACACGTCATAGACATAAAAAATCATTGCCATTACCAAAATCAGCGCTTCAACTCTTAAGCGTAACAACAGACAATGTTCACTACAGCCAACTAGATTCTGTAGGGCTTGAAGCAAATTATATCACGCTGACGACTGACGAAATTCTTATTCAATCCGATGGCGACGATATGTCATAAGCATGTAGTATTGGCTAGCAGAATGATTTAATCGATTGAACTAATCAATTTAAATATTAACTATAACTACTTTGTGACAACCCTATTTCCATAGAAATTTTAAAAATACTTAGAAACGCAATATCTCTGAGATCTCGCTAGATACATATTTAGAATTTTCTCAAGTTGAAGGTACTATACGTAAATATATTATGCAAAAAAAAAAAACGCGACCCGTAAATAGCTAATTTTATATATATTTTTTTCGTTTATTAACAAAATATTTATTAATTCTCGTTCCTGTGATGTTAGAGACTTGAAATTTTTACACAGTATATATTTCAAACCAACAATTAACTTGTATTTTACAAGAGACTGACATTTGCTTTATTCAAGAAATACAGACAAAAAACTTTTTCAAGAAGGTCAGTGACCTTTCACTAAAATATTTATATCTCCTAAATGAAGTGAAATATCAAAACGGGTATTTTTTGGAATGCTTTATTAAGGTGTAATCTATAAAGATAAAAAATAAAACTGGCATGTCCGCAACTAAGGCAAAATAACACACTGTGCGCCAGTACGTCGCGTGCGCTGCCCTGAGCATCGTGTCGTGCGCGCACCAGCGTGAGCGACTGGCTCTGAGCTTCTCTATTCTTTCAGCGGGTTTGTGTGCACATTTTATTATTTCATTGTTTGATCGTCTGGTTGATTACGATCCTAATATACAAAATCGTGCTGTTACTGAGTGAGTGACTGACAGACAACGCACAGCCAAAAGTACTAGTCGTAGAAAGCTGAAAGTTAGTATGTAGGTTCTTTGAGGAATCCAGGAGAGCACTAAGAGAGGATTTCTCGTAATTCTTACGGGATATGCGCGTACGAAGTCGCGGGCTAAAGTAGGGTTGCCACCCGTACTTTGTTATAACTAACGTATTGTACGTTATTTCGGGTAATTGTACTCTATACTTTACGAGCACAATAACTAACGTGAAAATACGTTATTTCGCATTATTTGATTTCTCTGGGATTCATATTACAACAATACAAAAAAAAACTGTTTTTTTTTCTGTGATAAATAGCAAATGACAAGAAGAAAGAAACAAAGAGTCTCTGAATCTGATAAAAATCGGCCAAGTGCGAGTCGGACTCTCACACGAAGGGTTCTGTACCATAAAAAAAAAAGTTTCTTATATTCCCTTTAATTTGTCGTTTAATTATTTGTTGTTATAGTGGCAATAGAAGCACTGAATTTCAATTTCAACCTATTATGGTTCTAGAGATACAGCCTGCTGACTGATAGACAGACAGACAGACAGCGGAGGCTTAGTAATAGTGTTCCGTTGGTAACCCTTTGGAAACCCTAAAAATGAAATGAATGAATTATTTGTTAAAAGTTGCTAAAGGTAATGAATTAACATAAATCATACTTTATTTTGACCCTATGTATGTTTTTTTTCTACTTTTACTAACCAGTGTACTTTATTAGCACAAAAAAAGGTGGCAACCCTAGACAAACGGGTTTAGTCTCAAAACCTCCCAAGTTGCAAAATATCTACATCTCAAAACATTCAAGTGCAAGTTGCAAAATGATCAAGTCTCAAAACATCCTTGTCTCATAATATGCAATTTTTTGTATGTGTGGATGTGTCAGTGTAATATTAGATAAGCCAGTAATCTATGAAAAATTATGACGCAGAGCTCAAGGTAGTCAAAAAGTGCTGTATTTTTAAGAAGTGGGTAACAAAATTTTCTGATTACCTTACATGGTTTAAAATAAATTTCTCTATGCAATATAGAGAATTAAAATTGAAGGTCAGTGGATTGTCTTAAAAATAAAATAGAATTTAAAATTCAATGGGTTATGGAAAATTTTGAGGCCATTCAAACAAAATAGATTTATTGCATTCTGATAGTATTTTTTTTTACTATTGATAGGCACGTGTTTGACCACTATGTCACCTGCTGGTAAGCGATGATGTGGTCGAAGATGGATCACGCTTGCTTAGAAGTAAATGGTCAGTGGGTCATCTTAGGGGCTATTCACTCTTGACCTTAAGACTCCCAGGTTGTAGCTATCAGGAAACACAGACTCCGGGTCTCCGGCAGGGAATTCCACTTCTTAGCAGTAGGCACTATGAATGTATTTAGAGCAAATAGTGCGTGTGCGTGCGTGCGTGTGTGTGTGTGTCTGTCTGTCTGTGGTATTGTGGCTCCCGAACGAATAAACTGATTTTGATTGTTTTTTTTTTATTTGTGATGGGTTTGCTCTTGACTCTAGTCTAGGTCAGAGATGACAGAGAAAGTCTACGATGGAGCGAGCTTACCCAGAAAGAGCCTGTTCACTCAAACTCTGAAGAGATTAGGGTTATAAGCGTTTGGTTGGTTTGCTAGGTGAATTAGTCGGGAGTGTTCTTAGCTATGTTTGATGAAAATCGGTCCAAGATGGCCGCTGCCACAAAATGGCGGATGACATATTTTTTCGCAACTGCCTCAATATGGGTATCAAATGAAAGGGCTTAACTAGTACAATACTATACAATATGACAAATTTCAAATCCAAGATGGACGCCACCACAAAATGGCGAATTACATTTTTTTCTCACAATTCCCTCAATATAGGGATCAAATGAAAGGGCTTGACTAGTAGAATAATGTACAGTATATTGAAAGGGAATGAGGAATATTAACTAACGAAATGAAAATTGGATAAGTTTAAAAAGTATGAAATAAAAATTAAATTGAAAATTTAAAAAACCCCGCCAAAAAAACCTTTAACAAGTTAAAAATAAAATTATTTTATTATTTAAAAAAACTTTTTGTACATTCTATTTGAATGTACAAAACAACCTTTAAAAAAATTAAAAAAAGCCAGGGGAAAATAAAGCCAAATAAAGAATAACGAACAGAACCCATTTCCATCATTTTTAGATTTTTTGTCTGTTTAGATGTTCGCGGATCTCGCAAAAAGTACAAAAATAATGTAGATAACTTTCATACATTAAAATTGTACGTAACTCAGGGTATAAGTTAGTTTTTGTTTAATCATAATCGGTTCACTCTTAGCAAAAGATATTTGTATTTATAGTTCTCAAGAAGAAATTAACTATCATTACGTGACACGCGCACACACGCAACGCCATCTATTGAAATTAAATAGTAATAGTTTAGTACTGTTTCATGAATGAATGCGTATTTTTAAGACTTCCAAAAAAGGAGGAGGTTCTCAATTCGGTGGGTTTTTTTATGTATGTACACCGATAACTCCGAGGTTTCTGATCCGATTTCTGTGATTATTTTTATTTTGACGCATTATACAGTTCGCATCACCGTTGTTTACCCCTCCGAAGTTAGGTTTTAGTGACGACCGCGCAGGTGCAATCGCGTTAACAAGTATTACTTTCCTAGAATATTTTTTTGTGTATACGTATTGTATTATAAATAAGTAACAAAGACTACCAGTAACAATAACAATATCAAAAAGTAACACCACAAAAACACACAAAAAACAAATCAAATAGTAAGAAATAACCAAAATAATTTATTATAAAAATAACAACGTGTAACACTTTTCGCATCAACAGTCGTATTGCATTGAGCAAGCGGGTCACACGTATGCATCGAACGTATACGAGCGAGTGAGATGCCATTACACCCGCCATCTTGCGCAAACGCGGATGCGCGACCTGCTCGCGCATGCGCTGTTTTATGTTTTTTGTCAAATTGACATTCTGCGCACTCGATTGCGACGTACTTCGGGGAGGTAAAGTTGCGTGACGGGAACTGTACTTGCCATTTGGTCCCATAAAATTTTTTTATTTTTTTGTATTAGTTTGTTTGGTTCAGTATTATTTTATGTGCATTTTTGCTTATTTCAATTTCTGCGTTGACGAAGACGTCGTCCAAGTATCACCACTTATAAGTGAAAAATAAAAAACTTTTTACAAAAAAATATAACCAACTTCCAAACAAAACACTACAAAGAATAAAATAACCTTAATTTCGGAAGTCGGTGTTAAAAAGCAAAGAAACAAAACAAAAACACATACTTCTTAGAATACAATGCATTTTTACTCCAAAATGGCATTTGGCCCATACAAATATCAACTCTTTGTAGTTAGAGGTCAAATCAGTTTGCTCATTGTTCGTCCTAGTTGTATGACCTGACTGAGTTCTCGCGTCAATCGTCGCGTCAAGTCGACATGAACGAAGTGGAGTCTCAGTTTAGCCGTCTACGCATTCAACTAGTCCGTTGATTAACGGTGAACCGTCTAATCGTTCATTGTACGTAGATGGTTGCATTAACTAGTTCGTTCATTCAACGCTCATCTCTATTCAAGATTAAGCAACGCTTGCCGAGGTCGGTCTGTGGATGGATGGCCATTGTAACATACCGAGATCCTCCGTGCCTCGGAATATAAACAGCCGCACGGCTAAGATACAGATAACAGTTGCTCGAGTCGATCTTCAGGGTTAAGCAACGCTTGCCAAGATTGGTCTGTGGATGAGTGACCATCTTAACGTACCGAGTTTCCTCCGTGTCTCGGAAAGCACGTTAAGCCGTTGGTCCCGGCTGTCATTTGAAGATCTTTGGCAGTCGTTACGGATTGTCAGAAGCCAGTAAATCTGGCTCCAGTCTTGCCAAGAAGTACCGTGTTACACAATTAATGGGTTGTGGAGGTCTGGTATGCAGCCGCTCCACGTAAAATACTGGTATTCAGCTAAATCCGGTTTGACTGGAAGCCAACCCCAATTTAGTTGGGACAAGGCTAGGCAGATAATGAGTTGCACGAGTCCATCTTCAAGGTTAAGCTAAGCTTGCCGAGGTCGGTCTGTGGATAGGTGACCATTATAACATACCGAGATTCCTACGTGCCTCGGAACATAATAGCCGCCCGGGTCGATCTTCAAGGTTAAGCAACGCTTGCCAAGGTCAGTGTGGATGGGTGACCATTTTAACATACCTACCGAGAAGAGATCTCTACGGAGTCTCTTAGCAGTATTTACGGATTGTCAGAAGCCGAAAATCTGACAAAGTCTTGCCAAGAAGTTACCCAGTGTTGTAGGGTTTGCCGCTCCACGTAAAGTACTGGAATTCAACTGAATCCGGTTTGATTGGAAGCTGACTCCAATATAGCTGGGAAAAGGCAAGGCAGATGATGCTTCATGGTAAAAAACTGAAATGATTTGTGAAAAACAGTGAATTTAAACTGGGCACAGATTACAAACGTAATTTTGTTTCAATTTACTTTCCTGACCAGCTGAAATTGGCCAAGGTGATTCCAATACATAAAAAGGGCACTAAGACCGACCCGAAAAATTACCGCCCCATATCCTTATTACCCACATTATCAAAAATCTTCGAAAAAGTCATTAAAACTAGACTAATGGTACATTTGGGTATTACCAAAATAATCAATCGGAGACAATTTGGATATCAGAAAGGCGTTGGTACCGCAGATGCTATGAATACTTTAATAAATGACATAGTTAGTAAATTAAATGAAAAATTGAAAGTAGCTGGACTATTTGTGGACCTCAGTTCTGCTTTCGATACCATAGATCATGAACTACTACTTACTAAACTCGAACATTATGGTATAAGAGGAAAGACACTACAACTTATGGCATCCTACTTACATAATAGACGAATGTATGTAGAAATTAAAAGTATAGATAAGACTAATCACGAAGTGACTTACAAGTCAAAAATGACATATGTAAAACGTGGTGTGCCTCAAGGCTCAATTTTAGGACCTATACTATATATTATTTTTACTAATGACTTACTTAACTTCATAAATAAAACTCAACCGAACGAGAAAGTTGTTGTTTTCGCTGATGACACAAACATAATAATTGGGGCAAAAGACATGGAAAAATTGACATTAAATATAAACACAATTATAGAAAAAATTTGCAAATGGTTTACAGCAAATAACTTATTACTAAATACAGGTAAAACTAATCTCATATTATTTAAAACTACGACTCGTCATAATGAAAACTTAGATATACAAATAAATGGAGACAGTATTGAATCAGTGGACAAGGCTAAAGTCTTAGGGATTAATATAGATTGGCTTTTGAATTGGAAACCGGAGCTTGCTGTTATTGAATCATCCATATCGTCAGCATGTTACGCTCTCAGGAGCCTTAGGGATGAATTAAACTTAGAACAGTTAAAGGCTGTATATTATGCGCTGGTCGAGTCTAGGATAAGGTATAGCATCGTGCTATGGGGAAATAGTTACAGTTATAACTGGCAGAGAGCGTTCATCTTGCAGAAACGAGCCATAAGGACAATAGTCAGAATTGCACAAAGTGTCTCATGCAGAGATTACTTTAAAAAATTGGGAATACTGACAGTACCTAGCCTTTATATATTGGTCCTCTTAAGTTATTTTGCTAAATATCTACACGAGTTTGAATCACAAGAAGAACGAGAGATAAGAGAGAGCACGCGAAGAAAAACCTTTAAGCAACAAATAGTACCTAAATTTAATATAGTACAGCATTGCTCGAAATACCAAGCTGTAGAGACATTTAATAATTTGCCATCTGAGCTAAAGGTCCTGGTTTATAACACCAACTTGTTTAAAACAAAATTAAAAGCCTTTTTATTAGAAAAATGTCTGTATAGTATATCGGAACTAAGTTCACACAATAATAAATGATGCGTGGGTATTTGACATTATGTAATTTAGAATCTTTTCACATTATAAATTTTATAATCTTTTGACATTATATATTTTAGAATCTTTTGACATTATATTTTGATAATCTTTTGACATAATATAATTATTTTAGAATCTCTTGACATTTTTTTTTTACTATTTTGACATCATATTAAAAACTGTTTGACATTATATTTTACATCTGTTGAAATTATATTGAAAACTGTTTTGACATTATACTTTAAACCGTCCTGTTAAAATTACATTATATACTGTTTTGTCATAATATTGAAAACTGTTTCCGCACTTTAGGTACTTTGATTTTCACTAGGAAGACTAATTCATAATTCTTTAAGTTTGATAGTTTATTGCACATGTATAAATTCGACACAATGTAAATTGTTATTATGAATAAATGAAATGAATGATATCTTTATCCACTAGGGAGACTTTATCAGGATACGCAAGGTATTAAAGTAGATTTTATCTATGCAAGAGATATTTTTCGGCATCCACGCAACCGAAGTCGCGGGCACAGCTAGTCTATATAAATTTCTATCACATAGAGTAATTTCAGATTTAGCTCTATGCTAACTTCGCAGATAAGGAGGGAGTAACGGTTATATATACTAATATATTATACTTCTATACTAATATATATTATTAGTATAGAAGTATAGATTACTTCTGCCTATTGTTTGGTTTAGTTCTGTTTCTTGACTTGGCCCAACTATGTTCAAGTCAAGTCATATGATTATGATCATATAGTTAATTTATAATTTTTTAGTTCAACTAGTTGATCTGGCAAGTGGCAAACATTGTTTCCCATATTAAAAAAATGTAGCCCACAACCTATTTTCAGACCTACCAAATATACACAAAAAATTCATAAAAATCAGCCAAGCCGTTTTGGAGGAGTTTTTATACACGAGATTTGTATATGTTATATTTAGTAACCATGTCAACATTTGTGTTTTATTGTTACATTTTTGCGTTTTTTTTTAGACTCGAGGATTCTGCGCCTGGCAGCCGACCGGACCGCACGTGCTCCCTGCCCGGTGCCCGCTCTGTTACGCCGTAGCGCTCCGACGCTCCGTCACCTGACGGTAGCCTGCCTCCGCTCGTAGCGGTGCAACGCCGCTACATCGGTTGATCTGCTACGAGCGTGTAAGTACTCGTAGTTGATCAAACCCAAGCGACTCTGCCACTTCTGGGCTAAAGTTTTCTCGATTTTTTCCCCCTACTCTTTTATACTTACTCCAGAATGGACGCCCTTCTGGCGCTGATCCAAGACCTCATAGCGAGTCAGCCCAACCCTGAGTTGGCGGCCGAATATCGCGTCCAACTCAGTGAAATTCAAGAGGGCCTCACCTCTGCGCCCCTTCAGGGCCGTAACCCCGCGCCCTCTCAGAGCCCCACCCCCGTGCATTCTCAGGACCTCACTGACATTCGCCCCAAGACCCCGCCCCCCCGAAACGAAATTTTTCCCTTCAGGGATACTCTCGAGAGCCCTCTCTCTCCAAGCGAGGGCCCGCTCTCTCCTAAGCGAGATATGTCCCACGAGTCGGACTCGCAGTGTCCCCTCTTATCTCCCCCCTCTACCTCCTGCTCCGACAGTCCGATTGGCTTTACTGCCGTCGGCCAGGGGAAACGGAAGGAGAGAAGCGTCGCCGTGGAGTCAGCTCCCAAGGCGACGGAGACAGCAGTCATGACTACCTCCCAGGAGGAGAAAACAGTCCGCGTGATCGTTAAAAACTTCCCACACGATATCCCCACGCAGGACGTTCTCAGCGACCTTACGTCGCAAAAGATCCCGGTGGTCGAGATCCAACGCATGCACCGACGCGATGGAACACCACACAACATGATGCTAATAGTCTGCGACCCCACCGAGGGTCTCCACCCCATGTTCAATATCTCTACGATCTGTGGCCTCTCAGGCCTTTCAATAGATCCTTTCGTTGACCAATGCCGCCGTTGCCAGCGCTATGGCCATTCCCAGCGGAATTGCTTTGCCAAACCGCGCTGCGTCAAGTGCCTGGGAGACCACGGCACCCCTGACTGCCCCCGCCCCAAAGACTGCTCCCAATGCGTCGACCCACCCAGCTGTGTGCTGTGTGGGCAGACCGGGCATCCGGCCAACTACCGAGGCTGCCCCAAGGCCCCCAAGTCGTCCGCCCCTACACTGGCGCCGCGTGCAAACGCCCGCCAGCAAAGGGAGTGCCCCACTCCCCCGGCCACCCAGGCCGATGAGGCTTCGGTGATGAGCGATCATCGCTTGAAACTCCCGGACGATGTGCGTGCTCTCATCACTGAGAAGAACGCGGCTGTCCGTGCGTGCAAATCCTTCCCCTGCGCCAATAACATTTCTTTCAAGCGCTCCTTGGAGCGTAAAGTTAGAAAACGCATCGCTGAGCTGCGTAACAAGCGCGGGGATTGAGATGCTTGGTGTCCTCGAACTCAACCAGCACGCATTC
This sequence comes from Lacanobia wlatinum, assembly GCA_947578705.1. Taxonomy (NCBI): domain Eukaryota; kingdom Metazoa; phylum Arthropoda; class Insecta; order Lepidoptera; family Noctuidae; genus Lacanobia; species Lacanobia wlatinum. The sequence goes on along the minus strand of OX388052.1, from coordinate 10,328,687 downwards.
TCCATTTGCATCCTCCATTCGCATCATCCCCCGAATCGCATCAGTTACCTGATACGTTCTCTCCTAGATGAGTAGGATTCGCCGTCCACGGCATACCCTCGTCGAACCTGACGACCCAATCACTAAGATCCAAAAGATCTGTAGGCTGGTTAGCACGCTCAAGAATAACAAAAACAGACCGCGACGTCCCTGTCAAACTCCTCCCCGACTTGTCTTACGCGCCAGCCCGCGCCGCTGAGCCATTAGCTTATAACCCTAAATAATTATGATACTACCCAGTCTGAACCCCACGTTTTTTTTTTTCACTGCCCGCGCTGCGATCGGCTACGCCGTAGCAAAGCGGTCCCCAGTGCTACGCCCTTGTAGCGCCCCGACGCGACGTCACTGACGAGTACGACGCTCCGCCTCCTCGTAGCAGTGCTACGTGGTTGCTACGCATTGTGCTACGCACATTGCTACGCGCCCACGGACTCTGCTACGCCGTTTATTCGGCTACGAGAGTAATACTCTTGTAGTTGATTCAACGGTATCGTGTTTTTGGCCCCTTCTGGGTTAAATCCACCTTCAGTGGTACTTGGGGGATACCTGACGGTGATAACGAACCCAAGTGGTGTGGACCCGACACACCAGCCCAGCCCCTTCAGGTCTAGGCTAAGTCGGACGGGCTTTGGTCCGCGGCCTTGGGGGAGCTCCTAGCCGCGGCCATAGTGCTAACCCCTTCCCTTTCAGCTGCACCCGGTGACGGTTGGGTGTTTCTACCCCAGCGGCACCGGATCGGTCGAAAGACCCGTAGGGCCCCACTGCACATTGGGATTGGCAGTGGGATAACAAGCTTAGGGCTCACCCTAGATACTCACCTCCCTGCCTACACCCGGCAGGGAGGGTACACATCCCCGGGCTCTCCCACCCGGGGAGGTAGGTTACTGGCCCTTCAGGCAAACAGACAGTTGTGTTGCCGGTGAGTTTGTTTGGGCGTTTCTTCTCACTGGTGGTAACACTAGGAAACGCCTAGGGTAAGGGAATTTTTGGGGGTGCTGTCTGCTCGAGTAGCCGCGTCTAGCGTGACTCCTCGAGGCGTAGGTGGGAGTTATAGGATCCCCGTACTTCCCCAACTTGTTAGTCTACTATTCCCCCCCCCCCCTGTTCAATAGACATGGACGTTACGACAGCCATGAAGGCCCTTCTGGCCGAGACTTCCCAGTCTCACGGTCTGGATGGACTACTTGCCTTCTGCGTGAAGATGGTAAATGAGGCCAACCCCCAACGTACCGATGAGTACAAGAACCTCTTTGTCTCTGTTCTCCAGAGCCTAAGCCCCTCACTCAGGAGCGGTCGTCGCTCTCACTCCCGCTCCCGCTCTCGTTCACCCCTTCCAGGGCCCTTCACTGGCTTCTCTCTAGGCCCATCAGTTGAGCCCTCTCAGGGCCCAATTGCTCTCGCCAGCCCTGCATCTCCCACCCCCGCACCACCCCCGGTCGCCCCGGTACTCCCGGTAGAGCACCATCACCTCCCATGGACATGAGTGACGAGTCTGGTTCGGACTCGGACTCACAAGCCATGTACTCACTCCACCCCTCCCCCTCCTCGTCCTGCTCCGACTTGTCGGCGGGTTTCATCCCGGTCGGCAAGGGGAAAAGGAAGAAGAGGAGCTCCGCAGCTGAATCTGCGACCAAAGCAAAGAAGACAGCATTCCAAGCTGCCTCTTCTGCCTCCACTCCTGCAGCCACCACCTCTGCAGCCCCCTCTAACCGTCCCGCATCACCAGCTGGTACCTCCCAGCAGGTGAACCGCCCCCCAGCCCTATGGCAACTGCCACCCTGGCTGCCCCCCCCCCCCAAGAATAAACCACCGCCTCCATTCTTCATCCACGAGGCCAAACAGTGGTTCAACATTTCTGCCGCGGGCAATGAGCGCGCCATTAGATTCACCCATGCCCGCGCTGTCCAGCAGGGCCTTAAGGTCCTGGTCCCCACAGCAAAGGACTACAGGGAGCTGCACAAGCTCCTCTTGGAAAGGAAGGTTGCTTTTCACTCCTTTACTTTCCACGAGGAAAGACAATTCCGTGTCGTGGTGCGCAATATGCCCCACGACATTGAGGTGGCAGATATTCTCTGCGACCTCAAAAGTCAGAATATCCCGTTGGAAGCTGTTTACCGGATGCACCGTCGTGGCGGAGCGCCATACAACATGGTGCTCGTCGTGTGCGACCCGGTGGAGGGCTTTCACCCCATTTTCAAGGTCGCCAGGATTTGCAGCCTGGACGGCCTCAAGATAAGAGAACCCGCACCGCAGCGGCATCGTTGGCCAATGCCATCGGTGCCAGCTTTACGGGCACTTCCAGCGCAACTGCCATGGCAAGCCGCGCTGTGTGAAGTGCCTCGGTGATCACGGCACCCAGGATTGCCCCCGGCCAAAGGACCGGAACCTATGCACCGACTCTCCCAGCTGTGTGCTGTGTGGGGAGTCAGGGCACCCGGCTAACTACCGGGGATGTCCCAAGGCCCCCAAGTCCTCAGCCCCTAAACTGGCCAAGCGCGGAAGCGCTCGCCAGAATAGGGAGGCTCCTCCAACCCAACCCCCTGCGGCATTAAGCCCTCAGCGCCCCAGTCCCTGGAACGCGCTTAACCATCAGACCCATTTCCCAGCGCTGCGTCCCGCGCAATCTCAAACCCCACAGGCTTCCGAGGCCGCTCCGGTCTCTGAGGCACAAAAGTCCACCCCGGCCATTCCGGCCCTTATGGACGTCTCAATCCCACCATTCCCAACGAACTCTCGCGCAGTAGCTAAAATGGGAGTGCGACCTGTGCAGAAAGCACCTGCACTGATTAACACTCCCCCTCCCCATCTTCTTCAAATGTGGCCACTACCTCCGAGGTGATGCACATTAACTCCATTAACACCCAGGTAGCGTACTTGGCGTATTTCTCGCCCAGGGCTCTTGAGATGCAGAAGGCGGCGCGAGAGCATCCTGAGAGGATCATCGCGATCTATCAAGAATTCAGCGACGTCGCTCGCAATATTGAAAGGTACAACGCCCTTACTGGATAAAAACCATTATAGCGGTAGAACCAAACCGAAGGTCCTCCGGATAGGGCTCTTCAACGCCAATGGCCTTCAGAGCCAACGTGATGAGATCGCCACTTTCCTCCGCGACCATCACCTAGATATACTTCTGGTGCAAGAGACCTTCCTCAAACCCCATCATCGAGATCCTAAAATTGCCAACTATCGTATGGTTCGCAACGATAGGACTCGATGCCACAAAGGAGGTACTCTCATATATTATAGAACGTCCCTGTACTGCATCCCTATGGATCCCCCCATTACAACCGAGTTTGAGGTCTCCGTCTGTCGGTTAGGTATGACTGGCCATCAGCCCATCACGGTCATCTCAGCTTATGTCCCACCTTCCAACTCGGATTCCATATCCGTCAGAGATGACCTAGCTGCTCTTCTTGGCTTGAGCGACTCTGTCCTTTTGGCGGGGGACCTCAACGCCAAACGTCCCTCATGGAATAGTCATCTGACTAATCCCAGAGGCAGAGCTCTATTCGAGCTATCCAGCTCTCTCAATTTTGATGTCATCGGTCCGATGCATCCCACTCACTATCCCCATGTCAACTCGGACCATCGGCCAGTGATTCTGGAGCTTGCCCCCTGATATGGTCCTATGGACCCCTCACAACCCCCTCCTTCCCGAGTGATCATTGACTGGAGAAAAGTAAGCGAAATGCTGAAAGATTCCATGTCTCCTCACTTGGACAAGATCCCAAACAACATCGAGTCGCCAGCTGACACGAGGTCCGCGATCGGCTCACTCACGGAGCATGTACAATCGGTCCTGAACGAGTGTTCAAGGGAAGTACCGGCGGCGGATGATCGTCGCTGGAAACTCCCGGACGATGTGCGTGCGCTCGTGACTGAGAAGAACGCGGCCGTCCGTGCCTACAGCTCCTTCCCCTGCGCTAACAACAAAGCTTTTATGCGTTACTTACAGCGTAAGTTAAGTAAACGCGTTAAAGAGCTGCGTAATAAGCGCTGGGAAAAGATGCTGGGTGAACTCGAGCCCAACCACCAAGCGTTCTGGGAACTTCTGAGGAAGTTGCGCGCCGCTGAGGTTTCCACTATGCCCCCTCTCACTCGCCCTCACAACACCGTCGCCTTTAATGACGACGATAAAGCCGAATACCTGGCCGACAGTTTGGAGTTCCAGTGCTCACCGAGCACCAACCCGGTCGACCCGGATCACCTCGCTAAGGTTGATGCGGAAGTCGAACGGAGGACTTTACTCCCCCCTGTCGAGGACCCTGATGATCCCCTCCCCCCCCCATCACACCAGATGAGGTGGAGGATGTCATTAGGAAACTCAAACCCATGAAAGTTCCTGTGGCAGATGGTATCACCAATAAGGTGTTACAGCTGTTCCCCAAAGCTCTCATTGTGTTAATGACCGCCATTTTCAACGGCGCTCTGTCCAATAACATGTTCCCCCAAGAATGGAAAGAGGCTACTGTCATCGGTATTCCCAAACCGGGCAAGCCCAAGTCCTCCCCGTCCTCTTATCGTCCCATCAGTCTGCTCAATGCGCTCGGCAAAATCTACGAGAGGCTTATTTATAAGCGTCTCAAGGACTATGCTGAGCGAAAGAGCCTCATTCCTAACGAGCAGTTTGGCTTTAGAGCCAACCACTCCTGTGTCCAACAGGTGTACCGCATCGTTGAGCATATCAGCGGTCGCTATCAACGTGGCCAGATGACGGGTACTCTGTTCTTCGACATTGCGAAAGCCTTCGACAAGGTCTGGCATATACAATTTGTATCAACTCGGCGTGCCAGATCGTCTCGTGCTCATCTTACGAGACTATTTGTCGAACCGCACCTTTCGATATAAAATCGAAGGTGCGTTTTCCAAACCCCGCCCCATCAGGGCCGGCGTACCGCAAGGCGGTGTGCTCTCCCCACTGATCTTCACGCAATTCACTAGCGACATCCCCAAAACCCCCAAGACGCAGTTAGTGCTATTTGCCGATGATACGGCTATCTATTGCTCTGGTACGAGCACTAGGGCCATTGCTCAAAACCTACAAAAATCCGCCACTGCCTTAGGCAAATGGTTTCGGAAATGGAGGATTGAAGTCAATCCGGAGAAAAGCCAGGCGGTCTTGTTTTTCAAGCCGTCAGCTAAAACTCCCACACCCCCCTAGCCCGATCACCATGTTTGGTAAGCCGATCCCTTGGGAGAAGCGAGCCAAATACTTAGGTGTGACTCTTGACCAGAAACTTATCTTCGGAGATCACATAAAGACGGTGCGTTCGCGTGCCGCTTTCGCTCTCGATAGGCTTCACTCCATGCTGAATGCACGCAGCAAGCTATCCCTTAAGTGCAAACTGCGCATTTACGTTACGTGCATACGTCCGATCATGACTTACGCGTGTGCCACTTTCGCACACACTAAGCTACACCATCTCCATAGGATGCAGACTCTCCAGAACCGATTTCTCCGAAAGGCCACGGACGCCCCGTGGTTCGTTAGGATTAAACGACTCCATGTCGACCTCAAGTCCTGACCATAAGGCAATTCATGAAGCGCCTTACAAAGCGTTTCATTGAATCCGCCGAAAAGCACCAGAACCCTTTAATCGCATCGGCTACCCGATACGCTCCCTCCAAGATTAGTAGGATTCGCCGTCCTAGGCATACCCTCGTCGATCCTGACGACCCAATCACCATCCTTCAAGAAAGCTATAGGGAAACCAGCACGATCAGAAAAAACAAATACAGACCGCGTTCCGTATTCCGGCCTCGCCGTCGAGGCCCGTCGCGACGTCCCAGTAATGCTCCCTCCCGTCTTTTGCCTAACAAGCCAGCCCGCGCCGCTGAGCCATTAGCTTTAAATCCCCTAAATAATAATGTCATGACCCAGCCTGTCCCTTGCTGCCCTCCCCATAACGACGCCGCTGAGCCTAGGTCCGTATCCCACAGGGGGTGCCCTCAGTGAGCCGAGTTTTAGTTACTAAGTTTTGTAGCCCTGGCTGGGGGCCTTAAATTCATTTGAGGCCACCACAGGATAGTCCGGATAAGCAGTAACCAACCCTAGCGTTTTGAACTGCGAGTGGCCAGCGATTATGTTGGTTGCGCGATGCTATTCGCTCGTTTAAAATAATTAAAAAAAAAGGCTCTTTTCAGGGCCACAATATCATTCGTTTAAAATAAAACAAAGACGGTTTCTTTAACGTTGTTGTAAAGCAAAAACTTATGTACCTATGCTAACATCATGTATGATGTACCAGTAAGACTATGTACCTACCATTGGTAAGATGTGTATGTCACTACAATAAAAATTTCAGTACACAGATACGACTTCGAGTTCCAGGTGACTTCCAGGCCTCGGCGCCGGAGGAGGGGCACAGACAATGAAAGGAAGCGAAGCTACTGGCTCGAGCCGCGGGCCGCCGCCTAGTCGCCAGCCTTTGCTGAGGCCGCACGCAGCTGCTGCCAGCAAGATCGACTACCCCTTAAGGAAACTTACCAGTGAGTACTAGCACTAATATTGTTTCTACTCACCCTCAAATGCAGCCCCCTAGTCAGACGCTACCTACTAACTATACTACTTATTTGTTAAAACATTTTTTTCTTTTCGGTTTACTAATATTGCAAAGTTAATAAGTAAAAACATTTTTAAATCAATTTATGATATATCTATTATTAACTCAAGCATTCACTATGTTTTAATTGATCAAAAATAAACTCAATTTATTCTGGTAATTTTAAGGAACCCGCACGTCCTCTACCTGAGTCTCCCGCGCCTGAAGGAGTAGAAGAGATTCCATTTCAAGTATGTATCGTATTAAAATTAAAATCTAAGTACAGTCCTATTTTGTAATTAATGTTGTAAGTCATGACATCGTTTTTTCTTATTTAGATCTCACAATCTCCACGCCAACAAGAGCCTGCACTGGCTCCCACTTTATCCCAGCCCCGTGTCTCCACCCACCAGTAAGTCTTATATTATTTAATTTTTATCCAACTTCAAAAAAAGGGGGTTCTCAGTTGGGTTGTATATTTTTTATGTTTGTTACTTCATAACTCCGTCATTTATGAATCGAATTGAAAAATTCTTGTTTTATGTGAAAGGATATACTTACCGATTGGTCCCATTTAAATTGCATCAAAATAGTTGGGAACGAATTCCAACTACATATTTTATTTGGCTTGGTTCTCCAGTTTACGAAACGAATACGAAGAAACAACCAAAAACACCGACTTCCGAAATTAAAGTTATTATACTTGGTAGTTTTGAAAAAATTGGAAAAAAGTTTCTTGTATAATATAGGTCTCACAATACAACGGCCCTTTGTTATATGGTTTAGTATATTAATATGCTTGTATCTATTTTAGATGCTGTTGGTGACCAAGGCCCTAGCCGCCAGCCGCCATTCCAAAGGAGGTCACAAATGACCTCCTTAGCTGAAGGCTTGAGGAGAAGCAGTTGGCGCTACATGAAAAGCAAGCCGAGACCGTATTGCTGCTCTGGCATGGAGAGACATGGCGGCTGCAAGCCAGGTGGCAGTTGACATTTTAAAGAAATTTGTAAATAGATCATAGTTTTTTTTACACAATTATTATATTTTTTAGCTCCATCTTTGTTTTCTTCAATAACTTTCTATCCATATACACTTTCGTTACTGAGTGACTGACATAATAAAAATAATATTATTTGAACCATTCAAAACATATTTTTTATAAAACATAAAGGAATTATAAAAAGACTGCACAGCCGAAACTACTTGTTGAAGAAAGCTGAAATTACTTGGGGAGTGTAGAGGAGCAGTAAGGGGGGATTTCCCGAAATTCCTACGGGAACGGGATAAAATGGGATATGCGCATACGAAGTCGCGGCTAAAAGCTATGTAGGTAACTTATATTATTGCGAACATACGTTTATGCAGGCTAACCCTTTTGCTGTATGATATCCTACATATTATTATCTACACTAATATATAAAACTGAAGAGTTTGTTTGCTTGAGCGCGCTAATCTCGGGAACTACTGGTCCTATTTAAAAAATTCTTTCAGTGTTAGATAGCCCATTTATCAAGGAAGGCTATAAGCTATATATCATCACACTAAGACTAAAAGGAGCGGATCAGTAATGTAAAATGTGACGCAGATGAAGCTGCGCGGGTCAGCTAGTGTTTGTATAAAAGAAGTTTTATATGGAAGAATCTGAAAGAAGTTACAAAAAGTAGTAAGGTAACTAATGAAATAAAGGCTTACTAAGAAATGTAATAGAAATAAAGGTAAATAAAAGTAAAACAAAAATTAGCGGCATAGCCACATTCTCGATATTAAAGCAAATGCGCCCTGCCGCAATTTGGTCTTCTTCTCCTGGCTCCTCCACGTCTGTGAATGTACCGGCAGCTGCTGTATCGCGCTGCGGTATCACAGGGCTGGCAATCCAGCACAAATGCAAATATTGTGGAGTACGCAACATGCCACAACAATCTTTGCAACAGTGTCAGGATTGTAATGCAGCACCCTTTAGCCAACAAACACCGGAAGCGACCCTTCAACAGCCCAATAGCACGCTCCACGCTGTTACGAGCCGTGCCATGGAGCTTGTTGTGGTGCGCTTCAGGTGTGTGCTCTGCAGCATCTGTGACCGGTGTCAGTGTACGTTACCCCAGTGCGCCTGGCCGTTTTGGAAAAAAACGGAAAAACGATTCCTGCTAGGGTAACGCTCTTCTAGCAGGAAAATTCTAAACGAATGATCGGAGAGAGAAATGTTGCGCATGGGCAGAGAGAGCTTATATTTGTGCAAAAATGTGCCCCGAAAATATAATTTGTGCGTCTTCAGGTTTTCGAGATATTGCGTTTCCTGCTGGAGTAACGTTTTGCAGAATCGTGTATCTCTAAAACCATCGTATGTGCGCCTGTAGAATAAACGTACACGAGTAGCTCTTAATTTGTGCGTATTTGTGACAGAATTAGATTTACAAAAATATAAATTTCATGTAATCGCACTTTTTCGAAAACCCGAAAAAAATCGTAGCTCCTAAATGAGAAAACGTATAAGCTCGCTGAAAACTGTATTCGGTCCTTCTTGACGCTTTTAATAACCATTAAAAGTTTCAAAAGTCTACATGCATGCGTTATTGAATAATATTGCTAAATTTGCGAAGATTACCCGTACGTATGGTGATGTCACATTTACGTGACCTTTTCAATTTGGTCGGTTTATTAGAGATAGATAAGATTATTTTCTCCCACAAAGTACAAAATTACAAAATCCAAACTAGGATACCCTGTGCTATGGATTCCTGGCCCCCCTCGCCGAGAATGGGATTATAACAATAATTGTAGAACTATTGTGAGAAAAGAATACAAGAAAAGGTACTTACCAACTAAAATCAAAATTTAAAACAAAATTAAAATGCGTGTGTTGTGTGTGTCTGCGTGCGTGAGTGATGGTGTGTATGTTAATGTGTGAAGTGTGAGTGTGTAGAGTGTAGACTCTTACACGGAATCTAGTAACATTTTTATAATTTGAATTTGAAAATTAACTGTTATTCGGGTTCAGGGCTTTTTGAGGGTAAAATAAGGTATTGAAAAAATAGACAACTGTTCATGTACTTACTTATTGTATTTCTCGAACTCGACACACAAAACCAATAATTATAATTTTGTCGTACAAAAATACACTTACAATTATAAGTTCCTCGTATTTCGACGATCAGTGCACGACTGAGCTCGTTGGTCTGGCGCGACAACCAAGATGGCGTTACTCCCACCATTATGCCTACGCACAGTGTGTTATTTTGCCTTAGTTGCGGACATGCCAGTTTTATTTTTTATCTTTATAGATTACACCTTAATAAAGCATTCCAAAAAATACCCGTTTTGATATTTCACTTCATTTAGGAGATATAAATATTTTAGTGAAAGGTCACTGACCTTCTTGAAAAAGTTTTTTGTCTGTATTTCTTGAATAAAGCAAATGTCAGTCTCTTGTAAAATACAAGTTAATTGTTGGTTTGAAATATATACTGTGTAAAAATTTCAAGTCTCTAACATCACAGGAACGAGAATTAATAAATATTTTGTTAATAAACGAAAAAAATATATATAAAATTAGCTATTTACGGGTCGCGTTTTTTTTTTTTGCATAATATATTTACGTATAGTACCTTCAACTTGAGAAAATTCTAAATATGTATCTAGCGAGATCTCAGAGATATTGCGTTTCTAAGTATTTTTAAAATTTCTATGGAAATAGGGTTGTCACAAAGTAGTTATAGTTAATATTTAAATTGATTAGTTCAATCGATTAAATCATTCTGCTAGCCAATACTACATGCTTATGACATATCGTCGCCATCGGATTGAATAAGAATTTCGTCAGTCGTCAGCGTGATATAATTTGCTTCAAGCCCTACAGAATCTAGTTGGCTGTAGTGAACATTGTCTGTTGTTACGCTTAAGAGTTGAAGCGCTGATTTTGGTAATGGCAATGATTTTTTATGTCTATGACGTGTATTATATGTTATTGAGGATATATATAAGGATCGGATGACTCTAATGCACGGTGAAATAAATCTAAAATTGTGGTTTTTCTGTCTAATTTCCGGGTATGGTGTTGTCGATCTTAACGCCAGTATTTATTTCTTGACTCACCTGCTTGCTCTGATAACATACCTATGTGCTGTAATTCTAATACTAGTGTGCTAATAAGGGGTAAAGAGTTGACTCCTGAAGATACTACTGTGTTCTTAGGCATAACTTTAGATGCTAAGCTTCAGTGGGGACCACATATAGATAAATTATCGAAAAAACTTAGCTCTGCTGCATACGCTGTCAGAAAAATGAGAAATTTAACTGATTTAGAAACAGCCCGTTTAGTTTACTTTAGTTATTTCCCCAGTGTCATGTCGTATGGTATTCTATTATGGGGGAATGCTGCCGATATCCAGACAATTTTTGTTTTGCAGAAAAGAGCTATTCGTTCAATTTATAAATTAAGTCCTAGATACTCCCTCAGAGATAAATTTAAAGATATAAATATAATGACTGTCCCTTCTCAGTTTATTTATGAAAATATTTTGTATGCCCATAAAAATATTAAAATGTTTAAAAAATACAGTGATATACATAATGTTAATACTAGGAATAAACATAAATTTGTTGTTCCTGTAACCAGGCTTAAAAAGATAGGGGGCTCATTTAGATGCCAATGTATACGCTTTTATAATAAACTTCCAAGTCACATTCAAGATCTAAGCATAAATAAATTCAAAGCATTTGTAAAGCGTAAACTTTGCCAGAAGGCTTTTTACACCATAAAAGATTATCTTGAAGACAAAAAGGCTTGGGATTGAGCTGTTCCAATGAAATACACTTGCACAGTCTCTGTTTTTATTATTATTGTCAATGTATATTTATTTGCTTGGTTTATACATTGACATTTTTTTTTTATTTTTTTATCAATTTTTTAGTTTTACTTTTGACATTTTCTTTTATTATACACAATTTGACTTTTGTACAATTTTTTTTTATATACAATTTGACATTTTTCTTTTTATTATATACAATTTGACATTTTAATTTAATTTTTCATATACAATTTGACATTAAATTTATCATTATTTTTATTATGAATGGGGACTATGTGGATTATTTTTTATTTCATTGAGTAACTTTAATGTTTGTCTGGCAGTTTGAGTGCTTTGTACGGCCTACACAAATTTCCTTTCTTTGGTATTGTTCGTCGAGTTGTTGAGCTCCTATGTGGATCTGAGTTGAGCTACACGACTACTGACAAAGGCTTGCACTGACTGGACAGGTTCACTCAAATCTGTGTGGTTCTTTCTTCTAAAGACCATCTCAGACACTAATCTGCATGGTTCTTAAAAAAAAGAATGTATTGTAAGTGTGAGGACTATGTAGGTCGTTATTTTAAGGATTGATTTCATGACTGTCTGGCAGTTTGAGTATATTATGCGGCTTACCCAAATGTCCTTACTTTGGTATTGTTCGTCGGTTCGTTGAGCTCCTCAAAGTTTTGAGTTGAGCTGCACGATTACTGACAAAGGCTTGCACTGTCTGGACAAGCCCACTCAAACCTGCGTGGTGCTTTCCTCAAAAGGCCACCTCAGACCTTAACCTACATGTTTTTCATATGTTATTGGCAATTGTATGGACTTCAAAAGAGACTGTGACCTCTGAGTTTGTTTCGGTGTTTCTTCTCAGGGTAGTCAGCTAGGAAACATCCGGCCTCATCTAGATAAATACGTCAAAAAAAAAATTGACGTGTAAAAGAGTTACTTGTAACCTATTTGCAAAATAAATATCATTTATCATTTATCATTCGAAGCAGATGGAGTTTCATTAGATGTTCCGGGTACCGATTCGTCTTGGCGGTTACTAAATATATTTGAAGTTGATGGAGCTTCATATGAAGTTTCAGGTATCGGTTCTGTAAGCAGCATATCGCTTACAGAACCCATACCTGATGGTTCTGGTTCTTGAGGTCTTAAACAATCAATATTTTTATTTAATTCTATAGTTCTTTGTTCTATTCTGGTTGGTATTTTTACATAAAAAATTGTAGCAAGCCATTTCTCATTATTTTTACTAAACCGTTTCAAATAAATTTAGAAATAAATTCTTTAAGACCTTTATTTTGTACATCTAGATTACTAGGAATACCTGTTGGATACAATGCATTTAAAATAATCATTGTCCGTTCGTTGGTTTCAAGGTCACCCAGTCTTTGTTTTGACCCATATTGTTGGGCCTTTTCAACCAAAACATTATAAATCTTCAGTTTTGTAAGTTTATTCGGATCCATATTCAGGCTAAGGTCGTCGGTAATAGTTGCCACTCGCTGACCAGCATGAAGGTTGGCTCCTTCATGCCCCCCTTGCATTAAGTCCTCTGGTCGGGGCCCAGACGGACATCCCCCAGCAGGACGGGTCAGCGCCTGCTGAGGCAAAACAGTGCCATGGGTCTTTGACGGCTCCATGACACCTCACCTCCGCTTCTCCAGATATTATGTATAGGAATTGGGGTTTAGCTTGCCTAACGAGGGCGGACCCCTTCCCAATCCCACATAATATCCTTCATCCAAGATAGATCACAAAACAAAAGTAGTGATCGAATTCAACTGTTAATATATTTTTAATATTGACTTCAACTTCTGCACTATTTCTCCGTATAAACTTAAACTACGTAAACTATGCACGTCACAATTTAAACCGGCAATAGCTAAATAAAACCTGAGTCAAAAATATTAATCACTATGAGTAATGTTTGCATGAACGAAGTATTGTATGTTGCACACATGTTTGGTTGACAACCCTAGCACAAAATTTTAAAATTCAATATTTCCTAAATCTTCACTTTGTCGGAACTGATTTTTTTTTGTGGCAATAGTTATTATAGCGATCAACATTTAAGTATTAAAAAAAAACGCGACAATGAAGAGATTCGCGGGAAAAAAAATATTGACAAAATCATAGAAAAAAAATTATTCTGACCTGTGTGAGCAAGATTTTTAAAGTTTTCAAGAAAAAAATGGTTCCTATAGTGAATTCCTATCACTCATAAAAACATTTAGTGTAAAATTTGGATCCAAAAACGAGATATTTTGTTTCTATGGTTTTTAAGCATTTTTCTCGATTTTATTAATTTCTCTTAAACTATAGTAGTTAGAGCCGGCGGAGTTTTAATAAGAGTTTAGTTAGATTGTCAGCTTTCCAAAAAACACATAAAACGAGCATGTCCGCAACTAAGGCAAAATAACACACTGTGCTACGTTCCAATACATGGACTGTGATTGGTTAGTCGCGCCATCCACGAACACAGTCGGTACTACATTAGTCAATACAGTACTTTAAATATTAAAATCTAATTTGATTTAACATTATAAATTGAATAAAATAGCTAGGTAATATACTATAGATAACAGTCGGCCATCCAAGGCATATAACACGTCCTCGTGTTCATAAAATAGAGGAAACAACCAAAGATTGAAAAGCCTTCATGTTATCAACCATAATAACAAATTAATTTATTAACATATAACGTAATAACCAGTGTAAAGAAAATAGATTGATTGATATCACACCAGAATTAGTTAATATACAATAAAGAACATACCAAATTAATTTTGGGCATTATTTCATGGCCCACTATAACTAATAACGGGCATTATTTCATGGCCCACTATAACTAATAACGGGCATTATTTCATGGCCCACTATAACTAATAACGGGCATTATTTCATGGCCCACTATAACTAGTAACGGGCATTATTTCATGGCCCACTATAACTAATAACGGGCATTATTTCATGGCCCACTATAACTAATAATGAGCGTTATTTCATGGCTCAATACGGAAAACAAATACGGGCATTATTTCATGGCCCATTTTAAATAACCGGCATTATTTCATGGCCGGGGTTGACCTCAGTAGACATTATTTCATGGCCTAAGGGTCTGCAAGGGTTAGGAACTGTAAAGGGCAGTTTTTCATGGCCCGTAAACAACAGAAATTACAAAAATTATCCTGGAAGAAAATCTGAATTATGGTTTGATAATACATGTTGATTAATAATCATAAATTTAATAATTAGGTTAATCGCTATCATTGCCAGACGATTCATCATGCGGCCTGTTAAAGTTCAACCAAGCCTTAATTTTGTCGCTTGCAACTACAGTCGAATAAGACCGGTTAGACTTTCGTGTGAGGGGAGTATCCTCTATTTGGTATCGATCAAAATCATAGACTTTTGTGATTCTGTAAGGTCCCTGAAACTTTGGAACAAGTTTTTTAATGTTTCCTGTAGCTGGGATTTGCCTCTCAACCCTAACAAGATCACCTACTTTATATTTAGGAGCTGGGCGGTGCTTAGCGTCATAAACCCTTTTTTGCGACTCTTGGTATGAGCTAACGTGAGAATTAATCTGTTCCCTAATCTGCGACAAATCTTGACTATTAGAAGGAGCGGGTAAGTCATCAGTCAGTTCTGATACAACTCTACAGTCACTTGGACCCGATGGTCTAATGCCGAAAAGAGCCTCTGACGGTGTGCGATTTATACCCTTGTTGAATGTGTTGTTCATGCCCCACTGAACATCAGGTAGGTGCTCATCCCATTTGTTGTCAGGAGAGCCAACACATTTGGCAGTTAAGGCATCAACAAGAGTTCTATTATAACGCTCTACCTGACCATTAGCTCTTGGGGTAGAAACAGCGTTCAAGACATGCTTAATGTTCTTTTCGATTACAAACCGCTTAAAGTTCTCACTGGTAAAAGAGGTGCCACGATCCGTTATGACTCTTAGGCACGCCAAACAAACTAAAATACTCACGGAAAACCTTTATTGAAGTAGAAGTTTTTGTGTTCTTTACGGGTTTTAGATAAATGTAACGAGTAAATGCATCAATCAAAGCTAATATGTACATATTTCCTCTCGCACTGCGTACAAAGGGGCCGACATGATCTGCATGAATAGTGTCGAAGGGGATATCAATTTTTGGTATAGGATGTAAAGTTCCAGGTTTTTTTACCTCCAGAAGCCTTCGAATAAGCGCATTCTAGGCAAGAACCAACGTACTTCTTGACGAAATTACGCATCTTTGCGAACCAATAAGTGGCTTTGATACGTTCTAAAGTTTTGTCAACAGCAAAGTGGCCTATGTCGTCATGATTTTGTTTTAAAATCTGCCATCTAACTCCCTTCGGGACGACCCACCTATCACCGTCACTAGTTATCCTATAAAGCCTATCATTCTTCACCTTGTAATTAGACTTAATATCAACCACGTCATCAAACTGAGGATCTTTTAAAATACCAACTATCCTTTGAATCTCGCTATCTGCGCCTTGGACTGTAGCTAGCCAATCATCCCCACTAACGACCATAACATCATGAGTCTGCTGAATAGGGTTCCGACTGAGTGCATCGACATGAGCCATGCGATGACCGGCCCTGTATTCAATGCAAAAGTTATACTCTTGCATCTGCTCCCACCACCTAGCGACTCGTGGAATCATGTCTCTCTTTTGCAAGGTTGCACGAAGGGAGTTGCAGTCCGTGATTATTTTAAAAGGGATACCCACTAAATAAACGCGGAACTTCTGTAAGGAAGAAACTACGGCTAGAGTTTCCAAGTCGTATGATGAATAATTTTATTCCTCAGGCGTTGTCTGTCTACTAAAGTAAGCGATTGGCCTAAGTATATCGTCTCCATGCTTCTGCAACAAGATGCCTGCTACTCCTATTTTACAGGCGTCTGTATGAAGCTGGGTTTCTGCCTTCGGATTGTACAAAGCTAAAGTTGGACGTTGTATGAGCTCTTTTTGTAAACGACGGAATGCAGTTTCCTGATCTATACCCCAACACCATTTAGCGTCCTTTTTTAAGAGTTGTGTGAGAGGTTTTGCAATAACCGAGAAGTTTTGAACAAATCTGCGGAAGAAGCTAGACAGCCCAAGGAACTGGCGAACATTATGTTGGCTCTGAGGAGTCGGGAAAAGTTTTACAGCTTCTATTTTCCTCTCGCCAGAACGAATGCCATCAGCAGAAATTTCAAAGCCCAAATATTCCACAGAGCTACAGAAAAAGAAGCATTTGGGGAGTTTCAACGTAAGGCCAGCATTGGCAAACAACCGCAACACTGACTCTAACCGTGTCATTCCTTCATTTATATCTTTTGAAGGAATAATGACGTCATCTAAATAGGCCAGAGCTTCCTTGTATCGCAGTGGCCCAAGAACTTGATTCATAAGTCGTTGAAACGTAGCTGGAGCATTTGCAAGACCAAATGGCATACGATTGAACTCGTAGTGGCCATCTGGTGTTACAAATGCAGTTTTATGTTTATCGGCTTCTCGGATTGGTATCTGGTAATATCCCGAGGCAAGGTCCAAAGTCGTATAGTATTTATTACCAGAAAGAACATCTAGTTGATCGTCAATTAACGGCATGGGATAATTCTCCCGGACAGTTTTCTTATTCAGGGCGCGATAATCGACGCATAGGCGAAGCTCGCCAGACTTCTTCCTAACTACCACAATAGGGCTTGCATAACAGGACCGATACCTATTCAGTAGACTGAGCAGTTGGATTCTATGATCAGAAGAGAGTTCATCACAAAGATTTAAATCAGCCTCAGTTATGGAATTAGAGTCACCGCTAATAGTTGAGGTTATAGACAAGACTTGGGCATTGGACTCTTCGTGAGCTATACGACCACGAGCAATAAGAAAATCCTTTGGAAGTACCAATGGTGTTGGTGAGGTGTTACTGACAACGATCTGTCCCAGTTCACGTTCTCTCATCTGAAACAATCCAGCAGCCACTGAATAGCGGACGCCCTTCGAACATCTAATGCTACCATCGACAAAAATGTCACCTTGATGTGGCGGATCCGCATACACGTCCACAATAGTTAGACCCAGAACCTCAACAGACTCTTTACAAAATAATTTTATCTTGCTATTCGAAACAATAGTTTGGTGTTCAAGTTCAGAGATTTCTAAGGCATCACTTGTTTTTCGGATAACTATGTGTGGCTGCTCCGTAAATGTTTGTCCTATTAAAAGGGCCACATGCATGGCATCATCTGCCACTATCAGCAACTCAAGATCAGCTTCAACGTTATCAATAATAATTTGAACTCGCTGTTTACCAACGCAAGTTACAACAGAATTGCCGAAACCTCTCAATACTGGAAGGTTATTGACACCATAAGTCGAACCTACATTTCGGAACGCAGATAACTTAATCATTGAGCATTCACTTCCAAAATCGATAAAAGCAGTCATAGAGAAACCGTTCACACTAGCAGTTTTGAAGTATTTCTTATTTGGTTCCGACATTGGAGGGGTTATTTTGGAAGAATCAATCTCGCCTTTATTAATCCTATCCTCTATTCTCAAGACCTTTTTCTCTTCAGATGCTGGGAGTTTGGCATAGCATTGTTCAACCTCGTGACCTATTCTATTGCATCGGGTACACTTCTTAACGGGTTGGGTGCACTGAGAAGTTACATGACCGTCCTTCTTGCAATTTGAACAACGTGTGGGCTTAAAGTTAGAGCTGATTGGTTGTTTATGAGGTTGACCCTTGGCTAATTTACGCTCGGAGTTAAATTTTATATTTCGAGCATTGCGTAAAAACGACAGCAATTTATTAGTATCATCAAATTGAGCTGCTTCAGCACCTAATCTAACCGAACGATCGTCTATGCCATGTAAAATGCATTCAACTGCCCTTTTTCCGCTTATACCGCATCTATTGATAAGGGTTAGTTTATCATAGTAATACTCTTCTAAAGAGTCCGTAAACCTAGCTCGTTTGGCCAACATATCGCTTAGCATTTGGCCATAATTCTCTTCCGATGGAAAAGTGGATGGAAAAGTGGTTTTTCCTGCCATTCGGCCCAAGTAAACAGGACCGACGGAAGGCCCTCGTACCATCTTTGAGCTATTCCCTTTAACTTTGGTAAAGCATAATGTATTACTTGCTTTTCCGACCATGTGTAGATGGTTGCACACTCATTGACTTTATGAAGCCACATTGTCATTGTCTGTTCCCGTTTACTTGGGTCAAACTCTGGAATAGTGTTATTAAGCGAACCTAGCTTATCTGCACCATTATAAGACATAGATTTCAAAACATTGACAAAGTCTGAAAAAGTGGATAATTCCGGTATAGAAGTGGACTCACCCGTGGTCTTGTCTTGCGTTGTAACCTGCATGTCTCTTGCAGCACTGGATCGTAGCCGCCTCACTGGGCTTCGTGAACGGCAGCTTGTGTGGCCAGGAGAGGGACGTCCCGCAGGTCGACGTTGCTCCAGGTGATCGTCCACCCGGCTGGATGCCCGGGGATCCTCCCGGCTGGAGGCCCGGTGGTCCACCCGGCTGGATGCCCGGTGGTCCACCCGGCCGCAGACCCGGTGGTCCACCCGGCTGGATTCCCGGCGATCCTCTCGGCTGGAAGCCCGGTACTCCTCCCGGCGATGCTCCCGGCCGGCAGCCCGGTGCTCCTCCCGGCGATGCTCCCGGCTGGCAGCCCGGTGCTCCTCCCGGCGATGCTCCCGGCTGGCAGCCCGGTGCTCCTCCCGGCGATGCTCCCGGCTGGCAGCCCGGTGCTCCTCCCGGCGATGCTCCCGGCTGGCAGCCCGGTGCTCCTCCCGGCAATGCTCCCGGCTGGCAGCCCGGTGCTCCTCCCGGCGATGCTCCCGGCTGGCAGCCCGGTGCTCCTCCCGGCGATGCTCCCGGCTGGCAGCCCGGTGCTCCTCCCGGCGATGCTCCCGGCTGGCAGCCCGGTGCTCCTTCCGGCGATCCTCCCGGCTGGAAGCCCGGTGCTCCTCCCGGCGATCCTCCCGGCTGGAATCCCGGTGCTCCTCCCGGCGATTCTCCCGGCTGGAAGCCCGGTGCTCCTCCCGGCGATTCTCCCGGCTGGAAGCCCGGTGCTCCTCCCGGCGATTCTCCCGGCTGGAAGCCCGGTGCTCCTCCCGGCGATCCTCCCGGCTGGAAGCCCGGTGCTCCTCCCGGCGATCCTCCAGGCTGGAAGCCCGGTGCTCCTCCCGGCGATCCTCCAGGCTGCGTGAGCGGTTGCTACGCCTTCGAGAATGCATCGGTTGATTCGACGCACAGCGACTGAGACGCCCTCGTGATGCTACGTGACCGATTCACTTCCCGGCTGTCAGGTCTACGCCTAGCAGAGCTGCGTGACTGGCGGCAAGCAGCGGGTGATCCTGTAGGATCTGTCGGGGTGTAGACAACGCGCTCACGTTTGTCGTCCTCCATGGAATTATCCTGGAACGTAAATTATATCCCAAGGAATTCGTTCTTTAACATAGGCTGAAACATGAAAGATTATCACAACCAACACAATCAATATCCACCTAGTTTTGTAGGTATTAAATCAAGTATTCATAATAAGAAACGTACCATATTGTTTGAAATCACATTTGAGAGTCGTTTTCTCCTTTCGATAGGGATTTTAATTACATTTATTAGCAGAGAACCCGGGTAAAAGCTATTTTAAAGTGCATGTAACGCCGGAATTGGTAATCGTTATTTGCGATAGCCGTTATTTTAAAAAATGTAGGAAAAAAAAAGAATAATAAATAAAAAAAAAAGAATAATGATAGCGGGTAGTAAAGTTAACGAACTGGCCAAAATAGGAATCTTTATCCCACTTCTGAGATGTAGACTCTTACACGGAATCTA
The DNA here is from genome assembly GCA_947578705.1 of Lacanobia wlatinum. Taxonomy (NCBI): domain Eukaryota; kingdom Metazoa; phylum Arthropoda; class Insecta; order Lepidoptera; family Noctuidae; genus Lacanobia; species Lacanobia wlatinum. The sequence continues at coordinate 10,308,439 of OX388052.1, read as the reverse complement.
GTAACATTTTTATAATTTGAATTTGAAAATTAACTGTTATTCGGGTTCAGGGCTTTTTGAGGGTAAAATAAGGTATTGAAAAAATAGACAACTGTTCATGTACTTACTTATTGTATTTCTCGAACTCGACACACAAAACCAATAATTATAATTTTGTCGTACAAAAATACACTTACAATTATAAGTTCCTCGTATTTCGACGATCAGTGCACGACTGAGCTCGTTGGTCTGGCGCGACAACCAAGATGGCGTTACTCCCACCATTATGCCTACGTTCCAATACATGGACTGTGATTGGTTAGTCGCGCCATCCACGAACACAGTCGGTACTACATTAGTCAATACAGTACTTTAAATATTAAAATCTAATTTGATTTAACATTATAAATTGAATAAAATAGCTAGGTAATATACTATAGATAACAAGAGGAAGGTGTCGTGTGTGCGTTGTGTATGTTCGTGAGAGAGAGTATAATAGTGTATTGTGCACGTACATATAATGATGGATGTGTATACGCAAATGGGCGTTATGGGGTGGCGGTTTAGTTTTATGGAAAACGCTACACTAGGAAAGGATAGTAAGCAGTTTTTCTGTTTCTTCATAATCAAGTCCTAAGAGTCACTGAATAAGCTTCTTTTTACATTCTACCCTTGACAAATTAACAACTGTAAGCACTCTGTTAACGTTATTATATATATAGTCTGCTAGCTCTGAAATTAAAGAAGTTCTGGGCAAAAGATGGTTTTATCGCAGTTGTTTCACAGACTTCATAAAAACGCCTAGTACCAACCTTCTGTTTAGCTGTAGAAGCATCTATGGAGGAATGACAGTTATTAGAGAATTGCTGACAAATTTTTATTTTTGATATAACTATCATTTAAAAGAAAATTTGGCCTATGATCAAAAATTGGATAAAGTGGTTGGATATGTTGATTTAGGACCAATTTCTGTTAGTGATCCGGAAAAATTAGCTTCTGAAGCTCTCGTATTTCAAATAGTGTCATATGGTGTACGCTTTAAGGGTCCAATCGCATATTTTTTTATTGCCAATAACTTGCCTGGGGAATTGCTATCCGAATTAATAAAAACAGCAATAATTCTGCTTCATGAAATTGGTGTCACCGTAAGATCTTTGACTTGTGATGGTGCATCTTCCAATGTAAAGGCTTATGAATATTTAGGCTGTTCACTAGATCCAAATAATTTAAAACCGTTCTTTCAACATCCCAATTTGAAGAGCAATATTTATTGTCTGCTTGATGCTGCACATATGCTAAAACTGGCTAGAAATGTGTTAGCCGATTTTAAAATGAAGTCCAATACCGGCGATATTTCTTTTGACTATATAAGAAAATTACACGAAATACAAAGCAGTGAGGGGTTGAAATTTGCCAATAAATTGGGCGCTTCACATATAGATTATAAAAACAAAAAAAAAATGTTAGGCTTGCTGCACAAGCACTAAGTTCATCAGTCGCTGATGCAATTACTCGTTAATGATTTGTGTACACTGGAACAAAATCCATTTAAATATTTGCTAACTTTTAAGGGTTCACAAGACAACCTGGTTTTTTTTTCATGCATTAGGGCTCGCGGTCGGGCACAAGATAATCTGTGTCCTCTCGAGTTCCGCTTTATAATGAGAAAGATGTTGTTTAGACATTCTGTTCAACCGTCTATCAAGGCCAACTGCATAGACAATGGTTTTGAGACTTCACACGTCTTCGATTTCAATAAACCGAAAAGTTTATTTCAACCTCGGGAAGAACCTGACTGCCAACAAGACGTTGAAAATGTGTTTAAAAGTTTAAATGCAATTCATACCAGTCCATACCAGGAAAATATATTATATTATATAACTGGTTACATTGTAAGACAAATTCTTATCCGCATGTCTTGTAAAAATTGTTACAATGCGTTAGTAGCACCGAAAAATCTGCCAACAGATCATTCATATTCTGTAATCTACACTAATATTATAAAGAGGAAAAATTTTTTTGTTTGTTTGTATGTTTGTTTGAATTGAATAGGCTCCGAAACTACTGGACCGATTTGAAAAAATCTTTTAGCATTGGATAGTTACATTATCAGGGAGTAACATAGGCTATATATTATCCCCGTATTCCCACGGGAACGGGAACTACGCGGGTGAAACCGCGTGACGTCCACTAGTTATTAATACATTTAATTTATTTAATAGTTTGGTGAACCGAGGCAAACTTTATTTTGCTTCAGTAGCAGCTTATAAAATTGTAAAATATTGTGACTAAAGTTTTTCAACAAGCTAATTTGATGGGACAACTAAGAGCAAATAACATAGAAAGTAGATTAATTAATGTTGTATCACAACATTTTACTCCTCTGTTGCAAGAAATGTTTAACCATCCTATAACGGACTCAATTTATTGCAATGATTTGTATGAAACTATACTGCTTAAGAAAATAGCAAATTCATTTTTTAACATGCGTATACGTGCTTACTTAAAGAGTCATACAGAAAATAGACTCAGTGATGTACGTGGTAGAAGACAGAAACTACACAGAGCAATGAATTGTATAAAAGAAAAGTTATTAAATGATTTTAATTTGGAAAGTGGTTTTTTTTTTGAGGTTTTTATATAATTACTAGCTGACTCGGCAAACGTTGTTTTGCCATAATAAAAAAGTACCCTTCCACCTACCGAATATACACACAAAATTTTATGAAAATCGGTCAAGCCGTTTCGGAGAAGTTCGGACAAACATCGTGACGAGATTTAGTAGGTACTCCATGAACTTTATCTCCTATATTTCCCTCTTTATCCTTATAAAGGTAAAGTAATTTACACATTACCTTTAATGTGTAGGTAAATTACTTATTATTAGACTCGACGTAGGGCAGTTCGCTCTAGCCGCAACATTTTTCTTACTCAGAGCATTTTATACCCGTTGTATTTTATAAACTAAAGGTCAGATTTGAATAATTTAAAGAAAGTGTAATTTACATGTACACAATCAACCTTAATTATCAAACCATTTAAATGGATTAATATCATGATACCAAAATCACCACAATTACATTCTCCCGGGTTTTGATTCAATTATTTAAATATAGAGCGGTCATTGCGACTTAACCATAATAGTTAGACATATACCCTCGCGGACTTTTTATAGGTAATAATGAGTACTTCAATTATGTAGTACATTATTATTATGTATCATCAAAAGTTTTCTCAGCGCACGCAAAACAATGAATTTAATATGCAAAATTTTGCTACTACTTTACTTTGGGTTACATAATTGCAATTTTCTTAAGGATCTCACTTTTTTTAATATATAATATAGTCTATGTTCATCAGAGATAAAGTAGGATACTAAGGGTAAAAGAATTTTTCAAATCGGTCTAGTAGTTTCGGAGGCTATTCAATTCAAACAAAAAAACTGGGCAAGTACGAGTCGGACTCGCGTGCAAAGGGTTCCGAACGAATTTTTTTTTTCAACATGTTATTTTAACAGTATATACTTCTTATAGGTTTTCTTGTAATCTATAGGTAAAGATCTATAAAAATCTATTTTCTCCATTTTTTTTCAAAATTTTAGGCTCAGTATTTTCGGAAATAAGGGCGGTAATTTTTCGTCTAATTTCTTACCACGCATACATACCTCCCACGCCAGGCCACAAATTCAGCGTAGATACCTACAAAAAATAGGGATTCCAACATCCGATCTATAAGTTATCGATAACCAATTAATCATTGCTTTTCGTCCCATATTTTGAAATAAAATATTAATTATTATTATTATTTATTATTAATTTGACCCTATTTCGTATCATACTATCGTTAAAAAGCGGTTACAAAGTTCTAAACAACCTAAAAGCTGACATTAGAACTACAAACGAATAAATCAAATAAGGATAAGGTACATCACTAATCTCGTTCGTGACGTCGTGCGCTGTCGGGAAGAGCCGACTCTGGCGTGGCTGGCACGACATTTCACAACTTCTTCGCAAGCGAGTAGGGATGTGACATCGTGGGACAGAATAAATAATAATCATATAGGTAGTATTTAACAAAAAAATTACTTAATTTACTAATAATTAGTCTGACTCTTCATAGCTTTTCAAACTTATGTCTTCTAAATCCTTCTGCTGTCGCACTTTTCATAACGTTCAGTTAATTCACTTAACCTCTGAGCCCCGAACGTTTGTTTACACTAACTCCGTGACGTACGAAAGTGACGTGGCGGGCGCGCGCTTATCGCAGTGTCAGATTACACCGCCCACAAAAAACCCATATTGCGGGCGTTCTACAGCGCCTAGTGACCCACTTGAAACGGTTATGGGTTCTTGGAACACTACGCTACGAAATACAATGTAAACATGATTCTTATTACAAGTCTTAATATAAACATTTCGTATTGTAATGAGACGAACTTGTTGAAAGTAGCTTTGTGTTGTATTATATTGATTTGTGAAAAAACTGTTGGACCAATTTACACGAAATTTTGGGAACTAGCTCATGAAAAGACAAGTAATCTAATTACAATGTTATTTTACGAGTTTTATATCGGATGTTTGCAATATTCAAACTTCATACCGCGCGGTGCCATTTTCATGAATCAATGCACTATTTTGTTAACGATCATCAGAGTGATAACAAACAGATTCCAATTAGAAATGTTTCTAGATTACTACTTATATATTCATCGACTCATTATAAATCGTTAAAATATGCCACTATAATTGTAAAATATCAAAATAACCAAAAGGAGGGAACAAATTTGGTAACTTTATTTGTAGGCTATTTTCATCCGGTAATTTACGTTTTTGAATAAGAGTATCAGTTGTAAATGAATAAGAACAAAGTAGTTTATCGATTTCTAACCATACTTACCATATCTTTCATAGAAAAAACAAAAAATATCGACCTCTGAAGTGGTCATAAAAATGTATGGAATGTCGTACATTCTGTAGGGTGGGAACAAACCACTACAATATCGATAAGATTGACTGAGTTCAGTAAGGAAAATAAAAAAACAATTTAGATTGGCATACTTTTCTTTGCTTATTGTGCGATAAGTATATAGTGTGCTAATAAGTATATAAGCAAATAATAATAAAAACATTTATTTATTTCCAAAATACGCGCATCGACGAGGAACTGCGGAAAGTCGCTCGCGTTGGGAATTCCTATTTGTAAAATAATTGTATTTTACTAATTTACACATTTATCATAATAAAATTAATAAATACAGCAAACATAGATGCAAGATTTTTATTTCAAATAAACCATTTACATGTACTTTTTAGTTGTCAAGATCGTATTCCTATGTTTATAATAATTGTATTTTACTACATTATTTTACATTGTTATGATAGTAAAATTTATAAATACAGCAAACACACATGCAAGATTTTTATTTCAAATAAACCATTTACAGGTACTTTTGAGTTGTCAAGGTCAGGATTGAGGAATTATTCGAAATAGTTATAGCGGGCCGAACTCAAAGGACATTTTGGAGCAACACGGGTAGGTAACTGGGTATAAGTCAGTAAGAGTCTGACACTGCCTTACGGGAGAAGTGTCTTGATGATTTTCCCATACAAACAAAGATCAGACAGTCAAAAACATGAAGCTATTTCCAAAGCGTAGATTTCTAAGACAAAAGTCCTGGTTACATTATCATCATTGCTTCTATATGTATACAGTATAAAACAAAAGAAGAGAATCTGCAAGGAACTCCACGGAGACTCTTTTGAATCCTATTATTAAAATCTTGTTTACATTATCATTCTTGCTTCTGTAGTGACCTACACTGCACAGTCATACGAGCACAATTGCGGCGACTGGCGAAGCCGAAATCGGAGCGCGCAGGGGGCTTGACCTACCAAATAAAAGGTTTTCGTTATTACAGATGTTGGAACTCAAAAACAATGTTTTTATGAAAACATGTTGTATTACTTACGGCTGCATCAGTGTATCTAATGGGATGGACTCCCCCTCTTCGGTATATAACCCGAGCGTAGGTGGCGGCCCGACATCCTGAAAATTGAAATGAAAAATATTATAAATACTATTATACCTAGCGACTCTCACAAAAACAACTACATCAGATTGTTACATGCGATTCCAGTGCATCATCCATCCCAATATAAAACGTGCAGACAAAAACACGTGCAATACCTGCACCGTATACCGTATAGGTACTACTTATCTTTATTTACGAATGAAACTGTCATCCATTTAGGTGCTAGAAGAAGACAAAAAATAATATGTTACAACTGACATAATTTTTGCTATTCATCTAGTGTGCCAATAAAAACTATGTCCTTTTCAAGTGGAGTAACAAGACGAGTAATTTCTTTATGAAAGAGAAAGATATCGACTTACTTCACGATCTGGCGCCAAATACTCCTGGTCGAGGTATTCTGGACCGTAAAGGTCCGCCGCATCCTGCTCCTCGAGCTCCTCAACCTCCTCCTGACTGAGGTCGAGGTACTCGACCTCCCAGTCCTCTTCCTCCTCGGAGTCACTCTCCCGGAGAAGCTCGTCGAAGTCCTCAGGGGCATCATCCTCGCATCCGACGTTCCACTTATGACTTATGTTGAATCTATCAGATAGATCAAAAACCCTTTTTTTAATTTTCTAGTTTGGCCCCCAAGTGACCGTGTTTGGGTCACAGAAGTCCATGTGTGTACCAAATTTCAACAGAATCGGTCGAGTGGATCCGGAGAAAACTGGCTGTGACAGATGGACAGACAGACAGATAGACACACAGACACCCGAGTGATCCTATAAGGGTTCCGTTTTTTATTCGAAACCCTAAAAATAAAGCTTATAAAATAAGAATAAATAAAAACTAAATTCAACCTACACCACAGAAATAAAACCTGATAAAATACTAAGAGAAAATATTTACTTTTATTTTATGTATTCGAACAATTTTACAAAAACAATCGACATTTTCGATAACTTTTATCGACATGACCTACGGCCTAGGGGCCATTTTGACGTTTGACAGTTCGAGATTGAAATAACATTTCGTTACCTAATCATACAATTTTCTTCATAATATGAATAAATTATTGAAATATACCTCGAATACGAGTAATTATGCATTATCAATAGATTTTACGTTACTTCTACCTCTTACGGAGGGGAAATACATTGAAAAATCGCCAAGATATATCCGTAAAAGTAAAATAAGGTAATTAGGTCCTAGTACCTACTTAAAATAGGAACTCTAGAGCCTAACTTATGACGTTTATTTGTATCTTGTAAGGGTCTACAATGTCCTGCCAAGCTATGTGCTCTTTAATGAGCAATGGCATAATTTACTACGACCGAACCACTATGTTTTATGACATCCGATTGTAGACAAAACAAAACATATTCCAATATTTAGTGTTTTAATGAAACTGTTCACATGCTAAATTTCAGCTCATTACACTGAATAATTAAAGTGATATCAAATTTTATATGATTTTCATCAAATAGCCAAACGTCAGCGCAGCAGAAACTTGAATATCTCCGCAGTTTCATGACACACAAATTTCATTTTATCATACACAAATATACACTAATTATTGTATGTATTTTTTTCCATGAACGTCTATAGGAAAAAATATGAACCTGGAAACTGTTTTTGTTGAATAACTCCCTAATCGTTGGATGCACAAATTCGTACTTACCATACACAATTACAGGACGACATACACTAAATATCTGCTAAAGTGAAATTAAAAAAAACGACACTTTCCGCTGGGACTACGCACACAGCAAGCAGCCATTTTATAGAAGTTGTGTTGGCGCTACTACTTCCGGCGACCAAACATGGCGCCAGTAGCACGAGTCAAGCGACGTACCGTGGGCCCAGTGCTGCCACCTGCACCGAACCGGACGGTGGAACGTTGCTGTCGAGTCACTCGCTACCCGCATCAGAATTCAGACGTCACTTCGGTGGGGGAAGATGGGTCTTTAAAAACCCCGAGCTCAGTGGGCTGAGCTCATTTTTCACTCGCGCTTCGTCGTGGAAACAACATTTAAGTACATCGTTTGTTATTGTTATTTAAATATTTATTGTAATCATTTAATTAGTTGTGGATTAAAAGTGATTAAGTGTGTAACTTATCTGTTTATTTGTGGTTAAAGTAAACTCAACTTACAGTTGGACAATGGAGAACCGTTTGAAGGCCATGTCCACACTGCGTAGTATGATGCGGTGAGGGTTTTTATTCGCGCACTACGAAATAATATAATATTGAAATATAGCAGGGAGGGCCAACTTGTCGATCGCGGCTAGTAGTCCAGTCGATCGCTTCAAGCAAGGATAAAAATATAAATACTTATAGCAGACTGTGCAACTATATAAATAATTTAGCTTAATGATATTAGAATAATCTATAGATATATAAATAGTACGATAGATAAATAGTTTGGGTTAATAAACATAAAACTCAATATTGCTAGATGGACCTTCATTCAAAAAGGGTGTTAAATAGGGTGATCCACTTTCTCCCAAATTCTTTACGAGCACACTTGAGAAGATATTAAGACACTGGCAGCCTCATGGAAGATCGCCGAGGCCGGTCCAAAGAAAGGTGGCGCGGCGACTTGGATGCGTACCGTAGGGTACGAGCTGGTAAGAGTCTGACACTCCCTTCTGCTTCACCCAGAGCGGGAGGGGTCATTTGATGATTTCCCATCATTAAAAAAAAAAAAAAAAAAGGGTACGAGCTGGTGCTAGAAAAAAAAATCCTAGAATTTGGGCGAGGCCTTTAACTAGCAGTGAGACAATGCGGGCTAAATAAGAAAAAAAAGCTATACGATGTATACTGAACTATTCTGTTTCATTCAAAACTTTAAGAAGTGTGTAATTGGTAGATCGCACAGGGTTTCGTCAGTAAAGAGTAGATCTTGGGCTTAATCAAGTTGGCCACCGCTGAAATAGAGTAATTAGGTGGTAGGTGGGTAGGTAGTTAGCTAGCTAGGTAGGTACGCAGGTAGGTAGGTATCTTCCTAGATAGGTAGCCAGTAGACGGAAACGAAGCCGCGGGGGACAGCTAATAAAAATATAATTCGATTAATCAAACAAAGGGAATGGAAAAAAAACTAAACAAACTAAACATATTGTGCAACATGTTTTAATTATTTGGTCACAAGTTGTCAGTTTTACATCTAAAGCTCCGATCTAAAATTCTTAATTTATTGGTAAGTATGCCAAATGTTAAAATAAAAACTTTCTGTTATTCATTTTAGACGTCCGTCCCCGCCAGGAACTGCATCGAATTGACAAAAATCGCGCGAAATTTTATTCGCAGTGCGGACACGGTAAATCGCGACGGCGAATTTTTATTCGCGTGAATTTTTTTCCGCACATCTGTAACACATTGAATCCTATGATGCGGTGCGGATTTTTATTCGCGCACTGCGAAATAAAAATCGCTATGCGGACATGGCCTAAATGTATTTCTCTATTTTTAAATTTTAAGCATAGTATACAAGGACATTTATCGACGGAAAGCGTTTAAAAAAAATCAATTAAGTATTATATAACGTTTCAAAATATAACAATTTATAAACATTTAATGATTTCAAAAGGACGCTAGTAATATATATGTCAACTAGCTGTGCCCGCGACTTCGTCCGCGTGGAATAGTGTCTTTGGGTAGCATTTTTAATTATTTGGGCTAATTATTTCACAAATAAGACACATACGTATAAATACTTTAATGAGCTATTTGAATTCACTACTTTCATCCCCTATTCCCTATTATTATTTTACACGCTTGAGGGTAAAACTTTTACAAACTTTGAAAGTCACATTTTATTTTTGATTAATTTAATTTCTTTTCTAATTTTATTCTCATTCAGTTTGATTTCTTAAAATTGTTTTCTTTTGACTTTTGATTTAATATTATTGTTTATTTTTTATTGTTTTTGATAATTTTACTTCCCTGAGTTCCCGTTCCCGTGGGAATACGGGGATAATATATAGCCTAAGTTACTCCCTGATAATGTAACTATTCAATGCTAAAAGAATTTTTCAAATCGGTCCAGTAGTTTCGGAGTCTATTCAATTCAAACAAACAAACAAATCTTTCTTCTTTATAATATTAGTATAGATGATTCCATGACATTTATAATTTCTATTATTCTATTATGTTTTTTATTTGTTTTTTACTGACCAATAGGTAACTTTTTTGTGTGGTGATAAACCGTAAATGCAAGTCTAATGATTGCGTAAATATTGTATGTTTATTTAAGTAATATTATAAAAATGGCTCTGTTCACGATTTACCTATTATAATTTATAATATGTGAACAAGAATAACTATTTAATAAATAATAATAAGACTTACCATGTTATCTTTACTGTTTCTTCCCTCTATCACTGGCTTTAAAAAGCGGTCAGCTACAGAAAACCAAATTAATTGAGGTCTGTATATATCATCCTTTCCCGCGCCACTCTTCTTAGACTTTGCTACCTTACTGGCCTCTCTATTATACGTGGTTCGTATATTTTTTATCTTAAATTTAAGCTCTTCAACTGTTATGGACAAACGCATTTCTTGAATAATAGATTTAAGAGCCGCTAAACGTACATTATTGTTCCTGTAATCTTGTTCTCTTCGGTTCCATTAGCATGGATGCATTTCATAGCATTCCAAAAACTGTATGGTGTTATTTTTATTAATGGTTGTTACGATACATGTACACAGAAACGCTGTAGTAAATAAATACACGTGCATGCGCGAAACACCTTGCGACTGATCGTTTACACGGTCGATTTTAGTCACCAGTCGCATGCGGCCGGTTGCCGCGCGGCCAAAGTCGGATGCTACCCAACTTTGGGGCTTGCGGCTTTAGTCACTTGCAACTTAGCCGAATTGCCATTTAGATGGTCGATTTACGCCGCGCGGCAAAAATCGTGCGGCTTTAGTCACCCGTGTAAACCCCTCATTACAGTCATTACACATAGATCGGTCGTTTCTTAATATAAACACAATGCCGTCGGGTATAAAAATGTAGCTTGCTAAAAGACTAGTATCTATGTTAAGATTAATAGTAAAGTAGTTTTTAAAAAAGGAAGAAGTTTTCTAGTTCTAGTTTCCCTTTCCTCTTTTATTATTCTTCTTTGATTCTGCGAGGTAGCTGACTAACCATCTTTGATTTCTTGGTCTTCTTGTTAATGAAATGGTAAGTAAATACATATTATTTCACGTACCTATTAAATTCTACTCTCAACAAGAGTTATTTGCGAAAAGCTTCATTCGTTTTCTATTTGTCTGTAATGAGCTTCGAGTCCTATTAGTTTTATTACCTACTTTGAAATTATACTTGCAAGTAGGTACGGACTTGTAGTCTTGTTCCTTCTCAGTCTTCGAGTGCCTTCCCTTAACTGCCGTTCTTCTAAAGTCTCATATTCATGTATGTTCTTGGCCATATTACTTAAAAGTACCAGTACTTAAAGACTTTGTACTGTTAGTACGCTTAAATTGATAAAATATTGACGGAAAAAGAAAAAGAAAGAAAGAAAAGACGTTTATTTCACCGAAAGCGACGCACATAACACAAAATTAAAACCATGAGACCATGGTACGAATTGCACGTTTTTGTAGTACAAAAGCTTCTGCTATTATATTCACAACTATTTCACAAATGAAGTAGGTATGCTATATCTAAGTTTGAACTCCACTAGCCCAAAATACACCATTTAATGAAAAATGAAAAAAATGTTTATTAGTTTTAACAAGTTTTCTTACATTACTAGGTAGTGATTGGAGGCTCCTTTTAAGCTAATAAAGCCTGTACCTATTAGGAGACATTTTAACTGTTCTATGCTGATTTCATTTATCAGGGCTCTCTAAGCATAACATGCAGATGATACCGATGCATCAATTGCTTTTAATTCTGGTTTCCAGTTCAATAGTTAGTCAATATGTATACCAAAAAAATTTATTTGCCGTGAACCACACATGAAATGCTTCTAACGTAGCATTCACCCTTTTTGTCAATTCTACCATGTCATTGGCTGCCACTATGACACTTGTGTCATCTGCAAAAATTCAATTTCCATTAAAATTTTATTTAGATATTTAATCAAGTCATAAATAAAAACAATAAAATAGGTGCTAGGAAACGCACCCAGGGTGTACACCAGATATGTGCGAGAATGCATAATGAGGGATGTGATGTTAAGGAACAATACAATCGCTTGTGCTGTGTGAGGCTAGGTGAATGAAGAATTTCTATAGGTTCTTAACAAACATTGTTGCTTAGCAACCTCACACATAGTGGAAACACAGCCTAAATATTAGTTCTCTTGCAGTAGAACAGCAAAAGGCACCACTTTTAAGCTGAGCTTCTGATTTACATAGTCATGTTTTGTAGTCAGGACTGTGTGACCAGTGACTTTATAACCAGTCAAAGCAGATAGTTAAGATAGAATTTGAGTCAAAGGTCAGACACCATAATAAGTCTCTTGTTCAAGGTATTGTCCTTGCTTAGGTATTGTTCATCAAACTGTTCTTCAAATGTACTTAACTAAAGTTGTCATGCAAACTACTGTGGGATAGAGAGTGAAATGGGGACAGTAAATAGTGTGCATTTAAAATAACTTTGTAACTGATGCTGCAATAAAAATGTAAATGACAAAGGCCAGAGTTTCTTGAACTAAAATTAGGTATTGCAATATAATTCTGAAAAATTGTCAAATGTGCGTTGTCTAAAAGGTTTATATAGATAATTAAAGGTAAACAATATTGAGGTAACTTTTACACCAACACATTTTGAACAAATAAACTACTGTTTAATCTAATGGTTCAATTGAAATTTAAAAAGTTATTAAATAAAAAACATTAAAAAGACATCAAGATTCTTTACCTTTCTTAACTACCTAAACCTTTCTAATATAGCTGTGATTGTCTTATGAGGTTTCAACAGCCCATCCCATGACTTGTGTTTATATTGGATAGGTCAATATTTATTTTTCTTTCTTAATAAATAAATCTTAACCAGTCAGGCCTTGCAAAATTAAAAGACAAACGTAAGACAATGAGGCCTGACAGGTTAAGTTACCCTTTTAATGACACTGCAGAACTAGGGTAGCCTACCATTTCTGTCAATATCTTCTGTTAATTCATCATTCAATTACCCTACTTTGTAATAACATATTTTTTGTTTATTGTTTCAGAAAAATTATGGATGTTATTCTACAGGAAGAGGATATTCACTGTAAAGGAAGATTACAAGATGTCCAAGTCAAAGAATTAGTTACATTTTGAGGGTTGGCAGTATCAGTTCTGAATGAGTTGGCCTGATCTACTTCCTGCAGTTGTCAACTACCTTGTACTTGCCATGTGCAGCTCGCTGCGTTGTTCTCTACAGCACATGGGTTTTGTATAGTTGTCTGGGGATTTGGGAAAGAATATTGTAGGTGAAATTAGATAAAAAATAGACTCCATATAATAGTTGGGAGAAGGCAAGGCTTATGGATTATTTTATTTATTTATTATTTATTTCACATCAATTGCTTACTATACTTACAGTTTGCACCAAAGCATATAGCAAGCCAACATACTCCTGGGATAAAAAAGTAGCCTATGTCCTTTCTCAGGCTCTAGACTATCTGTGTACCAAATTTCATTTAAATTGTTCAATAGTTTTGGCGTGAAAGCGCGACAGACAGACTGACAGACATTTCGCATTTATAATATTAGTAAGGATTTATTCAGACTTGGATCATCAATTTATGACTGACAGTAAATACATATGTCAACTTCTGGTTCCTGAGAAATCTGGGATTGATTGGTTACTGGCTGTCTTGTTCTTAACATTATTCTTGTTGGCACCATTCTTAGTGAGATAGATTCCTGCTGAAATCAAATTTGCCAGGATTTTTTGTTGAAATGGTCATCGATTTGGTAGCGGTGATTTTAAGCTGGCATAACTTTTCAAAAAGCAATTTTCAAATTGAGAATTAGTTTTGAGAAGTTATATCACACAAAATATCAGTCTGTATGTAATTTGGTTGCTATATTGTAAAATGCTGTCTGAGAATAGTTTGTTGTTCTGGTTGACTCTTGAAAAATCTATAAAAATGTTCTTAAAATATTCTGTTTGTTGTTGATGAGTAGCAGTCTTGTCAGATGGTTTCTTGTATTGTGGAGAATAATTAATATGAAGAAAGAAAAAAATAAAAGCCACAGTGTGGATTTGCATTGGCATAAAATTGATATTATTTTTACTATAAATGAAGAATAGATACACATTTGCTCCATTTAAAATAAGAGTACTCAGCTGCTGTTCAACTGGAAGAAGGCCCCAAATAATTTGGGAAAAGGCTTGGAAAATTTGTTTCACACAAAACATATTTTGTGTGAAATAAATGAAACAAGCTTTTGCGGGAACGGGAACATTGTTGCCTTGTCTTTGAAAAATGTTCATATTTTTTTTTTGTTTTTATTGATACGGTCTGTTTTGGTGTTATTTGGTATTGTTTTGGTGTTTTGTTCAGTCTGTTTTGATTTCTGTTATGGTGTTGCAGGTAGTTCTGATATTCCGAAACAGTGATTTTTGAGTCTCAAAAAAGTGACATCAGCTTTTTATTGAATATTTTAATTCAATAGTTCATTACAAATGTACGAAAAGAACCATGTGCCAAATTTGAATACTTGTATTTTTTTTTTAAATCTTCAGTTCTGGAATGAGAAAATATTGGAAATAATTAGTCAAAAAAAAATGTACATAATTGAGTTTTGTTTGTATTGCATATTTATGAAGCAGGTTTGGGCGCATATTTTGTTCGCTTTCATGTAACCAAAAATGATAGCAGCGTACAAAAAATATTTTTTACTATTTTTTTTTTTAATATTTTTTTTATGTTTTTATATATTTTTTTTAATTTTTCTAATTCTAAGTACAAGCTGTCTGGTACTAATAGATTCCTTATACTAAGGTTGATCACCCACAAAAATATTACGTTCAACTTGGGCGTAGACTTTGAGAAAATATTTTTTATGTAATGAGGTCAAAACTCCAAATTTAGGGTTGTCACAAAAAGGTGAATTGGCTGTTTTATGATTAAGTAAAAATAATAACAATTTTATTCAGCGATATCAAAATCAATCACTGTACGTGTTGCGAAATGTAGTCTGTTGAATCGCAAACACTGAAGCTAGGATAGGTAAGGTAGACATGACATAAAAGTTTGTACAGTTCGCATCACCGTTGTTTACCCCTCCGAAGTTAGGTTTTAGTGACGACCGCGCAGGTGCAATCGCTTAAACAAGTGTTACGTTCCTAGAATATTTTTTTGTTTATACGTATTATGTTATAAATAAGTAACAAAGACTACCAGTTACAATAACAATATCAAAAAGTAACACCACAAATACAGACACCACAAAAACACACAAAAAACAAATCAAATAGTAAGAAATAACCAAAATAATTAATTATAAACAATAACAACGTGTAACACTTTTCGCATCAATAGTCGTATTGCATTGAGCAAGCGGGTCACACGTATGCATCGAACGTATACGAGCGAGTGAGATGCCATTACACCCGCCATCTTGCGCAAACACGCGCTGCTCGCGCATGCGCTGTATTATGTTTTTGTCAAATTGACATTCTGCGCACTCGATTGCGACGTACTTCGGGGAGGTAAAGTTGCGTGACGGGAACTGTAGGTGTAGTTAGACGATTACTCAAATAAAGGAGAATGACCACGACAATATGGACCACGGTACAGAGTTGCGTCAATTCCAAAGTTGTTTTAGATGGTTTATAAATTAACCAAATAACCATCTACAATTGCTATTTTGGAATCAAAACCCGCATTTCCAAGTTTTTTTAGAAAACGTAACTTAACCTCAAAATAGAAATATCCGTCGTGTATAGAGGTAAGTTTATAGGTCGTAGTTTGGAGAGCAGATTAATTAGCATATCTGATGGGATAGAGACTTAAATAAATCAGTACCTTGCCTTTATATTTCCTGTTAAAACAGTTACAAATACAAAAAAAAGGAGAGCTGTAAAAAAAACAATAGAATTCAAAGAGATCTTTAATTTGATTCAGTGACACTGGTAGCACTTAAAACATGTAGGTAGGTACATAATCAATCATAGTATATCTAACCCTTACAGTAAGTAGGTAGGTACCTATACATATAGGAACAGCGAATGACTTTATTCATCATTTTCATTAAAAAAATCATCTAAATAAGATGCTGGAGCAGTGATATCATTGTATCGAGCCCAACTCAAAAACCACACCACTGTCATTATGTGAGCACAGCAGCCAACAGTTCGCTTACCAACAAGGCAGTTGCAACAATAACCTACAATGGCTTGTAATGTATTTGCTACAGCATCGTCTCTGCTTATTAATAAATACGTGTAATATGTACGACTGTTCACATGCCTGGATTTAATCCTACCTCTTAACAAATAATTATTTAGGCCTAAAATCAGAGGAATATCCTCATCAATTTCAGTATTCACTTCCACTGAATATATTCCAGACTGACGAACATGTTCCCCGAAGTAAGATCTGGCCTGTTTTAATTGGTATGTACCTAGAGCAAACCGCTTAAGGTCAGTAATTGTGAGTCGTGGAAATCTATCCAAATGAGGATGATTGCCATCAATTGTTTGGAAGCTAGCTCTCCTTCTGTTAAGATTTTCTTGCTCTACATATGTTGCCAGATGGTTTACTAGAAAAAGTCTACTTTTAGCTATTGTAACATATTCCAAAGCCTCCGGTGAGTCATCTATGGCAACATGAAACTTATTTAATAAGGCACAACAAATCCTAAAATCATCATTGAGGTGCATAGCAGCTCTATTATTGAATACATGACGGAATAGTCTATAGTCTCTTTTTATCCTACCATTGACTATTTCTACGACCCAGCGACACATGGTTACTAGACGAGACCGATTCGCCTGCTGGGTTGTTAATTGGTGTTCATTTTCGAGGAGAGACTCTGGCATGTGGGTGACAAAACCGTGTTCTTGGAGTTCATTTATAACATCTCGAAATCTTCTATCAAGAAGAAAAATAGACTGCGTACCCGTTGGACCTCCAAGTTTGGACCTCACTGACTATCATGACCCTTTGGACCTCCTTGTGCCGTTTCGACCTTAAAACTTGGATTTTGCCTATACTTTAGTGCCCATTGGACCCCCTATTAAACAACGTGTTCCGTTGGACCCATTTTTTTACATCTTCGTATGAAAAGCTAAAGTACAATCGTGCACAAAAGTGAGACACTTTATCAAAAATAAAACACGATGCAATAAATAAATCAATATGTTTATTCAAAGATATAAAAGCAACAACGTCAGCTTTATAGGTTCAGGGGTTTGGGCCCTGCGTTGGTGACTTAGTGAATGAGTCAGGACTTTGATTTTTATATGTATAGATAAAATCACCTATTCCAATTAGATCACGTATTTACCCGATTATAAATCTTTAAGTTGGTATATTCCTACAGGTTGTACCAGAAGGGTGTGGATAATTGTTAATATAAAATAATGTGTATTATAAGTAAAATAATGTATATAAATCACAGATCAAATATTAAAATCAGTTTTATCCTAAAGTTAACAGACTGAAGATATAAAAATAATAATTATTATATTATACATGGTTTAAGATCACAAATTCTAATTACAATTAAATAACAGTAATGCCATTACATGATCTTTATTTTTTTAAGCAATTAGAGTACCTATATTATTGAATACAAATCATATAAATGATTATAATCACAGTATATCATAGAATTTACTTACATTTTTGCAAGCAAAACCTAAATATGGCGGCTTTTCTCAAAATTAAAACGTTGTAGCCTGACATGTCAGTGTTACCTAATCTGACGACTCAATGTCGACGGTAATATTCATAATGTTGCAACATTAAGTTATTTTTTTTAAAATAAATTTGTAAATATAACTATATATTTTACATGTTTCTAAATCACTGTTCAGTGTTATTATCGTTTATTTTGTTCGTAAATATAAAATATTGTATATTTTAAGTAAAATAGAGTATATAAATCACAGATCAAATATTGAAATCAGTCTTATCCCAAAGTTCAGACAAAAGATATAAAAATAATAATAATAATGATTAACATGGTTTTAGATCACAAATTCTAATTACAATTAAATAACAATATTGCCATAAGGTGAGTTTACAAAAATAACATTACATAAATGTTAAAAAAAAATAACATTAAATCACAGATCAATTTATAATCACAGTATGTCTTTAGAATTTACTTAGACTAAATTTGGACCTAAATTAACCTAGGTATGGAAGCTTAGTTAGCTTCCATACTTAGGTTTTACACATAAAAAATAACATCATCAATCTCAAGTCAAGCTCAAGTAACAGAATTTTCAAATAATTTTTTGGAAGGACATTAAGTATTGTTAAATGACAAACTTAAAATACATATGTAAGCAGCTTCTCTAAGCAATGACCTACATTAATATAATTGTTATCTAATTGCTCTAGAATATAAGCGATTTTTTCATCTTTTTCTATGTACTCTTTGCGCTTATTTAGTATTTGGTGTCCATTTTCTAGTTTTGCTATAGTTAAACTTGTCATTGATGCGTCTGTTTTAATTATGCTCAAAAATTGTAAAATATTTGGCTTTGTATTACCACACAACTTTTTATTAATACTCGAGTGCCATGCTTCCACGCTATTAGTTGTACGATGTCTTTCAGAGTTGAAACACCAGATTCTTCGCATGTCTTCTTTTTGCAGCCATTGTTTTGTAAAATAGTCATTAAATTTAACTAAATTTTCATTTTCTTCGGACCAGTCCTCCATAATATAAAACCAACCTTCATCTGTGGCTTGTTCTGGTAATAATGCTAAAGCGGCACATAAAGCAACATGTCGCTTACACGCGCGATTTTTTAAGATGTGCAGACTCTTTGCTTTTTTACTTAAAGCCTGAGTAAAATGAAAAAAACATCCCTTAATGTCCACTTCAGGAAAAACTGACTGAATAGCATTCATTTGCGCAGTTTCAAAATCTGTAGTAAATTTTTTTCTGGCTTCCAAGATGGATTTTGCGATAGTAATAATTGAAAAATAATTTGATAAGTTTCTTCTTTTTTATCAGTAACCAAAGCATATATCAATGGTTTAATATTTGTGCTTTTTTCGGTGCTACCGAGATCTCCGTGAATACTGTACATTTGTACAAACGGCGGTACTACGCATTTAAACGTCCCATCTGCAAAAAAATGTTTCACCGTTTTCAATTTTTCTCTTGCTTCTTTTGATGAAAATATTAAAATTCTTCGAGCACCTTCTTGATAGTCAGCCATTAAAAAGTCGTTGTATTTTACAGGAACTTTGACATCTGTAACTGTTTTTGGCTTAATATTATCGATGCCAAATTCTTTTCTGCGACTGTTATAGAGTCCATGCTTCACATTATTAAAATTAGGTATCCGGGTCAATAGGTTAAGACCTCTATCCTTCAACCGGTTAACGCCTTCATTATATATTGTTTGCAGAGGAAGAACTCCTTGTCCAGATTCAACTTTCCATGTACTTATTTCTTTCTTTATTTCATTGCCAGCGTGATCACGTACACAATTGTTACTGTGACTGACTTTGTTCATAATCGTATTTCCTTTAATTGTTATAGTGCCGCGACACTTCGATTTATATTTGCAATTCCACCGTGAGGACCCATTTTTATTATCTTTTTTTTTTTATAGTACTGGTAACCATCATTTAGCAGAATCTCACCACCTCTTAGATGTCACGAAACAAAGTTCTTGTGTTTTATCTATATTATTATGTCGACTTGTTGAAGGGACTACTTCTATTTGAGACATTATTCATTAACAATGATTCTTCTTTAATCTGAAACAGGCCATTAAATATATTCGTTTTATTTAAGTTATTATTTTACACGAAATAAGTAGTGAGTAAATTTACCACAACATAAAAGACAACTAATTGAGTAAACTCAGCTATAAGAAAAAGAAATAAGAAATTAAAAATAAGAAAAACAATTGGACTAAAATCTATAACAATAATTAGGTAACTTATGAAGAGTGTCCATAAAACAAAGTTCCAAAGAAGACTAAAGTGTATTATTATGATTTTTTTTATTTTAATCATAACCAATGTTACTAATAATGACACATTTTGCACCGGCTAGTCGACGGTCGGCTGGAGTCGTGTGTGTATGAACAAATTAATTAATGTATAATAATTTGGTGGAATGCTAGCATGACTAATTTTACAAATTCACAGTATGGTAAGTAATAATTGTTCAATAATTAGCAGAGACAAATTAAATATAGAAATAATAGTGACAAAATTATCAGAAAAGAAAACCACGGAAGATTTGAAATATACATCCAAATAAAATCACTTAAACATGCAACAGATAAAGTAATTTAATACTTACCAGGTACTTAATTAAACGTTTCCTTGTTTTCTTATTACTTGTGATTATCACCTTTTACCACACGGAACTTTATTGCACAAATGCACACACGTCAACAACTTAAAGCTCCAACTAATTGTAATGTAATGCAAAATGTCACTGTTTTGTTTTTGCTGGCCTGCGATCCCTCTAATACTCACCCCGCACCATACCCCTTTGTCTACTCCCTGCGCCCCCGCGCGCCGAAGAGAGCGAGGAAAGGTCTAGCTTAGACGCGAGTTTGCCTTGCGTATGTCCAAAAAATGATAATGTTCGATTGTCTATTTTACTTATAAAACATATTACACTTTATATACATAAGTTTCATTGGTGTTTCTACATGAAGGTTACCAAAATAATAATAATAGTAATACCGTGTATTTGCTTAGGTACTTGTTTCGTCAATTTTTTTGATTTCCATTTAACAATTTTCAACATAACTGTACCCCTTTCCCAACTAAATAACATTGAACGAACAACAAATGAACACATATTTTTTGAAGGTCCAAAGGGTACTAAAAAAGAGGTCCAACGTTTACTTTTTTACTTGTTTTAATTTTGAAGGTCCAATGGGTACTACAAATGAGGTCCAATGGGCACATTGATTATTTTATTTTGAAGAGGGTCCAAAGGGACCTAAAAATTAGGTCGAACGGGTAACATTTGTAATAGGGTCTAATCTTTGAGGTCCAACGGGTACGCAACCGAAAAATATCACCTCTTCTAAAAAATGATCTTATACAAGATCCCTCATTATTTAAGTTTAAACTTGTGATTGTAGCATCATTCAGAGTGGCTTTGTATGGACCAAGACATTCCACAATGTGGCCATCGCAACACACAATCAAAAATGGTTTAACTAGGTTGTCTAGTTTTTGTAAACGGTAGGTTTGTTTCTGAAACAAATAATTTGAACTACTTTGCACAAAAACATAGGTAGCATCACATATAACTATTGCAGGTTTAACATCTGGTGGCAAATCAGGATTACTAAACAGTCCTTCTGGTATAATCTTATTTCGAGAAGCAACATCTTGTACAGTAAGATGATTAAATCCTAAGTGCAATGGGACAAAATCACTCATTAAACAATTTCTTGCTTTTGACATCCACCGTTCTAAAGTGGTTCTAGGTTTATTAAAAAGAGTAGCCAACCTTTCATTACTGTCACCAGTTCTTACCTTAACTAAATATATGCACAAGGCTATAGAAGCATTTGGTACCTGTTCTGCTAGATTTGGGATACTGTTAAGTAAATCATAAAACTGGTCAGCATTGAATCCAAGCCAATAATGACATAAATATGGAGGCATCATCCTAATATTTGAAAAATCAAATCTGTTATTAGCTGCTCGCTGCATCATAGTCATAATATTATCAAATTGACTACCAGTAAAATCCCTCAATTGGGAGGTTAATTCATTCCAAGAACCGTGATCCAAGTGGTGACGACAAACACGTGCACCAGATGGTACATAGAATTTATAATGATACAATAATAAATCTTTTATAGCACATGGTACAAGTAGACGTTCATTTTCAAAACAATTAACGAATATGCAGTGGCCAGATGTGTTTGCAGCACGTCTATACAGGGTGTCCCGTAAATAATGGATCAAACGTAACGGGTAGGTAGCTTACCTCATTTCCAACAACTAATTTGAACAGTAAAAAAAAAACCCATAAGGTAACCAAGATAATTTTTTTTTTCGATTTTTACTATTTTCTGTACCAGCATTCAGTGTTTTTAATGCTGTTGCTGCAAATGGTATCATATTTAGGTGTGATTTTTGTCATACATTTCTGAATAGTTTACTAGTGTTATAAGATACCATTTTTTTAAATAACATTTTATTTGCCTTAGAAAAAAAATCTTGGATTGAAAAGTTTTGTTTTTAAGATGAAAAGACCAGAATTGGAAAAATTCTCCTGTAAAAAAATTGTATGACACCGAAGTGTACCATTATTTTAAAAACTTGTACAATTACTAAGGTTTGCAGATTGGTATAAAACTTACGCCTAGTCTTTGTCGTTACAAAGATATTGCTATGAATCTGACAGAGGTGCAAAATTACGAAATAAAATAAAATTGAAAAAGTGTGCACAATTCAACTATTTTCTTAAAAATGTTTAGGTATCTCAGCGTATGAAAAAACTTAGGAGGTTAAATTAAAAAAAAAATACAAATAAATCGTTTATTTTGTTTTTACAGTAAATGTTCAAACTGACGTCCCCCTACGAGAATGCAAAGTCTGCACCTCCTAATAAAGGAAGCTCTTATCCGACGGACAAAATGGCTGTTGTTTATTTCTGATACAGCAGATTGGATGCGCTGACGTAATTCTTCTTCCGACGTTATTCGTTGTTTGTAAACTTTGTCTTTTAAACATCCCCAATAAAAAAAATCTAAGGGATTTAAATCCGGAGATCGCGGAGGCCACAAAATTGGTCCTAATCGGCCGATCCATCTGTCAGGGTAAGTTTCATTGAGTTGCGCCCTTACTGCCGTCGCATAGTGAGCGGGGCATCCATCATTTTGTAACCACATTGCTTGCCGCACGTCTTCTGGAATATTTTCTAATAACGTTGGCAACTCATTCCTTAAAAAATGCAGATAGTATTCGGCGTTTAGAGTTGCTGGTAGTTCAAAGGGCCCTATTATTTGCCCATTTATTATTCCTGCCCATAAATTTATTTTAAATTGATGTTGGCTCCTGTCCTCTCGCATCAAATGTGGGTTTACCAGCTGCCAACTGTGCAAATTATGCAAATTGAGATATCCATCTCGCCGGCATGAAGACTCGTCACTCCATAAAATTTTATTAAAAAACTGTGGGTCCGCCCGTATCATTCTAAGCATCCTTTGGCAAAATGCTACTCTTTGCGGGTAATCACGTGACGTCAGCGTTTGAACACGTTGCACGTGATATGGGTGCAACCGGTGCCTTTTTAGAACTCGATGTACCGTCGATCTTGGAATACCTGTGCGTTGCGCTATGACGCGAATTGAGACCGACGAATCTTCCTCGATTTCTCGAATAATAATTTCGTCATTGACTTGTGACGGTCGCCCTTCACTGGCACCCCCAACTCCGGTGCCAAGAATTCTTCCCTCAAGAAGCGCGTTATGCACTCTAATGAATACGCGATAGTCGGGATGTCGATCCCGGTTCGGGTATCTTTCACGATACAATCTTGCGGCCGCCCTGGCATTACCTCTTGCTTCTCCGTAGATAAAATGCATTTCGGCATACTCCCGTGGCGTGTACTCGTAACGAGGCATCGTACTACTGCACACACGTACAACCACACACAAACGATTGTTTTCGAAGTCCGTAGGATTGCAAGTCATTCATCCAAAACACAAACAGTTCCAAATCGTTAGGCAAAGCAAAGTCCAAATACACCGCACAAGTTTAATTTTAAGGAACACAACAGTTAGGCACAGCAGGAGCGAAAGTAGTCTGACGTACGTATCAACTCGAAGAGAGATTCGTGTCAACTAAACAAATAAAATCAAGCAACATTACCAAAAATACAAAAGCGGCGCTATCTATCCCTTTCACACTGAGTGAGGTGCAACTCCGCAGGTAGCGGTCCCAAATGCCGAACAGATGACGTCATCGGCTCGGAATTACGCTACACGCTTAACCACATGCTTAGATTACAAGCATAAGCCATTACGAGAAAGAAAAGTTAGATTGTACCATTTTAATTTCTGTTCTGTCTTCTTCATCACATTCATACGAGTAGCAATATCTTTGTAACCGCAAGGACTAGACGTAAGTTTTATACCAATTTGCAAACCTTAGTAATTTTACAAGTTTTTAAAATAATGGTACACTTTGATGTCATACATTTTTTTTACAGGAGAATTTTTCCAATTCTGGTCTTTTCATCGTAAAAACAAAACTTTTCAATTCAAGATTTTTTTTCTAAGGCAAATAAAATGTTATTTAAAAAAATGGTATCTTATAACACTTGTAAACTATTCAGAAATGTATGACAAAAATCACACCTAAATATGATACCATTTGCAGCAACAGCATTAAAAACACTGAATGCTGGTACAGAAAATAGTAAAAATCGAAAAAAAAAATTATCTTGGTTACCTTATGGGTTTTTTTTTTACTGTTCAAATTAGTTGTTGGAAATGAGGTAAGCTACCTACCCGTTACGTTTGATCCATTATTTACGGGACACCCTGTATAAAGATGATGTGATTTTTGGTGCCGCTAATTGAACTGCTACTGGTCTTGAAGATGGAAGAGGAGGTGGCTCAGGAATATTGAAATCATCACTTGACACAGCATGTGCTACAGTAGGACGATTTGAATCATGCTGCTGTTGCCTCTGTACTTCTCTCGTAGCTGATCTCCAACATGCAGCACATACACGTTCCATTCTGGAAACCTAAAAAAAATAAGGTGCTTAAATATTTTTTCTGTTAGCCCGAGTAGACAGATTATGTATTAGACACTCCATATTCTCAATAAGATACTAATAAATATTTACCAAGTGCAGTGGAACCAGTCTCATTAAAATGTTTCTTTCTTGTCGATCATGTCGCACAGGGTATGTTCTTGGTGCTCGTAAAATAGAATTTCCACAAGGGAAGCAGATTCTTCTATGTCCAAGAGCAGGCAAAGGCATAGCACTTCCTTCGCTCATTGTGTTAACTCGATTTTGAAGCAGTCGAAAACACTCGGAACAAATTATACTTCCTGGAGACAGCTGCAATCAAAAAAATATATTTGAAATGAAATATAAAAAAAATGTCATTAGAATATAGTATAATAGAATGAGCAAAGGAATGTCACAATCACCGATTTCAAGCCCAACTGAATGAGCCGCACAACATAGGTAATTATATTTTGTGCTTACAGCATGGAGAGCTTCCAATTTCAGCATTGTGACATTGATTTTATGCTATCATTTGTCTATAGTTTTTAATATGTGATTTGTAAAAAGCAAAAATTAAAATATAAAAACGAGAGAATAACTGGGTAGGTTTAAACTGTCTGAGAAATCAAGAAATAGACTGATAGGTATGAAAACGTCAATAGAATGTGCTTACCTGAGTAGGAGTTATCCATGACTGTAACACATTGATCATCTGAGTAGTAGCTTGTTCCAAAGAATACCTGCGTTGGTTTCTTAGGATTGCAAAAAAACAGTTGATACACCGGTTTCGCCGGTCGATTGTTCTTGTTGTCGGTACCTCACGCGAAGTGGTCGACATTTTCAGTAGTCGCTAAATAGTACAGTACAACAAAATACGAATCACACACAAACTTCAAACAAAGTGAAAACTTCCTGGCGTAAAAACGTCCTGGCGTAAGATTCACAATTTCACACTAAAGTTAGCGATAGTGATTGAAAACAAGAAATAAACAAATAGTTACAATGAATATCACAATTACTGTGGAGAGTAGAACTCGATCAACACAAAAAAAACTGTAATATTTAAATCGCAATGAACAAACTTAGCATGCACCACGCGCATTTGACATTGGACTTTTTGACATTGACAATGACAATTCAATTTGAGACACCAACACCAATGTTGCCACTTTAGATTTTAAATGAAAATCGATTACTCGAATCAATACACTCGACACATAATTATTTCAAATGACTGATTTAGTTCTATAATCATTAATTTATTAAAAAGGTTCGATTTATATCAACCCGAAGCAAGTTAATTAAAAAAAAAATCTATGCAATCATTCATATATATCGTTAGCCAACAAAGTGAAATTGCTTTAAAAAGTTTTGAAAGCAAAATAATACGATTACTGTGTGTGTGAAATACTAATTATTTCACACCACAGTAGTATCATCTCGCTTTATTATTTATAAAAATCCCGCGATTTACCTTTCCAATGACTTTACATTTATATTAATTAGTAATCGTATACAAAAAAAAAAACGATTAGAGTTGTCAATATATTTACTTATTTTTTTGATTACGGCAACACTTTAACGTAAGAATAGCCGGCGCCCGGCGGTAGGTAATTCATTTTAGCAAAACAATTTCATAACTTATTAAGTTTACAAAATAAACCCCTATAAAAAATTGGCATTCCAATTTAAGAATGACTTCAAAAATAAAGAAAATAATTGTAATATAATTTTTATCTTGATGCATGAGAAAAACCAGGACCATTGATGGTCATGATTCTTTACTTTGTTGTTAAAATTATTGGATCAACATTTGAATCAACACTATTGTCATCCTGCGAGCTCTGTTGCTCCTCTTGCACATTTTCTGCTGGTACATTTTCATCTGCATGCCAGATACTTTCTTGATCGACAGCCTTCAGTACAGTTCGCGTCACAGTTGTTTATCCCTCCGAAGTTAGGTTTAAGTCAAGACCGCGCAGGTGCAATCGCGTAAAAAAGTGTTACGTTCGTAGGATAATTTTATTTTACACGTATTTTAATGTGTTATATTTGCATTTTAATCAACATTTCGCAGATGTAGCGATGCAAAAAGTTGAAAATGTTGTGTTCTTTGTAATATGCACAGGTTTCCGCACCACCCGTGAGGTAGTGTACATGGTGCGGTTTTTACTAACGTGGTTTCCCCGGTAGGCCTATTCCACGATCTTTCTCCTGTGGAGTTTAGATATCAAATAAAAAAAACACAACACACACTAATATATATATATATATATGTATAAGTTTATAGTCATTCAGTCATTAAAGTCATTCACTGTCACTATCGCATAAAATTTCCGAAACTCCTTCCATAAAAAAAATTGTGGGGCCCTTAAAGGCACTTGTGCTAGGTAATTCCATGTCAGATTTTATTCCATCCGAATCCATCACATCACTTCTCTCATTATCAGACTCGTCTTCAGATTCCGGACTGTCTCCGGTATATATAATTAAATTTTCAGTCATATCAGCCACAACGTGGTCACTGACTCTATATTGGTCTTCAATTTTTTTGATTTTGTTGCATGCCGCTCATTCTTCTTGCCCCATAAGGTTAACTTTTTCCTCGATCAACTCCTTTATGCGTGAGACGTTAAAGTTCACGTTCTTGGCGGCTACATGATGCTTGATAGCCGCCCATGCCATTTCTATGGGGTTTAGGTCCGGGTGATAGGGCGGTAGGCGCAGAACGACATGGTTATGCTCTGTAAAAATATCATCAATCACATAATTCTTGTGGGTGCTTTTATTTTGGCATATTAATCTGTACAGTTCCGGCTTTAACATCGTGTTGTCCAAACTAATGCCTTTTTCAGTAAGCCACGACTCCATGACCCCTTTTCGAGAATTGGACGTAGGAGCGGGGTCACGCAATTTGTTGTGATACGGGGCATTGTCTATCATGATTAGAGATGGGCAGAGGGTTTTTATCCCAATGGGCGGAAACGGGTTTAAACCGGGTTTTTTGGGTTTAAACGGGTTTAAACCCGAGTAAAAACCCAATCAGCGGGTCTAAATTAAGTACTTTCACTAACATCTTCGAATGAGGACCTAACACGATTTAGGTACTTCTAGTGTTATATGGAGTATAAATATCACTGATAGAGATGCATTTAACAGCACATCAAGTTTGACAACTTACTCTTCGAACATGATATTTCAACAATTTTATTATTTATGCAAGTATTTCATCACAGCCCATTGCATGATCAAGCATATTTAAAATAATAGCTACAGTAGTATCACACATATAGTCTACTGCTGATCTCACAGTCCATTGAGTCGGCTCTTTCCGCAGTAAGACGATTCCGTTTTATGCTGTGGACGTTAGCTTGAGCGCTAAATGTGCGTTCCATTGCTGCAGACGTACATGGTGCCGTAAGAATCCTCATAGCCACTTTGCTCAGCTGTGTCGAGCTGCATATACCTTTCCATCACACAACTGGTTCAATATCTCCCAGAGATCGCCAAACAAACTGTTTAACCCAGAAGCATTCTTTAGCTTTATAATTAGTGAGATCAGGTGTTACATCTAAATTCAGCCTTTGTCCTTCATTGTATATGAACTCCATGGCTAGAAGTTCTTGTACTTGGTTAAGCTCCAAACCTTGCTCTCTATGGTCAAGCATGTATGCTGCCATGTGTATAGGTTTCACACACATACTTGCCCTTAAATCCACTGATACTAAAATTTCATTCTTCTCTTCTTCACTCAACATTGTTATGGATGGAAGCATAGGGGAAGTCCGGGAGAGTTGAACCACTTTTAATATAAAATATCATAATTACTTGTTTATTGGGTTTAGAGAATCGATTATACACTTATGCGATGCCTTACTTTAGTAGGTACATTTGTGCTTAATTGTATTGCTAATAAATGCTCAGGTAAAATTTTATTGGCATTTTACTAAAAAATGAGAAATGAGTCAAGTCTCCCCACCTGCAGGGACACTTGAGGGGTATTAGGAGAGTTGACCATATTATTTATGTGGAAAATGAAAATCATTTTCAGCTTCAATCATAGTTTTATATATCTTATACAATAATTAACTTGTTTTTAATACTGCCATCAAAGAAAATGTAATTAACATAACATTTTTTTGTAAAATTGTTCCAAAATAAACAAAATCACAATAATAACTTTTTATATAAACTATTAAAAATAATTAAACTTTAGCAATGTTTTTTAATATTAACTTTTTATTATAACATTTGGTATAATTTACCAGTCTTAATATAGTTTTAAATTATATCTTCCTCCGAAATAATAACCAAACATTCATACTGATAACATCTATACATATAATAAATCTGTTGAAGAGTCGTTTTTGTACATTCAAAATAATTAAAAAAAAAATAGCTAGGGAGATAAAGGGTAACTTACAGAACCCATTTCCATCATTTTTGGAATTTTTGTCTGTTTGTCTGTTTATCTGTTTGGATGTGCAGGCATCACGTCAAAAGTACAGAAATAACGTAGATAACTTTCACGCATTAAAATTGTACGTAACTGGAGGTATAACTTAGTTTTTGTTTCATCGCAATCGGTTCACGCTATCAAAAGATATTTGTATTTAAAGGTTTCGTTTAAAGTTTCATTACGTGAAGCACATACATGCACCGCCATCTATTGAGATTAAATAGTAACAGTTTAGAACTGTTTCATGAATGAATGCGTATATTATTATTTGTGAAACTCTGGAAAAAGAAATAACATTTATTAACAAGAAATAACATTAGTCATATCGTTTCATTTATCGTAACATGTGAGCTTCAAGTTTGAACTTAATGTACTGATGACGCGTTTTTCTGAATTGCGGCGTTATCAGCAGATTGGTCAATGTCTGACAAATAAAGTTTGGATACCTATGCTATGTAGCTAATTAGAAAGTGATTACGATATGTTTGACCGAAAAAGAAAAAAGAGAAGAGTAGTGATTCATGAATTTTATTGTGATTCGAATCGACATAATTAATCTATATCAGCGGCACGGGTCGATCTTCAGGGTTAAGCAACGCTTGCCAAGGTATGTATGTAGATGGGAGACCATCATAACATACCGAGTTTCCTCCGTGCCTCGGAAAGCACGTTAAGCCGTTGGTCCCGGCTGTCATTTGAAGATCTTTTGCAGTCGTTACGGATTGTCAGAAGCCAGTAAATCTGGCTCCAGTCTTGCCAAGAACTACCGTGTTACCCAAATAATGGGTTGTGTAGGTCTGGTAGGCAGCCGCTTCACGTAAAATACTGGTATTTAGCTAAACCCGGTTTGACTGGAAGCCGACCCCAATATAGTTGGGAAAAGGTTAGACAGATGATGAGTTGCACGAGTCTTCAAGATTAAGCTACGCTTTCCTAGATCGGTCTGTGGATGGGTGACCATTTTAACATACCGAGATTCCTACGTACCTCGGATGTATAATAGCCGCCCGGGTCGATCTTCAAGGTTAAGCAACGCTTGCCAAGGTCAGTCTGTGGATAGGTGACCTTTTTAACATACCGAGATTCCTACGTACCTCGGAATATAATAGCCGACCGGGTCGATCTTCAAGGTTAAGCAACGCTTGCCAAGGTCAGTCTGTGGATGGGTGACCATTTTGACATACCGAGATTCCTACGTACCACGGAATATAATAGCCGTCCGGGTCGATCTTCAAGGTAAAGCAACGCTTGCCAAGGGCAGTCTGTGGATGGGTGACCATTTTAACATACCTACCGAGAAAAGATCTCAGGCAGTCTTTACGAATTGTCAGAAGCCGACAGATCTGACACCTACAGTCTTGCAAAGAAGTATCGTGTTACCCAGTATTGTAGGGTTGTAGAGGTCTGGTAGGCAGCCGCTCCAATCCCGTTTGACTGGAAGCTGACTCCAATATAGCTGGGAAAAGGCTAGATGATGCTTCATGGTAAAAAACTGAAATGATTTGCGAAAAACACTTAATCTACAGTTGGCAAAACTGGGCACAGATTACAAACGTAATTTTGTTTCAATTTCCTTTATCCACTAGGTAGACGGTCTAAGTGACATCCCGGCATTTAATAGAATTTAGGATTCCCAAAAATAAATAAATTCATAATTATATTTTCGTCACACTTACCCTACTCATAGACGGCCTAAGCATCTGCCGGCCTGTTCATTAAATGTTGTCACATCACAGACCCATTCGCCACTTTGACACATTTGCGCATTGGGGATCATTTAGGCCGCTGATTAACCGCCATTCAATGAAAATGACAATAAAACGGCAGAGTTACTCTCTCAAGGACCGTCAGCCCCAGTTGGGGCCAAATGGTATTGTCTGTCTTTTTTAATATATGCTTAATAACCTTTTCCCAACTATATTCGGATCAGCTTCCGACCAACACGGCGAAGTCGCGGTATGTTAAATAATATGGCCAACCATTCACAGAGCCACCTAGGCAAGAGTTGGTAAACCATGAAGATCGACCCGTGCGACTGTTATTATTTAGCTACGAGCTCCTCATTTAATAAGTCTCCTCTTTGAGTACCTACTAAATATCGATTTAAAAAATTCGATTATTCTTACACAGTAAATCGATTCTATAAACCCGGTAGAACTGTTTGACATAAAATGTAAAAATTAATCGGTGTTCTTTAATCTGCAATTGTCAGGGAAAATCAAAGAAACTGTTTCTTTTTGCTGGCTGGACAAAATTAAGAATCAACTTTATTCATCAGTTTCTTTGTTTTGTAGTTTGAAGACTACTTACCACCGTTCGTTCGATGTTCGGTTTTGTTGATTTTGATACCTACCTCGAGTTACGTATGTACCAGGAGATTACCCGGGCTAATTGGCATTTCAACGGGAAGAGATGATAGAGTGCCCTGCATTAGGTACCCTCTTCCTATTTTCTTAATTTTGAGACAGATCAGGATACGCAAGGTATTAATTTAAAGTAAATTTTATATATGCAACAGATATTTTTCGACATCCACGCGAACGAAGTCGCGGGCACAGCTAGTTAATAATAATCTTTGTAATAATCAGTCTTTATTAACTTTTATTAAAACTATTAACTATCTTCTAATCAATCTTTGACCAGTCTCAAAATTATTTTTATTAAAACTATTAATATTAACTTCTAATCTATCTTCTTCTTCTATTAGTATTAATGTAATAATTTTAAGTATTAATTCTTAAAATTATTTTCAATCAAATAGGCATTTTTAATATTGCACTGAAAACTATTTGTCATAACATTCGTGACAAATGAAATCATCGATTTCTTCTGTAAGCCCTACACATAACTCATGAACATATCTACCACATAAAAGACAAAGACGCATAGTCATAACATCTTCCGTTTGACAAACGAAGCAGTACCAACGATCTTCCATGACAGGATTCTCTCCAAAATTATCATCAGAGGAACTATCAGCGTACGGCACAATATCTTCATTATCAGATTCCGTGTCGCTGTCATATCTCTTATTTTTTTTACATTTTATTATGGTTTTATTTGGTTTAGTTTTTTTATGGACGGATTGACTTTGTTATTTTTTTTTTCCTTTAGTTTTTCCGTCAGTCTTCTTAGTTTTTTTATAAGAACAGTTTCCGACACCTTCAGTGTTACTTATCTCAAATAGGTACTCTCTTTTTAACAGTTCTCAACTTTTCTCTTTCTAACACATCATTAAATAGAGTTTTCTTGCTCTTTTCATTTGACTTCGTATGACTGTCATTATTAGGGTAGCATATATTCTTCGTCGGGGTTACAGTAAGACTTTCAATGTAGCAAGTTTCTTTATCTGGTGTCATTGTTAATATTTTAGTTTTGCCTGGCTGACGACCTCGCCGACCTGTCTTTCTAGGAGCTGCTTTCGGAAATGGTCTCAAGTTTTCTGGAGTAATTAATATGTTACAATCTTTTGAAGTAGACGGGATCGATGGAGAAGTGCATATTTCCAGGTTATGGTGTTGTATAGGTGCCATGAATGCAGTAGAAGAGCATTGTAAATTAATATTGTCATGTTTGTTTGGACTCAATGGGTCACCTTGAAATGATTCGAAAGATATTTCCTTTTGTGATGGCACAGACGATGCTCGTTTTCTCGTGCAGTTCACTGACGATGTTGTGAATGTTTCCTGTTTCTTTAAATTTTGTTTTGGCTCCGAACTAGCTCGACTGAATCTGGCACCTGTTATAGTATTGTATGATTTTGAACCATTTAGGCATTCATAAGCATTATATGGAACATTTTGCACACATATATTTTCGATTCCAAGAATACTAGGAGATCCTGGCATAGAAGTTGACAACTCATTTACAGAACTGTGATCAATATTACTCAGACTATTTTCAGGTTCTTGTGGAAAATCAATCGTAATCGTAGCGTTCTGTCCAAGCTGAGACGATCCCTCAAGTTCAGTGGCAAATTCAATCCGAGTTTCTAGACGCACTCCTGTTAATGCTTGATCTTGAGGTAAATCTCTGTCTGTGACAGCAGAACACATAAAATCGTCGTCATTAAAAATTTCTGGGTTAAATGGATGAATGCCAGTTTTTTGGAACCCGCTTAAGATGTTACTTTGGGTGAATGCTTGAGACATAATCGTCTTAATAAATCCTGGAATATTGTAAATTGTGATGGTCTTGCCTGGTTGGGATAACATCCAGTTGCTCATAGCTGTATTATATCGAGATTTAAATGAAGAATATACGGAAACATCAAGGGGCTGTAATTTATTGCTACAGTGTGGAGGAAGTGTTAACAGCGTAATTCCATTATCCCTGGCAAAATTAATTGACTCCACACTTACATGACTCTCATGGTTATCTAGTATTAAGAGCACGCGATTGGTCGTGGAGGCACGAGAATATTTTACGAAATGTCTAAGGAATTTCACGAAACTCTTAGTAGTCATCCAACCGCTTGAATGAGCATCTCCATCTGACCCTTCTGGTCCTTCAGACACAAAATGGTCTTGATACCTAACCCTTGGAAAAATGAAGAAGGGAGGTATCACGTTTCCAATCGCATTAACAGCAAAACAAAGGGTTACAGTAGTTCCTCTTTCCGCAGATGTAACTTGTCCAACTTGTTTTGACTTTTTATTAGCTATCACTTTTGGACAGTTTTGTACGGTTGTGCAGCCAGTCTCGTCACAATTATAAATATTGTGAGCCTCAAACTTATATCTCTCAAGAACTGTCCTAAAATTTGTGAAAAAATCTTCCACATTTTTTTATTAAAGCTGGTGGACCGAGACAAGCTGGTGGCTTCGGGGGTTCTTAAACTTATTTCTGGATTTCGGGAAAGGAAACCTCGAAACCAATTGTGACTGTTCTTGAGTTACCCTAGGCTGATAAAATTTTCGTTTTTCCTTAAATTAGCCTAATTTTTATTTTATTTATTTATTTATTTATTTATTCATTCAGTAGTACACATACATTTTACACATTAAGTTGATGCCAACATAAACTCATTAGAGTTAATGTTAAGGTAGGTCCTGCCGGTAGGCAGGAGGACCACGCCCCGCCAGCCGCGTGGTCCCGTAGGGCTCGTCCCAGACTGGACACCCTCCCGCCAATAGTAAGAAATGAATTCCCAGAAACTACTGCCTTGTCCGACCTTTGAGGCTGCGGGACAAGGAGGGGGTGCAAGGTGAAGTTAATATTGGGAATTCACGGTTAGTATACATCGCACGCTGAGAACGAAAGTGACTCAACTCAAAATTGCTAATTTTTGGGAAAGAGCGAAAATGTGTCCGTCGTATTAAGCATTTCCTGTTCATTTTACAACAACACTAAAACATGGTAACAAAAGTTATGAATTTCTGTTGAAATTTATTGTTTCACTAAATAGCTTTAGAAACATTATATAGTTTTTGCAAAAAAATATGATTTTCTCGTATAAAATAAAGTTTAAAAAAAAAAACGAAAAAATAGGTCACTTTAGTATTAGAAGTTTTTTATTTCTACTGACCTTTTTAGGTAAAGGTCTGTTCATTTCTAACTTTGTTTTAAAAAAATATGTTTTTTCTAAAAATAAGTCAGTTTCATTCTTAAGATTTTGTTTATTTTTTCAAAAAAGCTAAATAAAACAGTGAAGTATGTGTAAGTGTCATTTAATAAATCACTCCTTAGACTTAATAGAGATCAGTAATAATAATCACACTAAAAAAATTGTATCAAAATCGTGTCATAAAGTAGGAAACCAAACATTTACGTAAGTAATTCTTAAATATTATAACGAAACAATCAATATCACTCTTCTATAACACTAATAAAATATTTATCCAAATCAACAATATTCCTATATTAGCACTAACTTTTCAGTTTAACATAGTAGTACTAGTACAGTCTTGTACATAGTTATAGTTCGGTTGTATTACCTAATCAAATTTTAATTACACTCTGCTTAACACAATCCAAATAATGAGACCTTCTGTTTTCACTGGTTTAAATAACGAATTCTTAAATTTAACGAAACATAACCGAAATAAAAATAGTTATTTAAAGTATTTGAATCACATCAAAATCAGTATTAATAGCATAACTTATCTATCAGTTTACCACAGTAACAGTATTCTGGTTATAATTCAGTTGCACTTAATCAACTATTAAACTCTGCCTATTGCACTAATTCAGACTTAGCTTTTTGGTACAACATATTTCTTTAAAGTTTGTTATTTTAATATCTCATAATAGGTAATTGAGCATTTCTCAAATTTCTTGACCAGAGTCTTAAAAATCGTCTAAAATTATAATCTGTATGTTATGGATATATGATTCCAAATATAATTAGTTAAACTTATTCAGATTCTAAATTTCTGTTTGTTTTTTGTTTGAATTAGGTTTTTTATACAAAAAAAAACCTGAAAATGTTAGATACGGGCATAACAAAAGTTCTTATTTTGTTACTTGGAATTGTGTGAATATCTTAAAATAATACACGATTTTTTTATGAGTTTATATTTTACTGTATAGATCATAAATCAAACAAAATCTTTACAAAAGAAAAACTGCGAAAACAAACAAAGTAAATTGTTTTTTTAGCAATACTACTATTTTTTGTTACTATTCGAACACTTTCTAGTAATAAAGTTTCATTTTCTTGCATTAAAAAGAAGGATACCATTATTCATATTTATTAAAAAAAAATGTCTTTCATTAATCTTTTAATTATATGATTTTTGTGTTTAAATTTGAAGAAAAAAAGAAGTTATAGAGTATAATTATCAGCACTATTTTGGGACAGTAACAAAAAAAGAAGTGTTGGTAACATAATCGGAAATATAAAGCCTAGCACACACACTTGACTCTCTATCATAAAATGGAAACAAAAGTATTATATAAACACAAAATAAAAGATTTATTAATTATACTTCCAAAATAATAAAAACAACATTCATTTAAATTGCTTTAAGCATATAAAAATTATTAATTAATAACAATCAGTCTAATATTTTTTGGTGGTGACGCGACGTACATTTTCACTGTTTTTCATACACCGCTTTTACGTGACGTTATTACACATTTTTCATCGGATCTTTTGAAAACACAGATATCTTTTGAATATTATCTAGGGTTCTTTTGTAATAAATTAATTTTGCGTAAAATGAATCCAGTAAAGACCTCTGAAAATTTAATCTGCTATTTTACGTGAACTTTGACTCTTCTTAATGTACTTTCTCATAAATAAAAAAATATATAACAATCAGTATTTTCTTATGGTATAAAAACATTTTTTTTTAAATCTCACGTACACGTAAAATTATTCCAATATTTATAATTAATCAGTCAAGAAACAACGTACCTATATGAAAAAATTACTACAATAAACAGTCTAAGCAAGTCCCTACTAATGGAATCGAATCACGTTGTAGAGAATACCTCCGAGGCTTAGAGCGTAACTGTGTGGACTGTATGATGATGATGTAGCAATATGCCGGGACCCTGTTCTAAGTCGCTTACTGGCTGATGGTGAGTGCTACGGAAACCTTGAGGCGCGAGGGACGGCTGACGAGGGGTGTCGAGTCTTGTGCCCTAACTAGTGTAAGACGAGGAGTACTTATCAAATGAGACACAGAAACCACTTCAAATAACACTATATTTTCACTTTCACAAAACACTAAACACAAGTCACTTATTACTTTACTTATTAACACAAATCACTTAGAACGAAACACTATTTTAAAGATACTTAACTATGTCAATCTGACTGAACTTATAACTTTACGAACTAATACATATATTTACAATGCGCGACGCGACACGGCAGCGTTACGAGCTGCGGGAACAAACTTAACGCGGTGGCAACTGGCCGAACACTGCGCGCTGGCGCCTCGGTCCGAAGATAAAAACTAGTGTCGCGGCGGGGGAGTGCGGGGTAGGCACTCCTAACCTCCCTCACACTTCCCTCCCGTACATATCCTCCGGGACACGGGGTATATAGCGAATGCACTGGACGAACCCTCTCTGTTGCCTTATAAGGTAATCAAAATGCCAAAATGGACTCGCCCGCTATGCCCTCTCAAATGGGCGGGGCCTAAACTATTTCATGCATATAAACAATAGAGAGGGATCGTTCTACACTACTTGCTTTCTTATTACTAATAGACGAACGTGATCGTGTCTCCTTTACACACGTAGTTAACCGCATCACAGACATATAGCTATATCATAATAAGGTATTATATATTAATATAAAACAAGCTACTTATTTTCAATGCAGATTTTATTGGAATATGAAATATAAATAAATTATAGCTGTGTCTGTGACGCGGTTTAGTCGAGACTTTTAGTCTTAATTCTCTTAGTCTGAAATATTGATATTACAATGACATCGTAAAATGTATTTTTATTAATAATAGAGTAAAGTTTAAAAAAAATCAAACATTACAAAACACGCACTCATCTTCAGTGTAGTGGTCGTAAACACTGAAATTTTTGCATACCCTACACCAAAAGAAATTATTTTCTAGTAACAGTGTCATCTGTTCAAGATTCATCATTGCCACAAAATGAGGAAGAACTCTAGGCAATATATTATTCGTTGCACTTCCACAACCAAAACATTTATCTGACAATACGAAATGGGTAGAAGACCAGGGCCAAGCCATATTATATGTGATACAAGTAAAAAAGTCGGTTTTATTCAGAAACTTATCAATATCAAAGTAATTGACCATTTCTGAAACGACCCGTTGCGGTTTTATACCTGCGAAATCAAAAAATAAATCTTTTAAAACTACTGCTTAGCTATTGGTGCAGCGTTTAATTGCATCGGTTCATGATGTAAGCAGCGCGGTGCGATGGTACAATGCGACGTGACGCGGGGAAGCTACCTCTCAGGTTTAGGAGGGTGGAACGCGACAATGCTGTTTCATCAACCGTCATGTCTTCTGGCACCCCGCACACCTACATAAGGATCCGACTCAGTTTAGCGGTACAATATCAATTTAATAACCTTCAAAACAAAAATCACATATGTAATCGAAATATGCTTGTCCTTGTGCGCACTTATCGCAATAATATTTTTTGCAAGACATACATTTTATTAAATAATGCAATGATGTGGGATTTTTGCACTTATTGCAAGCCATTTGTCTTGTCACAGGAATCCGTAATGATTTTTTTGCTGGAATATGAGTATATGTATTAGGTTTTGATTTTCTAAATGGATCACGATTAACTTTAGACGTTGCAGAATACGGATCTTTAGACGTTGAAGGATGCGGATCTTTTGACGTTGAAGGATACGGATCTTTTGACGTTGAAGGATACGGATCTTTTGACGTTGAAGGATACGGATCTTTTGACGTTGAAGGATACGGATCTTTTAGCGTTGAAGGATACGGATCTTTTGACGTTGAAAGATACGGATTTATTAAATTCAGTGAAATATTAGG
The DNA here is from genome assembly GCA_947578705.1 of Lacanobia wlatinum. NCBI lineage: Eukaryota > Metazoa > Arthropoda > Insecta > Lepidoptera > Noctuidae > Lacanobia > Lacanobia wlatinum. Next base: position 10,269,659 of record OX388052.1, on the reverse strand, counting down.
TGGAATATTTTCTTTGCTTTCTATTAACTTGTGTGCATCAATGTCGCATATAATTGGATTCGAATCAGTATCACTCAGGTTTATAAGAAAATCAACGCGATTTACAGCGGAATTATTTTCGACAGCCTCAACGTTTTCTTCTAGATCTACATTATCAATACACAATATTGGCAAATCATCTATCATCTCAGTGTCAAGAATTGGTAACTCGTTTAACTTTAAAAATAATGCTTGGTTATCTGTAGAGTCATTATTTTTAGATTTCTGGTTAAAATGTGGAAAATTTGGATATTTATGTGTTTCTGGATCATAACAACAACAGGTTTTCTTATTACAAAAACAGCTGAGGATGCGATGTTGAATTTCGTCATTTCCATGTACAGAAATCACTTCATGAATACTCATAGTTCCTTTTATAGTTTTTAGGCCAGTAGGTATAATTTCACTTATCCCGTTGATTTCGGTTTCAGATATGTAAAATACTTTTACAACTTTAACAAAAGATTCCAACGTCAAGAACACATCAGTAGCGTTTATAATATCTTTTCCATAGGCGATTTGCCTATCAAGAGCCCTCTTAACAACCCCTCCAATAGCATCAGCCACACCCTTACCGTGCCCACTTTCGAAAAATGACCACGAAATATCAAACTTGTAAAAAGATGAAAAATACTTAATCAGAAAAAAGTTATTTTTCTGTCGGTATTGGGAACTAGGGCCATCAGAAAAAAAATATATTTTCTTGAGATTTGGTACTAAGGATTTCCCAAGTTCTATAATTGGTTTTAGGTGGGCCCATATGGCGTGTGGCTGATGTATATTGGAGGGGGAGACAGTACAGAATGACTTCTGTCCGCCTTTATAAAATATGACTCCTGTATGTAATGTGACTTGCACTTTAGAGGCACCAAAATGCATTGCTTGAACTTCTTCGGCCATTTTACATTCGTAGTTTTCTGAAAAGTCACAATGCACAGCCATTTCATTATCATCTAAATTTTCAAGGCAGGTTTTATAGCTTTTTGTTTGGTGCCACATATTAAAACTGTGAACTTTAAATAATTTTAAAGATTCCTCAAATATTTTTATTAGCTCTGCAATAGTACCTTTTTTTATTGATTTTACTGTTCTTTTAGTTTGCCGTTCTTGTCCATCGTCATTTTGTGTTCGTTTTTTATAAGTGTGGGTTTGGATTTCCCACATTTGCCATGTAATTTCTTGAGATGATTTGTTATTCTCCAAATTGTAGTTTATAGATACAGATTTACACTTTTCACACTTGCTATACATGCAAGCGAATGACTGAGTATTACAAACTATTTTTTTGAGAAGATCATGAGTGTTACATATATTAATAACTTTGTGATGTTTAAGAGCCGCTAATTTAAAACTAAAATTACTATGTTTAATACACAGGCAAGTGTTTCGGTTTTGTAGGTTGGGTGAAATTACGTAAAACGGTCTATACCGACAAAAAGATGCAAAAGAAGTAGAGCCACCTTCTGACTTGTATTTTTCGTATAAAACTTTTAATGAATTATTAAGAAACCGTATTTGCTGTTTGTTTTTCTTTTGCGTTTTGCATTCGCGTTTGCCAGAGGTTGCTCTGCTTACATCATCTCTGATGTAAAACTCGATTATGGACTTTTGGAGTTTCAAAATCCTGTTCATACTTTTCTTATTTCGAACTCGTGTTATTAGGCCTATTTTTTTAGAAATGAATGACTTAGCTTTACTATTTTTCACGAGATCATTATTAGCGATTTTCTTTATAACGTCTCTCTCTTTATTACTTTCACACTGTTTGTAAGTCGACTTCAAAGATTCTTCCAAAATTTCATTTCTAGCCTTTAACCGGTTAAGTTCTGCTTCAATTTTGTTCTTTTCTTGCATTTTGCTTTTTTGCAAACGATATAACCTTTTTCTCATTGTTTCTAACGCTCGCTGCAAGTACATAATTCGATTTTGAGCTGCTATGTATTTATATTTATAGTTTTCTCTTTTTACTCTGGATTTTCTGGCACTGGAATCTTTTGTGCTTGCGGTATTTGATGCAGCTTGTTCGCTACTTTTCTTCTTATCTTTTTGTTTTTTTTTTCTTCTCTCGATTCCTTCCTTTTCTTATTTTTTTCTGCCTCAGACATTTCTGATATTTTCTTATATTTATATTTAGATTTTATTCTTTCAAGGTTTTTCTTTCGCTGTTCTTCTAGTTTTTCGGGGTTTAATTTTAATCGCTCCCTATAGCGTCTCATCTTCTCGGCTGCGGTTAACGGCATTTTTTTGATAAAATGTTATTAAAATTATTGCTTGAATAAAAAACAATATTAACTGTTCATATACCTGAATAAGTAATAAATTCCTCAGTATTTTCCACTTCTTTCACCTGCAGACAATAGAATACAACTTATTTGTCAACTGTTTGAAAATTGTACTTTAATATTTTTTACTCAGTGATCATTATTTCAGCCGACGATATCGTCTTTGGGTTGTGGAGGGCAGATGGCAGCCGCTCCATGGAAAATATCGAAGTTTAGCCAAATCAGCGTCTAACTGCTGATTTGGCTAATTTTCGATATTTTCCGTAGTAAAGCGGACTCCAGACTCTAAAGCTGAAAGCTTCGGATGCGACTGGAATTAACGCTAAGATGATGATGATGATCATCATTGCAGCCGACGTCCTCTGCTGGATATAAGGCCGCAATGCGGTTGTGTTTCGATTCTAAATGGCATAACCAGTCAGTTCAGTGAATATGAATTACAATACGTGGCGTATAAGTTGATCCAAAATGGCGATCGACCGTCAGTGCGCGGTATAACAGATACGAGCTCCCCGCTTCGTTTGAGACCCAAGTCTCAAACGAATCGGGGAGCTGCTCGTAACCATAGCAACAACGGCCATTTTGATTTAACTTATTTGCCGTGTGCTATACCTACCGTGCTTTATTATATGCATCAAATGAATATTCACAGAATGTATGTTTTAGTGCTCACTTCAATAGTAATAAAATTAATGCACTACAATTAGAAAATCTATTTGAAAAATTAAATTATTTTTATGTAATTGTAATTTATATTATAATATCTGATTGTTATTAACAGCCTGATATTAATTTAAAAACGATGAGAACTGTATATCGAATTATTATTTTAATGTTTAATAATACCTACCTATAGTTAAACGTAATGTAAGAAAATTTTATGTAGGTATTTAATATTGCTTTAATACCTACACCGTAGTAAGGTATGAAAGCAAAATAAATTATATGGGATTCACGAATATATCTTACGCCATTTTTAAGAGGTGTATGAACATGGCTTTAAAAAGCGCCCCTAAGGATATACTCCAACTCCTAAAAATCCGCCCCTAAGGCTACCCACTGACCAATTATTTTTCTGAAATGATTAAACTTATGACGAGTTTTACTATTAACTCGTTATAATATGAATGTTTAGACCATAAGCAATGTTTTGAAGCTATAACATATGTAGAACTTCTTAGAATGTAATGAAAATAAATGAGTTCGAAGTCACTGCGGTCACAACGGGACACACTATATATCCATACTTCGAAAATTTCGGTATTTATCAGAATATTAAATTTAAAATTAACTTTTTAATGTTTACACTCTTTTGAAATTTTATCTGATAATTTATTAATATCAAAACAGTTACAGTATTATGTATATCACTTATAACACCATAGTAATAAAATAATCAAGGAAAAACACATGGGACATTGACGTTATGACTCAAAAATTTTGAGAAATGCTCAATTGTCGTATGTGTCCATGTTCAATAGAACATGGACACATACGACAATTACCTATTATGAGATTATTTGAATTAAAGTTTCTTACAAAGTGTTGTAAAAACTAGCGTAAATACTAGGTATTACATTTTTTCTGACTAAAGCTTTGAGATCCCTTTTTTTATTTTCTTTTAACTCAAGTGCATGCTCATTCAGCTGTTTAATTACAATTTCATTGAACCCCATCATTTTTTTACGTTTATTGCGCATGTCGATTTGAGAAAACATCTCATCGGAGTATGATGTTTTATAATAAAAGTGGAACATCTCCGCTTGTCAAATTTCAGTACTTTAAGATCATTCCACAGTATTGTTTCTTTATGGAAGTTTTCGTTGAAGTTGTATCCCCACTGCTCTTGAAGTAGTTTGAGATTTAAGAAGAATTCATAATTAACTTCTTTGACTATGAAAGGTGGTCCAGACTTCCGAGCGCTTTTGATCAAGGTAGCAAATTGAACAGGTATGTATATAGGCCCTGCTTTTTCGTTCTTTTTAATTTCCTTTTCATTTCCTTTTCAATTAAGCTGTGCACATTATCCGCTTCATTTTGGGTGTGCCCTTTTATAAGATACTTATGGGTTATACTTTCGATGTTATCAAAATAAGCGACAGCATATGAATATAGGCTAGCAATAACTTTATTTTTGTTCTGCCCAGTGCAATTGTCAGAGTAAAATGTTACATGTAACTTTTTATCTGCGTTTTTTGCGCTTAGGGTTCGTAAGTAATCGAAAATACATGAACCTATGTCATTGGCTCCCCTTTGCCCCTGAGTCTCGTCCCAAAAATAACAGTAAACGTCTCCGTAAGACTTTATCATCCTCTCCATTTTTTAATTCTGTAATTGTGAAATCAAGGCAGTTTATTTTTGAAGAATAGTAAAAATAACTTGGACTTGGACATAACATGACGGACTGTAAATCATAAATAGCACAAATGTGGGTCTCGTCAATGTTTCGACGGTCCGTCCGTTTTTCTTGGCGACACAGTTCTTTTTCTTCGAGGTGTTTATCATAGTTCGATTTGAGCAGTGTTTTAGTACTTTCAGGAGCAAGTTCATACGCAACACACGTTTCACACCTGTCTTTTTTCGGCTGAAAAAAACTTATATTGAATTCTTTATTAAAAGTATTCAAGTATAACCAATAGTCGAACTGTGGCAAACTTTTTTCTTTTTGATCATTGTTAAAATCAGTCCAGAGGTCCCTTATAGTTTTACTGTCGGAAATGTGCTCTCTACTTGTAGTCGCTCTTAAATAATGGGGTTCTACCCTCGGTATCAACTCTGTGGTTCCTGATGCTTTGGAGCAGTTCAGGGTCTACCCTTTTTTGTTTTCATGTTTTCCTCTAAGCTCAGGCTCTACGATACCATGGCTTTTGATTTTACTTTTAACAGTTCTTAGCTGTCTGTCCGTTATGTCCAAAGTGTTTATGAAAAATAATTTACAAACACGTATTTTTTTGCCATCTATTGTGAAATAAAAGGAGTTGTTTGGAAGGCGAGGGTTTCGAGCATTTGAGTACCTGTACCTAGGTTGCACTTCCATCATGCAAGATCTAATAAAAGCACGCTGCAGTTCCAGGCTTTGAACAGATTATACCTCTCATCCTCTTTTATATTGTCAAAACATTTAAGTCTACACTTGCTCGTACATGTTTCTTTCACATGCCTAGCTGGAATGTATTTTTTTGATATGGACATAGACCTGTAACTTTTTCCGGAGTTTCGTAACATTTTTGCTTGATTTTGTTTCCAGTTACTAGGGTTCCTTTTACGCTTCCTACTTTTTGAAGGTTCCGGTTGACCTGAAGAATCAGAAGAAGAAGAGCTAGTGCTGGAAACATGTCTACTTCTTTGATTGAAATTTACAGCATGGTATGTTGGATCTGAATCACTGAGATCCACATCACTTTCATCCGGATGTATTGGTGATTGAACGTATGAACGTTGGTTACCTGTTTGAGATTTTAAATTGCTTGTACTAGGGCCCGGAGTGGCTGTATTTTGACATTCATTTGTAACAGATGTACTTGAAGATGATGAAGTACTGCTACTACTTGAGGATGAAGATTAACTGCTCGTACTGGAACTTCTTGAACGTGGTCGGACAGCAGATGTACTTTCTGAGGTTTTTTCAGTAATTTTTGATTCCGTATTTATTTCTTGACAAGCCTTTTCAGGGTCCTGAAACATGAATAATTTAACTTTTCATCACAAGATAAAACTTACATTAAAATGACTACCCATGACTTAAATTAAAATTAATAACTTACATTTAAAGGTTTTGTTTTTCGGCTTGGGATTTGAACATTGTTATATTCCTGGTCCAGACGTGGAGGTGTATTTTCGATAATTGATGGGCTAGATGGCATGTTTTCTTTGTCGATATCCAAAGCCTCGTCAGGGCTCTGCAAACAAGTACAATAGAGAATATGGAAAACAAATATAAACATTTTTACAAATAATTATAGTCCCTAGGTACTAATGAAAAACGAATAATAAACGAACAGTTTTCGTAATTACCTCATTCTGCTGTCTCTCTTCCACTAATTGAAGAATTAAAGCACTTCTTTTCATTTTAGTTTTGGGGTTGCCGACTCAGTAGGGAATATTAAACACTGAAAAAAGTAATAAATTGCACTATTAATCAAAAAGTCAATTGAAAACCAAACTAAAAAATGTTAAACAGACTTTCTTCTAAATAGTACAAAATACAGATGAGTACATTTAAAATTATACAGACCTGATTCAAAATTGGCCCATTATTTAGACTCATTTGTTAATAAATAAGTGACCGAATTTGTTGTGTCACCTAATACGCTAATACTTATAATGTAAAAGGAACCTAAATCTGAATCGGTCAGTTTATGACTATAAATTGTAACTAAACTTACCTCTGAAATTGACAAACAAACACACAAAGCGTAATCGGTCACTAGGGGACGGACGGGCAAGAAGGACATGTTAATTAAAAAAATAAAAAAATATTTATTATAATCATACTTGTAATTGACTATTCTGGTTACTATCTTTGGTAACTAAATTATGATTAGAAACTAAAAGAAAAAAAAGAAAAATCTTCTTACTTAATTTAATACCATTTTTTTTTAATTTGGCTCATATCCGTTTTGCCCACCCATAGCGGGCAAAATGAATACAAGAGTCGGGCAAAACAAGTAATGTTAACTAATCAAAGCAATCATCACAGAAATAAGACCCTCTTCCAGAATATGACGAGCATGATTCATGGGTCCATTCTCGACAAACATCACACTGTATCCAATCTTCAAAGGGGGGATATATATATTGTTCTTTGCATACAGTGCAAAAGAAGTCTCTTTTTTCGTTTTCTTTGCCTTTCGATAGACCTGCTTTGGCACGTGTCTTCCTTTTTTTAACATTTGGTGGACCAGGGGAATCGAAAGAAACTTTCTTTTTCGCTGCGGCAGCATCATGTTTTTCTCTTTGTGCCATCTTTATAGGCGTGCTCGTTAATATTTCTGATTTTTGTTGTTTGCGCCCTGGCATATTTCTTTTTTTTACCTCAATGGGTATGGGGCGAATTTCTTGCAAAATATTACAATCTGGCTGAATACTGTGTGTGTTTTCATTTATTTTTTCACTGACGGAAGTGACTGGCTGCGGAGATCCGGGAACAGGCTTAGGTGGCACATTTTGGATGGAGTCTGTGTCCGGTGTTGGACAGCGATTGGCTGACGATGATGTATCATTCTCTATTGCGTTGTTATTTACTGGTGTATTGTGCTGATCTACTCTACTAGGACTAGTACTGGTATTTGTTTCGGATATGATGTTCGGAGCATTCCCCTGATAAACCTCAGACGGCGCAAAATGTTCATCACCAATAATGTGACTATTGAATGGATAGATGCCACTGGCACGGAATCCACTGATTGCGTTTGCAGGTGTAGCTCCTTTCAAATACGCCCCAGAGAAGATTTTTGCAATCTCATACTGGCTAATAATTCTTCCTGGATGTTGTTTTTGAAAAATGTTGACTTCGATCTCGAAGTATTTTTTTATTGGTCCGTATACTGCAACATCCAAAGGTTGTAGTTTATGTGACGTATGAGGAGGAATAGTCAAAAATATGATATTATTTTTTGTTGCAAAATCAAGTGCTTCGTAACTTTTATGTGATTCATGACCGTCTAGAATCAAAAGTGCTTTATGATCATTACTGGGACATACTTTTTGCACAAAAATATGCAACCAATCCAAAAATTTCTGAGAGTTAATCCATCCACTGTCGGTGGTCGTTGCTTCAGCACCAGGTGGAGCACCGTCTAAGAGTCTCGGATTGAGCCTTTTTCTTTTGAAAATGAAAAAGGGTGGGATAAATGTTCCCGACGCACTACAGCAACAAACAACGGTCGTTAAGACTCCTTTTTCATTGCTGGAAACTATCCCAACCTGCTTTTTTCCATAAGTTGACAGAACTTTAGGTGGTCTTGTTGATGAAGTTCTCACTCCCGTTTCATCCATGTTAAAAATCATATCCGGTGCTAATTTGTATTTTTCTACGACTTCTTCCAACAAAGAATAAAATCGATTAACAGCTTCGCGATTAAACCCTCTAACTCGAGCAATAGATGTGGGTTCAGGTGATCTCAAAGTCAGTGTTGGATGGCGAAGCCTGAAATTTTTGAACCACCCCTTTCCAGCTATATTTCCCGAAAAAACTCCAGATTTTCCTTTCCTTTTAGCAAACTCACCAGCAATCTGCAGAAACTCGGTTCGCGTGACGCCATAGAATAAACTATCCATCTTTTGAACATACTTCAAGAGTTCTTTTTCCTCCTCCAGCGTAAAAACAGTCTCAAACCGGCCCAATTTCTTTTCAGTAGAACCACTCTTAATATGTCTATGTAATGTTGCATATGGAATTCCATACTTCTTACTTGCACTTAATATTGAAGTCATTTTGGCTTCTTCTATTGCCTTCGCCAAATTTTCTTCGGACCAACTGGCCCGATCCGTCTTCCGCTTATAGTTATACACCATCTGCAACAAATATTATTTTTTATTAACACAAATGGAAACACACTCAAATAATCGATCAATATTAAAGAAGGAGGGCAAGACGGACACTATCCTTTTTACCCGGCTCCGTCTTGCCCGTCGGGTAGTTTTCGAAATAACCTAAATTTCAAATAAAAACCGTGAGACGAAAACTTAAGACGACAATGTGATTTGCACGTCAAATTACAACAAACTAACTTAAAAATGGTAGAACAGGGATATCCCCTGAACACAATAAAACAAACTGATTGTACTTACGGCTGTTTTATCACAATTTTTTAACGAAAATCCTTTCCGTGCTCGTAAAAGCTTGTCTATAAGTCGCGCAGTCACCGCGTGCACTGACCGCTAGCCGCTTATGTGTGACGCGTCTAGTAACACAATACTTGTCTCTTTCTATCAATCAAGCGGTGAACTAGACGAGGTATTCTTCATGCCCGTCTTCTCCTTCTTGCCCGTCCGTCCCCTACGTTGCTAAACTTGTCACGTCTTGTCACGACAACTCACGGTGCAACACTGATTTCGTCACTTTCATTCGGGCGCGGGGGGAGGGAACGGTTGAGTGACAAAGAGACCGAAATATACCTCTATCCTTTTCTTACCATTCTGTATACTTAACTCACTTAACCAAAATTTTGAAATCGGTCACTTTCGTTCTCAGCGTGCGACATGCGCGCGTTTTTATCCCCAAAATAAAGTTCGAGTGGGTTTGTTCTTACAGGCCAAAATATCGTATTGCGCAATTTAAACCCGAATACCATTTTGTAATTCTCGAAATGCAGTGACAGGCCGGTCCTTGCCATTAAGATGACGATTTACGATATTCCAAGTGTCTGAGAACATGTGAAACGTTCCGAAGTAAATTAAATATTTTGTTCATAAGAGCGACGGGTAATCATACAATCTTTCCCAGCGGAGTTATTCCTCGTCCAGCTATCAGGAAATTTCTTTGAATTTACTGTCGCATATTCAAATGCCAACTGCATTGCTTGTTTTCTTGTCAAACCATAATGCATTTTACTGCATGTCAACAAATAATTGACAAGAAGCTTTTCCTCGGCTGTTGTAAATACCTGTGATGCTTTGTATTGACTGTTTTTTTTCTTCAAATTTATGAATTTTATCTTCATTTAATTTATACCGTCTCAAAGTACTTGTATCTATGCCATATTTATTTGAAGTTTGTCTAGTAGAAGCGCCTCCCTTAATTTCATCTATGGCATTTTGCAACTCCACTTTTGTGTTTTTTTTCGTTTGCGTGCATTTTCAGGAGGCTTGTATTGAAAAGGCATCATGCAAGTTGGCACTGCAAATACAATAAATAATATTAAGACCGAAAAAAAAACAATTAAACAAAATTAAGTATAATTGCGTCGTCTCGCGGCGACGGCGGCAGCGGTTGATGAAGGCCAGTACGCGCGCCAACGTGCGCACGGCTAGCGTCCAGGTCGACACCCGTTGATGATCCAGCAGCGGCGGCGCTCGCGGTGGCGCCATGACGTGCACCTGCTGGACTCGTTCTCTGGCCGCTTCCGGTGACTCCCCCTCCACAGCTGCCGATGATCCGGGTCCTTGACTCACCGGCCACTGCGCTTCTGAAAAACGCAGGAAAGAGGGACCAGTACACCATTCTTTACAGTTTCGAGGCCAGTCTAGCCTGGTCGCCTTATCTGCCGGGTTCTCCGCAGAAGGGACCCAGCGCCAGCTGCCTCTCTCGGTTAAGCGATCTATTTCGGCTAACCTATGCGACACAAACTTTTGAAACTCGTACGCGTTCGAGTTAATCCAGTTTAGGACAGTCTTACTATCTGTCCAGTAGACCTTCCTAGCGAGGGGTAAACCTAGTTCTCTCTCAACAGTCTCCCCAAGTCTACTCGCTAATACTGCGGCCTGCAATTCTAACCTGGGGATGGAAACTACTTTCTGAGGCGCCACTCTAGCCTTGCCAAGTAGCATGGCGACCTCCCTTTCCCCGGCCGCATTGGTGCCTACCAGGTACGCCACGGCGGCGTACGCCAATTCACTGGCATCACCAAAAACGTGCAACTCTAAGTCGCTATTTACGTTTATATTATACCACCTGGGCACAGCAAAATCGCGTAAATAAATGAGGTTACCCAACCATTCGAACCACGTCGACGCCTCCTTCTCTTTCAGAGGTTCGTCCCAGTCTATCCCTGTACCCCACACACGTTGCATCAACACCCTAGACTGTATAATGCAGGGGTACAGTAAGCCTAACGGATCGAAAATAGACATAATAAAACTTAAAAACTGTCTCTTTGTAGGTATAACCCCGCCCGTTACTATCTGCGGTGGTAATCTTTTAAAAGATAGGTCGAACGCCAGAGAGTCCGGCCCTGGGGCCCATATCATACCTAAAGTTCTCTCCACGTCGCCCTTATCTAAAGCTACACGGTCTGGCATTTCCAGCCGTAGCTTGTCGCGTAACTCAGTAGAGTTGGTGACCCACCCCCGTATGGTGAACCCCCCGGAGGCGTGTATCCTAGCTACGGACTCTACGAGTTCATGGGCCTCTCCTACGGACCACGTGCTGTCTAGATAATCATCCATATAATGGTTGGCCTTGATAGCCTTTACTGCCCTAGGACTCGCGTCCTCATACTCACTCGCGTTCTTGTTGAGCACATAGATGGCTGACGTCGGAGACGAGACAGCACCGAAAATCATTGAGGTCATCACGTACACGTCAGGTGGCTCCTTGGACCGGGCGGGGCCGCCCCACAAGAAGCGTTGTGCACATTGATCCTCAGGTCTTATTTTGATTCTAAGAAACATGTCGGCTATGTCTCCCGCGAACGCAACTGGGCCTATCCTAAATTTCTACAAAACCCCTATCAGCGAGTTGAGTAGGTCCGGGCCAGCTAGTAGGTTGTCATTCAGACAACTACCCTTATATGACGCCGCTGCGTCAAAAACCAAACGTACTTTACCCGGTTTATTCGGGTTGGTCACTGCAAAGTGAGGTAGGTACCATACTGCGTCACTATCCGTCCTAACCTCGTGTGCCGCAAGCCTACGGGCATAGCCCTCTTCTATAAGGCGACTAATCTGGCCACAGTACGCCTCCTGAAACGCTTGGTCGCGACGCATGCGTCGCTCGATTCCGACTAAGCGTTGCAATGCCTGACAATAGTTGTCGGGCAATTGTGTTCGATCGTTCTTCCACAGAAGCCCCACTTGCCATTGTTCACCTCCACTTGTCCTACGGCTGGTCGACTCCAAAATCTCGACCGCACGTGTGACGTCAGCGTGCTGACGTAGCTGTTGACCTATACCTAATGCCTCTAAATCGAATTGCGACTTAACTAACCCGTGCAGGTCGGGGAGGGAGGCCACCATGCAGTTCACGCTATCCTCGCTGCAGTGGCGTGCCTAGGGTTTCAAAATAAGGCAAGCCCAATAAAATTTTAACCGATTTCAAAAAAAGAAAGTTCAGTTTTCGACTGAGTCTGTAGGTACCTTCGTATGTATCATCGCAATTTTCTCATAAACTGATATAGATGTCTCAATTCGTTGTTTACCAAAATTACCGAAAGAAACCATTGCACACAGGTGTTTATAGGAATTTGCGTGCCTTTTAATGGCGCCAGATATGTTATTTAAATCATTATAACCAGATGTATTCCAAACGGAATCGAAATTCGAAAAAAATAGGCAGCAAAACGAACACAACTTATTAGTGTGCGAACAGCCAACAATCCAAGTAGTTTTATACACTGATCTATTAAATTTTCGTTTATGCGATTTACTAGTCTGAGAAAAACACAGATTAGGCGTCGGTTTTAATGAAGAATTTAACTGTTTTTTCTGAGCAAAGTTTAAAGGTTTTACCTTATCTTCGCCAGTCAAAACTTGAACGCATTTTAAATCCTCACAAGGTACAATTACCTCCATTGTTGTAGGTAAGTCACCAAAACAATTGTATCACTGAGAAAATCTAAGAAAACACAAAAAACTTTAACAACAAAACTTTTCAACTCTCAAGCAAATAAAACTGAAGTGAGTTGCACTCCGGTGTCAAGAACTACTTACGCAGAGTTGCAGTGTTGTCATTTAGGCAAAAAAGTCACCAGGTATATGAAAAATCTAGCTAGATGTCGCAAATTTTTTATTTTTAAGATATTGCTTGAGTATTTAATTTCGTTATTTTAAAAAGTCGCTAGTTTGTATTGTTGCTAAATCTAAAAAAAAGTCCCCAAACTCGTTAAAAATCTCCAAGATCTCACAACGTCGCTAAAACAGCAACACTGCAGAGTTGGCAAGGTGACAAGGTCACGCATACGCGCGCAACTTCATACGCATGCACGGCTTAATCTTCAATACTGATCGATTTGTAGGCGCACAAGGTTTAGAACTCGTTATACGGCACATCGCTATAAGTGCGAAAGTGACGGAGATAGTATTTGAAAGCCCGGTAAAAGCCGGTACGTGTAAGCGAGATAGCTATATGTAGACGCTGCAAATGCGAAACTCTGCGCGCGAACAATCGCGATGTGTAGTTATGTAGTAATGTGGCATAGGTAGCTGACCAGCAGCTCCCAGTTGTCCTGGCCCAGCAACAGCAGCGGTCTGGCGTTCCTCATCCCTTCGCATCCCAGGTCACGCAGGTGGGCGTGGTCTCGGATCACCGAGGCACCGACAGTCTGTGGAGGTAAATTTAGATTAGCGATGGTGCGGCACTTAATCTTCTGCGTCTCACCGCTCGGTCCAGTGATGCTGCAGCTGACCACACGTGACTCTTCATCCGTCACGCTGTGACCACGTGCCGTGCGTAGCGTCAGCGGCACCGTTTTTTTTTTTTTTTTTGTCGATTGCCACTCTCAGTTACGAACCTGGGAAGGTTGCAACTACTTAACCGGACTTGCCTGTGTGGACCTCAAGTGAATTTAAGGCCCCCAGCCGAGGCTATGCAACTTAAAACTAAAACTCCGCTCACTGAGGGCACCCCCTGTGGGGTACGGACCTCGGCTCAGCGGCGTCGTTTTGGGGAGGACAGCAAGGGACTGGCTGGGTCATGATATTTATTTGGGGAATATTTAACGCTAAAGGCTCAGCGGCGCGGGCTGGCTCGCTAGGCAAAAGACGGGAGGGAGCATTACTGGGACGTCGCGACGGGCCTCGACGGCGAGGCCGGAATACGGAACGCGGTCTGTATTTGTTTTTTCCGATTGTGCTGGTTTCCCTACAGCTTTCTTGAAGGATGGTGATTGGGTCGTCAGGATCGACGAGGGTATGCCTAGGACGGCGAATCCTACTAATCTTGGAGGGAGCGTATCGGGTAGCCGATGCGATTAAAGGGTTCTGGTGCTTTTCGGCGGATTCAATGAAACGCTTTGTAAGGCGCTTCATGAATTGCCTTATGGTCGGGATTTTAAGGTCGACATGAAGTCGGTCATTCCTAACGAACCACGGGGCGCCCGTGGCCTTTCGGAGAAATCGGTTTTGGAGAGTCTGCATCCTATGGAGATGATGTGGCTTAGTGTGTGCGAAAGTAGCACACGCGTAAGTCATGATCGGACGTATGCACGTAACGTAAATGCGCAGTTTGCACTTAAGGGATAGCTTGCTGCGTACATTCAGCATGGAGTGAAGCCTACCGAGAGCGAAAGCGGCACGCGAACGCACCGTCTTTATGTGCTCTCCGAAGGTTAGTTTTTGGTCGAGAGTCACACCTAAGTATTTGGCTCGCTTCTCCCAAGGGATCGGCTTACCAAACATGGTGATCGGGCTAGGGGGGTGTGGGAGTTTTAGCTGACGGCTTGAAAAACAAGACCGCCTGGCTTTTCTCCGGATTGACTTCAATCCTCCATTTCCGAAACCATTTGCCTAAGGCAGTGGCGGATTTCTGGAGGTTTTGAGCAATGGCCTTAGTGCTCGTACCAGAGCAATAGATAGCCGTATCATCGGCAAATAGTGCTAACTGCGTCTTGGGGGTTTTGGGGATGTCGCTAGTGAATAGCGTGAATATCAGAGGGGAAAGCACACCGCCTTGCGGTACGCCGGCCCTGATGGGGCGGGGTTTGGAAAGCGCACCTTCGATTCTATATCGAAAGGTGCGGTTCGACAAATAGTCTCGTAAGATGAGCACGAGACGAGTTGATACAACTTGTATATCAGTCCGTTGTGCCAGACCTTGTCGAAGGCTTTCGCAATATCGAAGAACAGAGTACCCGTCATCTGGCCGCGTTGATAGCGACCGCTGATATGCTCAACGATGCGGTACACCTGTTGGACACAGGAGTGGTTGGCTCTAAAGCCAAACTGCTCGTTAGGAATAAGGCTCTTCCGCTCAGCATAGTCCTTGAGGCGCTTATAAATAAGCCTCTCGTAGATTTTGCCGAGCGCATTGAGCAGACTGATGGGACGGTAAGAGGACGGGAAGGACTTGGGCTTGCCCGGTTTGGGAATACCGATGACAGTGGCCTCTTTCCACTCTTGAGGGAACATGTTATTGGACAGAGCGCCGTCCGGGAGTTTCCAACGACGATCATCCGCCGCCGGTACCTCCCTTGAACACTCGTTCAGGACCGATTGTACGTGCTCCGTGAGTGAGCCGATCGCGGATCTCGTGTCATCCGGCGACTCGATGATGTCTGGGATCTTGTCCAAGTGAGGAGACATGGAGTCTTTCAGCATTTCGCTTACTTTTCTCCAGTCAGTGATCACTCGGGAAGGAGGGGGTTGTGAGGGGTCCATAGGACCATATCTGGGAGCAAACTCCAGAATCACTGGCCGATGGTCCGAGTTGAGCTCGTGCAGCGCCTCCACAGAATGTAACCGTAGGTTAACATTCTTCAGGAGAGCGATGTCGAGAACATCGGGTCGGCAGTTAGGGTCATGGGGATAATGAGTGGGATGCATCGGTCCGATGACATCAAAATTAAGGGAGCTAGATAGCTCGAACAGAGCTCTGCCTCTGGGATTAGTCAGATGACTATTCCATGAGGGATGTTTGGCATTGAGGTCCCCCGCCAAAAGGACAGAGTCGCTCAAGCCAAGAAGAGCAGTTAGGTCATCTCTGAAGGATATAGTATCCGAGTTGGAAGGTGGGACATAAGCTGAGATGACCGTAATGGGCTGATGGCCAGTCATGCCTAACCGACAGACGGAGACCTCAAACTCGGTTGTAATGGGGGGATCCATAGGGATGCAGTACAGGGACGTTCTATAATATATAAGAGTACCTCCTTTGTGGCATCGAGTCCTATCGTTGCGAACCATACGATAGTTGGCAATTTTAGGATCTCGATGATGGGGTTTAAGGAAGGTCTCTTGCACCAAAAGTATATCTAGGTGATGGTCGCGGAGGAAAGTGGCGATCTCATCACGTTGGCTCTGAAGGCCAGGCGTTGAAGAGCCCTATCCGGAGGGCCTTCGGTTTGGTTCTACCGCTGTAATGGCTTTTATCCATTAAGGGCGTTGTACCTTTCGATATTGCGAGCGACGTCGCTGAACTCGTGATATATCGCGATGATCCTCTCAGGATGCTTTCGCGCCGCCTCCTGCATTTGAATAGCCCTGGGTGAAAAATACGCCAGGTACGCTATCTGGGTAATTAAGGAGTCAATGTGCATCACCTCGGAGGTGGTGACCACATTTGAAGAAGGAGGGGGAGGGGGAGTACTAATTGGTGCAGGTGGTTTCTGCACCTGTGCCTTCTGCACAGGTGCCTGCTGCACTGGTGCTTTCTGCACCGGCGCTTGCTGCACTGGTGCTTTCTGCACCGGCGCTTGCTGCCCAGGTCGTACTCCCATTTTGGCTCCTGCGCGAGAGTTCGTTGGCAGGGAGAAAGGTGGGATTGCAACGTCCATAAGGGCCGGAATGGCCGGGGTGGACTTTTGTGCCTCAGAGACCAGAGGGGCCTCGGAAGCCTGTGGGGTTTGGGATTGCGCGGGACGCAGCGCTGGGAAGTGGGTCTGGTGGTTAAGCGCGTTCCAGGGGCTGGGGCGCTGAGGGCTTAGTGCCGTAGAGGGTTGAGTAGGAGGGGCCTCCCTGTTCTGGCGAGCGCTTCCGCGCTTGGCCAGTTTGGGGGCTGAGGATTTGGGGGCCTTTGGGCAACCCCGGTAGTTAGCCGGGTGCCCTGTCTCCCCACACAGCACACAGCTGGGAGGGTCGGTGCAGAGGTTCCGGTCCTTTGGCCGGGGGCATTCCTGCGTGCCGTGATCCCCGAGGCACTTCACACAGCGCGGCTTGCCGTAGCAGTTGCGCTGGGAGTTCCCGTACAGCTGGCACCGATGGCATTGGCCAACGATGCCGCTGCGGTGCGGGTTCTCTATCTTAAGGCCGTCCAGGCTGCTAATCCTGGCGACCTTGAAAATGGGGTGAAAGCCCTCCACCGGTTCGCACACGACGAGCACCATATTATATGGTGCACCGCCACGACGGTGCATCCGGTAGACGGCTTCTACCGGGATATTCTGATTTTTGAGGTCGCAGAGGATGTCTGCCACCTCAATGTCGTGGGGCATGTTGCGCACCACGACTCGGACTTGTCTTTCCTCGTGGAAAGTGAAGGAGTGGAATGCAACCTTCCTTTCCAGGAGGAGCTTGTGCAGCTCCCTGTAGTCCTTTGCTGTCGGGACCAGGACCTTGAGGCCCTGTTGGACAGCGCGGGCGTGGGTAAACCTAATAGCGCGCTCATTGCACGCGGCAGAAATGTTAAACCACTGTTTGGCCTCGTGGATGAAAAATGGAGGCGGTGGCTTGTTCTTGGGGGGGGGCAGCCGGGGTGGCAGTTGCCATGGGGCTGGGGGGGCGGTCCGCCTGCTGGGAGGTACCAGCTGGAGATGCGGGACGGTTAGAGGGGGCTGCAGGGGTGGTGGCTGCAGGAGTGGCAGCAGAAGAGGCAGCTTGGAAGGCTGTCTTCTTAGCCTTTGACGCAGACTCAGCTTCGGAGCTCCTCTTCTTTCTTTTCCCCTTGCCGACCGGGATGAAACCCGCCGACAAGTCGGAGCAGGACGAGGAGGGGGAGGGGCGGAGCGAGAATATGGCTTGAGAGTCCGAGTCCGAACCGGACTCGTCTATCATGTCCATCAGGGGGGATGGTGCTCTTCCGGGAGAACCGGGGCGACCAGGGGGGGTGGGGGAAGCAGGGCTGGCGGAAGCAATTACGCCCTGAGAGGACTCGGCAGAGGGGCCTAGAGAAGGGCCAGTGAAGGGCCCTGGAAGGGGGGAACGAGAGCGGGAGCGGGAGCGACGACGGCTCCTTAAGGTAGGGCTGAGGTTCTGGAGTACAGAAACGAACAAGTTCCTGTATTCCTCAGAACGCTCGGGGTTGGCCTCGTTGACCATTTTGACGCAAAAAGTCAAAAGGCCATCGATACCAGGAGACTGGGAGGTCTCCGCCAGGAGAGCCTTGAGCGCTGGCTCCATGGTAGTTGAGGAGAGGTGGTACTAAATGGGGAAGAAGAAGGGATACTAGTCTCCTACCTACGCCTCGAGGAGTCACGCCAGACGCGGCTCCTCGAGCAGACAGCACACCCAAAAATTCCCTTACCCTAGGCGTTTCCTAGTGTTACCACCAGTGAGAAGAAACGCCCAAACAAACTCACCGGCAACACAACTGTCTGTATGCCTGAAGGGCCAGAAACCTAACTCCCCGGGTGGGAGAGCCCGGGGATGTGTACCCTCCCTGCCGGGTGTAGGCAGGGAGGTGAGTACCTGGGGTGAGCCCTAAGCTTGTGATCCCACTGCCAATCTCAATGTGCAGTGGGGCCCTATGGGTCTTTCGACCGATCCGGTGCCGCTGGGGTAGAGACACCCAACCGTCACCGGGTGCAGCTGAAAGGGAAGGGGTTAGCACTATGGCCGCGGCTAGGAGTTCCCCCAAGGCCGCGGACCAAAGCCCGTGCGACTTAGCCAAGCCCTGAAGGGGCTGGGCTGGTGTGTCGGGTCCACACCACTTGGGTTCGTTAACACCGCTAGGTATCCCCCAAGTACCACTAAAGGTGGATTTAACCCAGAAGGGGCCAAAAACGCGGCACCGTTGAATCAACTACGAAAGTATAACTCTCGTAGCCGATTAAACGGCGTAGCAGTGAGCGTAGGCGCGTAGCAATGTGCGTAGCACAAAGCGTAGCAGCCACGTAGCACTGCTACGAGGAGGCGGAGCGTCGTCAGTGACGTCGCGTCGGGGCGCTACGAGGGCGTAGCGCTGGGGGCCGCGTTGCTACGGCGTAGCCGATCGCAGCGCGGGCAGTCAGAGGAGCGTGCGTCTCGGACGGGAGCCGAGAGCAGAATGAAAACGCCTACGAGCGGCACCGTGGGTCCCGCCATGTCCTTGGCGAGTTCGCTGTCTATCAGCGACACCGTCGCGCCGGCATCCAGCAGCGCGTAACACCTAATATCTTCACCGCTCCTGCTACATATAGATACTGGTAACACTTTCAACAGAGCCGATGTGTGCAATCCACTGATATTCGTTACGCGTTCCGGTTTGCTATCACTACTTACACTGTTATCATCCTTATCATTCTTATCAGAGTGAAGCAAAATGTGATGACTATAATCGCACTTCTTGCAGCGCGGCGCTTTACAATGTTTCTTCGCGTGCTTCGCAGATAAACACTTGAAACATAGTTTATTTTCTTTTATGAGTTCCCAACGTTTGTTTACACTTTCACTTAAGAACTTATCGCATTTCGCTATAAAATGATCTTGCTGGCACAACACGCACTTATTACGAGGCGAAGTAGGTTCACGTTCGCGTGACCGCGATCTGTCGCTGTGTACGTGAACACGATGTGTTATCATACGCGCGGAGCCGGTAGGTATTTTACTGTTGCGTGTCGACGTTATCTTGCTGACTGATGAGCTGCTGTCCAACGGATTATAGTAAGATGAGACGTGGGCTTGCTGTGCTAAGTAGTCCGCTAATACATTCAGATTAGGTGATATCCGGAGGTCGATGCCCTGAGTTTGATCTAGGTTCATAGCATATTTGCCATACTCAGCTCGTTGTATGGCTGTGAGCTTTGACAACAGTTCGTTGGCTAACTGTGGGTTGTTTATGTAACCTTCAGCATTGATGTTTTTTAAAAGTGATACGCAATTTCTTACTGTAGTCGACATATTTCTTAACTCGCGACCGTACTCGCTAACTTTAGGTAGTTTACGTATCTTATCGATAGCACATTGCAGTAATAAGGTTGGGTGACCGTACTCTTCATCTAACGCAGCCATAATTTCCGATGGGTTGTTTGACGTGCGCAGTAAGTCTTCTACGGCCACTCTTGCGTTGCCTTGCAGCGATGTTCTTAGCCGTGCTATGTTTTCATGGGGTTTGAACTCATATAAACGTGCGGTTTCCCAATACATACTTTTGTAGGATAACCACTCTACGGGATCACCAGAGAAGTGTGGTAGTTCGTAAGCTTGCCTCGGAATCGGCCTTGGGCGTGCCAGTTGCGCGATCGCGTCCGCCAGCTGACCCATCTCGTCTCTTTTCCAACCCGGCGACCCGTGCCTGATCTGGCGGTCGACAACTCCGTCTTCTCTCTGCCGCTCTCTAGCGACCGGAGTAGTCATCCCTGCGTGATCGCTGGGTAGACGAGGGTGAGCCCTATCTCTAACTGACGTGGCCATCACCGACGCGATCGGTGCGGGCGGCACGTAACAACCCAAGTTAGCTGCTCTACTTTCACTGATAAGACACTTATTATTCTGGCTTGTACTCACATTTTCCCGTACCGGCTCCGACGCGTGTTGGAGTTGTGCTCCTGTCTCCGGACCCGGAGCACTCACGACCGGCGCACATGACACTGCTTCGGTGAGCAGTGGAGTCGTTTCCACCCACTCTGCCACGCGCCGTGTCGTTCCATCGTCGGACCCGCTGGCCGAATCTTCGATTTCCTCGTCGGCCTCTATCTCGGCGAGGTCGGCCTCCAATTTCTTCTGAATAAGCTGTTCCCGCAGCTTCACCACCTCGAGCTGAGCTTCATACTCCGCCCGCTTTCGTAGGCACTCCGT
Source organism: Lacanobia wlatinum (assembly GCA_947578705.1). NCBI lineage: Eukaryota > Metazoa > Arthropoda > Insecta > Lepidoptera > Noctuidae > Lacanobia > Lacanobia wlatinum. Next base: position 10,248,813 of record OX388052.1, on the reverse strand, counting down.
GCTCCTACGGCTGCGCCTCGTTGACGCCCTGCTGCGTGTCGGCGACCGCCGCTCACCTGTTTCGGCCTGCGCCGGCGGCAATACCTGGGTCCTGCTGCTGTAGTCGATGATACGACCGCCCCTCGTAGGTATGCGCGGCGTGGGCGTGGACGAGATCGTCGGCACGACGGACGGCGAGCCTGGCATGCCCGAGTCTGTGATGGTGATGTTTCTTCTGTCTTCTGATGCCATTTGCCTGGCCTGACTTCTGGTGGTTACTGTACTCCTTTGGCTCATCTTGGGCCGAAACTGGCTGGTACTCTACCTCTCGACAGCCACTATCCGGCTCGAAGGACCAAAAAATGTAGAGATTACCTCCGAGGCTTAGAGCGCAACTGTGTGGACTGTATGATGATGATGTAGCAATATGCCGGGACCCTGTTCTAAGTCGCTTACTGGCTGATGGTGAGTGCTACGGAAACCTTGAGGTGCGAGGGACGGCTGACGAGGGGTGTCGAGTCTTGTGCCCTAACTAGTGTAAGACGAGCCTTGGAGTACTTATCAAATGAGACACAGAAACCACTTTAAGTAACACTATATTTTCACTTTCACAAAAACACTAACACAAGTCACGAATTACTTCACTTAATAACACAAATCACTTAAAACGAACGCTTTTTCAAAGTTTTCAAGGTTTTTTACAGTTTCTTCTACTGCCAAGCTTTGCAGAGCAGCTTGATTGCTATTTTAAACTTTTTAAGGCTGTCACTGTGCTTCCCCAGCGGGTTTTAACGGGTAGTTGTAATTTTTCTCCACACCCCTTGATTTTTATAAATTTAGAAAGTTGAGCGCTTAGTATTTGGCTTTTTTTAAATTGTTTTTATTACATTCACAGCCTCTTCTATAAAGTTTTTCATGGTCTCTGATTTTGCACAATTTTGATTTAATAAATTTAGTACATGCATGCGCACAGCAACCGAGTGAAGTAATATGTGGATATTTAATTTTTACTCCAACCGTCACACTGAAGATGAAGATAGATAGAGATCCAAAGAGGATGCTCTACCATAGACAACGGAGTGGCTGTTACAAAAATTGCCTTTGAAAACTACAGCAAGGTCACTCTCAGTCATGTGTATGCTGTGTCTTTCGTCTTCCTGTAAAATACTCGTACTTGTCGCGCCTTTTGTTTAATTTAAAGAACATCTATCAAAAAGATTATAAACGATAACTATATGTAAATATTAGTGAACAGTACTATAATATTCACAAATATTTACATTTACCATGTTTAAATTGATAAATTTCCCCAAATCAATAAACACCCTGTTGATATGTTAGTAAAATAACCGTTCAACTTAAAGCAGACTTTTTATTAAAATAGACGTTACCTTAGCAATCACATTAACACAATAGACAATACAAACCAAAAAGCATAGAGACACAATACCAACTTAACAAAATAGAAAAGTATTACATTGCTACCAACACCCCCTCTCAATGTAATACACTCTTACAGTGGCATATTTATTTAATTTATTCATACAAACCACAGTTTTTAATAAATCTTAACAATAAATTTTTATTTAATGCCTTTGTAAACATATCTGCGGTTTGGTCTTCAGTTTTAATATATTTTAACATTACTTTGCCACTTTTAATCAACTCTTTTATGAAATGAAATCTGATGTCAATATGTTTTTGAGATGTATGTAAAAAGGTTCGGGTATAAAATAAGAAGGCTACTGCTCGGTTCCCATAGGAGTAGTATATTGAATCTAAAAATATACATTAGTGCATACAAGTAATGCATAGCGCAACGTAAGCAATAACATGAGACGTAATTCTAAAGGAGCATACTTACTAAATAATATAAAGGAACATACATACACACTTCACCTCCGGCAATGTAGAAAAAAAAATATCGTACGCTATTTTTTTCTTTTACATTCCTATCTAATTGTTGTAACAAATGGTTTGGTCCTATTTTTATGAACAATATCTATTTTGTTGTTTTTTATTATTTTTACATTGCATCCTAAATCTTCTAGAACAGTGAATGGACCTTGAAATAAAGGACTCAATTTTCCTCCAACTTCATTCTTTACCAATAACAAATCATCTTTATGGTAGTGAACTGAGTTCAAATTTTTATCATAGTAATTAGTTTTTCGATTACATTTACTTAAAATTAAATTATTTCTAGCGTCTTTACTAGCTATCTGAAGTTTATATCTAAGGTTACTACAATAATTTTCTGGATTATACAATGGTTCAACTTCATTACATAACCTAGAGGGAACATTACATGGTCTTCCAAAAACAAGCTCAAACGGTTGGTATTTAGTTGCTGAATGAACGGTTGTGTTATAACTAAAACACCAATATGATAACCAGTGTGACCATGATTGTGGATTGTTTTGACACTGAATCCTAAGGAACGCTCCTAAACTTTTGTGTGAATTTTCCAACGATCCAACTGATTGATGGTGATATGCCGTTGATGATATTTTTTCTATATTTAAAAGCTTACAAACCTGTTCCATTGTTGACGACATAAATTCAGCACCTCGATCAGTTGCTAATGTTTTTGGTAAACCAAATTTTAAAATAAAATTATCTACTAATGCTTTACTTACAGTTACGGTGTCCTTAGCTTTAAGCGGATATGCCTCTACGAACTTACTGAGCTCACATTGAAGACTCAGAATGTATACATTACCTTCATAATCTTGAGGTAGTGGACCTACAATATCCAAAAATATTTTTTCAAATGCATACGAAGCAGTGGTAGTTATACACATGGGTTCCTTAATGTATTTACCATGCTTCATCTTTTGACATTTATCGCATGTGTTTACGAAATCTTGAACGTCTTTTTCAAGTCCTGGCCAGTAAAATTGTCTTTTAATATTGTTTATCATTCTGCGCATACCAGCATGACCACTGGTCGGCAGTAAATGAAAATCGTGTAAGATAAACTTTATATCTTCATCTTTAGTAATTCTCGTAATACCTCTTAGTACATGTACTCGTGGTCCGGACCATGTTTTTATTGAATCGATTTCTTTACACAACTCTTTTAGAAAATTTTCATTATTTTTATCTTTAATTATACACATCTCTTTGATATTTAATTTCTTACAAAATTTGCTCAACTTCGACACAAATTCGACTCGCGTAAAATGTGTCTTAAAATTGAGATTTATGTATAAAATCTTTTTATTTTCTACATAAGCAAAACATTCTTCTTGGAATGATATCTTATTATTTTTAATTAACTTATTTAATTCATCTCCTTCAATTAACCTCATTTCGACAGAATCGTTTGATTTCTTTAATATTTCCGCAACTCTTGGTTGATCAGACCTCGTGTCGTCGGACCTACTAAACAAATCTGTACTTTCTGCATTTCCCATATCTGTATCTGTCATTCTTTTCTTTTGAGCTCTAGTTAATACAGCTACTACATCATTATGCATATGTTTTAGTTCGCCCGATGTTATCACAATTCTTGACAATGCATCCGCGGCGACATTGTCTTTTCCTCTTACGTACACTATCTCATAATCGTATTCCTCTAAAGTTAATCTAAATTTTATCAAACGACTTGAAGGATCTTTCATCCCAAATAGATATATTAATGGCTTATGGTCTGATTCAATGATAAAATGTTTTCCGTAAAGATATGGCCTAAAATATTTGACAGACCATACAATGGCTAGCAATTCTTTTTGTATTGTTGGGTAATTTATTTCAGCCTTGTTTAATGGTCGACTCGCATATGCAATTGGTTTCATGTTTTTGTTACATAGAACAGATCCAATTGCTATTCCAGAAGCATCAGTTTTTAATATAAATTCACTATCATTTTCAAAATCGGGGTATTGTAAAATTGGTGGGTTAGTCATGTGTTGCTTTAGGCTGTCAAATGATTTTTGGCAACTGTTTGACCAAATAAAAGGTTCATTTTTTCTACATAATTTGTTTTGTGGTGCTGTTAATTCAGCAAAATATGGTATAAATTTTCTATAATAATTGCAGAAGGCAATAAATCGTTTTACTTCTTCAGAAGTTTTTGGCACCGGATAATCAAGTAAAACTTTAATTTTTTCTGGGTCTGGTAAGACACCTTGCGCAGTCACAACATGACCAAGATATAATAGTTCTTTTTTCAAGAATTGACACTTAGTAGGATTTAATTTTAAATTAACTTTTCTCAATCTTTCAAATATATCTATAAGATTACGATTGTGAGATTCTAAATTACGACCGAAAACGATCAAATCATCAAGATATACAAAACATTTGTCGAATGTTAGACCAGATAAAGCCACTGTCATTACCCTACTAAAAGCACTCGGTGAAATTTTTTAAACCCATCGGTAAACGTTTCATTTGAAACTGTCCTGAATTTGTACTAAATGCTGTACATTTCCTGCTTGAAGGTTCTAAAGGTACCTGATAATATCCTGAATGTAAATCAAGATGGCTAAATAAAATAGCTCCTGAGAGAGAATCTAAAATTTCAGTTATATTGGGTAAAGGGAACTTGTCATCTTGAATTTTCTCGTTAAGTTAACGATAGTCTACTACCAATCGCCACCTCTTGTAATTGTTTTCATTATTTTTCTTTGGTACTAGTAATATTGGACTAGACCATTCACTTTGCGTTTCCTCAATAATATCATCTTTTAACATATTTTTTATTTGTTCATTTAGTTCTTTCTTTAAGCTTTGTGGTAATCTGTATGGTTTTGTGTATATAGGATTAGTGTTAGGTTTTAATGTTATTGTTTGATCATAAATATTAGTTGTTGATAATGTATCGTTTGGCAAATGAAAAACATCTGAATACTTTTCACAAATGTACTCGATAGATGATTTTTCCTCAAAATTAAGATGTTGTAATTTTAATAATGTTTTTAATGTTTCTGCTCTAGTGGCATTTGCTTTATTTTTATCACACTTATAGCACTCGTATAAAGATAAAGGTTGTAAGTTTGGTGTAAATATTGGAATTCGTATATCCTTTTCACTTACATTTAAAATTTTATCTTTATTTGCTTCCACAATAGCACTAGCTAAAAATAAATTATTCCCTAATTCTTTTGCGCAAACAATACTGTCTTGTTTTGGGCATGATTCTATTTTTATGAAATGGATTGATTCGCATCGCGCTGGAATTGTTAAAAACTCACTATTGCATTCTGTATTATCAAATATTTGCGTTGTTATTTCTTTCCTATTTATTTTTAATGTCAAAACCCTCGTTTCTAAATTTATTTTTGCTAGGTAAGTACTTAAAAGTCTAACCCGATAATACCATCGGCCTTAAGAGGTAAGTTATTAAATATATGGAACTTGTGTTCAAATGATTCACCATTTTCTAATGACAATGTAAGATAAACATGACCTTGTGAGTGAATTTGTCCGCCTATGCCATTGACTAAAACATCATTTCTATAAATATCTATATTTTGTGGCAAACTTTCTTTTCGTATAATTGACAAAGAAGCTCCCGTGTCTAATAACCAGTAATATGCATTATTTCCTAATTTTAATGATATTAATTTCGTCAATCCATTAAAAGCAAAAATTTCACTTTTATTCACGAAAAAATTTTGATTGGTCTTTGTGTTCTGTTTCTTGACCAGTATTTTTCGTTGTCTCAGTTACTTGTGCTGAATAAACTCTGCGTGAATTTCCTCGATAGTTGTTATTTCGAAAATTTCTGCCTCTATAAGATTGCTGTGATCCCCTGGGATTGTGATTTCCCCGTGAATTACCGCGAAAATTATGGTGCTTAGAAAAATATTGACTTCGTACATACCTATTTGATGGTTGTCCTCGTCCTTGAGCACCTTTTCCTCCATGTCCTTGCTGGTACCTCGAATAATTGGAATAGTTACCTCTTTGTCCTCTGTAATTTGACTTATTAGTAAAATGCATGACATCACCTGAATTTGATGAAATTAAACACTCTTCATCCTTTGCAGCCTGTATAGCATCCTTTAATGAGCTATAATTGCGAGCAGCAACTATAGTGCTTAACCTAGAATTTTTTAAACCGTCTGCAAACTTTCTAATTGCAAGTTTTTCATTAATTGGCTTTAAAATGTCATACTTAGTTGACTCACCATCTGCTTGAGAAACTATCAAGTCTGTAAATAGTTGTTCGAGTTCAGTCCCATATTCGTCAATTGTTCTATAGCCTTGAGATATATTTTGGAGTCGCGACTGAATTGCCGTGAACGATTTTTTAGTAATAAGATGAGTACGCATGTCCTTGACAAGTTCTGAAATAGATGTATAAGTCGCAGCCATTCTTAATTTCGCGTTTTCTGTTATCCCATTTTTCAAAACAAATTTTATTAATAAACCATTATCCGTCGCATTAATCATTTCTGAATACATCTCAATACCATCGATCAATCGTTTCGTTACATTCTCCGTTCCATCCATAACTGGCAATAAACTACAAGCCGTTTTTAAATCGAATTCCATTGTTTCTATTTTATTATTTGGACGTACACAAATTATTAATTTCCTCGTAGAGTAATCTAATATTTTTGAAAATATCTGATGCTGATGATATAATCTTGGTATCCTGTTTTGATTTTGAAAGCAATAACAATTCGCTACATTTATCAAAAATGTTTTTCGCTTCACTTAACTTAATTTCTATAGTTTTTCCTATATACCTGGATTTTCCCTTTTTAACTAAGTATTTTCTTATTTCTTTCAATTTGTTACAATTTTCTTCCAACGTCTCAATCATAATCTAAAAATATATTTCATCATTAAGACCAATTACATTATTCTAATAACTACGTAAAAACAAAAGTGTAAAATTACATGCACCGGCGAAAGAATGTCATACGTTTCCATATTTGTAGCGCAGTATCAAATTGCATGAATGTTTGTGCACGATTCTAGACAATTAACCGTAGAATATAATAACATTAATTGTACATTTCGATTCTATTTTTAGAACTAGGTATTTAAATTTACTTAAAGTTCATAGTTTAAGCCGAATATTATATTGAACTTTCACTCGCGATATTTTAAACTCACTGATGTTTATCAATTATTTTCACATTGTTATTTTTCACTTAAGTATATTGATGGTAACTCACAGTTTAGGTGGATGGCACTGAGCATTATGCCGCAGCTTCAGCAGTCTGTCGTCCCCGTAGAGATGCGCGGATACGTTGGATAGCCTGCAGACCAATTTCGTCCTGGATCCACCGCTGATGGCACCGTTTGTAGACACGTACCAAAAAATAGCAGACCGCCGCGATGAGAACAGCCAGCATTATGTAGACGACGATGCTCATTCGCTCCACGTGTTCATGGACACCCTTCAATGTTGCCTCGTTGTTCCCAGCCGTGTTCTGGGTGATGAAGACTTCGTCTTTTTGTACCGTAGACCGACACATTTTACTTTGGTAATCGCTTTTCAATTAGCTAGGTACCGAATAACGTAGCCCGTGGCAGGGTCGCCATGAGATGTATGTAAAAAGGTTCGGGTATAAAATAAGAAGGCTACTGCTCGGTTCCCATAGGAGTAGTATATTGAATCTAAAAATATACATTAGTGCATACAAGTAATGCATAGCGCAACGTAAGCAATAACATGAGACGTAATTCTAAAGGAGCATACTTACTAAATAATATAAAGGAACATACATACACACTTCATTTTAATCTCTTGACACTTTCAGTATTCGCTACCATTATGGCACTCTGATTATCACAAAATATTGTGACAGGACACACTTTAACAATATTGAAATCTTTAAGCAAATTAATCAACCAACACGCTTCGCTAGTAGCCATACTTATAGCTATATACTCTGACTCGGTAGAAGATAGACTAACGCTGGCCTGTTTTTTAGAGGACCATGAAACTAAACAATCTGCAAACTTAAAACAGTAACCAGTTGTCGACCTTCTATCCTTCAAATCACCTCCCCAGTTTGCATCACAATATCCCACTAATAAGTTGCTATTACATTTGTAAACAAGTTTGTAATTTATTGTATGTTTAACATATCTTAGCACTCTTTTTAAGGCAGTTAATAAAATATTATTTGCATTATTTTGATATCTGCTCAAAATTGACACAGCAACACACAAATCAGGCCTTGTTGTTCCTAACACAGCATAAGACAAGCAACCTATAATTCTTCTGCATTTATTTTCAATGTTTTTATCAATCACAGAATCATTGTTATCTTCTAATATTTTAGTATTAAATTTCAGATCCATTGGTGTACATATTTCTTTACAATTCTGCATATCAAATTTTTGTAATACACTTTCTAAATATTTCTTTTGATCAAGTTCAGTGATCCCTGTGACTAAATCTTGTTTTACATGAATACCTAAGAAATTGGAAACTAAGCCCAAATCCTTCATCTTGAATTCATTATTTAATAATGACTTAAGGTCACATATCTGCTTTTGGTTATTTCCAAATATTAATAAATCATCTACATACAGTAAAACATATGTTCTTGTATCACCCTCACATTTTGTGTACAGACAATAATCACTTTTTGAGTTTACAAAACCTTGTTTCATAATAACTGAATTAAATTTCTCATTCCAGTACTTGGGTGATTTTTTTAACCCATACAAAGATTTATTTAATTTAACAATATTTTTATCACCGCAATATGCACCTTCAGGCAATTTTAGATACACTGTTTCATCCATTTCTCCATATAGGAAGGCACCTGTAACATCCATTTGACTAATCGGCAAGTTTAACTTTGATGCTACACAAACAAATAACCTGAAAGTTGTTAATTTAGCTACTGGTGCATATAAATCACATAGTTCCATTGTATCACACTGCTCAAAACCTCTTGCCACTAGTCTCGCTTTATATTGTACATTACTATTAGAGTTTTTAATTTTAAATACCCACTTACTACTAACAGTCTTATTAGTTATAGGTTCTTCACAAACAGTCCAAGTATTATTTTCCTTGAGAGTATTCAATTCTCTTTGCATTGCTTCTTTCCATTTACTCGCATCTTCCCTATGCATGGCATCTTGGTAATTCTTTGGTTCATTTCCCTCAACATAGACATGATGACACTTGTAAAATGAAGTCTGTTTCCTAATCCGAGTACTTTTCTCACGTGTCTGTATCTCTCCATTATCATCATCACTGAATTCATCATCACTTGAACATGGTATGTAGACACTGTCACTTTCGCTAGTCATATTAAGGGTCTCCTCTACCTCTTCCTCTTCAGCCTGTGCTTCTTCTTTCTCCATCCTCCTTCCTTGATCTTCAGCCTTCTCTTTGTTTTTAGAATGTTCTTGACTAGTTTCCTCCTTCTCCTCCATTGTAGTGTCCAGCATAACTAATTGCTCCTTCTGTTTTCCTAGAAATATGATATCTCTTTTTACCTCAACAGTGTTCTTATCTGAGAAGAATACCCTGTAGCCTTTGACATTTTCCTCGTAGCCAACCATGACTGCTTTCTCCCCTTTAGGATCCCATTTTATTCTCTTCTCTTTTGGAACATGGACATACACAGGATTTCCAAAGATTTTAAGGCCCGTTATATCAAATTGTTTGCCTGTCCACGTGTCATATGGAGTCTTTCCAGTTTCATTGCTTTTACTAGTTCTGTTTAGTACATATGCCGCAGTATGAACAGCTTCTGCCCACAGCTTCTTAGGTAAACCTGCTGCACACAACATTGTACGTGCTGATTCTATAAGAGTTCGATTCTCTCGTTCCGCCTTGCCATTTTGTTCGGGAGTATATGGAACCGTGGTTTGATGAGTTATTCCACGTTTCTCAAACAAATTTTTAACTTCTTTGTTCACGAACTCTAATCCATTATCACTTCTAAAACACAATACTTTGTTTTTGGTTACATTTTCAGCCTTGTTCAAAAAGTTCTCAATACACTTCTTAACTTCATCTTTGCCTTTAACAAAGTACACTGACCTGTAGTTAGAGAAGTCATCCTTTAGAATTACGAAGTATCTGGATCCTCCCACGGACGGCACCTCCATAGGTCCGCACGTATCTGCATGTATTAACTCACATGGCCTTCTCGTTTTATTTTCACTGGCACTGAAAGGCAAACGATGTATTTTGCCCTCCAAGCAACTCTCACACTCAAAGTTAGAGTCGTTCACTTTAATGTTGTTGTTTTTAAGCACCATTCTCACATACTGTAAGTTTTGATGAGCCAGTTTTTCGTGCCACTCTTTAAGTCCAGATTTCACTTCAGCCGCGTTCGCTATCTCACATTTGTAACGCACGTCCATATAGTACATATCGCTCCTTGAATACAAAAGGGACACAAATCGAAATCCATAAATTTTACAGGACAGCCAAAACTAATTTTTGAAACTGTTTTTTTATAATATTTCGTATATTTATTAATTAAACATAAGATGTTAATATATCATTAGATGCGTATTTATTAGCTCTATCTATCTACAATATAAACTTTGTAATAGATGTTACCTATTAAGAAAAAAAAGCATAAAAGTCCCTTTTGCATTCAAAATTTGAACCAATATAATAAAAAATATATCAAAAATTAAACACAGTTTTACAAATAAAAATGGTTTATTGTACCTTTTTGGTAAAAAAACCGTATCAAAAAGTTTAATCTTATTACTAGGTAAAAACATAAGTGAATGGACACCAGGAGAACATTGTATTAAAAAATCTAAACTAAAAAATCTTAACTTATTATTAAGTAATATAATTGAGATCAACTTTGTACGTAACTATTATTCAGCAAAATTAAAAATCTCTCTAAAACAATTATATTTGTAAGAATTATAGAAAAAACAAGAGATAAAACTGTAATAATCATTATCAAAATATACATAAAATAACCATATTCATTAATAAATTCTCTAAATAACTCAAAAAATAATCAAGTGACGACACTAATTTGTCTCTCTTTAACATTAATAATTTAAACAAAAGAAAATACAAGATCAGTTCTAAAGGCACATAATTCAGTAGCAAAATATTATAGCTTATATGTAATAATACTATTGCACAATAACAATCTAAGTAGTCTTACAAAATCACAGTTATAAACACTTTAAGGCACTTTTTACGTAAACTATTTTAAGTTACAAATTATAATCGTTATTTATTATTGTTATGTAAATGTTTGTATGAAATTTATAAGTCTTTATTATCAAAAGGAACTTTTAAAATTAACTATTCTAAATATTATCACAATTAGGTATCTAATAATAAACTTACAAATTTTCGTAAAAGCTTTGGTAATACTTAGGAATGATATTTTTCTCAATAAGTTTAAGAATACCCTGTTTTTTAGTTTCAGTTATTTTAAGTTTTTGTTTGTACAGTTTTTTTGGCACTATAGGAGTAGCAGACCTTCTTTTTGTCAGCGTGGCTACCGAGGTAAACTCTTCAGTTTCGTATGAAGTCTTGAAGAAAAATTTGTTCTCATAATCTCGATGGACTTTAATAGTTTTTATATCAGCCCATTTGACTTTTTGTCCATCTTCTGTAGTAGTGTAATTGCCGACAGCCAGAGATTTTAAATCTAAAAAACTCTCATGCGTAAGTTCGTGAACAACGAAGGGTCTTCCTTTCTTCTTTGCAGTTTTAATGAGGGTTATGTACTGATCCGGCACATAAATGGGAGAAGATTTTAAAGCATTCGAAATGTCGCGTTGAATAAAAGAGTGAGCAGCATCTCCTTCATTTTGAGTGTGCCCTTTTATTAAAAAATTATGAGTAACACTTCTCAACTTCGATAACTCATTTATGGCGTATTGGTACGTTGCTAACATAAATTTATTTTTATGTTGGCCACAACAGTTGTCGCTGTAAAATACTACGTCAAAATAGTCAGAAGCTTACTTATTCAAATTTTTCAAGTACGCGAGCACACACGATCCTATTTCGTTAGCACCACGAGCTCCTGCACCTTCATGCCAAACGTAGCAGGTCGTATTATTTGAACCCAGTTCAGTAACAGTAAAATTCAGCATATTCAATTTTGAAATATAGTAAAAACTAGAGACTTCGCCTTGCGGACAAGGCATCACAGCCTGTAAGTCATATACACATACTATAAAATTATCGCTTATATTTTTTTTATAATTTTCCTTTTGAGCTCTGGCTAAATTTTTTTCTTTCAAATGTAGATCATATTGTATTTGTAAAAGCGTTTTATCTTCAACATTTGCGAAAGCATTTCAAATATGGCAATTTTGTATTACAAAATATAATAACAAATACTAATGTTAAAATGCAAAACAGACGTTTTCCAAAATATGGCACTTTTGTATTATATATTATGGTTACAAATACTAATGTTAGAATGCAAAACAGACGTTTTCCAAAATATGGCACTTTTGTATTATATATTATGGTTACAAATACTAATGTTAGAATGCAAAACGGATGTTTTCCAAAATATGGCACTTTTGTATTGTAAAATATAATCACACTTACCTGAAATTTTGAATCCAACACAGACGTATTTTGGATTGTGGCACTTTTTCACGCAACCGACGTGCGTTTGCGTTGAATCTCCGGGCGCAACTAACAAAATGGCGATTTTGCACTGACATTACCTGTCAAAGTGAGCTAATGCAAAAATGGCGGTAAGTTAGTGTAGCCATAATATAAGCAAAAATGATGGGAGTTTTTTTTTCACTATAAAATATAGTCGGTTCAGGTGTAATTTTTGCAATAAAACGATTTTCATTTTTTTTTTAATTGTGGCCCTTTTGTATTCAAGGAGCGATATCTCCGTTACGACTCGCTACGGCACTCACATTATTTCCTTTGTAGAATTTACACAAGTTATTGTCCATTTTAACAACATAACCTCTCTCTGTAGCACATTTGACAGATAATAAGTCTGTTTTCAATTTCGGAACGAAGAATACATTATCTATGGTTGTATGTACCCATCTATTGCCATTGTAGACCTGTAACGCCACCTGTCCACACCCGAGCGCACTAATCTCCTCGCCATTACCGACTATCACTGTTTTATTGTTCATCGATGAAAATGTTGCAAATAGGTTACGATCATGGCACATATGTTGGCTAGCGCCTGAGTCCACTAACCACTTAGATTCTTGAACGTTACTATTTGAGTTCATCACCATAAATGCATTACTCGTATTGTCCTTTTCCCGATTCTTCTTGAAGTAGCACTCACTCTTATTATGTCCCATTTTCTTACAATAATAACATTTTTTAACCGGTCTATTGTCATGTCCCGAACCCTTGTTTTGGTTACACTCACTTTGATAGTGTCCCAGCTTATTGCACTTATAACACTTTACGTTTTTCTTAGCTACAAACGCTGATGCTGACGAGTTTGGAGGCTCCTTGTCGTTAATACGTTCTTCTTCAATCAGTAATCTCGCGACAAGATTTTCGAGCGTTTGTTTATCGTCAGGCGCGGACTCCCACGCCGACACAAAATGTTTATAAGCATCTGGAAGAGACATTAGCACTTTTGTTATTACGAATTTGTCTGAAATGTCTTCTCCCATCTGTTTGAGCTGGTTTCTTAGTTCTTCTATTTTAGATAAGAACGTTGACATCGCCGTGCCCTCCTCGTACTTGTATTGAAAGAAACGTTGTTGTACGATATGTATACTTGTTTGAGATTGCTCATACACGCTCGCAAGTTTTCGCCACATTTCGGCTGACGTAGTGCATGTTATGATATGCATCATCACGCTTTCTGACATTCTTGTAACAATCCATGATTGAGCTTTCGCGTCTTTCTTTTCCCATACAGCCTTCTCAACGGCGTCCTCTGGTTTCACACTGCTTCCGTCTGTTACTTCCAGTAAGCCCTGACTCCGCAACAAAACGATGGTTTGGAATTTCCAAATATTCCAATTGGAAGTTCCCTCGAGCTTTATATACGTCTGGAGTTTTAAAGAATTGTCGTCCGCCATCTTCCTGTCTGTTCGTCCCGACCTTGCTACAATCACTCGCAAGTATTTTTCTCGTCCGCCGGTTTCTAACCACACGCGGACAATTTTACCTTTTTGACGAAAAAACAGTTTCTGTTGTTTTACTCTTTTTTCTTTAGGATTATGTGTCTGGGCCCATAACCTGTTGATATGTTAGTAAAACAACCGTTCAACTTAAAGCAGACTTTTTATTAAAATAGACGTTACCTTAGCAATCACATTAACACAATAGACAATACTGTAGAGAATACCTCCGAGGCTTAGAGCGTAACTGTGGGGACTGTATGATGATGATGTAGCAATATGCCGGGACCCTGTTCTAAGTCGCTTACTGGCTGATGGTGAGTGCTACGGAAACCTTGAGGCGCGAGGGACGGCTGACGAGGGGTGTCGAGTCTTGTGCCCTAACTAGTGTAAGACGAGCCTTGGAGTACTTATCAAATGAGACACAGAAACCACTTCAAATAACACTATATTTTCACTTTCACAAAACACTAAACACAAATCACTTAGAACTTTACTTATTGACACAAATCACTTAGAAACGAAACACTATTTTAAAGATACTTAACTATGTCAATCTGACTGAACTTATAACTCTACGAACTAATACATATATTTACAAAGCGCGACGCGGCAGCGTTACGAGCTGCGGGAACAAACTTAACGCGGTGGCGACTGGCCGAACACTGCGCGCTGGCGCCTCGGTCCGAAGATAAAAACTAGTGTCGCGGCGGAGGAGTGCGGGGTAGGCACTCCTAACCTCCCTCACACTTCCCTCCCGTACATATCCTCCGGGACACGGGGTATATAGCGAATGCACTGGACGAACCCTCTCTGTTGCCTTATAAGGTAATCAAAATGCCAAAATGGACTCGCCCGCTATGCCCTCTCAAATGGGCGGGGCCTAAACTATTTAAAGATGGCGTCCATGCATATAAACAATAGAGAGGGATCGTTCTACACTACTTGCTTTCTTATTACTAATAGACGAACGTGATCGTGTCTCCTTTACATTTCCCACCCCCTGTAAGAGGCTTCCACCGATTACATCCCCGTACAGGTAGGGAGCACGATCACCTTCACCACGGGCCGACGCAGGACCCCATGTCGGGTTCTTACATCTACGGTTCTGATAACATTGTCTTTCCCGTGATACACTTTCAACACTACACCCTTAGTCCATTGATTTCGCGGCCGGAGCTCGTCGACTATCACTACGACGTCCCCCTCCTGGATCTTGGAGGCCCCATCGGTCCACTTCTGACGGACTTGGAGCGTCGGCAGGTACTCTCGTAGCCAGCGCCGTCAGAACATGTCTGCCAGCGCGCTGACTCGGCGCCACTGGCTGCGAGCGTCGATGTCTCGGGGCTGGCTGACGTCGAACGGTGTATCGCCCGATGCGGTCCCCAGGAGCAGATGGTTGGGTGTCAGCACCACCGGGTGTTCGCTGTCGCTCGACACGTAGCAGAGTGGCCGGCTGTTAATCACCAGCTCGGCCTCGGCGAGCAGCGTGAGCAGGATCTCTTCTCGTGGCGCCCTCTCGTGCAGTGTAGCTCGCAGTGCAGTCTTCACGGAGCGCACGAGTCGCTCCCAGCACCCTCCCATGTGTGGCGCGGCCGGCGGGTTGAAGTGCCACTCGATGCCGCGCGCTGTAGCGTCGTCTTGCAGCTGGCGCTTGTCTAGCGCCCGGAACGCCGCCCGTAGCTCGTTGTCAGCGCCGACGAAGTTGGTGCCCCGGTCGGAGTAAAGGTGTGCAGGTCGCCCGCGGCGCGCGATCAGGCGTCGCAGGGCGAGGATGGCAGAGTCCGTAGTTAGACTCGCCGCGAGTTCTAGGTGTACGGCGCGTGTGGCGAGGCAAGTGAATAGGGCCCCCCACCGTTTCTCCCGTCGCCGCCCAATGGTCACCTCCATTGGCCCGAAGTAGTCCACTCCCACGTGGACGAAGGCGCGCCTGGTGTTTGTGAGACGCGCGCTCGGCAAATCGGCCATCTTCGGAGTAGACGGCTGCGCTCGGCGTAGGCGGCAAACTTGACAGCTGTTCGCCACTCGGCGCACCGTCTGTCGCAGGTGCAGCACCCAGAATCGCTCTCGAACGTTGTTGACGACGGTCTCGTGGTTGGCGTGTAGTGCCGCGACGTGGTAGCGTCCCACCAGCTTGGATGTGAGTGGATGTCTTCCGTCCAGCAGTATGGGATGGCGCGCGTCGAAGGGGAGCTCTTCGCATGCTCCCAGCCTGCCTCTGACGCGCAGCAGACCGTCGTCCGTCAGCATGGGGTCGACGCCACGCAGTTTGCTGCCTCTCGACACGGGCCGCGCCGCACGAAGGTCTCGCAGCTCGTCAGCGAAGGAATTCTCTTGCATCTCACGCAGCAGGAGGAACTCGGCATCCCGCAGGTCTTGGGGGACGAGTTGCGTCGTCTCGCGGCGACGGCGGCAGCGGTTGATGAAGGCCAGCACGCGCGCCAACGTGCGCACGGCTAGCGTCCAGGTCGACACCCGTTGATGATCCAGCAGCGGCGGCGCTCGCGATGGCGCCATGACGTGCACCTGCTGGACTCGTTCTCTGGCCGCTTCCGGTGACTCCCCCTCCACAGCTGCCGATGATCCGGGTCCTTGACTCACCGGCCACTGCGCTTCTGAAAAACGCAGGAAAGAGGGACCAGTACACCATTCTTTACAGTTTCGAGGCCAGTCTAGCCTGGTCGCCTTATCTGCCGGGTTCTCCGCAGAAGGGACCCAGCGCCAGCTGCCTCTCTCGGTTAAGCGATCTATTTCGGCTAACCTATGCGACACAAACTTTTGAAACTCGTACGCGTTCGAGTTAATCCAGTTTAGGACAGTCTTACTATCTGTCCAGTAGACCTTCCTAGCGAGAGGTAAACCTAGTTCTTTTTCGACAGTCTCCCCAAGTCTAGTCGCTAACACTGCGGCCTGCAATTCTAACCTGGGAATGGAAACTTCTTTCTGAGGCGCCACTCTAGCCTTGCCAAGTAGCATGGCGACCTCCCTTTCCCCGGCCGCATTGGTGCCTACTAGGTACGCCACGGCGGCGTACGCCAATTCACTGGCATCACCAAAAACGTGCAACTCTAAGTCGCTATTTACATTTATATTATACCACCTTGGCACAGCAAAATCGTGTAAATAAATAAGGTTACCTAACCATTCGAACCACGTCGACGCCTCCTTCTCTTTCAGAGGTTCGTCCCAGTCTATCCCTGTACCCCACACACGTTGCATCAACACCCTAGACTGTATAATGCAAGGGTACAGTAAGCCTAACGGGTCGAAAATAGACATAATAAAACTTAAAAACTGTCTCTTTGTAGGTATAACCCCGCCCGTTACTATCTGCGGTGGTAATCTTTTAAAAGATAGGTCGAACGCCAGAGAGTCCGGCCCTGGGGCCCATATCATACCTAAAGTTCTCTCCACGTCGCCCTTATCTAAAGCTACACGGTCTGGCATTTCCAGCCGTAGCTTGTCGCGTAACTCAGTAGAGTTGGTGACCCACCCCCGTATGGTGAACCCCCCGGAGGCGTGTATCCTGGCTACGGACTCTACGAGTTCATGGGCCTCTCCTACGGACCACGCGCTGTCTAGATAATCATCCATATAATGGTTGGCCTTGATAGCCTTTACTGCCCTAGGACTCGCGTCCTCATACTCACTCGCGTTTTTGTTGAGCACATAGATGGCTGACGTCGGAGACGAGACGGCACCGAAAATCATTGAGGTCATCACGTACACGTCAGGTGGCTCCTTGGACCGGGCGGGGCCGCCCCACAAGAAGCGTTGTGCACATTGATCCTCAGGTCTTATTTTGATTCTAAGAAACATGTCGGCTATGTCTCCCGCGAACGCAACTGGGCCTATCCTAAATTTCAACAAAACCCCTATCAGCGAGTTGAGTAGGTCCGGGCCAGCTAGTAGGTTGTCGTTCAGACAACTACCCTTATATGACGCCGCTGCGTCAAAAACCAAACGTACTTTACCCGGTTTATTCGGGTTGGTCACTATCCGTCCTAACCTCGTGTGCCGCAAGCCTACGGGCATAGCCCTCTTCTATAAGTCGACTAATCTGGCCACAGTACGCCTCCTGAAACGCTTGGTCGCGACGCATGCGCCGCTCGATTCCTACTAAGCGTTGCAATGCCTGACAATAGTTGTCGGGCAATTGTGTTCGATCGTTCTTCCACAGAAGCCCCACTTGCCATTGTTCACCTCCACTTGTCCTACAGCTGGTCGACTCCAAAATCTCGACCGCACGTGTGACGTCGGCGTGCTGACGTAGCTGTTGACCTATACCTAATGCCTCTAAATCGAATTGCGACTTAACTAACCCGTGCAGGTCGGGGAGGGAGGCCACCATGCAGTTCACGCTATCCTCGCTGTCGTGAGTACCACTAAGTGGTCCATGAATGACCCAGCCTAGCTTAGTGTAAGAGGCAACTGGCTTACCGGATCTTCCTCTTCGGATCTCCCGGCTGACCAGCAGCTCCCAGTTGTCCTGGCCCAGCAACAGCAGCGGTCTGGCGTTCCTCATCCCTTCGCATCCCAGGTCACGCAGGTGGGCGTGGTCTCGGATCACCGAGGCACCGACAGTCTGTGGAGGTAAATTTAGATTAGCGATGGTGCGGCACTTAATCTTCTGCGTCTCACCGCTCGGTCCAGTGATGCTGCAGCTGACCACACGTGACTCTTCATCCGTCACGCTGTGACCACGTGCCGTGCGTAGCGTCAGCGGCACCGTGGGTCCCGCCATGTCCTTGGCGAGTTCGCTGTCTATCAGCGACACCGTCGCGCCGTCATCCAGCAGCGCGTAACACCTAATATCTTCACCGCTCCTGCTACATATAGATACTGGTAACACTTTCAACAGAGCCGATGTGTGCAATCCACTGATATTCGTTACGCGTTCCGGTTTGCTTTCACTACTTACACTGTTATCATCCTTATCATTCTTATCAGAGTGAAGCAAAATATGATGACTGTAATCGCACTTCTTGCAGCGCGGCGCTTTACAATGTTTCTTCGCGTGCTTCGCAGATAAACACTTGAAACATAGTTTATTTTCTTTTATGAGTTCCCGACGTTTGTTTACACTTTCACTTAAGAACTTATCGCATTTCGCTATAAAATGATCTTGCTGGCACAACACGCACTTATTACGAGGCGAAGAAGGTTCACGTTCGCGTGACCGCGATCTGTCGCTGTGTACGTGAACACGATGTGTTATCATACGCGCGGAGCCGGTAGGTATTTTACTGTTGCGTGTCGACGTTATCTTGCTGCCTGATGAGCTGCTGTCCAACGGATTATAGTATGATGAGACGTGGGCTTAGTGTGTTAAGTAGTCCGCTAATACATTCAGATTAGGTGATATCCGGAGGTCAATGCCCTGAGTTTGATCTAAGCTCATAGCGTATTTGCCATACTCAGCTCGTTGTATGGGCGTTTGACAACAGTTCGTTGGCTAACTGTGGGTTGTTTATGTAACCTTCAGCATTGATGTTTTTCAAAAGTGATACGCAATTTCTCACTGTAGTCGACATACTTCTTAACTCGCGACCGCTCTCGCTAACTTTAGGTAGTTTACGTATCTTATCGATAGCACATTGCAGTAATAAGGTTGGGTGACCGTACTCTTCATCTAACGCAGCCATAATTTCCGATGGGTTGTTTGACGTGCGCAGTAAGTCTTCTACGGCCACTCTTGCGTTGCCTTGCAGCGATGTTCTAAGCCGTGCTATGTTTTCATGGGGTTTGAACTCATATAAACGTGCGGTTTCCCAATACATACTCTTGTAGGATAACCACTCTACGGGATCACCAGAGAAGTGTGGTAGTTCGTAAGCTTGCCTCGGTATCGGCCTTGGGCGTGCCAGTTGCGCGATCGCGTCCGCCAGCTGACCCATCTCGTCTCTTTTCCAACCCGGCGACCCGTGCCTGATCTGGCGGTCGACAACTCCGTCTTCTCTCTGCCGCTCTCTAGCGACCGGAGTAGTCATCCCTGCGTGATCGCTGGGTAGACGAGGGTGAGCCCTATCTCTAACTGACGTGGCCATCACCGACGCGATCGGTGCGGGCGGCACGTAACAACCCAAGTTAGCTGTTCTACTTTCATTTATAGTACACTTATTTTTCTGGCTTGTACTCACATTTTCCCGTACCGGCTCCGACGCGCGTTGGAGTTGTGCTCCTGTCTTCGGACCCGGAGCACTCACGACCGGCGCACATGACACTGCTTCGGTGAGCAGTGGAGTCGTTTCCACCCACTCTGCCACGCGCCGCGTCGTTCCATCGTCGGACCCGCTGGCCGAATCTTCGATTTCCTCTTCGGCCTCTATCTCGGCGAGGTCGGCCTCCAATTTCTTCTGGATAAGCGGTTCCCGCAGCTTCACCACCTCGAGCTGAGCTTCATACTCCGCCCGCTTTCGTAGGCACTCCGTGCTCCTACGGCTGCGCCTCGTTGACGCCCTGCTGCGTGTCGGCGACCGCCGCTCACCTGTTTCTGCCTGCGCCGGCGGCAATACCTGGGTCCTGCTGCTGTAGTCGATGATACGACCGCCCCTCGTAGGTATGCGCGGCGTGGGCGTGGACGAGATCGTCGGCACGACGGACGGCGAGCCTGGCATGCCCGAGTCCGTGATGGTTCTTCTATCTTCTGACGCCATTTGCCTGGCCTGACTTCTGGTGGTTACTGTACTCCTTTGGCTCATCTTGGGCCGAAAACTGGCTGGTACTCTACCTCTCGACAGCCACCATCGGTGTTCGAAGGACCAAAAAATGTAGAGAATACCTCCGAGGCTTAGAGCGTAACTGTGTGGACTGTATGATGATGATGTAGCAATATGCCGGGACCCTGTTCTAAGTCGCTTACTGGCTGATGGTGAGTGCTACGGAAACCTTGAGGCGCGAGGGACGGCTGACGAGGGGTGTCGAGTCTTGTGCCCTAACTAGTGTAAGACGAGCCTTGGAGTACTTATCAAATGAGACACAGAAACCACTTCAAATAACACTATATTTTCACTTTCACAAAACACTAAACACAAATCACTTAGAACTTTACTTATTGACACAAATCACTTAGAAACGAAACACTATTTTAAAGATACTTAACTATGTCAATCTGACTGAACTTATAACTTTACGAACTAATACATATATTTACAATGCGCGACGCGGCAGCGTTACGAGCTGCGGGAACAAACTTAACGCGGTGGCGACTGGCCGAACACTGCGCGCTGGCGCCTCGGTCCGAAGATAAAAACTAGTGTCGCGGCGGAGGAGTGCGGGGTAGGCACTCCTAACCTCCCTCACACTTCCCTCCCGTACATATCCTCCGGGACACGGGGTATATAGCGAATGCACTGGACGAACCCTCTCTGTTGCCTTATAAGGTAATCAAAATGCCAAAATGGACTCGCCCGCTATGCCCTCTCAAATGGGCGGGGCCTAAACTATTTAAAGATGGCGTCCATGCATATAAACAATAGAGAGGGATCGTTCTACACTACTTGCTTTCTTATTACTAATAGACGAACGTGATCGTGTCTCCTTTACACTGCTGTTTCCTAAAACTACCTGCACGGTCTAGATGTATCCACGGAATCGAACATCAGTTTTTTTTTAAATTATCCTTGAAAAGTTTCTAAGTCCCGGGTTTTGACTACGTGGTAATTGTTTGTACGTCGATGCGGCCTTTTAACCTACTGTTTTTAAAAACACTTTGGTTTAACTTATGACATTATTAAAACTTAATCAAAAATATAATAAATCTTCTTCATTGAACAAGACAAACTCATTATTTTCATTGATTTGCAACAACTCAACTTGCTTTAAAATTATATCATCAGGTACACAGTCTACATCTGAACGTTTTGGTTTCTTAAATATGAGATCACCTTTTTTGGAAATGGTTTTATAATATGATATTTTGTATTTTTTTTCAATTTGGTCATTAATGTCGGTAATTAAGCCGATATAATATTGCCATTTTTTTTTCTGATAATATCTAACTAGTACATTATCTCCTATGTTCCACTCTTTATTTTCAGTATGTAATTCTTCTTCAGTCTGTAATTGTTTTTCAGTCTTGTCCTCATCAGTTGCTTTAATTGTGAATTGTGTTTCTGTTTCGTTGTCTGGAGTTTTTGTATACCATGTCTCATTCTGTGACTCCATACGCATAATTTCATTAAATATTTCGGCTTCCCTCTCATCATTCTTTCTCTTTACCACTTCATCATCCTCGAGGTCGATAATATCTAGATCCTCTGTGTGTTCGAGGTCAATGTTGCTTAAATTTTCCATCTGTTCAAGGTCGACGTCATATAAATCACTATCACTGTGTACACTCATTGAAAGTTCTTCAGTGGTTGTTGAATCAGTACTTTTCATTCGTTTGGCAGGTTTATTTTTTGTTTTGTTACTTAAAGTGAATGCATGTGACTTACGTTTCAGCTTTCGAACAGTGCCTATGGTTGTATTATCTGAGAAATCAATATTTTCCTTAGAACCAGAGTTAACATGATTATAGTCAACTCCAATATTTTCTGGTTCAAAGTCGCTATGAGCTTTTGATTTTAATTTTGACTTTTCAGTCAACATAGGAGACTTTTGTTTTTCTATGATGGCGGTGGTAGTTATAAATGTTTGCACAAATCCTGTTTTTTCATTTAGTATATTTTCCTGAATCGTCCATTCCTGTAGTTGTTTGTCTTCGTTTCTGAATCGTTTTTTGTTTAAATCTTTTTTATTATAATTTTCTTCTATATACTCTGTAATTAGGTCCAAATCTTTTTGTTCGAATACATTTTGATCACAAGTTTCGTTGCCTTTTGCTATATTTAATAGCTTTTTATCTTGTTTTTGCGAAATTTCAATTTGTTCATGTAGTAAAATATTATCTTCGCATTCTTCAGTCTTGTGTATAGTTTGATCAGTCTTAGTATTGTTGAACTTAGTTTTTGTTTTTTACTGTTATTATTGGGTTCGTTTTCTTTTTCATCAGAAATATCATTACCTGGCATGGCCTCATTTGACATTACGGAATTTGCCAATACGGAACAATCTTGAGTAATATCTGTATCTTCATCTTTCATTACTCTGGTAGCGCTTAAATCAAAACGATTTTCGTCTACATCAGAAGCAATTATTCCAGAGTTCAAAGATGCCTTCTTTTTTTTTTGACATGGTATCTTCTTCCCCTTGGTGTTTTCTTGCTTTGATTTTTTAGTTGTATCAACTTCACTTTGAACCAAATCTGCTGCGGTTATGCTTTTCCCTGGCTGTACATTACACTTTTTTTTTCGTCTTATTTCGGCAGAGGTTGGAGGATTCCTTATTTCTTGCAATAAATCTGTAACTACTAATAACGTCGCGTTATTTATTTGTTCATCTGTAATATTTGTCCTTTGTGGCAGCCGTGATTTAGGAAGTTCAGGGTTGATTGGGTATAAACCCGATTTACTAAAACCTGCTTCGAGGTTACGACATACAGCACCTCTTTCGAACAATTTGTTTTTTAGTTGACCTAATAATTTTGGAAAAGAACTTTTGACCAAAGTTTTATGTTTCCTCCCTTCTTTCAACTTCCAATGAGTTAGGACATCTCGCCAGTAGGTCTTTAGTGGGCCGAAAAATGCGACATCTAATGGCTGAAGCAGATGTGTTGTTTTCGGTGGTAAGCACACAAATGCAATATAATTAAATATTGCATTTGTGTCACTTCACAAGTCTTCAGTACGTTTTCCGAAAAATGAGACGATAGATTATCTCCGATTAGAACTTTCCGCCCTGCTTTCTTTCGTGCGTAAGGTACTATAATGGTATCAAACCAGTCTTGAAAACAGACTGAATCAAACCACCCACTCTTTGACCGATTGTACCTCGTTCCCTCAGGTCCACCCTCCACCCACATATCCCACAAATGATCCGATTTATAAACGACATAAATTGGTAATAACTCACCATTTGCTGTTCCCGTAAACATGAGTGAAATAGCTGTTTTTGAATGGTTAACCACTCTTTCTGGGTACTTTGTGCCACTTTTATAAATATAGTTTTTACAACCTGGATCATCTGTAAGGTTGGTCTCGTCATAGTTAATAATACAGTCTGGAGTGACACCATCGACAGACTACATAATTGTCGAAAAAACTATCAATTACATCACTTGTAATTTTAGCTCGATCAATAGAAATATTAGACGCTTTACGATTTGAAATTGCTGATTTATGTCTTATCAGAAAATTGCGTGCCCAATCAGTCCCTGGTAAGTTATTTTTAAGCCCATATATATTTTTGCCTATTTTGTTCAAATATTTTTGAGCTAATACTCGAAGATCCATACAGTCGAAGGGAAATCCCCATTCACTTAAAATTAATATGTTTCGTATAAACGAATTCTCCTCTTCGGGAGTAAACAATGTTGGATGTCCAGCTTTATTTTGCGTGCAATTTAAATTTCTATATTTCCTACATAGTGTGCTCTTAGGTATGTCATAAGTAGCGGCAGCATCAGTTAACTTAAGTTTTCCAGACTTACAGCCTCTATGGCGTTTTCCAAATTTTCTTTTGAATAACTCTGATACGGTGCAAAAGTTTTACCATTTCTGGAATTAGTGTACTTTCTTTGGTAAATACGCACCATATTTCCGGAACTGTAATATAAAATAAAAAAGATATGAGAAGCTTCCCCTTAAAATTATACAAAATACGCCTTTGGGGCTATTTGAGACGATGATCTTAAACTAAGTAAAATTGAAACACACAAACCAGGGGTTATTTGGAACAGGATTCCAAATAGCCTCAAATTCGTTCCAAAAAGCCCCATTTCCAAAAACACAAAAAATATGGCGTCTAGAACAAGCTCCAATACAATTGAAAACAGCAATGAAATCCCAAGAAAACACATGTCTACATGAATAATCTCATTTTCTACTTACCTTTAAAATTTCGGTGTATCAACTGGAAGTAAAACACGTACAAATTCACTCGATTAAACAAGATTTTTTTTTTTAAATAATTATCCGCTTGTTTACACTTTCTTAACCTCCAAATTTCGCCGGTAACACTGACATTAGTTGTAGTATTGCCATTTTGTAAAAAAAAAATCTACTGTTACTAGAAGAAAAAATATATTCAATCAAATCTTTTATTACAAAAATTTTGAATAGCAGCAGCAATAAATAGGAGTCTCAAAAAGCCCCAATTTACGGTATATATTTTACCTTTAAATACAAACCGTTACTAAACGAAAATACAAAATTTTACACAGGAGCTTAAATAAAAAAAGTGCACTGCTTTTTCGCAGTACAATTTAAGATCATGGTGATTTGAGCCATCTTTTGAGGTCAAAATGATGGATACATATTAACACTATTATATAAAATTATGAATAGTTATATTTTGTAAATAGAACATTGTTAATTATGAATTTGAATTTTTATAGTAACACTTTTCCATCAATTTTTTTTCGATGTTGATTGATTACTGCTAAATCTCCATATAAACGATGTAACTAAAAAAAAATATTTAAAAACTTATTATAACAATGATTTTACAATACTATCAAATTGGAAATAATATATTAAGCATTCCATCTAACTGAAACTGGACCGATAAATAAAATAACACGGTTTATTCAATGTTTTATTCTCGTTAAAAAAGCGAGAACCATACATTTCTTTGACATTATGGCACTTAAATTTTAGGATGTCTTATTAATCAGTCTTTATTCTGTACCTACTGTTAAATCACAGCTAGGTATCTCTAAACTTATAATTATCATCAGAATAAAAAACGAATTACGAATTAGGAGACAAATTGGCTTCTTAGGCACAATCTATTTTCCGCCAAAAGGAGCCAATTCCACCCAGCTCCATCTTTCCGAGGTGCAACCGTGCCGATAACCGACCGACTTGAGCTTCTTGGGGTTACATTAACATCTACCCTCAATTTTGGCCCTTTCATAGAGGCAAAAGCTTAAGTGGCTGCAAAGAAGTTGGAGATCCTAGCTAAGGTGGGACGGTACTTCACGCCGGAACAGCTGCTCAAACTCTATCAAGCACAAGTTCGATTTTGTATGGAGTACTGCTTTCATCTTTGGGATGGATCTGCCAGATACCAGCTTGATGCCCTTGAATCAATTGAGAAACGAGCCAAGAGGATCATCGGCAATGATAGACTCGTCACGACGAAGCTCCAAAGTCTTGAGCATCGACGACGAGTCGTTAGCCTGTCGGTTTTCTATCGGTTGCATTTTGGATAGTGTGCGAAGGAATTGCATAATTTAATTCCGCAGAGTCCGTTCCATCATTGGACCAGAAGACGAACGGCAATACGCCACCGGTACATGATGGACATCCCACCCACACGCACAAAACGTTTTGGGAACACGTTCATAGTGCGTTCAGCTAAGGAGTGGAATTCCCTGCCGGAGTCTTTGTTTCCTGATAGCTACAACCTGGGAATCTTTAAGTCAAGAGTGAATAGATAACTTCTAGGCAAGCATGCTCCATCTGCGACCACATCATCGCTTACCATCAGGTGAGATAGTGATCAAACGCGTGCCTATCAATTAGTAAAAAAAAAAATCTTTCTTAACTTGGACACGGAAGTATACTGTTGTCCACTGTTGCGAAGCCTTTTAGTTTCTTGTTTTTAGATAAATTATTAAGTCCTTTACGTCTTCGTTTGATAGGTACATTATTGTCTGTCAACAGATTCATACGATGCAAGAAAATGGTATCATTTTAATCTTGAACTTGTTGCATGTTGTGGTCACTTGGAGGAGATGGACTGAATGATACACGTCTAGGTGGCGTTAGCAATACATCGTCTAGATTGTTATCTGCTTCATCAGGTGAAAGTCCTTACCCGACGTAGACGTACTAGATGATGACGAAGTTTAACTTGATGATGAAGAACTTCAAGATGATTCTGAGCTAAATGAATTAGATCTTTCCTTTTTGCTAGAGCTGGGTGCACTTATTTCTTTGTCTGCAGTTAACATCGGAAAATCAGAATTGACGAATCATTAAATGTTTATTCTGTCATTAGAATGCATGTTACACTTATCAACACTTACGTGGCCAACTGATTGAGGTAGCGTTTGTACTTGCAATACAGAAGGAGATCTCCTAGTTTTTGCAGTAAATTCATCCACAGATAATGCGAAAAGTCTCATCTGTATCGGGGATATGATTCAAATCATTCAAAGATAGATTTTTGGGGGCTTCGATCGATAAGGATTCTTTTACTGTTTCCATAGTGGCCACGATACGTTTCATGCGAGGGTTCCGTAAATATGACATCTGAAGCAAAGTTACTTTTATAATTACCATTAATAGTAAAAAAACTGTTACAACTATAAATTACACGACAACAAAAATAAATTCAAAACTATTAATTCGTTTTCTATAGATAGAAAAGTGAAACTCAATTGAAATAAATCTGACATTAACTTGTTAGTATATTATTTATAGTGAATATTAAGAGTAAACAGTATTTAACTAAAATGCAATATTTTACCCACAAACATTCTAATGCAAATGTGCCCTGCGTATGGTGACAAACTGCAACTAACCTAAATGTCCCATTATTGGATTTAGATATACAAAGTGGTTATGATAATACGACAATAAATGAAAACATTGACAATACTAGTTCATATGAACAATTGTAAGCTATCAAAAAAACCCTAACATCAAAATTTAAAAAAATAAAATTTCAAACAAACTAAATGACATAAAAGTGGAAAGAAAATAGAACACCATTTATAAATGGTTCACTAACCTGTGATAGAGTAGCAATAGCGCGGTCCTGTAGCGACTTGATCTTTTGGCGCCATTATTATTAATGCTCAGTAAAAATAATAACACTGAATCACAAATGAAGGGCACAGGAAAAGAAGGGGCTCATTAACATTCTCATTGTTTTGAGTAATCAAGTAATTCAACCTAAAATCTCTTAATTAACAATTACAAATTACTTAGAATGTCATATTTACCTATTTATACAAGGGACAGTGTACATTTAACACCATAGGTTAATGTTTTTTAACATTAATTTAGTAAACAAATAACAGTTTGATATTTTATTGTCAAAGTCCCAAATGTAACTGGAAAGAAGGTGCTCATTGTCGCAATGAGCTCCTTTTTGCATATTGCAACTGAAATGGTGATGATAAACAGTGTCTGATGTATTTCTGTTTTTCCTGTTTACTGTATTGTTTGAGTAATGAAATAAAACAGATTTTAATTTTAGCATGACA
The DNA here is from genome assembly GCA_947578705.1 of Lacanobia wlatinum. Taxonomy (NCBI): domain Eukaryota; kingdom Metazoa; phylum Arthropoda; class Insecta; order Lepidoptera; family Noctuidae; genus Lacanobia; species Lacanobia wlatinum. The sequence continues at coordinate 10,220,567 of OX388052.1, read as the reverse complement.
TTTTAATTATGGGGTAAATTTGTATAAAACAAGATGCTTTCAGGAGAACAAAACAGAACAGAGATTAATCCACTTAAATAGCTATTTTGGGCATCATGTGACGACAGTAAATTAAAATTCTGGAGAATTTGTGTTCTTGCTTGCTTAGTAACTTTATCGAAACATCCCAATCTGCAGCTACATGCTGGACCGGCTTCATGACTTGATAATCTTAACTTTTTCAATACTTCAGCCATTCGACCATGTGATTTCCTTTTTTTTGTAGTCTTATAAACACAGTTTTCTTCATTATCACTACTATTAATATCCATTTTGAAATAACAACGTACGAGTCGTAAAATTTCTGCAAGAAAGCTTATCTGACAGCTGTCACTTATATGACAACAAATTCAAAATGGCCGATAATGAGCGCGTTCTCTAATACAACCGCTGCAATGGGCGCGTTTTAACACTGTTCAATAGACAATGGGCGCCTTTTTACTTGGTTTGGTATGTAATGAGCGCGTTTTATTCTAAACTCAGATTTTTTTACATGGGCTTTACGTGAAATCAGCTCCTTTTACCATTTTTTGAATAATGTGGTCTGATTGGCCGTATAAAAACGCACCGAACGGCATAGTTAATTCAAAATTTTAAAATTGGCAATGAGCCCCTTCTTTTCCTGTACCCTTCAAATGTATTAACGAAATAATTAGGCACCTTTCACCCGCATGTTATTTATTAATCAAATTATTAATCACTATCAGGATCACTGTTCAGTCACGTAGCTAGGTAGGTACCTATTAAAGTTACTAAATTTTTCGTGTTTCAATATGGCCACCATTAACTCGAATACACAAACTGCACCGCCGTAGGAGATTATTCCTAACGTTTGAAAAGAGGTCCCCGTTTGCAGCCATATGTTTTAATTTATTAAAAGATAAGATAATTCTATCTTTTAAATCATCTACCGTATCAACAGCTGTTGAGTACACCTCATTTTTGATGTGACCCCACAAGAAAAAATCTAATGGTGTGAGGTCGGGTGACCTCGCTGGCCACCGCGTTGGTCCATAACGGCCAATCCACTGCTGACCGAACATTTGAGACAAACGCTCTCTTGCTGACACCACTGAATGAGCTGGTGCTCCGTCTAGCTGGTACCACATCTGCCTGTACACATCAAGCGGAAGCTCATCCATGTACTCGGAAACGGGTCCTTTGAGGAGTTCTAAAAACTTTTCACCATTTAAATTTCCATCAATAAAAACCGGACCTATTATGGTATTTCTATGAATGCCAGCCCAAACATTGACAGCAAATCTGTACTGGTGCGAAGTCTCTCGTCCTAGACGCGGATTCACGCGGCTCCAGTAACGTAAATTCTGTCTGTTCCATAACCCGTTTCTTGTAAATGTACTTTCATCAGTCCACATCACATTGTACAGGAAATCCGGATCCTCTAAATGTTTCGTTTCTATCCAGCGACAGAAGTTTTCCCTGACTGGTTTGTCTCGAGGCAACAACGCATGCAATTTCTTATACTTATACGGCTTCCGTTTGTCGCGTTTTAAAATTTTTAGTATAGTTGCATGGTTAACACGAAAATATCGACCTGCCCTACGCAAACTACACGTCGGATTGCGTTCGAAATAATTTAAAATTCGTTCCTCAAGAGCCACTCTTGCACGTGGAGGAGCACTATCAATATGCGGGATTAAGGATCTATTTTCTCGTATCCTCTGGACAGCTTGGACAATAGTGCGCCCGTTGGTTGGACAAACTCGAGTGTCCCCAAACCTCTGTCGGTATGTCCGTATAGCCATAGCGGCGTTTCCTAAACACTCTCCATAAATTAACACCATGTCCGTGTACTCCGAAGCTGTGTAATTGTAACGAGGCATAATTAAAACAAAAGAAAACACTAAAACAATAAAAACTAAACGTCTAACTTCGCACAATTCACTTACGACCAGTACCTATTAAACTAGATACCTATTAAAATGTTACGTGTCCTGTCACTAAAATAAGCGTCCAATATCGCACTAATTCGTCGTAGATAAGGATTACAAAACAAACACACGAGCGGCGGGCGGCGGTACACAAAGGTGGTAGGTACTCGGCGGCGAATCACACAAAGTATGTCCTGCGGCACTCGTGCGCTTAGAAAGCGATGACGCGTGAATCGTCACAGGATTGTAGCGACACACTGACCGTGACCTAAATTTATTGTTGCAATGTTTCAACAAGAAAGCGAAGTAACAAACGAAACTAGATTTATCTCTTTCGCACAAACCAATTTTTCTATTTCATGAGTGCTTAGCTATTTCCGCATGTATTATTTTGTTAGAGTTAGGACTCTAATGGCAAGCTTTATGACTCTTACAATTTAGGCGTAAGGTATAATTTGCACTGAATCAAATGTAAAAACTATTATGGTGCTGGTTGGAAATGTGTCTTTAATCTTTTGATGTGCATGCCGATGCGGGGGTCGTTAACCTGTCAGTACTTCCCTATTAATACATACATCGTGTAGCAAATGTTAAAAATGAAAAATAATTTCTTGTGACTAAACTACTGGATATATTCAAATGATTTTTTATATGTAGTCTGAGAATGTCTTGAGGTATGCGAAGTTTAATTTATTGTCGTATTATCTTAACCACTTTGTATAACTTATTTGTTCTTACAATAAAGAAATACGGTGACTCAACCAATGATTACTCTTTAGAGATAAATACGATTTCATAAATATTTGAGATATTTATGAAAACTTAATAGTAAATGGTAACTATACGAAATGTAACATTTTACCAACAAAATTACTTTATGAAGTGCACAATTTGGTAAAATGAAAACTGTAACCAAATAAAATGTTACATTGTACCAATTAGTGACTAAACAAAACACCTTTATCTTAACGTGCAGCCGGGGTTATCCAAATAGTCACACTTTTGAGGTATTCCTCGTAGCGCTCCCGTTTTGAAACGCTCCCATCTAAGCGCTCCCGTTTTGTTCCTCCAAGCGCTCCCAAAAGGAGCGCTTCGAGGAACGATTAAAAATATTAAAATTTATTTCCTCGAAGCGCTCCCACGTTTAACAATAGGGAAAAGCATGAAGTAATGAATTACATCGATAATTTTTAAAAACTCATGTGTGCATCATCGACATCGAAGTTGCTTAACCAAATTACGAAATTGAGAGAATAATATCTTTTTGCTTTCGGCACTCTTATGTGTATACAAGGACCAATGTTATTGTGTAGGTATTCAAAGAGGATGTTATAAATAAAACGCATAGATATACTTAATATAAATTATATACGTATAATAATCACATTGCAGTAGACCTACATAATAATTACATTAGTACTTTGTGTCTACCACTGGCGACGGGGTGTGGACGAACGGGAATAACCCCTGGCGACTAGCTCCACGCCACGGTACTGTGACGTCATACGCATTAGCGAGTCTGCCAGCGCGACTGAATATTTTTTGAAACTTTATATGCTAATAAAATAAAAACTACTGGGTATTTTTGAGAGAAACAAAAAGTTGTTAACTTGTATCCATACAGGCTATATTATGACAAACTTTCAGGCGATTTGGCAAAGTAACATTATCCATTACAAATAGTGAAGATTGTATGACTACTCAGCAGGGCCATACAATGGACTTTGTAGACTTCTTCATTACCACAGGTAAGTTCGGGATGTTAAATAAAAAACTGATGTAAAGAAACTCAAGCTGCATGTGTCTGGAGAGTGTAGGGCAGCGTAACGTCTTGCGTGGGCGGCGTCGAAGTGAGTAATGCGGGCAATGTTTTTTTTTTTTTTTTTGTCGATTGCCACTCGCAGTTACGAACCTGGGAAGGTTGCAACTACTTAACCGGACTTGCCTGTGTGGACCTCAAGTGAATTTAAGGCCCCCAGCCGAGGCTATGCAACTTAAAACTAAAACTCCGCTCACTGAGGGCACCCCCTGTGGGGTACGGACCTCGGCTCAGCGGCGTCGTTTTGGGGAGGACAGCAAGGGACTGGCTGGGTCATGATATTTATTTGGGGAATATTTAACGCTAAAGGCTCAGCGGCGCGGGCTGGCTCGTTAGGCAAAAGACGGGAGGGAGCATTACTGGGACGTCGCGACGGGCCTCGACGGCGAGGCCGGAATACGGAACGCGGTCTGTGTTTGTTTTTTCTGATCGTGCTGGTTTCCCTACAGCTTTCTTGAAGGATGGTGATTGGGTCGTCAGGATCGACGAGGGTATGCCTAGGACGGCGAATCCTACTAATCTTGGAGGGAGCGTATCGGGTAGCCGATGCGATTAAAGGGTTCTGGTGCTTTTCGGCAAATTCAATGAACTTTGTAAGGCGCTTCATGAATTGCCTTATGGTCGGGATTTTAAGGTCGACATGAAGTCGGTCATTCCTAACGAACCACGGGGCGCCTGTGGCCTTTCGGAGAAATCGGTTTTGGAGAGTCTGCATCCTATGGAGATGATGTGGCTTAGTGTGTGCGAAAGTAGCACACGCGTAAGTCATGATCGGACGTATGCACGTAACGTAGATGCGCAGTTTGCACTTAAGGGATAGCTTGCTGCGTGCATTCAGCATGGAGTGAAGCCTACCGAGAGCGAAAGCGGCACGCGAACGCACCGTCTTTATGTGCTCTCCGAAGGTAAGTTTTTGGTCGAGAGTCACACCTAAGTATTTGGCTCGCTTCTCCCAAGGGATCGGCTTACCAAACATGGTGATCGGGCTAGGGGGAGTGGGAGTCCTAGCTGACGGCTTGAAAAACAAGACCGCCTGGCTTTTCTCCGGATTGACTTCAATCCTCCATTTCCGAAACCATTTGCCTAAGGCAGTGGCGGATTTCTGGAGGTTTTGAGCAATGGCCTTAGTGCTCGTACCAGAGCAATAGATAGCCGTATCATCGGCAAATCGTGCTAACTGCGTCTTGGGGGTTTTGGGGATGTCGCTAGTGAATAGCGTGAATATCAGAGGGGAAAGCACACCGCCTTGCGGTACGCCGGCCCTGATGGGGCGGGGTTTGGAAAGCGCACCTTCGATTCTATATCGAAAGGTGCGGTTCGACAAATAGTCTCGTAAGATGAGCACGAGACGATCTGGCACACCGAGTTGATACAACTTGTATATCAATCCGTTGTGCCAGACCTTGTCGAAGGCTTTCGCAATATCGAAGAACAGAGTACCCGTCATCTGGCCGCGTTGATAGCGACCGCTGATATGCTCAACGATGCGGTACACCTGTTGGACACAGGAGTGGTTGGCTCTAAAGCCAAACTGCTCGTTAGGAATAAGGCTCTTCCGCTCAGCATAGTCCTTGAGGCGCTTATAAATAAGCCTCTCGTAGATTTTGCCGAGCGCATTGAGCAGACTGATGGGACGGTAAGAGGACGGGGAGGACTTGGGCTTGCCCGGTTTGGGAATACCGATGACAGTGGCCTCTTTCCACTCTTGAGGGAACATGTTATTGGACAGAGCGCCGTTGAAAATGGCGGTCATTAACACGATGAGAGCTTTGGGGAACAGCTGTAACACCTTATTGGTGATACCATCCGCCCCAGGAGCTTTCTTAGGTTTGAGTTTCCTAATGACATCCTCCACCTCATCTGGAGTGATGGGGGGGAGTGGATCATCAGGGTCCTCGACAGGGGGGAGTCGAACGGAGGACTTCAGTCCTCCGTTCGACTTCCGCATCAACCTCAGCAAGGTGATCCGGGGCGACCGGGTTGGTGCTCGGAGAGCACTGGGACTCCAGACTGTCAGCCAGGCATTCGGCTTTATCGTCGTCATCAAAGGCGACGGTGTTGTCAGGGCGAGTGAGAGGGGGCATAGTGGAAACCTCAGCGGCGCGCAACTTCCTCTGAAGTTCCCAGAACGCTTGGTGATTGGGTTCGAGTTCACCCAGCATCTTTTCCCAGCGCTTATTACGCAGCTCTTTAACGCGTTTACTTAATTTACGCTGTAAGTAACGCATAAAAGCTTTGTTATTAGCGCAGGGGAAGGAGCTGTAGGCACGGACGGCCGCGTTCTTCTCAGTCACGAGCGCACGCACATCGTCCGGGAGTTTCCAACGACGATCATCCGCCGCCGGTACCTCCCTTGAACACTCGTTCAGGACCGATTGTACGTGCTCCGTGAGTGAGCCGATCGCGGATCTCGTGTCATCCGGCGACTCGATGATGTCTGGGATCTTGTCCAAGTGAGGAGACATGGAGTCTTTCAGCATTTCGCTTACTTTTCTCCAGTCAGTGATCACTCGGGAAGGAGGGGGTTGTGAGGGGTCCATAGGACCATATCTGGGAGCAAACTCCAGAATCACTGGCCGATGGTCCGAGTTGAGCTCGTGCAGCGCCTCCACAGAATGTAACCGTAGGTTAACATTCTTCAGGAGAGCGATGTCGAGAACATCGGGTCGGCAGTTAGGGTCATGGGGATAATGAGTGGGATGCATCGGTCCGATGACATCAAAATTAAGGGAGCTAGATAGCTCGAACAGAGCTCTGCCTCTGGGATTAGTCAGATGACTATTCCATGAGGGATGTTTGGCATTGAGGTCCCCCGCCAAAAGGACAGAGTCGCTCAAGCCAAGAAGAGCAGTTAGGTCATCTCTGAAGGATATAGTATCCGAGTTGGAAGGTGGGACATAAGCTGAGATGACCGTAATGGGCTGATGGCCAGTCATGCCTAACCGACAGACGGAGACCTCAAACTCGGTTGTCATGGGGGGATCCATAGGGATGCAGTACAGGGACGTTCTATAATATATAAGAGTACCTCCTTTGTGGCATCGAGTCCTATCGTTGCGAACCATACGATAGTTGGCAATTTTAGGATCTCGATGATGGGGTTTAAGGAAGGTCTCTTGCACCAGAAGTATATCTAGGTGATGGTCGCGGAGGAAAGTGGCGATCTCATCACGTTGGCTCTGAAGGCCATTGGCGTTGAAGAGCCCTATCCGGAGGGCCTTCGGTTTGGTTCTACCGCTGTAATGGCTTTTATCCATTAAGGGCGTTGAACCTTTCGATATTGCGAGAAACGTCGCTGAACTCGTGATATATCGCGATGATCCTCTCGGGATGCTTTCGCGCCGCCTCCTGCATTTGAATAGCCCTGGGTGAAAAATACGCCAGGTACGCTATCTGGGTAATTATGGAGTCAATGTGCATCACCTCGGAGGTGGTGATCACATTTGAAGAAGGGGGGGGAGGGGGAGTACTAATTGGTGCAGGTGCTTTCTGCACCTGTGCCTTCTGCACAGGTGCCTGCTGCACTGGTGCTTTCTGCACCGGCGCTTGCTGCCCAGGTCGTACTCCTATTTTGGCTCCTGCGCGAGAGTTCGTTGGCAGGGAGAAAGGTGGGATTGCCACGTCCATAAGGGCCGGAATGGCCGGGGTGGACTTTTGTGCCTCAGAGACCAGAGGGGCCTCGGAAGCCTGAGGGGTTTGGGATTGCGCGGGACGCAGCGCTGGGAAGTGGGTCTGGTGGTTAAGCGCGTTCCAGGGGCTGGGGCGCTGAGGGCTTAGTGCCGTAGAGGGTTGAGTAGGAGGGGCCTCCCTGTTCTGGCGAGCGCTTCCGCGCTTGGCCAGTTTGGGGGCTGAGGATTTGGGGGCCTTTGGGCAACCCCGGTAGTTAGCCGGGTGCCCTGTCTCCCCACACAGCACACAGCTGGGAGGGTCGGTGCAGAGGTTCCGGTCCTTTGGCCGGGGGCATTCCTGCGTGCCGTGATCCCCGAGGCACTTCACACAGCGCGGCTTGCCGTAGAAGTTGCGCTGGGAGTGCCCGTACAGCTGGCACCGATGGCATTGGCCAACGATGCCGCTGCGGTGCGGGTTCTCTATCTTAAGGCCGTCCAGGCTGCAAATCCTGGCGACCTTGAAAATGGGGTGAAAGCCCGCCACCGGTTCGCACACGACGAGCACCATATTATATGGTGCACCGCCACGACGGTGCATCCGGTAGACGGCTTCCACCGGGATGTTCTGATTTTTGAGGTCGCAGAGGATGTCTGCCACCTCAATGTCGTGGGGCATGTTGCGCACCACGACTCGGACTTGTCTTTCCTCGTGGAAAGTGAAGGAGTGGAATGCAACCTTCCTTTCCAGGAGGAGCTTGTGCAGCTCCCTGTAGTCCTTTGCTGTCGGGACCAGGACCTTGAGGCCCTGTTGGACAGCGCGGGCGTGGGTAAACCTAATAGCGCGCTCATTGCACGCGGCAGAAATGTTAAACCACTGTTTGGCCTCGTGGATGAAAAATGGAGGCGGTGGCTTGTTCTTGGGGGGGGCAGCCGGGGTGGCAGTTGCCATGGGGCTGGGGGGGCGGTTCGCCTGCTGGGAGGTACCAGCTGGAGATGCGGGACGGTTAGAGGGGGCTGCAGGGGTGGTGGCTGCAGGAGTGGCAGCAGAAGAGGCAGCTTGGAAGGCTGTCTTCTTAGCCTTTGAGGCAGACTCAGCTGCGGAGCTCCTCTTCTTTCTTTTCCCATTGCCGACCGGGATGAAACCCGCCGACAAGTCGGAGCACGACGAGGAGGGGGAGGGGCGGAGCGAGAATATGGCTTGAGAGTCCGAGTCCGAACCAGACTCGTCACTCATGTCCATCAGGGGGGATGGTGCTCTTCCGGGAGAACCGGGGCGACCGGAGGGAGTGGGGGAAGCAGGGCTGGCGGAAGCAATTACGCCCTGAGAGGACTCGGCAGAGGGGCCTAGAGAAGGGCCAGTGAAGGGCCCTGGAAGGGGGGAACGAGAGCGTTAGCGGGAGCGGGAGCGACGACGGCTCCTTAAGTTAGGGCTGAGGTTCTGGAGTACAGAAACGAACAAGTTCCTGTATTCCTCAGAACGCTCGGGGTTGGCCTCGTTGACCATTTTGACGCAAAAAGTCAAAAGGCCATCGATACCAGGAGACTGGGAGGTCTCCGCCAGGAGAGCCTTGAGTGCTGGCTCCATGGTAGTTGAGGAGAGGTGGTATTAATGGGGAAGAAGAAGGGATACTAGTCTCCTACCTACGCCTCGAGGAGTCACGCCAGACGCGGCTCCTCGAGCAGACAGCACCCCCAAAAATTCCCTTACCCTAGGCGTTTCCTAGTGTTACCACCAGTGAGAAGAAACGCCCAAACAAACTCACCGGCAACACAACTGTCTGTATGCCTGAAGGGCCAGAAACCTAACTCCCCGGGTGGGAGAGCCCGGGGATGTGTACCCTCCCTGCCGGGTGTAGGCAGGGAGGTGAGTACCTGGGGTGAGCCCTAAGCTTGTAATCCCACTGCCAATCTCAATGTGCAGTGGGGCCCTATGGGTCTTTCGACCGATCCGGTGCCGCTGGGGTAGAGACACCCAACCGTCACCGGGTGCAGCTGGAAGGGAAGGGGTTAGCACTATGGCCGCGGCTAGGAGCTCCCCCAAGGCCGCGGACCAAAGCCCGTCCGACTTAGCCAAGCCCTGAAGGGGCTGGGCTGGTGTGTCGGGTCCACACCACTTGGGTTCGTTAACACCGCTAGGTATCCCCCAAGTACCACTAAAGGTGGATTTAACCCAGAAGGGGCCAAAAACGCGGCACCGTTGAATCAACTACGAAAGTATAACTCTCGTAGCCGATTAAACGGCGTAGCAGTGAGCGTAGGCGCGTAGCAATGTGCGTAGCAGCCACGTAGCACTGCTACGAGGAGGCGGAGCGTCGTCAGTGACGTCGCGTCGGGGCGCTACGAGGGCGTAGCGCTGGGGGGCCGCGTTGCTACGGCGTAGCCGATCGCAGCGCGGGCAACAGAGGAGCGTGCGTCTCGGATGGGAGCCGAGAGCAGAATGACGGTGACGGTGATTTTTGTATGCGGGCAATGCGCGGCGGCGCATCTTTTATATACTGCCAGTGTTGCCAACCCGAATTTCAGAAAATTAGTAGATTATGTGCCAAATGTTGGTAGAAGTTGGTAGAATGTAAAATGCAAAATTGGTAGATCTACCACCTCAATTTAGAAGATTTTTTAAGATTAAAAATGCATGAACTTTTCATAAAATGTTTATTTTTGGTAATGAATTAATGATACATATTTTTATTGAAAAGTGTTAAATGCTCTGGGCTAGGCTGCCCGTTGTTGGCTATAAATCTTTTCGTACGCAACAACCCTTCTAGAGTGTTCGTGCAAATTCTATTTCTCTGATAAGTTTTCATGTTATTAATTGCAAAGAACAATCTCTCAACATTGGCGCTACTATATGGAAGTGCGAGTAATTTTTTCACAAATTCGCATAGCAGGGGAAACATTGGAGACTGGTCTCCTTTTTTAATGGATGAAACATGCTTCCAGAATTCTTCAGGTGTAGGATCTACATTTTTTTCTGTGAAATGAAATGTCATGTTTCTTAATAATCTCCACTCTCTGTCCAATTCGGTCATGTTTTCTGGGCATAGTCCTAAAAATAAAAATGTAATGAAAATAAAAAAAATATTCTAGTGGACAACATTAATAATAATTAAGTACTTATGTTCAACTTGCCTGGAAACTGAACTCTTAAATGAGAAAAAGTTGTGACTGCATGTTTTTCAATGATATGTTTGGGATTCATAAATTTAAGACATTTTAATCTTTGCTGTTCATTAAAACAAAAACGCTGCTTTATTTGTTTTACACTCTCCATATAAAAGAGAATGCATTTTTCTTTAAACTGTAGTATTTCCATTTCATTCATTCTAGCCACAAAGTCTTGTTTCAATAACAGGGCAATAACATTGCCACCAAGGTATATTTCTTCAATTGGTAAATGGTTTTGTTTATTTTCATATTCTAAATTCAAAATTTTGTTCTCTAAGTCCAAGTTAAATCCTTGCTACTGTTTTTTTCACCTTCAGTCAGCTGCAGTAATTCTGGTTTAATAAAACATTCCAAGATAGTTTTGTATGTTGTAAAAATCTGTTCATATAACAAATATAGTTTAGGACTTTCTGATTGCATTTCTTTATTAATGTCATGGAAATAGGGCAACACATAATCCAAAAAATTTAAGTATAGCTCTGTTGAAGGATCCATGGACTTCACATGGATGGTCTGAGCTGCAAGTAGCCTGTCATTCAAAACAGCATTTTGGAAGTATAACTTTAAAGCTGGAAGCTGTTCTAAAAGCCGTTTGACCACAGGAAGTAGAGATAGCCATCTTGTTTGAGCTGGGTGTAGAAGTTTGTGGGGTTTTATATCCAGAAAGGACTGGAATTCTTTATAGTCACCCAGACGTTTTGGGCTATTTTGGATATAATTGTATACATCTCTTGCAAAATCCTCTACACCCCTCGGAAGAGTTTTACAGGCATAAGAAGCACACAAATGAAACGAGTGGCAAATGCACTTCATCATGAATAAATGTGGAATCTCATTTGCAAATAGGGTGGACAATGAATGGTGTGCACCAAACATAGTATTTGCACCATCAGCTGCAAACCCAATCATGTTCTCTTTGTAAGGAATATTTTCATTATCAAAATATTCTTTGCATTCATTGTGTAATGCGGAGGCAGTGCCCTCTACAATTGGTATTAAACATAAAAAATTATCTTCAACATTGAAATCTACTGCTGTTCTGGCAATGAGCGCCAAGTGTTTTGTTGTTGATTTGTCTGTGCTTTCATCAACAATCAAAGAAAATTTTTCAGTCTGTAAAGTCTTAACTAATTCGCTGTGAGATAATTTTACTGTTACATTTGTAACAATGGCTTGTGCCTTAGTTTTTTCGAATGTAATTTCTTTGGCTATTTCAGAATCGGAGCAAACATTTTGAATAAGTTTCTTAAGATCACCTGAAAAATAATATTATTAGAATACCTATAGAGTCTTAATTAAAATTAATTTGTTGTGAATAAAATATAACAAAAACTAACCAGCAATGTTAAAAGGTAGATTATTTTTTGCCAAAAAACAAGCCATTCTTATTTCTCCAAATTTGATTTTATCTTCAAATGACTTTTTTGACTGAGTTTGCCCAAACTGGGTGATTGATAGTTGACTTGTAATACCTGAAAACAAGTAGTTAACTTTTTGAAAGATTGGTGTTTTATATATTTAAAATATAGATAAAACAAAATTGCGCAAAATTAGGATTTAAAATATATACATGCACAATCATAGGCAATCAATGATAAATTAAATGATTGTTAGTAATTTCGTATGTACAATTTAAATTAATTATTCAATAATAATTTAACTGAACTAAGCATAAAACCACGGAATAGAAGTTCACCTTTCACACATGCTACATGCTTTAAACTATTTGCATGTTTATTTAGAATAAATCTTCCACCAGCACACTTAAGATCACACCTACATGCTTTGCAATAAAAATATCCTTCACCCTTGGTACTTTCTTGAAGCCAACCTGCAAATTCCTTGTCTTTCTCCCATAATTTCGAATATTTTTGGTCATAGTGCCTTTTTCTAGCTTTTCGTGGCGGAGTAGAACTCTGTGCATCGCTTTCGCTGCTGTCAGAATCCATTATATAAATAAATGCACGCAACCACAGAACAAACAGCAATCAGCACCGTTATTAGTATTACTTAGTTATTTAGTTTTAACAACAAAACAACACAAAACAAACAAACCAACCGGGAATGGATGGGCCACAGAACAGTTTAAATGTCTTTGGGTGGGCGCGAAATGGCGCGAACGGCGAACAGACAACAGTGACAGTTGCTGACGTGTATTTTTTTTTTGTTTTTGGCCTGGACTCTATGGACGATTGACGCACGCATCGTCGCACTAAGCAAGTAACCACTATATAATCGTCGCATGGCTCACGCAACACATCGCAACGTCACTCGTCGATATAACAATAATTCAAAGTGGTGATATGTCAAACTAATTAAAAAATAGGTAGATTTTAGGTCTAGGGTGGTAGATAGGTAGACTGAAGTGAAAATTGGTAGATCTACCAAAAAGTTGGTAGATATGGCAACACTGTATACTGCGTCAATGGTGCGCGACGCAGTGCGTGTGAGTGTATGTACAGTATTCATGTCTGTGAATGGTGGCGCAGCATTTATTAAAATCCAATCAGAAAACAGCATAATAAGAACATAATAAGAATATAAACAAACAATTAAAATGAACATAACATGGAATAATTACAAACTAAAAACTTAAATAACTACTTAGCTATTATTTACATTCATAATTTCTTAAATCTAAGCTGTTATTTACAATCTCCCCCTCGTGCGCAAGCACTGAACGTTTTAGTCCGCTGTTGTAATTACGATGAGGCGAGAGGCCGGGCGGCGAATCAATCCAGCTGCTGTTCTGATTTCAGTTACTCTGACTCGTCCGTCTGGGCCTGGGTAGACTTTCATCACCTCACCTCGAGGCCATACTCCTCTGGGTAATGTGCCGTCACATATTATGACGATGTCTCCGACTTTCAGGTTCTTATGCTGAGGATTGGAGCTGGTTCGAGGCATCAATAGAGGTCTGTATTCTGCGGACCAACGTGCCCAAAAGGCATCGGCCAATGATTGAGCGGCCTTCCAGGAGTGTAAGTTCAGCTGTGTATCTTTGAACGAGCCGAACGGCGACATCCCACTAGAGCGCCCGATAAGAAAATGATTGGGAGTGAGCGCTTCTTCTTCTAGATTAGGGTTCACCGGCCTTGAGTTGATTATGTGTTCGGCTTCTAATAACAGCGTGTGTAGCACTTCGTCGGGGGGGAACCTTTCTTTCAGGGTGACTCTCAATGCTGTCTTCACCGATCTGACTAATCGTTCCCAAGCGCCGCCCATGTTTGGGGCGCCGGGTGGTATCTTCTTCCAGGTGATCAGCTTCTCGGATGCAAAGGCGCTAAGGCTGGGGTCGTTACTTTGCATGGCGTCGGCGATTTCTCTTTCAGCACCCACGAAGTTGGTTCCATTATCGCTATATATTACAGTCGGCGTGCCGCGGCGTGCTATCATTCTTCGCAGGCTCATGATCATGGAGGAGGCCGTGAGGGATGTGGCCAGCTCAAGGTGCACTGCGCGCGTGGTGAGGCACGTGTATAGTGCGCCCCACCTTTTTTCTAGCCTTCGCCCGACTGTGACTTGCATGGGCCCAAAATAGTCCACCGCGGTTGCGGTAAAGGGTGGTTGATTCTGGGCCAGCCTTTCTGGTGGTAAGTCGCCTAAGGGGATTTTTGAGGGGATCCCCCTATAGGTCCGACACCATTGGCATTGGTTGCATATGTAGCGTATAACGCCGCGCAGTCCTATTATGTGGTATCTTTGTCTCAGCTCATTCATGACAGTTTGATGGTTGCCGTGATTGAAGGTTGCGTGCGTGTGATGCACCAACAGCTGAGTGTAGCCTTCTTTGGCATGTAGGACTGGCAGGTTGTGCTCATCTTTTATTCGGTTGTCTAAACACAGGATGCCGTTGCGGTCGATCTTCACGGAGAGTTTGTAGAACGGTGACTTCTTCGGCGGTCGCCGCCCAGCCTCTATCGTCGTGATGTCGTCGGCGAACGAATTGTACTGGCTTCTCCTTACGAGCAGTAGCTCTGCCAGTTTTATGTGGTTCGGTGCAAGGTCTTTACTTGTGTTTCTTTTGAGTAGTTTGGCTTTAAATACCTCAGCGGCGAGCAGAACGGTGGCAGCAACGCGTACTAATCGAGTGTATTTCGAAAAACGTTCTACCTTAGGTAAGTAGTCGCTAACGTCGTGCCTAATAGTTACATGAACCTGTTTCGGTGTTCTCTCTTCCCCAGAAGGGGGTAACCTGGGCGCCGTGACTTGCCTTTCCTGCGGCCATGTCGCGGGGTCGTTCCTAATGAACTCTGGTCCTGTGAACCACCTATGTTTTGCATTGAAATCGGTAGGTATACCCTTAGTCGCGTCGTCTGCGACATTTTCAGCGCTGGGTACCCATCGCCAGTTGGCTGGAGTGGTTAGGCTCTCGATCTCAGCCAATCGGTGTGCGACAAATGACTTAAACGTGCGCGGGTCTGATTTAATCCAGGCTAATACCGTTTTGGAATCCGACCAATAATGACATTTTAATATTTTGTAATCCGACTCGCGCTTGACCGATGCGGCTAATCGACTGCCTAACACTGCGGCTTGTAGCTCTAGGCGGGGTATCGGTATGGGTTTCAGCGGAGCCACTTTGGCTTTTCTTTACGTTTTCGTACCTTTCGGTCCCGTACTTACGAAGTATATCGAGGCTGAATACACTTTTTCACTTGCGTCACAGAAAACGTGCAACTCCCCTTCGCTGGATGACGTCGCGGGTACGTACCTATCTATTTCTAGTTTTTTCAGTAGCTGTAAGTTATTTATAAACGATAACCATGTCACGTGATGCTCGGTTGTGATTAGGGTTACCATATCTCAGGATTTGTCCTGAGATTTCAGGATTATTCGACTTCTCAGGATTCCGGCCGGATTTAGCAAATCTAGTGATAGCTCAGGATTTTTAATAAAAAACAGGTTACATGTTAAAGATCTCTCTTATTAAACTACTAAAAATAATCTTCTTTTGGTAACAATTGCAGTTAAAATCAATACTTATTTATCGAAGTAAAACGAACTAAAAACAATCTTCTTTTGGTAACAATTGCAGCTGCAGTTAAAATCAATCCTTATTTATCAAAGTAAAACCAACTAAAAATAATCATCTTCAATAATCATCTTTAAAAATAATGTTACCAACATTTGCAGGTAAAATCAATACTTATTTATCCAAATAGGTACTTAATTAATTTTGTCGTGTTTAATATTTGAAGAAACCTTTTTAAGTAAATTCTTTTCTTTGATTATTGATTTATAAAATGCCTCACAAGTTAAACTCTTCAAGTTATATTGAACTAAAAGTAGAGCTCGAACTGAAGACACGTTTAGTCGGTTTCTTTCTTTCGACCATTGAGCTCCCATGATAGAAAAAACTCTTTCTACGTCTGCATTTTGAGCTGTTATTGCAAATATATATTGACAAATACGCAGTATCTCTGGCAATCGTGAAATACCTATTGTCTTGAAAATGTTTGCCCACAACGCATGAAGCATTACGTCAAGAAATGCTTCTTCCTGTTTTGTCAAAAAACTATTCAGAGATGCAATTTCATCGAATAACTTCACATCTATGTGTATTCGTTTTCCATTAAGATAATGAATTGATAAAGCAATCTGATCAAAGTCGATCATTTGGCCCTTTTTCAGCATCAACCAATTAAAGACTTTGAAATCATCTAAAGGCGTCATCCACTTGATCAGATATTCTACGCAAGTCTTATACATATTTTTAAGGTCGTGCTTGAAAACTTCTTGGTTTTCCGCAGTGCACTTAGCCAGCAACTCTCGCACTTTAAGTGGCATGAAGTTTGCGTTCGCTCGTGCAACTAAAATTTCATGTGTGGATTCGAGGATTCTTTTAATATCTAAAACAGAATTGTTTTCTTTTTCGATGTCTTCAATTTTCGTCTGAAATATTGACATTAATTAGTGAGCAAGAAATAAATAAACTTCGCTGAGTTCATTTTCAAAAAAGTTCTTCAAAGTAATTGGTACACCAGGAGTAGATAAAAAGTACTGCTTCAACGGTTCATATATCTTCAATATTCTTTCGATCGCTGGAAACAGACTAAGCCATCGGGTCTTGCTATGAAACAATAGTTTCTGATAATTGACGTCTATATATTCGCTGATATCCTTCAACGCCTCCGTGCGTACGGTGTATACGGAAAAATAATTAAACAGCTTCATTACTACAGATTCTATATCAATATGCAGATTATCAGTGCCATGTTGAATACAATTGTGTAGTATGTGCGCTGGGCACCCAACTCCTACGATATCTTTGTCCAGAAAGTTTTTTAAATTAGTCCAAACATTTTGTCCCGGTTGCCGATTTACTCCGCCAAAATTAACATTAGCGTTGTCTGCTGTAAATGATACACATTTCATCAACAAGTCGTACTTTTGCAAGCTTGTTTTAATTATCTCTGTTATAGTGTCAGCATTTTCATTGGGTGTGCTCAGCACATCCAGCAGTTTTGTTTTAATTCCTTCTTGCCAGTCGAAGAATTGTATCATAATTGGAAATATTTTTTCAGCACCGTGATTACTTGCATCTGTGGAAACGCCCAAGAAGTTGACATTTTGTAATGAGACTTGTACCTGTTCAATTACCCACGGAGATATCACGCCCGTTACAATGGCCTCAGTCTTCGTTCGTGCACAAGAAATACTCTTCGCAGTGTTGGAATCAGCAAATATAGCCTTAACCAGTTGGCTGGTGCAATCCATAGATTTAAATGACTGGTGATGTTTCACTGTGTGGAAAGCTAAAGTGGCTTTATATTTGGTCTGTCAGTCCAGAACTTTGTGGTTGAAATAAAGAGTCGATTTTGGTGTTACTTGAAACAGTCAGACTATTTTTTTTATGTTTTTCCGTTAGGATATGTTTTTCAATATCAGCAGCTCCCTTGAACTTAATTGAAAAATGATTGTTACATATTGAACAAAACACTTCGGTAGGTTCTCTTCCATCTTTCATAATCGGAAATTTTTGTTTTAAAGTATCTGTGAATGTACACACGTATCGTGGTCGTTTGGTACTTGAAGACATTTTAAACTCGTATCAACAGATAAATCCAACAGATGGAGCGTAGTCCAACCCTCGCAATGGCGCAAGACGAACTGACTGAGTGAGCGAGCGAGCGGCAACCGCGCTGCGGGGCGACGGGCGCATCCCTCCTCCCTCCGCCCCGCTGTTTTGAGTGCGATGTACATACAAGCTTGTAACGCGTCGCGTAAAACGCGTGCGCAAGATCCGCAGTGTATACAACGATAATAATACGTTTTTGAGAGAAAATTCTCATATGTAGAAAATCTCAGGACTTTTCCATGGAAATCAGGCCTTTTCTCCGGACTTTTGATTTTTTCATCTGGTAACCCTACTCGTAGACCAATAATCGGCAATTTTTGGAAGCTTTACCAAACCCATGTACAATATTAAGCAGAAAAAATGTTTTGTCTCAGCAAGGTTTGTTTCAGACCATGAGCGGATTCTTGCATGTTTCGAAGCTTCTGTGGTGCGAGTTATTTTAGTTATTGCAAAAGCATTAGTACTTTCAACGATTTGTTGTAATAAGCTATCCGTCACCAAAAGTGCATAAAAATCAGCTGGAAACTTGTTAGTCATTGACGTGCGAATAGAAACTGGCATGCCACAACATTCAGTGAAAGGAATAATATTGCGCGGATTACCTTTACACTCGGTCCATTTTGAGGATGTACTATTTTCTAAACCTTGGATAGCACGATCAATTTCTGCATCACTGTCTTCGCTTGTTGATAGGATCCGCAGACGCCTGTGCCTCGATCGGGGGGGTTGAATTTTTACTTCCTCGTCGTCATCAGAACTTAGGTTTAAACTTTTGTCGAGAAAATCAATTTCTATGTTTTCGATCTGTGTTAAAATATCTTCCGTAATCTCAAAATCTTCAAATTCGTTCATAGTAATAATAAATGTTAATAACTTAAACAAACGGATACGCTATCGTAACAAATCAATCAATAAAACGGCGTCTCACATCGGGATTCGGGCGATAACTGCGTAGGCGCGGGAGAGTTCACTGGCTGCGGCCTCCCCTAACGGAAAGTCGATATTTCGTCTCCATGGGCCGCGGCGGTCGGTGTTGACCGACGTCTAATATCTCTATAAACTATGACTAAAATTCACCTTTGTTAATAGAATCACACATTCTGACATTAGATTTAAGTATTTACGAGGCCGTGCATAAAATTCACTCGTTAGATTTTAGGCAAATTCGCTGCAATGCCATGTTTGTGTGCGTTGTGCATTCAGCTACACGCACACTCGTGCAAAAATCCAGCTTGAATGCTTCTAAAAAAATCTTGATCCTTTATACCGTAAAGTGGGGCTATTTGGTATGTTTTTTATAAAAAATTATGTTGTACACAAAAACTACGTAGGTTATGAGCTCAGACATTTTTTTTTACGACTAACCTTATCAATACCTTCTAGAAAAATACAGTTGTATATAGGTATTGAATATAGATACAGAGATATTTTTTTTCAAAAGTGCAATTCCAAATATCGCTAGTTTGGGGCTTTTTGTAATAGACATATTCTAACTTTGTTTTTCATCTATCTATGGAGCTGTATCAATTTAAACAGGTCTTGCGTTATTTGGAACAACAGAAGGATAAACGGCCTTTCATTATATCATAGGTTTGTGGTTTAATTTTAAATAAAAAGCCAAATATTTAGCATCGTAACATTTATTATGGAAAAAGCGATTCGCCACTTAGGGGCTATTTGGAATCTAAAGTAATCGTATACTAACAATTGCTTATGAATTAAGGCAATATTTGGAACATTTAAGGGGAAGGTAAAAATATACTTAAACATTGAGATCTTTATAAAACGTGAAATAGGTACCTACCTAAGTAGGTACCTACTTAAAATAAAATGTCAAATAGACAAAAAATAAATATTTGGCAAGGAATTAACCACAATAAAAATCTAGGGAACGTTACTTATACTTATAATAAACAATACAGGGTGGAGGGACGGCATCGACGCACAATCGCTTACCACGTATTCAGTAGGTACCTAATGATTCTGAACTAGAAACTATTCTTCGGTACCTAATTTAAAAAAATCTGCTGTTTCCTAAAACTACCTGCACGGTCTAGATGTATCCACGGAATCGAACATCAGTTTTTTTTTTAAATTATCCTTGAAAAGTTTCTAAGTCCCGGGTTTTGACTACGTGGTAATTGTTTGTACGTCGATGCGGCCCTTTAACCTACTGTTTTTAAAAACACTTTGGTTTAACTTATGACATTATTAAAACTTAATCAAAAATATAATAAATCTTCTTCATTGAACAAGACAAACTCATTATTTTCATTGATTTGCAACAACTCAACTTGCTTTAAAATTATATCATCAGGTACACAGTCTACATCTGAACGTTTTGGTTTCTTAAATATGAGATCACCTTTTTTGGAAATGGTTTTATAATATGATATTTTGTATTTTTTTTCAATTTGGTCATTAATGTCGGTA
Source organism: Lacanobia wlatinum (assembly GCA_947578705.1). Taxonomy (NCBI): domain Eukaryota; kingdom Metazoa; phylum Arthropoda; class Insecta; order Lepidoptera; family Noctuidae; genus Lacanobia; species Lacanobia wlatinum. The sequence continues at coordinate 10,200,530 of OX388052.1, read as the reverse complement.
ATTAAGCCGATATAATATTGCCATTTTTTTTGCAACTAGTACATTATCTCCTATGTTCCACTCTTTATTTTCAGTATGTAATTCTTCTTCAGTCTGTAATTGTTTTTCAGTCTTGTCCTCATCAGTTGCTTTAATTGTGAATTGTGTTTCTGTTTCGTTGTCTGGAGTTTTTGTATACCATGTCTCATTCTGTGACTCCATACGCATAATTTCATTAAATATTTCGGCTTCCCTCTCATCATTCTTTCTCTTTACCACTTCATCATCCTCGAGGTCGATAATATCTAGATCCTCTGTGTGTTCGAGGTCAATGTTGCTTAAATTTTCCATCTGTTCAAGGTCGACGTCATATAAATCACTATCACTGTGTACACTCATTGAAAGTTCTTCAGTGGTTGTTGAATCAGTACTTTTCATTCGTTTGGCAGGTTTATTTTTTGTTTTGTTACTTAAAGTGGATGCATGTGACTTACGTTTCAGCTTTCGAACAGTGCCTATGGTTGTATTATCTGAGAAATCAATATTTTCCTTAGAACCAGAGTTAACATGATTATAGTCAACTCCAATATTTTCTGGTTCAAAGTCGCTATGAGCTTTTGATTTTAATTTTGACTTTTCAGTCAACATAGGAGACTTTTGTTTTTCTATGATGGCGGTGGTAGTTATAAATGTTTGCACAAATCCTGTTTTTTCATTTAGTATATTTTCCTGAATCGTCCATTCCTGTAGTTGTTTGTCTTCATTTCTGAATCGTTTTTTGTTTAAATCTTTTTTATTATAATTTTCTTCTATATACTCTGTAATTAGGTCCAAATCTTTTTGTTCGAATACATTTTGATCACAAGTTTCGTTGCCTTTTGCTATATTTAATAGCTTTTTATCTTGTTTTTGCGAAATTTCAATTTGTTCATGTAGTAAAATATTATCTTCGCATTCTTCAGTCTTGTGTATAGTTTGATCAGTCTTAGTATTGTTGAACTTAAGTTTTTGTTTTTTACTGTTATTATTGGGTTCGTTTTCTTTTTCATCAGAAATATCATTACCTGGCATGGCCTCATTTGACATTACGGAATTTGCCAATACGGAACAATCTTGAGTAATATCTGTATCTTCATCTATCATTACTCTGGTAGCGCTTAAATCAAAACGATTTTCGTCTACATCAGAAGCAATTATTCCAGAGTTCAAAGATGCCTTCTTTTTTTTTTTGACATGGTATCTTCTTCCCCTTGGTGTTTTCTTGCTTTGATTTTTTAGTTGTATCAACTTCACTTTGAACCAAATCTGCTGCGGTTATGCTTTTCCCTGGCTGAAAAAAAAAAGTGTAATGTATACACTTTTTTTTTCGTCTTATTTCGGCAGAGGTTGGAGGATTCCTTATTTCTTGCAATAAATCTGTAACTACTAATAACGTCGCGTTATTTATTTGTTCATCTGTAATATTTGTCCTTTGTGGCAGCCGTGATTTAGGAAGTTCAGGGTTGATTGGGTATAAACCCGATTTACTAAAACCTGCTTCGAGGTTACGACATACAGCACCTCTTTCGAACAATTTGTTTTTTAGTTGACCTAATAATTTTGGAAAAGAACTTTTGACCAAAGTTTTATGTTTCCTCCCTTCTTTCAACTTCCAATGAGTTAGGACATCTCGCCAGTAGGTCTTTAGTGGGCCGAAAAATGCGACATCTAATGGCTGAAGCAGATGTGTTGTTTTCGGTGGTAAGCACACAAATGCAATATAATTAAATATTGCATTTGTGTCACTTCACAAGTCTTCAGTACGTTTTCCGAAAAATGAGACGATAGATTATCTCCGATTAGAACTTTCCGCCCTGCTTTCTTTCGTGCGTAAGGTACTATAATGGTATCAAACCAGTCTTGAAAACAGACTGAATCAAACCACCCACTCTTTGACCGATTGTACCTCGTTCCCTCAGGTCCACCCTCCACCCACATATCCCACAAATGATCCGATTTATAAACGACATAAATTGGTAATAACTCACCATCTGCTGTTCCCGTAAACATGAGTGAAATAGCTGTTTTTGAATGGTTAACCACTCTTTCTGGGTACTTTGTGCCTCTTTTATAAATATAGTTTTTACAACCTGGATCATCTGTAAGGTTGGTCTCGTCATAGTTAATAATACAGTCTGGAGTGACACCATCGACAGACTTTACATAATTGTCGAAAAAACTATCAATTACATCACTTGTAATTTTAGCTCGATCAATAGAAATATTAGACGCTTTACGATTTAAAATTGCTGATTTATGTCTTATCAGAAAATTGCGTGCCCAATCAGTCCCTGGTAAGTTATTTTTAAGCCCATATATATTTTTGCCTATTTTGTTCAAATATTTTTGAGCTAATACTCGAAGATCCATACAGTCGAAGGGAAATCCCCATTCACTTAAAATTAATATGTTTCGTATAAACGAATTCTCCTCTTCGGGAGTAAACAATGTTGGATGTCCAGCTTTATTTTGCGTGCAATTTAAATTTCTATATTTCCTACATAGTGTGCTCTTAGGTATGTCATAAGTAGCGGCAGCATCAGTTAACTTAAGTTTTCCAGACTTACAGCCTCTATGGCGTTTTCCAAATTTTCTTTTGAATAACTCTGATACGGTGCAAAAGTTTTACCATTTCTGGAATTAGTGTACTTTCTTTGGTAAATACGCACCATATTTCCGGAACTGTAATATAAAATAAAAAAGATATGAGAAGCTTCCCCTTAAAATTATACAAAATACGCATTTGGGGCTATTTGAGACGATGATCTTAAACTAAGTAAAATTGAAACACACAAACCAGGGGTTATTTGGAACAGGATTCCAAATAGCCTCAAATTCGTTCCAAAAAGCCCCATTTCCAAAAACACAAAAAATATGGCGTCTAGAACAAGCTCCAATACAATTGAAAACAGCAATGAAATCCCAAGAAAACACATGTCTACATGAATAATCTCATTTTCTACTTACCTTTAAAATTTCGGTGTATCAACTGGAAGTAAAACACGTACAAATTCACTCGATTAAACAAGATTTTTTTTTTAAATAATTATCCGCTTGTTTACACTTTCTTAACCTCCAAATTTCGCCGGTAACACTGACATTAGTTGTAGTATTGCCATTTTGTAAAAAAAAAAATCTACTGTTACTAGAAGAAAAAATATATTCAATCAAATCTTTTATTACAAAAATTTTGAATAGCAGCAGCAATAAATAGGAGTCTCAAAAAGCCCCAATTTACGGTATATATTTTTTTTACTTAAAATAATATCTATTATTTTAAGTAAAAAAAAATAAGTAAATAAGGTTTATAAATAAAAATCTGTAACGTATGTATGTTATATATTAATCACACTTGACACAAAAATTATTCTACTTTATGTTAGATGAATGTTGATACATCTAGAGATTTAACAAAATAATAAAATGATGACGCAATGTTATTTATTTATGTAAAATGAGTGAAAAAAAAAATACATTCCATAAGAAAAAAAAAGGACTACGAGAATTCTCTTTTATATATTTAATCTCGGTAAACGTTTATGAGGGCAGTCTAAACTAGTGTCTGAGATGTTTTTTTTGAGAATGGAATCATACACATTAGAGTGGACATTTGTCAGTAAAAGTATAGCTCAACTCAGAAATTAATTAATGGACAAAACAATACCAAGTTGAAGTCTTCGTTAAAAAGACATATATACCAAAAAAACACAGAAAATATTATAAAAATAACACATCGCACCTTTAAATACAAACCGTTACTAAACGAAAATACAAAATTTTACACAGGAGCTTAAATAAAAAAAGTGCACTGCTTTTTCGCAGTACAATTTAAGATCATGGTGATTTGAGCCATCTTTTGAGGTCAAAATGATGGATACATATTAACACTATTATACAACGTGTTGATTTGCATCCTAGTCAAATTCAAGGACGTAATTATGCTAATGATTCTCGACCCAAATCGACAATAAAATGGGTAGGTATTTTTTTAATTTAATTTTTTGATTTACGGAAATCCGTAAGTGTAAACCAGCCGCGGCCCGTCTGTTACTAGCCTTATAACCGCGCTTTCACACACAAACAAACGAACAATACATACACGCGCAACGATCATTCGATAAATTCGTAGGTAATCAATCGCACCCCAATCACGGTACGGGGATTCTCCCGCGCAAGCTCCTAGCCACGCCCCCGGCCCCCGCGGCCCCGGAACTAACAGTGTGTTTGATGTCGCCGAAGCGCACGCATGCTTTGCGAATTCCGTTTCTGCGTACATCGTTGAGACGTAGGTACAAGATGGTGGAGATGGTCCGCCTGTATGCCATCAGTGGAGACAGCCTACGTGGAGCCAACCGGATATTCACGGAAATGTTTCCCGATCGGGAACCCCCATCACAGCGTCATGCTGGCTGCTACGCAGGGACTGTGGGATCATCGGCAGTTTGACGTTACCCGGCATGCTCATGCTCGCGGCAGCGTAGGCCTGCCTGTCGCCTTGCAGGAAGACATCCTGGAATACTTCCAGCGAGACCCACGGGCAAGCACGCGGGAGGCTGGTCAACACTTAAGAGTGCACCACACCACAGTGTAGCGTCTACTGAAACGTGAACTTCAACACCCGTTCCACTACCGCAAGGCACAACCTCTACTTCCAGCAGGATGGCGCTCCCTCTCACTATGGTCGGCAAGTACGCGAGTACTTGACCGAAAAGTTGGTGACCACTCGATCGGTCGCGGAGGACCTGTGGCCTGGCCTCCGCGTTCTCCAGACCTGACGCCTGTAGACTTTTATTTGTGGGGAGACGTTAAAAGGTTAATTTACACGGAGGAAGTGACAAGTGTAACAGAATTACATGCAAGGATCATTAGTGCTTTCGACACTTTAAAAACGAATGTGTTAGTGTTAGTTTAGCTGAAGGAAAACCAGCTACGTTGTGCTCGATTGTGCGAAGAGTGTGATGGTGGCAACTTTGAACAATACCTCCGGGTAACTTAAGTAGGTAATTTATTTATTTGTACATTTTGTAAATACGTTGTAAGCTTAATCAATTTTATTAGTGTAAATAAGTTGATTTCAAATTTTATTTTTAACTACGCCAATAATACCTAAGAGTCGAAAATATCACCACGTACTTTCACTTCCATCAAACGTAGAAAAGATTTTTAGACTTAGTAGATCGCTACACTAACTAAGGCATTCTTGCCGGTCCTAAGCCCGTTAAGTAGGAAGGAAATCCACAAATAAAAACAAAATCACTACGAAAAACAAAACTAACATTTTATTAATCATCTGATAACAGGTCAGTGAACTTTTCTTTGGCGCACTAGTATTATTGTCATTAGTAAGATTTCCGTATTCCAATGATGCTCAAAGATGAGTGAATTATCAAGCGAAATTTATGACAATAATGTAAGTGATTTTCGAAATAAAATTAGGTAAAATTATTGCTACCGGTCATTGATCGGTCGCGCGCGCGCGCTAGCATTTCGTAGGTAAGAAGTCGATACTCACGCATACAGCTGCTTGTCGCTGTGTGCGTAGTCGGTGATTATTTGTATTGAGGGCTTAATTCTGAAATACTGTTAAATTTCAACAACAAAAAAAAGCAGCGCTTATTAGTTATTGCCCGCTACCGTACTTTCGATTGATTATTTATGTCTTTTATGACAACCTCCTGAAATTTGACGAGGATGCAAAACAACACGTTGTATAAAATTATGAATAGTTATATTTTGTAAATAGAACATTGTTAATTATGAATTTGAATTTTTATAGTAACACTTTTCCATCAATTTTTTTTTCGATGTTGATTGATTACTGCTAAATCTCCATATAAACGATGTAACTAAATAAAAAAATATTTAAAAACTTATTATAACAATGATTTTACAATACTATCAAATTGGAAATAATATATTAAGCATTCCATCTAACTGAAACTGGACCGATAAATAAAATAACACGGTTTATTCAATGTTTTATTCTCGTTAAAAAAGCGAGAACCATACATTTCTTTGACATTATGGCACTAAAATTTTAGGATGTCTTATTAATCAGTCTTTATTCTGTACCTACTGTTAAATCACAGCTAGGTATCTCTAAACTTATAATTATCATCAGAATAAAAAACGAATTACGAATTAGGAGACAAATTGGCTTCTTAGGCACAATCCATTTTCCGCCAAAAGGAGCCAATTCCACCCAGCTCCATCTTTCCGAGGTGCAACCGTGCCGATAACCGACCGACTTGAGCTTCTTGGGGTTACATTAACATCTACCCTCAATTTTGGCCCTTTAATAGAGGCAAAAGCTTAAGTGGCTGCAAAGAAGTTGGAGATCCTAGCTAAGGTGGGACGGTACTTCACGCCGGAACAGCTGCTCAAACTCTATCAAGCACAAGTTCGATTTTGTATGGAGCACTGCTTTCATCTTTGGGATGGATCTGCCAGATACCAGCTTGATGCCCTTGAATCAATTGAGAAACGAGCCAAGAGGATCATCGGCAATGATAGACTCGTCACGACGAAGCTCCAAAGTCTTGAGCATCGACGACGAGTCGTTAGCCTGTCGGTTTTCTATCGGTTGCATTTTGGATAGTGTGCGAAGGAATTGCATAATTTAATTCCGCAGAGTCCGTTCCATCATTGGACCAGAAGACGAACGGCAATACGCCACCGGTACATGATGGACATCCCACCCACACGCACAAAACGTTTTGGGAACACGTTCATAGTGCGTTCAGCTAAGGAGTGGAATTCCCTGCCGGAGTCTTTGTTTCCTGATAGCTACAACCTGGGAATCTTTAAGTCAAGAGTGAATAGATAACTTCTAGGCAAGCATGCTCCATCTGCGACCACATCATCGCTTACCATCAGGTGAGATAGTGATCAAACGCGTGCCTATCAATTAGTAAAAAAAAAAATCTTAACTTGGACACGGAAGTATACTGTTGTCCAGTGTTGCGAAGCCTTTTAGTTTCTTGTTTTTATATAAATTATTAAGTCCTTTACGTCTTCGTTTGATAGGTACATTATTGTCTGTCAACAGATTCATACGATGCAAGAAAATGGTATCATTTTAATCTTGAACTTGTTGTATGTTGTGGTCACTTGGAGGAGATGGACTGAATGATACACGTCTAGGTGGCGTTAGCAATACATCGTCTAGATTGTTATCTGCTTCATCAGGTGAAAGTCCTTACCCGACGTAGACGTACTAGACGATGACGAAGTTTAACTTGATGATGAAGAACTTCAAGATGATTCTGAGCTAAATGAATTAGATCTTTCCTTTTTGCTAGAGCTGGGTGCACTTATTTCTTTGTCTGCAGTTAACATCGGAAAATCAGAATTGACGAATCATTAAATGTTTATTCTGTCATTAGAATGCATGTTACACTCATCAACACTTACGTGGCCAACTGATTGAGGTAGCGTTTGTACTTGCAATACAGAAGGAGATCTCCTAGTTTTTGCAGTAAATTCATCCACAGATAATGAACCTGAAGTACGAGTTTCTAATACGAAACATAAGTCTATAGTTTCTAGGCATGGTTGAGATTCGATTCGGTTTAGCGAAAAAGTCTCATCTGTATCGGGGATATAATTCAAATCATTCAAAGATAGATTTTTGGGGGCTTCGATCGATAAGGATTCTTTTACTGTTTCCATAGTGGCCACGATACGTTTCATGCGAGGGTTCCGTAAATATGACATCTGAAGCAAAGTTACTTTTATAATTACCATGAATAGTAAAAAAACTGTTACAACTATAAATTACACGACAACAAAAATAAATTCAAAACTATTAATTCGTTTTCTATAGATAGAAAAGTGAAACTCAATTGAAATAAATCTGACATTAACTTGTTAGTATATTATTTATAGTGAATATTAAGAGTAAACAGTATTTAACTAAAATGCAATATTTTACCCACAAACATTCTAATGCAAATGTGCCCTGCGTATGGTGACAAACTGCAACTAACCTAAATGTCCCATTATTGGATTTAGATATATAACTTATTTGTTCTTACAATAAAGAAATACGGTGACTCAACCAATGATTACTCTTTAGAGATAAATACGATTTCATAAATATTTGAGATATTTATGAAAACTTAATAGTAAATGGTAACTATACGAAATGTAACATTTTACCAACAAAATTACTTTATGAAGTGCACAATTTGGTAAAATGAAAACTGTAACCAAATAAAATGTTACATTGTACCAATTAGTGACTAAACAAAACACCTTTATCTTAACGTGCAGCCGGGGTTATCCAAATAGTCACACTTTTGAGGTATTCCTCGTAGCGCTCCCGTTTTGAAACGCTCCCATCTAAGCGCTCCCGTTTTGTTCCTCCAAGCGCTCCCAAAAGGAGCGCTTCGAGGAACGATTAAAAATATTAAAATTTATTTCCTCGAAGCGCTCCCACGTTTAACAATAGGGAAAAGCATGAAGTAATGAATTACATCGATAATTTTTAAAAACTCATGTGTGCATCATCGACATCGAAGTTGCTTAACCAAATTACGAAATTGAGAGAATAATACCTTTTTGCTTTCGGCACTCTTATGTGTATACAAGGACCAATGTTATTGTGTAGGTATTCAAAGAGGATGTTATAAATAAAACGCATAGATATACTTAATATAAATTATATACGTATAATAATCACATTGCAGTAGACCTACATAATAATTACATTAGTACTTTGTGTGTACCACTGGCGACGGGGTGTGGACGAACGGGAATAACTCCTGGCGACTAGCTCCACGCAACGGTACTGTGACGTCATACGCATTAGCGAGTCTGCCAGCGCGACTGAAGATTTTTCGAAACTTTAAATGCTAATAAAATAAAAACTACTGGGTATTTTTGAGAGAAACAAAAAGTTGTTAACTTGTATCCATACAGGCTATATTATGACAAACTTTCAGGCGATTTGGCAAAGTAACATTATCCATTACAAATAGGATATAAAAACATATTCCAAGTTACAATCACATTAAAACAACATTAATACTAAGAGTAGTATAAGTATGTATATTATAAAAATCTTTAAAATTAAAAATCACAGATCGTTTCATAATCTTAATTATTATTGACTAATTAATAAGTGTTCATTGGAGTTGCACAATTTGATCCCGCCAAGTCCGTTCCATCATCGGACCACAAGACGTACGGCGTTGCGCCACCGTTACATGGTCGACATCCCACCCATACGTACAAAGCGTTTTGGGAACACATTCATTATGCGTACAGCTAAGGAGTGGAATTCCCTGCCGGAGTCTGTGTTTCCTGATAGCTACAACCTAGGAGTCTTCAAGTCTAGAGTGAATAGATTGCTTCTAGGCAAGCGTGCTCCATCGTAGGCCATATCATCGCTTAACATCAGGTGTGATTATGGTCAAACGCGAGCCTATCGCCAATAAAAAAAAAATCACAGATGGTTCCTTCATGTTTGACAATTACAAATTACAAATAGGATGTAAAATAATATTTCCAGTTACAATCACATTGAAACAATATTAATCTTACTAAGAGTAGTATAATAATATAAAAATCTTTAATATTAAAAATCACAGATCGTTTCATAATCTTAATTATTACTGATTAATTAATCATTACTAACAGGTGCAAAAATACTTATTAAAATCTTAACATCTCTAGGCCATGTCCTATAGAAATAGCGCCAGACACGTATTGATGTAATATATTTTCAATTACATTGTTTCGTTCTTGGGCATGTTTTTGATTTTCGGAAATGTTCATTTTTAATCTTATTTCAGCAAAATTGTTACAATAGTTTTGTAAGTACCTTAGCAGTTTGGCTAAATTTACACCTTGCTTTTGATTGATTTTTTTATTTATGTCTGAATAATGTGATTCCACGAAATTATTTGTTTTATTCTTTTCACCGTAACATGTAAATTTGTTTTTCCAAAATCGGTGTTCTAACCATTGGGGAACCATATAATCATTGAGTTTTGTGATATTTTTGTCCTGTGGAGACTGACTCAATATACAGGGTGTAAAAGACATCGACGCACAAACGATTTCCATGGGTCCAGGACATGATTCTGGACACCCCCAAGTTGGAATTTTTCTTCGGCTTTTTCCTCATTTTTTCATTTTTTTCAGGAGTTTTTTTTACTTTAGACTGCTCATAATCGTTATTCTGACCTAACCCAATAAGATTTTTAATAAAAAAATCATTAATTCTCTATTTTCACCAAAAAAAGCAATGTAAATAAAACTACAAATAGGTATACGCTCAGCTGTGCAAAGTTCAAACGAAAGGTCAACGCATGCCTAGTACCTGCCTGCACACTAACGAGTGTGCATGTGTGTATAGCTCATCAAAAGCGCCGCTCAAACATACCGTCTAAAGACTGCCGTCATTAGAAAATAATACGTATCACAACAAAACGAAGTAAGCGATTTCCAACATTAAAGTAATTGCTTAAAGACGCAAATCGGTTACTTCGTTTTGTGTCGCTATGTCGTATTTTCGTATAGCAGCTCACGTCTTTTGCACATGCCGCCGATGCCGACACAAGAGCCGATCTAGGTATTCTGTTGCTTTGATAGAAGAGAGCGCAAGGGGCGGCCTTAGATAGCCGACCGAGAAAATAAATCTTTTTTTTTACTATTAATAGGCACGCGTTACACAAACCATAATAAGGCTAAAGTTAAAATAAGTAATGTTACGCTTATCTCAATTGGCTCTTGCTATACCCAATTTACGCTTTGATACATTAAAAGACAGAATGTAAAATACGGCAGCACTAAATTATGTACATGGTGTTGAGACTTAATAATGACAAGTGATGATGACGCTAATTTGTTTGTTTTAATTAAATAAAATCATACTTCCATTCAGTGGCGAAACTTGTTCGCTTCGTTCGGTTTCTTGCAGCTTGGGTTCTCTTAGATCTTATCATTTTTGAAGGCGACCAAGTAACTAAATAGTTGAGTTTTTCAAAAAAAAAAATCATTCAATAAATAAATAAAAACCAATGATAGATCCGCCACTGTACTGATGCACGTATGTCGGCGAAATCAAAGGAGAGTTCGAAAAGAACATTTCGTGATAGATTTTTGTTAGTATCTTGTTGATGTTGACCGCGAGCGAGTGTTTTTTTTGCGAGATTTTGTTTTCGGAACGTTAGGAAAGATAAGTTTTGGTTTGATACCAAAACTTATTATTAATTTTCTCTGTGTTTGTGTGTGTTTTGTGTGTTTGATTTAAAAATGTCATCTGGACTTGTGGAATCGGTAGATTCGGTCTGGAGCCATGGCCAGTTCGCTCACCAGACTTGACATCATTAGATTTTTTTCTTTGGGGTTACGTCAAGGACAAGGTGTTTGTGTCCGAGTGTTTACGACGCTGCGTGAAAAGTGTGCTCAGGACCCAAATTTGGCAGCGGCCACTTCGAACCCAATCTGTAACCAGATTGGGGTGAGCGAGCTTAAGGTAATTTAGTAGTAGGCAGATACTTACATTATCGGATCTCAATGTACTTACAATTAACCAACGAATCCCCTTTACTGAGCCTCCTCTGTCCATCCATCCGTAGGACTAGGTAATTTAAGGCTCGCATACAAGAAACGTGTTTTTTTTGGGTTATGGTACAGATCCCTTTGTTTTAGAATCCGACTCTAACATGGCCGGCTTTGTTATCAATCCTTATCGGAATCGTGTTCGTGATTTGAAGAGACTAAAGTAATGTTCCACACAATGTTCTACAAGGATCCAGCGACCCATCCAAGGTGACCTTGCTTGTTGCTGTCCGTGAAGACGGCAGATACAATGCAAATTCATACAAAATTCGCGGATGGAAACCAAGCTCCCACCAAGGTCACCTTGGATTGGACATTGGATTAGGTACATCCGTGTGGAACATGCTTAAGCTTATGGCTCCTTAACTTCTGCATAAACATGTCAGTTGTTGTTTGCGAAGGGCCGATATTCGTAGGAACTTAGGTACATTCAACGTGAGTTAGGTAGTTCATTAGTTATCTACGTTACCGGATCTCAATGTACTTCCAGCTTATTTTTTTAAATCAATCCTTATTCGAATCGTTATTTTAAGAAACTAAGCTTATGGCTCCTCTTAACTTCTTCAAAAACAAGTTCTTACCATCAGTGGGTAAGTTTTTCTGAGTGATACAAATGATTAATTTTATGTGATAGGCATTATTGTTGTTGGCGAAAGGCGATATTCGTAGGTACTTACATTCAAAGTGAGTTAGATAGTTCATTAGTTTATACCTACACGTTACGGGATCTCAATGGTAGGTACTTACAAGTTTCTTTTTTGTTATCTTATCAATCCTAATCGGAATCGTGATTTTAAGAGACTAAGCTTATGGATCCTTTTCTACTCTTAAATTCTGCATAAACATTTTCATACCATCAGTAGGTACCGTAGGTATTTCTGAGTGATAAAATGATTTTGTGTGATTTGTTGTCGGCGATATTCGTAGGTAAGCACCTACGAGTACATTTAAAGACCGCAGCGCGCGCGGCGTCGCAGCCTTGTGTATGTGTGTATGCAAGTAGTGTAGGTACGTATTCCGTACAACGCTCTCGCGCGTTTAGATCGCGTTGTTCACAATACATTGCGTGCTCGAAAATGACAATTTCTGTAACCGATCATTAGCGAGATTAATGACTTCCATAATTTGGTTAGTGGCATTAGGTGTAGCCTTTTCGCGAAGTTTGCGTTACGATGTCCTTAACACCCTGTATAAAGAAATGCATCATCTAAATCTGAGGCAGGTAAATGAGGTAATACAGTACACAAAGCAACATGCTTCCTAAAAATACTATTTTTGGATAGACCTAGGTCTCGAGATTTTCTTTTAAGCGCTTGTTTGTAGTGAAAAATACACCCACTTGCAACTGCATTTGGAAACTGCTAAAAAACCGCTGATTGCGGCTTCCTCAAAGTCGCTTGTAAAAAAATCAACCTGCATATTTGGTACTGTTGTTTTCAACAACAGAAATAATAATTTGACTTATTTTTATCACATAATAGAGCATATACTAGTGGCTTCACAACGCCATCGATTTCTCCATGGATGCTGTACAGCTGCTTAAATGGTTTTGGCACCCTTTTGAAAGTCCCGTCGCAGTATAAATGACGACATCTTCCTAATTCCCCTCTACTCTTCTCGGTAGCAAACAAAAGGATCCTCCTTTTACCGTCATCATAATCCGCAAGGGTGAAGTTGTGAAATGATTTTTGCACATAAAACAAGAAATTTATGGTCATTGGCAGTGATCGGTATTTACAAAAACGTTGACGAAAATAACGATTATGTTTAGATAAACAAAATTTATCTAAACATGATACCTACATAATTATAATATATATAAAACACATGTAACTTTTAAAGGTTTTTTTTTATTTTACCTTCATACTGACCTCTATTTATCTAGATGTGTTGATAAAAAAAAATAGTTAAAACATAATCACAGTTCTCAATAACATAAACACAAAAAGTTATGTTAAATTAATTTTATCGAAGAGCAGCCCTGCGATTGCTGTGGGATCGCTCGGTGCGAAGCAATTACAACTGTACGCTTGAGTATTTAAGCACATTTAAGCATGCAGTGGTTGCTGACGCGACGGAGTAGGCTAATATAGCAGTAGGTTTTATACATTTTCTATGGTGTGAAGTATCTGTACGTAATCTGTGCTAGAGCATAGATTAATGTGACTCTAAAGGGCAAGGCATCAAATAAAATATACATATTTTTATATTAATTACTTACTTGCACATCTGTTAGACATTTCCCAAACAAACGCTTAACTCCAAAACTTTTATTTCTTTGATTATAAAGTCCAGTTTTAATATTTTCAAACTTTGGTATTTGATTTGTCAAATTAATTCCCTGGTCTAATAAACAATTAAGTTTTCTTTTATAAACCTCAGGGAGAGGGTCTAAGGTGGACATGGCTCGAGCATTGGGTGGCTCGCCGTCCGATCAGAACCAAGCCCGGGTCGACGGCGCGCTGTGTTCCACGCGCGCCTTAAAGAGCTGTCAGCGTAGAAGACGGGGCCCGCTAGGGCCAGTGCCTGCCGGTGCTGCGGAATCTGTTCGAAAGAGTCGCCGCGGCCCTGGTACACAAAGGGCATTGGGAGGAACACGGATGGGTTTTAGTCAGTAAGAGTCTGACACTCCCTTCTGCTTCACCCAGAGCGGGAGGAGTCATTTGATGATTTCCCATCCTTAAAAAAAAAAAAGGTGGACATGGCTTCTTGGTGAATATCCTCCACTACTTCTCGCACAAATTGTGATGCCTCATTACGCCGACAAGAATGTTCGTTCTTTTTTAAAATATCTTCATATTTATTAAGAGTTAGGAAGGCACCACACGTCTTTATTGTACACCGCCACACACTGTTCCCATTCTTATTAACTTTTATAGGTCTGTATATATAATTATCACATAACAACACTTTCTTTCCTTTTTTACTTTGGACGTATTTAATTAGCACGTTTCCAGTACTTGGTCCAGCAATTGGTTCCATGCTCACACAATTATTTCACAAACTTTATTAGTAAACAAACTTGCTTCCGTGACACATTCGCGCAACTTGCGATAACAACAAAACGCAATTTTACGTAAACACAAGTTCGGGCAATGCTCGGCTGGGTTCTTGTGAATTCGTTAAACGCGACTCTCTAGGATACAATGGGGAGGCGGGGTTACGGTTTGTATGTGTGTGTGCAGGACTCACACGCCGCGCGCGCCGCATCTTTAACTCTTAGTTAAGAAGTTAGTATCGCTATTTTTGGCAAAAATTAATTATAAAATTGTTTTAACCATTTTATCAATCGCATAGGTAGCATCACCGTTGAGCGCTATACGTTACTGGATCCCGGCTCAGAGCAGGTGATTTTAGTCAGTAGGTGGTTTTAGTCAGTAAGAGTCTGACACTCTCTCGCCCCGCCTAGGACAAGGAAAGTCGCTTAGATGGGAGCGTTTCAAAACGGGAGCGCTACGAGGAATACCTCACACTTTTCCGTCAATCTTCCATCATCACTCTTCAACGAACAATTCACAACTAGTATAAACACGGTATTGCGTTTAGCAAGCAAATCTTATTTGGTTTTGTAACGGTCAAAATTAGCGCCATCTACCTCTAAAAGTGGACTTTTTATGAAAGTGTCAAATTCATCGTATAGTTTACGTAATTTTAAGAAAGATGGCATTAATAACTCGATTCTTGAAAAATTTCGTTTAGTAACGGTTTGACTTAAAGGTGCGACATTTCGTTTACTAAATCATTGCGTTATTGCATAAAAAATATATTCATAAATTACAGTGTTCCTAAAACGCATTATACGTATGAGTCGTACGTCATACGTCGGACGCGTATCTCGGTAACAGTGCTATCGTCTTCATACCCAAAGCTTAAATTTCCATATCTGAATGGCATACGCTAGAAAAACCCCAGTGGACCGATTTCAGTGAAAGCCGTTTTGACGATCACAGAGTTTTATTGGAACTCTAACTTGAAAAGAATTGTTGACTTCTTCCATAAATTAACCAATAATTAAACAAGATACTTACGCGAAATGTCACGACTAGATACCAAAAAGATGGAAATAGGCTGAAGAATAAGTATGCAAGAGGTCGCTAAGAAATAAGTTGCTGAGAATTTTGGTTTGTGATGGTGTTAAAAACGGTAGTCCCATCCTCACTGTCATAACTGACTGCTGTTGGTCGAAAAAACTATTCTGAATTGCCAAAAGATATATTGAAAAAAAAAAAAAAAAACTTCAACTGCAAGGCAAAACGTGAAATACGACGAGCTAATAGCAGATGATGATGATGATGGTAATGCACGTTTAAAAAGATACTGGAAGCGGAACATATACATACAAATGAACAGGCTTAGACAATTTAATAATAAACTCATCTTCTACGACGGAAAAACTGTAATGGTAATCGCCAATCACTAGACAAGGCTCTTTACTCTCTAACTCTAAAAGGTGCTTTATTCGACCTGCAAGTAAAGTAAATAATAAGGTTTCGAAAAGCGCAGTATTTGTCTCCTACCGAGCAGATAAAAAAAAATATCTTAAACAGTCCAATGCATATCTTTGGTGACCACCACGCTTGTAAGAACTATTACTGTACTGAAAATAGGAAAGTAGAAATAAATGCCTTTATGAAACTGCACGGTTCAGTTTTTATGCATGAGTAACAACTAGAACTAAACAATTTAATCAATTGTGGCAAAATTAGTACGCGGAAATCGCATAATTAAAAAGAAAAAAAAATCGTTTCCAGCACGCTGTTATATCAGTTATTTCGTTTAATTCTGCACGACTTCAGTACCTACGCCATATTTTAAAAAACAAAATTGAACGAGAGTCCAGGTATCCACCAGCACTATATCAGGTTTATTGGCTACAATAGACATGTTGGTGTAAATTCTAATACAATGTGATATTGCCATTTTGGAGAACTAGATCGGGCACGTATATAACTATAATATGGTACTTCCGATCCCACACGCCTGTATCTAGAGCAAATTACTGGTATATAAGTCCTGACACCAAGGTTATGTCTATGCAAGTAAATTCATTGTTAGTCATCATCATAACTTCATCCACAATTCAAATAGTACATCAAAACCAGTATGACCCAACAGTCAAAGGCACGCGGAGAACTAGATTGGGCACAAACCTACAGTAAGGCACTTTCGATCACACAAGGCTGTATTTTAGAGCAAATTGCTGGTATATAATCCTGGCTACAAGGTTGTGTCTATGCAAGTAATATCAGGAAGTTAGTCACCATCATAACTTCATCCATAATCCAAAGACTACATCAAAACCAGTATGACCCAACAGTCAAAGGCACGTGGAGAACTACATCGGGCATATACCTACAGTAAGGCACTTCCGATCCCATACAACAAGGCTGAATTTAAGATCAAATTGCTGGTATATAATCCTGGCTACAAGGTTGTGTCTATGCAAGTAATCTCCGATAGTTAATCATCGTCATAACTTCATCCATAATCCAAAGACTACATCGAAATCTAAAAAAACGTATTGTTGGGAGATCATTCAAACGGACGAATTATACAGTAAAAATTTATTGTAAAGTAGATACAGGATAGCCGAGCGTGGCGACAGTTTATAAATGAACGCGCGCGCACCCGGTCCTGGTCGTCGTCGAATGGCGGCCGCGGCGGGCGGCTTGCTAGCGCCCCACCGCGCCGCTCGTTGTTCCCCGCGCCTCTCCCGCGGCCCCCGGCACGCCCTGCGCTTGTACATCTTCCCAGCCTTGAAAGAGCTTACTTTCAACAGGTTCCTCAGATTCTTCTTCACCCGGCAGCCGGACGATGTAATGGATGGCTCTGTGGATTGTTCCTTTGGCAGTGTAGATGTCTACCACACGGCAAGTGTTGTCTGCGCCCATGTGCAGACGCGTAATGCGGCCAAGCCGCCAGCGTTGAGGAGGCAGATTCTGATCCTTTACCAACACCATGTCTCCAATTCTAGGACCGATAGACCCAGTTTTCCATTTGGAACGCTGCTGCAGTTCTGCTATGAACTCTTGAGACCATCTCTTCCAGAACACGAGGCGTAGTTTGCAGATGAGTTGGTACTTCGTTCTGGAGTCTTCTTCTGCAAAAGAGGGCACCGACGTCAGTGGCCGTCCGATCAGGAAGTGCCCGGGGGTCAATGGGTTTAAGTCCAAGGGATCAGAAGACAAAGGGGAGAGTGGGCGAGAATTAAGGATTGCCTCTATTTGTGTAAAAAGAGTTGACAACTCCTCAAAAGTAAGGGAAACATTTGCTGCGGTTCTTTTTAAGTGATATTTTGCTGCCTTTACGCCTGCCTCCCAGAGCCCACCAAAATGTGGGGAATAAGCAGGACTAAATTTAAATACAATGCCTTCACTAGTAGCATAATCAGTGACTGAGTCACGACTGGAGCGTAGCACCTTACCCAGTTCATTCTTTGCCCCCACGAAGTTAGTGCCATTGTCACACCAAATTTCATAGGGCTTACCTCTGCGTGACACAAATCGTCGTAAACATAAAATAAATGCTGATGTAGTAAGATCGCTCACCACCTCTAGGTGAACCGCTCTGGTACTTAAACAAACAAACAGACAGAGGTAACATTTATTTATTCTATTACCTCTTCCCTTTTTACTAGAGATTTGAAACGGTCCCGCGAAGTCAGTACCAGTCGAGTGGAAAGGGAAAGTAGGCCTCATCCTAGCCGATGGTAAGTTGCCCATTATTGGCTGTATAGTCTTACCTCGAAATCTAGTGCATACAATGCATTGTTTATTGACCTTGCGCGCTAAGGCCCTCCCTCCTACAGGCCAGTACATTTCTCTTACAGAGGATAATAACAATTGCGGACCTGCATGAAATAAACGTTGGTGTTCATTTTGCATTAATAAAAGGGTAAGTCTATGTTTACAATCTAATATAATTGGATGTTTCTTGTTATAATCAAAACTCGAATTATCAAGTCGACCTCCTACTCTTATTAAACCTTCAGAGTCAAGAAACGGATTTAAATTAACTATTTTTGAATTTTTTGGTATTCCTAAACCTTTACTTAAAGATTTCAACTCTATCTCAAATGATTCTTGTTGACATATTTTAAAGAGAATAGTATGTGATTTAGTTATTTCGCTAGTTTGTAGTGAATCATATAATTTAGTTTTGTTCCTACAATTATGCACAAACCGCAATACATATGCAAACACGCGACTTAAGTGATTAAACTTGGAATAATTATTAAAATTAATGATAGAATTATGGCTGTCATCGTGAGCCACCTTTGTTTGTACATGAACCTTTAGTTCAGGCAATTCCACTGACTTATGTGGTTGTTGTGGCCAAGCAGGTGATCCCTCCTTTAAGAAGGAGGGTCCTTCCCACCACAAGGGTTCAACCTGCAGACGCTGAGGATCTACCCCTCTTGAAGCAAGGTCTGCAGGGTTGAGGTGCGTGGGAACATGCCTCCACGTGAAGCCCTGTGTCAACTCATTAATTTCAATTACGCGATTGGCTACAAATGCCTTTAAAAGGTTTGGTTGTGCGTTAATCCAGCCAAGTACTACTATTGAGTCAGTCCATATAACCTTTTGTGTGATCTTATGACTTCGAATGGACTGGATTACCTTTGTAGACAACTGAGCACCAAGTAGTGCGCCACACAATTCAAGGCGAGGTATGGTCATGGCTTTCAGAGGTGCAACCCTGGCCTTCGCACATAACAATTTAACATTTACAATATTTTCATTATTAATTGACCGTAGATAGACACAAGCTCCGTACCCTTCCTGGGAAGCATCTACGAAACAGTGTAATTCTACTGCCATGGGAAAATCACATAGTGTATATCTTGGCAAACTAATTTTAGACAGATTATTTATATTCTCTGTTAACTTTACCCACTTTTTTTCGATATGGGGTGGCACTGGATCATCCCAGCCTAACTTTTCATTCCATAATTGCTGTAAAATTATTTAAGCTTTAATTATGCATGCACATAGCAGCCCTAACGAGTCAAATATTTTACATGTTAATGATGTGTAATAGTACGTTTAGTGAGTTTCCTACTTGTATCCATATCAACCGTAAAATGTAACGTGTCCGGTGAAGGTGACCAGTTTAGTCCTAAAACTGTGGAATGTTTACTCAGATCAAGATTTTTAGAAGTGGTCTCTGTTTGTAACACCTTGGGACAGTTTGTGCGTATTTTATGAAGAGGGAAACAAGCTGAAGATAAAACTCTAGTGACCTCATCATATATTTCTTTAATTTCTTTTTCTGACTGACATCCAGTATTTAAATCGTCCATGTAGAGATCATGTTCTAAAATATTAGAAACTATAGGATTTGAACATTCACGAGCTAACTGAACAAGGCACCTCGTGCTAACTGAACAAGGCACCTCGTGCTCAAGAAAGGTGCAGATGCTGTCCCAAAGGTGACAGTGTTTAGCTGCAAGACCTTTACAGACTGAGAATTATCATCCCTCCACAAAATCAATTGCAAATGTCGTTGAGATGGATCTATTTCTATTTGCTTATACATTTTTTGTATATCTCCTGTTAGTACATACTTGTAAGTTCTAAACCTTAACAAAATAGACATCAAATCATCTTGTACTACTGGACCTACATACTGAATGTCATTTAACGATTTCCCTGAAGTCGTTTTAGCAGAGGCATCAAAAACAACACGTAACTTTGTGGTTTCACTTTGTTCTCTCAATACCGCATGATGTGGTAAGTAATATCCAAATAGAGGACGCTTAATCTCATGTAAATGACCTAAGTTCTTATACTCCTCAATAAATGCAGTGTAACTTTGTTTAAGCTGATAATTATTATTTAATTTTTTCTCAAGATTAAGAAAACGCTTTTTTGCTAAGAAATAAGAATCACCTAGTGCCTGTTCAGGAATTTCCTTGAATGGCATTTTAACTGAAAATCGACCATTGGGACGACGTTTCATATTTTCTAAAAAATGTTGTTCACATAATTTGTCTTGGGGTGAAGATTTATCAACACAATTAATTTCTTCAACTTCCCAAAACCTTTTAAGGTCGTTATGAATTTCCTTTGTGAAATTACATGTCAAGTGACTAAGGCTACATTCTCCTAAACGGCCACTGACCAACCATCCGAACTGTGAATTTTGTAGGATAGGTTTACCGTTACCCAATGAAATACGCTTTGTCCCTACTATGTTCCAAAAAACATCTGCCCCTAACAAAATATCAATATTAGAGGGATAATGGAAGTTTTTGTCTGCAAGCACGATATTTTCGGGTAAATTAAGTTCCTGAATATTTACAGGTGCACTTGGTAAAGTTCCTGTGATCTGTGGTACAATTAGACAATTTACTTCCATATTGAAAGAATTTAATCGCGATTTTATACTTATATTGCAACGCTCTGATATATTGAAAGAAACATTATTAATACCTGAAATCCGTAATGGTTCAGTAATTTTAACCGATAATCCTAACTTGCTTTTCAGGTTTTCTGTCACAAAGGAAGATTGGCTGCCTGTGTCTAATAGAGCCCTAACAAGGTATGTCTGTTGATTGTATCCATCTACTACTTGTACCATAGCGGTACACAACAGAACCTGGCTAACGGAGACAGCAGACAATGATACTGGTAGTGGTTCAGTTGATGTGGAAGGTGTAGCGGTATTTGTGTGTCTGTCAGTACCATTATTATCTTGAAGTTTATGTACATGTAATAAACTGTTATGTTTTTGTTTACAAAACTTACATGAACTCTTCATATGACAACGAAATGACTTGTGACCCTCACGCAGACAATTTGAGCACAATTTTAATTTTGATGCTTCTTTAAGCCTGTCTGGTACATTCATATTTTTGAATTTAGTACATTGGTGAATACGATGACCTTGCTCACTACATAATAAACACAAATATTCACTCAAGTTCTCAACCGAAGAGACCAAAGAACTAGATTTTTCAAGTTGTTTATTTTTCCAATTATTTTTATTAAAATTACCTTTATCATTTTTATTGGGTTGTGATGCAATTAATGTTGTTTCTAGAATATCCGCACGACCACGTATAAAATTAAAAAAATCATTTAGCGTTGGCAAGCCAGGTAAAATATTCCTATGTTCTTCCCACTTTACGCCCGTACTGGTATCTAACTTCCCAGTAATCATAAATATTAATAAAGTGTCCCACTGATCAGTTGGTTGCCCTAGAGTGTTGAGCGCTCTTAAATTTTTTGAAACAACGTCCACTAAGTTATGTAAATCTTTAACTGACTCTTTAGTTAGGGTTTCAATACTGCACAATGCTTTAAGGTGATTGTTAATGAAGATTTTCTTATTATTGTATCTATCACAAAGTAACTCCCATGCTACAATGTAATTTTCAGAGGTAAACTCCAATGACTTGATAACTTCAATGGCACCACCCTCTAGTGAGGATCTCAGATAGTGAAACTTATTGATGCCTGGTATTGATTCATTGCAATGGATTAATGATTGAAATGTGTCTCTAAATTCTAGCCATTTTAAGTAAGAACCATTAAAAGTTGGCAATTTTATTGTTGGCAGTTTTATTGACTGTAGGCCATGTGATGGGCAATTTGAATGAGAACCTCTGTTACTACATGCATCACCAAAATTTTCCTTTTGAGACCCTTTCCTTTCTAAAAGATCCTCAATAATCGACAAAACTGAAATAAACTTAGTTTCAATCGAATCTCTTAACGTAATTTGTTCATACGTCGCAGATTCATCGCAACTGTTTTCAATTAATGTTTGTAGTTCATTGAACTGCCTAAATAATTCTTGACCATTGTCCAAACGTCTACCTAACTCCTTGATATTTACGCCAGTTAGATCACCAATGTCTAGCTGTTGCATTTCCTGTACGTATTCGCTTAATTTTGTTAACCGCCCTCTAATGTTGCCACGTTTCCTAATTAATTCACTAAATTCAATTTTGCCCACATCCTTATCCATGTTTGACGTCTTTAAATTTCAATATCCGAGAATAATCAAACAATGAAATAGGTAGATAATAAAGTGTGCATCAAACCAAACAGTCGATCCTGTAGGTATTTACGCTCCAGGCGCAGCTCGCAGCCACGCGGTGTCACGGCAGGCACGCCGCACGGCAAGATGGCCGCTTCACTGCTTATTCCGCGGCGGCCCAGGAGCCCCGGTCGCCACGCGGTGGCGTACGTTGACGGGAGCCGGGAGGCAGCTCGCAATCGCAGCCGATGTTTTCCTGGAATTGTTCGGCAAATCTATTTGAAGCAGGGATGCAGTGCAAGGCGTTAAGCTGTGCGATTGTTGCACGAGACACGGAATTAGGGATTTTAGTGCAGGAATGTAAACATCAAAGTAATTAAATGCGATAAGTAGGTAGATATTTATGCATTAACAGCGAATGTTGTTGCACGATTATAGACATGCTATGCTGGACATGAATAGTCGCCTATTAGTTACGATAATAGGTTTATAATTAGGTATTATAGGTATTCTCCATAGAATTGAAATGACCACAATGCGTCCGCAATTATGTTAGCAGTATGTTAGCTGCCCCTTTACACCAGAGGAAGCAGTCAACCCCTCGCACACAAATAAAAAGCGAAAATCGGGAACGGATATGTAAAATAGGAACGAGCTTACTTCCCTCGGATAGACCACCTGACGCGATGCCCGCTATATCCAGGTTGATCTTCAAAATAGGTAGCAGTAGCCTCCTTGTGTTCCTGCGATTACGCAGCAGTTGCACGTGGCCGCGATGAGCGTTGAGCAGCGGCGTTTGCCCGTGGCCGGTTCGAGAACAATCGAGAACACGCCACCGAGCCGCAGTGTTATCTTCGCTCCAACTTGCGTCTTGCAGTTTCTTATTGCACACGGTCGCCAAATGTTGGGAGATGATTCAAACGGACGAATTATACAGTAAAAATTTATTGTAAAGTAGATACAGGATAGCCGAGCGTGGCGACAGTTTATAAATGAACGCGCGCGCACCCGGTCCTGGTCGTCGTCGAATGGCGGCCGTGGCGGGCGGCTTGCTAGCGCCCCACCGCGCCGCTCGTTGTTCCCCGCGCCTCTCCCGCGGCCCCCGGCACGCCCTGCGCTTGTACACGTATTAAAATGTTGTGTCCGTCAGTGGCATGGAGCGAGTTTTTCTTGGATCCACTATTTCGGGTTGAAGACAAGTATTGTAGAAATCTACAAGCCTTTTCTCCATTTTATTCTCCCAAAACGCATCGTCTCTATATATTTTTTCGGTTTTTTAGGGGGTGCCCAGGCCCTGTCCACACAGCAAAAAGGCATACATCTTTCTTTGTGATGTGGAGTTGGCCTTGTACTTGGTACCACCAGTCGTGATTATTATTAATTTTTATTTCATTATTGTGAATTTTCCAGATTTTTTTTTCTTTTATAGCGTCGTCAGGATGCATACCAAAAGCCGAGATGGGACATTTTAGTTCAACAATACCTTCTTTGAATAAAGCATCTGGTGTTGCACCAAGGAAGAAATGTTCATCGTCGATAAATAGACCGCATTTTTCAAAAACAAGGTTTTCTTGTTTTTCCAGTTGACCCAACGCATTCTTTTCATTAGCTTTTCCATGACGAATAGCTGCGACGTGGTCAAGTGAATATTTGTACAGTAAATTTTTTACTAAACTAGCGGAACTTATATTATTTCGCCGCTTGCAGACTTTACTAAAATTTGAAGCCGTCAAAAGGGGTCTGCGAAGTTCTAGCCACAAGGCGCTTTCCGCCTGCAGTATGGTGTCCCGTTCTATGTCGTGCCTTTGTTCCAATTGGGATTTTAAGTTCTGAATAAACAACAGCTTAGCTGCTGAATATTGCTCATCTGACATGTCGGGCCTTTGGCACGAATCGCCGTAATCTAAATTATTATTATTAAAAACTGTTAAAAAATGTTTTTTTTAAAGAATAGTTTATGCGCTTGCCACCCACGTATTTAGCTACAATAGAATTAAATTGTTCAGCTCTATTATTATTTAAATTGTGCAGTAAACTTCGCGCATTAAATGCCAAACTAGATGCAATCGCATTCAGTTTTTGCACTAAAGTTTTTACTTCAGGCACGAGGTTTATTTCCGACTTCTTCTCGTCACCACAATAATAGTCCTCATACTCAGAGTAGTCTCCAAATATATGTTTAGGACTATTTATAATATCTTTTTGGAGGAATTTAATTTTTTCCACAATTGACAAATTTTGTGCCATTCTGAACCTTACTGCTGCTTTTGCAGCGATACGTAAACGCCTAACACGGTCAGTATTCAGCAGCTTACGTTGATTTAATGGAATAGATGTATCTTTAATTAAACTCAAAATTTTTCCGTTATAGTTTCGCATTAGGTGATTTGAGCACTCTATTTTTTCGACTATCACATTTGGATACGGCCTACTTTCCAAAATGTTTTTATAAGTGCTGGAATCTCCATCTGCTATAAGTTTCGCGTAAACTAAATTATGTTTTTCCACGGAGTTTCGAAATCCCTCGACAATTACTGCTTTTTCCATGCTTGTGGATGAACCCGAGTGGTTTGCATTGCACCTATGTTCCGGAGGTGTAACACATTTGCTCGCTGCACGAGAGCATACGATGCAATACTTATTTTTAATGCCAACGTGTAATATTTTGCCTGTATTGACTCCTATTATCGCTCCTACACCTGTTGCGGAAGAAAAGTTTGTTTTGTAGGATCGTTTCCCCCAAGCAGCATCAGCTGTTACCGATATTGATGGTACACCTGAGGGACTCACACTACCTTTTTCCAAAGCCATAGAAGCTTCTTCTTTACCGGCAGCAATCATACAAGATTCAGCTGTAGTCTTTCACCAGTCATGCAAGTTGTCGTGACATTTCTGGTAGGTCGATTTACTAATAAGTGGCAAATTAATGGAAGCTGCTAGCTCGTTCAAGTTGGCCCGACCACACCCAATACTAATAATACCCGAAACTGCGCTATGGTTAACATCTAATTCATTTTTTTTAATCTCACATGTGTTTATTTCGAATCGATTTCCACACATAGAACATGATAAATATATTTTTGACGCAAATGAGTGCACCTTTTCTTCTTTTATCAATAGGTTTGACAACTTACACCCAAACCTATCATTATGGTTAGATATCGTTACCAGTTGGTTAAACAGATATTGAAAATCCACTATTCTTCGTCCTTCTATAGATATGGATAATGATGATTCCTGAAAAAAAATCTGACTTTTATTATGTCTTAGGTATACTCTTACACATCGACATTAAATACAAATACTTGGAATATAAATACTTTATAAAATCATACCTTATTTGATTCAATAACAAAGTCATCGTCTGAATCTAAATCCATTGCTTGGGTTTGATCCTCCTGTGAATTTTCTTTATTCTGTAATAAATTGAAGTATATTTTAACACAAAATTCTAGGCACAATTTAATGTAAAGTGGCTGTAAAACATCCAAACAGCCAGACAATACATATGGCGGAAAATATGTAATAAATAAAAAAAAGTTTTTTTTTTATTACATATTTTCCGCCATGACTTGCGTTCTTTAAGCACTTGTCTTGCACGTATCAGCCCTACATTTTCTTTTTTTTTTCCTTTTATTGACGCATGCATAATGCGTCCCCGTCTTTCTACCCATTGTCTGCAAAGAAAAGAAACGTTAAATGATTTAGAAAACTAAACCTTGACTTTAATAGTAATATTAGAGTAATTCTGCAGATTTTCTTTCACATACAAACATACAACCATTACTTCTAATTAAAGTCGAAAAATATTTTATCAATCATAATAAACAAACAAAATATTCAAAACAAAAAAATAATACTCACTGGATCAAAATGTGGTAGTCGGCGTACAATTTTGAGAATGTATTCACGTAAAACTTGCGAGCGGCTGCGGAGCAAAGTGACGCGTGCTCTCGCTGGGAGAGCCCGATCGTTACTGGCGCGATCGATTTTTCTTTTTTTTGACGATGGCCACTCGCAGTTACAAACCTGGGAAGGTTGCAACTACTTAACCGGACTTGCCTGTGTGGGCCTCAAGTGAATTTAAGGCCCCCAGCCGAGGCTATGCAACTTAAAACTAAAACTCCGCTCACTGAGGGCACCCCCTGTGGGGTACGGACCTCGGCTCAGCGGCGTCGTTTTGGGGAGGACAGCAAGGGACTGGCTGGGCCATGATATTTATTTGGGGAATATTTAACACTAAAGGCTCAGCGGCGCGGGCTGGCTCGTTAGGCAAAAGACGGGAGGGAGCATTACTGGGACGTCGCGACGGGCCTCGACGGCGAGGCCGGAATACGGAACGCGGTCTGTATCTGTTTTTTCTGATTGTGCTGGTTTCCCTACAGCTTTCTTGAAGGATGGTGACTGGGTCGTCAGGATCGACGAGGGTATGCCTAGGACGGCGAATCCTACTAATCTTGGAGGGAGTGTATCGGGTAGCCGATGCGATTAAGAGCCTAAGTAAATAATTTCGTGGCACGATTTAGCATCCCTCTCCCCGAGCGCACCGCACACTCTCCTCGTACTCCCGCATCAAAAGTTTAAAAAATCGAATATAGCGACACCCCATCAACTAATTCAAACCGCCAAATAATTCAGGGTAACTCGCAAGCAAATTATATTAACATATATCGATAGTCTTATTAACAACCTTTTTAAAGAAAGAATAAAATAAATATTCAAAGTAGACAAATAGTAAAGTTATTCGTGTTATATCATCATCTGCCTACAACTACACCCAACTATATTCTGGTCCGCTTCCAGTCAAACCCGATTAAGCTGAATACGTATTTTACGTAGAGCGGCTGCCTACCAGACCTCCACGTCCTCAACCCATTAACTGGGTAACACGGAACTTCTTGACACGGCAGGAGTCAAGTTTATTGGCTTCTAACTGCCAAAGATCTACAAATGACAGCCGAGACCAACGGCTTATAAATAATTATCTATAAAAATGGCTAGATTCTTTTTTCCTAAGAGCCACCGTTTCTGAGATATATCGATTCAAAAAGTTGGAAGAATTGTAATCGTCATAATATGCACACGTTTCCACACCACCTTGAGCGATCACTCAGGTCTCAAAGAGCTGAGAATCTACACTGACGGATCAAAGACAAGCACCGGAACCGGAGTTGGAGTTTACTCCAATGACCTTAACATCAGAATATCCAGACCGCTAGGTAAACCCAACACCGTCTATCAGGCGGAATGCGTGGGCTTTATCCTGGCGGTCTATGCCATAGAAGCCAGGGGAGTCACAGATACCCACATTCGCATACTCTCCTTCAGCGCCTCAGTCCCTCAGTTCCTAAGGAAGCATCACACCACTTCGAAACTCATACGAGAATGCCACAATGCACTAGAACGCATCACGGTGACCAACCGCAACACTGTGACGCTGCAGTGGATAAAAAGACACAGCGGATCACATGGAAATGACGCGGCCGATGAGCTGGCCAGGAGGGGATCTGATACTGTGGCTGTTGGAGCCGAACCCACAGGACCACTACCCTTCGGCCAGCTGCGCACATGGCTACAAGAACACACCCATAAACAAGCGGAACGCTGGTAGGCCTTAACACCCCGCAGCAGGCAGTCCAGGGAGGCTATGCCATCCTTGAACAAACACTTACACACGATAGCTATTACGGAGATTATTAGCTCCTTTATGCAGAGCATGCATGGAGGAGGAGGAAACGGTGTCGCACGTACTCCTTGAGTGCACAGGCGTTACCGAAATACGGAGTCAAATAATAGGGTCACAGAACTCTCTTACAGATGTTTTTACACACCGGGAAAACTAATCAGCTAGTCTATTCCGTAAGTAACTATTTCGATATCGAGCTTCACATGAGTGACAAAACTCACAAGTGAGCTTTATTGCACACAACATAAAGGTCTTAATTTGAAACTCACCTCGAATTTCACTGTCGAGATACGAAAATGCTGTTACAGAATAGCACTACTGTTTCTGGAGGGAGGTTGGCTAGTTGGAGTATTGGCTCACGCACAATGGTCCAACATCAGGACTAAGTGCGGAAACCAAATCCTAATAGATAGATAGATAGATACCGTTTTGCTGAAAATCGCGAAAAACACGTTTTTGTGACTTTTGACCCCAAGTAATTTTTTTCCAGGTATCGGATCGATGAGGCTTTTTAGATTTCATTTATCATAGTGTTTTGAACAATCCTACCAATTTTGAGCTGGGTGCGATTATTGTAACTTCACTCCAATTTTTGGACTTATTTGACCGGACTAATACCTATTGATTGGTTTTAGAACTAATATTTTAATTCTGTACCGCAACAACATTATAAATCTAATAATAAACATCAAATCATCTAATTATAGGCGTCAATGTCTAATAGAATCACGAATAAGTATGTTTGGGGCTAGAATTATGAGCAGTGGAGACTACAAGGAGGTCAGAATCATAAAGGAGTAAAATTTTCAGGACTGACTACTATTTATGTACTCTTCATTTCTTTTAAAGTAGGTGTTAAGGCCTCTGACCTCATTCCCCTCTTTATGATTATGCGTTATACATTTTTTGAATTATTCTCACTTCCCTCTTGACCTAGTTCTGAAATTCACGCAGATGAAGTCGCGGGCAGAAGCTAGTTTCTAAACACAATTTTTTTTCGTAAACTGGCAAGTTTAATTACATGACATATTGATGTTTGACGTCTTTCAAGGCTCGAAATAAATCAATTTATTTTAGCCTGTTTCTTAAGATAAATTTTGAGATAAAAGCTATAAAAATAGACACTCCAGACCAGAAAAAAAAAATGCTATAGCTATATTACTTTACGTGACTGAAAAAATAATGTTTGTGGATGTTCTATACACTGAAGTGAAAGTGATGATTTTATAATGATTTGCCGGTGTTATTAGCCACTATTAATTTCCTGTGATATGAATCCTTTGTTGCGTTCAGGTATGTTCCCAAACATTGTGCTTTATCTAGTTTCAGTCTTTTATTTCATACCATTTTATACATCATTTCAATGATGGCACGAATAGAAAAAACTACGAATATATATTGTTCAAGGTCACAAAATTATAGTGAAAATAATTTCATAGCACGAATTTTTATAAATTACAACTTTAAGCTGCTGAACTATGTAAAATATTGTAAAAAAATATATTTAAATTACGAAAATCTGACAGCTCGGATCTGCAAAAAAGTGACATAGGTGCTACGTTGACAAGGCCCACGGACCATCTAAATTGATGTGAATCGACAGTGATGCAAATACTTTTAAAAGGCAAAAGATGAGATGGCGATAGAATGAGGGCGGCACGGAGTAAATAACGTAAGTGCCAAAATTCATTTTCGTATTTTATAACATAAAAGTATAATGAAATCAAAATATATTAAGAATTTAGCTAGATAAGATTATTTTCTATGTTTAAAAGTAGTTTTCATAAAATCAATACAATGCATTACGCCATGAAAATGAAAATGGCAAAAAGACAGACCGAACTTTGCATTTTTTTTCTATCGAGAAAATTTCTTCGTATCGTGTATTCCTTTAGAATTTAGGTAGATCATAAAGTCAAGAAACATGAACCGAAATATCAAATCCCTATTATAGGTACTTTACGAGAAAAAACAATTCTGAACACGGCCTTATTATTCGCATAGCCCCTTAAAGGGTTCTGGTGCTTTTCGGCGGTTTCAATGAAACGCTCTGTAAGGCGCTTCATGAATTGCCTTATGGTCGGGATTTTAAGGTCGACATGAAGTCGGTCATTCCTAACGAACCACGGGGCGCCCGTGGCCTTTCGGAGAAAGCGGTTTTGGAGAGTCTGCATCCTATGAAGATGATGTGGCTTAGTGTGTGCGAAAGTAGCACACGCGTAAGTCATGATCGGACGTATGCACGTAACGTAAATGCGCAGTTTGCACTTAAGGGATAGCTTGCTGCGTGCATTCAGCATGGAGTGAAGCCTACCGAGAGCGAAAGCGGCACGCGAACGCACCGTCTTTATGTGCTCTCCGAAGGTAAGTTTTTGGTCAAGAGTCACACCTAAGTATTTGGCTCGCTTCTCCCAAGGGATCGGCTTACCAAACATGGTGATCGGGCTAGGGGGAGTGGGAGTCTTAGCTGACGGCTTGAAAAACAAGACCGCCTGGCTTTTCTCCGGATTGACTTCAATCCTCCATTTCCGAAACCATTTGCCTAAGGCAGTGGCGGATTTCTGGAGGTTTTGAGCAATGGCCCTAGTGCTCGTACCAGAGCAATAGATAGCCGTATCATCGGCAAATACTGCTAACTGCGTCTTGGGGGTTTTGGGGATGTCGCTAGTGAATAGCGTGAAGATCAGAGGGGAAAGCACACCGCCTTGCGGTACGCCGGCCCTGATGGGGCGGGGTTTGGAAAGCGCACCTTCGATTCTATATCGAAAGGTGCGGTTCGACAAATAGTCTCGTAAGATGAGCACGAGACGATCTGGCACACCGAGTTGATACAACTTGTATATCAGTCCGTTGTGCCAGACCTTGTCGAAGGCTTTCGCAATGTCGAAGAACAGAGTACCCGTCATCTAGCCGCGTTGATAGCGACCGCTGATATGCTCAACGATGCGGTACACCTGTTGGACACAGGAGTGGTTGGCTCTAAAGCCAAACTGCTCGTTAGGAATGAGGCTCTTTCGCTCAGCATAGTTCTTGAGACGCTTATAAATAAGCCTCTCGTAGATTTTGCCGAGCGCATTGAGCAGACTGATGGGACGGTAAGAGGACGGGGAGGACTTGGGCTTGCCCGGTTTGGGAATACCGATGACAGTAGCCTCTTTCCACTCTTGAGGGAACATGTTATTGGCCAGAGCGCCGTTGAAAATGGCGGTCATTAACACAATGAGAGCTTTGGGGAACAGCTGTAACACCTTATTGGTGATACCATCCGCCCCAGGAGCTTTCTTGGGTTTGAGTTTCCTAATGACATCCTCCACCTCATCTGGAGTGATGGGGGGGAGTGGATCATCAGGGTCCTCGACAGGGGGGAGTGAAGTCCTCCGTTCGACTTCCGCATCAACCTCAGCAAGGTGATCCGGGTCGACCGGGTTGGTGCTCGGTGAGCACTGGGACTCCAAACTGTCAGCCAGGCATTCGGCTTTATCGTCGTCATCAAAGGCGACGGTGTTGTCAGGGCGAGTGAGAGGGGGCATAGTGGAAACCTCAGCGGCGCGCAACTTCCTCTGAAGTTCCCAGAACGCTTGATGGTTGGGTTCGAGTTCACCCAGCATCTTTTCCCAGCGCTTATTACGCAGCTCTTTAACGCGTTTACTTAATTTACGCTGTAAGTAACGCATAAAAGCTTTGTTGTTATCGCAGGGGAAGGAGCTGTAGGCACGGACGGCCGCGTTCTTCTCAGTCACGAGCGCATGCACATCGTCCGGGAGTTTCCAACGACGATCATCCGCCGCCGGTACCTCCCTTGAACACTCGTTCAGGACCGATTGTACGTGCTCCGTGAGTGAGCCGATCGCGGACCTCGTGTCATCCGGCGACTCGATGTTGTCTGGGATCTTGTCCAAGTGAGGAGACATGGAGTCTTTCAGCATTTCGCTTACTTTTCTCCAGTCAGTGATCACTCGGGAAGGAGGGGGTTGTGAGGGGTCCATAGGACCATATCTGGGAGCAAGCTCCAGAATCACTGGCCGATGGTCCGAGTTGAGCTCGTGCAGCGCCTCCACAGAATGTAACCGTAGGTTAACATTTTTCAGGAGTACGATGTCGAGAACATCGGGTCGGCAGTTTGGGTCATGGGGATAGTGAGTGGGATGCATCGGTCCGATGACATCAAAATTAAGAGAGCTAGATAGCTCGAACAGAGCTCTGCCTCTGGGATTAGTCAGATGACTATTCCATGAGGGATGTTTGGCATTGAGGTCCCCCGCCAAAAGGACAGAGTCGCTCAAGCCAAGAAGAGCAGTTAGGTCATCTCTGACGGATATAGTATCCGAGTTGGAAGGTGGGACATAAGCTGAGATGACCGTAATGGGCTGATGGCCAGTCATGCCTAACCGACAGTCGGAGACCTCAAACTCGGTTGTAATGGGGGGATCCATAGGGATGCAGTACAAGGACGTTCTATAATATATGAGAGTTCTATAATATAAGAGGAAGGTCTCTTGCACCAGAAGTATATCTAGGTGATGGTCGCGGAGGAAAGTGGCGATCTCATCACGTTGGCTCTGAAGGCCATTGGCGTTGAAGAGCCCTATCCGGAGGGCCTTCGGTTTGGTTCTACCGCTATAATGGCTTTTATCCATTAAGGGCGTTGTACCTTTCAATATTGCGAGCGACGTCGCTGAACTCTTGGTAGATCGCGATGATCCTCTCAGGATGCTCTCGCGCCGCCTTCTGCATTTCAATAGCCCTGGGTGAGAAATACGCCAGGTACGCTACCTGGGTATTTATAGAGTTAATGTGCATCCTCGGAGGTGGTAACCACATTTGAAGAAGGAGGGGGGGAGTGCTATTTTGTGCAGGTGCTTTCTGCACATATGCCTTCTGCACAGGTGCCTGCTGCACTGGTGCTTTCTGCACCGGCGCTTGCTGCCCAGGTCGCACTCCCATTTTGGCTCCTGCGCGAGAGTTCCATAAGAGCCGGAATGGCCGGGGTGGACTTTTGTGCCTCAGAGACCGGAGAGGCCTCGGAAGCCTGTGGGGTTTGAGATTGCGCGGGACGCAGCGCTGGGAAGTGGGTCTGGTAGTTAGCGCGTTCCAGGGGCTGGGGCGCTGAGGGCTTAGTGCCGCAGAGGGCTTAGTGCCGCAGAGGGTTGGGTAGGAGGGGCCTCCCTGTTCTGGCGAGCGCTTCCGCGCTTGGCCAGATTAGGGGCTGAGGATTTGGGGGCCTTAGGGCAACCCCGGTAGTTAGCCGGGTGCCCTGACTCCCCACACAGCACACAACTGGGAGGGTCGGTGCAAAGGTTCCGGTCCTTTGGCCGGGGGCATTCCTGAGTGCCGTGATCACCGAGGCACTTCACACAGCGCGGCTTGCCATAGTAGTTGCGCTGGGAGTGCCCATACAGCTGGCACCGATGGCATTGGCCAACGATGCCGCTGCGGTGCGGGTTCTCTATCTTAAGGCCGTCCAGGCTGCTAATCCTGGCGACCTTGAAAATGGGGTGAAAGCCCTCCACCGGTTCGCACACGACGAGCACCATGTTGTATGGAGCACCGCCACGACGGTGCATCCGGTAAACGGCTTCCACCGGGATATTCTGGCTTTTGAGGTCGCAGAGGATATCTGCCACCTCAATATCGTGGGGCATATTGCGCACCACGACTCGGACTTGCCTTTCCTCGTGGAAAGTGAAAGAGTGGAAAGCAACCTTCCTTTCCAAGAGGAGCTTGTGCAGCTCCCTGTAGTCCTTTGCTGTCGGGACCAGGACCTTAAGGCCCTGTTGGACAGCGCGGGCATGGGTGAATCTAATAGCGCGCTCATTGCACGCGGCAGAAATGTTATACCACTGTTTGGCCTCGTGGATGAAAAATGGAGGCGGTGGCTTGTTCTTGGGTGGGGCAGCCGGGGTGGCAGTTGCCATAGGGCTGGGGGGGCGGTTCACCTGCTGGGAGGTACCAGCTGGAGATGCGGGACGGTTAGAGGGGGCTGCAGAGGTGGCTGCAGGAGTGGAAGCAGAAGAGGCAGCTTGGAAAGCTGTCTTCTCAGCTTTGGTCGCAGACTCAGCTGCGGAGCTCCTCTTCTTCCTTTTCCCCTTGCCGACCGGGATGAAACCCGCCGACAAGTCGGAGCAGGACGAGGAGGGGGAGGGGTGGAGTGAGAACATGGCTTGTGAGTCCGAGTCCGAACCAGACTCGTCACTCATGTCCATCGGGGGCGATGGTGCTCTTCCGGGAGTACCGGGGCGACCAGGGGGGGTGGGGGAAGCAGGGCTGGCGGGAGCAATTGGGCCCTGAGAGGACTCAACAGAGGGGCCTAGAGAGGGGCCAGTGAAGGGCCCTGGAAGGGGGGAACGAGAGCGGGAGCGGGAGTGAGAGCGACGACGGCTCCTTAAGGTGGGGCTGAGGTTCTGGAGTACAGAAACGAACATGTTTCTGTATTCATCTGAGCGTTCGGGGTTGGCCTCGTTGACCATTTTGACGCAAAAAGTTAAAAGGCCATCGATACCAGGAGACTGGGAGGTCTCGGCCAGGAGAGCCTTTAAAGCTGGCTCCATGATAGTTGAGGGGGAGGTGGTACTAGGAGGTGGGGAAGAAGGGATACTCACCAGCCCAGCCCCTTCAGGGCTTGGCTAAGTCGGACGGGCTTTGGTCCGCGGCCTTGGGGGAGCTCCTAGCCGCGGCCATAGTGCTAACCCCTTCCCTTTCAGCTGCACCCGGTGACGGTTAGGTGTCTCTACCCCAGCGGCACCGGATCGGTCGAAAGACCCATAGGGCCCCACTGCACATTAAGATTGGCAGTGGGATTACAAGCTTAGGGCTCACCCTAGACACTCACCTCCCTGCCTACACCCGGCAGGGAGGGTACACATCCCCGGGCTCTCCCACCCGGGGAGGTAGGTTACTGGCCCTTCAGGCATACAGACAGTTGTGTTGCCGGTGAGTTTGTTTGGGCGTTTCTTCTCACTGGTGGTAACACTAGGAAACGCCTAGGGTAAGGGAATCTTTGGGGGTGCTGTCTGCTCGAGGAGCCGCGTCTGGCGTGACTCCTCGAGGCGTAGGTAGGAGATTAGTATCCCTTCTTCCCCACCTCCTAGTACCACCTCCCCCTCAACTATCATGGAGCCAGCTTTAAAGGCTCTCCTGGCCGAGACCTCCCAGTCTCCTGGTATCGATGGCCTTTTAACTTTTTGCGTCAAAATGGTCAACGAGGCCAACCCCGAACGCTCAGATGAATACAGAAACATGTTCGTTTCTGTACTCCAGAACCTCAGCCCCACCTTAAGGAGCCGTCGTCGCTCTCACTCCCGCTCCCGCTCTCGTTCCCCCCTTCCAGGGCCCTTCACTGGCCCCTCTCTAGGCCCCTCTGTTGAGTCCTCTCAGGGCCCAATTGCTCCCGCCAGCCCTGCTTCCCCCACCCCCCCTGGTCGCCCCGGTACTCCCGGAAGAGCACCATCGCCCCCGATGGACATGAGTGACGAGTCTGGTTCGGACTCGGACTCACAAGCCATGTTCTCACTCCACCCCTCCCCCTCCTCGTCCTGCTCCGACTTGTCGGCGGGTTTCATCCTGGTCGGCAAGGGGAAAAGGAAGAAGAGGAGCTCCGCAGCTGAGTCTGCGACCAAAGCTAAGAAGACAGCTTTCCAAGCTGCCTCTTCTGCTTCCACTCCTGCAGCCACCACCTCTGCAGCCCCCTCTAACCGTCCCGCATCTCCAGCTGGTACCTCCCAGCAGGTGAACCGCCCCCCCAGCCCTATGGCAACTGCCACCCCGGCTGCCCCCCCCAAGAACAAGCCACCGCCTCCATTTTTCATCCACGAGGCCAAACAGTGGTATAACATTTCTGCCGCGTGCAATGAGCGCGCTATTAGATTCACCCATGCCCGCGCTGTCCAACAGGGCCTTAAGGTCCTGGTCCCGACAGCAAAGGACTACAGGGAGCTGCACAAGCTCCTCTTGGAAAGGAAGGTTGCTTTCCACTCTTTCACTTTCCACGAGGAAAGGCAAGTCCGAGTCGTGGTGCGCAATATGCCCCACGACATTGAGGTGGCAGATATCCTCTGCGACCTCAAAAGCCAGAATATCCCGGTGGAAGCCGTTTACCGGATGCACCGTCGTGGCGGTGCTCCATACAACATGGTGCTCGTCGTGTGCGAACCGGTGGAGGGCTTTCACCCCATTTTCAAGGTCGCCAGGATTAGCAGCCTGGACGGCCTTAAGATAGAGAACCCGCACCGCAGCGGCATCGTTGGCCAATGCCGTCGGTGCCAGCTGTATGGGCACTCCCAGCGCAACTGCTATGGCAAGCCGCGCTGTGTGAAGTGCCTCGGTGATCACGGCACTCAGGAATGCCCCCGGCCAAAGGACCGGAACCTTTGCACCGACCCTCCCAGTTGTGTGCTGTGTGGGGAGTCAGGGCACCCGGCTAACTACCGGGGTTGCCCTAAGGCCCCCAAATCCTCAGCCCCTAATCTGGCCAAGCGCGGAAGCGCTCGCCAGAACAGGGAGGCCCCTCCTACCCAACCCTCTGCGGCACTAAGCCCTCAGCGCCCCAGCCCCTGGAACGCGCTTAACCACCAGACCCACTTCCCAGCGCTGCGTTCCGCGCAATCTCAAACCCCACAGGCTTCCGAGGCCTCTCCGGTCTCTGAGGCACAAAAGTCCACCCCGGCCATTCCGGCTCTTATGGAACTCTCGCGCAGGAGCCAAAATGGGAGTGCGACCTGGTCAGCAAGCGCCGGTGCAGAAAGCACCAGTGCAGCAGGCACCTGTGCAGAAGGCATATGTGCAGAAAGCACCTGCACAAAATAGCACTCCCCCTCCCCCTCCTTCAAATGTGGTTACCACCTCCGAGGATGCACATTAACTCTATAAATACCCAGGTAGCGTACCTGGCGTATTTCTCACCCAGGGCTATTGAAATGCAGAAGGCGGCGCGAGAGCATCCTGAGAGGATCATCGCGATCTACCAAGAGTTCAGCGACGTCGCTCGCAATATTGAAAGGTACAACGCCCTTAATGGATAAAAGCCATTATAGCGGTAGAACCAAACCGAAGGCCCTCCGGATAGGGCTCTTCAACGCCAATGGCCTTCAGAGCCAACGTGATGAGATCGCCACTTTCCTCCGCGACCATCACCTAGATATACTTCTGGTGCAAGAGACCTTCCTCTTATAATAGAACTCTCATATATTATAGAACGTCCTTGTACTGCATCCCTATGGATCCCCCCATTACAACCGAGAAAAAGATGGCATCTTCCTCAGGAGCTATCGGCGTGGCGAAGTAGTCCCCAAGGTGTTGCTCGACTGCCGCGACATGTGCGTGCTCGGCAGTCGGGTTCGGGCGAAACTGACGCTCCAAGTGGGCGGCAAATAACTCCGCCCTTTCCTCCGTTACGTACTTAAGCGCCCCGTCGCTATCCAGTAGTGGGCGCACCGGAGTTGGGGTGCAGGAGAGTTGGCGGCAGAGTTTGTGAACAGACGACCAGTCTCCCACTGCGTCGTCTATTCGTTCCTCCCAACTCGCGGCGGCCTGAGCTCGCAACTCGGCCTTTACCTTCTCCGCGAGACGGTTGAGTGTCGTTTTTGTTTCGGGCAGCGAGTTTGCTGCCACTGCTTGCGCAGGCGCCTCTTCTCGGCGACCATGGCACGTAGTCGGACCGGTAGGGGCGGCTGTAGCCCTCTCCCCTCCGCCGACAGTGTTGTTGTCGCCTCGTCTAAGGCGCGTTGCACGCAAGCAGTGACGTCATTTGCCAATAGGTCAACGTCCGCGGCGGTAGAGACGGGCCGAGTCGGTGTTGTGGCCTCAATCCTTTCTGCGAACTTAGTCCAGTCCAGTAGTCGACGTGGCGCTGGCGGCTTCTGTCGGGTCGGCATCCCCGATAAGACGACGAGTACAGGTTGATGATCCGACTGTAACTCGTCGTCGATCACTTGCTGAGCGATCTGACAGTTTAGCCCTCGGTGAATGACGATGTCTAGCACGTCGGGCATGTGGCTGCTGTTGTCAGGGTAGTGGGTGGGCGTCTCAGGGCCAGACACCGTGAGGCCGAAGGCTTCGGCATCAGCGAAGAGTCGCCTCCCCCCGGTATTCGATGAATTTGAGTTCCATGCTCGGTGCTTGCAATTCAAGTCGCCGGCAAGGATGGTCGCGTTTTCAGTGTTTGTAAAAACCGACCGCAACTCTACCGAATCGAGAATCGTTGCGGGCGGTTTATAACAGGCGTAAAGTTCAATGTCCTCGCCGGCGACATGTAGCTGCACACCGAGGGTGTACATGCTTTGTAGCGACAGCGGGGGGAGCTCCTGGTGCACGACACTTCGCCTTACCAGCACTGCCAGACCGCGATATGTGTGATTTTGAGCCGACCGTTCATCCTTGCGATAAGCGAGATAGCCCGGGAACCTGATCCCGTCCTCTGGTCCCAGCAGCGTCTCGCTTATTAGCGCCACGTCGATGTCTTGATCCCTCAGGAGATGTCGGAGGAGGGCGACCTTAGGTTTAAGGCCGCGGGCGTTCCAGTGGAACACCCTCAACGGCTTAGTCATTGTAGAGCGTTAACAATTCGGCCAAGCCGTCGAGGATGACTTGCCCTGCGTCTTGTCCCTGCCTTATCGCTTGTAGCAAGCTCATCATAAGCTTGATAGCGCAGGCAGTGATTTCTTTGTTTTTGATGTTGTCGGTGCCGGCCGATAGGTCGGCGCCACTTGTCTTGTTCGCCATTGGTTGGGTCGGTTTGGTCTGTGTTCCTACTTTGGTCGACAGGGGGCGCTCTTGTCGCGCGTTGCCAGCACTGACCGATGCAGTCGACTTAGTAGCGACTACCTGCGCTACCTTTGCGGCAGGGACGGCCTTTGCTGTGTTGTTGGAATCCTGTGTCGCTGGGGGTTTGGGCTTTCTGCCTCTCCCCCCCCCTCTTCTTCTTCTTCCTCCTCCCTCCGACAGAGGGCGCTCCGCCTCGGTTAGTGGGCCCGTTGGCTGCCGCCATCAGTGATGCGCTGCCTTGGGCCTCTTCCTTCGGCCCGTCTACGGGCGCTGGGCGGCGTGGAGCTGTCGAAGTGATGGCGACAGTTCCCGCTCGCCTATTCCTGATTTCGCGTTGAAAAACGGGACAGCTGACGTGACACGCCGGGTGCGCGCCCCCGCAGTTAGCGCAGGTGGCGGGCTCTTCCCGCGGACGTGGGCAGTCTCTTGCTGCGTGTCCCTCGCCGCATCGTACGCAGGCGAGCGGGCGATGACACTGGTGCGACGAGTGCCTGAATTGCTGGCACCTGTGGCTCTGCGGGCCCGCGTTTCCCACGCCAAGCCTCGATCCTGACACCCCGCATTAGCAGCAACTCGGTGGTGTCGTAGATGCGGCGCGCGTCCGGCGACCGCTTGAGGATAGCATAGAAAACGCAGCCGGGTCGTCCCTGGCGCGCCCTGATATGGCGCACGTACTCCGGCTCGAAACCGAGGGTACGGAGCTCCTCTTCAATCTCCTGCGGATCAGTGTCCGCAGGCACCCCTCTAATTGCAACTTTCATCATTTTGTCCGCCGGTAGAGAGTAAGCGAACCAGCTGACGCCGGCCTCTCTCTCTAAGTTGGTCAAATATGATTGAATTGTTCGATATTCGCCCTCGGTCTCCGGTTGGAATCGAACCCCGGAGCCGTAAGGGCGAGCGTTGGGAGGCCGGCCCAGCTTAGCTGCTAAGGCCCTAAAATGTTGAGCCCAGTTGGGCAGCTTCTCTACTACCAACGGAGGGTAGCGCTGTTTTTTCTTCTTTTGAACGGTACCGGTCTCGGTACCGTTCTCTGTGGCTGCGCCTTGTGAGAGGGCTGCCTGGGACTGGGTAGTCAATAAGGGACTTACCCCGTCTAGTCCAGCGGTGGAAGAGCGCGACGGCACGTCGCCCGGACCCCGCGGCTGGCGCTCACTGTTGGGTGAGCGCGGCGAGTCGAGGCGATGCCGCTTCGCTTCCTCCATCTCTTCGTCGGTGCTCCTTCTGCGTCGCTGCGCTCTGACCTCCTGGAAGTCCAGGTCCATGTCTTGTTCCTCCTGGTAGGGAGACGCGGACGACGCGGAATGCGCGTCTTCACTCGACGCCAACGATGCGTTCGACCCCGCGCGCGACGACTGGGCCGAAAAGCTCGCGGGCGCATCGTAGGCGGAGGCGCGCGGCGGTGCGGGTGACGCGGGTGTTGTAGGGGTCGCGGGTGCCGCGGTGCCCCTGTTCAAGCGCGGGTCGCGTGAGTGGCGTGAGGATAAAGCGGCGCGCATATTTAAAGGGCCTCTCCCCCCGCCTCACCACTATAAAAGTGCGCGGTAGCGCCACAAACCTGTTTATTATTGTTGCGGGCGTCGTAGAGGCAAGGTAAAGGAAAAACAGGTGGTAACCATTCTTTATTTACATAACCTACCTATTTACATAACTATTTTTAGACTTTATAACTTATTACTAATAACAGTCTTATAAGATCACGGTGCTTACTTACTAACTTTTGTGAAAATGTTCTAAGCATCTTTATTTGTTACACTTTATTACTTATTCTATTACTTTAATCTTATAAGAAACGCTAATTAGTCACATTAAAATATAAATGAATTAGTCTAATAAGAAAAATGCAAACATAAAACATTGATAAAAAACATAAACAATTTACGTAAAATCTAATGAGAATTGCGCTATCTTATTGGCTGCTTATAGGTCGCGGTCCTCACTACTTGCGCCTAGGTGTGAGTTGACCTCAGGGCGTCGTGCACATTCTCCCGCCGTCGCCACGCTGCGACTCCGTTGGTAGCAGGACGATCTTCCTGGTGGGGCGACGTAGGATGTGGCCGCTGCTGGTGGTGACGTCGACTACGCGAACCTCTCCGTCAGCTCCTGGATACAGCTGACTTACTCGTCCTCGGGGCCAGATGTTACGGGGTAGGTTGCTGTCGCAGATGATGACGAGGTCTCCGACCTTGGGCTGGGCTCCTATGCTGGTGGGCTCCCGCCGGTGTTGCAGTAGGGGCAGGTACTCCTTGACCCATCTCCGCCAGAAGACGTCCGCCAGGACTTGCGCTCTCTTCCATTGTTGACGGGCTGTGACGTCCTTTTATTCGAAGTGACCTGGCACTGGCACGTGAGAGTTGGGTCCGATGAGTATGTGGTTCGGTGTCAAGGCCTCAGGTTCCGACAGGTCGACTGAGACGTGGGTGAGAGGTCGCGAGTTCACTGTGTTCTCGACCTCTGTCAGTAGGGTCACCAGCGTCTCGTCACTCGGGTACCGCTCGTTCAAGGTGATCTTCAGGGCTTCCTTCACCGACCGCGCCATGCGCTCCCATGTACCTCCCATGAATGGAGCCGACGGGGGTATGTACTTCCATACGATGTAATGGCACGTCGTCTCATGTTGCAGGGCTTCCAGCGCTGCCTCGACGAGTTCCTTGTCCGCCGCCTTGAAGCACGTAGCGTCGTCGCTCCATAACTCCTTGGGACAACCTCTTCTCGCCATAAATCTTCTTAGCGCCGATATTGCCGAGTCCGCGCTCAATGAATGTACGACTTCTATGTGTATCGCTCGTGACGTCATACATGTGAAGAGAGCGCCATACCTCTTCTCTCGGTCGCGCGCAACTGTCACTTCTCCATAGAAGTGACAGTTGCGCGCCACCGAGAGAAGAGGTATGGCCCCATGGCCGAAATAGTCAAGTCCCGTGAATGTGAAGGGACGTGAATGGTGGGCGAGACGGGCTGGTGGTAGGTTGCCTGTCGATGGGCAAGCTGGCTTCACTTTACGTATGCGGCATTGTAGACAACTCTTGATTATATCTCGAACAGCTGGGCGTATCTTAGATATCCATAATCTTTGCCGTAACTCATTTACGACCATTTCCACGCCGCCATGATGTAGCTTCTCATGTACATAAGCTATGTACAACTTAGTGTACATTTGTTTACCGTCCAATATGGGAGGGTTGGACGTGTCTTCGCTTATCTCCTGCGCTGCGGTTACTCTTCCTCGTAAGCGTATTGTGCCTGCTGTGTCGAGGTACACGCTGAGATGACTTAAGCGATCGTTGCTATTCGGCGCGCTTTCTTTCTTGACGCGGTCGATCTCTTGTTGGCTGGCGCGTATCCACATATGTTCCGCTTTCAGTAGGTATGAAGTAGGTATTTCGAGATAGCGACGTGTAGCGTTAGGTATGTGCCTATTTTCTTGAGCAGGTGGCGTTTTCTTGGCTCGCGTAGTTCGCCAGTCGGGATCTTTTGCTTCCGTTTTCTTCGTGCGTTTTCGTGTAGCGGTGACCGTATTCTTGCTCGGCTTGCACAAGTCAATGAACTGTAGGACTCGTGCCGTCGTTCTTATCAGTCGAAGCCACTTAGAAAATCGTTCGATTTTCGGTAGGTGAACTCGATCGCGGCCGTTGTTTTGTTGACACGAGTTATACTTTTCTCTTTCTTCTCCCGTGTCGTACTTCACCACGCTCTCTTCTCTGGGCCACTGGGACTCTGGCGACCTTAAGAATGCAGGTCCGTGGAACCATCGGTGGGTGGCGCTGAAGGTGTCTGGTGTGTCTCTGGTCGCGTCGTCGGCCACGTTGTCTTTGGAGGGAAGCCATCTCCACTCGTCTTTCTTGGTGGTTTCTTCGATCTCGGCCAGACGGTGAGCCACGAAGGATTTGTAGACGCGCGGCTCTGCCCGGATCCACACTAGCGCTGTGCGGGAGTCACTCCAGTAGGTCTTGCTCGTTGGTGTGAAGTCATGCTCTTCGAGGACGGTCTGCGCGAGTCGCGCACCTCATGGAGATGGGTTTCAGCGGCGTGACTCGGCTCTTGGCGGCTGCCAGCGATATGTGCACGCTGCCATCTATGCGCTCCGTTCTCCAGTACACTGCAGCGGCGTACGCCTCTTCACTTGCGTCGACGAAGGTATGTAGCTGGCATGATACGATCTGTTGATAATCGTAACATCTAGGTATTCTCAGCTGTTTGAAGACGTTGAGTGACGTAATCCACTTGTTCCATCTTTCGACCAACTCTGCTGGTAGTGGTTCATCCCAGTCGGTCTTGAATCGCCATGTGTCATGGAATATTCTCTTAGCTGGGGTGGTCACGGGTGAGATTAACCCCAGTGGGTCGAATAGCGCCATGATGATACTCAGCGCTTCTCTCTTGGTAGGAACGCGCTTGTTTTCTTCCAGCTCTGGTGGTATCTTCATGGTGCCTGTGTTGAACCCGATGCAGTCTTCTTTGACATGCCAAATTAATCCTAATGTCTTCTCTGTATCTTTGCCTCCCAGGTTCACGGTGGTGGTGTCTTCGATGGGTCCCAGCCCTTCGATCGTCTTCGTATCGTTCGACGTCCACCCGTTCAGCACGAAGCCCGCCTTCCTGTGGATGTCATCGACTTCTCTGGTTATCTTGCGTGCTTCTTCGATGTTACGAAAGCTTTGAAGATAATCATCCATATAATGATTCTTCTGGATGGCTGCTGCTGCTTCTGGATATTCGGTGGCAAAGTCTTTTGCATTCCTGTCCTTGATGAACAGTGCTGTACATGGTGACGAGGTGGCTCCAAAGATGACGGAGGTCATCCTGTATTCTTCTGGGTCGCCCTCCCGCCGTTCGCCCCTCCATAGGAATCGTAGGGCATCTCTGTCTTCTCTTCTGATTTTGATCTGCATGAACATCTCTTTGATGTCTCCGCTGACGGCGTATGCGTGC
This sequence comes from Lacanobia wlatinum, assembly GCA_947578705.1. Lineage (NCBI taxonomy): Eukaryota > Metazoa > Arthropoda > Insecta > Lepidoptera > Noctuidae > Lacanobia > Lacanobia wlatinum. The sequence goes on along the minus strand of OX388052.1, from coordinate 10,156,582 downwards.
TGCCTGAACCTCATGATGACACCTGGGAGTGATTGGAGTAGATCTGGCCCCGAGTGTAGCATGTCATTGAGTGACATTCCAGCTGCTCTTGCTGATGCGTCATGGACCAGGCGAGGCGGCTTGTGGGGCTTCGCTGGGTTGATGACGGGAAAGTGGGGCAGGTACCAAGTCTTCCCTGCTGGTGCTGGTGTGGGCGCCTTCTCTGCATAGCCTGACTGGAACAAGTTGTCCATTCTTTCTTCATACTTCTTTTTCAAATCTTCATCCTTGTCTAATCTCTTCTCTAATGAATGAAGACGTCGTTCTGCTTCTTTGAAGTTGTTAGGTATCTTGAGCTCTCTCTCTTTCCACAGCAAGCCGGTTTCGAATCGCCCTTCTGGTAATCTTCTGCTGGTCTCCTCGAGGATCTGGATGGCTTTCTGCTCAGGATCTTCTTTCGGTCTTCTTGGCTCGATACATAGTGACTCGAGCTTGAAGTGATTCTTGACCAAATCTTCTAATGATGTTTCCTCTTCCTTTTGCTGAAGTCTGCCGCAGAATGCTACCTTAGCAGTAAGTGAGCTATGGCAGCCATGAAGAACCCAGCCGAGTTGTGTGAGTGAGGCGACTGGTTGGTTACGGCGGCCGGTGCGGAGTTTTCTTGATACAATTAACAACTTAGGTGAAGCTCGTTCATACGTGATCTGATCTTTTATGTCGATTAGGTGTTCGCAATCTTCTATATGGCGATCTTGCACTGTTTCTGGCGTGAAGCTGAGTCTGTTGACGGTACGCGCGGCTTCTATCTTGTACTCTTCGTCTGCGTACTTTCCCTTGATGCTGAGACCGACGATCTTGCTGTTGTCGTGCTTCATCTCGTTGCCGACGCCTTGGATCCACATGGTGCTGCCAGGTCCGTCAGCCCCAATGACGTCTGCTATTGAGGCGTCCAGCAGGGTGACTGTGCTTCCTTCATCCAGCAGCGCGTAGGTTTCGATGTGGAGTGCGGCCCCTTTAGGATTACGGGCGCTATCTTCAAGAACGCACGTCGATGGCCACCTGGTTGCGCTGCTGACGTGACTTCCACTGCTGACGTAGCTGTTTCTTTCTTCTCTGCGTCGTCACTGGTGCTGCTCGGTTCCTTGTCGTGATGCAGCAGTTTGTGGTGCTTCATGGCGCACCCATGTCTTCCACACGGCGGTGCTCTGCAGAGGAGTCTTCGATGTCGGCTTCGGAGACAGCGGTAGCAGCTAGTGTATTCTGTAAACAACTATTTCGATATCGAGCTTCACCTGAGTGACAAAACTCACAAAGTGAGCTTTATTGCACACAACATAAAGGTCTTAATTTGAAACTCACCTCGGATTCGACTGTCGAGATACGAAAATGTTGTTACAGAATAGCACTACAGATGTTGTACTTCTTGGCTACCTCCCATCTTGAGTTCGTGTCGAGAGCGAAGAATTGCTTGCAGTCGGTGAGCTTATGTTCTTGCTTGCATTGAGAGCATTGGTCGTCTGATGTCGTCTTCTTCCCCGTAGCGAAAGTGCGCTCCACCCTCTTCTGTCTTCTTTCCCTACCCCAGGTTTCGTCAGCCACTGACTCTGGTAGGGCGTAGGCGCCGCACTTATCCGCTTCTTCACTTAGGAACGTGAGGAGATTGTTGGCAGCAGCGTGATTGGCCGATAGCTCTCCGGCTTCAGGATGTTTTTCCCCGCCTTGGGCAGCATTATGACGCGCCCCTCCTTCCAGGCAGCAGGGAAGGCCCCCGTGCGCAGTATCGCTGTGAACAGGCGCGCCAAGGCCGCAACCATACGGTGCGGCAGGTGGCGCAGCGCTGTATTGGTACCGTCGCCACCGGGGGCCTTTCTAGGTTTCGTGCGTAGGATGGCGCGTCTAACTGCGCCAGGCGAGAAAAAGATAGGATCTTCTTCGGGAGCTATCGGCGTAGCGAAGTAGTCCCCAAGGTGTTTCTCAACTGCTGCGACATGCTCGAGCTGAGTCGTTGGGTTCGGGCAGAACTGACGCTCCAGGTGTTCGGCGAAGACCTCCGCGCGGTCCTCTGCTGCGTACCGAAGAGCCCCGTCGCTGTTCCGTAGTGGGCGCACCGCAGCTGGGGTGCTCGAAAGAGCTCTGCAGAGCTTATGTATGGAGGGCCAATCGCCCTCTGCGTCCATGATTTTGTCCTCCCAGCTCGCGGCGGCCATGGCCTGTAACTCGGCCTTCACCTTATCCGCGAGACGGTTCAGTCGGTTCTTGATGGTCGGGCAGCGTAGGTTCTGCCACCGCTTGCGTAGGCGCCTCTTCTCGGCGACCATATCACGTATACGTGGCGGCAGGGGCGGCTGCAGCACTCTCCCCTCCGTTGGTGTGGTGGTTGTCGCCTCTTCCAAGGCGCGTTTTACGCAAGCAGTGACGTCGTTTGCGAACGTCTCTACGTCTGCGGAGTTGGCGATGGGCCGAGCTGGCGTAGTGGTCTCGATCTTTTCTGCGAAAAGGTCCCAGTTGGTTGATCGACGTGGCGCTGGCGGCTTCACTCGGGTCGGCACACCCGATAGGACGACGAGCACAGGTTGGTGGTCTGACTGTAGCTCGTCGTCGATCACCTGTTGGGTGATCTGGCAGTTAAGCCCTCGGTGCACGACGATGTCCAGCACGTCGGGCATGTGGTTCAGCTGGTCTGGGTAGTGGGTGGGTGTCTCCGGTCCGGACACCGCGTACCCGAAGGCTTCCGCGTCCGCGAAGAGCCGTCTCCCCTCCGTGTTCGGGTTCTGGGCGTTCCACGCCTGGTGTTTGCAATTGAAATCGCCGGCGAGGATAACTGGGTTGTCACTTGAAAACAAAACCGCTCGCAGTTCACTGTGGTCGAGTTGTGTGGAGGGCGGTTTGTATGCAGCGTAGATGTTGATGTCCTCGCCGGCAATGTGCACCTGGACGCCCAGGGCGTACATGGTGTTCAATGTCAACGGAGGGGCCTCCTGATGGACGACTCTTCTCTTCACCACCACTGCCAGACCACGGTATCGTTGGTTGAGTGCCGACCTTTCGTCCCTGCGGTAAACGAGGTAACCCGGGAACCTGACTGTTGGGGGTGGACTGTATACTGTGTACTTAAATGAAATCAAACTTCAGCAAACTCTAATAAACTTATATTGAACATACGAAAATTACAAATAATACAAAAAATTACAGATAAAAATGACAGAGTAACGGCACAGAGTTAAAAGTGTCTACGACCTACGACTGTGAGGTAATCGCGGCGCCCCCGCAAGGGGGCGCGGCGAGCGGGCATAGGCTATGCCTTTAGTCCCGCGGCAGCAGGGTGTGCGTGCCCGTAAATACGGGCACGTCATTGGATGGCCAGCATGGGCGTGGCCTGTGGCAGGCGCGACGTATCGCTGCGTGCCTGTGTGTATCTGTCTTTTGTGTCGGTAGAGGGCGCCGCGGCACTGTCCCACAGTGCCGTTTCTTCACGACCCTACGGCGGTCAGTCCCCGCCAGGTGAGACCTCCAGTTTCCCGGAGGAGGCCCAGCGAGAGACGACCAGCGACGTAGGCGCCGACTTTAAGGCGCTCCCTACCGAGGGTGCTTGACCCCCCGCCTGTTGCGCTTCCAGAGCGAGCCGGTCACGTTTCAGGCTAAGGGGATCGATTGTGTATGTATGAGCGGCAATGTATTGCGAGACACCGTCTCATGTAGCGAGTGAAACGTACGTCTGCGCCGTACGTTCCTCGCGTGTGTTTGGGCGCTTGGAGGGTCGTGCATGTATGGGATTCGGCGCGCACTATGCCTATATTAACCTAGCACACAGCGCGCACCGAGTGCATGTAGTGTTGTGGAGTATTTTTGTGGGAGGGAGTCGCGTGTCGGTGTTGCGACTCACTCGGCGTCAAGTCCGGTGGGTTTGGTGGGGTCGTCAGCGTCCTGCACAAGGTCGCGCGGCAGGCGTCTCGCGTCAGGTGGCCGCGCGTGCCAGGGCGCTATGTGCTTGACGTGTGGCCAAGCGGAAGCGTCGGCACGCGCGCACATAGTGGACGCGAGGCGGGCGCAGTGATCATCCAGGCTCTCAATCCTTAGATCCCGCATGATCACGCTGTTCCTCACGTAGCGAGGGGCAGCGACGATTTTTCGCAGCGCTAAGCTTTGTTGCGCGCGGAGAAGCTTTTTATTTGTCTCGCTCGTGAGGGCGAGCCAAGCTGGGGCGGCGTAGGTAATAATAGGCCGGATGTAAGTCTTGTATACACCCAGCTTGACTCGCAGCGGGAGGCGGGATGAGAGCACTGGGTAGAGCAGAGCGCGGGCCGCTCTGCCTTTCGCGGCGACCTGGCGGACGTGACTACCCATGGAGAGCCGACGATCGATGGTGATCCCTAGGTACTTGACCTGAGACGCCCAATCGATGTCGACTCCCTGCAGTCGGAGAGGTGGTGGGAGGTGGGCGCGCCCGATGAGCAGAGCCTGAGTCTTACTCACGTTCACCGACAACCGCCACTTCGACAGCCAGTCGGGAAGCGAGTCTAGCACGCGCTGCATTTTGACGGCCGCGTGCCGCGCATTTAGCGAGGTGCAGATGTACGCGGCGTCGTCAGCGTACAGCGCGAGCGTGCATTCTTGCGAGGAAAGGATGTCGTCGGTGTAGCATGAGTAGCAGAGCGGCGTGACGCAGCTGCCCTGCGGGACTCCGGCTGCTATGGGTCGGGCGCGTGACACGACACCATCGACCACCACCTTGAAGGTCCTATCCTGGAGGAAGGAGGAGACCACCTTGATGACGCGACGGGGCGCGTCTGTGTGTGACAGCTTGAAGATCAGGCCTTCGTGCCAGACGCGGTCAAATGCCTTCTCCATGTCGAGGAGTACTGCAACCGCTTGCTCTTTCTTGTTCATTGCCGCTGTGAGCAGGTGCAGTACCCTCGTCAACTGGAGCGTCGTGCTATGTTCCGAGCGGAACCCGAACTGTTCCGGTCGAGGCGTCACGTATGGTGTTAGGTGCCGCAGCAGGAGTTGCTCAAACACCTTGGAGATAGTGGGCAAGAGCGTGATGGGCCGATAGCTCTCCGGCTTCAGCACATTCTTGTTCGCCTTGGGCAGCATGATGACGCGCCCTTCCTTCCAACACCTCGGGAAGGCCCCCGTGCGCAGTATCCCCGTATACAGGCGCGCCAATGCCGCAACCATGCGGAAAGGCAGGTGGCGCAGCACTGTGTTGGTGATACCGTCCGCCCCAGGGGCCTTTCTAGGCTTGGTCCTCAGGATGGCGCGTCTAACTGCGTTGGGCGAGAAGAAAATCGGTGCTTCCTCGGGAGCTATCGGCGACGCGAAGTACTCCTCCAGGTGCCTCTCGACTGCTGCGACATGATCGAAATCAACAGTCGGGTTCGGCTGGAACTGACGCTCCAGGTGCTCGGCAAAGATCTCTGCGCGGTCTGACGCAGTGTATCTTGGCGCCCCGTCGCTATGCAGGAGCGGGCGCACCGGAGCTGGGGTTGTCGTGACTAGCCGGCACAGTCTGTGTATAGCCGGCCAGTCACCATCGGTCGACTCCACATATGACTCCCAGCTCTCCGCGTTGTGCTCCTGGAGCTTGGCCCTCGTCTCTTCCGCGAGACGGTTTAGTGCTCTCTTTTGTGTGGGGCATCTTGTAATTAGCCACTGCTTGCGTAGGCGCCTAGTCTTGGCGACCATTTCGCGTAGGTGGCGGGGCAGGGGTCTGCGTAGCAGGCCCTGCGAGTGCGTAAGTGTGGTGGTCGCCTCTTCATAGGCGCGTTGGATGCAAGCAGTGACCTCACTCGCCATGACGTCCACGTCTGCGGCGGTGGTGATGGGCCAAGTCGGTGTGGTGGTCTCCAGCGCTTCCTTGAAGGAGCTCCAGTCGGTTTTTCGACGTGGCGCTGGAGGAGAGAGTCGGGTCGGCATTTCTGAGAGGACGACGAGAACAGGTTGGTGGTCCGACAACATCTCGTCGTCCAGAACCTGTTGCGCGATCTGGCAATTTAGGCCCCTGTGGACTATGATGTCCAGCACGTCCGGCGCGCATCCCGGTCTGTCCGGGTAGTGCGTCGGGGTCTCCGGGCCGGACACCACATATCCGTGGGCCTCCGCGTCGGCGAAGAGCCGTCTGCCCCCCGGCGACGCGATGCGGGAGTTCCACGCGGGGTGCTTACAGTTTAGGTCGCCAGCAAGGATCGTGGGGTGCGACGACTTCATAATGGTGGCCCTCAGCTCGACCACATCAAAGGGAGCTGCGGGCGGACGGTAGGCCGCGTAGACATCTATGTCCTCGCCGGCGACATGAAACTGCATACCCAGCGCGTAGAAGGTGCTCGGTGAGAGTGGGGGCAGAGGCTGGTGGACGACTCTCCGCTTAACAAGTATCGCCAGACCGCGATAGTTTATGCCGGCGTCCGACTTCTCATCCTGTCGGTAAGTGATATATCCCGGGAACCGCAGGTGGTCTGCAGGTCCCAGGAACGTTTCACCTACGAGCGCCACGTCGATGTCCTGGTCCTTGAGGAGGAGGCGGAAGGGAGCGACCTTGTTCTTCAGGCCGCGGGCATTCCAGTGAATGATCCTCAACGGCTTAGCCATGGTAGAGCGTAAGTAAAGCGGCCAAGCCGTCGAGGATCACCAGCTCCGCGTCCTGTCCCTGCCTGATGGCTTTAATCAGGTCCATCAGGAGTTTTATGGCGCAGGCGGTAAACTCTTTTTTGCGCTCGCGCTCCTCTTCTGTAGGAGCGCGGTCGCGTGGTCGCTGCTGACTGGGCGCAGCGTTGGCATTTTGGGGAGCAATCTCCGCCCTTGGGGCGGCGCTCCCTGCCTCTGTGCGCTGCGTCATCTTGATCTTTTTGTTTGTTTTTGAGTCAGCAGCGACAGTGGTGGCGTCCTCTGTCGACGCCTGCGCCTGGGATGGGGCAAGGTCGACCGTTGTGGGTTTGTTGGTGGTAGTGGTGGGGGGGGGCTGTGGGCTTCTTTCCCTTTCTTCCTTTCCCCCCCCCCCTCTTTGTCTTTTTCCGCCCCCCGGAGGTGGCAGCATCCCTTGTGGGCCCGTTTGCTGCCGCCATCAGCGTAGCGCTTGGCGCCTCGCATTCTTCTGCGGTAGCAGGCCTCTCATTGGCTGATCGCCGGCTCTGCTGCCGAGTGATGGCGACAGTGCCCGCTCTCTTGTTCTTGGCTTCCCGTAGGAATTCGGGGCATTTGGTGTTGCACGCCGGATGGTCGCCCGCGCAGTTGGCGCAGGTGGCCGGTTCCGAGCGTGGGCGCGGGCAGTCTCTGGCGGCATGGTTTTCCCCGCATCTTACACATTTGAGCGGGCGGTGGCACTGGTGCGTACTGTGTCGGAATTGTTGGCACCGGTGGCACTGGGCAGGCCCTCGCTTGCCTCTCCACGCCTCGATTTTGACACCACGCATGTACAATAGTGTGGTGGTGTCGTAGATCTTCCTGAAATCGGGCGTCCTCTTTAGTACTGCATGGAATATGCAGCCGGGTCGTCCCTCGCGCGCCTTAATGTTGCGCACATACTCCGGCTGATATCCCAGCAGTCGGAGCTCCTCCTCTATCTCTTCCGGTGGTGTGTCCGCGGGCAGCCCGCGTATGGCCACCTTGGCACTCTGCTCTGCTGGCAGCGAGTAGGCGAACCAGGACAGACCGCTCTCCCTCTCCAAGTCGGTGAGGTACCGCTGAACCACCCTGTACTCGCCCTCAGACTCGGGCAAGAACCGAATGCCACCCTGATACGGGCGGGCATTTGGTGGGTGACCCAGCTTGGCACTCACCGCTCTAAAGTGAGCGGTCCAGTCTGGCAGCCTCTCCACTATCAGCGGCGGGTACCGTGGCGACTTCTTCTTAGTCGCTGTGGCTGCCGCGGCGGGTTGTGCAGTGTCAGCACAGGTGGCGCTAGTGTGCGCATCTTCGCTGGTGGGTGGCGCAGGTGATAAGAGCGCCTCGTCTGTGGTGGCGGGCTGCCCCCCCCCGCCTAAACCGCGCCTTACGCGCTGCGGCTGTGGCGGGTCAAGGCAGTACCGCTTGGCCTCTTCAGCGGCCTCGTCGTCGGGGCTGCGTGGGCGGCGTTGTGGTCTGGCTTCGAGAGAGAATTCGAAGCCAAAACCTAGGGCTTCATTTTGGTAGGTGGGGCGGTCTACATCCATGTAGCCGGCTCGAACGGGCGTGTCCTCGGACACGTCAGTACGACCTACGAACTGCTCGCATCGCCTATTTATAATCTTTACACAGGGGCGCAAGTAGTGGGCAGGCTAACAATAAAAAATCTCGCCGATTGGGCTTTTTGTCCAATCGCGTCTAGCTCGGCTCGCGCCCAGAGCTCGACGTGTAGCCTGTCAACCTGTCCGCTTTCCTTTGTTATCGCCGCGTCATGTCGAGACTTGACCGCCATTCGTGGTACGATCGCCCCGACATGTCACGACTTGCTTATTACAATTAAAGCATCGTACTTACTAACTTATTCTATCTTATTTACTAGGGGAATTATACATAATCTTTATTAATCCTTATTTATATAAATCATACTTAAAACTATCGTCGTCCGCATCATTCTCCCCCCGGCGTAGCTTGCGTAGCCTCTTCCGCCTTCAGGACGACAACGAGCTTCCTGGTAGGGCGCCGGAACGTGCCTGATCGAGTCCGCACTTCTGCGACCCTGACACCTCCGTCTGGTCCCTGGAATGTCTTCTCCACGATGCCCATCGGCCATACATTTCTGGGCAGGGTTCCGTCGACCACAAGGACCACGTCGCCAATCTGGAGCGCTCGGGCGTTGTTAGTGGGCTCTCCTCGTGGCACCAGTAGGGGCAGGTACTCCTTCGTCCAGCGTCGCCAGAATTGGTCGGCGAGCGCTTGACTGGCCCTCCATACCCTGCGGTCAGCTTCGTCGCGGGGCCCTGTGCTTGGCAGCCCGGTCGAGGAGCCCAGCAGAAAATGATTCGGGGTGAGGGCCTCCGGGTCATGAGGGCTCACACTGACGTGCGTTAAGGGGCGCGCGTTTGCAGAGAACTCCGCCTCTGCGAGCAAAGTTCTTAACACCTCTTCTGACGGTGCCTTCTCCCGCAATGTGACGCTGAGGGCGGTCTTTATGGTTCTGACCATTCTTTCCCAAGCACCACCCTGGTTAGGAGCTCCAGGCGGTATGAAACGCCACTCCGTCCTATTTAATAGGCCCACGTCCTTCAGGGCCGGCAACCATTCTCTGTATGCCGCTTGCAGCTCCTGATCGGCTCCCCTGAAGTTTGTTCCGTTGTCGGAATAAATGACAAGGCCACGGCTCATTTAGCCGCGGCCATCCTCTTCGCGCCGCCATTCTTCTCAGCGCCATGATCGCCGAGTCCGTGGACAAGGAAGCCACAAGTTCCAGGTGCACCGCTCGGCAGGTTAGGCACGTAAAGAGTGCGCCCCACCTCTTTTCGCGGCGGCGCCCTATTTTGACCGTCATGGGTCCGAAGTAGTCCACGCCACAATTTGTGAAAGGGCGGTGGAACGGGTCTAGGCGGGCGTGCGGTAGGTCTCCGGTGGCTGGCGTGTTTGGTGTGGCCTTTCGTTTCCGACAAAAGACGCAGCTTTTCTCTACGGCGCGTACAGTGGGTCGGAGATGAACCACCCAGCACCGCTGCCGTAGGTCGTTGGTTACACGCTCACGGTTGGCGTGTCCGGCCGCGCAGCGCTCGCGCAGCACGATAATCGGCCTTTTTGCTTCTTGCGGTGCCGCCGACGCTTCGATGCGGCCTCGTACCCGCAAGAGCCCTTCTTCGTCCACCGGGTCTAGATGGTAAAGTTTGCTCGCTTTGGCAATGGGGCGAGCCGACTTCACTCTCAATATGTCGTCTTTGAAGCTCTCTCGCTGGGCTTGTTTCAAGATTTCCTTCTCGGCGCGCTGAATGTGCCGAAGCTCCAGTCCCGTAGCGGCGTGTCGACACATGTCGATAAAGGCGAGTGCTCTTGCCACAGTTCTCACCAGGGTCTCATATTTAGAGAAGCGGCTAGGGTTAGGCAGCCAGCTCTCTTCCGTCGGACCCTCGGCGATATGCAGGATCTCTTGTTCTTCGTCTTCGTTGTCCCTCAATTCGCTTGGCCATTGCTCCTCAGGTGAGTATAGGAAGCGAGGCCCTCGGAACCATCGATCGTTCGCGCTGATCGGCGCGTTATCCGAATTTCAAAGGAGTAAGAACCTTGTCTTAAATACTTACAATATGTTAACTCATAACTTTCAAATATTATTAACCCGCTTAGACGAAGTGGAAACTGCATTAGCATTCAGTAGAGTCAATGTGTTACATCAGTCTATATTAGATACCACTGAACTTATCAATATTCTTCAAAACATTGAAAAAACGGATAAGTTAGTTTTTCCTGTAACCAATGAAAACTTAGTTAATATTGAACATTGTATTGACATCAATTTGATTTAAAATTTCTTCTATTTCTCTAATAGTTTTATCAAATATTTTTTTAAGTTTATCTATGTGTTCTTGAAGGCTGGTTGAAAATACAATGATATCGTCTAAATAAACAAGACAGTGTATGCCTTGAAGTCCACGGAGTACATTATCCATCGCTCGTTGGAAAGTAGCTGGGGCTGTTTTTAAACCAAAGGGCATACGGGTAAATTCGTAATGTCCTGATTGTGTTGTAAATGCTGTTTTTGGTTGGTCTTCTTCTTCTACCTCTATCTGATGATATCCACTAGCTAAGTCTATTGTAGTAAAATAGGATGCCCTTCCTAGCCTATCAAACAAGTCCGTGATGTTTGGTAGTGGGTATTTGTCATCTATTGTTATCTCGTTAAGTCGTCTATAGTCTACAACCATCCGAAACTTCTGTTCACCTGAGGCGTCCATTTTCTTGGGGACTAGGTGTACAGGGGCACTCCAAGGTGAGTGTGATTCTTTAATTACTCTATTTTCTAAAAGCTTATCTACCTGTTTCTGTATTTCCTTATTTTGACTAAAAGGGTGTCTATATGGGCGTATGTAAATGGGGTCTTCGTTTTTTGTACGGATCCTATGCTTAACTTGGTTAGTAAAGGATAGGGGTACGTATTCACAATGAAAGATATCTTTATACTCGATACATAGCTTAGTTATTAATGATTTTTCCTCTTTGTTTAGGTGATCAAGACGTAACTTGTTTAAGTTTTCATTTAATATTTTTTCTAAATCGGAGTTATTATGGTTTAGATTATGAATTACGCAATCATCTGTTAGATCCTGTTCTATACTATGGACTTTAAAGGGTTTTGTAAATGTTATAGTCATCTCAGTGTCGGTAGTGTTTTGTATGACAGTCTGAGCTAAAGAGTCTACGCAGTTAACTAAAGCGTCAGGCATACGAACTCCTGGGCAGAATTCAATATGATTTCAAATTGCATTTCCGTTTTCTAACATTGTTGGTACTCAAACACGCGTTTCCGATCTAGGGGATAGTACTACCTGATAAGATGGATTATATAAAATGGGAATTTCTGTAGTTTTTGTTTTTAAGACTTGATTTTTCATGTCTATGGTAGCTTCTAGCTCTTTTAATAGATCTGATCCTATAAGACCGTTATATGCTTTATCTACGTTATATATGTAAAACTTATGGTGAATGTCTGTATTAAAAGTGTCTGTTAAAGGTATATATGCAACTTCACTATGTTTGCTACGTCCATGTGTACTAATAACTTCAAATGGTTCTTCAGTTTTGCAATATTTAAAGTATTGGTCAGCTAACTCTGAGTTAATAAAAGATCGTGTACTACCTGTGTCTATGAGAAAGATAGCTTCCATTTCTGGTAAATAAATGTGTGGTAATCTAAGACCACTATAATTTAAATTAATTACTTCGGTTTCTGGTCTGTTTGGTCTGTCGGAGAGGCTTCTATCTGAAAATTTACAGGCTCATTTTCATTTTGGGCACAATTATTTTGTGGGTTGCTTTCATCTAATAACATTACGATGTTCTCGTCATCTAACAAAAATATCTGCTCACAGTTAGAATCTGGGTCAAGCTCAAGTGGCTCTTCAATCATGTTATTACGGACTGTTCTCATTGATGCATCTGTGTTTTGTCTAGGCTGATTGATTATGCCAAATCGGAATTGTTGATTTGGGTTGGCTTTAAAGAAACCTGATTGTTTGTAATTATTTAATGTTCGCGGAATCTGTTGTGGTTGATGAGTTATTGCTTTTGGGTTTGGTTGATTATTATTAGTATTTAGTTTAGGTCCTTGTGGTTGATTCGCATTTTGGATATTATTATTGGGATTTGAAATAAAATTGGGCCTAAAACCGTACATCTGTTTAAAACCTTGATTATTGTTTATTGGGATACCAAATTTATATTGAATTGGAGTCATAAGGTTTGGTCTGGTATTGTTTGATTGGTTAGTGTTACTACTAGAGGTTGTCTTAATCTTGTTTCGGGCATTGTACCTAGTTTGGAAATTAACTTCCTCAGTTACTACACTTAACGCGGATTCTAGTGTCATACATTTGTTTAGTCTTACGAACTTAATCATATCCTCCGGTAAGTTGTACATGAAGACGTTTAAGGCAGTGTTATTATATATAATATATTTTGCTGCTTTAATTCCTTCATCTGTAAGAAAGTTTACTTTCGATATGAGTGAGCTCCTAATATTTTGGATGCGGTGGCAAAAGTCTATATGATTCTCCTTGTTTTATCTTGAGGTTTTCTAATTCTATGCTAAGACAAGCTTCGGATCTCGGGTCTCCAAAGTGTTGGACAAAAAGTTCTTTTAGGCCTTCCCAAGTGGTTACATTTTCACGTTCACTAATTAAAATGGCGGCTTTACCGACTAGTCTACTTGTAATGCAATGGAATAAGTAGGTTTGTTGTGCTGGGTTGTTCTCCCCTCTAAAACTTCTAATTACATATTCACATTTTGAAATAAAAAGATTTAATAACTTATCATCCCCATCAAATCTTGGAATGATGCTTTGAATTTCCTTAGGGATAAGTTGAATATTCATTATTCACAATTTAATCTATACATATAATAAATCTGTTGAAGAGTCGTTTTTGTACATTCAAAATAATTTAAAAAAAAAATAGCTAGGGAGATAAAGGGTAACTTACAGAACCCATTTCCATCATTTTTGGAATTTTTGTCTGTTTGTCTGTTTATCTGTTTGGATGTGCAGGCATCACGTCAAAAGTACAGAAATAACGTAGATAACTTTCACGCGTTAAAATTGTACGTAACTGGAGGTATAACTTAGTTTTTGTTTCATCGCAATCGGTTCACTATATCAAAAGATATTTGTATTTAAAGGTTTCGTTTAAAGTTTCATTACGTGAAGCACATACATGCACCGCCATCTAAAAAAAAATAAAATATAAAAATGTTTATTTCATCAACTTATGTAAGTAACATTACAACATTAGGAACTACTGAATCTATTGAGATTAAATAGTAACAGTTTAGAACTGTTTCATGAATGAATGCGTATATTATTATTTTGTGAAACTCTGGAAAAAGAAATAACATTTAGTCAAAAATATCGTTTCATTTATCGTAACATGTGAGCTTCTAAGTTTGAACTTAATGTACTGATGACGCGTTTTTCTGAATTGCGGTGTTATCAGCAGATTGATCAATGTCTGACAAATAAAGTTTGGATACCTATGCTATGTAGCTAATTAGAAAGTGATTACGATATGTTTGATCGAAAAAGAAAAAAGAGAAGAGTAGTGATTCATTAATTTTATTGTGATTCGAATCGACATAATTAATCTATATCAGCCGCACGGGTCGATCTTCAGGGTTAAGCAACGCTTGCCAAGGTTGGTATGTAGATGGGAGACCATCATAACATACCGAGTTTCCTCCGTGCCTCGGAAAGCACGTTAAGCCGTTGGTCCCGGCTGTCATTTGAAGATCTTTTGCAGTCGTTACGGATTGTCAGAAGCCAGTAAATCTGGCTCCAGTCTTGCCAAGAACTACCGTGTTACCCAAATAATGGGTTGTGTTGGTCTGGTAGGCAGCCGCTTCACGTAAAATACTGGTATTCAGCTAAACCCGGTTTGACTGGAAGCCGACCCCAATATAGTTGGGAAAAGGTTAGGCAGATGATGAGTTGCACGAGTCTTCAAGATTAAGCTACGCTTTCCGAGATCGGTCTGTGGATGGGTGACCATTTTAACATACCGAGATTCCTACGTACCTCGGATGTATAATAGCCGCCCGGGTCGATCTTCAAGGTTAAGCAACGCTTGCCAAGGTCAGTCTGTGGATAGGTGACCTTTTTAACATACCGAGATTCCTACGTACCTCGGCATATAATACCCACCCGGGTCGATCTTCAAGGTTAAGCAACGCTTGCCAAGGTCAGTCTGTGGATGGGTGACCTTTTTAACACACCGAGATTCCTACGTACCTCGGAATATAATACCCGCCCGGGTCGATCTTCAAGGTTAAGCAACGCTTGCCAAGGTCAGTCTGTGGATGGGTGACCATTTTAACATACCGAGATTCCTACGTACCTCGGAATATAATACCCGCCCGGGTCGATCTTCAAGGTTAAGCAACGCTTGCCAAGGTCAGTCTGTGGATGGGTGACCATTTTGACATACCGAGATTCCTACGTACCACGGAATATAATAGCCGTCCGGGTCGATCTTCAAGGTTAAGCAACGCTTGCCAAGGTCAGTCTGTAGATGGGTGACCATTTTAACATACCGAGATTCCTACGTACCACGGAATATAATAGCCGTCCGGGTCGATCTTCAAGGTAAAGCAACGCTTGCCAAGGTCAGTCTGTGGATGGGTGACCATTTTAACATACCTACCGAGAAGAGATCTCAGGCAGTCTTTACGAATTGTCAGAAGCCGACAAATCTGACACCTACAGTCTTGCAAAGAAGTATCGTGTTACCCAGTATTGTAGGGTTGTAGAGGTCTGGTAGGCAGCCGCTCCAATCCCGTTCACTGGAAGCTGACTCCAATATAGCTGGGAAAAGGCTAGATGATGCTTCATGGTAAAAAACTGAAATGATTTGCGAAAAACACTTGATCTACAGTTGGCAAAACTGGGCACAGATTACAAACGTAATTTTGTTTCAATTTCCTTTATCCACTAGAGAGACGGTCTAAGTGACATCCCGGCATTTAATAGAATTAGGGATTCCCAAAAATAAATAAATTCATAATTATATTTTCGTCACACCTACCCTACTCATAGACGGCCTAAGCATCTGCCAGCCTGTTCATTAAATGTTGTCACATTACAGACCCATTCGCCACTTTGACGCATTTGCGCATTAGGGATCATTTAGGCCGCTGATTAACCGCCATTCAATGAAAATGACAATAAAACGGCAGAGTTACTCTCTCAAGGACCGTCAGCCCCAATTGGGGCCAAATGGTATTGTCTGTCTTTTTTAATATATGCTTAATAACCTTTTCCCAACTATATTCGGATCAGCTTCCGACCAACACGGCGAAGTCGCGGTATGTTAAATAATATGGCCAACTATTCACAGAGCCACCTAGGCAAGAGTTGGTAAACCATGAAGATCGACCCGTGCGACTGTTATTATTTAGCTACGAGCTCCTCATTTAATAAGTCTCCTCTTTGAGTACCTATTAAATATCTATTTAAAAAATTCGATTATTCTTACACAGTAAATCGATTCTATAAACCCGGTAGAACTTTTTGACATAAAATGTAAAAATTAATCGGTGTTCTTTAATCTGCAATTGTCAGGGAAAATCAAAGAAACTGTTTCTTTTTGCTGGCTGGACAAAATTAAGAATCAACTTCATCAGTTTCTTTGTTTTGTAGTTTGAAGACTACTTACCACCGTTCGTTCGATGTTCGGTTTTGTTGATTTTGATACCTACCTCGAGTTACGTATGTACCAGGAGATTACCCGGGCTAATCGGCATTCCAACCGGAAGAGATGATAGAGTGCCCTGCATTAGGTACCCTCTTCCTATTTTCTTAATTTTGAGACAGATCAGGATACGCAAGGTATTAATTTAAAGTAAATTTTATCTATGCAACAGATATTTTTCGACATCCACGCGAACGAAGTCGCGGGCACAGCTAGTTTTAAATAAGACACACAAAAATATTACGTAGTTGGCGATTTTGGTCCAAACAACGTGGTTACGCTAAAATGTGTATAACGATTAATGTTTGAATCATTAACACGAACGGAGTAAAATGGCAATGTGAGTCCAAATTACTTCAAAACTAATACTAAAGATTTGGCGATTTTAGTCCAAAAATATTAAACGTTAGATGGCGATGTCTAGTCCAATTAAACGTTACTTAGAGTTAGGACAAGGAAAAGAACAGTGCGAAAAAAGGGTCTACTCACAGACTGCTCGATCCCATGCCGGTTCTCTTAATACTGCTGCTGTTGTTGTCGCTGTGCTGTTGCTGCTGTTGCCGTTGAGCTGCTGCTGCCGTCGATAGGCTGCTGCTGCTGATGGCTGCTGCTGCTGATGGCTGCTGCTGCTGATGGCTGCTGCTGCTGATGGCTGCTGCTGCTGATGGCTGCTGCTGCTAATAGGCTGCTGCTGTTGTTGTTACGGGCGCGCTGTTCTTTTGACGAATTTGTTTGTGTAGGTTCTTTGCAGACTAGAAGTCTATGCGTCGAGGTAACGTTGCGACCGATTTATGTGTCTATCAACGGTTACTGTTCGCGACTTTACTAATCCGACCCGACTGCGCCAGTCAAATATGAACGAGCGGGACTTATTAAAAAAATATATTTATTTAATTAAATACACGTGCGCTCAGCATGAGCATTGTAATAAAGAGAACACCTTAATCTAAGTTACATAGGTTTATATACTGGTGGAGAGGTTTGCATGTGTGTGTCTGTGGCTGGTCCCCACAATGGATCAGCAACAAGAAACTGTTTATGGGTCTGGATCATATTCTAATTGATTTGGCGACCATTACTTAGGAATTTATTATGGGTATTTAAAGTTACTCGGAACTAGTGAGTGGCATGGCGTGATGTTAGTTTACTAATACAGTTCTTGGTAAGGGTTGGCCATGCATAACTACATACAATGTGTAATATGTGAGTTAGTTAGTACTCACAAAGTTTTTAAATCCAAATCAAAACTTGTGGAGACCCAAAATGCAGACTGCGACACAGTAAGGCTTGATAGTTTGTGACGGAATGTGTATCGCGATTGCGAAGTATGTAAAAAAGCACTTGAAAACATGATTTATTAACACAATACTTGAGAAACGAACTTTAAAAACCTTTTTAAAGAATTCAAACAAAAAATCTCAAGTTGACATGTTATGATTAGACTGCGGAATGCGTGTGAAAATACGGCTAATTTTGGCTGTCATAAGTTACTACTCATCGTAGGCATGAAATGGTATTCTTCAATTTAGTCGGTTAACAATAACCGTGAAAGGGTGTTTTATAGTGTCTTGGTGAATTTTGTAGGAAATTAAAAAAATATTTATATATTTATATTTTCTGCATGAATATTACTAGAAATATTTAATAAACCACATGTTAAATGTAATATTTTAAAATAAAGCAAAATAGTTTGTAAATTTTAAGTTAAAGTAAAAACCGTAACTTACTTTAGATGACATTATAAAAGACCCACACTATATTGTTCATTCCAATCGTTCACGAAAATTGTTTATGGATCCGAACTTCGGCTACGTGTTCGAAAACAAAATAGAGTAGCGGCAGTAACGAAACTTCGTTTAAATTTCGTTCGTTTGCGAAGTTTCGTTTCAGAGAAAGAGAGTAGACCCCCGGGAGTCGGGACGAGAGCACTGGTCGGAGGAGCTGGCGTGCGATTCTGGCCTGCGCGGCGACCCTACGAACGTGCAACCCCATCGTGAGCCGACGGTCGATGGTCACGCCCAGGTACTTGGCCTGGGGCGTCCAATCGACGTCGGCTCCTTGGAGCTTCAGCCGTGGTGGGAGGGGCGCGAACCCCGTGACTATCGCCTGCGTCTTACTCACGTTGACCGACAGCCGCCACTTGGCGAGCCAGTCCGGGAGCAGATCAAGGGCGCGCTGCATCTTGACTGCCGCGTACCGCGCGTTCAACGAAGTAGTGATGTACGCGGCGTCGTCGGCGTACAGCGCGAGCGTCGATTCTGGCGTGGTGGGGATGTCGTCGGTGTAGTGTGAGTAACACGCCGGCGATACGCAGCTGCCCTGCGGCACACCCGCCCGCACGGGGCGAGGGGCGGACAGCGCTCCATCAACCACCACTCTGAAGCTCCTGTGGGACAGAAAGGAAGAGACCACTCTTACTACGCGACGGGGCGTGTTGGATGTGGCCAACTTATATACAAGGCCATCGTGCCACACGCGATCGAAAGCCTTCTCCATGTCGAGGAATACTGCAACCGCGTACTCCTTCTTGTTCATCGATGACGACAGCAGGTGCAGTACCCTCGACAACTGAAGCGTCGTGCTATGTTCCGCCCGAAACCCAAATTGTTCCGGGCGCGGTGTGATGTGCGGCGTTAGGTGCCGCAACAGGAGTGACTCGAACACCTTGGAGATGGTCGACAGCAGCGTGATTGGCCGATAGCTCTCCGGCTTCAGTATGTTTTTCCCCGCCTTGGGCAGCATTATGACGCGCCCCTCCTTCCAGGCAGCAGGGAAGGTCCCCGTGCGCAGTATCGCTGTAAACAGGCGCGCCAGGGCCGCGACCATACGGTGCGGCAGATGGCGCAGCGCTGTGTTGGTGATACTGTCGGCACCAGGGGCCTTTTTTGGCTTCGTCTTCAGGATGGCGCGTCTGACTGCGCCAGGCGAGAAAAAGATGGGATCCTCCGGAGCTATCGGCGTAGCGAAGTAGTCCCCAAGGTGTTTCTCGACTGTTGCGACATGTTCGTACTCTGTCATTGGGTTCGGGCAGAACTGACGCTCCAGGTGCTGGGCGAAGACCTCCGCGCGGTCTTCAGCTGCATACCGAAGAGCCTCGTCGCTGTTCAGTAAGGGGCGCACCGGAGCTGGGGTGCTCGAGAGAGCTCTACAAAGTCTGTGAATTGAGGGCTAGTCGCCCTCAGCGTCGAGTATGGTTTCTTCCCAGCTCGCGGCGGCCTGGGCCTTTAGCTCGGCCTTAACCTTGTCCGCAAGACGGTTGAGCCGATGTTTCAAGGTAGGGCAGCGTAGTGTCTGCCACTGCTTGCGTAGGCGCCTCTTCTCGGCGATCATGGCACGTAACTGTGGCGGTAGGGGCGGCTGTAGCACTCTCCCCTCCGTTTGAGTTGTGGTTGTCGCCTCTTCGTAGGCGCGTTGTACGCAAGCAGTGACGTCATTTGCGAATGACTCAACGTCTGCGGAGTTGGCAATGGGCCGAGTCGGCGTCGTGGTCTCTATCCTTTCTGTGAATAAATCTCAATTTGTGGATCGGCGTGGCGCTGATGGCTTCAACCGGGTCGGCATCCCCGATAAGACGACGAGCACAGGTTGGTGATCCGACTGTAGCTCGTCGTCGATCACCTGCTGGGTGATCTGGCAGCTTAGCCCTCGGTGCACAACGATATCCAGCACGTCGGGCAGGTATTGTTGACAATCCGGGTAGTGAGTTGGCGTCTCTGGGCCGGACACCGTGTACCCGAAGGCTTCCGCGTCCGCCAAGAGCCGTCTCCCATCGGTATTCGCGGTGTGGGCGTTCCATGCTGGGTGCTTGCAGTTGAGATCGCCGGCGAGGATGGCTGCGTTTGTGTTCTCATTCAGAACCGCCCGCAGCTCTCTCAGGTCTAGTCGAGAGCTGGGCGGTTTGTAGGCTGCATAGATGTTGAGGTCCTCGCCGGCCACGTGCAGTTGAACGCCCAATGCGTACAAACTTTGAAGTGACTGCGATGGGATCTCTTGGTGGACGACTCTTCGCTTCACCAATACTGCCAGACCACGGTATCGGTTGTTGAGTGCCGACCTTTCGTCTCTGCGGTAGGCGAGGAAACCCGGGAACCTGATCTTGTCCTCAGCCCCAGGTGCGTCTCGCTTATCAGCGCCACGTCGATATTTTGATCCCGCAGGAGGAATCGGAGTGGGGCGGCCTTGTCTCGGAGGCCGCGGGCATTCCAGTGCAGGATCCTCAACGGCTTATTATCCATGGTACAAGGTAAGTAGTGCAGCCAAGCCGTCGAGGATCAACTGCTCCACGTCTTGTCCCTGTCGGATGGCCTTAATAAGGTCCATCAATAGTTGGATGGCGCAGGTCGTAAATTCCTTTTTGGCCTGTGCGCTGGTGGCAGTAGTCTCGGCTCTGACTTCGGCGCGTTTCTGCTGGGCTATGCCGGCACCAGCGTTCGCGCCCTTTCCCTTTCTGGGATCTTTTTGAGCCTGCGCCATCTGGACAGGGGCAGCCTCCGGGACCTGTTGGACCTCTTCAACTGTCGGGGGGGGGGGGGGGGGGCATCTGCTGCTTCTTCTTCTTCTTCGTTCCCCCTCCCCTCTTGTGTCTGGACCGCCCCGTGGGGGCAGCTCCGCGCTCCGTGGGCCCGTTTGCTGCCGCCATCAGTGACGCGCCCTGAGTCCTCTCCTTGGCCAGTTGGCCCCCTTCTTCGGATAGCGGGCGCGTCGTTCCAGTTGTGATGGCGACAGTGCCCGCTCGCTTGTGCTTCATCTCCTGTTGGAAGATGGGGCACTTGATACTGCACGCTGGGTGCTCTCCGCCACAGTTGGCGCATGTGGCGGGCTCCTCTCTGGAGCGTGGGCAATCCTTGGCGAAGTGCCCCTCTCCGCATCTGACACAAGCGAGCGGCCGGTGGCACTGCTGGGATGAGTGCCGGAACCGCTGGCATCTGTGGCATTAGGCGGGCCCACGCTTTCCACGCCACGCTTCTATTTTCACACCACGCATGTACATGAATGTCGTGGTGTCAAAGATAGTCCTGGCGTCGGCCGTCCTCTGCAGCACGGCGTGGAAAACGCAGCCGGGTCTTCCTTGGCGCGCCCTGATGTGGCGCACATACTCCGGCTGGTATCCCATAGCGCGGAGCTCCTCCTCGATCTCTGCGGGATCGGTGTCGGCAGGCAGCCCCCGTATGGCCACCTTCATCTTCTTGTCAGCTGGCAGCGAATACGCAAACCAGCTGACTCCTTCGTCCTTTTCCAGAGCCGTCAGGTACCTCTGGATGAGGCGGTATTCTTCTTCTGACTCCGGCGTAAAACGTACGCCGGCGCCGTATGGGCGGGCGTTCGGTGGGCGGCCCAGTTTAGCGGCTAGCGCTCTAAAATGTGCGGCCCAATTGGGTAACCGCTCCACCACTAAGGGCGGAAATCGTGGCTTCTTGGGCGGCTTTGCGCCTGCAGCAGTCACATCCGGTACGGGGGCTGCTGAATTGGTCGGGTTGTTGACTCCAGATGGGGTCGCCGGTCCTGCTGGCGAAGCTGTCGGCGAGCTGTGAGCGGCCTCCGCACGGGTCGGCAGCTGTGCAGCGGCGCCTCGCTCGCTGGCTGGGTGCTGGTGTATCTCCACGCAGTACCTCTTGGCTTCTTCCTCTTCCTCTTCATCTGTGCTTGTCCTCCGCCGCTGAGGCCTTGTTTCCAGCTGAAAGTCGCCTTCCAGCGACGGCGTTGGGGAGGCGAACGTGCGCGCCTCGCTGCCCACGGAGGCCAGCGACATGCTTGATCCCGCTCGGGAGGAGCAGGCCGACAACATCGCCGGCGAGACGTAGACAGACGTGCGGGGCGGTGCAGGCGAGTCTGGCGTAGGTGGCGCCACTACTGCGGTGGTCCGGTTCAGGCGCGGGTCGCGAGAGGCTGGTCTGTCAATTGCCTGGGCCGAGCCCGCCAACGAGAGGCGGGGGGCAGATGTCGCGGTGCGCTGTGGCATAGGTGCCGCGGTCGCGTGCGCAGCTACGGGCGGCGCGCTCGATGCAGCGGCTGGTGGTACCGCAAACTCCACACCAGGGGGCGCGCTTGCGGTATGTTGATTGTGCACGACGCCAGGGGGCGCTCGTGACGTTGGGGAGTGGGACAATTTCAGATGGCGCTGCCAGTACGTAAGCATAGGCTCCTTGTTTAAAAATTATTATAAATTAATTGTGCGCGTAATTTGATTGTAAAATAGTGTCAAAGTAAACTTTAAAACGACAAATGTTCGTGTAACTGTTATTGGCCTAATATATTTCGTGTAAATAACAAAGTAATAGCAATTGTGATCTTGGAAAAACACTATTTAATAAAAGGCAATTGTCGAACTGAAAACTGTGAACTGTGACCAAAACATTACCTTTATTGTATTGCATAGCAATTGAGGACAACAAAATGAACTAACAGTGCTTAATAGTGAAAAAAAAAAACAACTAAACCTGTGTATATTGTCAAAATACCCAAAGTGTAAGTGAACAAAGAAGAAAAAAATATACGTTATTTGGACCTACCCACCGGCACTTTTTTAACATCTAAGTTCATGCCGCTATCGCTACTGTTGCGGTATTTTGAACATTTAAGACGTGCAATCATAGCTTAAGTCGGTAAGCGGCTACCTAGTTGAAGCGTTGCACGAGGAGGCCCGAGTTCAAACCGCAGTTTCACCACAGCTCTTTTTGGATTTTTTAAACATTGTCCATAGTTTTTTGGACAGGCTGAATTTGATTAAAAAGTTCATCACAATTTTTTTGAGCATATCGAGAGATTTTTATATCATTTTTAAGACGCCTGTTGGAAGATTAACACTATAATGGCATCAACCAGTGAATGTGCCGGCTGTCGTACCATGCTTAGCAGTGAGGCACATCTTAGATGCTACAGTTGCGAGTCTAAATATGACCTAGTCTGTGCAAATGTGTCTTCCAATAGTTATGAACTTATGGACACTAATCTCAAAACCTCTTGGAAGTGTCCTGAATGTTGCAGCAAAGAACCTAAAAGGGGTAACATTAACACCCCTGTGCGTCTAACTTCATGCTTGGAAGTCAAGAGCCAGGAAGAGGATGTACATGGAGATCCCAACATAACTGTTCGGAAAAGGCCTACAAAATCACCACCGAAGCCATCGCAAAAACTACCGTCAAAACCACTGTCTAAACAAGCGTCGAAACAATCCCAAAAACCACTCCAATCATAAACATCGCAGAAGTCTCCGTTGAAGTTGCAGTCACCACCAAATTCGGTCCACAAGACAGAGATGCCCAAATTTGCCCCGCCATCTAGTACCGTAGAAGTCAAATCGGCTTTAAAATCCCAAGGTCCTCAGACATTGGTGACAGAAGCAAGTCTGCGTGAGATTTTGCAGCAGGAGATAACCATTGCTCTAAAGTTCAGCCATGAAAAACTTGTGAAGACTGAATTCAGTACAATTCACAAGAAGATAGATTCCTTTCAGGAGTCGCTAGAATTCATCAACGTCAAATTTGAGGAAATTAAAGCGGGCTTTAAAGAAAAAACAGCTATCATTAATGACCTCAAGCGTGAAAATGAATTGCTGAAATCTACAGTTCGAGACCTGTCCGTAAGATTGAATACAGTAGAACTACACATGCGTGATTCTAATGTAGAAATTAATGGTGTTCCAGAGCATCGCTCTGAAAATTTAGTAAACACAGTTTTACAACTGTCAAAGATTGTGGAGAGTCCCCTTTCGGATGGTGACATTCAGTATGCAACGCGAGTTGCTAAAATGTCGAATGATAATGACAGGCCTCGACCAATTATTGTCAAACTGCGAACCGCACGCCATCGTGATACTATTCTTGCCGCAACTACCAAGTTCAATAAGAAAAATCCAGATGGAAAACTGTCTACCCAGCATCTTGGTATGGGAG
The DNA here is from genome assembly GCA_947578705.1 of Lacanobia wlatinum. Taxonomy (NCBI): domain Eukaryota; kingdom Metazoa; phylum Arthropoda; class Insecta; order Lepidoptera; family Noctuidae; genus Lacanobia; species Lacanobia wlatinum. The sequence goes on along the minus strand of OX388052.1, from coordinate 10,132,862 downwards.
GTCCAAGAAAGCCAGTTTTTGTGTCTGAACACCTTACTCCAGCAAACAAGTCATTGCACGCCGCTACACGGAAAAAAGCCAAAGAAATGTCATATAAATTCGTTTGGGTCCGTAATGGACGTATTTTTGTCCGGAAAGAAGTTGAGTTTCAGTCTATTCTCATCAAAAATCTTGACAGCTTGAACCTTATAGTCTAAATGTAGTTAAAGTTCTTGATTCAGATATTGTTTAAATGTATTGGTACCACTTAAAGTCGTAATGCTTGATATTTATTACCAAAATGTTCAAGGACTGAGAACAAAAACCAATGATCTTTTAAAAAGTATACAAACTTCCAATTATAGTGTAATTGCACTTACAGAAACATGGCTTAATCCCAAAATTTGTGACAGTGAATTGATAGATGATCGATACACACTCTATCGTAGAGACCGCCACAGCACCCTTAACAAAAAAAAAGATGGTGGTGGAGTAATGTTGGCTGTCTCTAGAGACATACCTTCAGCTAGAGTCACTGGCTGGGAAAGTGGGGCGGAAGACTTGTGGGTTATGTTGGAGCTAAACATAAGAACTAAAGTAAGAAAACTAGCAATCTGCGTTGTCTATTTGCCCCCACCTGTAAAGTTGGAAGCTTTGTCAATGTTTCTTGGAAAGGTGGACTATGTTACTAGTCACACAGATGACCTGGTAATTCTGGGTGATTTTAACCTGGGCTTCATTGCGTGGAACGCCAGTGCGGACTGTAATTACCTTACTCCCTCCAATTATGATAATTCTCTTGGACATTCTTTTGTAGATTTCTTAAGTATAAACAACCTGTATCAGGTGAATTGTATTAATAACTGTGACAACAAATTTCTGGATTTGACTATTACAAGTTTGCCTGGCGCCTATGTTACAAGACCTTTGAATATTCTTAGCAAATGTTACTCGAACCATCCTAATTTATTGCTTAACATTCCATACAACAATCTCACTTACCTGCGTTCGAGACCTGACAAAAAAAACAACTTCTTCAAAGCCAACTATAAAGATATCGTCGATGAGCTAAAGAGTGTAAAATGGCAAGAACGAATTCTCAACTGCAACGATGTTGATAGTATGGTCGGGGAGTTTTACAGTATTCTTGGAACTGTCATCGATAAGTTAGTCCCTAAAGCGGCAACTGTTAGATCTAAATTCCCTTCGTGGTTTAGTAATTCGTTAATTAGACTTTTATCTGAAAAGGAAAAAATTCGAAAGAGATATAAGAGATTTGGTAATCCTAGAGATGAGATCGAGTATCAATTGCTACGCTCTCGCTCTCACAAGCTTTATGATGAATGCTATTCCAGATACAAAACCAAAATAGAAAATGACATCCCTAAAAACCCAAAAGCCTTTTGGAAATTTATTAATGGCAAACGCGGTGGTAAATCATCGATTCCTGCAAGAGTGACGCTAGGAGACGAAATCGCTAAAACTGGTCCTGAAATCGCTAACCTATTTGCAACTCAATTTTCATCTATATACACGGCAAATACCTCGCAGCCCACACATTCACATACTCATTGTTCGCAATCGTTTAGCTATGAATCCCAATGTGGAACTTCAACTTTATTTCAAGTGTAAAATTTGATGAATCCGATGTTTTCAGGGCAATTAGAAAAATTGATCCAACTAAGGGTGCTGGACCTGATCTTATCCCACCAGTATTTGTTAAAAGATGCAGTTCGGCTCTTGCGCTTCCTTTAATGCTGATATTCAACTGGTCCTTGAAGGAGGGCAAATTCCCTGAAGAATGGAAGAAAGCTCGTATAGTTCCCATATTTAAGAAGGGTGATCCGGGCAGCTCAGTTAATTACCGCCCCATTTCGATCCTTTCATGTTTTTCCAAACTGTTTGAATCAATGTTATGCCCCATTATCTCACAAATGGTGGATTCCAGCATTTCGGATTATCAGCATGGCTTCAGACGTGGGCGTTCAACGGTGACTAATCTGGTACCCTTTGTTTCTGAAGTATCACGTGAGGTTGACAAGGGTATGCAGACAGACGCGATATACACCGACTTCAGCAGCGCCTTTGACAAAGTAAATCACCCCATACTAGTTGAAAAACTGAGATGTTTTGGTATCGGAGGTGAATTGCTGGAGTGGTTCAAATCATATTTATCAAAAAGACCTCAATATGTAGTGATAGGCAGCTTTAGATCTGAGGTATATTGCGCGCACTCAGGAGTTCCGCAGGGATCTCACTTAGGGCCGTTGTTGTTCCTCATCTTCATCAACGATTTAACCAATCACATACGATATAGTAGAATTTCCCTGTTTGCTGATGATCTTAAAATATATAAAGTGATAAACTCCCAAACTGACGCTGATTTAATTCAAGATGACTTGGATAATATTCAGCGTTGGTGTGACATTAACGGTATGAGTCTAAATGTTAAAAAATGTCATCACATATCATTCACTAGGAAAAAAACACCAGTACACACAAAGTATGACATTGGTGGCGTAATACTGGACCAAGTGAATGAAATTCGAGATCTCGGTGTGATTGTTGACAGCAGGCTGAAGTTTACCTCGCACATCGATAAGGCAGTGACAAGGTCCGCCCAGATGCTTGGATTTTTAAGGCGTAACTCCAGAGGTTTTAAACTCGAGAAGACCAAAGTGTTACTTTATAATGCCCTAGTACGCAGCAATCTTGAATATGCAAGCAGTGTGTGGAGCCCTTTTTATGCAGTCCACTCACAACGTGTGGAAAGCATACAAAGAGCCTTCACAAGACACCTTGCTTTCTCTACAAAGGATTTTTCACACAGAAAACCTTGCACAGAACGTTTGAAAAAATTTAAAATGATTACCCTTCGCGATCGTAGACGTCACTTAGATTTATGCTTCCTCCATAAAGTTATTAATGGGAATGTTCAATGCAGTTACCTTTTTCAAAGCGTTTCCTTAACGGTTCCAAGAACTTACCCACGGGCCAAAAAAATTAAACAGGTTTTTGACACGTCGTGTGTCAAAACCAACCTAGGCTTGCAGTCTCCCATTGTAAGAATGTGCAATGAATATAATAATGCAGTCTTGAACATGCCTGAGTTAGACATATTCAGTGACAAGCTACCGCGGTTTCGGAAAAAGATCACACTATCCTTGCCAGGTTGTTCTCAGTAATTTGTTGATAGTATTTTGTTGATAGTATTTTGTTGATTTGATTTTATTTTAATTTATTTTATTGACATTTATTTCTACCCAAAGCTTCGATTATTATTTGATGATTTAATTTAATTTATTTTATTTTATTTTATATGATAATGATTTTAATTTTAATTCTATTTTAATTGTTTGACATGTTATAATTCTGTTTTAATTTTTATTTTAATTTTCATTCCGTTGACATGTTATGATTTTAATTTTTATATTTAATATTTTGACATTTTTAATTTTAATACTTTTAACATATTTTTTTCATTTGTATAATTTACGCTTTTTTTTTTGCAATAACTCTTATAACAAATTGTATTTTTAGTTATAATAGAAAGCTTTGTTAAAAATTTGTAATAAATCTTATTATTTCAAGGCAGCAAGCACTATAGTTCTGGTGAGCGCTATGTACGCCTTAATTGTCATGTGCATTAAAAATATTGTTATGGATCTTTTTTTTTTATTATTGTGCAATGTATGTGATGTGGCTGTACTTAATATAAATAAATAAATGAGTGTTGCGCTTGCGTAGCGCCAGGTGGCGCTCGCGTCGACGGTTGCGCGTGCGCTGCGCCAGGGGCTGCGCGCGTCGCGGCGACGGGTGCTTGCGCAAACACGGGCGCAGCATACGCGGCGGTCGCGTGCGCATAGGTGTGCGCGGGGGTGCTGGGCCGAACCGGCGGCGCTGCGGAGCGCACGGGCGCTGGGGCGGGTACCCTAACTGATGGTGCAACCCCACGGGCGGTCGGTTTTGCGGATGAGATGGCGGCGCGCGCAGATGGCGCGCGGCCTAGGTTCGCGGCGGCAGGCCCCGGGGCCTGTATGGGCACCGGGCGGAACGCCGGGGGGCGTATGGGCACGGCAGGTTGCCGGCCCGGCGTCGGCACAGGCACAACGCGCGCAGGCGCCAATGACGACGACGTGCTGGGTGCTGGCTGCGTGCCACTTGTTGTTGCTCTGCTGACGACGGCGGCGGGGTTCGTGTTTTTCCTCACTGCAGTCTTCTTGCTTGAAGAAGTTGCAGGAGCGGCAGGAACCTCTTCTTTCCGTTGTGTCCGGACAGGCGCAGGACCGTGCAACGCGGCCCTAATATTAGGGAGCGACGTCGCCCGGTCCAGCGTCTGGTGGAATTCTTCAATGATATCACTTTGCTCGCGGCCCAGGGAGCCGCGAGCACCGGGTTTTGACATACTGTCTCAGAATCGACTGACTGTTAAAGAAACCATTGTTAAAGAAACAGTATGTGACAAGATGTTAGAAACAGGATGGTGTGAGCTGTTGGACAGCCACGACCGCTTCGGTGCGAACACCGGGCGGCAGGTAGGTGGCTCCCCCTGTGCCTGTCTTGGTGAACCAGTTTCCACCAATCCAAGCACAGACGGAGTAGTTGGTTTGCGGTCCGAGTGGCGGCGCTAGTTGTAGTGTTGCTACGGCAGCTAGCGGTCCAATGGCGAATCCACGACCTACGAACCTCGGCGTAGAAGTCGCGGCGCCCCCGCAAGGGGGCGCTGCGAGCGGTACTGGGACTTGCGTCCCCTGCCCGCGGAATCCATCCGCGGCCCGTTAATACGGGCCGGTCATCGGGTTGCCAAATGTTGGCGATGGATGACGGTGACGTGCGCCTGCCAAAATAAATTAGCAAGACGCACGCCTGTGAGTAGTTGCTTGTGAGTTTACTGCAGACGCGCCGCGGCGCTGTTCGCCAGCGCCGCTTCTTCACGGCACCTACGGCGGTCAGTCCCCGCCAAGTGAGACCCCCAGTGACCTGGGGGAGGCCCAGCGAGGACGACCAGCGACGAGGGTGCCGACTTTGGGGGCGAGCCTGCAGCGGGCATGTGGCTCCCGCCCGCACCGATCCCAGATCTAGCCGATCACGGCCCGGGCTGCGGAGCCGTCAAAGTGTGTGTGTGGGCAGTCGTGTGTTGTGAGTATACTGCCCATGTGTCCGTGCCGAGTAGGCCTATATTAACCTAGCACCTATCCGGCACGTGAGTTCCAGCGAGTGTGGAGTGGCGAATGTGTGGGTTTTCGGAACGCAACCTGCCTATATTAACCTAGCACAGGTCGCGCGCCGAGGTGAGAGTTGGGTGTGGAGTCTTATTGTTTGAGTAGGCCGCGTGTAGCCTGGGTGCGACCTACCCAGGAGTCCAGTCCGGTGAGATGGAGGCGTCGACGTCCGCTACCAGGTCGCGAGGCAGACGTCTCGCGTCAGGTGGGCGCGCATGCCAGGGCGCCAGGTGCTTGACGTGGGGCCAAGCAGATGCGTCGGCACGCGCGAACATGACCCTCGCGAGACGCCGCACGAACTCATCCAGGCTCTCAATCCCGAGGTCGCGCTGGATGACGCTATTCCTCACACAGTAAGGGGCGTCTATGATGGTCCGCAGCGCCAGGTGTTGTTGCGCGCGGAGGAGTTTCCGGTGACCCTCACTGGCGAGGGCGTACCAGGCGGGGGTGGCATACGTCAAGATTGAGCGTATGTAGGTCTTGTATACGCCCATCTTGACGCGTACTGGGAGTCGGGACGAGAGCACTGGGCGGAGGAGCTGGCGTGCGACTCTGCCCTGCGCGGCGACCTTGCGAACGTGCGCCCCCATCGTGAGTCGGCGGTCGATGGTCACCCCCAGGTACTTGGCCTGGGGTGCCCAATCGATGTCGACCCCTTGGAGCTTCAGCCGTGGTGGGAGGGGCGACAACCCCGTAACTATCGCCTGCGTCTTACTCACATTGACCGACAGTCGCCACTTGGCGAGCCAGTCTGGGAGTAGATCGAGCGCGCGCTGCATCTTGACCGCCGCGTACTTCGCGTTCATCGATGTGGTGATGTACGCGGCGTCGTCGGCGTACAGCGCGAGCGTCGACTCAGGTGTGGTGGGGATGTCGTCGGTGTAGTGTGAGTAACACGCCGGCGATACGCAGCTGCCCTGCGGCACTCCTGCCCGTACGGGGCGGGGGGCGGACAGCGCTCCATCGACCACCACTCTGAAGCTCCTGTGGGACAGAAAGGACGAGACCACGCTTACTACGCGACGGGGCGTGTTGGACGTGGCCAGCTTGTAAATAAGGCCGTCATGCCACACGCGGTCGAAGGCCTTCTCCATGTCGAGGAATACTGCAACCGCGTACTCCTTCTGTTCATAGCTGACGACAGCAGGTGCAGTACCCTCGACAGCTGAAGCGTCGTGCTGTGTTCCGCCCGAAACCCAAACTGTTCCGGACGCGGGGTGATGAAAGGTGTGAGGTGTCGCAGCAGGAGCGACTCAAACACCTTGGAGATGGTCGGCAGCAGCGTGATTGGCCGATAGCTCTCCGGCTTCAGGATGTTCTTCCCCGCCTTGGGCAGCATTATGACGCGCCCCTCCTTCCAGGCTGTAGGGAAGATCCCCGTGCGCAGTATCGCGGTGAACAGGCGCGCCAGGGCCGCAACCATGCGGGGCGGCAGGTGGCGCAGCGCTGTATTCGTGATACCGTCGGCTCCGGGGGCCTTTCTTGGTTTCGTTCTTAGGATGGCGCGTCTGACTGCGCCAGGCGAGAAGAAGATTGGCGTCTTCATCGGGAGCTATCGGCGTAGCGAAGTAGTCTCCAAGGTGTTTCTCAACCGCTGCGACATGCTCGTGCTGAGTGGATGGGTTTGGGCAGAATTGACGCTCCAGGTGCTGGGCGAAGACCTCCGCGCGGTCCTCTGTTGCGTATCGAAGAGCCCCGTCGCTGTTCAGTAAAGGGCGCACCGGAGCTGGGGTGTTCGAGAGCGATCTGCATAGTTTGTGAATGGAGGGCCAGTCGCCCTCTGCGTCCATGATTTTTTCCTCCCAGCTCGCGGTGGCCAGGGCCTGTAACTCGGCCTTTACCTTGTCCGCGAGACGGTTAAGTTGGTGTTTCTGAGTGGGGCAGCGTGTTTGCTGCCACTGCTTGCGTAAGCGCCTCTTCTCGGCGATCATATTGCGAATACGTGGCGGTAGGGGCGGCTGTAGCCCTCTCCCCTCCGTTGGTGTTGTGGTGGTCGCCTCGTTTAGGGCGTGTTGTACGCAAGCAGTGACTTCGTCTGCGAACGAGTTCACGTCTGCGGAGTTGGCAATGGGCCGAGTTGGCGTCGTGGTCTCGATCCTTTCCGTGAATAAATTCCAGTTCGTGGATCGGCGTGGCGCTGGAGGCTTCATCCGGGTCGGCATACCCGATAGGACGACGAGCACAGGCTGGTGGTCCGATTGCAGCTCGTCGTCGATCACTTGCTGGGTGATCTGGCAGCTGAGCCCTCGGTGAACAACGATGTCCAGCACGTCGGGCATGAGTTGGTGGCAGTCAGGGTAATGAGTCGGCGTCTCTGGGCCGGACACCGTGTACCCGAAGGCTTCCGCGTCCGTGAAGAGCCGTCTCCCCTCGGTATTTGTAGATTGGGCGTTCCAGGCTGCGTGCTTGCAGTTAAGGTCGCCGGCGAGGATAGCTGCGTTTTCATTTTCATTTAGTACCGCCCGCAACTCTTCATGGTCTAGTCTTGTGCTGGGCGGTTTGTAGGCTGCATAGATGTTTATATCCTCGCCGGCCACGTGCAGCTGGACGCCCAGGGCGTACAGTGTGAGTAGTGACTGCGGGGGGATCTCTTGGTGGACGACTCTTCGTTTCACCAGTACTGCCAGACCACGGTATCGGTGATTCAATGCCGACCTTTCGTCCTTGCGATAAGCGAGGAAACCCGGGAACCTGACCTTGTCCTCAGGCCCCAGGTGCGTCTCGCTTATCAGCGCCACGTCGATATTCTGATCCCGTAGAAGATGGCGGAGGGGGGCGACCTTGTTTCGGAGGCCGCGAGCGTTCCAGTGTAGGATCCTCAACGGCTTTCTATCCATGGTAGAGCGTGAGTAGCGCGGCCAAGCCGTCGAGGATCACCTGCTCGATGTCCTGCCCTTGACGAATGGCCTTGATGAGGTCCATAAGCAGCTGTATGGCGCAGGCTGTAAATTCCTTATTTTGCTTCTTGGCGCCGGCCTGGTTGGCGGCGCTGGGGAGCTCCTCGTTGTTGTTGGCGCGTCTTGGTTGCGCAATGCCGGCGCCCGAAACTGCGCCCTTCCTCTTCTTTGGTTCCGCTACAGCCTGCGCCTTGATTTGGGCAGGGGCGGCCTCCTGGGTTTGTGGGACCTCTTCTGCGGTCGCCGTCGCTGCTGTGGGGGGAGAGGACTTTTGCTCCTTCTTCCTCTTTTTGCCCCCCCCTCTCTTGTGTTTCTTCCGCCCTGCGGGGGCAGCTCCGCGGTTGGTGGGCCCGTTCGCTGCCGCCATGAGTGACGCGCTCTGGGTGGCCTCCGTGGCCAGCTGACCACCTTCTGTGGGAAGCACTCGTCTTGGTCCCGTCGTAACAGCGACGGTGCCCGCCCGCTTGTGCTGAATTTCTTTCTGAAATACGGGGCACTTAATGCTGCACGCCGGATGCTCGCCACCGCAGTTTGCACAGGTGGCGGGCTCCTCTCTTGGCCGTGCGCAATCCCTGGCGAAGTGCGCAATCCCCTCTCCGCAACGCACACAAGCGAGCGGCCGGTGGCATTGCTGAGATGAGTGCCTAAACTTCTGGCATCTATGGCATTGCGCGGGCCCACGCTTGCCCCGCCATGCCTCGATTTTTACGCCACGCATATACATAAATGTATCGATGTCGTAGATTTTGCGTGCGTCCGCCGTCCTTTGAAGCACGGCGTGGAATACGCAGCCGGGTCGTCCCTGGCGCGCCCTTATGTGGCGCACATACTCCGGCTGGTATCCCTGGGCGCGGAGCTCCTCCTCTATTTCCACGGGATCAGTATCTGCAGGCAGCCCCCGTATAGCCACCTTCATCTTTTTGTCAGCTGGCAGCGAATACGCAAACCAGCTGACTCCCTCTTCCTTCTCCAGGTCCGTCAAATAGCTCTGGATCGCCCTATACTCCTCCACTGATTCCGGCGAGAAGCGGACGCCGGCTCCATACGGGCGAGCATTGGGCAGTCGGCCCAGTTTGGCAGCTAGTTTTCTGAAGTGGGCGGCCCAATTGGGTAGCCGCTCCACTACTAGGGGTGGGAACCGGGGCGTCTTTGCCTTTGTCGGTGGCTTCGCGCTTGTAGTAGCTGCTGCCGTTCCGGGGGCTGCTGCTTGGGTGAGCGTAGTGTCCTCCGTTGGTGACGCCGGTCCTGCTGGCGGAGCTGCCGGCGAGCTGCGAGCGGCCTCCGCTTGGGTCGGCGACTGGGCAGCGGCGCGCGGTTCGCTTCGTTGTTGGAGCGGTTCTTGGCAGTACCGCTTAGCGTCCTCCTCTTCGTCGTCGGTGCTTCTTCTCCGGTGCTGGGGTCGCGACTCCAGCTGGAACTCGAAGTCGAATCCCAGCGACGGCGTTGGAGAAGCAAAGGGGCGCGTCTCGCTGCCCACTGAGGCCAGCGACATACTCGAGCCCGCTCGGGAGGAGCTGGCCGATAACATCGCCGGCGAATCCACGACCTACGAACTGCCCGCATCGACTATTTATAATCTTTACACAGGGGCGCAAGTAGTGGGCAGGCTAACAATAAAAAATCTCGCCGATTGGGCTTTTTGTCCAATCGCGTCTAGCTCGGCTCGCGCCCAGAGCTCGACGTGTAGCGACCTGTCCGCTTTCCTTTGTTATCGCCGCGTCATGTCGAGACTTAACCGCCGTTCGTGGTACGATCGCCCCGACATGTCACGACTTGCTTATTACAATTAAAGCATCGTACTTACTAACTTATTCTATCTTATTTACTAGGGGAATTATACATAATCTTTATTAATCCTTATTTATATAAATCATACTTAAAACTATCGTCGTCCGTATCACTGACCCTATCCTCAGGTCCCAGGTGCGTCTTGTTTATCAGCGCCACGTCGATGTTCTGATCCCGTAGGAGATGGCGGAGGAGTGTGACCTTTTCACGAAGGCCACGAGCATTCCAGTGGATTATCCTCAACGGCTTATCCATGGTAGAGCGTTAATAGCGCTGCCAAGCCGTCGAGGATAACCTGTTCTACGTCCTGCCCCTGTCTGATGGCCTTAATTAGGTCCATAAGTAATTTGATGGCGCAGGCTGTGAACTCCTGGTTATGTTTCCTAGCGCCGGCTTGTGGTGCGGCGCTGGCGGTCTCGGTGGTGGTCTCGGTCATGGTTATCATTTGGGTTTGTGTAGGGCGCCTCGTTTGCGCTGTGCCGGCGCTAGGTTTTGCGCCCTTTCCCTTCTCGGGTTCCACCACAGCCTGCGCCTTTGACGGGGCAGGGGCGGCCTTCGTTACTTCGTGGCTATGGCGTGACGTGGAGTTCGCTGCGTCCCCGCTAGGGGGCGCGGCAGGCGGTATCGGGGCGAAGCCCCCTGACCGCACACCGGACGGCACACCGCGGCACACATCTGACGGCACACCGCGGTCCGCAGCGGCGGACCGGTCCCTGTGGTGCCATCTATTGGCGTAGCTTAAAATGGCGTGCGCCTGCCAGATAAATCTTAGCAATAGACGCACGCCTGTGAGTAACTGATGTGTTTTTCTACAGGTACGTCGCGACTCAGTAGTGAAAGCTACGCGTGTCGCCTCTTCACGGCGCCTACGGCGGTCAGCCCCCGCCGAGTGAGACCCCCAGTTACCTGGGGGAGGCCCAGCGAAGACGACCAGCGACGAGGGCGCCGACTTTGTTGACATACCTGTAGATAAATGTGTGGCTCCCGCCCGTCACGATCTCAGATCTAGCCGATCACGCTTCCGGGCTGCAGAGCCGAGATGTATGTGTGTGTGAACGGTCGTGTAGTGTGAGTACTGCCGTCCAGTGCATCTGCACCGAATAAGCCTATATTAACCTAGCACAAATTCGGTGCGTGAGTTCGAGCGAGTGTCGAGAAATGATTGTATGAGGTTACGGACGCAAACCTGCCTTTTTTTTTTTTTTTATTTTTTTTTTTGCGCTGGGAAAAAATGCATTACGCACACCCTCCCATCGGGGGATGGGGGGCCGTGTGGGACTCCCCGGGCTAGCCCGGTATACCCACTAAAATAACCCAGCGGCATTCCCGCATCGTCTGAGTGGAGAGGGACTGGGAGATCGGCAGAGCCTTTACGTCCAGTCCCCCTCCGACGTCCGCCCGCCTTCACGGCGGGCCCTTCACGCCCTCCCCGTGGGGGGAGGGCCGGGAATGTCCGACGAAGGTGGCGACGGGTGCAATGCGGGCGAAGGCGCCCCCGCGCCTGTCGCCCGCCCATCACCACCACGAGGAGGGAGAAGGCCCCGCCTTCTCCGACCTCTTCTCCGTCTTCGGAGCGGCGCAGCGAGAGGGTCGTCCTCCCGCTCGCGCTCCGCCGCCTCCTTTTGCGAGATAACCGCCTCGCAAAAGGAGGCGACCGCTGCCCAGGCCCCCTCACTCTCCAGCATGGCGCTGACCACGCCGGGTAGTGAGAGGTCCTGGCCGACCACCGCGGTGAGACTGCGGCGCAGCTCGAACCAAGCCGGGCACACCTCGAGGGTGTGCTGTGCCGTGTCCTCTGCCGCGCCGCAGTCGTGGCACGCCGGAGTTTCCTCCCTCCCGATCCGGTGCAGGTGCGATCCGAAACAGCCATGCCCGGATAACACCTGCACCAGACGGAAAGAGAGGAAACCGTGGGAGCGCTCGAGCCAGTCCCGCAGGACCGGACCGAGCGCGTCCAGGGTTCGGCGGCCAAAGGTGGCGGAGGCGAGGTCCTCCGTCCAATGGACGATGATGGCGTCCCTCGCCTCCCGCCGCACGGCCTCCCGCTCCTCCGCGACGGGGCGCTCACCCAGCGCCTTTCGCCGCGCCGTCCACTCGTACACTCTGGCGAGCACCCACGCCTCCAACTCCCAAGGAGGGGTGCTGGCCAGAGCGCACGCCGCCGAGAACCCAACTGAGCGGTATGCCCTCGCCACCCGCTGTGCAATGGCCCTTTGGGGCCTGCGGATGGCGGTGGCATTCTCCCTCCTATGGAGGGAGTCCGCCCAGATGGGGGCCCCATACAGGGCCATACTCCGCAGGATGCCGGCATACAAGCGCCGGCATCGCGCGTTCGGCCCCCCCAGGTTTGGGAGGAGCCAGGACAGGGCGTCCGCAGATTTCAGCAGGCGCGTCGACAGCCCGCTGAAGTGCGGGCCGAAGCGCCACCTGCTGTCCAGCACCAGGCCCAGATATTTCATCTGGGCCTGGACCCCTATCCTGACGCCATCCACAACAATGTGGGCGTCTGGAGGGCAGCGCTGCCGAGGCCCGTGAAAGAACACGGCCTCGGTCTTGCTCAGCGCCACCCTCAATCCCAGGCGGCGGATCCTCCCCGCAATTAAGGATCCGCCAGCCGAGGCCAAACAGGCCGCCTCTCCGAAAGTCCTCCCCCGGGCAGTGAGGAGAGTGTCATCTGCGTAACAGATGACACTCGTGCCCGGGAGGAGGGCTCCCCGCAGGAGCCAATCGAATCCGATGTCCCACAAGGGGGGCCCTAAGACAGACCCCTGCGGAACACCGGACTCGGCTGCGTACCGTCTCATCCTGGCCAGCTTGTCCACGAGGAGGACCTCTCTGTCCTCCAAGTAGCTGGCCAGGACGTTCCGCAAGTATTGGGGCACTCCGTGATAGCGGAGTGCCTCCAATATGGTCGAGTGGGGGACGGAGTTGAAGGCGTTGGCAATGTCGAATGACACCGCCAACACCCCCTCCCCCGCCTCCACCGCGTCCTTCACCTGTCCCTTGAGTAGGGCCAGCGCGTCGATGGTCGAACGCCCCTGTCGGAACCCGAACTGGGCGTCCGACAGGTCTGGCCCTACTCCCCGCAACAGGCCACTGAGCCGGGAGGCGATGACCCCCTCGAACATTTTACCGACCTCATCGAACAGAACGATGGGCCGGTACGCCGAGGGGGAATCCGCCGGGCGTCCCCCCTTTCGGAGGAGGCATAGCTGCCCCTCCTTCCACGGTTTCGGGAACCTCCCAGCCGTAAAACACGCGCTGAAAAGGTCCCGAAACCGGTCCTCCATCTGAGCGGCAGCTATGGCCACCACCCGTGCAGGGACGCCGTCCGGCCCAGGGGCCGTCTTCTTCGCGCGGAGGCTGAGAACCCCCGCGCGAAATTCGTCCGCCGTCACCGGAGGGATCCCCTCCTCCGGTGAAGCCGCCCCCAGCGGGGGGTCCATCGTTGGTGGGGTGAATTCGGTCCTGCGCGGAAACAGGGACCGAACCACCCCATCCAGCAAAGCCGGCTCGAGGGTCTCCGTCAATGGGGGACCATGGGGGCGGAGTTGGTTCCGCGCCGCCTTGTATGGTCTCCCATAGGGATCCCGATCGAGACCCTCGAGCATTTCGGCCCTCGCCGCGTCTTTGGCAGCGCCCATTGCCGACTTGAGGACCGCCTTTGCCTCTCGGTAAGAGGCGTAGAGGCGGTCCTCGTCTGCCTGACTTCGGGCGCTGCGCCGACGGCTCCGCGTGTATGCCCTCCTGGCCGCCACGCAGGAGGCACGGAGCCCCGCCAGTTCCTCCGACCACCAGTAAACGGCACGACGGGGAGGCGGACGGCGAGACCGAGGCATGCTTGCATCGCACACCTCGGTCAGGGACCCTTTGAGCCGGACCGCTGCGGCGTCCACGTCCAGGACCTCAACAGGGGGCGACAGCCAATCCTGGAGGAAGGCCGCCTCCTTGGCTGCCTCCCGGTCCAGGCGAGTGAGAGCCCACCGTGGGAAGGGAGACCCGCTAGAGCGGGCCATCTGCCCACGGGGGCTCAGGGTGGAGATGTCGAACCGCACATAACGGTGGTCCGACAAGGTCTCCACCAACTCCACCCGCCAGTTCACAATGCGTGCGGCAAGGACGGGGGTGGCAAACGAGACGTCAACCACCGACCCTCCCCGTTGCCGCACACATGTGTGGACCGCCCCCCTGTTGAGGAGGGACACGCCGCATGACGCCGCCCAAAACTCGACGGCGCGTCCCCGGACGTTGCACGAGGCAGCCGGGTTGCCCCACGCAACCGACTTGGCGTTCAGGTCGCCCAACACGACGACCTGGCGCGGCGACGCCCTCCCTACGGCTGCGGTGAGAACTTCTAAGAAATCCTCAAAGTCCGTGAGAGGGCGGTTTGGGGAGAAATAGACCCCCACAAGGGCCACATCTCCCCACGCGGCGGCCACATATCCCAGTCCCCTCTCTAAGAGCGAGAGGGGAGGGGAGTCTGTGGAAGACCGCGCCACCAACGCCACCAAGCCGTCCCGGTCGCCCAGCCAATGGCCAGGGACCGAGTAAGGCTCGGCGACCACCGCCAAGTCCACCAACCACTCAGCCATGGTCTGCATCAGCAGATCCTGGGCTGTCCGGCAGTGGTTGGTGTTCGCCTGGAGGATGCGATGTTCGATTGATACGGCCATCAATCGGACATCGCACCCCCCTCCTCCGCAGCCACCGCGGTTCCGGCCTCTGGAACCACGGTGCTAGCAGCAGGCCCGACCGGCGCCTGCGCTTTGCCCCTTTTAAGGGGAGGATTGCACATCCTCCCCTTCATAACATGTCCTGCCGGGCGGCCACTGGCGGCACACACTGAGCAGTGCGGCGTGGCGGCCGTGCAGGAGGCGGACTTGTGGCCCTCCTTGCCGCAGCGGTAACAGCTGTCCGTCCTGTCGACCTTGGACGGACAGAGGGCCCGGGTGTGGCCGATGCCGAAGCACCTGAAGCACCGGAGAGGTTGGTCCTCCAGTGCTCGGACCACACCCGAGCTGAAGCCGACGGTTAGCCGCCCTTTATTAAGGACGGCTTTGGCAACGGCGACTGGGCACTCCAGGCGAATGGTGCCCATGCCGCCACGACCGGGCCTGATGTCCCGGCCCTGCACCGCTGCGACGCCGCAGCCCCCAATGGCTGCGACTTTTGCCACCACCTCCTCCTTGGTGACCGAATCGTCTAGGTCGGTCACCTCTATCGCCGCCGACTTTATGGGTCGGGCCACCTTGGCTGCGTCAGCGATGACCTCCTGCAGCTTGGCTGCGAAGAGGTCAGCGCTGGCGCTGCCTTCCGCCCCCGGGAACTCGAAGATTCGAGCCCCGGCTTGGGTCCGCCGGCAGGAGACTTTGCCGATCCCCAGTTGGGTGGGATCGGCATTGGCACGCGCCCGCAGGAGGATCGACGCGTATGTCTCCCCTCGCTCCGCAGCCTCCGCGGTGAGCGTCACCACGACGGCTGCGGACTTTGGGGGGACGAGTTGTCCCTTTCCCCTTCCTTTCCCCTTGCCGGTCGACTGGCTAGGAGGCGTGGTGGCGGGGACGGCAGGGGCGGCCGCTGCCGCTTTTCTGGCCTTGCCCTTCCTCTTTCCCTTTCCAGTCGTTTGTGCCTGGCTGGTAGGGGTGGTGGCGGGGGCGGCAGGGACGGCCGACTTCTTGCCCCTGCCCTTGCCCTTCCCCTTCCTGACCACTTCGGTCCAGCCCTGCTGGTTGGACGGGGTGGTGGAAGGGAGAAGGGCGTCTTCCTCTAGAGAGGACGGCCCCGCCTCGCTTCGCCTCTTGTCCGCCGCAAGCGGCGGTCGGAGGCGCTTTTCGGGCAAGAGCCGGTCCTCTATTCCTGCCAGGCAGGCCCTGGTGAAGGCCCGCTCCTCCATAACAACCTTGCGGATTACATCCTCAAGGTTGGAGGGGGGGGCCTCTGCCGCAGGTCTCGGCTCAGCCTGAATTGGCCGAGCCGTAACATCAGCCAGCTTCTGATGAAGCTGGCTGACTTCTAATAGCAGGCGATCGACTATCGCCTGCAATTCCCTCGTCTCGTCGGTCGCCTTCCGCTGGACCAACTCCGCGACGATACCGCGCATGCTCGCCGCCCTACATTTAAGGGCCTTCTGGAAGGTCCCTTTTAGGTTGGAGGACTTAGAGGCGACCTCCGCGATCTCCTCCTCGTCCTCCTCCGCCATCCGCTCCAGCTCGGCCAACGAGTAGTCCGCGTACAGCACGCGGGACGCACCGTATCCGGACTTGGCCCGGGAAGCACGAGCCCGTTGCTCCTTCGCAGCAACCCGTTCCTCCAGCTCCTGCTGGCGCTGCGCCCGCTGAGCCAGGTCTAATTGGCGTTCGGCGTCCGCGAGACCCACGACGTGGGTGTCTGCGGCCGTCGTCGGCTTCTTGGCTCTGGACTTCCTCGCCGAACCCGAGGCCGAGGAGCCCTCGGACCCATCCTTCAGATAGGCCCGCTTCCGCGACCGAGAGTCGCCCGCGTCCGAGACGCTGATCACGGACTCATTGTCGGAGTCCGACAACGAGTCCGCCGTTCCGAAGAGGCTCGCCGCAGACGGCGCGCGGCTTGCCTCTGACGCCGAAGCGTCGGATTGGCCCTGAGAAGGGCCTTTTGGTTGGCCCTGAGAAGGGCCTTTGGGTTGGCCCTGAGAAGGGCCTTTAGGTTTTAAAAAACGCCCGCAGGCGTCCCGCGAGGGTTTAGGCATTTTTAAAATAAAATAAAAAGGCCTCCAACAGATTCGTAACTAAAACAACGCAAAAATATTTAAAAACAGGTTAAAAATATTTTGATAGCTACGAAAGCACACTGCACTTTGGCCGTACCCAGTCTGCCACTCCGTTACGGTGACAGAACTGGGCCGTTTCCAGGGGACGCGACGTGGACGCAAGCAGTGTGAGGGGGTCCCCCACGGACGCAAACCTGCCTATATTAACCTAGCACAGGTTGCGCCCGAGGATGCGAGTTGTATGTTGAGTGTCACTGTTTGAGTAGGCCGCGTGTAAGCTGGGGGCGGCCTACCCAGGCGTCAGTCCGGTGTGACGGGGCCGTCTACGTCCCCGACCAAGTCGCGGGCCAGGCGCTTCGCGTCTGGCGGGCGCGCGCGCCAGGGCGCAATTTGCTTGATATGTGACCAAGCGGATGCGTCGGCGCGCGCGAACATGCCCTCCGCGAGGCGCCGCACAAACTCGTCCAGGCTCTCGATCCCGAGGTCCCGCTGGATGACATCGTTCCTCACAGTGTAAGGGGCGTCGATGATAGTCCGCAGCGCAAGATGTTGCTGCGCGCGGACCTTGACTCGGTTCCCCTCCACTATGAGGGCGAACCAGGCGGGGGCGGCGTACGTCAATATGGGGCGAATGTACGTCTTGTACACGCCCAGCTTGACGCGTACCGGCAGCTGAGATGAGAGCACTGGTCTGAGCCGTGCGCGGGCGACCCTGGCCTGCGCGGCGACCCGGTGGACGTGCGGCCCCATCGAGAGCTGGCGGTCGATGGTCACACCCAGGTACTTCGCCCGGGGGGACCACTCGACGTCAGCTCCTAGCAGCTTCAGGGGGGGTGGGAGGCGCGCCATTCCTATGACTATCGCCTGCGTCTTACCCACGTTAACCGACAGTCGCCATTTGGCGAGCCAGTCAGGAAGGAGGTCGAGCGCGCGCTGCATTTTCAACGCCGCGTGCTTGGCATTTAACGATGTAGAGATGTACGCGGCGTCGTCGGCGTACAGCGCGAGCGTCGACTGTGGCGTGGTTGGGATGTCGTCGGTGTAACGTGAGTAACACGCCGGCGACACGCAGCTACCCTGCGGCACGCCCGCTCGGATGGGGCGGGGGGAGGATAGCGCGCCGTCGACCACCACTCGAAAGCTTCTGTTGGATAGAAAAGATTGGACCACTTTGACAACGCGACGGGGCGCGTCGGAGGTGGCCATCTTGTATATGAGGCCCTCGTGCCATACGCGGTCGAAGGCCTTCTCCATGTCGAGGAATACTGCGACCGCGTATTCCTTCTTGTTTCTGGTTGCAGACAGCAGGTGCAGTACCCTCGACAACTGGAGCGTCGTGCTGTGTTCCGACCGAAACCCGAATTGTTCGGGTCGTGGAGTGATGTGCTGTTGGAGATGTCGCAGCAGGAGCGACTCGAACACCTTGGAGATGGTGGGCAGCAGAGTGATCGGCTCAGGCGCAAAACGTCTCTTTCGCAAAATGTCCCCTGGTCGTAAAACGTCTCTTTCGCAGAATGTCTCTTTCGCAAAATGTCGCGCCAGGGACTTAAGAATAAAATTTTGATTTTCAAAACAAAAAATCATTTATTAAAATTATAGTGCAATTATGATGTAAAAATTTTGGTACTTAAATTTACTTAAGTATGTATTCAAAATAAAAACAATATCAATAGGTATCAAACATTTTACACACATTCAAAATTTAGATCAAAAGAATCAATACTGTTAGTAAACATATCCACAGATAATATAATAGGAGCTATTACTAATAGTAACTAAACATTAACTAAGTATTGCAAACGAAAATATTTCTTTTACCATTTTTAAAATGATTAAAAAATATATACTTAATATTAAAATGTCAAATAAATAAATTTTGGCATTATTATTTACTTGAGTTATTATCAAGTACTACATAAAAAAAAAACATTTTCATAAATGATTAACATAACATTATTGATAAAAAGAAAATATAAATATATGACATATCAAATGAAATTATATATTAATTGTGGCACTGAAATTAACTTTTGTTATCATTTTCATAAATGATAAAAAAATTAAATCTTCGCACTAAAATAAACCTTGGTTATTAATTAAAATTTGCTACATAAATTATTATTTTCGTAAATGATTATGAAAATATCATCTTTCATTAAGAAGAAAAAACATAAATGTACTTATTTTCATTCTGGAATGTACATTACTTGCTAGAAGTATTGTAAATCAAAATAAACATTGATAGCTACTCAGCAAAAAACCAAAATTTAGCTATTTGAAAATTTGTAAAAAAATAATCTTTTTTTAAGAATTGTGGAAGCGTCAGTTCCTTACGCTCAAATTGTTTCAACAGTTTTTTGTATTTAATGTCAAAGTCCATATATTTCTTCTGTCTGTTTTTAGTTTCTGTAAATAAATTATCAGTTATTTTTCTGTTCCAATATTTACTTTCTTTTCGCAATTTATCTATGAATATGTATAAACTTGGCTTTTTTGGTATGCGGCCTGCATTTATACGCCGATGCCACCCTTCTAACGCGTTAGTTGTGCGGTGTCGTTGGTAGGCGCAACTTAGTAAGGATGGTGGCATTTTTGGGTACCATTGTTTTTCGTAATAACACCTAAAATTCATCATGTATTGAGTATCTGGAGCTATACTTAAAATGTACCCCCAAGCTGCAGGGATTTGTTCAGCCGGTACCAGTGCTATTATTGCAGCCATTCTTGCAATATTTCGCCCTTCCCGTGTACGCAGTAATCCTTTTTTCTCTGCGTGTTTCCATATTGCTGCGTTGTAATGTCTATAACATCCTGTTATTTTTGCTTCAGGAAATACTGATTTCACAGCGTTTATTTGCGCCATTTCATAATCACTCTTAAATGTTTTAATAATTATACCCAATTTTTCTTTTAAAATGTTATATAGCCGCGTATATGTCTCTTGGGATTTATTGGGTAGCAATGTATAAATTACTGGGATTATATTTGTACACTTTTTTGTAGATCCAATGTCCAAATGTAAGACATAAAACTGATAAAAAGGTGGCGGAGCTGACATAAACGTGCCATCTGCAAAATAGGATCCGGGTTTCTTCACAATTTTCTTTCCCAAACGTGTTGCAAATACCAAAATTTTTTCACTTTGTCCATCTTCACAAATAAGGAAATTTTTACCTAAAACTTCTGGTACAATTGCAGTTTCGGCACTGGTATGTTGTAGTCGATCTACGTTCAAATAAGACTTTCGTGCCCTATATAAAGTGTCTTTAATTGATTTAAACGTAGGAATTCGATAGTGTTCACTATTGGGTATTTTGTTACGAATTTTTTTATCAATTTCTTCATAAATTTGCTGTATGGGGCGAAAATCTTTGCAAACAATGTTTTAATAATGTTATGTGTTTTTTAATTATATTTTTAAATTCCATTGACTCACATGTATGCACTGATTTCAGTTTAATGATAATTTTTCCTGTTTTGTCTAATGTTAGTGACGCATTACAGTCTCGCCTATTTATGCACCGCCAGAAAGTAGTTCCACTTTTATTTGTTTTGCTCTTATGATATCTGTACTCACAATGTATAAGTGTTCTATGTCCTTTTTGATTACGAATGTATTCGATTTCTTGATCCATATTAAAACTCAAATTCACTACTGTTTTTCAATAAAAAGTAACAGACAAAACACAGCTCGGCAATTAATGAATGACACATACATTTATAAGTTTTTTTCTAACTACCCTCACATATTATTATTATTAAGGTGGCGCAGGTGGCGCTGGCGTGTAATGTTTACATTTAATGTGCTCCGTTAATTTAATAAAAAAACTTATAGTTAAGTTAATCTACTGACTCTGTAATGGATATCAAAGTGAAACTGGACTCTTAAAGTACCTGTGACAGTGTTATTAAGAGTTATAGTGCAGTCACAAATAAATAATAGTGATAATCCTTTACCCAAACAGTGACTTTCAAAAAAATGACTGGACAACTGTAAGTTATTCGTGTACCTATGTTTAAAGACATACCGACCCATTCCGAGTCAATAATACATACATAAACTTTGATTACCTTCCTTCAAATACACGAAAATAAGCAATTTCATAAATTTCACGAGAAAGGTTTCGTTTTTTATTTGAAATTGGTTGAATACAACGCCATCTTATGTCAAAACGCCAAAAAAAAGAAGTAAATGGTTACCAACCTCTAAACAATGTTGCCAGAGCAGATTTATAATAATTACTTATTAGAATTGTGATGAGAGACATCTATTGACCATAATAGCAAATACAACGGCTGACAGTGATATGAGTACAAATTTTAACAAGTTTAATACGTACTGTCTGGCTTAGTGGCATAACAACCTGCTTGCAAGATATACGACTTGAGTTCAAACCTCGCCGACCGGGATTATTTTTGGAAGTTATAAATCAATTCAGAATGAATTTCCTGGAGAATATAACATTCCGGAGGACCCGCACACGGTCGGAACCAAACAATGATGAAAGCGATATCATATCACAAACTTTGAACTGCACCACGAGTAGTGTGCCCGATATATCTGAAGACGAAGACGTACCTCAATTGAAATTATTAAAAGATGAAATCTCAAGACTAACATCTCAACTAAATAGTGCACATAAGGAAATTGAATTACTATCAATAGAAAACAAAAACTTAAAGAAAATTAATGAAGAATTTAACAAGAAAAATGTTATTTACAAAAAAATTGTAAACAGTCCCGGAAAAATCAAAGCGAAGTCATCATTAATGTCACCAAAAAAGATTACTAAAACGAAACAAACCCAGACACCTCCGACTGTAGAAGAATATGCATCACTTATAAAAATAAATAAATCTAATAATAATAATAATGGCAAAACTACAAGCTTATCTAGCTCAAACCAGAACAGGCAAGCCCCAACAACTGTAAAGCAATCGACCTCCACAAAACACAAAATATGTTTGATAAGTAGTGAAACTTCTAACTGGTTATATAAAATTGCAGAAAGAACAAACTTAAGTGACTATGAAATCTGTCATTATCGAAAACCTAGATGTGGATTGCGGCAAATTCTTGATAAAGTTGAACGAAAAGTCCTAAACTTCACGCACTCAGACTATTGTGTTATTTATATTGGTGAGGAAGACTTCCGAAAAACATATAACTATCTAGAACTTGTCATGTTTATTAGAGAAAAACTGCTGACTTTGAGTCACACAAACTTTATAATTTGTTTACCTACATTTAAATATATGACAAATGCTAATTTAATGTATAACAGCCGCATAGAAACTTTTAACAATCTTCTTTACTTGGACACAATTACATGTAACTATGCGTATTTACTAGATTCAAATCTTAATCTACCTTATGACTATTATACCTATAACAAATATTATGGAACCCTAAATAGTTACGGTATAGAGATTGTTATTTCAGATTTGCGTGATTTAATTTTCGACTTATGCAGCCTAAATACCACGCACTCAGAGGTTGACTGCCACTTTGATGATAGTCAATGTCAAAAGGATTCGTCTTCTGATTCACAACAAATGAATTCACAGTTTTTTCTTTAACTACCTTAACATTCTACACCAAAACATAGCAGGACTTATGAATAAATCAGATACATTGACTGTAAAACTAGTAGAATTAGATCATAAAGGAATTATTATAGACGTTCTCTGTGTTACGGAGCATTTCATACAAACGGGTTATGAGAACTTATTACACATCACAAATTTCTGTCCAGCTGCTTTCTTCTCTAGAAATACAAAGAGAGGAGGAACATGTATTTTCGTAAGAGTAGGAATGCAATTTAGAGAATTAACAGACATAGCAAAACAGTCAGTTTCAGGCATCTTTGAATGCTGCGCTGTAGAGTTAATAGCTTACAATATTATTATTATTTGTATATATAGAATCCCAAAACAAAATTATGAAATATTTTATGAAAAACTAGAATATATTTTAACAAAAGTATGTCTTTCGCCGAATAAAAAAATCGTCCTATGTGGTGACTTTAATATTGATGTCTTGAAGAGAAACAGAGCTACACTGGAATTTGAATATTTTCTTACGAAATACAATCTGAAACTAGCGCTTTATACTCCAACCAGGTTAAGTAGTCACACCTGTATTGACAATTTTGCACACAACTACCGGCAAGGGTGCAAAGCTGAGATTGTCGATTTAGCCGTTTCAGATCATACATCTCAAGTACTTCGAGTGCCTATTAACAAAACTTGCAAATTGAAATATTGGAAAACAAAACAGCAGGACTTAAGCATTGAAAATTTAATTAATTTTAAAACACATTTAAGCTGTCTTTCTTTCATGCAAGTACTTGATGCAGAGGACCCAAACGAAGCTTTTGATAATTTCATAGAAGATTTCTCTCTTCTATACAGACTGTGTTTTCCAGAAAAAATTATTACTATTAAAACAAATAAAAAAACAAAATGGATATCTCATGGAATAAAAACATGTAGTAATAAACAGAGGCAGTTACTTTGGGCATATAGACTAAATCCAGACTCAAAAAATAAAACAGTTTTAAAAAACTACACAAAACTTTATAGAAAAATTATTAAGTTGACAAAAAAAGCGCAGAATAATCATTACATAAATACCGCCCAAAATAAGTCTAAAGCTACATGGCAAATAATAAATAAATCAAAATTGTGTCTGCCACAAGAGCCTATCATGTGCATAAACAGAGATAATATGACATTTACGCGCCCCTTGGACGTTGCTAATGAATTTAATAATTATTTTATTGACGAGATTGAAAAAAATGTTAAAGCTGACATCAAGTTGAATAACATTAATTTAAATAATCAGACATCAAATTCACTTTTCATGCAACCAGTAACATTTGAAGACGTAATAAAAATAATTTGCAACCTACAAAATACAAATACTGTTGGATATGACGGCATTTCTACAAAAGTAATAAAATTCACCAAAGAAATAATAGCAGGACCATTAGCTCATATAATAAACTTGTGTATTGCTAATGGCACGTTCCCGAACAATCTCAAGAAAGTTATAATAAAGCCTATATATAAAAAAGATGACAAAACAGATTTAAAAAATTACAGACCTATAGCAAAAATTCCTATATTTTCAAAAATTTTTGAGAAAGTTATCTGTAACTCTTTACATGGATTTTTTGAAAAGTATGATTTATTTTGCAAAGAACAAAACGGGTTCCGAAAGAATACAACGATTAACATGGCTCTATTTGACCTATTAGCTACTGTAATGTCATCTGTAGACAGGAGAAATCGAGTCTGTGCAATCTACACTGACATGACCAAGGCGTTCGATTATGTGGACCATAAAATTTTGCTACATAAATTACACAGTTATGGTATAAGAGGGAACATACTACAGTTAATAGAATCGTACTTAAGCAATAGGCTTCAATGCACAGAAATCTCAAGAATTTGTCCAAAAAGTAAATTAGAAACCGTTTATTTATCAAAACCAAGGTATGTAAAATATGGCGTCCCACAAGGTAGCGTACTGGGGCCGCCACTTTTCTTAATATACATAAACGATCTTCCAAAAGTAACTGCAAACAAAATGATTCTCTTTGCAGACGACAGTACAGCTGTAATAAAGTGTACAAATCAAAATAGTTATGAGCATGACATGAATACTTGTTTACATGACATAATAAATTGGTTACATAATAACAATTTGGTTATAAATCTGAGCAAGACAAAAGTTATGCACTTTCATCAACGCTGCAAAAACCCAGACGTTATTCTTGCCTACCAAGATTGCTCTATTGAAACAGCAGATACGGCGAAGTTTTTGGGTATATTGATCGACAACAAACTCACATGGAAACCTCATGTTGAAGAATTATGTAAAAGGCTTAGTAAATCCGCATATGCTCTCTTTCAACTATCAAAGAAAGTCAACAGGCAAGCTCTTTTAACAGCGTACCATGGTTTGGTTGCCTCTGTTTTACGACATGGTGTTATTTTCTGGGGGCAGTCTACTGATGGGGAGCTGGTATTTAGAATGCAAAAGCGATGTGTAAGGTCAATGTGTGGTCTTAAGACAACAGATAGCTGTCTTCCTTATTTTAAAACTTTAAAAATTTTAAAATTCCGTCTTTGTATATTTTGGAAACAGCTTTGTTTGTTAAAAATAATCCATACCTATTTCGGAAACTGTCAGAAACCAGAAAAAATCCAATACGGTCTCAGTATGTCAATGAATTGTGTCATGTGAAATGTAAAACTGCCCTAATGAAAAAAAGCTTTTTTGGTATTGCCCCACTCATTTTTAATAAAATACCTAACGATATTAAAAATATGACTGTATTAAAATTTAAAAAGACACTAAAATATATATTGATTGATAAATGTTACTACACAATTGACGACTTCCTGAATGATAAGTCACTGATTAATTGACATACTTCCTATTCCATTTGAAATTAATGTTCCAATTGACATTATTGTTCTATCTGACATTTGTACCATTTGACATTATTATTATTATTTTACATTTTTCATGTTATATCTTAATTTATTTAATTTGAAGTTAATGTTACTCCATTTGACAAAATTGTTCCGATTGACATATTGTTTTCTTTGACATTTGATCCATTTGACATTGTTATTATTATATTTTGCCTATTCTATGTCAATATTTCATTTAATTTATTTTGATTTCTAATTTAATGTAATTTGCATGCCCATGTGACGGTAGAATATGGAGGACTTATTATAAATGAAACACCTGTACCAATTACCCATGTTCGCAAATGAATAAATGATTAAATGATGATTAAATGATTAAATGATAAATGATATAAATGTTGCCATCACTGAACTTTAAATTGTACCAAAATATTATTTTTAACTGTATCAAAATATATTTTTTTATTTGAAATTCATTCTTAAGTAAATTTAAGTACCACAATTTTTACATCATAATTGCACTATAATTTTAATAAATGATTTTTTGTTTTGAAAATCAAAATTTTATTCTTAAGTCCCTGGCGCGACATTTTGCGAAAGAGACATTCTGCGAAAGAGACATTCTGCGAAAGAGACATTTTACGAAAGAGACATTCTGCGAAAGAGACGTTTTACGACCAGGGGACATTTTGCGAAAGAGACGTTTTGCGCCTGAGCCGAGTGATCGGCCGATAGCTCTCAGGCTTCAGTATATTCTTCCCTGCCTTGGGCAGCATGATAACGCGCCCTTCCTTCCATTGGGTGGGGAAGACCCCCATGCGCAGTATCCCTGTAAACAGGCGCGCCAGGGCCACGACCATTCGGTGCGGCAGGTGGCGCAGCGCTGTGTTAGAGATACCGTCGGCACCGGGGGCCTTCCGTGGCTTCGTTCGTTTGAGGGCGCGTCCGACTGCGCCCGGCGAGAAGAATATGGGGTCTTCATCAGGAGCTATCGGCGTGGCGAAGTAGTCTCCAAGGTGTTGCTCGACTGCTGCGACATGTGCGTGCTCGGTGGTCGGGTTCGGCTGGAATTGACGCTCCAGGTGGGCGGCGAAGACTTCCGCCCTTTCCTCTGCTACATATTTGAGCGCCCCGTCGCTATCATGTAGAGGGCGCACCGGAGCTGGGGTGCAGGAGAGTTGGCGACACAACTGGTGCACGGACGACCAGTCGCCCACTGCGGCATCAATGCGTTCCTCCCAACTCGCGGCGGCCTGAGCTCGCAACTCGGCCTTTACCCTCTCCGCGAGACGGTTGAGCAACGTTTTTGTGGTCGGACAGCGAGTTTGCTGCCACCGCTTGCGTAGGCGCCTCTTCTCGGCGACCATGTTACGAAGCCTGTGCGGTAGGGGCGGCTGTAGCCCTCTCCCCTCCGTTGGCAGTGTAGTCGTCGCCTCATCTAGGGCGCATTGTACGCAAGCAGTGACGTCATTTGCTAGTAACTCAACGTCCGCGGCGGTAGCGACAGGCCGAGTCGGTGTTGTGGCCTCAATCTTTTCTATGAACTTGTTCCAATCCATTAGCCGGCGTGGCGCTGGCGGCTTCAGTCGGGTCGGCATCCCCTCTAGGACGACGAGCACAGGTTGGTGGTCCGACTGCAACTCGTCGTCGATCACTTGCTGCGTGATCTGGCAGTTTAGCCCTCGGTGGACGACGATGTCCAACACGTCGGGCATTAGGCAGTCATTGTCCGGATAGTGCGTGGGTGTTTCTGGGCCGGACACCGTGTAGCCGAAGGCTTCGGCATCGGCGAAGAGTCGTCTCCCCCCGGTGTTCGTGGCCTGGGAATTCCACGCCGGGTGCTTACAATTTAAGTCGCCGGCGAGGACGGTAGCGTTGTGTGAATAGGTAAGTAGCGCCCGCAACTCTGTCAGGTTAAAGTTTGTTACGGGCGGCCTGTAGCAAGCGTATAGGTTTATGTCCTCGCCGGCTACATGCAGCTGCACGCCGAGGACGTACATGCTCTGTAGTGACGGCAGGGGGAGCTCCTGGTGGACGATCCTTCGCCTTACCAGCACTGCCAGACCGCGATATACTATGTTGAGAGCCGACCGTTCATCCTTCCTGTAGGTGAGGTAACCCGGGAACCCTATCCTGTCTTCAGGTCCCAGGAAAGTCTCACTGATCAGCGCCACGTCGACGTCTTGATCCCTCAGGAGATGGCGGAGGGTGGCGACCTTGTCTTTGAGGCCGCGGGTGTTCCAATGGATCACCCTTAGCGGTCTAGCCATTGTACAAGGTGAGCAACTCGGCCAGACCGTCAAGGATGACCAGCCCTGCATCCTGTCCCTGCCTGATGGCCCTCAACAGGTCCATGAGCAGCTTGATGGCGCAGGCCGTGAAGTTCTTGTTCGAGGAAGCGCCGGCGAACACATCACCGTTTGCGGTCCGGTGAGTATTGTTGCTATGATTATTTTGTAGGCGCTTAGCGTTGCCGGCGCTTACAGTCGCGTTCTGCGATTTAGGTTTCGTAATGATAGTTGCCTGCGCGCCTTGCTCTGTGCAGGGGCGGCCTGTGTGTCAATCTGTTCCTCCTGGGTCGTATGGGGTTTAGGCCTCCTGCCTTTCCCCCCCCCTCTTCTTCTTCTTCCTCCGCCCTTGAGAGGAGGAAGCTCCGTTGCGGTCGGTGGGCCCGTTGGCTGCCGCCATTAGTGTGGCGCCGCCTTGTGCCTCTCCCTTCGGTCCGTCTGCGTTTGTTTGGCGGCGTGGTACTGACGACGTAATGGCGACAGTCCCCGCTCGCTTGTTCCGTATCTCCTTCTGGAAAACGGGGCAGCTGCTGTGGCTAGCTGGGTGCGCGCCTCCACAGTTTGCGCATGTGGCAGGCTCTTCCTTTGGCCGCGGACAATCTCTCGCGGCGTGCCCTTCTCCATATCGGACGCAAGCGAGCGGACGGTGGCACTGGTGCGACGAGTGCCGGAACTTCTGGCACCGATGGCACTGAGCGGGCCCACGTTTCCCCCGCCATGCCTCTATTCTGACACCCCGCATCAGTAGCAACACGGAGGTGTCATAAATGCAGCGCACATCTGGCGTCCGCTTGAGCAACGCGTAGAAAACGCAGCCAGGTCGTCCCTGGCGCGCCCTAATACGGCGCACATACTCTGACTCGAATCCTAACGAGCGGAGTTCCTCCTCAATCTCCTCTGGATCTGTGTCCGCAGGCAGCCCTCGAATGGCAACTTTGAGTAGCTTCTCCGCTGGTAGTGAGTAGGCGAACCAACTCACACCGGCCTCCTTCTCGAGATTTGTGAGGTATCTTTGAATTAAACGATACTCGTCCTCCGACTCCGGTGAGAACCGTACACCGGTGCCGTAGGGACGAGCATTTGGTGGTCGTCCTAACTTGGCCGCGATCGCCCTAAAATGGTGCGCCCAGTTTGGTAATTTCTCAACTACCAACGGAGGGTAGGCGAGGCGAGGCTTTTTTGTTTTTGCGGCGCTTTGTTCGCCTGCGGCCGCACTGTTTGCGGCAGCGCCTGCTACGGGGGCTGCCTGGGACTGAGTAAGGTTATAAACACTTACCCCGTCATGTCCGGCTTCGGAGGAGCTCGTCTGCGCGCCGCCAGGACCCCGCGACGGTCGCTCACTGGCTTGTGAGCACGGCGAGTCGAGGCGGTAGCGCTTCGCTTCCTCTTCTGTCTCTTCGTCTGTGCTCCGGCGCCGTCTCTGAGCTCGTACCTCCGCAGTGTCCAGGTCCAGTCCAGTAAAACTGCGAGCTATTGCGGATCCAAAAGTAATCACACAAGTTTATTTGGCCCTAGGGCAATCCGTAATCTAGTACTGTATCACTTCATGGGGTGGAGCACCCAAAACTCACTTACCCCCTCTTGAAAGAGCTCAGAGAGCCATTTTAAAAGTAGCCAATTTCCATCCCTTTGTGTATCCCACAGATCTCCTATACAAATCCTGCAACGTACTGACTGTTCGCCAGCTTTTCATTATGCAATTGATACTAAAACAGCACACCATGCTTACTTAAGGCGCGTTTCCATTATGCAAGTGATTTGCATACTAGTTGCAAGTTGCATGCAAATTGTATAGTGGTTCGCACTATGGTGGTACACGCAGTACAGTTTTGTCGCATAAGCGTTAATCGCACATCCATTTGTACACGCAACAAACAAACAAACGCAGTAGGTAAGTTACTTGTTGTAGGTGTATAAGTATGTTTACAAAACGAGCGAGCGAGTTTTTTTTTTTTTTTTTTTTTTTCCTCTCCCGCTTTTCGAATTTTGAATTAATTAATAATTTACTTGTTAAATTACGTTTATTATTATTATTATTATTATTATTTTTTTTCTTCATTAATGACGATCACAAGCGTCTCCCCTCCCCGTCTGAGTGCCCCCTCTCCCCGGGCGCGATCTACACTCCAGCTAAGGAGCGCTTCGATTGGTCCGCCGTTGTGTCGACCTCGCCGCGACTGTGTACCGCGCGGCATGGTATAAATACGACTTCTTGTGACTCGTATACGGCGGTGGTAAGCGTAAACATATTCCGCGCGCGCCGCCCGACCGTGACGGACGTCTGCTCCGTGACTCATCGCTGCTCGCTCGCTCGCTGCTCGTCCCGCTCGCCGTGACGTCACTGTGGTCGCTGACTACACTATTTGATCCGACGCTGCCTTTTTCAAGGCAGCCGAGAGATATCTTGTTTCCGTTTCGGGTACTGTCAAAAACGTGGTGACCCCTTCAGGGTAAATCCACGTTTCTCGTGGTCACTCGGTGGAAACCTTTCGGTGCCAACGAAGCCGAGTGGGTGTTGACCCGACACACCGACCTAGCCCCTTCAGGGCCTAGGTCAAGTCGGAAGGGTATTGGACCCGCGGCCTTGGGGGGCCTCCTAGTCGCGACCAATCACTTAACCCCGCTCTCTTTCAGCTTCGTCGGTCGGTCGCAAGACCCATAGGGACTCGCTGCACAATAAGATTGGCAGCGAGATCACAAGCTTAGGGCACACCATAGGTACTCACCTCCCTGTCTTCACCCGACAGGGAGGGTACACATCCCCGGGAACTCCCACCCGGGGAGTTAGGTTTGCTAGGAGATTAGGAGTAGGTTCCCTCCCCTGCCCCTAAGGCATATGTTTTCCCCCTCCCCAGTCTTGTAAAATGCCTCCCCCTAAGGGAGTGGACGCGATCCTTTTGGATCTCGTCCAAAGACTCATAGCGGACCACCCCAATCAGGAGTTGGTCCGAATTGTCAACTATAGGTTGCATAGGCTGGAGAGCCTTAAAAACTCCCAGTCCAGTGGGACTAGCACTCCACCGCCGCGTGAGTCGCTCTCCCCCGAGCCCCCTCAGGGCCCCTCCTGCCCCTCTCCAACTCACGATGACGTCACTGATTTCAGTGACGTACTCGAGAGTGCCCCGCTCACCTTAGAGCCTGACTCCCCCACTCCCCCCCCCATGGACTACGAATCCGGTTCGGAAAACGACTCGGGTACCTCAGACTCTTCCGCCGACTTTACCCTTGTGGGTAAAGGTAAGCGGAAGAAGAAGAGCTCTGCCGCTCAGGAGTCCGCCCCCAAAGCAAGAAAGACAGTGGTCCCGACTGTCTCCCCTCCCTCCCCCGCTGCCAAGACCTCCGCAGCCCCCAGAGCCAGCACCTCCCAGCAGGCGTCTCGTCCCCCCAGCCCGATGGCCACTGCCCCCCCGGCCACCCAGTCCGACCCGGCGCTCGTCAAGAAGTCGAAGTCTCCGCCACCCCTCTTCATTCATGAAGCGGCGAAGTGGACGGAGGTTTCGAGCGCTTGTAACGAGCGCCGAATCCAATTCTCCCACGCCCGTGCTGTGGGTAATGGGATAAAGGTC
Source organism: Lacanobia wlatinum (assembly GCA_947578705.1). Lineage (NCBI taxonomy): Eukaryota > Metazoa > Arthropoda > Insecta > Lepidoptera > Noctuidae > Lacanobia > Lacanobia wlatinum. The sequence goes on along the minus strand of OX388052.1, from coordinate 10,101,929 downwards.
CAGGTGCCTTCTGCCCAGGACTACAGGGAGTTGCATAAACTCCTTGTAGCGAGGAAGGTACCTTTCCACTCGTTCGCCTTCGAGGAGGAACGTCTAGTCCGCGTGGTAGTGAGGAACGTCCCTCACGCCATATCCCCTGAAGAGATCAGTAATGATCTCAAACGCCAAGAGATCCCGGTCGCTGCGGTCCACCGCATGCACCGCCGTGGTGGAGCACCATACAATATGGTGCTCATCGTCTGCAATCCCACAGACGACAAATATCACCCCATTTTTAAAATCTCCAAGATTTGTTACTTGGAGGGCTTAAAAATGGAGAAGCCCCGTCGTAGCGGTATAGTTGGCCAGTGTCACAACTGCCAACTATATGGCCACTCGCAGCGCAATTGCTTCGGCAAGCCGCGCTGCGTCAAATGCCTGGGCGACCACGGCACCCCTGACTGTCCCCGTCCAAAGGACCACACTCAATGCGCCGAACCGCCCAGCTGTGTGCTGTGCGGAGAGGCTGGGCACCCGGCTAACTACCGTGGTTGTCCCAAGGCCCCCAAATCGTCTGCGCCCAAACTGGTAAAGCGTGCAAACGCTCGCCAACAGAGGGAAGCCCCCACGACCCAACCCCCAGTGGCCCTATACCCTCAGCGCCCCAGCCCTTGGAACGCGCTGAACCATAGAGCTCACTTCCCGGCGCTCGGACCCGCGCCTACCCAGACCCAGGCCCCTACGGCCCAAAAGCCCCCCCCGGCCATCCCGGCCCTCATGGACGTAGCCGTACCTCCATTCCCCCGACCACCGGTCGCCGTCGTCGGAGCAGCCGCCCCTCAGGCAGCCACTCCTCCCCCCCCACCACCAAAGGCTACCTCCAAAGTCCCAACCCACCCCATTCCCGCGAATGCGCCTGAAATGGCCATTCACATTAACATGGCCTTCTACAAGGCCTTCTACTCCCCCAGAGCTGTGGCTATGACCGAAGCTCTGAAGGCCTCTAACATCACTGAGCACGGTGCCGTATACCGTGAATTCAGTGATGTAGTCCACTTTATTAGCCTGTATGAACGTCTCCATGGCTAAGTCCCCCGCAGTAACATGTAGGTTTAGGCCGAAGTCCCTCCGGATAGGGTACTTCAACTCCAACAGCCTCTCAGGCCAACGCGATGAGATCGCCAACTTCCTCCGCGACCATCGCATAGATCTGCTTCTGGTGCAGGAGACTTTCCTCAAGCCCCATCTTCGGGATCCTAAAATTGCGAACTATCGTTTAGTTCGCAACGACAGGACCCGATGTCATGGGGGAGGAACTCTCATTTACTACAAATCGTCCCTATACTGCATTCCCATGGATCCGCCCGCCACCCTAACCGAGCTTGAGGTCTCTGTCTGTCGGCTCGGCATGACAGGCCACCAACCCCTTACGGTCATCTCTGTCTACGACCCTCCCACCACCACTCCCATAGGCCCCTCCCTCAGAAATGACCTCACAACTCTTCTTGGCTTGAGTGACTCCGTCCTTCTGGCGGGGGACCTCAACGCCAAACATCCCTCATGGAATAGCCACACGGTTAATCCCAGAGGCAGAGCTCTGTTCGAGCTCAGCAGCCCCCTCAATTTCGATGTCATCGCTCCGATGCATCCCACTCATTACCCTCACCAACCTAACTGGCGACCCGACGTGCTCGACATCGCTCTCCTCAAGAATGTAAACTTACGTTTGCATTCTGTGGAGGCGGTGGACGAGCTCAACTCGGATCACCGACCGGTTATTCTGGAGCTCACTCCCAGATTCGGTCCTCCCGACCCCTCCCAACCTCCTCCCACCAGAGTGATCACTGACTGGCGCAAAGTAAGTGAAAAACTGAAAGTCACCACGTCACATCACCTGGATAAAATCCCAGATCACATAGAGTCAGCTGCCGACACGGCGGCCGCGGTCGGCTCGCTCACGGAACATGTACAGTCAGTCCTGGACGAATGTTCAAGGGAGGCTCCGGCGACGGACGACCGTCGCTGGAAACTCCCGGACGATGTGCGTGAACTGTTGACCGAGAAGAATGCGGCCGTCCGTGCCTACAGCTCTTTTCCCTGTGCTAGTAACAAGGCTTTTATGCGTTACTTACAGCGTAAAGTAAGCAATCGCATCAAAGAGTTTCGTGACAAGCAATGGGATCAGATGCTCAGTGATCTCCAGCCCAACCACCTCGCATTTTGGGAGCTTCAGAGGAAGTTACGCGCCTCTGAGGTTACCTCCATGCCCCCCCTCATCCGCCCCGACAACACTCTCGCGTTTAACGACGACGAGAAGGCCGAATGCCTGGCTGACAGCCTAGAGGCCCAGTGTTCCCCAAGCTCGAACCCAGTCGACCCGGCCCACCTCGCCGAGGTGGACGCCGAGGTCGAACGTAGGACCTCCCTCCCTCCCGTCGAGGACCCCGACGACCCTCTCCCTCCCGTCACTCCCGACGAGGTGGAGAAGATCATCGGCCAACTCAGACCCAGGAAAGCCCCTGGGCGCGACGGCATTACCAACAGGGTAGTTCGACTCTTTCCCAAGACTCTGATCGTGTTGATGACCGCCATCTTCAATGGCGCTCTGTCCAACAACATGTTTCCGCAGCAGTGGAAAGAGGCTATCGTGATCGGCATTCCCAAGCCGGGTAAGCCCAAATCCTCCCCGTCCTCCTACCGCCCCATCAGTCTGCTCAGCTCGCTCGGCAAGATCTACGAGAGGCTTATCTATAAGCGTCTCAAGGATTACGTCGAGCGAAAGAGTCTCATCCCCAACGAGCAGTTTGGCTTTAGAGCCACTCACTCGTGCGTCCAACAGGTCTACCGCATCGTTGAGCATATCAACGGCCGCTATCAACGCGGCTTGATGACGGGAGCCCTGTTCTTCGACATAGCGAAAGCCTTCGACAAGGTCTGGCACAACGGTCTGATATACAAGCTGTATCAACTCGGGGTGCCAGATCGTCTCGTGCTCATCTTACGAGACTATTTGTCGAACCGCACCTTTCGATTCCGTATCGAAGGTGCGCTTTCCACCCCCCGCCCCATCCGCGCCGGCGTACCGCAAGGCGGTGTGCTGTCGCCTCTCATTTTCACGCTGTTCACCAGCGATATTCCCCCCGATCCCCAGTCGCAATTAGCGCTCTTTGCCGACGACACGGCCGTTTACTACTCTGGCAAGAGTGGTAAATCCATATCTCATCACCTCCAAAGATCCGCCAACCGCCTAGGCGGTTGGTTTCGGAAATGGAGGATTGAGGTAAATCCCGAGAAAAGTCAGGCGGTCCTGTTCCGCAGGCCGCGGGCTAGACTCCCCCCGATCCTTCCACCGATCAAGATGTTTGGCAAGCCGATCCCTTGGGAAGAGCGAGCCAAATATCTAGGAGTGATCTTGGACAAAAACCTCAGTTTTATGGAGCACATTAAGGCGGTGCGCTCGCGCGCCGCCTTCGCTCTCGGTAGGCTCCACTCGATGCTGAACCACAACAGCAAATTATCCCTAAAATGCAAGCTGCGTATCTACACCACTTGCATTCGCCCCATCATGACCTATGCGTGTGCTACATTCGCCCACGTAAAGTCATACCGGATCCATAGGTTGCAGTCCCTCCAAAACCGTTTTCTCCGAAAGGCCACGGGTGCCCCGTGGTTCGTTCGGAATGAGCGACTCCATGTCGATCTCAAAATCCCGACCATCAAGCAGTTCATGAAACGCCTCACGAAGCGTTTCATCGAATCTGCTGAGAGGCACCAGAACCCTCTTATCGCATCGGCTACCCGATACGCTCCCTCCCAGATTAGTAAGGTCCGCCGTCCACGGCATACCTTACTAGAACCCGATGACCCAATCACCCTTGTACAAGAGAGCTGTAGGGAAACCAGTACTCTTAAACAAGCACACAAACCGCGACCCGCCGCCTTCCGGCCTCGCCGCCGAGGCCCCGCGCGACGTCCCAGTAATAATAGCAATGTTGTTGTTGCTCCCCGTCTTTTGCCTAACGAGCCAGCCCGCGTCGCTGAGCCATTAGCTTTAAACCCCCTAAATAATGTCATGACCCAGCCTGTCCCTTGCTGCCCTCCCGATAACGATGCCACTGAGCCGAGGCCCGAACCCCACAGGGGGTGCCCCCAGTGAGCAGAGTTGTAGGTTAAGTATTTTTAGTTGCCTTGGCTGGGGGCTTTAGAGTCATTCTGAGGCCACCACAGGCTAGCCCGGTTAAGTAGTAACCACCCGTCTAGAGGTGAACTACGAGTGGTCATTATCAAAAAAAAAAAAAAAAAAAAAAAAAAAAAAACTCGTATACGGCAAAACATTCCGCGCGCGCCGCCCGACCGTGACGGACGTCTGCTCCGTGACTCATCGCTGCTCGCTCGCTCGCTGCTCGTCCCGCTCGCCGTGACGTCACTGTGGTCGCTGACTACACTTTTTGATCCGACGCTGCCTTTTTCAAGGCAGCCGAGTGATATCTATTTCTATTTCGAGTACTGTCAGAAAACGTGGTGACCCCTTCAGGGTAAATCCACGTTTCTCGTGGTCACTCGGTGGAAACCTTTCGGTGCCAACGAAGCCGAGTGGGTGTTGACCCGACACACCGACCTAGCCCCTTCAGGGCCTAGGTCAAGTCGGAAGGGTATTGGACCCGCGGCCTTGGGGGGCCTCCTAGTCGCGACCAATTACCTAACCCCGCTCTCTTCCAGCTTCGTCGGTCGGTCGCAAGACCCATAGGGACTCGCTGCACAATAAGATTGGCAGCGAGATCACAAGCTTAGGGCACACCCTAGGTACTCACCTCCCTGTCTACACCCGACAGGGAGGGTACACATCCCCGGGAACTCCCACCCGGGGAGTTAGGTTGATAGGAGTTTAGGTTTAGGATCCCCCTCCCCCTGCCCTTAAGGCATATGTTTCCCTCCTCCCAGTAGTAAAAATGCCTCCCCCTAAGGAGGTGGACGCGATCCTTTGGGATCTCGTCCAAAGACTAATAGAGGACCACCCCAATCAGGAGTTGGTCCGAATAGTCAACTATAGGTTGCATAGGCTGGAGAGCCTTAAAAACTCCCAGCCCAGTAGGACTAGCTCGCCTCCGCCGCGTGAGTCACTCTCCCCCGTGCCCCCTCAGGGCCCCTCCCCCCCCTCTCCAACTCACGATGACGTCACTGATTTCAGTGACGTACTCGAGAGTGCCCCGCTCACATTAGAGCCTGACTCCCCCACTCCCCCCCCCCATGGACTACGAGTCCGGTTCGGAAAATAACGACTCGGGTACCTCAGACTCTTCCGCCGAATTTACCCTTGTGGGTAAAGGTAAGCGGAAGAAGAAGAGCTCTGCCGCTCAGGAGTCCGCCCCCAAAGCCAGGAAGATAGTAGTCCCAACTGTCTCCCCTCCCTCCCCCGCTGCCACGACCTCCGCAGCCCCCAAAGCCAGCACCTCCCAGCAGGCGTCTCGTCCCCCCAGCCCGATGGCCACTGCCCCCCCGGCCACCCAGTCCGACCCGGCGCTCGTCAAGAAGTCGAAGTCTCCGCCACCCCTCTTCATTCATGAAGCGGCGAAGTGGACGGAGGTTTCGAGCGCTTGTAACGAGCGCCGAATCCAATTCTCCCACGCCCGTGCTGTGGGTAATGGGATAAAGGTCCAGGTGCCTTCTGCCCAGGACTACAGGGAGTTGCATAAACTCCTTGTAGCGAGGAAGGTACCTTTCCACTCGTTCGCCTTCGAGGAGGAACGTCTAGTCCGCGTGGTAGTGAGGAACGTCCCTCACGCCATATCCCCTGAAGAGATCAGTAATGATCTCAAACGCCAAGAGATCCCGGTCGCTGCGGTCCACCGCATGCACCGCCGTGGTGGAGCACCATACAATATGGTGCTCATCGTCTGCAATCCCACAGACGACAAATATCACCCCATTTTTAAAATCTCCAAGATTTGTTACTTGGAGGGCTTAAAAATGGAGAAGCCCCGTCGTAGCGGTATAGTTGGCCAGTGTCACAACTGCCAACTATATGGCCACTCGCAGCGCAATTGCTTCGGCAAGCCGCGCTGCGTCAAATGCCTGGGCGACCACGGCACCCCTGACTGTCCCCGTCCAAAGGACCACACTCAATGCACCGAACCGCCCAGCTGTGTGCTGTGCGGAGAGGCTGGGCACCCGGCTAACTACCGTGGTTGTCCCAAGGCCCCCAAATCGTCTGCGCCCAAACTGGTAAAGCGTGCAAACGCTCGCCAGCAGAGGGAAGCCCCCACGACCCAACCCCCAGTGGCCCTATACCCTCAGCGCCCCAGCCCTTGGAACGCGCTGAACCATAGAGCTCACTTCCCGGCGCTCGGACCCGCGCCTACCCAGACCCAGGCCCCTACGGCCCAAAAGCCCCCCCCGGCCATCCCGGCCCTCATGGACGTAGCCGTACCTCCATTCCCCCGACCACCGGTCGCCGTCGTCGGAGCAGCCGCCCCTCAGGCAGCCACTCCTCCCCCCCCACCACCAAAGGCTACCTCCAAAGTCCCAACCCACCCCATTCCCGCGAATGCGCCTGAAATGGCCATTCACATTAACATGGCCTTCTACAAGGCCTTCTACTCCCCCAGAGCTGTGGCTATGACCGAAGCTCTGAAGGCCTCTAACATCACTGAGCACGGTGCCGTATACCGTGAATTCAGTGATGTAGTCCACTTTATTAGCCTGTATGAACGTCTCCATGGCTAAGTCCCCCGCAGTAACATGTAGGTTTAGGCCGAAGTCCCTCCGGATAGGGTACTTCAACTCCAACAGCCTCTCAGGCCAACGCGATGAGATCGCCAACTTCCTCCGCGACCATCGCATAGATCTGCTTCTGGTGCAGGAGACTTTCCTCAAGCCCCATCTTCGGGATCCTAAAATTGCGAACTATCGTTTAGTTCGCAACGACAGGACCCGATGTCATGGGGGAGGAACTCTCATTTACTACAAATCGTCCCTATACTGCATTCCCATGGATCCGCCCGCCACCCTAACCGAGCTTGAGGTCTCTGTCTGTCGGCTCGGCATGACAGGCCACCAACCCCTTACGGTCATCTCTGTCTACGACCCTCCCACCACCACTCCCATAGGCCCCTCCCTCAGAAATGACCTCACAACTCTTCTTGGCTTGAGTGACTCCGTCCTTCTGGCGGGGGACCTCAACGCCAAACATCCCTCATGGAATAGCCACACGGTTAATCCCAGAGGCAGAGCTCTGTTCGAGCTCAGCAGCCCCCTCAATTTCGATGTCATCGCTCCGATGCATCCCACTCATTACCCTCACCAACCTAACTGGCGACCCGACGTGCTCGACATCGCTCTCCTCAAGAATGTAAACTTACGTTTGCATTCTGTGGAGGCGGTGGACGAGCTCAACTCGGATCACCGACCGGTTATTCTGGAGCTCACTCCCAGATTCGGTCCTCCCGACCCCTCCCAACCTCCTCCCACCAGAGTGATCACTGACTGGCGCAAAGTAAGTGAAAAACTGAAAGTCACCACGTCACATCACCTGGATAAAATCCCAGATCACATAGAGTCAGCTGCCGACACGGCGGCCGCGATCGGCTCGCTCACGGAACATGTACAGTCAGTCCTGGACGAATGTTCAAGGGAGGCTCCGGCGACGGACGACCGTCGCTGGAAACTCCCGGACGATGTGCGTGAACTGTTGACCGAGAAGAATGCGGCCGTCCGTGCCTACAGCTCTTTTCCCTGTGCTAGTAACAAGGCTTTTATGCGTTACTTACAGCGTAAAGTAAGCAATCGCATCAAAGAGTTTCGTGACAAGCAATGGGATCAGATGCTCAGTGATCTCCAGCCCAACCACCTCGCATTTTGGGAGCTTCAGAGGAAGTTACGCGCCTCTGAGGTTACCTCCATGCCCCCCCTCATCCGCCCCGACAACACTCTCGCGTTTAACGACGACGAGAAGGCCGAATGCCTGGCTGACAGTCTAGAGGCCCAGTGTTCCCCAAGCTCGAACCCAGTCGACCCGGCCCACCTCGCCGAGGTGGACGCCGAGGTCGAACGTAGGACCTCCCTCCCTCCCGTCGAGGACCCCGACGACCCTCTCCCTCCCGTCACTCCCGACGAGGTGGAGAAGATCATCGGCCAACTCAGACCCAGGAAAGCCCCTGGGCGCGACGGCATTACCAACAGGGTAGTTCGACTCTTTCCCAAGACTCTGATCGTGTTGATGACCGCCATCTTCAATGGCGCTCTGTCCAACAACATGTTTCCGCAGCAGTGGAAAGAGGCTATCGTGATCGGCATTCCCAAGCCGGGTAAGCCCAAATCCTCCCCGTCCTCCTACCGCCCCATCAGTCTGCTCAGCTCGCTCGGCAAGATCTACGAGAGGCTTATCTATAAGCGTCTCAAGGATTACGTCGAGCGAAAGAGTCTCATCCCCAACGAGCAGTTTGGCTTTAGAGCCACTCACTCGTGCGTCCAACAGGTCTACCGCATCGTTGAGCATATCAACGGCCGCTATCAACGCGGCTTGATGACGGGAGCCCTGTTCTTCGACATAGCGAAAGCCTTCGACAAGGTCTGGCACAACGGTCTGATATACAAGCTGTATCAACTCGGGGTGCCAGATCGTCTCGTGCTCATCTTACGAGACTATTTGTCGAACCGCACCTTTCGATTCCGTATCGAAGGTGCGCTTTCCACCCCCCGCCCCATCCGCGCCGGCGTACCGCAAGGCGGTGTGCTGTCGCCTCTCATTTTCACGCTGTTCACCAGCGATATTCCCCCCGATCCCCAGTCGCAATTAGCGCTCTTTGCCGACGACACGGCCGTTTACTACTCTGGCAAGAGTGGTAAATCCATATCTCATCACCTCCAAAGATCCGCCAACCGCCTAGGCGGTTGGTTTCGGAAATGGAGGATTGAGGTAAATCCCGAGAAAAGTCAGGCGGTCCTGTTCCGCAGGCCGCGGGCTAGACTCCCCCCGATCCTTCCACCGATCAAGATGTTTGGCAAGCCGATCCCTTGGGAAGAGCGAGCCAAATATCTAGGAGTGATCTTGGACAAAAACCTCAGTTTTATGGAGCACATTAAGGCGGTGCGCTCGCGCGCCGCCTTCGCTCTCGGTAGGCTCCACTCGATGCTGAACCACAACAGCAAATTATCCCTAAAATGCAAGCTGCGTATCTACACCACTTGCATTCGCCCCATCATGACCTATGCGTGTGCTACATTCGCCCACGTAAAGTCATACCGGATCCATAGGTTGCAGTCCCTCCAAAACCGTTTTCTCCGAAAGGCCACGGGTGCCCCGTGGTTCGTTCGGAATGAGCGACTCCATGTCGATCTCAAAATCCCGACCATCAAGCAGTTCATGAAACGCCTCACGAAGCGTTTCATCGAATCTGCTGAGAGGCACCAGAACCCTCTTATCGCATCGGCTACCCGATACGCTCCCTCCCAGATTAGTAAGGTCCGCCGTCCACGGCATACCTTACTAGAACCCGATGACCCAATCACCCTTGTACAAGAGAGCTGTAGGGAAACCAGTACTCTTAAACAAGCACACAAACCGCGACCCGCCGCCTTCCGGCCTCGCCGCCGAGGCCCCGCGCGACGTCCCAGTAATAATAGCAATGTTGTTGTTGCTCCCCGTCTTTTGCCTAACGAGCCAGCCCGCGTCGCTGAGCCATTAGCTTTAAACCCCCTAAATAATGTCATGACCCAGCCTGTCCCTTGCTGCCCTCCCGATAACGATGCCACTGAGCCGAGGCCCGAACCCCACAGGGGGTGCCCCCAGTGAGCAGAGTTGTAGGTTAAGTATTTTTAGTTGCCTTGGCTGGGGGCTTTAGAGTCATTCTGAGGCCACCACAGGCTAGCCCGGTTAAGTAGTAACCACCCGTCTAGAGGTGAACTACGAGTGGTCCTTATCAAAAAAAAAAAAAAAAAAAAAAAACTGTCGAAAAATACTCCAGTGAGCGCCGCACACCCGTGCCGAGTGTTATTATCGTGTGTTACTTTGGAACTGCCTAGCCGAGCTTAGAAGATGACCGGTCGCGGTAAGGGAGGAAAGGGTCTGGGAAAAGGAGGAGCCAAGCGTCACAGGAAGGTACTCCGTGATAACATCCAGGGTATCACGAAGCCCGCCATCCGTCGTCTGGCTCGCAGAGGCGGCGTGAAACGTATCTCCGGTCTGATCTACGAGGAGACTCGCGGTGTGCTTAAAGTGTTCCTCGAGAACGTCATCCGCGATGCCGTCACCTACACCGAGCACGCCAAGAGGAAGACCGTCACCGCCATGGACGTCGTCTACGCTCTGAAGCGCCAGGGTCGTACCCTGTACGGTTTCGGCGGTTAAACTCGTCCGGTTTGCCGTTGCCCGTATGCGCGCAACCAGCCGTGCTCTACGTACTGTGTGTGTGGTTCGATCATACGTACGTATGTAGATGCGCACATCAAAAAAGGCCCTTTTCAGGGCCGCATATGATTCGATATAATATATATGCGTTTCTTTAATGGAATTGTCTAAAAACGAACCGACAAACAACCGACATACTTCTGATATTCTCAATTTAGGCAGCTGTCTGTATACGAGGTGGGTTAGTTGGGTGTGTAGGTGTACATGAAACAGTGATATTTACTTATATAAGTATATATTTAAATTAAAATTATACATACATAAAACACACATATAATAAGTAGGTACTTAAATACTAGTACAGAGCAGGTCTATTAGAAATACAACATCAACTTATTTACCTACGTTCTCTTCTCGAGCCCGCCCGCTCGCCGACGCCACCGCACGCAGTCTCTCACACACCCTGCACACAGCTCGGCAGAAGGATCCCCTGAAATGGACAATTACTTAATAAATATTATACATGCATATATTCCAAGAAGTACCAGTAGGTACATATTATCTACTATCAGACATTGACCGATTGATTCATTCAACTTGTTTTTGAATTACTTACCTATACTTGGTTAACGATGTTGTCGATGATGCTGTCCCTCGTCATCGCCGTCTGTCTGTCCTGGACCTGAAATTGATATAAGAAATGATTAAAAAAATTTAAACTACATAAGTAAATAACATCCAATACGGTTTATACGTACGATACGACGTCTAGCTAGGTACCTAGGTAGGTACGACGGCTACCGTTACCGCTGGTCTGTCTTTTTTTTTTTGTTTTTCATCTTTACATATTTTTTTTTGTTTTTTTTTTTTTTTTTTTCGCCTATATACAACATAAATAGGTATAACACGAGCTATCGTATCGTCAAGAGAATGCGGTAGGTAGGTGCGCGGTCTAGGTACCGAGCGACGGCTTTACTGGCCGGACGGTGGCGCGGGACCGCCTCTTTTGTCGTTTTACACCTTATTCGATACGCTTTCTGATGCGATAATCCCGATCCGTACACTGTTTGCTAGTCGAAGGGCATTCTAGTCTTTCGATATTAGTATACTAATAGGTTGCACGTCCTGGACGGAGCCGTCCGTCCTTAACAGTTCGGCGGTCGCGGTGTTTTACGATGGTTCACTTTTACCTCGATAATACCTTCGCGAGGCCGTCCCATATCGGCGAATTGTTGTCGCCGCACAAGCTCGATATCCTCCCCGTCGACGGGTCGACCTTAATCGCCACCAAACATCACTTTTATAGAGAAAATAACGTTTTGAACTCGACCCGACCTTAGCATCGTACGCAGTCGTCGAATTAAAACGCCGCCAACGCCGCAACGATCGCCTTACGCTACCACCATCGCCGCACCCTCGTCGTCAACTTCATGACCTATCCGAAAACGTAAACAACAGCGACGTTCCGATACGATAAACATTATTTTTACTTATTTTATTAGATACGTGTTAGTGAAAACTTTCAAGCGTTCATACGAGAAAACGTCTCTCGACATCACGGCCCTCGTTACGGTAAAGTTACGTCGTGCTTTAGTGTACGTACACGAAACTCGCGAAACCTATAAGTGGCGACATCTAAGTCTCTCTCTTATTCTACTTAACTACGTTTTCGAGTGTACGTTTGTGTGTTGTGAATACCTAATACGAGATGGCAGACACCGCAGTTGCTACCGAGGCTCCGGCACCCGCTACCCCAGCGAAGAAGCAGGCGAGACAGGCCGGCGGCGCTGCCAAGAAACCCAAGGCGAAGCCGACCCATCCCAAAACATCCGAGATGGTCAACAACGCCATCAAGGAGATGAAGGAGCGCAGCGGGTCTTCCCTGCAGGCGATCAAGAAGTACATCGCCGCGCAGTACAAGGTCGACGCGGAGAAACTGGCTCCGTTCATCAGGAAATATCTGAAGAGCGCCGTCGAATCTGGCGCGCTGATCCAGACCAAGGGCAAGGGCGCCTCCGGTTCGTTCAAGCTCGAGTCGAAGTCGGCCGCGTCGAAGAAACCCGCCGGCGCAGCCGGCAAGGCCGCCAAAGCTCCCGCTGCGGCCGCGAAGACGAAGAAGGCGACCGCCTCGGCAGCTGGCGCAAAGACCAAGAAGGCGGCAGCCGCAGCCGCGTCCGCCGCTTCCCCTTCGAAAGCCAAGTCGACAGCAGCCGCCGCCGCCAAGGACAAGAAGGCGGCCGCCGCTAAGAAGAAGCCAGCACCCAAGAAGGCCGCCGCCCCCGCCAAGGCGAAGGCACCCAAAGCCAAGAAGACAGCCAAGCCGCCAACGAAGAAACCTAAAGCGCCTAAACCCAAGAAGGCCGCGGCTACACCCAAGTCTAAGCCGGCAGCCAAGAAAGCTTCCGCCGCTAAGAAGTAAGCTACGGTCGCGTTCGCGTTACACCGTCGACGACGGCAGCCAGCGGCGCAGCAGACCACCACCACCACCGTCTACAACAACTAGGAGGTACACAACAAACAAAACAACGAGTGTATGTGTAAATAATACCTACCTACCTACCTACCTGTGTACCTACGTCGTTGTTACGCGTCTGTCTATCTATCGTCCTCGGGGAATAAGGGTGCGGAACACCGCTCGACGCGTCTCGACCGACGATTCTTCATCGGATGCAGCAAGCAAGCAAGCAAGCAAGCGAGCAAGCAAGCAAGCAAGCAAGCAGCAGCAACTGAAGAAACCAAGGCGGCACCGAGATGCTTAGCGCGCGTGCCACGCGCTCTCGATCGCAGCGCTCTCCGAGCGCACACCAAAAAGCCCTTTTCAGGGCTAACAGTACTATCATGAATATGAAAAATATTCGTTTCTATTACACGGACGGTCAAAAACGTTTAGAATAATTACGAAAAACTGTAGCACAAGTACCTACCTACCTGAACCCCCCCCCCCCCCACCTACGCACGCACAGAACACTTGAACCTCCCCTCCTACTACCTAATTAATTACCTGAGTACCTATAAAAACGAAACAAACAAGAATAGGTACAGTGAAACCTGGATAAATGGGACCTTAAGGGACCTGCAAATTTGTATTCCACTTACCCAGTGTCTCAGATATCCAGGTATAAATAAATATCTGTCTCAATTAGCCAAGTGCGGAATTTGCAGGTAGAATAAGAATTAACGAGAACGGTACACAAAATATAGTCTCAGTAACAGAGGTAAAATATACTCTCTGTCTCATTTATAGAGGTTGTTATGACGATAAAATCGAAAGAACTCATCCCAGATATAGAGGTTTGTTTTGTCCCACTAGCAGAGGTAATAAAGAGCTAAAGTGTCGGGACCTAAGCATGAGTTTTCCATCTATGGAGGTTTCTCACTTATCCAGGTCCCACTTAACCAAGTTTTACTGTATATATCATTATGCAATACATACCTGTTTAGTCAGTAGCTGCACGCACGCACGCACGCACTAATTACTTGCACTCACTATTTACAAACTCATTAGGTACTACGTAAACAAACAAACAACAACACGCTCACTTTAGTTAAGTAGATAGATACGACCTTTCATCTACCTACCTATTTTGAAACCGCAACGGCACGTTATTATGATTATTCTAAAACTATCACAAAAAAAAAAAAAAAATACGTTCTTCAACTTTCTTCCGAGCGCTAGCTGCGCGACGAAAATCTTCTGCCCGACTGCCCGACTCCTCCTATTTTCGAATCAAATTAGAATTTTCTTTTTACCTACCTACCTACCTACCTACCCACCTACCTAAAAATTAAAGTTGAAAGCCCAGAGCGCGCGCTTGCGCGTTCAGCGATTCCGTTTCGTCGTCGGCTGTGTTGCCCCTACCACTGACGCGGCCACGCGGCGCGCGTATATAAACGGGCGATTACGGGAAGGTTCGTTCGTAATAGACTGTCTCGGCGCGCGCACTGACGTACGCGTGTTTCGTTGTTTTCGCGAGTTAATCTACAAGCAAACCCATCAACCATGTCTGGTCGCGGTAAAGGTGGCAAGGTTAAGGGAAAGGCAAAGTCCCGTTCCAACCGTGCCGGTCTTCAGTTTCCCGTGGGACGTATCCACAGGCTGCTGCGTAACGGAAACTACGCCGAGCGTGTGGGTGCCGGCGCGCCCGTCTACTTGGCCGCCGTTATGGAGTACCTGGCCGCTGAGGTCCTCGAGTTGGCCGGCAACGCCGCGAGGGACAACAAGAAGACCAGGATCATCCCGCGTCATCTCCAATTGGCCATCCGCAACGACGAGGAGTTGAACAAGCTGCTCTCCGGCGTGACGATCGCCCAAGGTGGTGTGCTGCCGAACATCCAGGCCGTGCTACTGCCCAAGAAGACCGAGAAGAAGGCTTAAACTAAACACGTCGGTCGTCGTCGTCTTCGCACGCACGCACACAGCCGGTGCTTTTCGTGCGAGTGGGTGCTGCTCGGCACGCGTACTTCGATATAATATTTATGAACGTACCATACATATCTATTATGTCGGTTGCGCGTAGCTATTCGCTCGTATGCATCCAAAACAAAAGGCCCTTTTCAGGGCCACAATATGATTCGTCAAAATATAAACCAAAGACAGTTTCTTTGACGGTGTTGTCGTAAAGCAAAAACGTATATCTACATAATTATATATACTTAAACAATACTGGACTAGATAAGAGAAAACAACAAAAACGGATAGGAAAATTTGTTTTGACCATAGTTCAACAACATGGACATCACCCCGACTCAGACTACCCCGACTCGGATAGGTTAGGTTAGAAGGCTAAGGCGGGAGCGAAGCGGAGCGGAGCTCCCGCCTTAGCCTTCGTGGTTATTTTTTTTTTTAAACCACCCAGAACTATGGTGGTACACGCAGTACAGATTTGTCGCATAAGCGTTAATCGCACATCCATTTGTACACTCACTTGAAATGCAATAATAGGTAAACAAAAAAAAAACGCAGTAGGTAAGTTACTTGTTGTAGGTGTATGAGTATGTTTACAAAAGTAGCGAGTTTTTTTTTTTTTTTTTTATTTTTTTTTTTTTTTCTCCCGCTTTTCGAATTTTTACGTTTAATTACGTTTATTTTTTATTTTTTTTTTTTTTTTTTTTTTCTTCATTTATGACGATCACAAGCGTCTCCCCTCCCCGTCTGAGTGCCCCCTCTCCCCGGGCGCGATCTACACTCTAGCTAAGGAGCGCTGCGATTGGTCCGCCGTTGTGTCGACCTCGCCGCGACTGTGTACCGCGCGGCATGGTATAAATACGACTTGTGACTTGTATGCGGCCATCATGCATCATACTCATCATATTCCGCGCGCGCCGCCCGACCGTGACGGACGTCTGCTCCGTGACTCATCGCTGCTCGCTCGCTCGCTGCTCGTCTCGCTCGCCGTGACGTCACTGTGGTCGCTGACTACACTTTTTGATCCGACGCTGCCTTTTTCAAGGCAGCCGAGTGATATCTATTTCTATTTCGAGTACTGTCAGAAAACGTGGTGACCCCTTCAGGGTAAATCCACGTTTCTCGTGGTCACTCGGTGGAAACCTTTCGGTGCCAACGAAGCCGAGTGGGTGTTGACCCGACACACCGACCTAGCCCCTTCAGGGCCTAGGTCAAGTCGGAAGGGTATTGGACCCGCGGCCTTGGGGGGCCTCCTAGTCGCGACCAATTACCTAACCCCGCTCTCTTCCAGCTTCGTCGGTCGGTCGCAAGACCCATAGGGACTCGCTGCACAATAAGATTGGCAGCGAGATCACAAGCTTAGGGCACACCCTAGGTACTCACCTCTCTGTCTACACCCGACAGGGAGGGTACACATCCCCGGGAACTCCCACCCGGGGAGTTAGGTTGATAGGAGTTTAGGATTAGGCTCCCCCCCCTGCCCCTAAGGCATATGATTTCCCCTCCCTAAACTTCAAAATGCCTCCCCCTAAGGAGGTGGACGCGATCCTTTGGGATCTCGTCCAACGACTGATAGAGGACCACCCCAATCAGGAGTTGGTCCGTATCGTCAATTATAGGCTACATAGGCTGGAGAGCCTTAAAAACTCCCAGCCCAGTAGGACTAGCTCGCCTCCGCCGCGTGAGTCACTCTCCCCCGTGCCCCCTCAGGGCCCCTCCCCCCCCTCTCCAACTCACGATGACGTCACTGATTTCAGTGACGTACTCGAGAGTGCCCCGCTCACCTTAGAGCCTGACTCCCCCACTCCCCCCCCCCATGGACTACGAATCCGGTTCGGAAAACGACTCGGGTACCTCAGACTCTTCCGCCGACTTTACCCTTGTGGGTAAAGGTAAGCGGAAGAAGAAGAGCTCTGCCGCTCAGGAGTCCGCCCCCAAAGCAAGAAAGACAGTGGTCCCGACTGTCTCCCCTCCCTCCCCCGCTGCCACGACCTCCGCAGCCCCCAGAGCCAGCACCTCCCAGCAGGCGTCTCGTCCCCCCAGCCCGATGGCCACTGCCCCCCCGGCCACCCAGTCCGACCCGGCGCTCGTCAAGAAGTCGAAGTCTCCGCCACCCCTCTTCATTCATGAAGCGGCGAAGTGGACGGAGGTTTCGAGCGCTTGTAACGAGCGCCGAATCCAATTCTCCCACGCCCGTGCTGTGGGTAATGGGATAAAGGTCCAGGTGCCTTCTGCCCAGGACTACAGGGAGTTGCATAAACTCCTTGTAGCGAGGAAGGTACCTTTCCACTCGTTCGCCTTCGAGGAGGAACGTCTAGTCCGCGTGGTAGTGAGGAACGTCCCTCACGCCATATCCCCTGAAGAGATCAGTAATGATCTCAAACGCCAAGAGATCCCGGTCGCTGCGGTCCACCGCATGCACCGCCGTGGTGGAGCACCATACAATATGGTGCTCATCGTCTGCAATCCCACAGACGACAAATATCACCCCATTTTTAAAATCTCCAAGATTTGTTACTTGGAGGGCTTAAAAATGGAGAAGCCCCGTCGTAGCGGTATAGTTGGCCAGTGTCACAACTGCCAACTATATGGCCACTCGCAGCGCAATTGCTTCGGCAAGCCGCGCTGCGTCAAATGCCTGGGCGACCACGGCACCCCTGACTGTCCCCGTCCAAAGGACCACACTCAATGCGCCGAACCGCCCAGCTGTGTGCTGTGCGGAGAGGCTGGGCACCCGGCTAACTACCGTGGTTGTCCCAAGGCCCCCAAATCGTCTGCGCCCAAACTGGTAAAGCGTGCAAACGCTCGCCAGCAGAGGGAAGCCCCCACGACCCAACCCCCAGTGGCCCTATACCCTCAGCGCCCCAGCCCTTGGAACGCGCTGAACCACAGAGCTCACTTCCCGGCGCTCGGACCCGCGCCTACCCAGACCCGGGCCCCTACGGCCCAAAAGCCCCCCCCGGCCATCCCGGCCCTCATGGACGTAGCCGTACCTCCATTCCCCCGACCACCGGTCGCCGTCGTCGGAGCAGCCGCCCCTCAGGCAGCCACTCCTCCCCCCCCACCACCAAAGGCTACCTCCAAAGTCCCAACCCACCCCATTCCCGCGAATGCGCCTGAAATGGCCATTCACATTAACATGGCCTTCTACAAGGCCTTCTACTCCCCCAGAGCTGTGGCTATGACCGAAGCTCTGAAGGCCTCTAACATCACTGAGCACGGTGCCGTATACCGTGAATTCAGTGATGTAGTCCACTTTATTAGCCTGTATGAACGTCTCCATGGCTAAGTCCCCCGCAGTAACATGTAGGTTTAGGCCGAAGTCCCTCCGGATAGGGTACTTCAACTCCAACAGCCTCTCAGGCCAACGCGATGAGATCGCCAACTTCCTCCGCGACCATCGCATAGATCTGCTTCTGGTGCAGGAGACTTTCCTCAAGCCCCATCTTCGGGATCCTAAAATTGCGAACTATCGTTTAGTTCGCAACGACAGGACCCGATGTCATGGGGGAGGAACTCTCATTTACTACAAATCGTCCCTATACTGCATTCCCATGGATCCGCCCGCCACCCTAACCGAGCTTGAGGTCTCTGTCTGTCGGCTCGGCATGACAGGCCACCAACCCCTTACGGTCATCTCTGTCTACGACCCTCCCACCACCACTCCCATAGGCCCCTCCCTCAGAAATGACCTCACAACTCTTCTTGGCTTGAGTGACTCCGTCCTTCTGGCGGGGGACCTCAACGCCAAACATCCCTCATGGAATAGCCACACGGTTAATCCCAGAGGCAGAGCTCTGTTCGAGCTCAGCAGCCCCCTCAATTTCGATGTCATCGCTCCGATGCATCCCACTCATTACCCTCACCAACCTAACTGGCGACCCGACGTGCTCGACATCGCTCTCCTCAAGAATGTAAACTTACGTTTGCATTCTGTGGAGGCGGTGGACGAGCTCAACTCGGATCACCGACCGGTTATTCTGGAGCTCACTCCCAGATTCGGTCCTCCCGACCCCTCCCAACCTCCTCCCACCAGAGTGATCACTGACTGGCGCAAAGTAAGTGAAAAACTGAAAGTCACCACGTCACATCACCTGGATAAAATCCCAGATCACATAGAGTCAGCTGCCGACACGGCGGCCGCGATCGGCTCGCTCACGGAACATGTACAGTCAGTCCTGGACGAATGTTCAAGGGAGGCTCCGGCGACGGACGACCGTCGCTGGAAACTCCCGGACGATGTGCGTGAACTGATGACCGAGAAGAATGCGGCCGTCCGTGCCTACAGCTCTTTTCCCTGTGCTAGTAACAAGGCTTTTATGCGTTACTTACAGCGTAAAGTAAGCAATCGCATCAAAGAGTTTCGTGACAAGCAATGGGATCAGATGCTCAGTGATCTCCAGCCCAACCACCTCGCATTTTGGGAGCTTCAGAGGAAGTTACGCGCCTCTGAGGTTACCTCCATGCCCCCCCTCATCCGCCCCGACAACACTCTCGCGTTTAACGACGACGAGAAGGCCGAATGCCTGGCTGACAGTCTAGAGGCCCAGTGTTCCCCAAGCTCGAACCCAGTCGACCCGGCCCACCTCGCCGAGGTGGACGCCGAGGTCGAACGCAGGACCTCCCTCCCTCCCGTCGAGGACCCCGACGACCCTCTCCCTCCCGTCACTCCCGACGAGGTGGAGAAGATCATCGGCCAACTCAGACCCAGGAAAGCCCCTGGGCGCGACGGCATTACCAACAGGGTAGTTCGACTCTTTCCCAAGACTCTGATCGTGTTGATGACCGCCATCTTCAATGGCGCTCTGTCCAACAACATGTTTCCGCAGCAGTGGAAAGAGGCTATCGTGATCGGCATTCCCAAGCCGGGTAAGCCCAAATCCTCCCCGTCCTCCTACCGCCCCATCAGTCTGCTCAGCTCGCTCGGCAAGATCTACGAGAGGCTTATCTATAAGCGTCTCAAGGATTACGTCGAGCGAAAGAGTCTCATCCCCAACGAGCAGTTTGGCTTTAGAGCCACTCACTCGTGCGTCCAACAGGTCTACCGCATCGTTGAGCATATCAACGGCCGCTATCAACGCGGCTTGATGACGGGAGCCCTGTTCTTCGACATAGCGAAAGCCTTCGACAAGGTCTGGCACAACGGTCTGATATACAAGCTGTATCAACTCGGGGTGCCAGATCGTCTCGTGCTCATCTTACGAGACTATTTGTCGAACCGCACCTTTCGATTCCGTATCGAAGGTGCGCTTTCCACCCCCCGCCCCATCCGCGCCGGCGTACCGCAAGGCGGTGTGCTGTCGCCTCTCATTTTCACGCTGTTCACCAGCGATATTCCCCCCGATCCCCAGTCGCAATTAGCGCTCTTTGCCGACGACACGGCCGTTTACTACTCTGGCAAGAGTGGTAAATCCATATCTCATCACCTCCAAAGATCCGCCAACCGCCTAGGCGGTTGGTTTCGGAAATGGAGGATTGAGGTAAATCCCGAGAAAAGTCAGGCGGTCCTGTTCCGCAGGCCGCGGGCTAGACTCCCCCCGATCCTTCCACCGATCAAGATGTTTGGCAAGCCGATCCCTTGGGAAGAGCGAGCCAAATATCTAGGAGTGATCTTGGACAAAAACCTCAGTTTTATGGAGCACATTAAGGCGGTGCGCTCGCGCGCCGCCTTCGCTCTCGGTAGGCTCCACTCGATGCTGAACCACAACAGCAAATTATCCCTAAAATGCAAGCTGCGTATCTACACCACTTGCATTCGCCCCATCATGACCTATGCGTGTGCTACATTCGCCCACGTAAAGTCATACCGGATCCATAGGTTGCAGTCCCTCCAAAACCGTTTTCTCCGAAAGGCCACGGGTGCCCCGTGGTTCGTTCGGAATGAGCGACTCCATGTCGATCTCAAAATCCCGACCATCAAGCAGTTCATGAAACGCCTCACGAAGCGTTTCATCGAATCTGCTGAGAGGCACCAGAACCCTCTTATCGCATCGGCTACCCGATACGCTCCCTCCCAGATTAGTAAGGTCCGCCGTCCACGGCATACCTTACTAGAACCCGATGACCCAATCACCCTTGTACAAGAGAGCTGTAGGGAAACCAGTACTCTTAAACAAGCACACAAACCGCGACCCGCCGCCTTCCGGCCTCGCCGCCGAGGCCCCGCGCGACGTCCCAGTAATAATAGCAATGTTGCTGTTGCTCCCCGTCTTTTGCCTAACGAGCCAGCCCGCGTCGCTGAGCCATTAGCTTTAAACCCCCTAAATAATGTCATGACCCAGCCCGTCCCTTGCTGCCCTCCCGATAACGATGCCACTGAGCCGAGGCCCGAACCCCACAGGGGGTGCCCCCAGTGAGCAGAGTTGTAGGTTAAGTATTTTTAGTTGCCTTGGCTGGGGGCTTTAGAGTCATTCTGAGGCCACCACAGGCTAGCCCGGTTAAGTAGTAACCACCCGTCTAGAGGTGAACTACGAGTGGTCCAAATCAAAAAAAAAAAAAAAAAAAAAAAGTATGCGGCCATACTCAGGATTCGCCATTGGACCGCTAGCTACCGTAGTAACAGTACCACTAGCGCCGCCACTCGGACCGCAAACCAACAACTCCGTCTGTGCTTGGATTGGTGGAAACTGGTTCACCAAGACAGGCACAGGGGGAGCCACCTACCTGCCGCCCGGTGTTCGCACCGAAGCGGTCGTGGCTGTCCAACAGCTCACATCATCTTATTTCTAAACAAATGTCAATACTGTTTCTTTAACATGAGGTCGGTTTCTTTAACAGTCTAGTGTTTCTGAGACAGTATGTCAAAACCCGGTGCTCGCGGCTCGCTGGGCCGCGAGCAAAGGGAAAGTGATATCTTCGAAGAATCCCACCAGACGCTGGACCGGGCGACGTCGCTCCCTAATATTAGGGCCGCGTTGCACGGTTCTGCGCCTGTCCGGACACCAAGGAAAGAAGAGGTTCCTGCCGCTCCTGCAACTTCTTCAAGCAAGAAGACTGCAACGAGGAAAAACTCGAACCCCGCCGCCGCCGCCAGCAGAACAACATCGAGTGGCATGCAGCCAGCACCCGGCACGTCGTCGTCACTGGCGCCTGCGCGCGTTGCGCCTGTGCCGACGCCGGGCCGGCAACCTGCCGTGCCCATACGCCCCCCGGCGTTCCGCCCGGTGCCCATACAGGCCCCGGGGCCTGCCGCCGCGAACCCAGGCCGCGCGCCATCTGCACGCGCCGCCATCTCATCTCCAAAACCGACTGCCCGTGGGGTTGCACCATCAGTAAGGGTACCCGCCCCGGCGCCCGTGCGCTCCGCAGCGCCGCCGGTTCGGACCAGCACCCCCGCGCACACCTATGCGCACGCGACCGCCGCGTATGCTGCGCCCGTGTTCGCGCAAGCACCCGTCGCCGCGACGCGCGCGCCCCCTGGCGCAGCGCACGCGCAACCGTCGACGCGAGCGCCACCTGGCGCTACGCAAGCGCAACACTCCCCGACGTCACGAGCGCCCCCTGGCGTCGTGCACGCACAACATGCCGCAACCGCGCCCCCTGGCGTGGAATTTGCGGTACCAACAGCCGCTGCACCGAGCGCGCCGCCCGTAGCTGCGCACGCGACCGCGGCACCGATGCCACAGCGCACCGCGTCATCCGCCCCCCGCCTCTCGTTGGCGGGCTCGGCTCATGCAACAGACAGACCAGCCTCTCGCGACCCGCGCCTGAACCGGACCGCCGCAGCAGTGGCGCCACCTACGCCAGACTCACCTGCACCGCCCCGCACGTCAGCCTACGACTCGCCGGCGATGTTGTCGGCCTGCTCTTCCCGAGCGGGCTCAAGCATGTCGCTGGCCTCCGTGGGCAGCGAGGCCCGCACGTTTGCCTCCCCAACGCCATCGCTGGAAGGCGACTTCCACCTGGAAATAAGGCCTCAGCGGAGGAGGAGAAGTACCGATGAGGAAGAGGAAGAAGCCAAGAGGTACTGCGTGGAGGTACCCCAGCACCCAGCCAGCGAGCGAGGCGCCGCTGCACAGCTGCCGACCCGTGCGGAGGCCGCTCACAGCTCGCCGACAGCTTCGCCAGCAGGACCGGCGACCCCTACCGAAGTCAACAACCCGACCAATGCAGCAGCCCCCGCACCGGATGTGACTACTGCGGGCGCCAAGCCGCCCAAGAAGCCACGTTTTCCGCCCTTAGTGGTGGAGCGGTTACCAAATTGGGCCGCGCATTTCAGAGCGCTAGCCGCGAAACTGGGCCGCCCGCCGAACGCCCGCCCATACGGCGCCGGCGTACGTTTTACGCCGGAATCCGAGGACGAATACCGCCTTATCCAGAGGTACCTGACGGCCCTGGAGAAGGACGAAGGTGTCAGCTGGTTTGCGTATTCGCTGCCAGCTGACAAAAAGATGAAGGTGGCCATACGGGGGCTGCCTGCCGACACCGATCCCGCAGAAATCGAGGAGGAGCTCCGCGCTATGGGATACCAGCCGGAGTATGTGCGCCACATCCGGGCGCGCCAAGGAAGACCCGGCTGCGTTTTCCACGCCGTGCTACAGAGGACGGCCGAAGCCAGGACCATATATGACACCACGACATTTATGTACATGCGTGGTGTAAAAATAGAAGCATGGCGTGGAAAGCGTGGGCCCGCCCAATGCCACCGATGCCAGCGTTTCCGGCACTCTTCCCAACAGTGCCACCGGCCGCTCGCTTGTGTCAGATGCGGAGAGGGGCACTTCGCAAAGGATTGCCCACGCTCAAGAGAAGAGCCCGCCACATGCGCCAACTGTGGCGGAGAACACCCAGCATGCAGCATTAAGTGCCCCATCTTCCAACAGGAGATGAAGCACAAGCGAGCGGGCACAGTCGCCATCACGACTGGAACGACGCGCCCGCTACCCGAAGAAGGGGGCCAACTGGCCAAGGAGAGGACTCAGGGCGCGTCACTGATGGCGGCTGCAAACGGGCCCACGGAGCGCGGAGCCGCCCCCATGGGGCGGTCCAGACACAAGAGGGGAGGGGGAAAGAAGAAGAAGAAGAAGAAGCAGCAGCAGGTTCCCCCCCCCCCGACCGTTGAAGAGGTCCAACAGGTCCCGGAGGCTGCCCCTGTCCAGGTGGCGCAGGCTCAAAAGGATCCCAGAAAGGGAAAGGGCGCGAACGCTGGTGCCGGCATAGCCCAGCAGAAACGCGCCGAAAATAGAGCCGAGACAACTGCCACCAGCACACAGGCCAAGAAAGAATTCACGACCTGCGCCATCCAATTATTGATGGACCTTATCAAGGCCATCCGACAGGGGCAAGACGTGGAGCAGGTGATCCTCGACGGCTTAGCTGCTCTACTAACCTTGTATCATGGATAATAAGCCGTTGAGGATCCTGCACTGGAATGCCCGCGGCCTCCGAGACAAGGCCGCCCCACTCCGATTCCTCCTGCAGGATCAAAATATCGACGTGGCGCTGATAAGCGAGACGCACCTGGGGCCTGAGGACAAGATCAGGTTCCCGGGTTTCCTCGCTTACCGCAGAGACGAAAGGTCGGCACTCAACAACCGATACCGTGGTCTGGCAGTATTGGTGAAGCGAAGAGTCGTCCACCAAGAAATCCCATCGCAGTCACTGCAGAGTTTGTACGCATTGGGCGTTCAACTGCACGTGGCCGGCGAGGACCTCAACATTTATGCAGCCTACAAACCGCCCAGCTCTCGACTAGACCCAAGAGAGTTGCGGGCGGTTTTGTACGAGAACAACAACGCAACCATCCTCGCCGGCGATCTCAACTGCAAGCATCCAGCTTGGAACGCCCACACCGCGAATACCGATGGGAGACGGCTCTTGGCGGACGCGGAAGCCTTCGGGTACACGGTGTCCGGCCCAGAGACGCCAACACATTACCCGGACTGCCAACAATACCTGCCCGACGTGCTGGACATCGTTGTGCACCGAGGGCTAAGCTGCCAGATCACCCAGCAGGTGATCGACGACGAGCTACAGTCGGATCACCAACCTGTGCTCGTCGTCCTATCGGGGATGCCGACCCGGTTGAAGCCATCAGCGCCACGCCGATCCACGAATTGGGACTTATTCACAGAAAGGATAGAGACCACGACGCCGGCTCGGCCCATTGCCAACTCCGCGGACGTTGAGTCATTCGCAAATGAAGTCACTGCTTGCGTACAACACGCCTACGAAGAGGCGACAGCCACTACTCAAACGGAGGGGAGAGTGCTACAGCCGCCCCTACCGCCACAGTTACGAGCTATGATCGCCGAGAAGAGGCGCCTACGCAAGCAGTGGCAGACACTACGCTGCCCTACTCTTAAACATCGGCTCAACCGTCTTGCGGACAAGGTTAAGGCCGAGCTAAAGGCCCAGGCCGCCGCGAGCTGGGAAGAAACTATAATGGACGCTGAGGGCGACTGGCCCTCAATTCACCGACTATGCAGATCTCTCTCGAGCACCCCAGCTCCGGTGCGCCCCCTACTGAACAGCGACGGGGCTCTTCGGTACGCAGCTGAGGACCGCGCGGAGGTCTTCGCCCAGCACCTGGAGCGTCAGTTCTGCCCGAACCCAACGACAGAGTTCGAACATGTCGCAACAGTCGAGAAACACCTTGGGGACTACTTCGCTACGCCGATAGCTCCCGAGGAGGATCCCATCTTTTTCTCGCCTGGCGCAGTCAGACGCGCCATCCTGAAGACGAAGCTTAAAAAGGCCCCCGGTGCTGACAGTATCACCAATACAGCGCTGCGCCACCTGCCGCACCGCATGGTCGCGGCCCTGGCCCGCCTGTTCACGGCGATACTGCGCACGGGGACCTTCCCTGCTGCCTGGAAGGAGGGGCGCGTCATAATGCTGCCCAAGGCGGGGAAAAACATACTGAAGCCGGAGAGCTATCGGCCAATCACGCTGCTGTCGACCATCTCCAAGGTGTTCGAATCACTCCTGTTGCGGCATTTAACACCGCACATCACGCCGCGTCCGGAACAATTTGGGTTTCGGGCGGAACATAGCACGACGCTTCAATTGTCGAGGGTACTGCACCTGCTGTCGTCATCGATGAACAAGAAGGAGTACGCGGTTGCAGTATTCCTCGACATGGAGAAGGCCTTCGATCGCGTGTGGCACGATGGCCTCGTGTACAAGTTGGCCACATCCAACACGCCCCGTCGCGTAGTAAGAGTGGTCTCTTCCTTTCTGTCCAACAGGAGCTTCAGAGTGGTGGTTGATGGAGCGCTGTCCGCCCCTCGCCCCGTGCGGGCGGGTGTGCCGCAGGGCAGCTGCGTATCGCCGGCGTGTTACTCACACTACACCGACGACATCCCCACCACGCCAGAATCGACGCTCGCGCTGTACGCCGACGACGCCGCGTACATCACAACTTCGTTGAACGCGCGGTACGCGGCAGTCAAGATGCAGCGCGCCCTCGATCTGCTCCCGGACTGGCTCGCCAAGTGGCGGCTGTCGGTCAATGTGAGTAAGACGCAGGCGATAGTCACGGGGTTCGCGCCCCTCCCACCACGTCTGAAGCTCCAAGGAGCCGACGTCGACTGGACGCCCCAGGCCAAGTACTTGGGTGTGACCATCGACCGTCGGCTCACGATGGGGTTGCACGTTCGTAGGGTCGCCGCGCAGGCCAGAATCGCACGCCAGCTCCTCCGTCCAGTGCTCTCGTCCCGACTCCCAGTGCGTGTCAGGATCGGCGTGTACAAGACGTACATACGCTCGATCCTGACGTACGCCACACCAGCATGGTACGCCCTCACCAGCGAGGGACACCGCAAGCTCCTCCGCGCGCAACAGAACCTGACGCTGCGGACCATACTAGACGCCCCTCACTGCGTGAGGAACGACGTGATACAGCGCGACCTCGGGATTGAGAGCCTGGACGAGTTCGTGCGACGCCTCGCGAGGGTCTTGTTCGCGCGTGCCGACGCATCTGCTTGGCACCATGTCAAGCACCTGGCGCCCTGGCACGCGCGCCCACCTGACGCGAGACGCCTGCCCCGCGACCTGGTGGCGGACGTCGACGACCCCATCGCACCGGACCGGACTCCCGAGTAGGCCGCCCCCAGGCTACACGCGGCCTACTCGAACATAAAGACTCTACACATACTCTCACCCCGGCGCGCGGCCTGTGCTAAGTTAATATAGGCAGGTCGCGTTCCGAAACTCACACACTCGCCACTTCACACTCGCTGTGACTCACGTGTCGGATAGGTGCTAGGTTAATATAGGCTTATTCGACACATACATATGGGCGGTGTACCCACACCACACGACCGCTCACACTCTCACTGACGGCTCTGCAGTCCGGGCCGTGATCGGCTAGATCTGAGATCGGTGCGGACGGGAGCCACATACCCTCTGCAGGCTCGCCCCCAAAGTCGGCACCCTCGTCGCTGGTCGTCCTCGCTGGGCCTCCCCCAGGTCACTGGGGGTCTCACTCGGCGGGGGCTGACCGCCGTAGGTGCCGTGAAGAAGCGGCGCTGATGGACAGCGCCGCGGCGCGTCTGCAGAAAACTCACAAGCAAATTACTCACAGGCGTGCGTTGCTAATTTATTTTAGCAGGCGCACGCCACCCTCAGCCGTCGCCAACTACGGCAACCTAATGACCGGCCCGTAGTCACGGGCCGCGGAAGGATTCCGCGGGCAGGGGACGCAAGTCCCGATACCGCTCGACGCGCCCCCTTGCGGGGGCGCCGCGATCATCCACATATATGCGGCCATACTGCGACTGAACTCCGTTTCGATAGCACGTGTATTATTATAAAACCTCACCATGCCGCCCAAGACAAGTGGTAAAGCCGCCAAGAAGTCTGGCAAAGCCCAGAAGAACATCTCCAAGACCGACAAGAAGAAGAAGAAGCACAAGAGGAAGGAGAGTTACGCCATCTACATCTACAAGGTCCTGAAGCAGGTGCACCCCGACACCGGTATCTCCAGCAAGGCCATGTCCATCATGAACTCGTTCGTGAACGACATCTTCGAGCGTATCGCCGCCGAAGCTTCCCGCCTCGCCCACTACAACAAGAGGTCGACCATCACGTCCAGGGAGGTGCAGACGTCCGTCAGGCTCCTGCTGCCCGGAGAGCTCGCCAAGCACGCCGTCAGTGAAGGCACCAAGGCCGTCACCAAGTACACCAGCTCCAAGTGAGCGGTCGGTCGTGTGTGTGCGTGTGAAAAGTGCGTAGCTCCAGTGCGGATGTTCGTGTGTCTTGTCGATAGTGGTGCGTGTTTATCGCGTATCGCGGACGACACAAACCACGATACAGACGCCTGGACGCGCGCGCTCTCCCAGCACCGACCACCGCAGATGGCGGGAGAAACAACAAAAGGCCCTTTTCAGGGCCACAAATATGTTCATGTGATAATAATTCACGTTTCTTTAAATTGAAAAGTCAAAACGTTACATCTACCTACCTACCAACCTGCCTGCCTAAAAAATTAAAAACTGTCCTCGTCACGGTGGAATGATATGATTAAATTAAATAATAACTAGTTGTTGTTATACCTACTACTAGAGATTGAGCTTGGAGATCGCAATACCTACACCCTTCATACGTAGTACATAACGTAAATACCTACATAAAACTTATTTAGTACATCAAAACGAATAACTAACTCCCAACTAGGTAATTCCACCTTAAATTCTAATGTATTGAGGGATTCAAGTTAGGTACCCGTAATGAGACAGCAGAGCAGTATTAGCGAATAATAAAAACTAATTCGGTACGTTATATTTACACACATTCAGTTCTAGGTACATACGTATGTAGTACTTACACAGACGAATTATGGAAAGTAAGTGCTTGCTTGCTAGTCGTTACGATTGATTATTTTGAAATTTTCAAATTACTATTTTACATTGGGTCTCCGTTGAGGATTTGTCCAAAAAAAGACAAAATTTTTCTTCTATTTCGTTAGTTCGTTATGCGAAAGGGGGCGCGCGTGCGCCTCATGCCCGCTACGATGCCACGGTATAAATACGGGCGACACCAACGCGGCCTGTTTTATTCACTCTCGTACGTTCGTTGCGTGTAGTTCCGCGCGTCCGTTTAGTGTTTACTTCATTCATTCGTTATTCTCCCGTTCCGTGTTTACAATGGCGCGTACTAAGCAGACCGCTCGTAAATCCACCGGTGGTAAGGCACCGAGGAAACAGCTCGCCACCAAGGCTGCGCGTAAGAGCGCACCCGCCACCGGAGGCGTCAAGAAGCCCCATCGTTACAGGCCCGGCACCGTGGCTCTCCGTGAGATCCGTCGTTACCAGAAGAGTACCGAGCTGCTGATCCGCAAGCTTCCGTTCCAGCGTCTCGTGCGTGAGATCGCTCAGGACTTCAAGACCGATCTCCGTTTCCAGAGCTCCGCCGTTATGGCGCTGCAGGAGGCCAGCGAAGCTTACCTGGTCGGTCTGTTCGAAGACACCAACCTGTGCGCGATTCACGCTAAGCGCGTCACCATCATGCCCAAGGACATCCAGTTGGCGCGCAGGATCAGAGGCGAACGTGCTTAAACTGCTGCTGCTGCTGCTGCTGCTGCAACGGCATACGTCGCAAGCACGGATGCACTTCGTCGTCCTTCACGTAGACACTGCCTCCGTGCAGTGCATCGTGTCGGCGGCCGTGTGCCGTCTGTGACTGTGCGTTCACATAAAAGGCCCTTTTCAGGGCCACATATGTATCTGATCGTGAAATGTTTCTTTCTATCAGATTGTCGCAAAAACGTTACTACTCGTACCTACCTAACACATGCCCGCCCGCCCACAAATGAAATGATAAGACTCCAATAAAGTATGAACGAACAAAATCATACAATAATGTTTCTGATCTACTACTTACTACACTACCTATACGTACACACATTATAATGCCTTAGAAGTAAATAAGTATATCTAGTCTTGACAGTTTTATACGTAGGTATCTATCTACATAAGTCTTTCATTTTAGACAGATCTACATAATAATTATTTATTAAGTACCTACTCGTTGTTATAATTATTATTATTATATATGTATATATATTTTTTTTTTTTTTTTTTTTTTTTTTTTTTTTTTTTCTTTTTATAGCAATAGGCTAAAAGTAAATTTCTGATTTATTACTTACTTACCTACGTACCTACCTATCTATCTACTTCATTCGAATGCGATAGACGAAACTACATGCTTAGAGCACATCGCCCAATCGGCCAACCAACGACGAGCATCGTCTCACCCCTCCCCGCGCACCGACAGTATCGTTTCCCCCGCCCGCTGAGCTCCGCTCACGGTATAAATATAAGCGAGCCGGCCTGTCGAAAAATACGACGGATCGGCTAGTATTTCGCGCAGTAGTCAGAAAGGTCAGATTTTTCTGACTACCCACGCAACCGCACGGACCGTTACCTACGTCTACCCCCCACGACTGTGTGTTCGAACTTTGTTCGGTCGCACAGCCGCGGGGCACCGAACTTTTTCTTTGTTCGAAGCCAGTGACCTACCCTCACTTCGGTCGCGGAGAAATACTTCTCGTCTTCGATGTCATCACCTGGCGCCCGTGGCCTTCCAGGCCGCGGAGGCGCCCCTGAAGAAGATCCTCCACCACCGGAGCCCCGACCGACGCTGGGCCGGGTAGCGTCGCTGCCAAACATTGGTAGGGCGCTGACCGGCTCGACGACGGCCGGTGCTGGCCTCCTCAGGCCACCGCCCGCAGTCAAGATCAACCCCGCCGCCGCAGCACCTGCCATCGCCGCTGCAAGACCACCGTCGCAGGCGCGCTCAACAGCGCCAGCACCGAAAGCTGTCCGCCCAACCAACCGCCCACCAACAGTGCCCGCCGCGAACCGCGCGACTGCGTCCGTACGCAGCAACGCGCCCGTGTTCCGCGACGCCGCAACCGCCGCGCGCTCCGCAGCGCAGCCGGCCACCGCCGCGAATCCTGGAGCCCCGCAGGCTCGGACCTACGCGCAAACCGCCTCGCCCGCGGAAAAATGTGCGACTACCCGCACATCGCCGTCGCGACAGCCGCCGGCTGCGCCCCGCGGGGGCGCGCCTGTGCAGGCCGCTGCGTCGAGCGCAACCGCCGCGCACGCAGCTTCGCGCACCGCGTCAGCCGCGCCCCACAGCATGCTGTCGGGAGCAGCGGCACCGGCCGTGATCACGCGTATATCTACACGCGACCCGCGTTTGCAGAGGGGTACCGCGTCACCCGCGACCCCCTCTACACCCGCCTCCCCAGCGCCGCCGCGCACCTCGGCGTACGACGCTCCCGCGAGCTTCTCGGCCCAGTCCTCGCGCGCGGGGTCGAACGCGTCGCTTTCGTCGTCGGAGGACGCGCAATCCGCGCAGTCGTCTCCCTCCACGGATGACCAGGGCATGGACCTGGACACTGCGGAGGTACGAGCACAGAGAAGACGCCGGAGCACCGATGAAGAAACAGAAGAGGAAGCGAAGCGCTACCGCCTCGACTCGCCGCGCTCACAACCCAGTGAGCGACCGTCGCGGGGTCCTGGCGGCGCGCAGACGAGCTCCTCCGAAGCCGGACATGTCGGGGTAAGTGATCATAACATTACTCAGTCCCAGGCAGCCCCCGTAGCAGACGCCGCCGCCAACAGCGCGGCCGCAGGCGCACAAAGCGCCGCTAAGACAAAAAAGCCTCGCTACCCTCCGTTGGTAGTTGAGAAGTTACCAAACTGGGCGCACCATTTTAGGGCGATCGCGGCCAAGTTAGGACGACCACCAAATGCTCGTCCCTACGGCACCGGTGTACGCTTCTCACCGGAGTCGGAGGACGAGTACAGACTAATACAAAGATACCTCACTAACCTAGAGAAGGAGGCCGGTGTGAGTTGGTTCGCCTACTCACTGCCAGCGGAGAAGCTACTCAAGGTTGCCATTCGAGGGCTGCCTGCGGACACAGATCCACAGGAGATAGAGGAGGAACTCCGCTCGCTAGGATTCGAGCCAGAGTACGTGCGCCACATCAGGGCGCGCCAAGGACGACCTGGCTGCGTTTTCTACGCGATGCTAAAGCGGACGCCAGATGTGCGCCGCATTTATGACACCTCCGTGTTGCTATTGATGCGGGGTGTCAGAATAGAGGCATGGCGGGGGAAACGTGGGCCCGCTCAGTGCCATCGGTGCCAGAAGTTCCGGCACTCGTCGCACCAGTGCCACCGTCCGCTCGCTTGCGTCCGATGCGGAGAGGGGCACGCCGCGAGAGACTGTCCGCGGCCTAAAGAAGAGCCTGCCACATGCGCAAACTGTGGAGGCGCGCACCCAGCTAGCCACAGCAGCTGCCCCGTCTTCCAGAAGGAGATACGGAACAAGCGAGCGGGGACTGTCGCCATTACGTCGTCAGTACCACGCCGCCAAACCAACGCAGACGGACCAAAGGGAGAGGCACAAGGCGGCGCCACACTAATGGCGGCAGCCAACGGGCCCACCGACCGCAACGGAGCTTCCTCCTCACTAGGGCGGAGGAAGAAGAAGAAGAGGGGGGGGAAAGGCAGGAGGCCTAAACCCCAAACGACCCAAGAGGTACAAACAGACAAACAGGCCGCCCCTGCACAGAGCAAGGCGCAGGCAACTAACGCTATGAAACCAAAAACACAGAACGCGACTGTAAGCGCCGGCAACGCTAAGCGCCTACAACAAAATAATAGCAACGATACTCACCGGACCGCAAACGTTGATGTGTTCGCCGGCGCTTCCTCGAACAAAGACTTCACGGCCTGCGCCATCAAGCTGCTCATGGACCTGTTGAGGGCCATCAGGCAGGGACAGGATGCAGGGTTGGTCATCCTTGACGGTCTGGCCGAGTTACTCACCTTGTACAATGGCTAGACCGCTAAGGGTGATCCACTGGAACGCCCGCGGCCTCAAGGACAAGGTCGCCACCCTCCGCCATCTCCTGAGGGATCAAGACGTCGACGTGGCGCTGATCAGTGAGACCTTCCTGGGACCTGAAGACAGGATAGGGTTCCCGGGTTACCTCACCTACAGGAAGGATGAACGGTCGGCTCTCAACATAGTTTATCGCGGTCTGGCAGTGCTGGTAAGGCGAAGGATCGTCCACCAGGAGCTCCCCCTGCCGTCACTACAGAGCATGTACGCCCTCGGCGTGCAGCTGCATGTAGCCGGCGAGGACATAAACCTATACGCTTGTTACAGGCCGCCCGTAACTAACTTTAACTTAGTAGAGTTGCGGGCGCTACTTACCAACTCACAAAACGCTACCGTCCTCGCCGGCGACCTAAATTGTAAGCACCCGGCATGGAATTCTCAGGCCACGAACACCGGGGGGAGACGACTCTTCGCCGATGCCGAAGCCTTCGGCTACACGGTGTCCGGCCCAGAAACACCCACGCACTATCCGGACAACGACAGCCTAATGCCCGACGTGCTGGACATCGTCGTCCACCGAGGGCTAAACTGCCAGATCACGCAGCAGGTGATCGACGACGAGTTGCAGTCAGACCACCAACCTGTGCTCGTCGTCCTAGAGGGGATGCCGACCCGACTGAAGCCGCCAGCGCCACGCCGGCTACTGGATTGGGAAAAGTTCATAGAAAAGATTGAGGCCACAACACCGACTCGGCCTGTCGCTACCGCCGCGGACGTTGAGTTACTAGCAAATGACGTCACTGCTTGCGTACAATGCGCCCTAGATGAGGCGACGACTACACTGCCAACGGAGGGGAGAGGGCTACAGCCGCCCCTACCGCACAAGCTTCGTAACATGGTCGCCGAGAAGAGGCGCCTACGCAAGCGGTGGCAGCAAACTCGCTGTCCGACCACTAAAACGTTGCTCAACCGTCTCGCGGAGAGGGTAAAGGCCGAGTTGCGAGCTCAGGCCGCCGCGAGTTGGGAGGAACGCATTGATGCCGCAGTGGGCGACTGGTCGTCCGTGCACCAGCTGTGTCGCCAACTCTCCTGCACCCCAGCTCCGGTGCGCCCTCTACATGATAGCGACGGGGCGCTCAAATATGTAGCAGAGGAAAGGGCGGAGGTCTTCGCCGCCCACCTGGAGCGTCAATTCCGGCCGAACCCGACCACCGAGCACGCACATGTCGCGGCAGTCGAGCAACACCTTGGAGACTACTTCGCCACGCCGATAGCTCCTGATGAAGACCCCATATTCTTCTCGCCGGGCGCAGTCGGACGCGCCCTCAAACGAACGAAGCCACGAAAGGCCCCCGGTGCCGACGGTATCTCCAACACAGCGCTGCGCCACCTGCCGCACCGCATGGTCGCGGCGCTGGCGCGCCTGTTCACGGGGATACTGCGCATGGGGGTCTTCCCCACCCAATGGAAGGAAGGGCGCGTCATCATGCTGCCCAAGGCGGGGAAGAATATACTGAAGCCTGAGAGCTATCGGCCGATCACTCTGCTGCCCACCATCTCCAAGGTGTTCGAGTCGCTCCTGCTGCGACATCTCCAGCAGCACATCACTCCACGACCCGAACAATTCGGGTTCCGGTCGGAACACAGCACGACGCTCCAGCTGTCGAGGGTACTGCACCTGCTGTCTGCAACCAGAAACAAGAAGGAATACGCGGTCGCAGTATTCCTCGACATGGAGAAGGCCTTCGACCGCGTATGGCACGAGGGCCTCATCTACAAAATGGCCACCTCCGACGCGCCCCGTCGCGTTGTCAAAGTGGTCCAATCTTTTCTATCCAACAGAAGCTTTCGTGTGGTGGTCGACGGCGCGCTATCCTCTCCCCGCCCCATCCGAGCGGGCGTGCCGCAGGGTAGCTGCGTATCGCCGGCGTGTTACTCACGTTACACCGACGACATCCCAACCACGCCACAGTCGACGCTCGCGCTGTACGCTGACGACGCCGCGTACATCTCTACTTCGTTAAATGCCAAGCACGCGGCGTTGAAAATGCAGCGCGCGCTCGACCTTCTTCCTGACTGGCTCGCCAAATGGCGACTGTCGGTTAACGTGGGTAAGACGCAGGCGATAGTCATAGGAATGGCGCGCCTCCCACCCCCCCTGAAGCTGCTAGGAGCTGACGTCGAGTGGTCCCCCCGGGCGAAGTACCTGGGTGTGACCATCGACCGCCAGCTCTCGATGGGGCCGCACGTCCACCGGGTCGCCGCGCAGGCCAGGGTCGCCCGCGCACGGCTCAGACCAGTGCTCTCATCTCAGCTGCCGGTACGCGTCAAGCTGGGCGTGTACAAGACGTACATTCGCCCCATATTGACGTACGCCGCCCCCGCCTGGTTCGCCCTCATAGTGGAGGGGAACCGTGTCAAGCTCCGCGCGCAGCAACATCTTGCGCTGCGGACCATCATCGACGCCCCTTACACTGTGAGGAACGATGTCATCCAGCGGGATCTCGGGATCGAGAGCCTGGACGAGTTTGTGCGGCGCCTCGCGAAGGGCATGTTCGCGCGCGCCGACGCATCCGCTTGGTCACACATCAAGCAAATTGCGCCCTGGCGCGCGCGCCCGCCTGACGCGAAGCGCCTGCCCCGCGACCTGGTCGGGGACGTAGACGGCCCCGTCACACCGGACTGACGCCTGGGTAGGCCGCCCTCAGCTTACACGCGGCCTACTCAAACAGTGACACTCAACATACAACTCGCATCCGCGGGCGCAACCTGTGCTAGGTTAATATAGGCAGGTTTGCGTCCGTAACCTCATACAATCATTTCTCGACACTCGCTCGAACTCACGCACCGAATTTGTGCTAGGTTAATATAGGCTTATTCGGTGCAGACGCACTGGACGGTAGTACTCACACTACACGACCGTTCACACACATACATCTCGGCTCTGCAGCCCGGAAGCGTGATCGGCTCGATCTGAGATCGTGACGGGCGGGAGCCACACATTTATCTACAGGTATGTCAACAAAGTCGGCGCCCTCGTCGCTGGTCGTCTTCGCTGGGCCTCCCCCAGGTAACTGGGGGTCTCACCCGGCGGGGGCTGACCGCCGTAGGCGCCGTGAAGAAGCGACATGCGTAGCTGTCACTACTGAGTCGCGACGTACCTGTAGAAAAACACATCAGTTACTCACAGGCGTGCGTCTATTGCTATGATTTATCTGGCAGGCGCACGCCACTTTATGCTACGCCAATAGATGGCACCACAAGGACCGGTCCGCCGTTGCGGACCGCGGTGTGCCACCGCGGTCAGGGGGCTTCGCCCCGATACCGCTTGCCGCGCCCCCTAGCGGGGACGCAGCGAACTCCACGCTCGTCGAAAAATACTCCAGTGAGCGCCGCACACCCGTGCCGAGTGTTATTATCGTGTGTTACTTTGGAACTGCCTAGCCGAGCTTAGAAGATGACCGGTCGCGGTAAGGGAGGAAAGGGTCTGGGAAAAGGAGGAGCCAAGCGTCACAGGAAGGTACTCCGTGATAACATCCAGGGTATCACGAAGCCCGCCATCCGTCGTCTGGCTCGCAGAGGCGGCGTGAAACGTATCTCCGGTCTGATCTACGAGGAGACTCGCGGTGTGCTTAAAGTGTTCCTCGAGAACGTCATCCGCGATGCCGTCACCTACACCGAGCACGCCAAGAGGAAGACCGTCACCGCCATGGACGTCGTCTACGCTCTGAAGCGCCAGGGTCGTACCCTGTACGGTTTCGGCGGTTAAACTCGTCCGGTTTGCCGTTGCCCGTATGCGCGCAACCAGCCGTGCTCTACGTACTGTGTGTGTGGTTCGATCATACGTACGTATGTAGATGCGCACATCAAAAAAGGCCCTTTTCAGGGCCGCATATGATTCGATATAATATATATGCGTTTCTTTAATGGAATTGTCTAAAAACGAACCGACAAACAACCGACATACTTCTGATATTCTCAATTTAGGCAGCTGTCTGTATACGAGGTGGGTTAGTTGGGTGTGTAGGTGTACATGAAACAGTGATATTTACTTATATAAGTATATATTTAAATTAAAATTATACATACATAAAACACACATATAATAAGTAGGTACTTAAATACTAGTACAGAGCAGGTCTATTAGAAATACAACATCAACTTATTTACCTACGTTCTCTTCTCGAGCCCGCCCGCTCGCCGACGCCACCGCACGCAGTCTCTCACACACCCTGCACACAGCTCGGCAGAAGGATCCCCTGAAAT
The DNA here is from genome assembly GCA_947578705.1 of Lacanobia wlatinum. Lineage (NCBI taxonomy): Eukaryota > Metazoa > Arthropoda > Insecta > Lepidoptera > Noctuidae > Lacanobia > Lacanobia wlatinum. Next base: position 10,065,129 of record OX388052.1, on the reverse strand, counting down.
GGACAATTACTTAATAAATATTATACATGCATATATTCCAAGAAGTACCAGTAGGTACATATTATCTACTATCAGACATTGACCGATTGATTCATTCAACTTGTTTTTGAATTACTTACCTATACTTGGTTAACGATGTTGTCGATGATGCTGTCCCTCGTCATCGCCGTCTGTCTGTCCTGGACCTGAAATTGATATAAGAAATGATTAAAAAAATTTAAACTACATAAGTAAATAACATCCAATACGGTTTATACGTACGATACGACGTCTAGCTAGGTACCTAGGTAGGTACGACGGCTACCGTTACCGCTGGTCTGTCTTTTTTTTTTTGTTTTTCATCTTTACATATTTTTTTTTGTTTTTTTTTTTTTTTTTTTCGCCTATATACAACATAAATAGGTATAACACGAGCTATCGTATCGTCAAGAGAATGCGGTAGGTAGGTGCGCGGTCTAGGTACCGAGCGACGGCTTTACTGGCCGGACGGTGGCGCGGGACCGCCTCTTTTGTCGTTTTACACCTTATTCGATACGCTTTCTGATGCGATAATCCCGATCCGTACACTGTTTGCTAGTCGAAGGGCATTCTAGTCTTTCGATATTAGTATACTAATAGGTTGCACGTCCTGGACGGAGCCGTCCGTCCTTAACAGTTCGGCGGTCGCGGTGTTTTACGATGGTTCACTTTTACCTCGATAATACCTTCGCGAGGCCGTCCCATATCGGCGAATTGTTGTCGCCGCACAAGCTCGATATCCTCCCCGTCGACGGGTCGACCTTAATCGCCACCAAACATCACTTTTATAGAGAAAATAACGTTTTGAACTCGACCCGACCTTAGCATCGTACGCAGTCGTCGAATTAAAACGCCGCCAACGCCGCAACGATCGCCTTACGCTACCACCATCGCCGCACCCTCGTCGTCAACTTCATGACCTATCCGAAAACGTAAACAACAGCGACGTTCCGATACGATAAACATTATTTTTACTTATTTTATTAGATACGTGTTAGTGAAAACTTTCAAGCGTTCATACGAGAAAACGTCTCTCGACATCACGGCCCTCGTTACGGTAAAGTTACGTCGTGCTTTAGTGTACGTACACGAAACTCGCGAAACCTATAAGTGGCGACATCTAAGTCTCTCTCTTATTCTACTTAACTACGTTTTCGAGTGTACGTTTGTGTGTTGTGAATACCTAATACGAGATGGCAGACACCGCAGTTGCTACCGAGGCTCCGGCACCCGCTACCCCAGCGAAGAAGCAGGCGAGACAGGCCGGCGGCGCTGCCAAGAAACCCAAGGCGAAGCCGACCCATCCCAAAACATCCGAGATGGTCAACAACGCCATCAAGGAGATGAAGGAGCGCAGCGGGTCTTCCCTGCAGGCGATCAAGAAGTACATCGCCGCGCAGTACAAGGTCGACGCGGAGAAACTGGCTCCGTTCATCAGGAAATATCTGAAGAGCGCCGTCGAATCTGGCGCGCTGATCCAGACCAAGGGCAAGGGCGCCTCCGGTTCGTTCAAGCTCGAGTCGAAGTCGGCCGCGTCGAAGAAACCCGCCGGCGCAGCCGGCAAGGCCGCCAAAGCTCCCGCTGCGGCCGCGAAGACGAAGAAGGCGACCGCCTCGGCAGCTGGCGCAAAGACCAAGAAGGCGGCAGCCGCAGCCGCGTCCGCCGCTTCCCCTTCGAAAGCCAAGTCGACAGCAGCCGCCGCCGCCAAGGACAAGAAGGCGGCCGCCGCTAAGAAGAAGCCAGCACCCAAGAAGGCCGCCGCCCCCGCCAAGGCGAAGGCACCCAAAGCCAAGAAGACAGCCAAGCCGCCAACGAAGAAACCTAAAGCGCCTAAACCCAAGAAGGCCGCGGCTACACCCAAGTCTAAGCCGGCAGCCAAGAAAGCTTCCGCCGCTAAGAAGTAAGCTACGGTCGCGTTCGCGTTACACCGTCGACGACGGCAGCCAGCGGCGCAGCAGACCACCACCACCACCGTCTACAACAACTAGGAGGTACACAACAAACAAAACAACGAGTGTATGTGTAAATAATACCTACCTACCTACCTACCTGTGTACCTACGTCGTTGTTACGCGTCTGTCTATCTATCGTCCTCGGGGAATAAGGGTGCGGAACACCGCTCGACGCGTCTCGACCGACGATTCTTCATCGGATGCAGCAAGCAAGCAAGCAAGCAAGCGAGCAAGCAAGCAAGCAAGCAAGCAGCAGCAACTGAAGAAACCAAGGCGGCACCGAGATGCTTAGCGCGCGTGCCACGCGCTCTCGATCGCAGCGCTCTCCGAGCGCACACCAAAAAGCCCTTTTCAGGGCTAACAGTACTATCATGAATATGAAAAATATTCGTTTCTATTACACGGACGGTCAAAAACGTTTAGAATAATTACGAAAAACTGTAGCACAAGTACCTACCTACCTGAACCCCCCCCCCCCCCACCTACGCACGCACAGAACACTTGAACCTCCCCTCCTACTACCTAATTAATTACCTGAGTACCTATAAAAACGAAACAAACAAGAATAGGTACAGTGAAACCTGGATAAATGGGACCTTAAGGGACCTGCAAATTTGTATTCCACTTACCCAGTGTCTCAGATATCCAGGTATAAATAAATATCTGTCTCAATTAGCCAAGTGCGGAATTTGCAGGTAGAATAAGAATTAACGAGAACGGTACACAAAATATAGTCTCAGTAACAGAGGTAAAATATACTCTCTGTCTCATTTATAGAGGTTGTTATGACGATAAAATCGAAAGAACTCATCCCAGATATAGAGGTTTGTTTTGTCCCACTAGCAGAGGTAATAAAGAGCTAAAGTGTCGGGACCTAAGCATGAGTTTTCCATCTATGGAGGTTTCTCACTTATCCAGGTCCCACTTAACCAAGTTTTACTGTATATATCATTATGCAATACATACCTGTTCAGTCAGTAGCTGCACGCACGCACGCACTAATTACTTGCACTCACTATTTACAAACTCATTAGGTACTACGTAAACAAACAAACAACAACACGCTCACTTTAGTTAAGTAGATAGATACGACCTTTCATCTACCTACCTATTTTGAAACCGCAACGGCACGTTATTATGATTATTCTAAAACTATCACAAAAAAAAAAAAAAAAAAAATACGTTCTTCAACTTTCTTCCGAGCGCTAGCTGCGCGACGAAAATCTTCTGCCCGACTGCCCGACTCCTCCTATTTTCGAATCAAATTAGAATTTTCTTTTTACCTACCTACCTACCTACCTACCCACCTACCTAAAAATTAAAGTTGAAAGCCCAGAGCGCGCGCTTGCGCGTTCAGCGATTCCGTTTCGTCGTCGGCTGTGTTGCCCCTACCACTGACGCGGCCACGCGGCGCGCGTATATAAACGGGCGATTACGGGAAGGTCCGTACATTATTCCGCGCGCGCCGCCCGACCGTGACGGACGTCTGCTCCGTGACTCATCGCTGCTCGCTCGCTCGCTGCTCGTCCCGCTCGCCGTGACGTCACTGTGGTCGCTGACTACACCTTTTGATCCGACGCTGCCTTTTTCAAGGCAGCCGAGTGATATCTATTTCTATTTCGAGTACTGTCAGAAAACGTGGTGACCCCTTCAGGGTAAATCCACGTTTCTCGTGGTCACTCGGTGGAAACCTTTCGGTGCCAACGAAGCCGAGTGGGTGTTGACCCGACACACCGACCTAGCCCCTTCAGGGCCTAGGTCAAGTCGGAAGGGTATTGGACCCGCGGCCTTGGGGGGCCTCCTAGTCGCGACCAATTACCTAACCCCGCTCTCTTCCAGCTTCGTCGGTCGGTCGCAAGACCCATAGGGACTCGCTGCACAATAAGATTGGCAGCGAGATCACAAGCTTAGGGCACACCCTAGGTACTCACCTCCCTGTCTACACCCGACAGGGAGGGTACACATCCCCGGGAACTCCCACCCGGGGAGTTAGGTTGATAGGAGTTTAGGATTAGGTTCCCCCTTCTGCCCCTAAGGCATATGATTTCCCCTCCCTAAACTTCAAAATGCCTCCCCCTAAGGAGGTGGACGCGATCCTTTGGGATCTCGTCCAAAGACTGATAGAGGACCACCCCAATCAGGAGTTGGTCCGTATCGTCAATTATAGGCTACATAGGCTGGAGAGCCTTAAAAACTCCCAGCCCAGTAGGACTAGCTCGCCTCCGCCGCGTGAGTCACTCTCCCCCGTGCCCCCTCAGGGCCCCTCCTGCCCCTCTCCAACTCACGATGACGTCACTGATTTCAGTGACGTACTCGAGAGTGCCCCGCTCACCTTAGAGCCTGACTCCCCCACTCCCCCCCCCATGGACTACGAATCCGGTTCGGAAAACGACTCGGGTACCTCAGACTCTTCCGCCGACTTTACCCTTGTGGGTAAAGGTAAGCGGAAGAAGAAGAGCTCTGCCGCTCAGGAGTCCGCCCCCAAAGCAAGAAAGACAGTGGTCCCGACTGTCTCCCCTCCCTCCCCCGCTGCCACGACCTCCGCAGCCCCCAGAGCCAGCACCTCCCAGCAGGCGTCTCGTCCCCCCAGCCCGATGGCCACTGCCCCCCCGGCCACCCAGTCCGACCCGGCGCTCGTCAAGAAGTCGAAGTCTCCGCCACCCCTCTTCATTCATGAAGCGGCGAAGTGGACGGAGGTTTCGAGCGCTTGTAACGAGCGCCGAATCCAATTCTCCCACGCCCGTGCTGTGGGTAATGGGATAAAGGTCCAGGTGCCTTCTGCCCAGGACTACAGGGAGTTGCATAAACTCCTTGTAGCGAGGAAGGTACCTTTCCACTCGTTCGCCTTCGAGGAGGAACGTCTAGTCCGCGTGGTAGTGAGGAACGTCCCTCACGCCATATCCCCTGAAGAGATCAGTAATGATCTCAAACGCCAAGAGATCCCGGTCGCTGCGGTCCACCGCATGCACCGCCGTGGTGGAGCACCATACAATATGGTGCTCATCGTCTGCAATCCCACAGACGACAAATATCACCCCATTTTTAAAATCTCCAAGATTTGTTACTTGGAGGGCTTAAAAATGGAGAAGCCCCGTCGTAGCGGTATAGTTGGCCAGTGTCACAACTGCCAACTATATGGCCACTCGCAGCGCAATTGCTTCGGCAAGCCGCGCTGCGTCAAATGCCTGGGCGACCACGGCACCCCTGACTGTCCCCGTCCAAAGGACCACACTCAATGCGCCGAACCGCCCAGCTGTGTGCTGTGCGGAGAGGCTGGGCACCCGGCTAACTACCGTGGTTGTCCCAAGGCCCCCAAATCGTCTGCGCCCAAACTGGTAAAGCGTGCAAACGCTCGCCAGCAGAGGGAAGCCCCCACGACCCAACCCCCAGTGGCCCTATACCCTCAGCGCCCCAGCCCTTGGAACGCGCTGAACCATAGAGCTCACTTCCCGGCGCTCGGACCCGCGCCTACCCAGACCCAGGCCCCTACGGCCCAAAAGCCCCCCCCGGCCATCCCGGCCCTCATGGACGTAGCCGTACCTCCATTCCCCCGACCACCGGTCGCCGTCGTCGGAGCAGCCGCCCCTCAGGCAGCCACTCCTCCCCCCCCACCACCAAAGGCTACCTCCAAAGTCCCAACCCACCCCATTCCCGCGAATGCGCCTGAAATGGCCATTCACATTAACATGGCCTTCTACAAGGCCTTCTACTCCCCCAGAGCTGTGGCTATGACCGAAGCTCTGAAGGCCTCTAACATCACTGAGCACGGTGCCGTATACCGTGAATTCAGTGATGTAGTCCACTTTATTAGCCTGTATGAACGTCTCCATGGCTAAGTCCCCCGCAGTAACATGTAGGTTTAGGCCGAAGTCCCTCCGGATAGGGTACTTCAACTCCAACAGCCTCTCAGGCCAACGCGATGAGATCGCCAACTTCCTCCGCGACCATCGCATAGATCTGCTTCTGGTGCAGGAGACTTTCCTCAAGCCCCATCTTCGGGATCCTAAAATTGCGAACTATCGTTTAGTTCGCAACGACAGGACCCGATGTCATGGGGGAGGAACTCTCATTTACTACAAATCGTCCCTATACTGCATTCCCATGGATCCGCCCGCCACCCTAACCGAGCTTGAGGTCTCTGTCTGTCGGCTCGGCATGACAGGCCACCAACCCCTTACGGTCATCTCTGTCTACGACCCTCCCACCACCACTCCCATAGGCCCCTCCCTCAGAAATGACCTCACAACTCTTCTTGGCTTGAGTGACTCCGTCCTTCTGGCGGGGGACCTCAACGCCAAACATCCCTCATGGAATAGCCACACGGTTAATCCCAGAGGCAGAGCTCTGTTCGAGCTCAGCAGCCCCCTCAATTTCGATGTCATCGCTCCGATGCATCCCACTCATTACCCTCACCAACCTAACTGGCGACCCGACGTGCTCGACATCGCTCTCCTCAAGAATGTAAACTTACGTTTGCATTCTGTGGAGGCGGTGGACGAGCTCAACTCGGATCACCGACCGGTTATTCTGGAGCTCACTCCCAGATTCGGTCCTCCCGACCCCTCCCAACCTCCTCCCACCAGAGTGATCACTGACTGGCGCAAAGTAAGTGAAAAACTGAAAGTCACCACGTCACATCACCTGGATAAAATCCCAGATCACATAGAGTCAGCTGCCGACACGGCGGCCGCGATCGGCTCGCTCACGGAACATGTACAGTCAGTCCTGGACGAATGTTCAAGGGAGGCTCCGGCGACGGACGACCGTCGCTGGAAACTCCCGGACGATGTGCGTGAACTGTTGACCGAGAAGAATGCGGCCGTCCGTGCCTACAGCTCTTTTCCCTGTGCTAGTAACAAGGCTTTTATGCGTTACTTACAGCGTAAAGTAAGCAATCGCATCAAAGAGTTTCGTGACAAGCAATGGGATCAGATGCTCAGTGATCTCCAGCCCAACCATCTCGCATTTTGGGAGCTTCAGAGGAAGTTACGCGCCTCTGAGGTTACCTCCATGCCCCCCCTCATCCGCCCCGACAACACTCTCGCGTTTAACGACGACGAGAAGGCCGAATGCCTGGCTGACAGTCTAGAGGCCCAGTGTTCCCCAAGCTCGAACCCAGTCGACCCGGCCCACCTCGCCGAGGTGGACGCCGAGGTCGAACGTAGGACCTCCCTCCCTCCCGTCGAGGACCCCGACGACCCTCTCCCTCCCGTCACTCCCGACGAGGTGGAGAAGATCATCGGCCAACTCAGACCCAGGAAAGCCCCTGGGCGCGACGGCATTACCAACAGGGTAGTTCGACTCTTTCCCAAGACTCTGATCGTGTTGATGACCGCCATCTTCAATGGCGCTCTGTCCAACAACATGTTTCCGCAGCAGTGGAAAGAGGCTATCGTGATCGGCATTCCCAAGCCGGGTAAGCCCAAATCCTCCCCGTCCTCCTACCGCCCCATCAGTCTGCTCAGCTCGCTCGGCAAGATCTACGAGAGGCTTATCTATAAGCGTCTCAAGGATTACGTCGAGCGAAAGAGTCTCATCCCCAACGAGCAGTTTGGCTTTAGAGCCACTCACTCGTGCGTCCAACAGGTCTACCGCATCGTTGAGCATATCAACGGCCGCTATCAACGCGGCTTGATGACGGGAGCCCTGTTCTTCGACATAGCGAAAGCCTTCGACAAGGTCTGGCACAACGGTCTGATATACAAGCTGTATCAACTCGGGGTGCCAGATCGTCTCGTGCTCATCTTACGAGACTATTTGTCGAACCGCACCTTTCGATTCCGTATCGAAGGTGCGCTTTCCACCCCCCGCCCCATCCGCGCCGGCGTACCGCAAGGCGGTGTGCTGTCGCCTCTCATTTTCACGCTGTTCACCAGCGATATTCCCCCCGTTCCCCAGTCGCAATTAGCGCTCTTTGCCGACGACACGGCCGTTTACTACTCTGGCAAGAGTGGTAAATCCATATCTCATCACCTCCAAAGATCCGCCAACCGCCTAGGCGGTTGGTTTCGGAAATGGAGGATTGAGGTAAATCCCGAGAAAAGTCAGGCGGTCCTGTTCCGCAGGCCGCGGGCTAGACTCCCCCCGATCCTTCCACCGATCAAGATGTTTGGCAAGCCGATCCCTTGGGAAGAGCGAGCCAAATATCTAGGAGTGATCTTGGACAAAAACCTCAGTTTTATGGAGCACATTAAGGCGGTGCGCTCGCGCGCCGCCTTCGCTCTCGGTAGGCTCCACTCGATGCTGAACCACAACAGCAAATTATCCCTAAAATGCAAGCTGCGTATCTACACCACTTGCATTCGCCCCATCATGACCTATGCGTGTGCTACATTCGCCCACGTAAAGTCATACCGGATCCATAGGTTGCAGTCCCTCCAAAACCGTTTTCTCCGAAAGGCCACGGGTGCCCCGTGGTTCGTTCGGAATGAGCGACTCCATGTCGATCTCAAAATCCCGACCATCAAGCAGTTCATGAAACGCCTCACGAAGCGTTTCATCGAATCTGCTGAGAGGCACCAGAACCCTCTTATCGCATCGGCTACCCGATACGCTCCCTCCCAGATTAGTAAGGTCCGCCGTCCACGGCATACCTTACTAGAACCCGATGACCCAATCACCCTTGTACAAGAGAGCTGTAGGGAAACCAGTACTCTTAAACAAGCACACAAACCGCGACCCGCCGCCTTCCGGCCTCGCCGCCGAGGCCCCGCGCGACGTCCCAGTAATAATAGCAATGTTGTTGTTGCTCCCCGTCTTTTGCCTAACGAGCCAGCCCGCGTCGCTGAGCCATTAGCTTTAAACCCCCTAAATAATGTCATGACCCAGCCTGTCCCTTGCTGCCCTCCCGATAACGATGCCACTGAGCCGAGGCCCGAACCCCACAGGGGGTGCCCCCAGTGAGCAGAGTTGTAGGTTAAGTATTTTTAGTTGCCTTGGCTGGGGGCTTTAGAGCCATTCTGAGGCCACCACAGGCTAGCCCGGTTAAGTAGTAACCACCCGTCTAGAGGTGAACTACGAGTGGTCAATGTCAAAAAAAAAAAAAAAAAAAAAAAAAAAAAAGAAGGTCCGTAATAGACTGTCTCGGCGCGCGCACTGACGTACGCGTGTTTCGTTGTTTTCGCGAGTTAATCTACAAGCAAACCCATCAACCATGTCTGGTCGCGGTAAAGGTGGCAAGGTTAAGGGAAAGGCAAAGTCCCGTTCCAACCGTGCCGGTCTTCAGTTTCCCGTGGGACGTATCCACAGGCTGCTGCGTAACGGAAACTACGCCGAGCGTGTGGGTGCCGGCGCGCCCGTCTACTTGGCCGCCGTTATGGAGTACCTGGCCGCTGAGGTCCTCGAGTTGGCCGGCAACGCCGCGAGGGACAACAAGAAGACCAGGATCATCCCGCGTCATCTCCAATTGGCCATCCGCAACGACGAGGAGCTGAACAAGCTGCTCTCCGGCGTGACGATCGCCCAAGGTGGTGTGCTGCCGAACATCCAGGCCGTGCTACTGCCCAAGAAGACCGAGAAGAAGGCTTAAACTAAACACGTCGGTCGTCGTCGTCTTCGCACGCACGCACACAGCCGGTGCTTTTCGTGCGAGTGGGTGCTGCTCGGCACGCGTACTTCGATATAATATTTATGAACGTACCATACATATCTATTATGTCGGTTGCGCGTAGCTATTCGCTCGTATGCATCCAAAACAAAAGGCCCTTTTCAGGGCCACAATATGATTCGTCAAAATATAAACCAAAGACAGTTTCTTTGACGGTGTTGTCGTAAAGCAAAAACGTATATCTACATAATTATATATACTTAAACAATACTGGACTAGATAAGAGAAAACAACAAAAACGGATAGGAAAATTTGTTTTGACCATAGTTCAACAACATGGTCATCACCCCGACTCAGACTACCCCGACTCGGATAGGTTAGGTTAGAAGGCTAAGGCGGGAGCGAAGCGGAGCGGAGCTCCCGCCTTAGCCTTCGTGGTTATTTTTTTTTTTTTTAAACCACCCAGAACTATGGTGGTACACGCAGTACAGTTTTGTCGCATAAGCGTTAATCGCACATCCATTTGTACACTCACTTGAAATGCAATAATAGGTAAACAAAAAAACGCAGTAGGCAAGTTACTTGTTGTAGGTGTATGAGTATGTTTACAAAAGTAGCGAGTTTTTTTTTTTTTTTTTTTTTTTCTGCCGCTTTTCGAATTTTTTATTAATTAATAATTTACTTGTTTAATTACGTTTTTTTTTTTTTTTTTTTTTTTTTTTTCTTCTCGTCTCCCCTCCCCGTCTGAGTGCCCCCTCTCCCCGGGCGCGATCTACACTCTAGCTAAGGAGCGCTGCGATTGGTCCGCCGTTGTGTCGACCTCGCCGCGACTGTGTACCGCGCGGCATGGTATAAATACGACTTGTGACTTGTATGCGGCCATCCTTCTACTCCCCCAGAGCTGTGGCTATGACCGAAGCTCTGAAGGCCTCTAACATCACTGAGCACGGTGCCGTATACCGTGAATTCAGTGATGTAGTCCACTTTATTAGCCTGTATGAACGTCTCCATGGCTAAGTCCCCCGCAGTAACATGTAGGTTTAGGCCGAAGTCCCTCCGGATAGGGTACTTCAACTCCAACAGCCTCTCAGGCCAACGCGATGAGATCGCCAACTTCCTCCGCGACCATCGCATAGATCTGCTTCTGGTGCAGGAGACTTTCCTCAAGCCCCATCTTCGGGATCCTAAAATTGCGAACTATCGTTTAGTTCGCAACGACAGGACCCGATGTCATGGGGGAGGAACTCTCATTTACTACAAATCGTCCCTATACTGCATTCCCATGGATCCGCCCGCCACCCTAACCGAGCTTGAGGTCTCTGTCTGTCGGCTCGGCATGACAGGCCACCAACCCCTTACGGTCATCTCTGTCTACGACCCTCCCACCACCACTCCCATAGGCCCCTCCCTCAGAAATGACCTCACAACTCTTCTTGGCTTGAGTGACTCCGTCCTTCTGGCGGGGGACCTCAACGCCAAACATCCCTCATGGAATAGCCACACGGTTAATCCCAGAGGCAGAGCTCTGTTCGAGCTCAGCAGCCCCCTCAATTTCGATGTCATCGCTCCGATGCATCCCACTCATTACCCTCACCAACCTAACTGGCGACCCGACGTGCTCGACATCGCTCTCCTCAAGAATGTAAACTTACGTTTGCATTCTGTGGAGGCGGTGGACGAGCTCAACTCGGATCACCGACCGGTTATTCTGGAGCTCACTCCCAGATTCGGTCCTCCCGACCCCTCCCAACCTCCTCCCACCAGAGTGATCACTGACTGGCGCAAAGTAAGTGAAAAACTGAAAGTCACCACGTCACATCACCTGGATAAAATCCCAGATCACATAGAGTCAGCTGCCGACACGGCGGCCGCGATCGGCTCGCTCACGGAACATGTACAGTCAGTCCTGGACGAATGTTCAAGGGAGGCTCCGGCGACGGACGACCGTCGCTGGAAACTCCCGGACGATGTGCGTGAACTGTTGACCGAGAAGAATGCGGCCGTCCGTGCCTACAGCTCTTTTCCCTGTGCTAGTAACAAGGCTTTTATGCGTTACTTACAGCGTAAAGTAAGCAATCGCATCAAAGAGTTTCGTGACAAGCAATGGGATCAGATGCTCAGTGATCTCCAGCCCAACCACCTCGCATTTTGGGAGCTTCAGAGGAAGTTACGCGCCTCTGAGGTTACCTCCATGCCCCCCCTCATCCGCCCCGACAACACTCTCGCGTTTAACGACGACGAGAAGGCCGAATGCCTGGCTGACAGTCTAGAGGCCCAGTGTTCCCCAAGCTCGAACCCAGTCGACCCGGCCCACCTCGCCGAGGTGGACGCCGAGGTCGAACGTAGGACCTCCCTCCCTCCCGTCGAGGACCCCGACGACCCTCTCCCTCCCGTCACTCCCGACGAGGTGGAGAGGATCATCGGCCAACTCAGACCCAGGAAAGCCCCTGGGCGCGACGGCATTACCAACAGGGTAGTTCGACTCTTTCCCAAGACTCTGATCGTGTTGATGACCGCCATCTTCAATGGCGCTCTGTCCAACAACATGTTTCCGCAGCAGTGGAAAGAGGCTATCGTGATCGGCATTCCCAAGCCGGGTAAGCCCAAATCCTCCCCGTCCTCCTACCGCCCCATCAGTCTGCTCAGCTCGCTCGGCAAGATCTACGAGAGGCTTATCTATAAGCGTCTCAAGGATTACGTCGAGCGAAAGAGTCTCATCCCCAACGAGCAGTTTGGCTTTAGAGCCACTCACTCGTGCGTCCAACAGGTCTACCGCATCGTTGAGCATATCAACGGCCGCTATCAACGCGGCTTGATGACGGGAGCCCTGTTCTTCGACATAGCGAAAGCCTTCGACAAGGTCTGGCACAACGGTCTGATATACAAGCTATATCAACTCGGGGTGCCAGATCGTCTCGTGCTCATCTTACGAGACTATTTGTCGAACCGCACCTTTCGATTCCGTATCGAAGGTGCGCTTTCCACCCCCCGCCCCATCCGCGCCGGCGTACCGCAAGGCGGTGTGCTGTCGCCTCTCATTTTCACGCTGTTCACCAGCGATATTCCCCCCGATCCCCAGTCGCAATTAGCGCTCTTTGCCGACGACACGGCCGTTTACTACTCTGGCAAGAGTGGTAAATCCATATCTCATCACCTCCAAAGATCCGCCAACCGCCTAGGCGGTTGGTTTCGGAAATGGAGGATTGAGGTAAATCCCGAGAAAAGTCAGGCGGTCCTGTTCCGCAGGCCGCGGGCTAGACTCCCCCCGATCCTTCCACCGATCAAGATGTTTGGCAAGCCGATCCCTTGGGAAGAGCGAGCCAAATATCTAGGAGTGATCTTGGACAAAAACCTCAGTTTTATGGAGCACATTAAGGCGGTGCGCTCGCGCGCCGCCTTCGCTCTCGGTAGGCTCCACTCGATGCTGAACCACAACAGCAAATTATCCCTAAAATGCAAGCTGCGTATCTACATCACTTGCATTCGCCCCATCATGACCTATGCGTGTGCTACATTCGCCCACGTAAAGTCATACCGGATCCATAGGTTGCAGTCCCTCCAAAACCGTTTTCTCCGAAAGGCCACGGGTGCCCCGTGGTTCGTTCGGAATGAGCGACTCCATGTCGATCTCAAAATCCCGACCATCAAGCAGTTCATGAAACGCCTCACGAAGCGTTTCATCGAATCTGCTGAGAGGCACCAGAACCCTCTTATCGCATCGGCTACCCGATACGCTCCCTCCCAGATTAGTAAGGTCCGCCGTCCACGGCATACCTTACTAGAACCCGATGACCCAATCACCCTTGTACAAGAGAGCTGTAGGGAAACCAGTACTCTTAAACAAGCACACAAACCGCGACCCGCCGCCTTCCGGCCTCGCCGCCGAGGCCCCGCGCGACGTCCCAGTAATAATAGCAATGTTGTTGTTGCTCCCCGTCTTTTGCCTAACGAACCAGCCCGCGTCGCTGAGCCATTAGCTTTAAACCCCCTAAATAATGTCATGACCCAGCCTGTCCCTTGCTGCCCTCCCGATAACGATGCCACTGAGCCGAGGCCCGAACCCCACAGGGGGTGCCCCCAGTGAGCAGAGTTGTAGGTTAAGTATTTTTAGTTGCCTTGGCTGGGGGCTTTAGAGTCATTCTGAGGCCACCACAGGCTAGCCCGGTTAAGTAGTAACCACCCGTCTAGAGGTGAACTACGAGTGGTCCGAATCAAAAAAAAAAAAAAAAAAAAAAAAAAAAAAAAAAAAAAAAAATATGCGGCCATACTGCGACTGAACTCCGTTTCGGTAGCACGTGTATTATTATAAAACCTCACCATGCCGCCCAAGACAAGTGGTAAAGCCGCCAAGAAGTCTGGCAAAGCCCAGAAGAACATCTCCAAGACCGACAAGAAGAAGAAGAAGCACAAGAGGAAGGAGAGTTACGCCATCTACATCTACAAGGTCCTGAAGCAGGTGCACCCCGACACCGGTATCTCCAGCAAGGCCATGTCCATCATGAACTCGTTCGTGAACGACATCTTCGAGCGTATCGCCGCCGAAGCTTCCCGCCTCGCCCACTACAACAAGAGGTCGACCATCACGTCCAGGGAGGTGCAGACGTCCGTCAGGCTCCTGCTGCCCGGAGAGCTCGCCAAGCACGCCGTCAGTGAAGGCACCAAGGCCGTCACCAAGTACACCAGCTCCAAGTGAGCGGTCGGTCGTGTGTGTGCGTGTGAAAAGTGCGTAGCTCCAGTGCGGATGTTCGTGTGTCTTGTCGATAGTGGTGCGTGTTTATCGCGTATCGCGGACGACACAAACCACGATACAGACGCCTGGACGCGCGCGCTCTCCCAGCAAGCACCGACCACCGCAGGAGCAGGAGATGGCGGGAGAAACAACAAAAGGCCCTTTTCAGGGCCACAAATATGTTCATGTGATAATAATTCACGTTTCTTTAAATTGAAAAGTCAAAACGTTACATCTACCTACCTACCTACCTACCTACCTACCTACCACCTACCTACCTACCTACCAACCAACCAACCAACCAACCAACCAACCTGCCTGCCTGCCTAAAAAATTAAAAACTGTCCTCGTCACAGTGGAATGATATGATTAAATTAAATAATAACTAGTTGTTGTTATACCTACTACTAGAGATTGAGCTTGGAGATCGCAATACCTACACCCTTCATACGTAGTACATAACGTAAATACCTACATAAAACTTATTTAGTACATCAAAACGAATAACTAACTCCCAACTAGGTAATTCCACCTTAAATTCTAATGTATTGAGGGATTCAAGTTAGGTAGGTACCCGTAATGAGACAGCAGAGCAGTATTAGCGAATAATAAAAACTAATTCGGTACGTTATATTTACACACATTCAGTTCTAGGTACATATGTATGTAGTACTTACACAGACGAATTATGGAAAGTAAGTGCTTGCTTGCTTGCTTGCTAGTCGTTACGATTGATTATTTTGAAATTTTCAAATTACTATTTTACATTGGGTCTCCGTTGAGGATTTGTCCAAAAAAAGACAAAATTTTTCTTCTATTTCGTTAGTTCGTTATGCGAAAGGGGGCGCGCGTGCGCCTCATGCCCGCTACGATGCCACGGTATAAATACGGGCGACACCAACGCGGCCTGTTTTATTCACTCTCGTACGTTCGTTGCGTGTAGTTCCGCGCGTCCGTTTAGTGTTTACTTCATTCGTTAATCTCCCGTTCCGTGTTTACAATGGCGCGTACTAAGCAGACCGCTCGTAAATCCACCGGTGGTAAGGCACCGAGGAAACAGCTCGCCACCAAGGCTGCGCGTAAGAGCGCACCCGCCACCGGAGGCGTCAAGAAGCCCCATCGTTACAGGCCCGGCACCGTGGCTCTCCGTGAGATCCGTCGTTACCAGAAGAGTACCGAGCTGCTGATCCGCAAGCTTCCGTTCCAGCGTCTCGTGCGTGAGATCGCTCAGGACTTCAAGACCGATCTCCGTTTCCAGAGCTCCGCCGTTATGGCGCTGCAGGAGGCCAGCGAAGCTTACCTGGTCGGTCTGTTCGAAGACACCAACCTGTGCGCGATTCACGCTAAGCGCGTCACCATCATGCCCAAGGACATCCAGTTGGCGCGCAGGATCAGAGGCGAACGCGCTTAAACTGCTGCTGCTGCTGCTGCTGCTGCAACGGCATACGTCGCAAGCACGGATGCACTTCGTCGTCCTTCACGTAGACACTGCCTCCGTGCAGTGCATCGTGTCGGCGGCCGTGTGCCGTCTGTGACTGTGCGTTCACATAAAAGGCCCTTTTCAGGGCCACATATGTATCTGATCGTGAAATGTTTCTTTCTATCAGATTGTCGCAAAAACGTTACTACTACTCGTACCTACCTAACACATGCCCACCCACAAATGAAATGATAAGACTCCAATAAAGTATGAACGAACAAAATCATACAATAATGTATCTGATCTACTACTTAGTACATTATAATGCCTTAGAAGTAAATAAGTATATATCTAGTCTTGACAGTTTTATACGTAGGTATCTATCTACATAAGTCTTTCATTTTAGACAGATCTACATGATAATTATTTATTAAGTACCTACTCGTTGTTATAATTATTATAATTATATATGTATATTTATTTATTTATTTATTTTTTTTTTTCTTTTTATAGCAATAGGCTAAAAGTAAATTTCTGATTTATTACTTACTTACCTACGTACCTACCTACTTTATTCGAATGCGATAGACGAAACTACATGCTTAGAGCACATCGCCCAATCGGCCAACCAACGACGAGCATCGTCTCACCCCTCCCCGCGCACCGACAGTATCGTTTCCCCCGCCCGCTGAGCTCCGCTCACGGTATAAATATAAGCGAGTCGCAGGCTCGAAAAATACTCCAGTGAGCGCCGCACACCCGTGCCGAGTGTTATTATCGTGTGTTACTTTGGAACTGCCTAGCCGAGCTTAGAAGATGACCGGTCGCGGTAAGGGAGGAAAGGGTCTGGGAAAAGGAGGAGCCAAGCGTCACAGGAAGGTACTCCGTGATAACATCCAGGGTATCACGAAGCCCGCCATCCGTCGTCTGGCTCGCAGAGGCGGCGTGAAACGTATCTCCGGTCTGATCTACGAGGAGACTCGCGGTGTGCTTAAAGTGTTCCTCGAGAACGTCATCCGCGATGCCGTCACCTACACCGAGCACGCCAAGAGGAAGACCGTCACCGCCATGGACGTCGTCTACGCTCTGAAGCGCCAGGGTCGTACCCTGTACGGTTTCGGCGGTTAAACTCATCCGGTTTGCCGTTGCCCGTATGCGCGCAACCAGCCGTGCTCTACGTACTGTGTGTGTGGTTCGATCATACGTACGTATGTAGATGCGCACATCAAAAAAGGCCCTTTTCAGGGCCGCATATGATTCGATATAATATATATGCGTTTCTTTAATGGAATTGTCTAAAAACGAACCGACAAACAACCGACATACTTCTGATATTCTCAATTTAGGCAGCTGTCTGTATACGAGGTGGGTTAGTTGGGTGTGTAGGTGTACATGAAACAGTGATATTTACTTATATAAGTATATATTTAAATTAAAATTATACATACATAAAACACATATAATAAGTAGGTACTTAAATACTAGTACAGAGCAGGTCTATTAGAAATACAACATCAACTTATTTACCTACGTTCTCTTCTCGCCCGCCCGCTCGCCGACGCCACCGCACGCAGTCTCTCACACACCCTGCACACAGCTCGGCAGAAGGATCCCCTGAAATGGACAATTACTTAATATATTATACATGCATATATTCCAAGAAGTACCAGTAGGTACATATTACCTATCTACTATTAGACATTGACCGATTGATTCATTCACCTTTTTTTTTTTTTAATTACTTACCTATACTTGGTTAACGATGTTGTCGATGATGCTGTCCCTCGTCATCGCCGTCTGTCTGTCCTGGACCTGAAATTGATATAAGAAATGATTAAAAAAATTTAAACTACATAAGTAAATAACATCCAATACGGTTTATACGTACGATACGACGTCTAGCTAGGTACCTAGGTAGGTACGACGGCTACCGTTACCGCTGGTCTGTCTTTTTTTTTTTTGTTTTTCGTCTTTACATATTTTTTTTTTTCGTTTTTTTTTTTTTTTCGCCTATATACAACATAAATAGGTATAACACGAGCTATCGTATCATCAAGAGAATGCGGTAGGTAGGTGCGCGGTCTAGGTACCGAGCGACGGCTTTACTGGCCGGACGGTGGCGCGGGACCGCCTCTTTTGTCGTTTTACACCTTATTCGATACGCTTTCTGATGCGATAATCCCGATCCGTACACTGTTTCCTAGTCGAAGGGCATTCTAGTCTTTCGATATTAGTATACTAATAGGTTGCACGTCCTGGACGGAGCCGTCCGTCCTTAACAGTTCGGCGGTCGCGGTGTTTTACGATGCTTCACTTTTACCTCGATAATACCTTCGCGAGGCCGTCCCATATCGGCGAATTGTTGTCGCCGCACAAGCTCGATATCCTCCCCGTCGACGGGTCGACCTTAATCGCCACCAAACATCACTTTTATAGAGAAAATAACGTTTTGAACTCGACCCGACCTTAGCATCGTACGCAGTCGTCGAATTAAAACGCCGCCAACGCCGCAACGATCGCCTTACGCTACCACCATCGCCGCACCCTCGTCGTCAACTTCATGACCTATCCGAAAACGTAAACAACAGCGACGTTCCGATACGATAAACATTATTTTTACTTATTTTATTAGATACGTGTTAGTGAAAACTTTCAAGCGTTCATACGAGAAAACGTCTCTCGACATCACGGCCCTCGTTACGGTAAAGTTACGTCGTGCTTTAGTGTACGTACACGAAACTCGGGAAACCTATAAGTGGCGACATCTAAGTCTCTCTCTTATTCTACTTAACTACGTTTTCGAGTGTACGTTTGTGTGTTGTGAATACTACTTACCTACCTACGAGATGGCAGACACCGCAGTTGCTACCGAGGCTCCGGCACCCGCTACCCCAGCGAAGAAGCAGGCGAGACAGGCCGGCGGCGCTGCCAAGAAACCCAAGGCGAAGCCGACCCATCCCAAAACATCCGAGATGGTCAACAACGCCATCAAGGAGATGAAGGAGCGCAGCGGGTCTTCCCTGCAGGCGATCAAGAAGTACATCGCCGCGCAGTACAAGGTCGACGCGGAGAAACTGGCTCCGTTCATCAGGAAATATCTGAAGAGCGCCGTCGAATCTGGCGCGCTGATCCAGACCAAGGGCAAGGGCGCCTCCGGTTCGTTCAAGCTCGAGTCGAAGTCGGCCGCGTCGAAGAAACCCGCCGGCGCAGCCGGCAAGGCCGCCAAAGCTCCCGCTGCGGCCGCGAAGACGAAGAAAGCGACCGCCTCGGCAGCTGGCGCCAAGACCAAGAAGGCGGCAGCCGCAGCCGCGTCCGCCGCTTCCCCTTCGAAAGCCAAGTCGACAGCAGCCGCCGCCGCCAAGGACAAGAAGGCGGCCGCCGCTAAGAAGAAGCCAGCACCCAAGAAGGCCGCCGCCCCCGCCAAGGCGAAGGCACCCAAAGCCAAGAAGACAGCCAAGCCGCCAACGAAGAAACCTAAAGCGCCTAAACCCAAGAAGGCCGCGGCTACACCCAAGTCTAAGCCGGCAGCCAAGAAAGCTTCCGCCGCTAAGAAGTAAGCTACGGTCGCGTTCGCGTTACACCGTCGACGACGGCAGCCAGCGGCGCAGCAGACCACCACCACCACCGTCTACAACAACTAGGAGGTACACAACAAACAAAACAACGAGTGTATGTGTAAATAATACCTACCTACCTACCTGTGTACCTACGTCGTTGTTACGCGTCTGTCTATCTATCGTCCTCGGGGAATAAGGGTGCGGAACACCGCTCGACGCGTCTCGACCGACGATTCTTCATCGGATGCAGCAAGCAAGCAAGCAAGCAAGCAAGCAAGCAAGCAAGCAAGCAGCAGCAACCGAAGAAACCAAGGCGGCACCGAGATGCTTAGCGCGCGTGCCACGCGCTCTCGATCGCAGCGCTCTCCGAGCGCACACCAAAAAGCCCTTTTCAGGGCTAACAGTACTATCATGAATATGAAAAATATTCGTTTCTATTACACGGACGGTCAAAAACGTTTAGAATAATTACGAAAAACTGTAGCACAAGTACCTACCTACCTACCTGAACCCCCCCCCCCCCCCACCTACGCACGCACAGAACACTTGAACCTCCCCTCCTACTACCTAATTAATTACCTGAGTACCTATAAAAACGAAACAAACAAGAATAGGTACAGTGAAACCTGGATAAATGGGACCTTAAGGGACCTGCAAATTTGTATTCCACTTACCCAGTGTCTCAGATATCCAGGTATAAATAAATATCTGTCTCATTTACAATTAGCCAAGTGCGGAATTTGCAGGTAGAATAAGAATTAACGAGAACGGTACACAAAATATAGCCTCAGTAACAGAGGTAAAATATACTCTCTGTCTCATTTATAGAGGTTGTTATGACGATAAAATCGAAAGAACTCATCCCAGATATAGAGGTTTGTTTTGTCCCACTAGCAGAGGTAATAAAGAGCTAAAGTGTCGGGACCTAAGCATGAGTTTTCCATCTATGGAGGTTTCTCACTTATCCAGGTCCCACTTAACCAAGTTTTACTGTATATATCATTATGCAATACATACCTGTTCAGTCAGTAGCTGCACGCACGCACGCACTAATTACTTGCACTCACTATTTACAAACTCATTAGGTACTACGTAAACAAACAAACAACAACACGCTCACTTTAGTTAAGTAGATAGATACGACCTTTCATCTACCTACCTATTTTGAAACCGCAACGGCACGTTATTATGATTATTCTAAAACTATCACAAAAAAAAAAAAAAAAAAAATACGTTCTTCAACTTTCTTCCGAGCGCTAGCTGCGCGACGAAAATCTTCTGCCCGACTGCCCGACTCCTCCTATTTTCGAATCAAATTAGAATTTTCTTTTTACCTACCTACCTACCTACCTACCCACCTACCTAAAAATTAAAGTTGAAAGCCCAGAGCGCGCGCTTGCGCGTTCAGCGATTCCGTTTCGTCGTCGGCTGTGTTGCCCCTACCACTGACGCGGCCACGCGGCGCGCGTATATAAACGGGCGATTACGGGAAGGTCCGTAATAGACTGTCTCGGCGCGCGCACTGACGTACGCGTGTTTCGTTGTTTTCGCGAGTTAATCTACAAGCAAACCCATCAACCATGTCTGGTCGCGGTAAAGGTGGCAAGGTTAAGGGAAAGGCAAAGTCCCGTTCCAACCGTGCCGGTCTTCAGTTTCCCGTGGGACGTATCCACAGGCTGCTGCGTAACGGAAACTACGCCGAGCGTGTGGGTGCCGGCGCGCCCGTCTACTTGGCCGCCGTTATGGAGTACCTGGCCGCTGAGGTCCTCGAGTTGGCCGGCAACGCCGCGAGGGACAACAAGAAGACCAGGATCATCCCGCGTCATCTCCAATTGGCCATCCGCAACGACGAGGAGCTGAACAAGCTGCTCTCCGGCGTGACGATCGCCCAAGGTGGTGTGCTGCCGAACATCCAGGCCGTGCTACTGCCCAAGAAGACCGAGAAGAAGGCTTAAACTAAACACGTCGGTCGTCGTCGTCTTCGCACGCACGCACACAGCCGGTGCTTTTCGTGCGAGTGGGTGCTGCTCGGCACGCGTACTTCGATATAATATTTATGAACGTACCATACATATCTATTATGTCGGTTGCGCGTAGCTATTCGCTCGTATGCATCCAAAACAAAAGGCCCTTTTCAGGGCCACAATATGATTCGTCAAAATATAAACCAAAGACAGTTTCTTTGACGGTGTTGTCGTAAAGCAAAAACGTATATCTACATAATTATATATACTTAAACAATACTGGACTAGATAAGAGAAAACAACAAAAACGGATAGGAAAATTTGTTTTGACCATAGTTCAACAACATGGTCATCACCCCGACTCAGACTACCCCGACTCGGATAGGTTAGGTTAGAAGGCTAAGGCGGGAGCGAAGCGGAGCGGAGCTCCCGCCTTAGCCTTCGTGGTTATTTTTTTTTTTTTTAAACCACCCAGAACTATGGTGGTACACGCAGTACAGTTTTGTCGCATAAGCGTTAATCGCACATCCATTTGTACACTCACTTGAAATGCAATAATAGGTAAACAAAAAAACGCAGTAGGCAAGTTACTTGTTGTAGGTGTATGAGTATGTTTACAAAAGTAGCGAGTTTTTTTTTTTTTTTTTTTTTTTCTGCCGCTTTTCGAATTTTTTATTAATTAATAATTTACTTGTTTAATTACGTTTTTTTTTTTTTTTTTTTCTTCTCGTCTCCCCTCCCCGTCTGAGTGCCCCCTCTCCCCGGGCGCGATCTACACTCTAGCTAAGGAGCGCTGCGATTGGTCCGCCGTTGTGTCGACCTCGCCGCGACTGTGTACCGCGCGGCATGGTATAAATACGACTTGTGACTTGTATGCGGCCATCGTCATCATATTTCCGCGCGCGCCGCCCGACCGTGACGGACGTCTGCTCCGTGACTCATCGCTGCTCGCTCGCTCGCTGCTCGTCTCGCTCGCCGTGACGTCACTGTGGTCGCCGACTACACATTTTGATCCGACGCTGCCTTTTTCAAGGCAGCCGAGAGATATCTTGTTTCCGTTTCGGGTACTGTCAAAAACGTGGTGACCCCTTCAGGGTAAATCCACGTTTCTCGTGGTCACTCGGTGGAAACCTTTCGGTGCCAACGAAGCCGAGTGGGTGTTGACCCGACACACCGACCTAGCCCCTTCAGGGCCTAGGTCAAGTCGGAAGGGTATTGGACCCGCGGCCTTGGGGGGCCTCCTAGTCGCGACCAATCACTTAACCCCGCTCTCTTTCAGCTTCGTCGGTCGGTCGCAAGACCCATAGGGACTCGCTGCACAATAAGATTGGCAGCGAGATCACAAGCTTAGGGCACACCCTAGGTACTCACCTCCCTGTCTACACCCGACAGGGAGGGTACACATCCCCGGGAACTCCCACCCGGGGAGTTAGGTTGATAGGAGTTTAGGATTAGGTTCCCCCCCCTGCCCCTAAGGCATATGATTTCCCCTCCCTAAACTTCAAAATGCCTCCCCCTAAGGAGGTGGACGCGATCCTTTGGGATCTCGTCCAAAGACTGATAGAGGACCACCCCAATCAGGAGTTGGTCCGTATCGTCAATTATAGGCTACATAGGCTGGAGAGCCTTAAAAACTCCCAGCCCAGTAGGACTAGCTCGCCTCCGCCGCGTGAGTCACTCTCCCCCGTGCCCCCTCAGGGCCCCTCCCCCCCCTCTCCAACTCACGATGACGTCACTGATTTCAGTGACGTACTCGAGAGTGCCCCGCTCACATTAGAGCCTGACTCCCCCACTCCCCCCCCCATGGACTACGAGTCCGGTTCCGATAATAACGACTCGGGTACCTCAGACTCCTCCGCCGAATTTACCCTTGTGGGTAAAGGTAAGCGGAAGAAGAAGAGCTCTGCCGCTCAGGAGTCCGCCCCCAAAGCCAGGAAGACAGTGGTCCCGACTGTCTCCCCTCCCTCCCCCGCTGCCACGACCTCCGCAGCCCCCAAAGCCAGCACCTCCCAGCAGGCGTCTCGTCCCCCCAGCCCGATGGCCACTGCCCCCCCGGCCACCCAGTCCGACCCGGCGCTCGCCAAGAAGACGAAGCCTCCGCCACCCCTCTTCATTCATGAAGCGGCGAAGTGGACGGAGGTTTCGGGCGCTTGTAACGAGCGCCGAATTCAATTCTCCCACGCCCGTGCTGTGGGGAATGGAATTAAGGTCCAGGTGCCTTCTGCCCAGGACTACAGGGAGTTGCATAAACTCCTTGTAGCGAGGAAGGTACCTTTCCACTCGTTCGCCTTCGAGGAGGAACGCCTAGTCCGCGTGGTAGTGAGGAACGTCCCTCACGCCATATCCCCTGAAGAGATCAGTAATGATCTCAAACGTCAGGAAATCCCAGTCGCTGCGGTCCACCGCATGCACCGCCGTGGTGGAGCACCATATAATATGGTGCTCATCGTCTGTAATCCAACAGACGATAAATACCACCCCATCTTCAAAATCTCGAAGATTTGTTTCCTAGAGGGCTTGAAGATGGAAAAGCCCCGTCGTAGCGGTATAGTTGGCCAGTGTCACAACTGCCAACTATATGGCCATTCACAGCGCAATTGCTTCGGCAAGCCGCGCTGCGTCAAGTGCCTGGGCGACCACGGCACCCCTGACTGTCCCCGTCCTAAGGACCACTCACAATGCGCCGACCCGCCCAGCTGTGTGCTGTGCGGGGAGGCTGGGCACCCGGCTAACTACCGTGGTTGTCCCAAGGCCCCCAAATCGTCTGCGCCCAAACTGGCAAAGCGTGCAAACGCTCGCCAGCAGAGGGAAGCCCCCACGACCCAACCCCCCGTGGCCCTATACCCTCAGCGCCCCAGCCCTTGGAACGCGCTGAACCATAGGGCCCACTTCCCGGCGCTCGGACCCGCGCCTACCCAGACCCAGGCCCCTACGGCCCAAAAGCCCTCCCCGGCCATCCCGGCCCTCATGGATGTAGCCATACCTCCATTCCCCCGACCATCGGTCGCCGTCGCCGGAGCAGCCGCCCCTCAGGCAGCCACTCCTCCCCCCCCACCACCAAAGGCTACTCCCAAAGTCCCAACCCACCCTATTCCCGCGAATGCGCCTGAAATGGCCATCCATATTAACATGGCCTTCTACAAGGCCTTCTACTCCCCCAGAGCTGTGGCTATGACCGAAGCTCTGAAGGCCTCCAACATCACTGAGCACGGTGCCGTATACTGTGAATTCAGTGATGTAGTCCACTTTATTAGCCTGTATGAACGTCTCCATGGCTAAGTCCCCCGCAGTAACATGTAGGTTTAGGCCGAAGTCCCTCCGGATAGGGTACTTCAACTCCAACAGCCTCTCAGGCCAACGCGATGAGATCGCCAACTTCCTCCGCGACCATCGCATAGATCTGCTTCTGGTGCAGGAGACTTTCCTCAAGCCCCATCTTCGGGATCCTAAAATTGCGAACTATCGTTTAGTTCGCAACGACAGGACCCGATGTCATGGGGGAGGAACTCTCATTTACTACAAATCGTCCCTATACTGCATTCCCATGGATCCGCCCGCCACCCTAACCGAGCTTGAGGTCTCTGTCTGTCGGCTCGGCATGACAGGCCACCAACCCCTCACGGTCATCTCTGTCTACGACCCTCCCACCACCACTCCCATAGGCCCCTCCCTCAAAAATGACCTCACAACTCTTCTTGGCTTGAGTGACTCCGTCCTTCTGGCGGGGGACCTCAACGCCAAACATCCCTCATGGAATAGCCACACGGTTAATCCCAGAGGCAGAGCTCTGTTCGAGCTCAGCAGCCCCCTCAATTTCGATGTCATCGCTCCGATGCATCCCACTCATTACCCTCACCAACCTAACTGGCGACCCGACGTGCTCGACATCGCTCTCCTCAAGAATGTAAACTTACGTTTGCATTCTGTGGAGGCGGTGGATGAGCTCAACTCGGATCACCGACCGGTTATTCTGGAGCTCACTCCCAGATTCGGTCCTCCCGACCCCTCCCAACCTCCTCCCACCAGAGTGATCACTGACTGGCGCAAAGTAAGTGAAAAACTGAAAGTCACCACGTCACATCACCTGGATAAAATCCCAGACCACATAGAGTCAGCTGCCGACACGGCGGCCGCGATCGGCTCGCTCACGGAACATGTACAGTCAGTCCTGGACGAATGTTCAAGGGAGGCTCCGGCGACGGACGACCGTCGCTGGAAACTCCCGGACGATGTGCGTGAACTGTTGACCGAGAAGAATGCGGCCGTCCGTGC
Source organism: Lacanobia wlatinum (assembly GCA_947578705.1). Taxonomy (NCBI): domain Eukaryota; kingdom Metazoa; phylum Arthropoda; class Insecta; order Lepidoptera; family Noctuidae; genus Lacanobia; species Lacanobia wlatinum. Next base: position 10,039,671 of record OX388052.1, on the reverse strand, counting down.
CTACAGCTCTTTTCCCTGTGCTAGTAACAAGGCTTTTATGCGTTACTTACAGCGTAAAGTAAGCAATCGCATCAAAGAGTTTCGTGACAAGCAATGGGATCAGATGCTCAGTGATCTCCAGCCCAACCACCTCGCATTTTGGGAGCTTCAGAGGAAGTTACGCGCCTCTGAGGTTACCTCCATGCCCCCCCTCATCCGCCCCGACAACACTCTCGCGTTTAACGACGACGAGAAGGCCGAATGCCTGGCTGACAGTCTAGAGGCCCAGTGTTCCCCAAGCTCGAACCCAGTCGACCCGGCCCACCTCGCCGAGGTGGACGCCGAGGTCGAACGTAGGACCTCCCTCCCTCCCGTCGAGGACCCCGACGACCCTCTCCCTCCCGTCACTCCGGACGAGGTGGAGAAGATCATCGGCCAACTCAGACCCAGGAAAGCCCCTGGGCGCGACGGCATTACCAACAGGGTAGTTCGACTCTTTCCCAAGACTCTGATCGTGTTGATGACCGCCATCTTCAATGGCGCTCTGTCCAACAACATGTTTCCGCAGCAGTGGAAAGAGGCTATCGTGATCGGCATTCCCAAGCCGGGTAAGCCCAAATCCTCCCCGTCCTCCTACCGCCCCATCAGTCTGCTCAGCTCGCTCGGCAAGATCTACGAGAGGCTTATCTATAAGCGTCTCAAGGATTACGTCGAGCGAAAGAGTCTCATCCCCAACGAGCAGTTTGGCTTTAGAGCCACTCACTCGTGCGTCCAACAGGTCTACCGCATCGTTGAGCATATCAACGGCCGCTATCAACGCGGCTTGATGACGGGAGCCCTGTTCTTCGACATAGCGAAAGCCTTCGACAAGGTCTGGCACAACGGTCTGATATACAAGCTGTATCAACTCGGGGTGCCAGATCGTCTCGTGCTCATCCTTCGAGACTATTTGTCGAACCGCACCTTTCGATTCCGTATCGAAGGTGCGCTTTCCACCCCCCGCCCCATCCGCGCCGGCGTACCGCAAGGCGGTGTGCTGTCGCCTCTTATTTTCACGCTGTTCACCAGCGATATTCCCCCCGATCCCCAGTCGCAATTAGCGCTCTTTGCCGACGACACGGCCGTTTACTACTCTGGCAAGAGTGGTAAATCCATATCTCATCACCTCCAAAGATCCGCCAACCGCCTAGGCGGTTGGTTTCGGAAGTGGAGGATTGAGGTAAATCCCGAGAAAAGTCAGGCGGTCCTGTTCCGCAGGCCGCGGGCTAGACTCCCCCCGATCCTTCCACCGATCAAGATGTTTGGCAAGCCGATCCCTTGGGAAGAGCGAGCCAAATATCTAGGAGTGATCTTGGACAAAAACCTCAGTTTTATGGAGCACATTAAGGCGGTGCGCTCGCGCGCCGCCTTCGCTCTCGGTAGGCTCCACTCGATGCTGAACCACAACAGCAAATTATCCCTAAAATGCAAGCTGCGTATCTACACCACTTGCATTCGCCCCATCATGACCTATGCGTGTGCTACATTCGCCCACGTAAAGTCATACCGGATCCATAGGTTGCAGTCCCTCCAAAACCGTTTTCTCCGAAAGGCCACGGGTGCCCCGTGGTTCGTTCGGAATGAGCGACTCCATGTCGATCTCAAAATCCCGACCATCAAGCAGTTCATGAAACGCCTCACAAAGCGTTTCATCGAATCTGCTGAGAGGCACCAGAACCCTCTTATCGCATCGGCTACCCGATACGCTCCCTCCCAGATTAGTAAGGTCCGCCGTCCACGGCATACCTTACTAGAACCCGATGACCCAATCACCCTTGTACAAGAGAGCTGTAGGGAAACCAGTACTCTTAAACAAGCACACAAACCGCGACCCGCCGCCTTCCGGCCTCGCCGCCGAGGCCCCGCGCGACGTCCCAGTAATAATAGCAATGTTGTTGTTGCTCCCCGTCTCTTGCCTAACGAGCCAGCCCGCGTCGCTGAGCCATTAGCTTTAAACCCCCTAAATAATGTCATGACCCAGCCTGTCCCTTGCTGCCCTCCCGATAACGATGCCACTGAGCCGAGGCCCGAACCCCACAGGGGGTGCCCCCAGTGAGCAGAGTTGTAGGTTAAGTATTTTTAGTTGCCTTGGCTGGGGGCTTTAGAGTCATTCTGAGGCCACCACAGGCTAGCCCGGTTAAGTAGTAACCACCCGTCTAGAGGTGAACTACGAGTGGTCCAAACCAAAAAAAAAAAAAAAAAAAAAAAAAAAATGTATGCGGCCATACTGCGACTGAACTCCGTTTCGGTAGCACGTGTATTATTATAAAACCTCACCATGCCGCCCAAGACAAGTGGTAAAGCCGCCAAGAAGTCTGGCAAAGCCCAGAAGAACATCTCCAAGACCGACAAGAAGAAGAAGAAGCACAAGAGGAAGGAGAGTTACGCCATCTACATCTACAAGGTCCTGAAGCAGGTGCACCCCGACACCGGTATCTCCAGCAAGGCCATGTCCATCATGAACTCGTTCGTGAACGACATCTTCGAGCGTATCGCCGCCGAAGCTTCCCGCCTCGCCCACTACAACAAGAGGTCGACCATCACGTCCAGGGAGGTGCAGACGTCCGTCAGGCTCCTGCTGCCCGGAGAGCTCGCCAAGCACGCCGTCAGTGAAGGCACCAAGGCCGTCACCAAGTACACCAGCTCCAAGTGAGCGGTCGGTCGTGTGTGTGCGTGTGAAAAGTGCGTAGCTCCAGTGCGGATGTTCGTGTGTCTTGTCGATAGTGGTGCGTGTTTATCGCGTATCGCGGACGACACAAACCACGATACAGACGCCTGGACGCGCGCGCTCTCCCAGCAAGCACCGACCACCGCAGGAGCAGGAGATGGCGGGAGAAACAACAAAAGGCCCTTTTCAGGGCCACAAATATGTTCATGTGATAATAATTCACGTTTCTTTAAATTGAAAAGTCAAAACGTTACATCTACCTACCTACCTACCTACCTACCTACCTACCACCTACCTACCTACCTACCAACCAACCAACCAACCAACCAACCAACCTGCCTGCCTGCCTAAAAAATTAAAAACTGTCCTCGTCACAGTGGAATGATATGATTAAATTAAATAATAACTAGTTGTTGTTATACCTACTACTAGAGATTGAGCTTGGAGATCGCAATACCTACACCCTTCATACGTAGTACATAACGTAAATACCTACATAAAACTTATTTAGTACATCAAAACGAATAACTAACTCCCAACTAGGTAATTCCACCTTAAATTCTAATGTATTGAGGGATTCAAGTTAGGTAGGTACCCGTAATGAGACAGCAGAGCAGTATTAGCGAATAATAAAAACTAATTCGGTACGTTATATTTACACACATTCAGTTCTAGGTACATATGTATGTAGTACTTACACAGACGAATTATGGAAAGTAAGTGCTTGCTTGCTTGCTTGCTAGTCGTTACGATTGATTATTTTGAAATTTTCAAATTACTATTTTACATTGGGTCTCCGTTGAGGATTTGTCCAAAAAAAGACAAAATTTTTCTTCTATTTCGTTAGTTCGTTATGCGAAAGGGGGCGCGCGTGCGCCTCATGCCCGCTACGATGCCACGGTATAAATACGGGCGACACCAACGCGGCCTGTTTTATTCACTCTCGTACGTTCGTTGCGTGTAGTTCCGCGCGTCCGTTTAGTGTTTACTTCATTCGTTAATCTCCCGTTCCGTGTTTACAATGGCGCGTACTAAGCAGACCGCTCGTAAATCCACCGGTGGTAAGGCACCGAGGAAACAGCTCGCCACCAAGGCTGCGCGTAAGAGCGCACCCGCCACCGGAGGCGTCAAGAAGCCCCATCGTTACAGGCCCGGCACCGTGGCTCTCCGTGAGATCCGTCGTTACCAGAAGAGTACCGAGCTGCTGATCCGCAAGCTTCCGTTCCAGCGTCTCGTGCGTGAGATCGCTCAGGACTTCAAGACCGATCTCCGTTTCCAGAGCTCCGCCGTTATGGCGCTGCAGGAGGCCAGCGAAGCTTACCTGGTCGGTCTGTTCGAAGACACCAACCTGTGCGCGATTCACGCTAAGCGCGTCACCATCATGCCCAAGGACATCCAGTTGGCGCGCAGGATCAGAGGCGAACGCGCTTAAACTGCTGCTGCTGCTGCTGCTGCTGCAACGGCATACGTCGCAAGCACGGATGCACTTCGTCGTCCTTCACGTAGACACTGCCTCCGTGCAGTGCATCGTGTCGGCGGCCGTGTGCCGTCTGTGACTGTGCGTTCACATAAAAGGCCCTTTTCAGGGCCACATATGTATCTGATCGTGAAATGTTTCTTTCTATCAGATTGTCGCAAAAACGTTACTACTACTCGTACCTACCTAACACATGCCCACCCACAAATGAAATGATAAGACTCCAATAAAGTATGAACGAACAAAATCATACAATAATGTATCTGATCTACTACTTAGTACATTATAATGCCTTAGAAGTAAATAAGTATATATCTAGTCTTGACAGTTTTATACGTAGGTATCTATCTACATAAGTCTTTCATTTTAGACAGATCTACATGATAATTATTTATTAAGTACCTACTCGTTGTTATAATTATTATAATTATATATGTATATTTATTTATTTATTTATTTTTTTTTTTCTTTTTATAGCAATAGGCTAAAAGTAAATTTCTGATTTATTACTTACTTACCTACGTACCTACCTACTTTATTCGAATGCGATAGACGAAACTACATGCTTAGAGCACATCGCCCAATCGGCCAACCAACGACGAGCATCGTCTCACCCCTCCCCGCGCACCGACAGTATCGTTTCCCCCGCCCGCTGAGCTCCGCTCACGGTATAAATATAAGCGAGTCGCAGGCTCGAAAAATACTCCAGTGAGCGCCGCACACCCGTGCCGAGTGTTATTATCGTGTGTTACTTTGGAACTGCCTAGCCGAGCTTAGAAGATGACCGGTCGCGGTAAGGGAGGAAAGGGTCTGGGAAAAGGAGGAGCCAAGCGTCACAGGAAGGTACTCCGTGATAACATCCAGGGTATCACGAAGCCCGCCATCCGTCGTCTGGCTCGCAGAGGCGGCGTGAAACGTATCTCCGGTCTGATCTACGAGGAGACTCGCGGTGTGCTTAAAGTGTTCCTCGAGAACGTCATCCGCGATGCCGTCACCTACACCGAGCACGCCAAGAGGAAGACCGTCACCGCCATGGACGTCGTCTACGCTCTGAAGCGCCAGGGTCGTACCCTGTACGGTTTCGGCGGTTAAACTCATCCGGTTTGCCGTTGCCCGTATGCGCGCAACCAGCCGTGCTCTACGTACTGTGTGTGTGGTTCGATCATACGTACGTATGTAGATGCGCACATCAAAAAAGGCCCTTTTCAGGGCCGCATATGATTCGATATAATATATATGCGTTTCTTTAATGGAATTGTCTAAAAACGAACCGACAAACAACCGACATACTTCTGATATTCTCAATTTAGGCAGCTGTCTGTATACGAGGTGGGTTAGTTGGGTGTGTAGGTGTACATGAAACAGTGATATTTACTTATATAAGTATATATTTAAATTAAAATTATACATACATAAAACACATATAATAAGTAGGTACTTAAATACTAGTACAGAGCAGGTCTATTAGAAATACAACATCAACTTATTTACCTACGTTCTCTTCTCGCCCGCCCGCTCGCCGACGCCACCGCACGCAGTCTCTCACACACCCTGCACACAGCTCGGCAGAAGGATCCCCTGAAATGGACAATTACTTAATATATTATACATGCATATATTCCAAGAAGTACCAGTAGGTACATATTACCTATCTACTATTAGACATTGACCGATTGATTCATTCACCTTTTTTTTTTTTTAATTACTTACCTATACTTGGTTAACGATGTTGTCGATGATGCTGTCCCTCGTCATCGCCGTCTGTCTGTCCTGGACCTGAAATTGATATAAGAAATGATTAAAAAAATTTAAACTACATAAGTAAATAACATCCAATACGGTTTATACGTACGATACGACGTCTAGCTAGGTACCTAGGTAGGTACGACGGCTACCGTTACCGCTGGTCTGTCTTTTTTTTTTTTGTTTTTCGTCTTTACATATTTTTTTTTTTCGTTTTTTTTTTTTTTTCGCCTATATACAACATAAATAGGTATAACACGAGCTATCGTATCATCAAGAGAATGCGGTAGGTAGGTGCGCGGTCTAGGTACCGAGCGACGGCTTTACTGGCCGGACGGTGGCGCGGGACCGCCTCTTTTGTCGTTTTACACCTTATTCGATACGCTTTCTGATGCGATAATCCCGATCCGTACACTGTTTCCTAGTCGAAGGGCATTCTAGTCTTTCGATATTAGTATACTAATAGGTTGCACGTCCTGGACGGAGCCGTCCGTCCTTAACAGTTCGGCGGTCGCGGTGTTTTACGATGCTTCACTTTTACCTCGATAATACCTTCGCGAGGCCGTCCCATATCGGCGAATTGTTGTCGCCGCACAAGCTCGATATCCTCCCCGTCGACGGGTCGACCTTAATCGCCACCAAACATCACTTTTATAGAGAAAATAACGTTTTGAACTCGACCCGACCTTAGCATCGTACGCAGTCGTCGAATTAAAACGCCGCCAACGCCGCAACGATCGCCTTACGCTACCACCATCGCCGCACCCTCGTCGTCAACTTCATGACCTATCCGAAAACGTAAACAACAGCGACGTTCCGATACGATAAACATTATTTTTACTTATTTTATTAGATACGTGTTAGTGAAAACTTTCAAGCGTTCATACGAGAAAACGTCTCTCGACATCACGGCCCTCGTTACGGTAAAGTTACGTCGTGCTTTAGTGTACGTACACGAAACTCGGGAAACCTATAAGTGGCGACATCTAAGTCTCTCTCTTATTCTACTTAACTACGTTTTCGAGTGTACGTTTGTGTGTTGTGAATACTACTTACCTACCTACGAGATGGCAGACACCGCAGTTGCTACCGAGGCTCCGGCACCCGCTACCCCAGCGAAGAAGCAGGCGAGACAGGCCGGCGGCGCTGCCAAGAAACCCAAGGCGAAGCCGACCCATCCCAAAACATCCGAGATGGTCAACAACGCCATCAAGGAGATGAAGGAGCGCAGCGGGTCTTCCCTGCAGGCGATCAAGAAGTACATCGCCGCGCAGTACAAGGTCGACGCGGAGAAACTGGCTCCGTTCATCAGGAAATATCTGAAGAGCGCCGTCGAATCTGGCGCGCTGATCCAGACCAAGGGCAAGGGCGCCTCCGGTTCGTTCAAGCTCGAGTCGAAGTCGGCCGCGTCGAAGAAACCCGCCGGCGCAGCCGGCAAGGCCGCCAAAGCTCCCGCTGCGGCCGCGAAGACGAAGAAAGCGACCGCCTCGGCAGCTGGCGCCAAGACCAAGAAGGCGGCAGCCGCAGCCGCGTCCGCCGCTTCCCCTTCGAAAGCCAAGTCGACAGCAGCCGCCGCCGCCAAGGACAAGAAGGCGGCCGCCGCTAAGAAGAAGCCAGCACCCAAGAAGGCCGCCGCCCCCGCCAAGGCGAAGGCACCCAAAGCCAAGAAGACAGCCAAGCCGCCAACGAAGAAACCTAAAGCGCCTAAACCCAAGAAGGCCGCGGCTACACCCAAGTCTAAGCCGGCAGCCAAGAAAGCTTCCGCCGCTAAGAAGTAAGCTACGGTCGCGTTCGCGTTACACCGTCGACGACGGCAGCCAGCGGCGCAGCAGACCACCACCACCACCGTCTACAACAACTAGGAGGTACACAACAAACAAAACAACGAGTGTATGTGTAAATAATACCTACCTACCTACCTGTGTACCTACGTCGTTGTTACGCGTCTGTCTATCTATCGTCCTCGGGGAATAAGGGTGCGGAACACCGCTCGACGCGTCTCGACCGACGATTCTTCATCGGATGCAGCAAGCAAGCAAGCAAGCAAGCAAGCAAGCAAGCAAGCAAGCAGCAGCAACCGAAGAAACCAAGGCGGCACCGAGATGCTTAGCGCGCGTGCCACGCGCTCTCGATCGCAGCGCTCTCCGAGCGCACACCAAAAAGCCCTTTTCAGGGCTAACAGTACTATCATGAATATGAAAAATATTCGTTTCTATTACACGGACGGTCAAAAACGTTTAGAATAATTACGAAAAACTGTAGCACAAGTACCTACCTACCTACCTGAACCCCCCCCCCCCCCCACCTACGCACGCACAGAACACTTGAACCTCCCCTCCTACTACCTAATTAATTACCTGAGTACCTATAAAAACGAAACAAACAAGAATAGGTACAGTGAAACCTGGATAAATGGGACCTTAAGGGACCTGCAAATTTGTATTCCACTTACCCAGTGTCTCAGATATCCAGGTATAAATAAATATCTGTCTCATTTACAATTAGCCAAGTGCGGAATTTGCAGGTAGAATAAGAATTAACGAGAACGGTACACAAAATATAGCCTCAGTAACAGAGGTAAAATATACTCTCTGTCTCATTTATAGAGGTTGTTATGACGATAAAATCGAAAGAACTCATCCCAGATATAGAGGTTTGTTTTGTCCCACTAGCAGAGGTAATAAAGAGCTAAAGTGTCGGGACCTAAGCATGAGTTTTCCATCTATGGAGGTTTCTCACTTATCCAGGTCCCACTTAACCAAGTTTTACTGTATATATCATTATGCAATACATACCTGTTCAGTCAGTAGCTGCACGCACGCACGCACTAATTACTTGCACTCACTATTTACAAACTCATTAGGTACTACGTAAACAAACAAACAACAACACGCTCACTTTAGTTAAGTAGATAGATACGACCTTTCATCTACCTACCTATTTTGAAACCGCAACGGCACGTTATTATGATTATTCTAAAACTATCACAAAAAAAAAAAAAAAAAAAATACGTTCTTCAACTTTCTTCCGAGCGCTAGCTGCGCGACGAAAATCTTCTGCCCGACTGCCCGACTCCTCCTATTTTCGAATCAAATTAGAATTTTCTTTTTACCTACCTACCTACCTACCTACCCACCTACCTAAAAATTAAAGTTGAAAGCCCAGAGCGCGCGCTTGCGCGTTCAGCGATTCCGTTTCGTCGTCGGCTGTGTTGCCCCTACCACTGACGCGGCCACGCGGCGCGCGTATATAAACGGGCGATTACGGGAAGGTCCGTAATAGACTGTCTCGGCGCGCGCACTGACGTACGCGTGTTTCGTTGTTTTCGCGAGTTAATCTACAAGCAAACCCATCAACCATGTCTGGTCGCGGTAAAGGTGGCAAGGTTAAGGGAAAGGCAAAGTCCCGTTCCAACCGTGCCGGTCTTCAGTTTCCCGTGGGACGTATCCACAGGCTGCTGCGTAACGGAAACTACGCCGAGCGTGTGGGTGCCGGCGCGCCCGTCTACTTGGCCGCCGTTATGGAGTACCTGGCCGCTGAGGTCCTCGAGTTGGCCGGCAACGCCGCGAGGGACAACAAGAAGACCAGGATCATCCCGCGTCATCTCCAATTGGCCATCCGCAACGACGAGGAGCTGAACAAGCTGCTCTCCGGCGTGACGATCGCCCAAGGTGGTGTGCTGCCGAACATCCAGGCCGTGCTACTGCCCAAGAAGACCGAGAAGAAGGCTTAAACTAAACACGTCGGTCGTCGTCGTCTTCGCACGCACGCACACAGCCGGTGCTTTTCGTGCGAGTGGGTGCTGCTCGGCACGCGTACTTCGATATAATATTTATGAACGTACCATACATATCTATTATGTCGGTTGCGCGTAGCTATTCGCTCGTATGCATCCAAAACAAAAGGCCCTTTTCAGGGCCACAATATGATTCGTCAAAATATAAACCAAAGACAGTTTCTTTGACGGTGTTGTCGTAAAGCAAAAACGTATATCTACATAATTATATATACTTAAACAATACTGGACTAGATAAGAGAAAACAACAAAAACGGATAGGAAAATTTGTTTTGACCATAGTTCAACAACATGGTCATCACCCCGACTCAGACTACCCCGACTCGGATAGGTTAGGTTAGAAGGCTAAGGCGGGAGCGAAGCGGAGCGGAGCTCCCGCCTTAGCCTTCGTGGTTATTTTTTTTTTTTTTAAACCACCCAGAACTATGGTGGTACACGCAGTACAGTTTTGTCGCATAAGCGTTAATCGCACATCCATTTGTACACTCACTTGAAATGCAATAATAGGTAAACAAAAAAACGCAGTAGGCAAGTTACTTGTTGTAGGTGTATGAGTATGTTTACAAAAGTAGCGAGTTTTTTTTTTTTTTTTTTTTTTCTGCCGCTTTTCGAATTTTTTATTAATTAATAATTTACTTGTTTAATTACGTTTTTTTTTTTTTTTTTTTCTTCTCGTCTCCCCTCCCCGTCTGAGTGCCCCCTCTCCCCGGGCGCGATCTACACTCTAGCTAAGGAGCGCTGCGATTGGTCCGCCGTTGTGTCGACCTCGCCGCGACTGTGTACCGCGCGGCATGGTATAAATACGACTTGTGACTTGTATGCGGCCATATTCAGCGCGCGCCACCCGACCGTGACGGACGTCTGCTCCGTGACTCATCGCTGCTCGCTCGCTCGCTGCTCGTCTCGCTCGCCGTGACGTCACTGTGGTCGCTGACTACACATTTTGATCCGACGCTGCCTTTTTCAAGGCAGCCGAGAGATATCTTGTTTCCGTTTCGGGTACTGTCAAAAACGTGGTGACCCCTTCAGGGTAAATCCACGTTTCTCGTGGTCACTCGGTGGAAACCTTTCGGTGCCAACGAAGCCGAGTGGGTGTTGACCCGACACACCGACCTAGCCCCTTCAGGGCCTAGGTCAAGTCGGAAGGGTATTGGACCCGCGGCCTTGGGGGGCCTCCTAGTCGCGACCAATCACTTAACCCCGCTCTCTTTCAGCTTCGTCGGTCGGTCGCAAGACCCATAGGGACTCGCTGCACAATAAGATTGGCAGCGAGATCACAAGCTTAGGGCACACCTTAGGTACTCACCTCCCTGTCTACACCCGACAGGGAGGGTACACATCCCCGGGAACTCTCACCCGGGGAGTTAGGTTGCTAGGAGTTTAGGTTTAGGTTCCCTCCTTGCCCCTAAGGCATATGATTCCCCCTCCCTAATCTCTCAAAATGCCTCCCCCTAAGGAGGTGGATGCGATCCTTTGGGATCTCGTCCAGAGGTTGATAGAGGACCACCCCAATCAGGAGTTGGTCCGAATAGTCAATTATAGGCTGCATAGGCTGGAGAGCCTTAAAAACTCCCAGCCCAGTAGGACTAGCTCTCCTTCGCCGCGAGAGTCACTCTCCCCCGTGCCCCCTCAGGGCCCCTCCCCCCCCTCTCCCTCTCCAACTCACGATGACGTCACTGATTTCAGTGACGTACTCGAGAGTGCCCCGCTCACCTTAGAGCCTGACTCCCCCACTCCCCCCCCCATGGACTACGAGTCCGGTTCGGAAAACGACTCGGGTACCTCAGACTCTTCCGCCGAATTTACCCTTGTGGGTAAAGGTAAGCGGAAGAAGAAGAGCTCTGCCGCTCAGGAGTCCGCCCCCAAAGCCAGGAAGACAGTAGTCCCAACTGTCTCCCCTCCCTCCCCCGCTGCCACGACCTCCGCAGCCCCCAAAGCCAGCACCTCCCAGCAGGCGTCTCGTCCCCCCAGCCCGATGGCCACTGCCCCCCCGGCCACCCAGTCCGACCCGGCGCTCGTCAAGAAGTCGAAGTCTCCGCCACCCCTCTTCATTCATGAAGCGGCGAAGTGGACGGAGGTTTCGGGCGCTTGTAACGAGCGCCGAATCCAATTCTCCCACGCCCGTGCTGTGGGAAATGGGATAAAGGTCCAGGTGCCTTCTGCCCAGGACTACAGGGAGTTGCATAAACTCCTTGTAGCGAGGAAGGTACCTTTCCACTCGTTCGCCTTCGAGGAGGAACGCCTAGTCCGCGTGGTAGTGAGGAACGTCCCCCACGCCATATCCCCTGAAGAGATCAGTAATGATCTCAAACGTCAAGAAATCCCAGTCGCTGCGGTCCACCGTATGCACCGCCGTGGTGGAGCACCATACAATATGGTGCTCATCGTCTGCAATCCCACAGACGACAAATACCACCCCATTTTTAAAATATCCAAGATTTGTTACTTGGAGGGCTTAAAAATGGAAAAGCCCCGTCGTAGCGGTATAGTTGGCCAGTGTCACAACTGCCAACTATATGGCCACTCGCAGCGCAATTGCTTCGGCAAGCCGCGCTGCGTCAAGTGCCTGGGCGACCACGGCACCCCTGACTGTCCCCGTCCAAAGGACCACACACAATGCGCCGAACCGCCCAGCTGTGTGCTGTGCGGAGAGGCTGGGCACCCGGCTAACTACCGTGGTTGTCCCAAGGCCCCCAAATCGTCTGCGCCCAAACTGGCAAAGCGTGCAAACGCTCGCCAGCAGAGGGAAGCCCCCACGACCCAACCCCCAGTGGCCCTATACCCTCAGCGCCCCAGCCCTTGGAACGCGCTGAACCATAGGGCTCACTTCCCGGCGCTCGGACCCGCGCCTACCCAGACCCAGGCCCCTACGGCCCAAAAGCCCTCCCCGGCCATCCCGGCCCTCATGGATGTAGCCATACCTCCATTCCCCCGACCACCGGTCGCCGTCGTCGGAGCAGCCGCCCCTCAGGCAGCCACTCCTCCCCCCCCACCACCACCAAAGGCTACCTCCAAAGTCCCAATCCACCCCATTCCCGAGAATGCGCCTGAAATGGCCATCCACATTAACATGGCCTTCTACAAGGCCTTCTACTCCCCCAGAGCTGTGGCTATGACCGAAGCTCTGAAGGCCTCTAACATCACTGAACACGGTGCCGTATACCGTGACTTCAGTGATGTAGTTCACTTTATTAGCCTCTATGAACGTCTCCATGGCTAAGTCCCCCGCAGTAACATGTAGGTTTAGGCCGAAGTCCCTCCGGATAGGGTACTTCAACTCCAACAGCCTCTCAGGCCAACGCGATGAGATCGTCAATTTCCTCCGCGACCATCGCATAGATCTGCTTCTGGTGCAGGAGACGTTCCTCAAGCCCCATCTTCGGGATCCTAAAATTGCGAACTATCGTTTAGTTCGCAACGACAGGACCCGATGTCATGGGGGAGGAACTCTCATATACTACAAATCGTCCCTATACTGCATTCCCATGGATCCGCCCGCCACCCTAACCGAGCTTGAGGTCTCTGTCTGTCGGCTCGGCATGACAGGCCACCAACCCCTCACGGTCATCTCCGTCTACGACCCTCCCACCACCACTCCCATAGGCCCCTCCCTCAGAAATGACCTCACAACTCTTCTTGGCTTGAGTGACTCCGTCCTTCTGGCGGGGGACCTCAACGCCAAACATCCCTCATGGAATAGCCACACGGCTAATCCCAGAGGCAGAGCTCTGTTCGAGCTCAGCAGCCCCCTCAACTTCGATGTCATCGCTCCGATGCATCCCACCCATTACCCTCACCAACCTAACTGGCGACCCGACGTGCTCGACATCGCTCTCCTCAAGAATGTAAACCTACGTTTGCACTCTGTGGAGGCGGTGGACGAGCTCAACTCGGATCACCGACCGGTTATTCTGGAGCTCACTCCCAGATTCGGTCCTCCCGACCCCTCCCAACCTCCTCCCACCAGAGTGATCACTGACTGGCGCAAAGTAAGTGAAAAACTGAAAGTCACCACGTCACATCACCTGGATAAAATCCCGGATCACATAGAGTCAGCTGCCGACACGGCGGCCGCGATCGGCTCGCTCACGGAACATGTACAGTCAGTCCTGGATGAATGTTCAAGGGAGGCTCCGGCGACGGACGACCGTCGCTGGAAACTCCCGGACGATGTGCGTGAACTGTTGACCGAGAAGAATGCGGCCGTCCGTGCCTGCAGCTCTTTTCCCTGTGCTAGTAACAAGGCTTTTATGCGTTACTTACAGCGTAAAGTAAGCAATCGCATCAAAGAGTTTCGTGACAAGCAATGGGATCAGATGCTCAGTGATCTCCATCCCAATCACCTCGCATTTTGGGAACTTCAGAGGAAGTTACGCGCCTCCGAGGTTACCACTATGCCCCCCCTCACCCGCCCCGATAACACTCTCGCGTTTAACGACGACGAGAAGGCCGAATGCCTGGCTGACAGCCTAGAGGCCCAGTGTTCCCCAAGCTCGAACCCAGTCGACCCGGCCCACCTCGCCGAGGTGGACGCCGAGGTCGAACGTAGGACCTCCCTCCCTCCCGTCGAGGACCCCGACGACCCTCTCCCTCCCGTCACTCCCGACGAGGTGGAGAAGATCGTCGGCCAACTCAGACCCAGGAAAGCCCCTGGGCGCGACGGCATTACCAACAGGGTAGTTCGACTCTTTCCCAAGACTCTGATCGTGTTGATGACCGCCATCTTCAATGGCGCTCTGTCCAACAACATGTTTCCGCAGCAGTGGAAAGAGGCCATCGTGATCGGCATTCCCAAGCCGGGTAAGCCCAAATCCTCCCCGTCCTCCTACCGCCCTATCAGTCTGCTCAGCTCGCTCGGCAAGATCTACGAGAGGCTTATCTATAAGCGTCTCAAGGATTACGTCGAGCGAAAGAGTCTCATCCCCAACGAGCAGTTTGGCTTTAGAGCCACTCACTCGTGCGTCCAACAGGTCTACCGCATCGTTGAGCATATCAACGGCCGCTATCAACGCGGCTTGATGACGGGAGCCCTGTTCTTCGACATAGCGAAAGCCTTCGACAAGGTCTGGCACAACGGTCTGATATACAAGCTATATCAACTCGGGGTGCCAGATCGTCTCGTGCTCATCTTACGAGACTATTTGTCGAACCGCACCTTTCGATTCCGTATCGAAGGTGCGCTTTCCACCCCCCGCCCCATCCGCGCCGGCGTACCGCAAGGCGGTGTGCTGTCGCCTCTTATTTTCACGCTGTTCACCAGCGATATTCCCCCTGATCCCCAGTCGCAATTAGCGCTCTTTGCCGACGACACGGCCGTTTACTACTCTGGCAAGAGTGGTAAATCCATATCTCATCACCTCCAAAGATCCGCAAACCGCCTAGGCGGTTGGTTTCGGAAATGGAGGATTGAGGTAAATCCCGAGAAAAGTCAGGCGGTCCTGTTCCGCAGGCCGCGGGCTAGACTCCCCCCGATCCTTCCACCGATCAAGATGTTTGGCAAGCCGATCCCTTGGGAAGAGCGAGCCAAATATCTAGGAGTGATCTTGGATAAAAACCTCAGTTTTATGGAGCACATTAAGGCGGTGCGCTCGCGCGCCGCCTTCGCTCTCGGTAGGCTCCACTCGATGCTGAACCACAACAGCAAATTATCCCTAAAATGCAAGCTGCGTATCTACACCACTTGCATTCGCCCCATCATGACCTATGCGTGTGCTACATTCGCCCACGTAAAGTCATACCGGATCCATAGGTTGCAGTCCCTCCAAAACCGTTTTCTCCGGAAGGCCACGGGTGCCCCGTGGTTCGTTCGGAATGAGCGACTCCATGTCGATCTCAAAATCCCGACCATCAAGCAGTTCATGAAACGCCTCACGAAGCGTTTCATCGAATCTGCTGAGAGGCACCAGAACCCTCTTATCGCATCGGCTACCCGATACGCTCCCTCCCAGATTAGTAAGGTCCGCCGTCCACGGCATACCTTACTAGAACCCGATGACCCAATCACCCTTGTACAAGAGAGCTGTAGGGAAACCAGTACTCTTAAACAAGAACACAAACCGCGACCCGCCGCCTTCCGGCCTCGCCGCCGAGGCCCCGCGCGACGTCCCAGTAATAATAGCAATGTTGTTGTTGCTCCCCGTCTTTTGCCTAACGAGCCAGCCCGCGTCGCTGAGCCATTAGCTTTAAACCCCCTAAATAATGTCATGACCCAGCCTGTCCCTTGCTGCCCTCCCGATAACGATGCCACTGAGCCGAGGCCCGAACCCCACAGGGGGTGCCCCCAGTGAGCAGAGTTGTAGTTTTAAGTATTTTTAGTTGCCTTGGCTGGGGGCTTTAGAGTCATTCTGAGGCCACCACAGGCTAGCCCGGTTAAGTAGTAACCACCCGTCTAGAGGTGAACTACGAGTGGTCCGAATCAAAAAAAAAAAAAAAAAAAAAAAAAAAAAATGTATGCGGCCATACTGCGACTGAACTCCGTTTCGGTAGCACGTGTATTATTATAAAACCTCACCATGCCGCCCAAGACAAGTGGTAAAGCCGCCAAGAAGTCTGGCAAAGCCCAGAAGAACATCTCCAAGACCGACAAGAAGAAGAAGAAGCACAAGAGGAAGGAGAGTTACGCCATCTACATCTACAAGGTCCTGAAGCAGGTGCACCCCGACACCGGTATCTCCAGCAAGGCCATGTCCATCATGAACTCGTTCGTGAACGACATCTTCGAGCGTATCGCCGCCGAAGCTTCCCGCCTCGCCCACTACAACAAGAGGTCGACCATCACGTCCAGGGAGGTGCAGACGTCCGTCAGGCTCCTGCTGCCCGGAGAGCTCGCCAAGCACGCCGTCAGTGAAGGCACCAAGGCCGTCACCAAGTACACCAGCTCCAAGTGAGCGGTCGGTCGTGTGTGTGCGTGTGAAAAGTGCGTAGCTCCAGTGCGGATGTTCGTGTGTCTTGTCGATAGTGGTGCGTGTTTATCGCGTATCGCGGACGACACAAACCACGATACAGACGCCTGGACGCGCGCGCTCTCCCAGCAAGCACCGACCACCGCAGGAGCAGGAGATGGCGGGAGAAACAACAAAAGGCCCTTTTCAGGGCCACAAATATGTTCATGTGATAATAATTCACGTTTCTTTAAATTGAAAAGTCAAAACGTTACATCTACCTACCTACCTACCTACCTACCTACCTACCACCTACCTACCTACCTACCAACCAACCAACCAACCAACCAACCAACCTGCCTGCCTGCCTAAAAAATTAAAAACTGTCCTCGTCACAGTGGAATGATATGATTAAATTAAATAATAACTAGTTGTTGTTATACCTACTACTAGAGATTGAGCTTGGAGATCGCAATACCTACACCCTTCATACGTAGTACATAACGTAAATACCTACATAAAACTTATTTAGTACATCAAAACGAATAACTAACTCCCAACTAGGTAATTCCACCTTAAATTCTAATGTATTGAGGGATTCAAGTTAGGTAGGTACCCGTAATGAGACAGCAGAGCAGTATTAGCGAATAATAAAAACTAATTCGGTACGTTATATTTACACACATTCAGTTCTAGGTACATATGTATGTAGTACTTACACAGACGAATTATGGAAAGTAAGTGCTTGCTTGCTTGCTTGCTAGTCGTTACGATTGATTATTTTGAAATTTTCAAATTACTATTTTACATTGGGTCTCCGTTGAGGATTTGTCCAAAAAAAGACAAAATTTTTCTTCTATTTCGTTAGTTCGTTATGCGAAAGGGGGCGCGCGTGCGCCTCATGCCCGCTACGATGCCACGGTATAAATACGGGCGACACCAACGCGGCCTGTTTTATTCACTCTCGTACGTTCGTTGCGTGTAGTTCCGCGCGTCCGTTTAGTGTTTACTTCATTCGTTAATCTCCCGTTCCGTGTTTACAATGGCGCGTACTAAGCAGACCGCTCGTAAATCCACCGGTGGTAAGGCACCGAGGAAACAGCTCGCCACCAAGGCTGCGCGTAAGAGCGCACCCGCCACCGGAGGCGTCAAGAAGCCCCATCGTTACAGGCCCGGCACCGTGGCTCTCCGTGAGATCCGTCGTTACCAGAAGAGTACCGAGCTGCTGATCCGCAAGCTTCCGTTCCAGCGTCTCGTGCGTGAGATCGCTCAGGACTTCAAGACCGATCTCCGTTTCCAGAGCTCCGCCGTTATGGCGCTGCAGGAGGCCAGCGAAGCTTACCTGGTCGGTCTGTTCGAAGACACCAACCTGTGCGCGATTCACGCTAAGCGCGTCACCATCATGCCCAAGGACATCCAGTTGGCGCGCAGGATCAGAGGCGAACGCGCTTAAACTGCTGCTGCTGCTGCTGCTGCTGCAACGGCATACGTCGCAAGCACGGATGCACTTCGTCGTCCTTCACGTAGACACTGCCTCCGTGCAGTGCATCGTGTCGGCGGCCGTGTGCCGTCTGTGACTGTGCGTTCACATAAAAGGCCCTTTTCAGGGCCACATATGTATCTGATCGTGAAATGTTTCTTTCTATCAGATTGTCGCAAAAACGTTACTACTACTCGTACCTACCTAACACATGCCCACCCACAAATGAAATGATAAGACTCCAATAAAGTATGAACGAACAAAATCATACAATAATGTATCTGATCTACTACTTAGTACATTATAATGCCTTAGAAGTAAATAAGTATATATCTAGTCTTGACAGTTTTATACGTAGGTATCTATCTACATAAGTCTTTCATTTTAGACAGATCTACATGATAATTATTTATTAAGTACCTACTCGTTGTTATAATTATTATAATTATATATGTATATTTATTTATTTATTTATTTTTTTTTTTCTTTTTATAGCAATAGGCTAAAAGTAAATTTCTGATTTATTACTTACTTACCTACGTACCTACCTACTTTATTCGAATGCGATAGACGAAACTACATGCTTAGAGCACATCGCCCAATCGGCCAACCAACGACGAGCATCGTCTCACCCCTCCCCGCGCACCGACAGTATCGTTTCCCCCGCCCGCTGAGCTCCGCTCACGGTATAAATATAAGCGAGTCGCAGGCTCGAAAAATACTCCAGTGAGCGCCGCACACCCGTGCCGAGTGTTATTATCGTGTGTTACTTTGGAACTGCCTAGCCGAGCTTAGAAGATGACCGGTCGCGGTAAGGGAGGAAAGGGTCTGGGAAAAGGAGGAGCCAAGCGTCACAGGAAGGTACTCCGTGATAACATCCAGGGTATCACGAAGCCCGCCATCCGTCGTCTGGCTCGCAGAGGCGGCGTGAAACGTATCTCCGGTCTGATCTACGAGGAGACTCGCGGTGTGCTTAAAGTGTTCCTCGAGAACGTCATCCGCGATGCCGTCACCTACACCGAGCACGCCAAGAGGAAGACCGTCACCGCCATGGACGTCGTCTACGCTCTGAAGCGCCAGGGTCGTACCCTGTACGGTTTCGGCGGTTAAACTCATCCGGTTTGCCGTTGCCCGTATGCGCGCAACCAGCCGTGCTCTACGTACTGTGTGTGTGGTTCGATCATACGTACGTATGTAGATGCGCACATCAAAAAAGGCCCTTTTCAGGGCCGCATATGATTCGATATAATATATATGCGTTTCTTTAATGGAATTGTCTAAAAACGAACCGACAAACAACCGACATACTTCTGATATTCTCAATTTAGGCAGCTGTCTGTATACGAGGTGGGTTAGTTGGGTGTGTAGGTGTACATGAAACAGTGATATTTACTTATATAAGTATATATTTAAATTAAAATTATACATACATAAAACACATATAATAAGTAGGTACTTAAATACTAGTACAGAGCAGGTCTATTAGAAATACAACATCAACTTATTTACCTACGTTCTCTTCTCGCCCGCCCGCTCGCCGACGCCACCGCACGCAGTCTCTCACACACCCTGCACACAGCTCGGCAGAAGGATCCCCTGAAATGGACAATTACTTAATATATTATACATGCATATATTCCAAGAAGTACCAGTAGGTACATATTACCTATCTACTATTAGACATTGACCGATTGATTCATTCACCTTTTTTTTTTTTTAATTACTTACCTATACTTGGTTAACGATGTTGTCGATGATGCTGTCCCTCGTCATCGCCGTCTGTCTGTCCTGGACCTGAAATTGATATAAGAAATGATTAAAAAAATTTAAACTACATAAGTAAATAACATCCAATACGGTTTATACGTACGATACGACGTCTAGCTAGGTACCTAGGTAGGTACGACGGCTACCGTTACCGCTGGTCTGTCTTTTTTTTTTTTGTTTTTCGTCTTTACATATTTTTTTTTTTCGTTTTTTTTTTTTTTTCGCCTATATACAACATAAATAGGTATAACACGAGCTATCGTATCATCAAGAGAATGCGGTAGGTAGGTGCGCGGTCTAGGTACCGAGCGACGGCTTTACTGGCCGGACGGTGGCGCGGGACCGCCTCTTTTGTCGTTTTACACCTTATTCGATACGCTTTCTGATGCGATAATCCCGATCCGTACACTGTTTCCTAGTCGAAGGGCATTCTAGTCTTTCGATATTAGTATACTAATAGGTTGCACGTCCTGGACGGAGCCGTCCGTCCTTAACAGTTCGGCGGTCGCGGTGTTTTA
This sequence comes from Lacanobia wlatinum, assembly GCA_947578705.1. Lineage (NCBI taxonomy): Eukaryota > Metazoa > Arthropoda > Insecta > Lepidoptera > Noctuidae > Lacanobia > Lacanobia wlatinum. Next base: position 10,019,323 of record OX388052.1, on the reverse strand, counting down.
CGATGCTTCACTTTTACCTCGATAATACCTTCGCGAGGCCGTCCCATATCGGCGAATTGTTGTCGCCGCACAAGCTCGATATCCTCCCCGTCGACGGGTCGACCTTAATCGCCACCAAACATCACTTTTATAGAGAAAATAACGTTTTGAACTCGACCCGACCTTAGCATCGTACGCAGTCGTCGAATTAAAACGCCGCCAACGCCGCAACGATCGCCTTACGCTACCACCATCGCCGCACCCTCGTCGTCAACTTCATGACCTATCCGAAAACGTAAACAACAGCGACGTTCCGATACGATAAACATTATTTTTACTTATTTTATTAGATACGTGTTAGTGAAAACTTTCAAGCGTTCATACGAGAAAACGTCTCTCGACATCACGGCCCTCGTTACGGTAAAGTTACGTCGTGCTTTAGTGTACGTACACGAAACTCGGGAAACCTATAAGTGGCGACATCTAAGTCTCTCTCTTATTCTACTTAACTACGTTTTCGAGTGTACGTTTGTGTGTTGTGAATACTACTTACCTACCTACGAGATGGCAGACACCGCAGTTGCTACCGAGGCTCCGGCACCCGCTACCCCAGCGAAGAAGCAGGCGAGACAGGCCGGCGGCGCTGCCAAGAAACCCAAGGCGAAGCCGACCCATCCCAAAACATCCGAGATGGTCAACAACGCCATCAAGGAGATGAAGGAGCGCAGCGGGTCTTCCCTGCAGGCGATCAAGAAGTACATCGCCGCGCAGTACAAGGTCGACGCGGAGAAACTGGCTCCGTTCATCAGGAAATATCTGAAGAGCGCCGTCGAATCTGGCGCGCTGATCCAGACCAAGGGCAAGGGCGCCTCCGGTTCGTTCAAGCTCGAGTCGAAGTCGGCCGCGTCGAAGAAACCCGCCGGCGCAGCCGGCAAGGCCGCCAAAGCTCCCGCTGCGGCCGCGAAGACGAAGAAAGCGACCGCCTCGGCAGCTGGCGCCAAGACCAAGAAGGCGGCAGCCGCAGCCGCGTCCGCCGCTTCCCCTTCGAAAGCCAAGTCGACAGCAGCCGCCGCCGCCAAGGACAAGAAGGCGGCCGCCGCTAAGAAGAAGCCAGCACCCAAGAAGGCCGCCGCCCCCGCCAAGGCGAAGGCACCCAAAGCCAAGAAGACAGCCAAGCCGCCAACGAAGAAACCTAAAGCGCCTAAACCCAAGAAGGCCGCGGCTACACCCAAGTCTAAGCCGGCAGCCAAGAAAGCTTCCGCCGCTAAGAAGTAAGCTACGGTCGCGTTCGCGTTACACCGTCGACGACGGCAGCCAGCGGCGCAGCAGACCACCACCACCACCGTCTACAACAACTAGGAGGTACACAACAAACAAAACAACGAGTGTATGTGTAAATAATACCTACCTACCTACCTGTGTACCTACGTCGTTGTTACGCGTCTGTCTATCTATCGTCCTCGGGGAATAAGGGTGCGGAACACCGCTCGACGCGTCTCGACCGACGATTCTTCATCGGATGCAGCAAGCAAGCAAGCAAGCAAGCAAGCAAGCAAGCAAGCAAGCAGCAGCAACCGAAGAAACCAAGGCGGCACCGAGATGCTTAGCGCGCGTGCCACGCGCTCTCGATCGCAGCGCTCTCCGAGCGCACACCAAAAAGCCCTTTTCAGGGCTAACAGTACTATCATGAATATGAAAAATATTCGTTTCTATTACACGGACGGTCAAAAACGTTTAGAATAATTACGAAAAACTGTAGCACAAGTACCTACCTACCTACCTGAACCCCCCCCCCCCCCCACCTACGCACGCACAGAACACTTGAACCTCCCCTCCTACTACCTAATTAATTACCTGAGTACCTATAAAAACGAAACAAACAAGAATAGGTACAGTGAAACCTGGATAAATGGGACCTTAAGGGACCTGCAAATTTGTATTCCACTTACCCAGTGTCTCAGATATCCAGGTATAAATAAATATCTGTCTCATTTACAATTAGCCAAGTGCGGAATTTGCAGGTAGAATAAGAATTAACGAGAACGGTACACAAAATATAGCCTCAGTAACAGAGGTAAAATATACTCTCTGTCTCATTTATAGAGGTTGTTATGACGATAAAATCGAAAGAACTCATCCCAGATATAGAGGTTTGTTTTGTCCCACTAGCAGAGGTAATAAAGAGCTAAAGTGTCGGGACCTAAGCATGAGTTTTCCATCTATGGAGGTTTCTCACTTATCCAGGTCCCACTTAACCAAGTTTTACTGTATATATCATTATGCAATACATACCTGTTCAGTCAGTAGCTGCACGCACGCACGCACTAATTACTTGCACTCACTATTTACAAACTCATTAGGTACTACGTAAACAAACAAACAACAACACGCTCACTTTAGTTAAGTAGATAGATACGACCTTTCATCTACCTACCTATTTTGAAACCGCAACGGCACGTTATTATGATTATTCTAAAACTATCACAAAAAAAAAAAAAAAAAAAATACGTTCTTCAACTTTCTTCCGAGCGCTAGCTGCGCGACGAAAATCTTCTGCCCGACTGCCCGACTCCTCCTATTTTCGAATCAAATTAGAATTTTCTTTTTACCTACCTACCTACCTACCTACCCACCTACCTAAAAATTAAAGTTGAAAGCCCAGAGCGCGCGCTTGCGCGTTCAGCGATTCCGTTTCGTCGTCGGCTGTGTTGCCCCTACCACTGACGCGGCCACGCGGCGCGCGTATATAAACGGGCGATTACGGGAAGGTCCGTAATAGACTGTCTCGGCGCGCGCACTGACGTACGCGTGTTTCGTTGTTTTCGCGAGTTAATCTACAAGCAAACCCATCAACCATGTCTGGTCGCGGTAAAGGTGGCAAGGTTAAGGGAAAGGCAAAGTCCCGTTCCAACCGTGCCGGTCTTCAGTTTCCCGTGGGACGTATCCACAGGCTGCTGCGTAACGGAAACTACGCCGAGCGTGTGGGTGCCGGCGCGCCCGTCTACTTGGCCGCCGTTATGGAGTACCTGGCCGCTGAGGTCCTCGAGTTGGCCGGCAACGCCGCGAGGGACAACAAGAAGACCAGGATCATCCCGCGTCATCTCCAATTGGCCATCCGCAACGACGAGGAGCTGAACAAGCTGCTCTCCGGCGTGACGATCGCCCAAGGTGGTGTGCTGCCGAACATCCAGGCCGTGCTACTGCCCAAGAAGACCGAGAAGAAGGCTTAAACTAAACACGTCGGTCGTCGTCGTCTTCGCACGCACGCACACAGCCGGTGCTTTTCGTGCGAGTGGGTGCTGCTCGGCACGCGTACTTCGATATAATATTTATGAACGTACCATACATATCTATTATGTCGGTTGCGCGTAGCTATTCGCTCGTATGCATCCAAAACAAAAGGCCCTTTTCAGGGCCACAATATGATTCGTCAAAATATAAACCAAAGACAGTTTCTTTGACGGTGTTGTCGTAAAGCAAAAACGTATATCTACATAATTATATATACTTAAACAATACTGGACTAGATAAGAGAAAACAACAAAAACGGATAGGAAAATTTGTTTTGACCATAGTTCAACAACATGGTCATCACCCCGACTCAGACTACCCCGACTCGGATAGGTTAGGTTAGAAGGCTAAGGCGGGAGCGAAGCGGAGCGGAGCTCCCGCCTTAGCCTTCGTGGTTATTTTTTTTTTTTTTAAACCACCCAGAACTATGGTGGTACACGCAGTACAGTTTTGTCGCATAAGCGTTAATCGCACATCCATTTGTACACTCACTTGAAATGCAATAATAGGTAAACAAAAAAACGCAGTAGGCAAGTTACTTGTTGTAGGTGTATGAGTATGTTTACAAAAGTAGCGAGTTTTTTTTTTTTTTTTTTTTTTTCTGCCGCTTTTCGAATTTTTTATTAATTAATAATTTACTTGTTTAATTACGTTTTTTTTTTTTTTTTTTTCTTCTCGTCTCCCCTCCCCGTCTGAGTGCCCCCTCTCCCCGGGCGCGATCTACACTCTAGCTAAGGAGCGCTGCGATTGGTCCGCCGTTGTGTCGACCTCGCCGCGACTGTGTACCGCGCGGCATGGTATAAATACGACTTGTGACTTGTATGCGGCCATAACAGGTCTACCGCATCGTTGAGCATATCAACGGCCGCTATCAACGCGGCTTGATGACGGGAGCCCTGTTCTTCGACATAGCGAAAGCCTTCGACAAGGTCTGGCACAACGGTCTGATATACAAGCTATATCAACTCGGGGTGCCAGATCGTCTCGTGCTCATCTTACGAGACTATTTGTCGAACCGCACCTTTCGATTCCGTATCGAAGGTGCGCTTTCCACCCCCCGCCCCATCCGCGCCGGCGTACCGCAAGGCGGTGTGCTGTCGCCTCTTATTTTCACGCTGTTCACCAGCGATATTCCCCCCGATCCCCAGTCGCAATTAGCGCTCTTTGCCGACGACACGGCCGTTTACTACTCTGGCAAGAGTGGTAAATCCATATCTCATCACCTCCAAAGATCCGCCAACCGCCTAGGCGGTTGGTTTCGGAAATGGAGGATTGAGGTAAATCCCGAGAAAAGTCAGGCGGTCCTGTTCCGCAGGCCACGGGCTAGACTCCCCCCGATCCTTCCACCGATCAAGATGTTTGGCAAGCCGATCCCTTGGGAAGAGCGAGCCAAATATCTAGGAGTGATCTTGGATAAAAACCTCAGTTTTATGGAGCACATTAAGGCGGTGCGCTCGCGCGCCGCCTTCGCTCTCGGTAGGCTCCACTCGATGCTGAACCACAACAGCAAATTATCCCTAAAATGCAAGCTGCGTATCTACACCACTTGCATTCGCCCCATCATGACCTATGCGTGTGCTACATTCGTCCACGTAAAGTCATACCGGATCCATAGGTTGCAGTCCCTCCAAAACCGTTTTCTCCGGAAGGCCACGGGTGCCCCGTGGTTCGTTCGGAACGAGCGACTCCATGTCGATCTCAAAATCCCGACCATCAAGCAGTTCATGAAACGCCTCACGAAGCGTTTCATCGAATCTGCTGAGAGGCACCAGAACCCTCTTATCGCATCGGCTACCCGATACGCTCCCTCCCAGATTAGTAAGGTCCGCCGTCCACGGCATACCTTACTAGAACCCGATGACCCAATCACCCTTGTACAAGAGAGCTGTAGGGAAACCAGTACTCTTAAACAAGCACACAAACCGCGACCCGCCGCCTTCCGGCCTCGCCGCCGAGGCCCCGCGCGACGTCCCAGTAATAATAGCAATGTTGTCGTTGCTCCCCGTCTTTTGCCTAACGAGCCAGCCCGCGTCGCTGAGCCATTAGCTTTAAACCCCCTAAATAATGTCATGACCCAGCCTGTCCCTTGCTGCCCTCCCGATAACGATGCCACTGAGCCGAGGCCCGAACCCCACAGGGGGTGCCCCCAGTGAGCAGAGTTGTAGGTTTAAGTATTTTTAGTTGCCTTGGCTGGGGGCTTTAGAGTCATTCTGAGGCCACCACAGGCTAGCCCGGTTAAGTAGTAACCACCCGTCTAGAGGTGAACTACGAGTGGTCCAAATCAAAAAAAAAAAAAAAAAAAAAAAAAAAATGTATGCGGCCATACTGCGACTGAACTCCGTTTCGGTAGCACGTGTATTATTATAAAACCTCACCATGCCGCCCAAGACAAGTGGTAAAGCCGCCAAGAAGTCTGGCAAAGCCCAGAAGAACATCTCCAAGACCGACAAGAAGAAGAAGAAGCACAAGAGGAAGGAGAGTTACGCCATCTACATCTACAAGGTCCTGAAGCAGGTGCACCCCGACACCGGTATCTCCAGCAAGGCCATGTCCATCATGAACTCGTTCGTGAACGACATCTTCGAGCGTATCGCCGCCGAAGCTTCCCGCCTCGCCCACTACAACAAGAGGTCGACCATCACGTCCAGGGAGGTGCAGACGTCCGTCAGGCTCCTGCTGCCCGGAGAGCTCGCCAAGCACGCCGTCAGTGAAGGCACCAAGGCCGTCACCAAGTACACCAGCTCCAAGTGAGCGGTCGGTCGTGTGTGTGCGTGTGAAAAGTGCGTAGCTCCAGTGCGGATGTTCGTGTGTCTTGTCGATAGTGGTGCGTGTTTATCGCGTATCGCGGACGACACAAACCACGATACAGACGCCTGGACGCGCGCGCTCTCCCAGCAAGCACCGACCACCGCAGGAGCAGGAGATGGCGGGAGAAACAACAAAAGGCCCTTTTCAGGGCCACAAATATGTTCATGTGATAATAATTCACGTTTCTTTAAATTGAAAAGTCAAAACGTTACATCTACCTACCTACCTACCTACCTACCTACCTACCACCTACCTACCTACCTACCAACCAACCAACCAACCAACCAACCAACCTGCCTGCCTGCCTAAAAAATTAAAAACTGTCCTCGTCACAGTGGAATGATATGATTAAATTAAATAATAACTAGTTGTTGTTATACCTACTACTAGAGATTGAGCTTGGAGATCGCAATACCTACACCCTTCATACGTAGTACATAACGTAAATACCTACATAAAACTTATTTAGTACATCAAAACGAATAACTAACTCCCAACTAGGTAATTCCACCTTAAATTCTAATGTATTGAGGGATTCAAGTTAGGTAGGTACCCGTAATGAGACAGCAGAGCAGTATTAGCGAATAATAAAAACTAATTCGGTACGTTATATTTACACACATTCAGTTCTAGGTACATATGTATGTAGTACTTACACAGACGAATTATGGAAAGTAAGTGCTTGCTTGCTTGCTTGCTAGTCGTTACGATTGATTATTTTGAAATTTTCAAATTACTATTTTACATTGGGTCTCCGTTGAGGATTTGTCCAAAAAAAGACAAAATTTTTCTTCTATTTCGTTAGTTCGTTATGCGAAAGGGGGCGCGCGTGCGCCTCATGCCCGCTACGATGCCACGGTATAAATACGGGCGACACCAACGCGGCCTGTTTTATTCACTCTCGTACGTTCGTTGCGTGTAGTTCCGCGCGTCCGTTTAGTGTTTACTTCATTCGTTAATCTCCCGTTCCGTGTTTACAATGGCGCGTACTAAGCAGACCGCTCGTAAATCCACCGGTGGTAAGGCACCGAGGAAACAGCTCGCCACCAAGGCTGCGCGTAAGAGCGCACCCGCCACCGGAGGCGTCAAGAAGCCCCATCGTTACAGGCCCGGCACCGTGGCTCTCCGTGAGATCCGTCGTTACCAGAAGAGTACCGAGCTGCTGATCCGCAAGCTTCCGTTCCAGCGTCTCGTGCGTGAGATCGCTCAGGACTTCAAGACCGATCTCCGTTTCCAGAGCTCCGCCGTTATGGCGCTGCAGGAGGCCAGCGAAGCTTACCTGGTCGGTCTGTTCGAAGACACCAACCTGTGCGCGATTCACGCTAAGCGCGTCACCATCATGCCCAAGGACATCCAGTTGGCGCGCAGGATCAGAGGCGAACGCGCTTAAACTGCTGCTGCTGCTGCTGCTGCTGCAACGGCATACGTCGCAAGCACGGATGCACTTCGTCGTCCTTCACGTAGACACTGCCTCCGTGCAGTGCATCGTGTCGGCGGCCGTGTGCCGTCTGTGACTGTGCGTTCACATAAAAGGCCCTTTTCAGGGCCACATATGTATCTGATCGTGAAATGTTTCTTTCTATCAGATTGTCGCAAAAACGTTACTACTACTCGTACCTACCTAACACATGCCCACCCACAAATGAAATGATAAGACTCCAATAAAGTATGAACGAACAAAATCATACAATAATGTATCTGATCTACTACTTAGTACATTATAATGCCTTAGAAGTAAATAAGTATATATCTAGTCTTGACAGTTTTATACGTAGGTATCTATCTACATAAGTCTTTCATTTTAGACAGATCTACATGATAATTATTTATTAAGTACCTACTCGTTGTTATAATTATTATAATTATATATGTATATTTATTTATTTATTTATTTTTTTTTTTCTTTTTATAGCAATAGGCTAAAAGTAAATTTCTGATTTATTACTTACTTACCTACGTACCTACCTACTTTATTCGAATGCGATAGACGAAACTACATGCTTAGAGCACATCGCCCAATCGGCCAACCAACGACGAGCATCGTCTCACCCCTCCCCGCGCACCGACAGTATCGTTTCCCCCGCCCGCTGAGCTCCGCTCACGGTATAAATATAAGCGAGTCGCAGGCTCGAAAAATACTCCAGTGAGCGCCGCACACCCGTGCCGAGTGTTATTATCGTGTGTTACTTTGGAACTGCCTAGCCGAGCTTAGAAGATGACCGGTCGCGGTAAGGGAGGAAAGGGTCTGGGAAAAGGAGGAGCCAAGCGTCACAGGAAGGTACTCCGTGATAACATCCAGGGTATCACGAAGCCCGCCATCCGTCGTCTGGCTCGCAGAGGCGGCGTGAAACGTATCTCCGGTCTGATCTACGAGGAGACTCGCGGTGTGCTTAAAGTGTTCCTCGAGAACGTCATCCGCGATGCCGTCACCTACACCGAGCACGCCAAGAGGAAGACCGTCACCGCCATGGACGTCGTCTACGCTCTGAAGCGCCAGGGTCGTACCCTGTACGGTTTCGGCGGTTAAACTCATCCGGTTTGCCGTTGCCCGTATGCGCGCAACCAGCCGTGCTCTACGTACTGTGTGTGTGGTTCGATCATACGTACGTATGTAGATGCGCACATCAAAAAAGGCCCTTTTCAGGGCCGCATATGATTCGATATAATATATATGCGTTTCTTTAATGGAATTGTCTAAAAACGAACCGACAAACAACCGACATACTTCTGATATTCTCAATTTAGGCAGCTGTCTGTATACGAGGTGGGTTAGTTGGGTGTGTAGGTGTACATGAAACAGTGATATTTACTTATATAAGTATATATTTAAATTAAAATTATACATACATAAAACACATATAATAAGTAGGTACTTAAATACTAGTACAGAGCAGGTCTATTAGAAATACAACATCAACTTATTTACCTACGTTCTCTTCTCGCCCGCCCGCTCGCCGACGCCACCGCACGCAGTCTCTCACACACCCTGCACACAGCTCGGCAGAAGGATCCCCTGAAATGGACAATTACTTAATATATTATACATGCATATATTCCAAGAAGTACCAGTAGGTACATATTACCTATCTACTATTAGACATTGACCGATTGATTCATTCACCTTTTTTTTTTTTTAATTACTTACCTATACTTGGTTAACGATGTTGTCGATGATGCTGTCCCTCGTCATCGCCGTCTGTCTGTCCTGGACCTGAAATTGATATAAGAAATGATTAAAAAAATTTAAACTACATAAGTAAATAACATCCAATACGGTTTATACGTACGATACGACGTCTAGCTAGGTACCTAGGTAGGTACGACGGCTACCGTTACCGCTGGTCTGTCTTTTTTTTTTTTGTTTTTCGTCTTTACATATTTTTTTTTTTCGTTTTTTTTTTTTTTTCGCCTATATACAACATAAATAGGTATAACACGAGCTATCGTATCATCAAGAGAATGCGGTAGGTAGGTGCGCGGTCTAGGTACCGAGCGACGGCTTTACTGGCCGGACGGTGGCGCGGGACCGCCTCTTTTGTCGTTTTACACCTTATTCGATACGCTTTCTGATGCGATAATCCCGATCCGTACACTGTTTCCTAGTCGAAGGGCATTCTAGTCTTTCGATATTAGTATACTAATAGGTTGCACGTCCTGGACGGAGCCGTCCGTCCTTAACAGTTCGGCGGTCGCGGTGTTTTACGATGCTTCACTTTTACCTCGATAATACCTTCGCGAGGCCGTCCCATATCGGCGAATTGTTGTCGCCGCACAAGCTCGATATCCTCCCCGTCGACGGGTCGACCTTAATCGCCACCAAACATCACTTTTATAGAGAAAATAACGTTTTGAACTCGACCCGACCTTAGCATCGTACGCAGTCGTCGAATTAAAACGCCGCCAACGCCGCAACGATCGCCTTACGCTACCACCATCGCCGCACCCTCGTCGTCAACTTCATGACCTATCCGAAAACGTAAACAACAGCGACGTTCCGATACGATAAACATTATTTTTACTTATTTTATTAGATACGTGTTAGTGAAAACTTTCAAGCGTTCATACGAGAAAACGTCTCTCGACATCACGGCCCTCGTTACGGTAAAGTTACGTCGTGCTTTAGTGTACGTACACGAAACTCGGGAAACCTATAAGTGGCGACATCTAAGTCTCTCTCTTATTCTACTTAACTACGTTTTCGAGTGTACGTTTGTGTGTTGTGAATACTACTTACCTACCTACGAGATGGCAGACACCGCAGTTGCTACCGAGGCTCCGGCACCCGCTACCCCAGCGAAGAAGCAGGCGAGACAGGCCGGCGGCGCTGCCAAGAAACCCAAGGCGAAGCCGACCCATCCCAAAACATCCGAGATGGTCAACAACGCCATCAAGGAGATGAAGGAGCGCAGCGGGTCTTCCCTGCAGGCGATCAAGAAGTACATCGCCGCGCAGTACAAGGTCGACGCGGAGAAACTGGCTCCGTTCATCAGGAAATATCTGAAGAGCGCCGTCGAATCTGGCGCGCTGATCCAGACCAAGGGCAAGGGCGCCTCCGGTTCGTTCAAGCTCGAGTCGAAGTCGGCCGCGTCGAAGAAACCCGCCGGCGCAGCCGGCAAGGCCGCCAAAGCTCCCGCTGCGGCCGCGAAGACGAAGAAAGCGACCGCCTCGGCAGCTGGCGCCAAGACCAAGAAGGCGGCAGCCGCAGCCGCGTCCGCCGCTTCCCCTTCGAAAGCCAAGTCGACAGCAGCCGCCGCCGCCAAGGACAAGAAGGCGGCCGCCGCTAAGAAGAAGCCAGCACCCAAGAAGGCCGCCGCCCCCGCCAAGGCGAAGGCACCCAAAGCCAAGAAGACAGCCAAGCCGCCAACGAAGAAACCTAAAGCGCCTAAACCCAAGAAGGCCGCGGCTACACCCAAGTCTAAGCCGGCAGCCAAGAAAGCTTCCGCCGCTAAGAAGTAAGCTACGGTCGCGTTCGCGTTACACCGTCGACGACGGCAGCCAGCGGCGCAGCAGACCACCACCACCACCGTCTACAACAACTAGGAGGTACACAACAAACAAAACAACGAGTGTATGTGTAAATAATACCTACCTACCTACCTGTGTACCTACGTCGTTGTTACGCGTCTGTCTATCTATCGTCCTCGGGGAATAAGGGTGCGGAACACCGCTCGACGCGTCTCGACCGACGATTCTTCATCGGATGCAGCAAGCAAGCAAGCAAGCAAGCAAGCAAGCAAGCAAGCAAGCAGCAGCAACCGAAGAAACCAAGGCGGCACCGAGATGCTTAGCGCGCGTGCCACGCGCTCTCGATCGCAGCGCTCTCCGAGCGCACACCAAAAAGCCCTTTTCAGGGCTAACAGTACTATCATGAATATGAAAAATATTCGTTTCTATTACACGGACGGTCAAAAACGTTTAGAATAATTACGAAAAACTGTAGCACAAGTACCTACCTACCTACCTGAACCCCCCCCCCCCCCCACCTACGCACGCACAGAACACTTGAACCTCCCCTCCTACTACCTAATTAATTACCTGAGTACCTATAAAAACGAAACAAACAAGAATAGGTACAGTGAAACCTGGATAAATGGGACCTTAAGGGACCTGCAAATTTGTATTCCACTTACCCAGTGTCTCAGATATCCAGGTATAAATAAATATCTGTCTCATTTACAATTAGCCAAGTGCGGAATTTGCAGGTAGAATAAGAATTAACGAGAACGGTACACAAAATATAGCCTCAGTAACAGAGGTAAAATATACTCTCTGTCTCATTTATAGAGGTTGTTATGACGATAAAATCGAAAGAACTCATCCCAGATATAGAGGTTTGTTTTGTCCCACTAGCAGAGGTAATAAAGAGCTAAAGTGTCGGGACCTAAGCATGAGTTTTCCATCTATGGAGGTTTCTCACTTATCCAGGTCCCACTTAACCAAGTTTTACTGTATATATCATTATGCAATACATACCTGTTCAGTCAGTAGCTGCACGCACGCACGCACTAATTACTTGCACTCACTATTTACAAACTCATTAGGTACTACGTAAACAAACAAACAACAACACGCTCACTTTAGTTAAGTAGATAGATACGACCTTTCATCTACCTACCTATTTTGAAACCGCAACGGCACGTTATTATGATTATTCTAAAACTATCACAAAAAAAAAAAAAAAAAAAATACGTTCTTCAACTTTCTTCCGAGCGCTAGCTGCGCGACGAAAATCTTCTGCCCGACTGCCCGACTCCTCCTATTTTCGAATCAAATTAGAATTTTCTTTTTACCTACCTACCTACCTACCTACCCACCTACCTAAAAATTAAAGTTGAAAGCCCAGAGCGCGCGCTTGCGCGTTCAGCGATTCCGTTTCGTCGTCGGCTGTGTTGCCCCTACCACTGACGCGGCCACGCGGCGCGCGTATATAAACGGGCGATTACGGGAAGGTCCGTAATAGACTGTCTCGGCGCGCGCACTGACGTACGCGTGTTTCGTTGTTTTCGCGAGTTAATCTACAAGCAAACCCATCAACCATGTCTGGTCGCGGTAAAGGTGGCAAGGTTAAGGGAAAGGCAAAGTCCCGTTCCAACCGTGCCGGTCTTCAGTTTCCCGTGGGACGTATCCACAGGCTGCTGCGTAACGGAAACTACGCCGAGCGTGTGGGTGCCGGCGCGCCCGTCTACTTGGCCGCCGTTATGGAGTACCTGGCCGCTGAGGTCCTCGAGTTGGCCGGCAACGCCGCGAGGGACAACAAGAAGACCAGGATCATCCCGCGTCATCTCCAATTGGCCATCCGCAACGACGAGGAGCTGAACAAGCTGCTCTCCGGCGTGACGATCGCCCAAGGTGGTGTGCTGCCGAACATCCAGGCCGTGCTACTGCCCAAGAAGACCGAGAAGAAGGCTTAAACTAAACACGTCGGTCGTCGTCGTCTTCGCACGCACGCACACAGCCGGTGCTTTTCGTGCGAGTGGGTGCTGCTCGGCACGCGTACTTCGATATAATATTTATGAACGTACCATACATATCTATTATGTCGGTTGCGCGTAGCTATTCGCTCGTATGCATCCAAAACAAAAGGCCCTTTTCAGGGCCACAATATGATTCGTCAAAATATAAACCAAAGACAGTTTCTTTGACGGTGTTGTCGTAAAGCAAAAACGTATATCTACATAATTATATATACTTAAACAATACTGGACTAGATAAGAGAAAACAACAAAAACGGATAGGAAAATTTGTTTTGACCATAGTTCAACAACATGGTCATCACCCCGACTCAGACTACCCCGACTCGGATAGGTTAGGTTAGAAGGCTAAGGCGGGAGCGAAGCGGAGCGGAGCTCCCGCCTTAGCCTTCGTGGTTATTTTTTTTTTTTTTAAACCACCCAGAACTATGGTGGTACACGCAGTACAGTTTTGTCGCATAAGCGTTAATCGCACATCCATTTGTACACTCACTTGAAATGCAATAATAGGTAAACAAAAAAACGCAGTAGGCAAGTTACTTGTTGTAGGTGTATGAGTATGTTTACAAAAGTAGCGAGTTTTTTTTTTTTTTTTTTTTTTTCTGCCGCTTTTCGAATTTTTTATTAATTAATAATTTACTTGTTTAATTACGTTTTTTTTTTTTTTTTTTTCTTCTCGTCTCCCCTCCCCGTCTGAGTGCCCCCTCTCCCCGGGCGCGATCTACACTCTAGCTAAGGAGCGCTGCGATTGGTCCGCCGTTGTGTCGACCTCGCCGCGACTGTGTACCGCGCGGCATGGTATAAATACGACTTGTGACTTGTACGCGGCCATCGATTCCGCGCGCGCCGCCCGACCGTGACGGACGTCTGCTCCGTGACTCATCGCTGCTCGCTCGCTCGCTGCTCGTCCCGCTCGCCGTGACGTCACTGTGGTCGCTGACTACACATTTTGATCCGACGCTGCCTTTTTCAAGGCAGCCGAGAGATATCTTGTTTCCGTTTCGGGTACTGTCAAAAACGTGGTGACCCCTTCAGGGTAAATCCACGTTTCTCGTGGTCACTCGGTGGAAACCTTTCGGTGCCAACGAAGCCGAGTGGGTGTTGACCCGACACACCGACCTAGCCCCTTCAGGGCCTAGGTCAAGTCGGAAGGGTATTGGACCCGCGGCCTTGGGGGGCCTCCTAGTCGCGACCAATTACTTAACCCCGCTCTCTTCCAGCTTCGTCGGTCGGTCGCAAGACCCATAGGGACTCGCTGCACAATAAGATTGGCAGCGAGATCACAAGCTTAGGGCACACCCTAGGTACTCACCTCCCTGTCTACACCCGACAGGGAGGGTACACATCCCCGGGAACTCCCACCCGGGGAGTTAGGTTGATAGGAGTTTAGGTTTAGGATCCCCCTCCCCCTGCCCTTAAGGCATATGTTTCCCTCCTCCCAGTAGTAAAAATGCCTCCCCCTAAGGAGGTGGACGCGATCCTTTGGGATCTCGTCCAAAGACTAATAGAGGACCACCCCAATCAGGAGTTGGTCCGAATAGTCAACTATAGGTTGCATAGGCTGGAGAGCCTTAAAAACTCCCAGCCCAGTAGGACTAGCTCGCCTCCGCCGCGTGAGTCACTCTCCCCCGTGCCCCCTCAGGGCCCCTCCCCCCCCTCTCCAACTCACGATGACGTCACTGATTTCAGTGACGTACTCGAGAGTGCCCCGCTCACATTAGAGCCTGACTCCCCCACTCCCCCCCCCATGGACTACGAGTCCGGTTCGGATAATAACGACTCGGGTACCTCAGACTCTTCCGCCGAATTTACCCTTGTGGGTAAAGGTAAGCGGAAGAAGAAGAGCTCTGCCGCTCAGGAGTCCGCCCCCAAAGCCAGGAAGACAGTAGTCCCAACTGTCTCCCCTCCCTCCCCCGCTGCCACGACCTCCGCAGCCCCCAAAGCCAGCACCTCCCAGCAGGCGTCTCGTCCCCCCAGCCCGATGGCCACTGCCCCCCCGGCCACCCAGTCCGACCCGGCGCTCGCCAAGAAGTCGAAGCCTCCGCCACCCCTCTTCATTCATGAAGCGGCTAAGTGGACGGAGGTTTCGGGCGCTTGTAACGAGCGCCGAATTCAATTCTCCCACGCCCGTGCTGTGGGAAATGGAATTAAGGTCCAGGTGCCTTCTGCCCAGGACTACAGGGAGTTGCATAAACTCCTTGTAGCGAGGAAGGTACCTTTCCACTCGTTCGCCTTCGAGGAGGAACGCCTAGTCCGCGTGGTAGTGAGGAACGTCCCTCACGCCATATCCCCTGAAGAGATCAGTAATGATCTCAAACGTCAAGAAATCCCAGTCGCTGCGGTCCACCGCATGCACCGCCGTGGTGGAGCACCATATAATATGGTGCTCATCGTCTGTAATCCAACAGACGATAAATACCACCCCATCTTCAAAATCTCGAAGATTTGTTTCCTAGAGGGCTTGAAGATGGAAAAGCCCCGTCGTAGCGGTATAGTTGGCCAGTGTCACAACTGCCAACTATATGGCCATTCACAGCGCAATTGCTTCGGCAAGCCGCGCTGCGTCAAGTGCCTGGGCGACCACGGCACCCCTGACTGTCCCCGTCCTAAGGACCACTCACAATGCCCCGACCCGCCCAGCTGTGTGCTGTGCGGGGAGGCTGGGCACCCGGCTAACTACCGTGGTTGTCCCAAGGCCCCCAAATCATCTGCGCCCAAACTGGCAAAGCGTGCAAACGCTCGCCAGCAGAGGGAAGCCCCCACGACCCAACCCCCCGTGGCCCTATACCCTCAGCGCCCCAGCCCTTGGAACGCGCTGAACCATAGGGCCCACTTCCCGGCGCTCGGACCCGCGCCTACCCAGACCCAGGCCCCTACGGCCCAAAAGCCCTCCCCGGCCATCCCGGCCCTCATGGATGTAGCCATACCTCCATTCCCCCGACCATCGGTCGCCGTCGCCGGAGCAGCCGCCCCTCAGGCAGCCACTCCTCCCCCCCCACCACCAAAGGCTACTCCCAAAGTCCCAACCCACCCTATTCCCGCGAATGCGCCTGAAATGGCCATCCATATTAACATGGCCTTCTACAAGGCCTTCTACTCCCCCAGAGCTGTGGCTATGACCGAAGCTCTGAAGGCCTCTAACATCACTGAGCACGGTGCCGTATACCGTGAATTCAGTGATGTAGTTCACTTTATTAGCCTCTATGAACGTCTTCATGGCTAAGTCCCCCGCAGTAACATGTAGGTTTAGGCCGAAGTCCCTCCGGATAGGGTACTTCAATTCCAACAGCCTCTCAGGCCAACGTGATGAGATCGCCAATTTCCTCCGCGACCATCGCATAGATCTGCTTCTGGTGCAGGAGACGTTCCTCAAGCCCCATCTTCGGGATCCTAAAATTGCGAACTATCGGTTAGTTCGCAACGACAGGACCCGATGTCATGGGGGAGGAACTCTCATATATTACAAATCGTCCCTATACTGCATCCCCATGGATCCGCCCGCCACCCTAACCGAGCTTGAGGTCTCTGTCTGTCGGCTCGGCATGACAGGCCACCAACCCCTCACGGTCATTTCTGTCTACGACCCTCCCACCACCACTCCCATAGGCCCCTCCCTCAGAAATGACCTCACAACTCTTCTTGGCTTGAGTGACTCCGTCCTTCTGGCGGGGGACCTCAACGCCAAACATCCCTCATGGAATAGCCACACGGCTAATCCCAGAGGAAGAGCTCTGTTCGAGCTCAGCAGCCCCCTCAACTTCGATGTCATCGCTCCGATGCATCCCACCCATTACCCTCACCAACCAAACTGGCGACCCGATGTGCTCGACATCGCTCTCCTCAAGAATGTAAACTTACGTTTGCATTCTGTGGAGGCGGTGGACGAGCTCAACTCGGATCACCGGCCGGTTATTCTGGAGCTCACTCCCAGATTCGGTCCTCCCGACCCCTCCCAACCTCCTCCCACCAGAGTGATCACTGACTGGCGCAAAGTAAGTGAAAAACTGAAAGTCACCACGTCACATCACCTGGATAAAATCCCAGATCACATAGAGTCAGCTGCCGACACGGCGGCCGCGATCGGCTCGCTCACGGAACATGTACAGTCAGTCCTGGACGAATGTTCAAGGGAGGCTCCGGCGACGGACGACCGTCGCTGGAAACTCCCGGACGATGTGCGTGAACTGTTGACCGAGAAGAATGCGGCCGTCCGTGCCTACAGCTCTTTTCCCTGTGCTAGTAACAAGGCTTTTATGCGTTACTTACAGCGTAAAGTAAGCAATCGCATCAAAGAGTTTCGTGACAAGCAATGGGATCAGATGCTCAGTGATCTCCAGCCCAACCACCTCGCATTTTGGGAGCTTCAGAGGAAGTTACGCGCCTCCGAGGTTACCACCATGCCCCCCCTCATCCGCCCTGACAACACTCTCGCGTTTAACGACGACGAGAAGGCCGAATGCCTGGCTGACAGTCTAGAGGCCCAGTGTTCCCCAAGCTCGAACCCAGTCGACCCGGCCCACCTCGCCGAGGTGGACGCCGAGGTCGAACGTAGGACCTCCCTCCCTCCCGTCGAGGACCCCGACGACCCTCTCCCTCCCGTCACTCCGGACGAGGTGGAGAAGATCGTTGGCCAACTCAGACCCAGGAAAGCCCCTGGGCGCGACGGCATTACCAACAGGGTAGTTCGACTCTTTCCCAAGACTCTGATCGTGTTGATGACCGCCATCTTCAATGGCGCTCTGTCCAACAACATGTTTCCGCAGCAGTGGAAAGAGGCTATCGTGATCGGCATTCCCAAGCCGGGTAAGCCCAAATCCTCCCCGTCCTCCTACCGCCCCATCAGTCTGCTCAGCTCGCTCGGCAAGATCTACGAGAGGCTTATCTATAAGCGTCTCAAGGATTACGTCGAGCGAAAGAGTCTCATCCCCAACGAGCAGTTTGGCTTTAGAGCCACTCACTCGTGCGTCCAACAGGTCTACCGCATCGTTGAGCATATCAACGGCCGCTATCAACGCGGCTTGATGACGGGAGCCCTGTTCTTCGACATAGCGAAAGCCTTCGACAACGTCTGGCACAACGGTCTGATATACAAGCTATATCAACTCGGGGTGCCAGATCGTCTCGTGCTCATCCTTCGAGACTATTTGTCGAACCGCACCTTTCGATTCCGTATCGAAGGTGCGCTTTCCACCCCCCGCCCCATCCGCGCCGGCGTACCGCAAGGCGGTGTGCTGTCGCCTCTTATTTTCACGCTGTTCACCAGCGATATTCCCCCCGATCCCCAGTCGCAATTAGCGCTCTTTGCCGACGACACGGCCGTTTACTACTCTGGCAAGAGTGGTAAATCCATATCTCATCACCTCCAAAGATCCGCCAACCGCCTAGGCGGTTGGTTTCGGAAGTGGAGGATTGAGGTAAATCCCGAGAAAAGTCAGGCGGTCCTGTTCCGCAGGCCGCGGGCTAGACTCCCCCCGATCCTTCCACCGATCAAGATGTTTGGCAAGCCGATCCCTTGGGAAGAGCGAGCCAAATATCTAGGAGTGATCTTGGACAAAAACCTCAGTTTTATGGAGCACATTAAGGCGGTGCGCTCGCGCGCCGCCTTCGCTCTCGGTAGGCTCCACTCGATGCTGAACCACAACAGCAAATTATCCCTAAAATGCAAGCTGCGTATCTACACCACTTGCATTCGCCCCATCATGACCTATGCGTGTGCTACATTCGCCCACGTAAAGTCATACCGGATCCATAGGTTGCAGTCCCTCCAAAACCGTTTTCTCCGAAAGGCCACGGGTGCCCCGTGGTTCGTTCGGAATGAGCGACTCCATGTCGATCTCAAAATCCCGACCATCAAGCAGTTCATGAAACGCCTCACGAAGCGTTTCATCGAATCTGCTGAGAGGCACCAGAACCCTCTTATCGCATCGGCTACCCGATACGCTCCCTCCCAGATTAGTAAGGTCCGCCGTCCACGGCATACCTTACTAGAACCCGATGACCCAATCACCCTTGTACAAGAGAGCTGTAGGGAAACCAGTACTCTTAAACAAGCACACAAACCGCGACCCGCCGCCTTCCGGCCTCGCCGCCGAGGCCCCGCGCGACGTCCCAGTAATAATAGCAATGTTGTTGTTGCTCCCCGTCTTTTGCCTAACGAGCCAGCCCGCGTCGCTGAGCCATTAGCTTTAAACCCCCTAAATAATGTCATGACCCAGCCTGTCCCTTGCTGCCCTCCCGATAACGATGCCACTGAGCCGAGGCCCGAACCCCACAGGGGGTGCCCCCAGTGAGCAGAGTTGTAGGTTAAGTATTTTTAGTTGCCTTGGCTGGGGGCTTTAGAGTCATTCTGAGGCCACCACAGGCTAGCCCGGTTAAGTAGTAACCACCCGTCTAGAGGTGAACTACGAGTGGTCCAAATCAAAAAAAAAAAAAAAAAAAAAAAAAAAAAAAAAAAAAAAAAATGTATGCGGCCATACTGCGACTGAACTCCGTTTCGGTAGCACGTGTATTATTATAAAACCTCACCATGCCGCCCAAGACAAGTGGTAAAGCCGCCAAGAAGTCTGGCAAAGCCCAGAAGAACATCTCCAAGACCGACAAGAAGAAGAAGAAGCACAAGAGGAAGGAGAGTTACGCCATCTACATCTACAAGGTCCTGAAGCAGGTGCACCCCGACACCGGTATCTCCAGCAAGGCCATGTCCATCATGAACTCGTTCGTGAACGACATCTTCGAGCGTATCGCCGCCGAAGCTTCCCGCCTCGCCCACTACAACAAGAGGTCGACCATCACGTCCAGGGAGGTGCAGACGTCCGTCAGGCTCCTGCTGCCCGGAGAGCTCGCCAAGCACGCCGTCAGTGAAGGCACCAAGGCCGTCACCAAGTACACCAGCTCCAAGTGAGCGGTCGGTCGTGTGTGTGCGTGTGAAAAGTGCGTAGCTCCAGTGCGGATGTTCGTGTGTCTTGTCGATAGTGGTGCGTGTTTATCGCGTATCGCGGACGACACAAACCACGATACAGACGCCTGGACGCGCGCGCTCTCCCAGCAAGCACCGACCACCGCAGGAGCAGGAGATGGCGGGAGAAACAACAAAAGGCCCTTTTCAGGGCCACAAATATGTTCATGTGATAATAATTCACGTTTCTTTAAATTGAAAAGTCAAAACGTTACATCTACCTACCTACCTACCTACCTACCTACCTACCACCTACCTACCTACCTACCAACCAACCAACCAACCAACCAACCAACCTGCCTGCCTGCCTAAAAAATTAAAAACTGTCCTCGTCACAGTGGAATGATATGATTAAATTAAATAATAACTAGTTGTTGTTATACCTACTACTAGAGATTGAGCTTGGAGATCGCAATACCTACACCCTTCATACGTAGTACATAACGTAAATACCTACATAAAACTTATTTAGTACATCAAAACGAATAACTAACTCCCAACTAGGTAATTCCACCTTAAATTCTAATGTATTGAGGGATTCAAGTTAGGTAGGTACCCGTAATGAGACAGCAGAGCAGTATTAGCGAATAATAAAAACTAATTCGGTACGTTATATTTACACACATTCAGTTCTAGGTACATATGTATGTAGTACTTACACAGACGAATTATGGAAAGTAAGTGCTTGCTTGCTTGCTTGCTAGTCGTTACGATTGATTATTTTGAAATTTTCAAATTACTATTTTACATTGGGTCTCCGTTGAGGATTTGTCCAAAAAAAGACAAAATTTTTCTTCTATTTCGTTAGTTCGTTATGCGAAAGGGGGCGCGCGTGCGCCTCATGCCCGCTACGATGCCACGGTATAAATACGGGCGACACCAACGCGGCCTGTTTTATTCACTCTCGTACGTTCGTTGCGTGTAGTTCCGCGCGTCCGTTTAGTGTTTACTTCATTCGTTAATCTCCCGTTCCGTGTTTACAATGGCGCGTACTAAGCAGACCGCTCGTAAATCCACCGGTGGTAAGGCACCGAGGAAACAGCTCGCCACCAAGGCTGCGCGTAAGAGCGCACCCGCCACCGGAGGCGTCAAGAAGCCCCATCGTTACAGGCCCGGCACCGTGGCTCTCCGTGAGATCCGTCGTTACCAGAAGAGTACCGAGCTGCTGATCCGCAAGCTTCCGTTCCAGCGTCTCGTGCGTGAGATCGCTCAGGACTTCAAGACCGATCTCCGTTTCCAGAGCTCCGCCGTTATGGCGCTGCAGGAGGCCAGCGAAGCTTACCTGGTCGGTCTGTTCGAAGACACCAACCTGTGCGCGATTCACGCTAAGCGCGTCACCATCATGCCCAAGGACATCCAGTTGGCGCGCAGGATCAGAGGCGAACGCGCTTAAACTGCTGCTGCTGCTGCTGCTGCTGCAACGGCATACGTCGCAAGCACGGATGCACTTCGTCGTCCTTCACGTAGACACTGCCTCCGTGCAGTGCATCGTGTCGGCGGCCGTGTGCCGTCTGTGACTGTGCGTTCACATAAAAGGCCCTTTTCAGGGCCACATATGTATCTGATCGTGAAATGTTTCTTTCTATCAGATTGTCGCAAAAACGTTACTACTACTCGTACCTACCTAACACATGCCCACCCACAAATGAAATGATAAGACTCCAATAAAGTATGAACGAACAAAATCATACAATAATGTATCTGATCTACTACTTAGTACATTATAATGCCTTAGAAGTAAATAAGTATATATCTAGTCTTGACAGTTTTATACGTAGGTATCTATCTACATAAGTCTTTCATTTTAGACAGATCTACATGATAATTATTTATTAAGTACCTACTCGTTGTTATAATTATTATAATTATATATGTATATTTATTTATTTATTTATTTTTTTTTTTCTTTTTATAGCAATAGGCTAAAAGTAAATTTCTGATTTATTACTTACTTACCTACGTACCTACCTACTTTATTCGAATGCGATAGACGAAACTACATGCTTAGAGCACATCGCCCAATCGGCCAACCAACGACGAGCATCGTCTCACCCCTCCCCGCGCACCGACAGTATCGTTTCCCCCGCCCGCTGAGCTCCGCTCACGGTATAAATATAAGCGAGTCGCAGGCTCGAAAAATACTCCAGTGAGCGCCGCACACCCGTGCCGAGTGTTATTATCGTGTGTTACTTTGGAACTGCCTAGCCGAGCTTAGAAGATGACCGGTCGCGGTAAGGGAGGAAAGGGTCTGGGAAAAGGAGGAGCCAAGCGTCACAGGAAGGTACTCCGTGATAACATCCAGGGTATCACGAAGCCCGCCATCCGTCGTCTGGCTCGCAGAGGCGGCGTGAAACGTATCTCCGGTCTGATCTACGAGGAGACTCGCGGTGTGCTTAAAGTGTTCCTCGAGAACGTCATCCGCGATGCCGTCACCTACACCGAGCACGCCAAGAGGAAGACCGTCACCGCCATGGACGTCGTCTACGCTCTGAAGCGCCAGGGTCGTACCCTGTACGGTTTCGGCGGTTAAACTCATCCGGTTTGCCGTTGCCCGTATGCGCGCAACCAGCCGTGCTCTACGTACTGTGTGTGTGGTTCGATCATACGTACGTATGTAGATGCGCACATCAAAAAAGGCCCTTTTCAGGGCCGCATATGATTCGATATAATATATATGCGTTTCTTTAATGGAATTGTCTAAAAACGAACCGACAAACAACCGACATACTTCTGATATTCTCAATTTAGGCAGCTGTCTGTATACGAGGTGGGTTAGTTGGGTGTGTAGGTGTACATGAAACAGTGATATTTACTTATATAAGTATATATTTAAATTAAAATTATACATACATAAAACACATATAATAAGTAGGTACTTAAATACTAGTACAGAGCAGGTCTATTAGAAATACAACATCAACTTATTTACCTACGTTCTCTTCTCGCCCGCCCGCTCGCCGACGCCACCGCACGCAGTCTCTCACACACCCTGCACACAGCTCGGCAGAAGGATCCCCTGATTTTTTTTTTTTTTTTTTTTTTTTTTTTTGATTTGGACCACTCGTAGTTCACCTCTAGACGGGTGGTTACTACTTAACCGGGCTAGCCTGTGGTGGCCTCAGAATGACTCTAAAGCCCCCAGCCAAGGCAACTAAAAATACTTAACCTACAACTCTGCTCACTGGGGGCACCCCCTGTGGGGTTCGGGCCTCGGCTCAGTGGCATCGTTATCGGGAGGGCAGCAAGGGACAGGCTGGGTCATGACATTATTTAGGGGGTTTAAAGCTAATGGCTCAGCGACGCGGGCTGGCTCGTTAGGCAAAAGACGGGGAGCAACAACAACATTGCTATTATTACTGGGACGTCGCGCGGGGCCTCGGCGGCGAGGCCGGAAGGCGGCGGGTCGCGGTTTGTGTGCTTGTTTAAGAGTACTGGTTTCCCTACAGCTCTCTTGTACAAGGGTGATTGGGTCATCGGGTTCTAGTAAGGTATGCCGTGGACGGCGGACCTTACTAATCTGGGAGGGAGCGTATCGGGTAGCCGATGCGATAAGAGGGTTCTGGTGCCTCTCAGCAGATTCGATGAAACGCTTCGTGAGGCGTTTCATGAACTGCTTGATGGTCGGGATTTTGAGATCGACATGGAGTCGCTCATTCCGAACGAACCACGGGGCACCCGTGGCCTTTCGGAGAAAACGGTTTTGGAGGGACTGCAACCTATGGATCCGGTATGACTTTACGTGGGCGAATGTAGCACACGCATAGGTCATGATGGGGCGAATGCAAGTGGTGTAGATACGCAGCTTGCATTTTAGGGATAATTTGCTGTTGTGGTTCAGCATCGAGTGGAGCCTACCGAGAGCGAAGGCGGCGCGCGAGCGCACCGCCTTAATGTGCTCCATAAAACTGAGGTTTTTGTCCAAGATCACTCCTAGATATTTGGCTCGCTCTTCCCAAGGGATCGGCTTGCCAAACATCTTGATCGGTGGAAGGATCGGGGGGAGTCTAGCCCGCGGCCTGCGGAACAGGACCGCCTGACTTTTCTCGGGATTTACCTCAATCCTCCACTTCCGAAACCAACCGCCTAGGCGGTTGGCGGATCTTTGGAGGTGATGAGATATGGATTTACCACTCTTGCCAGAGTAGTAAACGGCCGTGTCGTCGGCAAAGAGCGCTAATTGCGACTGGGGATCGGGGGGAATATCGCTGGTGAACAGCGTGAAAATAAGAGGCGACAGCACACCGCCTTGCGGTACGCCGGCGCGGATGGGGCGGGGGGTGGAAAGCGCACCTTCGATACGGAATCGAAAGGTGCGGTTCGACAAATAGTCTCGAAGGATGAGCACGAGACGATCTGGCACCCCGAGTTGATATAGCTTGTATATCAGACCGTTGTGCCAGACCTTGTCGAAGGCTTTCGCTATGTCGAAGAACAGGGCTCCCGTCATCAAGCCGCGTTGATAGCGGCCGTTGATATGCTCAACGATGCGGTAGACCTGTTGGACGCACGAGTGAGTGGCTCTAAAGCCAAACTGCTCGTTGGGGATGAGACTCTTTCGCTCGACGTAATCCTTGAGACGCTTATAGATAAGCCTCTCGTAGATCTTGCCGAGCGAGCTGAGCAGACTGATGGGGCGGTAGGAGGACGGGGAGGATTTGGGCTTACCCGGCTTGGGAATGCCGATCACGATAGCCTCTTTCCACTGCTGCGGAAACATGTTGTTGGACAGAGCGCCATTGAAGATGGCGGTCATCAACACGATCAGAGTCTTGGGAAAGAGTCGAACTACCCTGTTGGTAATGCCGTCGCGCCCAGGGGCTTTCCTGGGTCTGAGTTGGCCGATGATCTTCTCCACCTCGTCGGGAGTGACGGGAGGGAGAGGGTCGTCGGGGTCCTCGACGGGAGGGAGGGAGGTCCTACGTTCGACCTCGGCGTCCACCTCGGCGAGGTGGGCCGGGTCGACTGGGTTCGAGCTTGGGGAACACTGGGCCTCTAGACTGTCAGCCAGGCATTCGGCCTTCTCGTCGTCGTTAAACGCGAGAGTGTTGTCAGGGCGGATGAGGGGGGGCATGGTGGTAACCTCGGAGGCGCGTAACTTCCTCTGAAGCTCCCAAAATGCGAGGTGGTTGGGCTGGAGATCACTGAGCATCTGATCCCATTGCTTGTCACGAAACTCTTTGATGCGATTGCTTACTTTACGCTGTAAGTAACGCATAAAAGCCTTGTTACTAGCACAGGGAAAAGAGCTGTAGGCACGGACGGCCGCATTCTTCTCGGTCAACAGTTCACGCACATCGTCCGGGAGTTTCCAGCGACGGTCGTCCGTCGCCGGAGCCTCCCTTGAACATTCGTCCAGGACTGACTGTACATGTTCCGTGAGCGAGCCGATCGCGGCCGCCGTGTCGGCAGCTGACTCTATGTGATCTGGGATTTTATCCAGGTGATGTGACGTGGTGACTTTCAGTTTTTCACTTACTTTGCGCCAGTCAGTGATCACTCTGGTGGGAGGAGGTTGGGAGGGGTCGGGAGGACCGAATCTGGGAGTGAGCTCCAGAATAACCGGCCGGTGATCCGAGTTGAGCTCGTCCACCGCCTCCACAGAATGCAAACGTAAGTTTACATTCTTGAGGAGAGCGATGTCGAGCACATCGGGTCGCCAGTTAGGTTGGTGAGGGTAATGGGTGGGATGCATCGGAGCGATGACATCGAAGTTGAGGGGGCTGCTGAGCTCGAACAGAGCTCTTCCTCTGGGATTAGCCGTGTGGCTATTCCATGAGGGATGTTTGGCGTTGAGGTCCCCCGCCAGAAGGACGGAGTCACTCAAGCCAAGAAGAGTTGTGAGGTCATTTCTGAGGGAGGGGCCTATGGGAGTGGTGGTGGGAGGGTCGTAGACAGAAATGACCGTGAGGGGTTGGTGGCCTGTCATGCCGAGCCGACAGACAGAGACCTCAAGCTCGGTTAGGGTGGCGGGCGGATCCATGGGGATGCAGTATAGGGACGATTTGTAATATATGAGAGTTCCTCCCCCATGACATCGGGTCCTGTCGTTGCGAACTAACCGATAGTTCGCAATTTTAGGATCCCGAAGATGGGGCTTGAGGAACGTCTCCTGCACCAGAAGCAGATCTATGCGATGGTCGCGGAGGAAATTGGCGATCTCATCACGTTGGCCTGAGAGGCTGTTGGAATTGAAGTACCCTATCCGGAGGGACTTCGGCCTAAACCTACATGTTACTGCGGGGGACTTAGCCATGAAGACGTTCATAGAGGCTAATAAAGTGAACTACATCACTGAATTCACGGTATACGGCACCGTGCTCAGTGATGTTAGAGGCCTTCAGAGCTTCGGTCATAGCCACAGCTCTGGGGGAGTAGAAGGCCTTGTAGAAGGCCATGTTAATATGGATGGCCATTTCAGGCGCATTCGCGGGAATAGGGTGGGTTGGGACTTTGGGAGTAGCCTTTGGTGGTGGGGGGGGAGGAGTGGCTGCCTGAGGGGCGGCTGCTCCGGCGACGGCGACCGATGGTCGGGGGAATGGAGGTATGGCTACATCCATGAGGGCCGGGATGGCCGGGGAGGGCTTTTGGGCCGTAGGGGCCTGGGTCTGGGTAGGCGCGGGTCCGAGCGCCGGGAAGTGGGCCCTATGGTTCAGCGCGTTCCAAGGGCTGGGGCGCTGAGGGTATAGGGCCACGGGGGGTTGGGTCGTGGGGGCTTCCCTCTGCTGGCGAGCGTTTGCACGCTTTGCCAGTTTGGGCGCAGACGATTTGGGGGCCTTGGGACAACCACGGTAGTTAGCCGGGTGCCCAGCCTCCCCGCACAGCACACAGCTGGGCGGGTCGGCGCATTGTGAGTGGTCCTTAGGACGGGGACAGTCAGGGGTGCCGTGGTCGCCCAGGCACTTGACGCAGCGCGGCTTGCCGAAGCAATTGCGCTGTGAATGGCCATATAGTTGGCAGTTGTGACACTGGCCAACTATACCGCTACGACGGGGCTTTTCCATCTTCAAGCCCTCTAGGAAACAAATCTTCGAGATTTTGAAGATGGGGTGGTATTTATCGTCTGTTGGATTACAGACGATGAGCACCATATTATATGGCGCTCCACCACGGCGGTGCATGCGGTGGACCGCAGCGACTGGGATTTCCTGACGTTTGAGATCATTACTGATCTCTTCAGGGGATATGGCGTGAGGGACGTTCCTCACTACCACGCGGACTAGGCGTTCCTCCTCGAAGGCGAACGAGTGGAAAGGTACCTTCCTCGCTACAAGGAGTTTATGCAACTCCCTGTAGTCCTGGGCAGAAGGCACCTGGACCTTAATTCCATTCCCCACAGCACGGGCGTGGGAGAATTGAATTCGGCGCTCGTTACAAGCGCCCGAAACCTCCGTCCACTTCGCCGCTTCATGAATGAAGAGGGGTGGCGGAGGCTTCGACTTCTTGGCGAGCGCCGGGTCGGACTGGGTGGCCGGGGGGGCAGTGGCCATCGGGCTGGGGGGACGAGACGCCTGCTGGGAGGTGCTGGCTTTGGGGGCTGCGGAGGTCGTGGCAGCGGGGGAGGGAGGGGAGACAGTTGGGACTACTGTCTTCCTGGCTTTGGGGGCGGACTCCTGAGCGGCAGAGCTCTTCTTCTTCCGCTTACCTTTACCCACAAGGGTAAATTCGGCGGAAGAGTCTGAGGTACCCGAGTCGTTATTATCCGAACCGGACTCGTAGTCCATGGGGGGGGGAGTGGGGGAGTCAGGCTCTAATGTGAGCGGGGCACTCTCGAGTACGTCACTGAAATCAGTGACGTCATCGTGAGTTGGAGAGGGGGGGGAGGGGCCCTGAGGGGGCACGGGGGAGAGTGACTCACGCGGCGGAGGCGAGCTAGTCCTACTGGGCTGGGAGTTTTTAAGGCTCTCCAGCCTATGCAACCTATAGTTGACTATTCGGACCAACTCCTGATTGGGGTGGTCCTCTATTAGTCTTTGGACGAGATCCCAAAGGATCGCGTCCACCTCCTTAGGGGGAGGCATTTTTACTACTGGGAGGAGGGAAACATATGCCTTAAGGGCAGGGGGAGGGGGATCCTAAACCTAAACTCCTATCAACCTAACTCCCCGGGTGGGAGTTCCCGGGGATGTGTACCCTCCCTGTCGGGTGTAGACAGGGAGGTGAGTACCTAGGGTGTGCCCTAAGCTTGTGATCTCGCTGCCAATCTTATTGTGCAGCGAGTCCCTATGGGTCTTGCGACCGACCGACGAAGCTGGAAGAGAGCGGGGTTAGGTAATTGGTCGCGACTAGGAGGCCCCCCAAGGCCGCGGGTCCAATACCCTTCCGACTTGACCTAGGCCCTGAAGGGGCTAGGTCGGTGTGTCGGGTCAACACCCACTCGGCTTCGTTGGCACCGAAAGGTTTCCACCGAGTGACCACGAGAAACGTGGATTTACCCTGAAGGGGTCACCACGTTTTTGACAGTACCCGAAACGGAAATAGGATATCTCTCGGCTGCCTTGAAAAAGACAGCGTCGGATCAAAATGTGTAGTCAGCGACCACAGTGACGTCACGGCGAGCGGGACGAGCAGCGAGCGAGCGAGCAGCGATGAGTCACGGAGCAGACGTCCGTCACGGTCGGGCGGCGCGCGCGGAATGATCAAGGATCCCCTGAAATGGACAATTACTTAATATATTATACATGCATATATTCCAAGAAGTACCAGTAGGTACATATTACCTATCTACTATTAGACATTGACCGATTGATTCATTCACCTTTTTTTTTTTTTAATTACTTACCTATACTTGGTTAACGATGTTGTCGATGATGCTGTCCCTCGTCATCGCCGTCTGTCTGTCCTGGACCTGAAATTGATATAAGAAATGATTAAAAAAATTTAAACTACATAAGTAAATAACATCCAATACGGTTTATACGTACGATACGACGTCTAGCTAGGTACCTAGGTAGGTACGACGGCTACCGTTACCGCTGGTCTGTCTTTTTTTTTTTTGTTTTTCGTCTTTACATATTTTTTTTTTTCGTTTTTTTTTTTTTTTCGCCTATATACAACATAAATAGGTATAACACGAGCTATCGTATCATCAAGAGAATGCGGTAGGTAGGTGCGCGGTCTAGGTACCGAGCGACGGCTTTACTGGCCGGACGGTGGCGCGGGACCGCCTCTTTTGTCGTTTTACACCTTATTCGATACGCTTTCTGATGCGATAATCCCGATCCGTACACTGTTTCCTAGTCGAAGGGCATTCTAGTCTTTCGATATTAGTATACTAATAGGTTGCACGTCCTGGACGGAGCCGTCCGTCCTTAACAGTTCGGCGGTCGCGGTGTTTTACGATGCTTCACTTTTACCTCGATAATACCTTCGCGAGGCCGTCCCATATCGGCGAATTGTTGTCGCCGCACAAGCTCGATATCCTCCCCGTCGACGGGTCGACCTTAATCGCCACCAAACATCACTTTTATAGAGAAAATAACGTTTTGAACTCGACCCGACCTTAGCATCGTACGCAGTCGTCGAATTAAAACGCCGCCAACGCCGCAACGATCGCCTTACGCTACCACCATCGCCGCACCCTCGTCGTCAACTTCATGACCTATCCGAAAACGTAAACAACAGCGACGTTCCGATACGATAAACATTATTTTTACTTATTTTATTAGATACGTGTTAGTGAAAACTTTCAAGCGTTCATACGAGAAAACGTCTCTCGACATCACGGCCCTCGTTACGGTAAAGTTACGTCGTGCTTTAGTGTACGTACACGAAACTCGGGAAACCTATAAGTGGCGACATCTAAGTCTCTCTCTTATTCTACTTAACTACGTTTTCGAGTGTACGTTTGTGTGTTGTGAATACTACTTACCTACCTACGAGATGGCAGACACCGCAGTTGCTACCGAGGCTCCGGCACCCGCTACCCCAGCGAAGAAGCAGGCGAGACAGGCCGGCGGCGCTGCCAAGAAACCCAAGGCGAAGCCGACCCATCCCAAAACATCCGAGATGGTCAACAACGCCATCAAGGAGATGAAGGAGCGCAGCGGGTCTTCCCTGCAGGCGATCAAGAAGTACATCGCCGCGCAGTACAAGGTCGACGCGGAGAAACTGGCTCCGTTCATCAGGAAATATCTGAAGAGCGCCGTCGAATCTGGCGCGCTGATCCAGACCAAGGGCAAGGGCGCCTCCGGTTCGTTCAAGCTCGAGTCGAAGTCGGCCGCGTCGAAGAAACCCGCCGGCGCAGCCGGCAAGGCCGCCAAAGCTCCCGCTGCGGCCGCGAAGACGAAGAAAGCGACCGCCTCGGCAGCTGGCGCCAAGACCAAGAAGGCGGCAGCCGCAGCCGCGTCCGCCGCTTCCCCTTCGAAAGCCAAGTCGACAGCAGCCGCCGCCGCCAAGGACAAGAAGGCGGCCGCCGCTAAGAAGAAGCCAGCACCCAAGAAGGCCGCCGCCCCCGCCAAGGCGAAGGCACCCAAAGCCAAGAAGACAGCCAAGCCGCCAACGAAGAAACCTAAAGCGCCTAAACCCAAGAAGGCCGCGGCTACACCCAAGTCTAAGCCGGCAGCCAAGAAAGCTTCCGCCGCTAAGAAGTAAGCTACGGTCGCGTTCGCGTTACACCGTCGACGACGGCAGCCAGCGGCGCAGCAGACCACCACCACCACCGTCTACAACAACTAGGAGGTACACAACAAACAAAACAACGAGTGTATGTGTAAATAATACCTACCTACCTACCTGTGTACCTACGTCGTTGTTACGCGTCTGTCTATCTATCGTCCTCGGGGAATAAGGGTGCGGAACACCGCTCGACGCGTCTCGACCGACGATTCTTCATCGGATGCAGCAAGCAAGCAAGCAAGCAAGCAAGCAAGCAAGCAAGCAAGCAGCAGCAACCGAAGAAACCAAGGCGGCACCGAGATGCTTAGCGCGCGTGCCACGCGCTCTCGATCGCAGCGCTCTCCGAGCGCACACCAAAAAGCCCTTTTCAGGGCTAACAGTACTATCATGAATATGAAAAATATTCGTTTCTATTACACGGACGGTCAAAAACGTTTAGAATAATTACGAAAAACTGTAGCACAAGTACCTACCTACCTACCTGAACCCCCCCCCCCCCCCACCTACGCACGCACAGAACACTTGAACCTCCCCTCCTACTACCTAATTAATTACCTGAGTACCTATAAAAACGAAACAAACAAGAATAGGTACAGTGAAACCTGGATAAATGGGACCTTAAGGGACCTGCAAATTTGTATTCCACTTACCCAGTGTCTCAGATATCCAGGTATAAATAAATATCTGTCTCATTTACAATTAGCCAAGTGCGGAATTTGCAGGTAGAATAAGAATTAACGAGAACGGTACA
Source organism: Lacanobia wlatinum (assembly GCA_947578705.1). Lineage (NCBI taxonomy): Eukaryota > Metazoa > Arthropoda > Insecta > Lepidoptera > Noctuidae > Lacanobia > Lacanobia wlatinum. The sequence goes on along the minus strand of OX388052.1, from coordinate 9,987,954 downwards.
CAAAATATAGCCTCAGTAACAGAGGTAAAATATACTCTCTGTCTCATTTATAGAGGTTGTTATGACGATAAAATCGAAAGAACTCATCCCAGATATAGAGGTTTGTTTTGTCCCACTAGCAGAGGTAATAAAGAGCTAAAGTGTCGGGACCTAAGCATGAGTTTTCCATCTATGGAGGTTTCTCACTTATCCAGGTCCCACTTAACCAAGTTTTACTGTATATATCATTATGCAATACATACCTGTTCAGTCAGTAGCTGCACGCACGCACGCACTAATTACTTGCACTCACTATTTACAAACTCATTAGGTACTACGTAAACAAACAAACAACAACACGCTCACTTTAGTTAAGTAGATAGATACGACCTTTCATCTACCTACCTATTTTGAAACCGCAACGGCACGTTATTATGATTATTCTAAAACTATCACAAAAAAAAAAAAAAAAAAAATACGTTCTTCAACTTTCTTCCGAGCGCTAGCTGCGCGACGAAAATCTTCTGCCCGACTGCCCGACTCCTCCTATTTTCGAATCAAATTAGAATTTTCTTTTTACCTACCTACCTACCTACCTACCCACCTACCTAAAAATTAAAGTTGAAAGCCCAGAGCGCGCGCTTGCGCGTTCAGCGATTCCGTTTCGTCGTCGGCTGTGTTGCCCCTACCACTGACGCGGCCACGCGGCGCGCGTATATAAACGGGCGATTACGGGAAGGTCCGTAATCTCAGCGCAATTGCTTCGGCAAGCCGCGCTGCGTCAAGTGCCTGGGCGACCACGGCACCCCTGACTGTCCCCGTCCTAAGGACCACACACAATGCGCCGTTCCGCCCAGCTGTGTGCTGTGCGGGGAGGCTGGGCACCCGGCTAACTACCGTGGTTGTCCCAAGGCCCCCAAATCGTCTGCGCCCAAACTGGCAAAGCGTGCAAACGCTCGCCAGCAGAGGGAAGCCCCCACGACCCAACCCCCAGTGGCCCTATACCCTCAGCGCCCCAGCCCTTGGAACGCGCTGAACCATAGGGCTCACTTCCCGGCGCTCGGACCCGCGCCTACCCAGACACAGGCCCCTACGGCCCAAAAGCCCTCCCCGGCCATCCCGGCCCTCATGGATGTAGCCATACCTCCATTCCCCCGACCATCGGTCGCCGTCGTCGGAGCAGCCGCCCCTCAGGCAGCCACTCCTCCCCCCCCACCACCAAAGGCTACTTCCAAAGTCCCAACCCACCCTATTCCCGCGAATGCGCCTGAAATGGCCATCCATATCAACATGGCCTTCTACAAGGCCTTCTACTCCCCCAGAGCTGTGGCTATGACCGAAGCTCTGAAGGCCTCTAACATCACTGAGCACGGTGCCGTATACCGTGAATTCAGTGATGTAGTTCACTTCATTAGCCTTTACGAACGTCTCCATGGCTAAGTCCCCCGCAGTAACATGTAGGTTTAGGCCGAAGTCCCTCCGGATAGGGTACTTCAACTCCAACAGCCTCTCAGGCCAACGCGATGAGATCGCCAACTTCCTCCGCGACCATCGCATAGATCTGCTTCTGGTGCAGGAGACTTTCCTCAAGCCCCATCTTCGGGATCCTAAAATTGCGAACTATCGTTTAGTTCGCAACGACAGGACCCGATGTCATGGGGGAGGAACTCTCATTTACTACAAATCGTCCCTATACTGCATTCCCATGGATCCGCCCGCCACCCTAACCGAGCTTGAGGTCTCTGTCTGTCGGCTCGGCATGACAGGCCACCAACCCCTCACGGTCATCTCTGTCTACGACCCTCCCACCACCACTCCCATAGGCCCCTCCCTCAGAAATGACCTCACAACTCTTCTTGGCTTGAGTGACTCCGTCCTTCTGGCGGGGGACCTCAACGCCAAACATCCCTCATGGAATAGCCACACGGTTAATCCCAGAGGCAGAGCTCTGTTCGAGCTCAGCAGCCCCCTCAATTTCGATGTCATCGCTCCGATGCATCCCACTCATTACCCTCACCAACCTAACTGGCGACCCGACGTGCTCGACATCGCTCTCCTCAAGAATGTAAACTTACGTTTGCATTCTGTGGAGGCGGTGGACGAGCTCAACTCGGATCACCGGCCGGTTATTCTGGAGCTCACTCCCAGATTCGGTCCTCCCGACCCCTCCCAACCTCCTCCCACCAGAGTGATCACTGACTGGCGCAAAGTAAGTGAAAAACTGAAAGTCACCACGTCACATCACCTGGATAAAATCCCAGATCACATAGAGTCAGCTGCCGACACGGCGGCCGCGATCGGCTCGCTCACGGAACATGTACAGTCAGTCCTGGACGAATGTTCAAGGGAGGCTCCGGCGACGGACGACCGTCGCTGGAAACTCCCGGACGATGTGCGTGAACTGTTGACCGAGAAGAATGCGGCCGTCCGTGCCTACAGCTCTTTTCCCTGTGCTAGTAACAAGGCTTTTATGCGTTACTTACAGCGTAAAGTAAGCAATCGCATCAAAGAGTTTCGTGACAAGCAATGGGATCAGATGCTCAGTGATCTCCAGCCCAACCACCTCGCATTTTGGGAGCTTCAGAGGAAGTTACGCGCCTCTGAGGTTACCTCCATGCCCCCCCTCATCCGCCCCGACAACACTCTCGCGTTTAACGACGACGAGAAGGCCGAATGCCTGGCTGACAGTCTAGAGGCCCAGTGTTCCCCAAGCTCGAACCCAGTCGACCCGGCCCACCTCGCCGAGGTGGACGCCGAGGTCGAACGTAGGACCTCCCTCCCTCCCGTCGAGGACCCCGACGACCCTCTCCCTCCCGTCACTCCCGACGAGGTGGAGAAGATCATCGGCCAACTCAGACCCAGGAAAGCCCCTGGGCGCGACGGCATTACCAACAGGGTAGTTCGACTCTTTCCCAAGACTCTGATCGTGTTGATGACCGCCATCTTCAATGGCGCTCTGTCCAACAACATGTTTCCGCAGCAGTGGAAAGAGGCTATCGTGATCGGCATTCCCAAGCCGGGTAAGCCCAAATCCTCCCCGTCCTCCTACCGCCCCATCAGTCTGCTCAGCTCGCTCGGCAAGATCTACGAGAGGCTTATCTATAAGCGTCTCAAGGATTACGTCGAGCGAAAGAGTCTCATCCCCAACGAGCAGTTTGGCTTTAGAGCCACTCACTCGTGCGTCCAACAGGTCTACCGCATCGTTGAGCATATCAACGGCCGCTATCAACGCGGCTTGATGACGGGAGCCCTGTTCTTCGACATAGCGAAAGCCTTCGACAAGGTCTGGCACAACGGTCTGATATACAAGCTATATCAACTCGGGGTGCCAGATCGTCTCGTGCTCATCTTACGAGACTATTTGTCGAACCGCACCTTTCGATTCCGTATCGAAGGTGCGCTTTCCACCCCCCGCCCCATCCGCGCCGGCGTACCGCAAGGCGGTGTGCTGTCGCCTCTCATTTTCACGCTGTTCACCAGCGATATTCCCCCCGATCCCCAGTCGCAATTAGCGCTCTTTGCCGACGACACGGCCGTTTACTACTCTGGCAAGAGTGGTAAATCCATATCTCATCACCTCCAAAGATCCGCCAACCGCCTAGGCGGTTGGTTTCGGAAATGGAGGATTGAGGTAAATCCCGAGAAAAGTCAGGCGGTCCTGTTCCGCAGGCCGCGGGCTAGACTCCCCCCGATCCTTCCACCGATCAAGATGTTTGGCAAGCCGATCCCTTGGGAAGAGCGAGCCAAATATCTAGGAGTGATCTTGGACAAAAACCTCAGTTTTATGGAGCACATTAAGGCGGTGCGCTCGCGCGCCGCCTTCGCTCTCGGTAGGCTCCACTCGATGCTGAACCACAACAGCAAATTATCCCTAAAATGCAAGCTGCGTATCTACACCACTTGCATTCGCCCCATCATGACCTATGCGTGTGCTACATTCGCCCACGTAAAGTCATACCGGATCCATAGGTTGCAGTCCCTCCAAAACCGTTTTCTCCGGAAGGCCACGGGTGCCCCGTGGTTCGTTCGGAACGAGCGACTCCATGTCGATCTCAAAATCCCGACCATCAAGCAGTTCATGAAACGCCTCACGAAGCGTTTCATCGAATCTGCTGAGAGGCACCAGAACCCTCTTATCGCATCGGCTACCCGATACGCTCCCTCCCAGATTAGTAAGGTCCGCCGTCCACGGCATACCTTACTAGAACCCGATGACCCAATCACCCTTGTACAAGAGAGCTGTAGGGAAACCAGTACTCTTAAACAAGCACACAAACCGCGACCCGCCGCCTTCCGGCCTCGCCGACGAGGCCCCGCGCGACGTCCCAGTAATAATAGCAATGTTGTTGTTGCTCCCCGTCTTTTGCCTAACGAGCCAGCCCGCGTCGCTGAGCCATTAGCTTTAAACCCCCTAAATAATGTCATGACCCAGCCTGTCCCTTGCTGCCCTCCCGATAACGATGCCACTGAGCCGAGGCCCGAACCCCACAGGGGGTGCCCCCAGTGAGCAGAGTTGTAGGTTAAGTATTTTTAGTTGCCTTGGCTGGGGGCTTTAGAGTCATTCTGAGGCCACCACAGGCTAGCCCGGTTAAGTAGTAACCACCCGTCTAGAGGTGAACTACGAGTGGTCCAAATCAAAAAAAAAAAAAAAAAAAAAAAAAAAAGAAGGTCCGTAATAGACTGTCTCGGCGCGCGCACTGACGTACGCGTGTTTCGTTGTTTTCGCGAGTTAATCTACAAGCAAACCCATCAACCATGTCTGGTCGCGGTAAAGGTGGCAAGGTTAAGGGAAAGGCAAAGTCCCGTTCCAACCGTGCCGGTCTTCAGTTTCCCGTGGGACGTATCCACAGGCTGCTGCGTAACGGAAACTACGCCGAGCGTGTGGGTGCCGGCGCGCCCGTCTACTTGGCCGCCGTTATGGAGTACCTGGCCGCTGAGGTCCTCGAGTTGGCCGGCAACGCCGCGAGGGACAACAAGAAGACCAGGATCATCCCGCGTCATCTCCAATTGGCCATCCGCAACGACGAGGAGCTGAACAAGCTGCTCTCCGGCGTGACGATCGCCCAAGGTGGTGTGCTGCCGAACATCCAGGCCGTGCTACTGCCCAAGAAGACCGAGAAGAAGGCTTAAACTAAACACGTCGGTCGTCGTCGTCTTCGCACGCACGCACACAGCCGGTGCTTTTCGTGCGAGTGGGTGCTGCTCGGCACGCGTACTTCGATATAATATTTATGAACGTACCATACATATCTATTATGTCGGTTGCGCGTAGCTATTCGCTCGTATGCATCCAAAACAAAAGGCCCTTTTCAGGGCCACAATATGATTCGTCAAAATATAAACCAAAGACAGTTTCTTTGACGGTGTTGTCGTAAAGCAAAAACGTATATCTACATAATTATATATACTTAAACAATACTGGACTAGATAAGAGAAAACAACAAAAACGGATAGGAAAATTTGTTTTGACCATAGTTCAACAACATGGTCATCACCCCGACTCAGACTACCCCGACTCGGATAGGTTAGGTTAGAAGGCTAAGGCGGGAGCGAAGCGGAGCGGAGCTCCCGCCTTAGCCTTCGTGGTTATTTTTTTTTTTTTTAAACCACCCAGAACTATGGTGGTACACGCAGTACAGTTTTGTCGCATAAGCGTTAATCGCACATCCATTTGTACACTCACTTGAAATGCAATAATAGGTAAACAAAAAAACGCAGTAGGCAAGTTACTTGTTGTAGGTGTATGAGTATGTTTACAAAAGTAGCGAGTTTTTTTTTTTTTTTTTTTTTTTCTGCCGCTTTTCGAATTTTTTATTAATTAATAATTTACTTGTTTAATTACGTTTTTTTTTTTTTTTTTTTCTTCTCGTCTCCCCTCCCCGTCTGAGTGCCCCCTCTCCCCGGGCGCGATCTACACTCTAGCTAAGGAGCGCTGCGATTGGTCCGCCGTTGTGTCGACCTCGCCGCGACTGTGTACCGCGCGGCATGGTATAAATACGACTTGTGACTTGTATGCGGCCATACTGCGACTGAACTCCGTTTCGGTAGCACGTGTATTATTATAAAACCTCACCATGCCGCCCAAGACAAGTGGTAAAGCCGCCAAGAAGTCTGGCAAAGCCCAGAAGAACATCTCCAAGACCGACAAGAAGAAGAAGAAGCACAAGAGGAAGGAGAGTTACGCCATCTACATCTACAAGGTCCTGAAGCAGGTGCACCCCGACACCGGTATCTCCAGCAAGGCCATGTCCATCATGAACTCGTTCGTGAACGACATCTTCGAGCGTATCGCCGCCGAAGCTTCCCGCCTCGCCCACTACAACAAGAGGTCGACCATCACGTCCAGGGAGGTGCAGACGTCCGTCAGGCTCCTGCTGCCCGGAGAGCTCGCCAAGCACGCCGTCAGTGAAGGCACCAAGGCCGTCACCAAGTACACCAGCTCCAAGTGAGCGGTCGGTCGTGTGTGTGCGTGTGAAAAGTGCGTAGCTCCAGTGCGGATGTTCGTGTGTCTTGTCGATAGTGGTGCGTGTTTATCGCGTATCGCGGACGACACAAACCACGATACAGACGCCTGGACGCGCGCGCTCTCCCAGCAAGCACCGACCACCGCAGGAGCAGGAGATGGCGGGAGAAACAACAAAAGGCCCTTTTCAGGGCCACAAATATGTTCATGTGATAATAATTCACGTTTCTTTAAATTGAAAAGTCAAAACGTTACATCTACCTACCTACCTACCTACCTACCTACCTACCACCTACCTACCTACCTACCAACCAACCAACCAACCAACCAACCAACCTGCCTGCCTGCCTAAAAAATTAAAAACTGTCCTCGTCACAGTGGAATGATATGATTAAATTAAATAATAACTAGTTGTTGTTATACCTACTACTAGAGATTGAGCTTGGAGATCGCAATACCTACACCCTTCATACGTAGTACATAACGTAAATACCTACATAAAACTTATTTAGTACATCAAAACGAATAACTAACTCCCAACTAGGTAATTCCACCTTAAATTCTAATGTATTGAGGGATTCAAGTTAGGTAGGTACCCGTAATGAGACAGCAGAGCAGTATTAGCGAATAATAAAAACTAATTCGGTACGTTATATTTACACACATTCAGTTCTAGGTACATATGTATGTAGTACTTACACAGACGAATTATGGAAAGTAAGTGCTTGCTTGCTTGCTTGCTAGTCGTTACGATTGATTATTTTGAAATTTTCAAATTACTATTTTACATTGGGTCTCCGTTGAGGATTTGTCCAAAAAAAGACAAAATTTTTCTTCTATTTCGTTAGTTCGTTATGCGAAAGGGGGCGCGCGTGCGCCTCATGCCCGCTACGATGCCACGGTATAAATACGGGCGACACCAACGCGGCCTGTTTTATTCACTCTCGTACGTTCGTTGCGTGTAGTTCCGCGCGTCCGTTTAGTGTTTACTTCATTCGTTAATCTCCCGTTCCGTGTTTACAATGGCGCGTACTAAGCAGACCGCTCGTAAATCCACCGGTGGTAAGGCACCGAGGAAACAGCTCGCCACCAAGGCTGCGCGTAAGAGCGCACCCGCCACCGGAGGCGTCAAGAAGCCCCATCGTTACAGGCCCGGCACCGTGGCTCTCCGTGAGATCCGTCGTTACCAGAAGAGTACCGAGCTGCTGATCCGCAAGCTTCCGTTCCAGCGTCTCGTGCGTGAGATCGCTCAGGACTTCAAGACCGATCTCCGTTTCCAGAGCTCCGCCGTTATGGCGCTGCAGGAGGCCAGCGAAGCTTACCTGGTCGGTCTGTTCGAAGACACCAACCTGTGCGCGATTCACGCTAAGCGCGTCACCATCATGCCCAAGGACATCCAGTTGGCGCGCAGGATCAGAGGCGAACGCGCTTAAACTGCTGCTGCTGCTGCTGCTGCTGCAACGGCATACGTCGCAAGCACGGATGCACTTCGTCGTCCTTCACGTAGACACTGCCTCCGTGCAGTGCATCGTGTCGGCGGCCGTGTGCCGTCTGTGACTGTGCGTTCACATAAAAGGCCCTTTTCAGGGCCACATATGTATCTGATCGTGAAATGTTTCTTTCTATCAGATTGTCGCAAAAACGTTACTACTACTCGTACCTACCTAACACATGCCCACCCACAAATGAAATGATAAGACTCCAATAAAGTATGAACGAACAAAATCATACAATAATGTATCTGATCTACTACTTAGTACATTATAATGCCTTAGAAGTAAATAAGTATATATCTAGTCTTGACAGTTTTATACGTAGGTATCTATCTACATAAGTCTTTCATTTTAGACAGATCTACATGATAATTATTTATTAAGTACCTACTCGTTGTTATAATTATTATAATTATATATGTATATTTATTTATTTATTTATTTTTTTTTTTCTTTTTATAGCAATAGGCTAAAAGTAAATTTCTGATTTATTACTTACTTACCTACGTACCTACCTACTTTATTCGAATGCGATAGACGAAACTACATGCTTAGAGCACATCGCCCAATCGGCCAACCAACGACGAGCATCGTCTCACCCCTCCCCGCGCACCGACAGTATCGTTTCCCCCGCCCGCTGAGCTCCGCTCACGGTATAAATATAAGCGAGTCGCAGGCTCGAAAAATACTCCAGTGAGCGCCGCACACCCGTGCCGAGTGTTATTATCGTGTGTTACTTTGGAACTGCCTAGCCGAGCTTAGAAGATGACCGGTCGCGGTAAGGGAGGAAAGGGTCTGGGAAAAGGAGGAGCCAAGCGTCACAGGAAGGTACTCCGTGATAACATCCAGGGTATCACGAAGCCCGCCATCCGTCGTCTGGCTCGCAGAGGCGGCGTGAAACGTATCTCCGGTCTGATCTACGAGGAGACTCGCGGTGTGCTTAAAGTGTTCCTCGAGAACGTCATCCGCGATGCCGTCACCTACACCGAGCACGCCAAGAGGAAGACCGTCACCGCCATGGACGTCGTCTACGCTCTGAAGCGCCAGGGTCGTACCCTGTACGGTTTCGGCGGTTAAACTCATCCGGTTTGCCGTTGCCCGTATGCGCGCAACCAGCCGTGCTCTACGTACTGTGTGTGTGGTTCGATCATACGTACGTATGTAGATGCGCACATCAAAAAAGGCCCTTTTCAGGGCCGCATATGATTCGATATAATATATATGCGTTTCTTTAATGGAATTGTCTAAAAACGAACCGACAAACAACCGACATACTTCTGATATTCTCAATTTAGGCAGCTGTCTGTATACGAGGTGGGTTAGTTGGGTGTGTAGGTGTACATGAAACAGTGATATTTACTTATATAAGTATATATTTAAATTAAAATTATACATACATAAAACACATATAATAAGTAGGTACTTAAATACTAGTACAGAGCAGGTCTATTAGAAATACAACATCAACTTATTTACCTACGTTCTCTTCTCGCCCGCCCGCTCGCCGACGCCACCGCACGCAGTCTCTCACACACCCTGCACACAGCTCGGCAGAAGGATCCCCTGAAATGGACAATTACTTAATATATTATACATGCATATATTCCAAGAAGTACCAGTAGGTACATATTACCTATCTACTATTAGACATTGACCGATTGATTCATTCACCTTTTTTTTTTTTTAATTACTTACCTATACTTGGTTAACGATGTTGTCGATGATGCTGTCCCTCGTCATCGCCGTCTGTCTGTCCTGGACCTGAAATTGATATAAGAAATGATTAAAAAAATTTAAACTACATAAGTAAATAACATCCAATACGGTTTATACGTACGATACGACGTCTAGCTAGGTACCTAGGTAGGTACGACGGCTACCGTTACCGCTGGTCTGTCTTTTTTTTTTTTGTTTTTCGTCTTTACATATTTTTTTTTTTCGTTTTTTTTTTTTTTTCGCCTATATACAACATAAATAGGTATAACACGAGCTATCGTATCATCAAGAGAATGCGGTAGGTAGGTGCGCGGTCTAGGTACCGAGCGACGGCTTTACTGGCCGGACGGTGGCGCGGGACCGCCTCTTTTGTCGTTTTACACCTTATTCGATACGCTTTCTGATGCGATAATCCCGATCCGTACACTGTTTCCTAGTCGAAGGGCATTCTAGTCTTTCGATATTAGTATACTAATAGGTTGCACGTCCTGGACGGAGCCGTCCGTCCTTAACAGTTCGGCGGTCGCGGTGTTTTACGATGCTTCACTTTTACCTCGATAATACCTTCGCGAGGCCGTCCCATATCGGCGAATTGTTGTCGCCGCACAAGCTCGATATCCTCCCCGTCGACGGGTCGACCTTAATCGCCACCAAACATCACTTTTATAGAGAAAATAACGTTTTGAACTCGACCCGACCTTAGCATCGTACGCAGTCGTCGAATTAAAACGCCGCCAACGCCGCAACGATCGCCTTACGCTACCACCATCGCCGCACCCTCGTCGTCAACTTCATGACCTATCCGAAAACGTAAACAACAGCGACGTTCCGATACGATAAACATTATTTTTACTTATTTTATTAGATACGTGTTAGTGAAAACTTTCAAGCGTTCATACGAGAAAACGTCTCTCGACATCACGGCCCTCGTTACGGTAAAGTTACGTCGTGCTTTAGTGTACGTACACGAAACTCGGGAAACCTATAAGTGGCGACATCTAAGTCTCTCTCTTATTCTACTTAACTACGTTTTCGAGTGTACGTTTGTGTGTTGTGAATACTACTTACCTACCTACGAGATGGCAGACACCGCAGTTGCTACCGAGGCTCCGGCACCCGCTACCCCAGCGAAGAAGCAGGCGAGACAGGCCGGCGGCGCTGCCAAGAAACCCAAGGCGAAGCCGACCCATCCCAAAACATCCGAGATGGTCAACAACGCCATCAAGGAGATGAAGGAGCGCAGCGGGTCTTCCCTGCAGGCGATCAAGAAGTACATCGCCGCGCAGTACAAGGTCGACGCGGAGAAACTGGCTCCGTTCATCAGGAAATATCTGAAGAGCGCCGTCGAATCTGGCGCGCTGATCCAGACCAAGGGCAAGGGCGCCTCCGGTTCGTTCAAGCTCGAGTCGAAGTCGGCCGCGTCGAAGAAACCCGCCGGCGCAGCCGGCAAGGCCGCCAAAGCTCCCGCTGCGGCCGCGAAGACGAAGAAAGCGACCGCCTCGGCAGCTGGCGCCAAGACCAAGAAGGCGGCAGCCGCAGCCGCGTCCGCCGCTTCCCCTTCGAAAGCCAAGTCGACAGCAGCCGCCGCCGCCAAGGACAAGAAGGCGGCCGCCGCTAAGAAGAAGCCAGCACCCAAGAAGGCCGCCGCCCCCGCCAAGGCGAAGGCACCCAAAGCCAAGAAGACAGCCAAGCCGCCAACGAAGAAACCTAAAGCGCCTAAACCCAAGAAGGCCGCGGCTACACCCAAGTCTAAGCCGGCAGCCAAGAAAGCTTCCGCCGCTAAGAAGTAAGCTACGGTCGCGTTCGCGTTACACCGTCGACGACGGCAGCCAGCGGCGCAGCAGACCACCACCACCACCGTCTACAACAACTAGGAGGTACACAACAAACAAAACAACGAGTGTATGTGTAAATAATACCTACCTACCTACCTGTGTACCTACGTCGTTGTTACGCGTCTGTCTATCTATCGTCCTCGGGGAATAAGGGTGCGGAACACCGCTCGACGCGTCTCGACCGACGATTCTTCATCGGATGCAGCAAGCAAGCAAGCAAGCAAGCAAGCAAGCAAGCAAGCAAGCAGCAGCAACCGAAGAAACCAAGGCGGCACCGAGATGCTTAGCGCGCGTGCCACGCGCTCTCGATCGCAGCGCTCTCCGAGCGCACACCAAAAAGCCCTTTTCAGGGCTAACAGTACTATCATGAATATGAAAAATATTCGTTTCTATTACACGGACGGTCAAAAACGTTTAGAATAATTACGAAAAACTGTAGCACAAGTACCTACCTACCTACCTGAACCCCCCCCCCCCCCCACCTACGCACGCACAGAACACTTGAACCTCCCCTCCTACTACCTAATTAATTACCTGAGTACCTATAAAAACGAAACAAACAAGAATAGGTACAGTGAAACCTGGATAAATGGGACCTTAAGGGACCTGCAAATTTGTATTCCACTTACCCAGTGTCTCAGATATCCAGGTATAAATAAATATCTGTCTCATTTACAATTAGCCAAGTGCGGAATTTGCAGGTAGAATAAGAATTAACGAGAACGGTACACAAAATATAGCCTCAGTAACAGAGGTAAAATATACTCTCTGTCTCATTTATAGAGGTTGTTATGACGATAAAATCGAAAGAACTCATCCCAGATATAGAGGTTTGTTTTGTCCCACTAGCAGAGGTAATAAAGAGCTAAAGTGTCGGGACCTAAGCATGAGTTTTCCATCTATGGAGGTTTCTCACTTATCCAGGTCCCACTTAACCAAGTTTTACTGTATATATCATTATGCAATACATACCTGTTCAGTCAGTAGCTGCACGCACGCACGCACTAATTACTTGCACTCACTATTTACAAACTCATTAGGTACTACGTAAACAAACAAACAACAACACGCTCACTTTAGTTAAGTAGATAGATACGACCTTTCATCTACCTACCTATTTTGAAACCGCAACGGCACGTTATTATGATTATTCTAAAACTATCACAAAAAAAAAAAAAAAAAAAATACGTTCTTCAACTTTCTTCCGAGCGCTAGCTGCGCGACGAAAATCTTCTGCCCGACTGCCCGACTCCTCCTATTTTCGAATCAAATTAGAATTTTCTTTTTACCTACCTACCTACCTACCTACCCACCTACCTAAAAATTAAAGTTGAAAGCCCAGAGCGCGCGCTTGCGCGTTCAGCGATTCCGTTTCGTCGTCGGCTGTGTTGCCCCTACCACTGACGCGGCCACGCGGCGCGCGTATATAAACGGGCGATTACGGGAAGGTCCGTGATCAGTCATATTCCGCGCGCGCCGCCCGACCGTGACGGACGTCTGCTCCGTGACTCATCGCTGCTCGCTCGCTCGCTGCTCGTCTCGCTCGCCGTGACGTCACTGTGGTCGCTGACTACACTTTTTGATCCGACGCTGCCTTTTTCAAGGCAGCCGAGTGATATCTATTTCTATTTCGAGTACTGTCAGAAAACGTGGTGACCCCTTCAGGGTAAATCCACGTTTCTCGTGGTCACTCGGTGGATACCTTTCGGTGCCAACGAAGCCGAGTGGGTGTTGACCCGACACACCGACCTAGCCCCTTCAGGGCCTAGGTCAAGTCGGAAGGGTATTGGACCCGCGGCCTTGGGGGGCCTCCTAGTCGCGACCAATTACCTAACCCCGCTCTCTTCCAGCTTCGTCGGTCGGTCGCAAGACCCATAGGGACTCGCTGCACAATAAGATTGGCAGCGAGATCACAAGCTTAGGGCACACCCTAGGTACTCACCTCCCTGTCTACACCCGACAGGGAGGGTACACATCCCCGGGAACTCCCACCCGGGGAGTTAGGTTGATAGGAGTTTAGGATTAGGTTCCCCCCCCTGCCCCTAAGGCATATGTCCCCCTCCCAGTATTGAATAATGCCTCCCCCTAAGGAGGTGGACGCGATCCTTTGGGATCTCGTCCAAAGACTAATAGAGGACCACCCCAATCAGGAGTTGGTCCGAATAGTCAACTATAGGTTGCATAGGCTGGAGAGCCTTAAAAACTCCCAGCCCAATAGGACTAGCTCGCCTCCGCCGCGTGAATCACTCTCCCCCGTGCCCCCTCAGGGCCCCTCCCCCCCCTCTCCCTCTCCAACTCACGATGACGTCACTGATTTCAGTGACGTACTCGAGAGTGCCCCGCTCACATTAGAGCCTGACTCCCCCACTCCCCCCCCCATGGACTACGAATCCGGTTCGGAAAACGACTCGGGTACCTCAGACTCTTCCGCCGACTTTACCCTTGTGGGTAAAGGTAAGCGGAAGAAGAAGAGCTCTGCCGCTCAGGAGTCCGCCCCCAAAGCAAGAAAGACAGTGGTCCCGACTGTCTCCCCTCCCTCCCCCGCTGCCACGACCTCCGCAGCCCCCAGAGCCAGCACCTCCCAGCAGGCGTCTCGTCCCCCCAGCCCGATGGCCACTGCCCCCCCGGCCACCCAGTCCGACCCGGCGCTCGTCAAGAAGTCGAAGTCTCCGCCACCCCTCTTCATTCATGAAGCGGCGAAGTGGACGGAGGTTTCGAGCGCTTGTAACGAGCGTCGAATCCAATTCTCCCACGCCCGTGCTGTGGGTAATGGGATAAAGGTCCAGGTGCCTTCTGCCCAGGACTACAGGGAGTTGCATAAACTCCTTGTAGCGAGGAAGGTACCTTTCCACTCGTTCGCCTTCGAGGAGGAACGTCTAGTCCGCGTGGTAGTGAGGAACGTCCCTCACGCCATATCCCCTGAAGAGATCAGTAATGATCTCAAACGCCAAGAGATCCCGGTCGCTGCGGTCCACCGCATGCACCGCCGTGGTGGAGCACCATACAATATGGTGCTCATCGTCTGCAATCCCACAGACGACAAATATCACCCCATTTTTAAAATCTCCAAGATTTGTTACTTGGAGGGCTTAAAAATGGAGAAGCCCCGTCGTAGCGGTATAGTTGGCCAGTGTCACAACTGCCAACTATATGGCCACTCGCAGCGCAATTGCTTCGGCAAGCCGCGCTGCGTCAAATGCCTGGGCGACCACGGCACCCCTGACTGTCCCCGTCCAAAGGACCACACTCAATGCGCCGAACCGCCCAGCTGTGTGCTGTGCGGAGAGGCTGGGCACCCGGCTAACTACCGTGGTTGTCCCAAGGCCCCCAAATCGTCTGCGCCCAAACTGGTAAAGCGTGCAAACGCTCGCCAGCAGAGGGAAGCCCCCACGACCCAACCCCCAGTGGCCCTATACCCTCAGCGCCCCAGCCCTTGGAACGCGCTGAACCATAGAGCTCACTTCCCGGCGCTCGGACCCGCGCCTACCCAGACCCAGGCCCCTACGGCCCAAAAGCCCCCCCCGGCCATCCCGGCCCTCATGGACGTAGCCGTACCTCCATTCCCCCGACCACCGGTCGCCGTCGTCGGAGCAGCCGCCCCTCAGGCAGCCACTCCTCCCCCCCCACCACCAAAGGCTACCTCCAAAGTCCCAACCCACCCCATTCCCGCGAATGCGCCTGAAATGGCCATTCACATTAACATGGCCTTCTACAAGGCCTTCTACTCCCCCAGAGCTGTGGCTATGACCGAAGCTCTGAAGGCCTCTAACATCACTGAGCACGGTGCCGTATACCGTGAATTCAGTGATGTAGTCCACTTTATTAGCCTGTATGAACGTCTCCATGGCTAAGTCCCCCGCAGTAACATGTAGGTTTAGGCCGAAGTCCCTCCGGATAGGGTACTTCAACTCCAACAGCCTCTCAGGCCAACGCGATGAGATCGCCAACTTCCTCCGCGACCATCGCATAGATCTGCTTCTGGTGCAGGAGACTTTCCTCAAGCCCCATCTTCGGGATCCTAAAATTGCGAACTATCGTTTAGTTCGCAACGACAGGACCCGATGTCATGGGGGAGGAACTCTCATTTACTACAAATCGTCCCTATACTGCATTCCCATGGATCCGCCCGCCACCCTAACCGAGCTTGAGGTCTCTGTCTGTCGGCTCGGCATGACAGGCCACCAACCCCTTACGGTCATCTCTGTCTACGACCCTCCCACCACCACTCCCATAGGCCCCTCCCTCAGAAATGACCTCACAACTCTTCTTGGCTTGAGTGACTCCGTCCTTCTGGCGGGGGACCTCAACGCCAAACATCCCTCATGGAATAGCCACACGGTTAATCCCAGAGGCAGAGCTCTGTTCGAGCTCAGCAGCCCCCTCAATTTCGATGTCATCGCTCCGATGCATCCCACTCATTACCCTCACCAACCTAACTGGCGACCCGACGTGCTCGACATCGCTCTCCTCAAGAATGTAAACTTACGTTTGCATTCTGTGGAGGCGGTGGACGAGCTCAACTCGGATCACCGACCGGTTATTCTGGAGCTCACTCCCAGATTCGGTCCTCCCGACCCCTCCCAACCTCCTCCCACCAGAGTGATCACTGACTGGCGCAAAGTAAGTGAAAAACTGAAAGTCACCACGTCACATCACCTGGATAAAATCCCAGATCACATAGAGTCAGCTGCCGACACGGCGGCCGCGATCGGCTCGCTCACGGAACATGTACAGTCAGTCCTGGACGAATGTTCAAGGGAGGCTCCGGCGACGGACGACCGTCGCTGGAAACTCCCGGACGATGTGCGTGAACTGTTGACCGAGAAGAATGCGGCCGTCCGTGCCTACAGCTCTTTTCCCTGTGCTAGTAACAAGGCTTTTATGCGTTACTTACAGCGTAAAGTAAGCAATCGCATCAAAGAGTTTCGTGACAAGCAATGGGATCAGATGCTCAGTGATCTCCAGCCCAACCACCTCGCATTTTGGGAGCTTCAGAGGAAGTTACGCGCCTCTGAGGTTACCTCCATGCCCCCCCTCATCCGCCCCGACAACACTCTCGCGTTTAACGACGACGAGAAGGCCGAATGCCTGGCTGACAGTCTAGAGGCCCAGTGTTCCCCAAGCTCGAACCCAGTCGACCCGGCCCACCTCGCCGAGGTGGACGCCGAGGTCGAACGTAGGACCTCCCTCCCTCCCGTCGAGGACCCCGACGACCCTCTCCCTCCCGTCACTCCCGACGAGGTGGAGAAGATCATCGGCCAACTCAGACCCAGGAAAGCCCCTGGGCGCGACGGCATTACCAACAGGGTAGTTCGACTCTTTCCCAAGACTCTGATCGTGTTGATGACCGCCATCTTCAATGGCGCTCTGTCCAACAACATGTTTCCGCAGCAGTGGAAAGAGGCTATCGTGATCGGCATTCCCAAGCCGGGTAAGCCCAAATCCTCCCCGTCCTCCTACCGCCCCATCAGTCTGCTCAGCTCGCTCGGCAAGATCTACGAGAGGCTTATCTATAAGCGTCTCAAGGATTACGTCGAGCGAAAGAGTCTCATCCCCAACGAGCAGTTTGGCTTTAGAGCCACTCACTCGTGCGTCCAACAGGTCTACCGCATCGTTGAGCATATCAACGGCCGCTATCAACGCGGCTTGATGACGGGAGCCCTGTTCTTCGACATAGCGAAAGCCTTCGACAAGGTCTGGCACAACGGTCTGATATACAAGCTGTATCAACTCGGGGTGCCAGATCGTCTCGTGCTCATCTTACGAGACTATTTGTCGAACCGCACCTTTCGATTCCGTATCGAAGGTGCGCTTTCCACCCCCCGCCCCATCCGCGCCGGCGTACCGCAAGGCGGTGTGCTGTCGCCTCTCATTTTCACGCTGTTCACCAGCGATATTCCCCCCGATCCCCAGTCGCAATTAGCGCTCTTTGCCGACGACACGGCCGTTTACTACTCTGGCAAGAGTGGTAAATCCATATCTCATCACCTCCAAAGATCCGCCAACCGCCTAGGCGGTTGGTTTCGGAAATGGAGGATTGAGGTAAATCCCGAGAAAAGTCAGGCGGTCCTGTTCCGCAGGCCGCGGGCTAGACTCCCCCCGATCCTTCCACCGATCAAGATGTTTGGCAAGCCGATCCCTTGGGAAGAGCGAGCCAAATATCTAGGAGTGATCTTGGACAAAAACCTCAGTTTTATGGAGCACATTAAGGCGGTGCGCTCGCGCGCCGCCTTCGCTCTCGGTAGGCTCCACTCGATGCTGAACCACAACAGCAAATTATCCCTAAAATGCAAGCTGCGTATCTACACCACTTGCATTCGCCCCATCATGACCTATGCGTGTGCTACATTCGCCCACGTAAAGTCATACCGGATCCATAGGTTGCAGTCCCTCCAAAACCGTTTTCTCCGAAAGGCCACGGGTGCCCCGTGGTTCGTTCGGAATGAGCGACTCCATGTCGATCTCAAAATCCCGACCATCAAGCAGTTCATGAAACGCCTCACGAAGCGTTTCATCGAATCTGCTGAGAGGCACCAGAACCCTCTTATCGCATCGGCTACCCGATACGCTCCCTCCCAGATTAGTAAGGTCCGCCGTCCACGGCATACCTTACTAGAACCCGATGACCCAATCACCCTTGTACAAGAGAGCTGTAGGGAAACCAGTACTCTTAAACAAGCACACAAACCGCGACCCGCCGCCTTCCGGCCTCGCCGCCGAGGCCCCGCGCGACGTCCCAGTAATAATAGCAATGTTGTTGTTGCTCCCCGTCTTTTGCCTAACGAGCCAGCCCGCGTCGCTGAGCCATTAGCTTTAAACCCCCTAAATAATGTCATGACCCAGCCTGTCCCTTGCTGCCCTCCCGATAACGATGCCACTGAGCCGAGGCCCGAACCCCACAGGGGGTGCCCCCAGTGAGCAGAGTTGTAGGTTAAGTATTTTTAGTTGCCTTGGCTGGGGGCTTTAGAGTCATTCTGAGGCCACCACAGGCTAGCCCGGTTAAGTAGTAACCACCCGTCTAGAGGTGAACTACGAGTGGTCCAAATCAAAAAAAAAAAAAAAAAAAAAAAAAAAAAAAAAAAAGAAGGTCCGTAATAGACTGTCTCGGCGCGCGCACTGACGTACGCGTGTTTCGTTGTTTTCGCGAGTTAATCTACAAGCAAACCCATCAACCATGTCTGGTCGCGGTAAAGGTGGCAAGGTTAAGGGAAAGGCAAAGTCCCGTTCCAACCGTGCCGGTCTTCAGTTTCCCGTGGGACGTATCCACAGGCTGCTGCGTAACGGAAACTACGCCGAGCGTGTGGGTGCCGGCGCGCCCGTCTACTTGGCCGCCGTTATGGAGTACCTGGCCGCTGAGGTCCTCGAGTTGGCCGGCAACGCCGCGAGGGACAACAAGAAGACCAGGATCATCCCGCGTCATCTCCAATTGGCCATCCGCAACGACGAGGAGCTGAACAAGCTGCTCTCCGGCGTGACGATCGCCCAAGGTGGTGTGCTGCCGAACATCCAGGCCGTGCTACTGCCCAAGAAGACCGAGAAGAAGGCTTAAACTAAACACGTCGGTCGTCGTCGTCTTCGCACGCACGCACACAGCCGGTGCTTTTCGTGCGAGTGGGTGCTGCTCGGCACGCGTACTTCGATATAATATTTATGAACGTACCATACATATCTATTATGTCGGTTGCGCGTAGCTATTCGCTCGTATGCATCCAAAACAAAAGGCCCTTTTCAGGGCCACAATATGATTCGTCAAAATATAAACCAAAGACAGTTTCTTTGACGGTGTTGTCGTAAAGCAAAAACGTATATCTACATAATTATATATACTTAAACAATACTGGACTAGATAAGAGAAAACAACAAAAACGGATAGGAAAATTTGTTTTGACCATAGTTCAACAACATGGTCATCACCCCGACTCAGACTACCCCGACTCGGATAGGTTAGGTTAGAAGGCTAAGGCGGGAGCGAAGCGGAGCGGAGCTCCCGCCTTAGCCTTCGTGGTTATTTTTTTTTTTTTTAAACCACCCAGAACTATGGTGGTACACGCAGTACAGTTTTGTCGCATAAGCGTTAATCGCACATCCATTTGTACACTCACTTGAAATGCAATAATAGGTAAACAAAAAAACGCAGTAGGCAAGTTACTTGTTGTAGGTGTATGAGTATGTTTACAAAAGTAGCGAGTTTTTTTTTTTTTTTTTTTTTTTCTGCCGCTTTTCGAATTTTTTATTAATTAATAATTTACTTGTTTAATTACGTTTTTTTTTTTTTTTTTTTCTTCTCGTCTCCCCTCCCCGTCTGAGTGCCCCCTCTCCCCGGGCGCGATCTACACTCTAGCTAAGGAGCGCTGCGATTGGTCCGCCGTTGTGTCGACCTCGCCGCGACTGTGTACCGCGCGGCATGGTATAAATACGACTTGTGACTTGTATGCGGCCATACTGCGACTGAACTCCGTTTCGGTAGCACGTGTATTATTATAAAACCTCACCATGCCGCCCAAGACAAGTGGTAAAGCCGCCAAGAAGTCTGGCAAAGCCCAGAAGAACATCTCCAAGACCGACAAGAAGAAGAAGAAGCACAAGAGGAAGGAGAGTTACGCCATCTACATCTACAAGGTCCTGAAGCAGGTGCACCCCGACACCGGTATCTCCAGCAAGGCCATGTCCATCATGAACTCGTTCGTGAACGACATCTTCGAGCGTATCGCCGCCGAAGCTTCCCGCCTCGCCCACTACAACAAGAGGTCGACCATCACGTCCAGGGAGGTGCAGACGTCCGTCAGGCTCCTGCTGCCCGGAGAGCTCGCCAAGCACGCCGTCAGTGAAGGCACCAAGGCCGTCACCAAGTACACCAGCTCCAAGTGAGCGGTCGGTCGTGTGTGTGCGTGTGAAAAGTGCGTAGCTCCAGTGCGGATGTTCGTGTGTCTTGTCGATAGTGGTGCGTGTTTATCGCGTATCGCGGACGACACAAACCACGATACAGACGCCTGGACGCGCGCGCTCTCCCAGCAAGCACCGACCACCGCAGGAGCAGGAGATGGCGGGAGAAACAACAAAAGGCCCTTTTCAGGGCCACAAATATGTTCATGTGATAATAATTCACGTTTCTTTAAATTGAAAAGTCAAAACGTTACATCTACCTACCTACCTACCTACCTACCTACCTACCACCTACCTACCTACCTACCAACCAACCAACCAACCAACCAACCAACCTGCCTGCCTGCCTAAAAAATTAAAAACTGTCCTCGTCACAGTGGAATGATATGATTAAATTAAATAATAACTAGTTGTTGTTATACCTACTACTAGAGATTGAGCTTGGAGATCGCAATACCTACACCCTTCATACGTAGTACATAACGTAAATACCTACATAAAACTTATTTAGTACATCAAAACGAATAACTAACTCCCAACTAGGTAATTCCACCTTAAATTCTAATGTATTGAGGGATTCAAGTTAGGTAGGTACCCGTAATGAGACAGCAGAGCAGTATTAGCGAATAATAAAAACTAATTCGGTACGTTATATTTACACACATTCAGTTCTAGGTACATATGTATGTAGTACTTACACAGACGAATTATGGAAAGTAAGTGCTTGCTTGCTTGCTTGCTAGTCGTTACGATTGATTATTTTGAAATTTTCAAATTACTATTTTACATTGGGTCTCCGTTGAGGATTTGTCCAAAAAAAGACAAAATTTTTCTTCTATTTCGTTAGTTCGTTATGCGAAAGGGGGCGCGCGTGCGCCTCATGCCCGCTACGATGCCACGGTATAAATACGGGCGACACCAACGCGGCCTGTTTTATTCACTCTCGTACGTTCGTTGCGTGTAGTTCCGCGCGTCCGTTTAGTGTTTACTTCATTCGTTAATCTCCCGTTCCGTGTTTACAATGGCGCGTACTAAGCAGACCGCTCGTAAATCCACCGGTGGTAAGGCACCGAGGAAACAGCTCGCCACCAAGGCTGCGCGTAAGAGCGCACCCGCCACCGGAGGCGTCAAGAAGCCCCATCGTTACAGGCCCGGCACCGTGGCTCTCCGTGAGATCCGTCGTTACCAGAAGAGTACCGAGCTGCTGATCCGCAAGCTTCCGTTCCAGCGTCTCGTGCGTGAGATCGCTCAGGACTTCAAGACCGATCTCCGTTTCCAGAGCTCCGCCGTTATGGCGCTGCAGGAGGCCAGCGAAGCTTACCTGGTCGGTCTGTTCGAAGACACCAACCTGTGCGCGATTCACGCTAAGCGCGTCACCATCATGCCCAAGGACATCCAGTTGGCGCGCAGGATCAGAGGCGAACGCGCTTAAACTGCTGCTGCTGCTGCTGCTGCTGCAACGGCATACGTCGCAAGCACGGATGCACTTCGTCGTCCTTCACGTAGACACTGCCTCCGTGCAGTGCATCGTGTCGGCGGCCGTGTGCCGTCTGTGACTGTGCGTTCACATAAAAGGCCCTTTTCAGGGCCACATATGTATCTGATCGTGAAATGTTTCTTTCTATCAGATTGTCGCAAAAACGTTACTACTACTCGTACCTACCTAACACATGCCCACCCACAAATGAAATGATAAGACTCCAATAAAGTATGAACGAACAAAATCATACAATAATGTATCTGATCTACTACTTAGTACATTATAATGCCTTAGAAGTAAATAAGTATATATCTAGTCTTGACAGTTTTATACGTAGGTATCTATCTACATAAGTCTTTCATTTTAGACAGATCTACATGATAATTATTTATTAAGTACCTACTCGTTGTTATAATTATTATAATTATATATGTATATTTATTTATTTATTTATTTTTTTTTTTCTTTTTATAGCAATAGGCTAAAAGTAAATTTCTGATTTATTACTTACTTACCTACGTACCTACCTACTTTATTCGAATGCGATAGACGAAACTACATGCTTAGAGCACATCGCCCAATCGGCCAACCAACGACGAGCATCGTCTCACCCCTCCCCGCGCACCGACAGTATCGTTTCCCCCGCCCGCTGAGCTCCGCTCACGGTATAAATATAAGCGAGTCGCAGGCTCGAAAAATACTCCAGTGAGCGCCGCACACCCGTGCCGAGTGTTATTATCGTGTGTTACTTTGGAACTGCCTAGCCGAGCTTAGAAGATGACCGGTCGCGGTAAGGGAGGAAAGGGTCTGGGAAAAGGAGGAGCCAAGCGTCACAGGAAGGTACTCCGTGATAACATCCAGGGTATCACGAAGCCCGCCATCCGTCGTCTGGCTCGCAGAGGCGGCGTGAAACGTATCTCCGGTCTGATCTACGAGGAGACTCGCGGTGTGCTTAAAGTGTTCCTCGAGAACGTCATCCGCGATGCCGTCACCTACACCGAGCACGCCAAGAGGAAGACCGTCACCGCCATGGACGTCGTCTACGCTCTGAAGCGCCAGGGTCGTACCCTGTACGGTTTCGGCGGTTAAACTCATCCGGTTTGCCGTTGCCCGTATGCGCGCAACCAGCCGTGCTCTACGTACTGTGTGTGTGGTTCGATCATACGTACGTATGTAGATGCGCACATCAAAAAAGGCCCTTTTCAGGGCCGCATATGATTCGATATAATATATATGCGTTTCTTTAATGGAATTGTCTAAAAACGAACCGACAAACAACCGACATACTTCTGATATTCTCAATTTAGGCAGCTGTCTGTATACGAGGTGGGTTAGTTGGGTGTGTAGGTGTACATGAAACAGTGATATTTACTTATATAAGTATATATTTAAATTAAAATTATACATACATAAAACACATATAATAAGTAGGTACTTAAATACTAGTACAGAGCAGGTCTATTAGAAATACAACATCAACTTATTTACCTACGTTCTCTTCTCGCCCGCCCGCTCGCCGACGCCACCGCACGCAGTCTCTCACACACCCTGCACACAGCTCGGCAGAAGGATCCCCTGAAATGGACAATTACTTAATATATTATACATGCATATATTCCAAGAAGTACCAGTAGGTACATATTACCTATCTACTATTAGACATTGACCGATTGATTCATTCACCTTTTTTTTTTTTTAATTACTTACCTATACTTGGTTAACGATGTTGTCGATGATGCTGTCCCTCGTCATCGCCGTCTGTCTGTCCTGGACCTGAAATTGATATAAGAAATGATTAAAAAAATTTAAACTACATAAGTAAATAACATCCAATACGGTTTATACGTACGATACGACGTCTAGCTAGGTACCTAGGTAGGTACGACGGCTACCGTTACCGCTGGTCTGTCTTTTTTTTTTTTGTTTTTCGTCTTTACATATTTTTTTTTTTCGTTTTTTTTTTTTTTTCGCCTATATACAACATAAATAGGTATAACACGAGCTATCGTATCATCAAGAGAATGCGGTAGGTAGGTGCGCGGTCTAGGTACCGAGCGACGGCTTTACTGGCCGGACGGTGGCGCGGGACCGCCTCTTTTGTCGTTTTACACCTTATTCGATACGCTTTCTGATGCGATAATCCCGATCCGTACACTGTTTCCTAGTCGAAGGGCATTCTAGTCTTTCGATATTAGTATACTAATAGGTTGCACGTCCTGGACGGAGCCGTCCGTCCTTAACAGTTCGGCGGTCGCGGTGTTTTACGATGCTTCACTTTTACCTCGATAATACCTTCGCGAGGCCGTCCCATATCGGCGAATTGTTGTCGCCGCACAAGCTCGATATCCTCCCCGTCGACGGGTCGACCTTAATCGCCACCAAACATCACTTTTATAGAGAAAATAACGTTTTGAACTCGACCCGACCTTAGCATCGTACGCAGTCGTCGAATTAAAACGCCGCCAACGCCGCAACGATCGCCTTACGCTACCACCATCGCCGCACCCTCGTCGTCAACTTCATGACCTATCCGAAAACGTAAACAACAGCGACGTTCCGATACGATAAACATTATTTTTACTTATTTTATTAGATACGTGTTAGTGAAAACTTTCAAGCGTTCATACGAGAAAACGTCTCTCGACATCACGGCCCTCGTTACGGTAAAGTTACGTCGTGCTTTAGTGTACGTACACGAAACTCGGGAAACCTATAAGTGGCGACATCTAAGTCTCTCTCTTATTCTACTTAACTACGTTTTCGAGTGTACGTTTGTGTGTTGTGAATACTACTTACCTACCTACGAGATGGCAGACACCGCAGTTGCTACCGAGGCTCCGGCACCCGCTACCCCAGCGAAGAAGCAGGCGAGACAGGCCGGCGGCGCTGCCAAGAAACCCAAGGCGAAGCCGACCCATCCCAAAACATCCGAGATGGTCAACAACGCCATCAAGGAGATGAAGGAGCGCAGCGGGTCTTCCCTGCAGGCGATCAAGAAGTACATCGCCGCGCAGTACAAGGTCGACGCGGAGAAACTGGCTCCGTTCATCAGGAAATATCTGAAGAGCGCCGTCGAATCTGGCGCGCTGATCCAGACCAAGGGCAAGGGCGCCTCCGGTTCGTTCAAGCTCGAGTCGAAGTCGGCCGCGTCGAAGAAACCCGCCGGCGCAGCCGGCAAGGCCGCCAAAGCTCCCGCTGCGGCCGCGAAGACGAAGAAAGCGACCGCCTCGGCAGCTGGCGCCAAGACCAAGAAGGCGGCAGCCGCAGCCGCGTCCGCCGCTTCCCCTTCGAAAGCCAAGTCGACAGCAGCCGCCGCCGCCAAGGACAAGAAGGCGGCCGCCGCTAAGAAGAAGCCAGCACCCAAGAAGGCCGCCGCCCCCGCCAAGGCGAAGGCACCCAAAGCCAAGAAGACAGCCAAGCCGCCAACGAAGAAACCTAAAGCGCCTAAACCCAAGAAGGCCGCGGCTACACCCAAGTCTAAGCCGGCAGCCAAGAAAGCTTCCGCCGCTAAGAAGTAAGCTACGGTCGCGTTCGCGTTACACCGTCGACGACGGCAGCCAGCGGCGCAGCAGACCACCACCACCACCGTCTACAACAACTAGGAGGTACACAACAAACAAAACAACGAGTGTATGTGTAAATAATACCTACCTACCTACCTGTGTACCTACGTCGTTGTTACGCGTCTGTCTATCTATCGTCCTCGGGGAATAAGGGTGCGGAACACCGCTCGACGCGTCTCGACCGACGATTCTTCATCGGATGCAGCAAGCAAGCAAGCAAGCAAGCAAGCAAGCAAGCAAGCAAGCAGCAGCAACCGAAGAAACCAAGGCGGCACCGAGATGCTTAGCGCGCGTGCCACGCGCTCTCGATCGCAGCGCTCTCCGAGCGCACACCAAAAAGCCCTTTTCAGGGCTAACAGTACTATCATGAATATGAAAAATATTCGTTTCTATTACACGGACGGTCAAAAACGTTTAGAATAATTACGAAAAACTGTAGCACAAGTACCTACCTACCTACCTGAACCCCCCCCCCCCCCCACCTACGCACGCACAGAACACTTGAACCTCCCCTCCTACTACCTAATTAATTACCTGAGTACCTATAAAAACGAAACAAACAAGAATAGGTACAGTGAAACCTGGATAAATGGGACCTTAAGGGACCTGCAAATTTGTATTCCACTTACCCAGTGTCTCAGATATCCAGGTATAAATAAATATCTGTCTCATTTACAATTAGCCAAGTGCGGAATTTGCAGGTAGAATAAGAATTAACGAGAACGGTACACAAAATATAGCCTCAGTAACAGAGGTAAAATATACTCTCTGTCTCATTTATAGAGGTTGTTATGACGATAAAATCGAAAGAACTCATCCCAGATATAGAGGTTTGTTTTGTCCCACTAGCAGAGGTAATAAAGAGCTAAAGTGTCGGGACCTAAGCATGAGTTTTCCATCTATGGAGGTTTCTCACTTATCCAGGTCCCACTTAACCAAGTTTTACTGTATATATCATTATGCAATACATACCTGTTCAGTCAGTAGCTGCACGCACGCACGCACTAATTACTTGCACTCACTATTTACAAACTCATTAGGTACTACGTAAACAAACAAACAACAACACGCTCACTTTAGTTAAGTAGATAGATACGACCTTTCATCTACCTACCTATTTTGAAACCGCAACGGCACGTTATTATGATTATTCTAAAACTATCACAAAAAAAAAAAAAAAAAAAATACGTTCTTCAACTTTCTTCCGAGCGCTAGCTGCGCGACGAAAATCTTCTGCCCGACTGCCCGACTCCTCCTATTTTCGAATCAAATTAGAATTTTCTTTTTACCTACCTACCTACCTACCTACCCACCTACCTAAAAATTAAAGTTGAAAGCCCAGAGCGCGCGCTTGCGCGTTCAGCGATTCCGTTTCGTCGTCGGCTGTGTTGCCCCTACCACTGACGCGGCCACGCGGCGCGCGTATATAAACGGGCGATTACGGGAAGGTCCGTAATAGACTGTCTCGGCGCGCGCACTGACGTACGCGTGTTTCGTTGTTTTCGCGAGTTAATCTACAAGCAAACCCATCAACCATGTCTGGTCGCGGTAAAGGTGGCAAGGTTAAGGGAAAGGCAAAGTCCCGTTCCAACCGTGCCGGTCTTCAGTTTCCCGTGGGACGTATCCACAGGCTGCTGCGTAACGGAAACTACGCCGAGCGTGTGGGTGCCGGCGCGCCCGTCTACTTGGCCGCCGTTATGGAGTACCTGGCCGCTGAGGTCCTCGAGTTGGCCGGCAACGCCGCGAGGGACAACAAGAAGACCAGGATCATCCCGCGTCATCTCCAATTGGCCATCCGCAACGACGAGGAGCTGAACAAGCTGCTCTCCGGCGTGACGATCGCCCAAGGTGGTGTGCTGCCGAACATCCAGGCCGTGCTACTGCCCAAGAAGACCGAGAAGAAGGCTTAAACTAAACACGTCGGTCGTCGTCGTCTTCGCACGCACGCACACAGCCGGTGCTTTTCGTGCGAGTGGGTGCTGCTCGGCACGCGTACTTCGATATAATATTTATGAACGTACCATACATATCTATTATGTCGGTTGCGCGTAGCTATTCGCTCGTATGCATCCAAAACAAAAGGCCCTTTTCAGGGCCACAATATGATTCGTCAAAATATAAACCAAAGACAGTTTCTTTGACGGTGTTGTCGTAAAGCAAAAACGTATATCTACATAATTATATATACTTAAACAATACTGGACTAGATAAGAGAAAACAACAAAAACGGATAGGAAAATTTGTTTTGACCATAGTTCAACAACATGGTCATCACCCCGACTCAGACTACCCCGACTCGGATAGGTTAGGTTAGAAGGCTAAGGCGGGAGCGAAGCGGAGCGGAGCTCCCGCCTTAGCCTTCGTGGTTATTTTTTTTTTTTTTAAACCACCCAGAACTATGGTGGTACACGCAGTACAGTTTTGTCGCATAAGCGTTAATCGCACATCCATTTGTACACTCACTTGAAATGCAATAATAGGTAAACAAAAAAACGCAGTAGGCAAGTTACTTGTTGTAGGTGTATGAGTATGTTTACAAAAGTAGCGAGTTTTTTTTTTTTTTTTTTTTTTTCTGCCGCTTTTCGAATTTTTTATTAATTAATAATTTACTTGTTTAATTACGTTTTTTTTTTTTTTTTTTTCTTCTCGTCTCCCCTCCCCGTCTGAGTGCCCCCTCTCCCCGGGCGCGATCTACACTCTAGCTAAGGAGCGCTGCGATTGGTCCGCCGTTGTGTCGACCTCGCCGCGACTGTGTACCGCGCGGCATGGTATAAATACGACTTGTGACTTGTATGCGGCCATCAAAAAATACTCCGTAGGTCATTCCGCGCGCGCCACCCGACCGTGACGGACGTCTGCTCCGTGACTCATCGCTGCTCGCTCGCTCGCTGCTCGTCCCGCTCGCCGTGACGTCACTGTGGTCGCTGACTACACATTTTGATCTGACGCTGCCTTTTTCAAGGCAGCCGAGAGATATCCTATTTCCGTTTCGGGTACTGTCAAAAACGTGGTGACCCCTTCAGGGTAAATCCACGTTTCTCGTGGTCACTCGGTGGAAACCTTTCGGTGCCAACGAAGCCGAGTGGGTGTTGACCCGACACACCGACCTAGCCCCTTCAGGGCCTAGGTCAAGTCGGAAGGGTATTGGACCCGCGGCCTTGGGGGGCCTCCTAGTCGCGACCAATTACCTAACCCCGCTCTCTTCCAGCTTCGTCGGTCGGTCGCAAGACCCATAGGGACTCGCTGCACAATAAGATTGGCAGCGAGATCACAAGCTTAGGGCACACCCTAGGTACTCACCTCCCTGTCTACACCCGACAGGGAGGGTACACATCCCCGGGAACTCCCACCCGGGGAGTTAGGTTGATAGGAGTTTAGGATTAGGTTCCCCCCCCTGCCCCTAAGGCATATGATTTCCCCTCCCTAAACTTCAAAATGCCTCCCCCTAAGGAGGTGGACGCGATCCTTTGGGATCTCGTCCAACGACTGATAGAGGACCACCCCAATCAGGAGTTGGTCCGTATCGTCAATTATAGGCTACATAGGCTGGAGAGCCTTAAAAACTCCCAGCCCAGTAGGACTAGCTCGCCTCCGCCGCGTGAGTCACTCTCCCCCGTGCCCCCTCAGGGCCCCTCCCCCCCCTCTCCAACTCACGATGACGTCACTGATTTCAGTGACGTACTCGAGAGTGCCCCGCTCACATTAGAGCCTGACTCCCCCACTCCCCCCCCCATGGACTACGAGTCCGGTTCCGATAATAACGACTCGGGTACCTCAGACTCTTCCGCCGAATTTACCCTTGTGGGTAAAGGTAAGCGGAAGAAGAAGAGCTCTGCCGCTCAGGAGTCCGCCCCCAAAGCCAGGAAGACAGTGGTCCCGACTGTCTCCCCTCCCTCCCCCGCTGCCACGACCTCCGCAGCCCCCAAAGCCAGCACCTCCCAGCAGGCGTCTCGTCCCCCCAGCCCGATGGCCACTGCCCCCCCGGCCACCCAGTCCGACCCGGCGCTCGCCAAGAAGACGAAACCTCCGCCACCCCTCTTCATTCATGAAGCGGCGAAGTGGACGGAGGTTTCGGGCGCTTGTAACGAGCGCCGAATTCAATTCTCCCACGCCCGTGCTGTGGGGAATGGAATTAAGGTCCAGGTGCCTTCTGCCCAGGACTACAGGGAGTTGCATAAACTCCTTGTAGCGAGGAAGGTACCTTTCCACTCGTTCGCCTTCGAGGAGGAACGCCTAGTCCGCGTGGTAGTGAGGAACGTCCCTCACGCCATATCCCCTGAAGAGATCAGTAATGATCTCAAACGTCAGGAAATCCCAGTCGCTGCGGTCCACCGCATGCACCGCCGTGGTGGAGCACCATATAATATGGTGCTCATCGTCTGTAATCCAACAGACGATAAATACCACCCCATCTTCAAAATCTCGAAGATTTGTTTCCTAGAGGGCTTGAAGATGGAAAAGCCCCGTCGTAGCGGTATAGTTGGCCAGTGTCATAACTGCCAACTATATGGCCATTCACAGCGCAATTGCTTCGGCAAGCCGCGCTGCGTCAAGTGCCTGGGCGACCACGGCACCCCTGACTGTCCCCGTCCTAAGGACCACTCACAATGCGCCGACCCGCCCAGCTGTGTGCTGTGCGGGGAGGCTGGGCACCCGGCTAACTACCGTGGTTGTCCCAAGGCCCCCAAATCGTCTGCGCCCAAACTGGCAAAGCGTGCAAACGCTCGCCAGCAGAGGGAAGCCCCCACGACCCAACCCCCCGTGGCCCTATACCCTC
Source organism: Lacanobia wlatinum (assembly GCA_947578705.1). Taxonomy (NCBI): domain Eukaryota; kingdom Metazoa; phylum Arthropoda; class Insecta; order Lepidoptera; family Noctuidae; genus Lacanobia; species Lacanobia wlatinum. Next base: position 9,957,765 of record OX388052.1, on the reverse strand, counting down.
AGCGCCCCAGCCCTTGGAACGCGCTGAACCATAGGGCCCACTTCCCGGCGCTCGGACCCGCGCCTACCCAGACCCAGGCCCCTACGGCCCAAAAGCCCTCCCCGGCCATCCCGGCCCTCATGGATGTAGCCATACCTCCATTCCCCCGACCATCGGTCGCCGTCGCCGGAGCAGCCGCCCCTCAGGCAGCCACTCCTCCCCCCCCACCACCAAAGGCTACTCCCAAAGTCCCAACCCACCCTATTCCCGCGAATGCGCCTGAAATGGCCATCCATATTAACATGGCCTTCTACAAGGCCTTCTACTCCCCCAGAGCTGTGGCTATGACCGAAGCTCTGAAGGCCTCTAACATCACTGAGCACGGTGCCGTATACCGTGAATTCAGTGATGTAGTTCACTTTATTAGCCTCTATGAACGTCTTCATGGCTAAGTCCCCCGCAGTAACATGTAGGTTTAGGCCGAAGTCCCTCCGGATAGGGTACTTCAATTCCAACAGCCTCTCAGGCCAACGTGATGAGATCGCCAATTTCCTCCGCGACCATCGCATAGATCTGCTTCTGGTGCAGGAGACGTTCCTCAAGCCCCATCTTCGGGATCCTAAAATTGCGAACTATCGGTTAGTTCGCAACGACAGGACCCGATGTCATGGGGGAGGAACTCTCATATATTACAAATCGTCCCTATACTGCATCCCCATGGATCCGCCCGCCACCCTAACCGAGCTTGAGGTCTCTGTCTGTCGGCTCGGCATGACAGGCCACCAACCCCTCACGGTCATTTCTGTCTACGACCCTCCCACCACCACTCCCATAGGCCCCTCCCTCAGAAATGACCTCACAACTCTTCTTGGCTTGAGTGACTCCGTCCTTCTGGCGGGGGACCTCAACGCCAAACATCCCTCATGGAATAGCCACACGGCTAATCCTAGAGGAAGAGCTCTGTTCGAGCTCAGCAGCCCCCTCAACTTCGATGTCATCGCTCCGATGCATCCCACCCATTACCCTCACCAACCTAACTGGCGACCCGACGTGCTCGACATCGCTCTCCTCAAGAATGTAAACTTACGTTTGCATTCTGTGGAGGCGGTGGACGAGCTCAACTCGGATCACCGGCCGGTTATTCTGGAGCTCACTCCCAGATTCGGTCCTCCCGACCCCTCCCAACCTCCTCCCACCAGAGTGATCACTGACTGGCGCAAAGTAAGTGAAAAACTGAAAGTCACCACGTCACATCACCTGGATAAAATCCCAGATCACATAGAGTCAGCTGCCGACACGGCGGCCGCGATCGGCTCGCTCACGGAACATGTACAGTCAGTCCTGGACGAATGTTCAAGGGAGGCTCCGGCGACGGACGACCGTCGCTGGAAACTCCCGGACGATGTGCGTGAACTGTTGACCGAGAAGAATGCGGCCGTCCGTGCCTACAGCTCTTTTCCCTGTGCTAGTAACAAGGCTTTTATGCGTTACTTACAGCGTAAAGTAAGCAATCGCATCAAAGAGTCTCGTGACAAGCAATGGGATCAGATGCTCAGTGATCTCCAGCCCAACCACCTCGCATTTTGGGAGCTTCAGAGGAAGTTACGCGCCTCTGAGGTTACCTCCATGCCCCCCCTCATCCGCCCCGACAACACTCTCGCGTTTAACGACGACGAGAAGGCCGAATGCCTGGCTGACAGTCTAGAGGCCCAGTGTTCCCCAAGCTCGAACCCAGTCGACCCGGCCCACCTCGCCGAGGTGGACGCCGAGGTCGAACGTAGGACCTCCCTCCCTCCCGTCGAGGACCCCGACGACCCTCTCCCTCCCGTCACTCCCGACGAGGTGGAGAAGATCATCGGCCAACTCAGACCCAGGAAAGCCCCTGGGCGCGACGGCATTACCAACAGGGTAGTTCGACTCTTTCCCAAGACTCTGATCGTGTTGATGACCGCCATCTTCAATGGCGCTCTGTCCAACAACATGTTTCCGCAGCAGTGGAAAGAGGCTATCGTGATCGGCATTCCCAAGCCGGGTAAGCCCAAATCCTCCCCGTCCTCCTACCGCCCCATCAGTCTGCTCAGCTCGCTCGGCAAGATCTACGAGAGGCTTATCTATAAGCGTCTCAAGGATTACGTCGAGCGAAAGAGTCTCATCCCCAACGAGCAGTTTGGCTTTAGAGCCACTCACTCGTGCGTCCAACAGGTCTACCGCATCGTTGAGCATATCAACGGCCGCTATCAACGCGGCTTGATGACGGGAGCCCTGTTCTTCGACATAGCGAAAGCCTTCGACAAGGTCTGGCACAACGGTCTGATATACAAGCTATATCAACTCGGGGTGCCAGATCGTCTCGTGCTCATCTTACGAGACTATTTGTCGAACCGCACCTTTCGATTCCGTATCGAAGGTGCGCTTTCCACCCCCCGCCCCATCCGCGCCGGCGTACCGCAAGGCGGTGTGCTGTCGCCTCTCATTTTCACGCTGTTCACCAGCGATATTCCCCCCGATCCCCAGTCGCAATTAGCGCTCTTTGCCGACGACACGGCCGTTTACTACTCTGGCAAGAGTGGTAAATCCATATCTCATCACCTCCAAAGATCCGCCAACCGCCTAGGCGGTTGGTTTCGGAAATGGAGGATTGAGGTAAATCCCGAGAAAAGTCAGGCGGTCCTGTTCCGCAGGCCGCGGGCTAGACTCCCCCCGATCCTTCCACCGATCAAGATGTTTGGCAAGCCGATCCCTTGGGAAGAGCGAGCCAAATATCTAGGAGTGATCTTGGACAAAAACCTCAGTTTTATGGAGCACATTAAGGCGGTGCGCTCGCGCGCCGCCTTCGCTCTCGGTAGGCTCCACTCGATGCTGAACCACAACAGCAAATTATCCCTAAAATGCAAGCTGCGTATCTACACCACTTGCATTCGCCCCATCATGACCTATGCGTGTGCTACATTCGCCCACGTAAAGTCATACCGGATCCATAGGTTGCAGTCCCTCCAAAACCGTTTTCTCCGAAAGGCCACGGGTGCCCCGTGGTTCGTTCGGAATGAGCGACTCCATGTCGATCTCAAAATCCCGACCATCAAGCAGTTCATGAAACGCCTCACGAAGCGTTTCATCGAATCTGCTGAGAGGCACCAGAACCCTCTTATCGCATCGGCTACCCGATACGCTCCCTCCCAGATTAGTAAGGTCCGCCGTCCACGGCATACCTTACTAGAACCCGATGACCCAATCACCCTTGTACAAGAGAGCTGTAGGGAAACCAGTACTCTTAAACAAGCACACAAACCGCGACCCGCCGCCTTCCGGCCTCGCCGCCGAGGCCCCGCGCGACGTCCCAGTAATAATAGCAATGTTGTTGTTGCTCCCCGTCTTTTGCCTAACGAGCCAGCCCGCGTCGCTGAGCCATTAGCTTTAAACCCCCTAAATAATGTCATGACCCAGCCTGTCCCTTGCTGCCCTCCCGATAACGATGCCACTGAGCCGAGGCCCGAACCCCACAGGGGGTGCCCCCAGTGAGCAGAGTTGTAGGTTAAGTATTTTTAGTTGCCTTGGCTGGGGGCTTTAGAGTCATTCTGAGGCCACCACAGGCTAGCCCGGTTAAGTAGTAACCACCCGTCTAGAGGTGAACTACGAGTGGTCCGAATCAAAAAAAAAAAAAAAAAAAAAAAAAAAAGTATGCGGCCATACTGCGACTGAACTCCGTTTCGGTAGCACGTGTATTATTATAAAACCTCACCATGCCGCCCAAGACAAGTGGTAAAGCCGCCAAGAAGTCTGGCAAAGCCCAGAAGAACATCTCCAAGACCGACAAGAAGAAGAAGAAGCACAAGAGGAAGGAGAGTTACGCCATCTACATCTACAAGGTCCTGAAGCAGGTGCACCCCGACACCGGTATCTCCAGCAAGGCCATGTCCATCATGAACTCGTTCGTGAACGACATCTTCGAGCGTATCGCCGCCGAAGCTTCCCGCCTCGCCCACTACAACAAGAGGTCGACCATCACGTCCAGGGAGGTGCAGACGTCCGTCAGGCTCCTGCTGCCCGGAGAGCTCGCCAAGCACGCCGTCAGTGAAGGCACCAAGGCCGTCACCAAGTACACCAGCTCCAAGTGAGCGGTCGGTCGTGTGTGTGCGTGTGAAAAGTGCGTAGCTCCAGTGCGGATGTTCGTGTGTCTTGTCGATAGTGGTGCGTGTTTATCGCGTATCGCGGACGACACAAACCACGATACAGACGCCTGGACGCGCGCGCTCTCCCAGCAAGCACCGACCACCGCAGGAGCAGGAGATGGCGGGAGAAACAACAAAAGGCCCTTTTCAGGGCCACAAATATGTTCATGTGATAATAATTCACGTTTCTTTAAATTGAAAAGTCAAAACGTTACATCTACCTACCTACCTACCTACCTACCTACCTACCACCTACCTACCTACCTACCAACCAACCAACCAACCAACCAACCAACCTGCCTGCCTGCCTAAAAAATTAAAAACTGTCCTCGTCACAGTGGAATGATATGATTAAATTAAATAATAACTAGTTGTTGTTATACCTACTACTAGAGATTGAGCTTGGAGATCGCAATACCTACACCCTTCATACGTAGTACATAACGTAAATACCTACATAAAACTTATTTAGTACATCAAAACGAATAACTAACTCCCAACTAGGTAATTCCACCTTAAATTCTAATGTATTGAGGGATTCAAGTTAGGTAGGTACCCGTAATGAGACAGCAGAGCAGTATTAGCGAATAATAAAAACTAATTCGGTACGTTATATTTACACACATTCAGTTCTAGGTACATATGTATGTAGTACTTACACAGACGAATTATGGAAAGTAAGTGCTTGCTTGCTTGCTTGCTAGTCGTTACGATTGATTATTTTGAAATTTTCAAATTACTATTTTACATTGGGTCTCCGTTGAGGATTTGTCCAAAAAAAGACAAAATTTTTCTTCTATTTCGTTAGTTCGTTATGCGAAAGGGGGCGCGCGTGCGCCTCATGCCCGCTACGATGCCACGGTATAAATACGGGCGACACCAACGCGGCCTGTTTTATTCACTCTCGTACGTTCGTTGCGTGTAGTTCCGCGCGTCCGTTTAGTGTTTACTTCATTCGTTAATCTCCCGTTCCGTGTTTACAATGGCGCGTACTAAGCAGACCGCTCGTAAATCCACCGGTGGTAAGGCACCGAGGAAACAGCTCGCCACCAAGGCTGCGCGTAAGAGCGCACCCGCCACCGGAGGCGTCAAGAAGCCCCATCGTTACAGGCCCGGCACCGTGGCTCTCCGTGAGATCCGTCGTTACCAGAAGAGTACCGAGCTGCTGATCCGCAAGCTTCCGTTCCAGCGTCTCGTGCGTGAGATCGCTCAGGACTTCAAGACCGATCTCCGTTTCCAGAGCTCCGCCGTTATGGCGCTGCAGGAGGCCAGCGAAGCTTACCTGGTCGGTCTGTTCGAAGACACCAACCTGTGCGCGATTCACGCTAAGCGCGTCACCATCATGCCCAAGGACATCCAGTTGGCGCGCAGGATCAGAGGCGAACGCGCTTAAACTGCTGCTGCTGCTGCTGCTGCTGCAACGGCATACGTCGCAAGCACGGATGCACTTCGTCGTCCTTCACGTAGACACTGCCTCCGTGCAGTGCATCGTGTCGGCGGCCGTGTGCCGTCTGTGACTGTGCGTTCACATAAAAGGCCCTTTTCAGGGCCACATATGTATCTGATCGTGAAATGTTTCTTTCTATCAGATTGTCGCAAAAACGTTACTACTACTCGTACCTACCTAACACATGCCCACCCACAAATGAAATGATAAGACTCCAATAAAGTATGAACGAACAAAATCATACAATAATGTATCTGATCTACTACTTAGTACATTATAATGCCTTAGAAGTAAATAAGTATATATCTAGTCTTGACAGTTTTATACGTAGGTATCTATCTACATAAGTCTTTCATTTTAGACAGATCTACATGATAATTATTTATTAAGTACCTACTCGTTGTTATAATTATTATAATTATATATGTATATTTATTTATTTATTTATTTTTTTTTTTCTTTTTATAGCAATAGGCTAAAAGTAAATTTCTGATTTATTACTTACTTACCTACGTACCTACCTACTTTATTCGAATGCGATAGACGAAACTACATGCTTAGAGCACATCGCCCAATCGGCCAACCAACGACGAGCATCGTCTCACCCCTCCCCGCGCACCGACAGTATCGTTTCCCCCGCCCGCTGAGCTCCGCTCACGGTATAAATATAAGCGAGTCGCAGGCTCGAAAAATACTCCAGTGAGCGCCGCACACCCGTGCCGAGTGTTATTATCGTGTGTTACTTTGGAACTGCCTAGCCGAGCTTAGAAGATGACCGGTCGCGGTAAGGGAGGAAAGGGTCTGGGAAAAGGAGGAGCCAAGCGTCACAGGAAGGTACTCCGTGATAACATCCAGGGTATCACGAAGCCCGCCATCCGTCGTCTGGCTCGCAGAGGCGGCGTGAAACGTATCTCCGGTCTGATCTACGAGGAGACTCGCGGTGTGCTTAAAGTGTTCCTCGAGAACGTCATCCGCGATGCCGTCACCTACACCGAGCACGCCAAGAGGAAGACCGTCACCGCCATGGACGTCGTCTACGCTCTGAAGCGCCAGGGTCGTACCCTGTACGGTTTCGGCGGTTAAACTCATCCGGTTTGCCGTTGCCCGTATGCGCGCAACCAGCCGTGCTCTACGTACTGTGTGTGTGGTTCGATCATACGTACGTATGTAGATGCGCACATCAAAAAAGGCCCTTTTCAGGGCCGCATATGATTCGATATAATATATATGCGTTTCTTTAATGGAATTGTCTAAAAACGAACCGACAAACAACCGACATACTTCTGATATTCTCAATTTAGGCAGCTGTCTGTATACGAGGTGGGTTAGTTGGGTGTGTAGGTGTACATGAAACAGTGATATTTACTTATATAAGTATATATTTAAATTAAAATTATACATACATAAAACACATATAATAAGTAGGTACTTAAATACTAGTACAGAGCAGGTCTATTAGAAATACAACATCAACTTATTTACCTACGTTCTCTTCTCGCCCGCCCGCTCGCCGACGCCACCGCACGCAGTCTCTCACACACCCTGCACACAGCTCGGCAGAAGGATCCCCTGAAATGGACAATTACTTAATATATTATACATGCATATATTCCAAGAAGTACCAGTAGGTACATATTACCTATCTACTATTAGACATTGACCGATTGATTCATTCACCTTTTTTTTTTTTTAATTACTTACCTATACTTGGTTAACGATGTTGTCGATGATGCTGTCCCTCGTCATCGCCGTCTGTCTGTCCTGGACCTGAAATTGATATAAGAAATGATTAAAAAAATTTAAACTACATAAGTAAATAACATCCAATACGGTTTATACGTACGATACGACGTCTAGCTAGGTACCTAGGTAGGTACGACGGCTACCGTTACCGCTGGTCTGTCTTTTTTTTTTTTGTTTTTCGTCTTTACATATTTTTTTTTTTCGTTTTTTTTTTTTTTTCGCCTATATACAACATAAATAGGTATAACACGAGCTATCGTATCATCAAGAGAATGCGGTAGGTAGGTGCGCGGTCTAGGTACCGAGCGACGGCTTTACTGGCCGGACGGTGGCGCGGGACCGCCTCTTTTGTCGTTTTACACCTTATTCGATACGCTTTCTGATGCGATAATCCCGATCCGTACACTGTTTCCTAGTCGAAGGGCATTCTAGTCTTTCGATATTAGTATACTAATAGGTTGCACGTCCTGGACGGAGCCGTCCGTCCTTAACAGTTCGGCGGTCGCGGTGTTTTACGATGCTTCACTTTTACCTCGATAATACCTTCGCGAGGCCGTCCCATATCGGCGAATTGTTGTCGCCGCACAAGCTCGATATCCTCCCCGTCGACGGGTCGACCTTAATCGCCACCAAACATCACTTTTATAGAGAAAATAACGTTTTGAACTCGACCCGACCTTAGCATCGTACGCAGTCGTCGAATTAAAACGCCGCCAACGCCGCAACGATCGCCTTACGCTACCACCATCGCCGCACCCTCGTCGTCAACTTCATGACCTATCCGAAAACGTAAACAACAGCGACGTTCCGATACGATAAACATTATTTTTACTTATTTTATTAGATACGTGTTAGTGAAAACTTTCAAGCGTTCATACGAGAAAACGTCTCTCGACATCACGGCCCTCGTTACGGTAAAGTTACGTCGTGCTTTAGTGTACGTACACGAAACTCGGGAAACCTATAAGTGGCGACATCTAAGTCTCTCTCTTATTCTACTTAACTACGTTTTCGAGTGTACGTTTGTGTGTTGTGAATACTACTTACCTACCTACGAGATGGCAGACACCGCAGTTGCTACCGAGGCTCCGGCACCCGCTACCCCAGCGAAGAAGCAGGCGAGACAGGCCGGCGGCGCTGCCAAGAAACCCAAGGCGAAGCCGACCCATCCCAAAACATCCGAGATGGTCAACAACGCCATCAAGGAGATGAAGGAGCGCAGCGGGTCTTCCCTGCAGGCGATCAAGAAGTACATCGCCGCGCAGTACAAGGTCGACGCGGAGAAACTGGCTCCGTTCATCAGGAAATATCTGAAGAGCGCCGTCGAATCTGGCGCGCTGATCCAGACCAAGGGCAAGGGCGCCTCCGGTTCGTTCAAGCTCGAGTCGAAGTCGGCCGCGTCGAAGAAACCCGCCGGCGCAGCCGGCAAGGCCGCCAAAGCTCCCGCTGCGGCCGCGAAGACGAAGAAAGCGACCGCCTCGGCAGCTGGCGCCAAGACCAAGAAGGCGGCAGCCGCAGCCGCGTCCGCCGCTTCCCCTTCGAAAGCCAAGTCGACAGCAGCCGCCGCCGCCAAGGACAAGAAGGCGGCCGCCGCTAAGAAGAAGCCAGCACCCAAGAAGGCCGCCGCCCCCGCCAAGGCGAAGGCACCCAAAGCCAAGAAGACAGCCAAGCCGCCAACGAAGAAACCTAAAGCGCCTAAACCCAAGAAGGCCGCGGCTACACCCAAGTCTAAGCCGGCAGCCAAGAAAGCTTCCGCCGCTAAGAAGTAAGCTACGGTCGCGTTCGCGTTACACCGTCGACGACGGCAGCCAGCGGCGCAGCAGACCACCACCACCACCGTCTACAACAACTAGGAGGTACACAACAAACAAAACAACGAGTGTATGTGTAAATAATACCTACCTACCTACCTGTGTACCTACGTCGTTGTTACGCGTCTGTCTATCTATCGTCCTCGGGGAATAAGGGTGCGGAACACCGCTCGACGCGTCTCGACCGACGATTCTTCATCGGATGCAGCAAGCAAGCAAGCAAGCAAGCAAGCAAGCAAGCAAGCAAGCAGCAGCAACCGAAGAAACCAAGGCGGCACCGAGATGCTTAGCGCGCGTGCCACGCGCTCTCGATCGCAGCGCTCTCCGAGCGCACACCAAAAAGCCCTTTTCAGGGCTAACAGTACTATCATGAATATGAAAAATATTCGTTTCTATTACACGGACGGTCAAAAACGTTTAGAATAATTACGAAAAACTGTAGCACAAGTACCTACCTACCTACCTGAACCCCCCCCCCCCCCCACCTACGCACGCACAGAACACTTGAACCTCCCCTCCTACTACCTAATTAATTACCTGAGTACCTATAAAAACGAAACAAACAAGAATAGGTACAGTGAAACCTGGATAAATGGGACCTTAAGGGACCTGCAAATTTGTATTCCACTTACCCAGTGTCTCAGATATCCAGGTATAAATAAATATCTGTCTCATTTACAATTAGCCAAGTGCGGAATTTGCAGGTAGAATAAGAATTAACGAGAACGGTACACAAAATATAGCCTCAGTAACAGAGGTAAAATATACTCTCTGTCTCATTTATAGAGGTTGTTATGACGATAAAATCGAAAGAACTCATCCCAGATATAGAGGTTTGTTTTGTCCCACTAGCAGAGGTAATAAAGAGCTAAAGTGTCGGGACCTAAGCATGAGTTTTCCATCTATGGAGGTTTCTCACTTATCCAGGTCCCACTTAACCAAGTTTTACTGTATATATCATTATGCAATACATACCTGTTCAGTCAGTAGCTGCACGCACGCACGCACTAATTACTTGCACTCACTATTTACAAACTCATTAGGTACTACGTAAACAAACAAACAACAACACGCTCACTTTAGTTAAGTAGATAGATACGACCTTTCATCTACCTACCTATTTTGAAACCGCAACGGCACGTTATTATGATTATTCTAAAACTATCACAAAAAAAAAAAAAAAAAAAATACGTTCTTCAACTTTCTTCCGAGCGCTAGCTGCGCGACGAAAATCTTCTGCCCGACTGCCCGACTCCTCCTATTTTCGAATCAAATTAGAATTTTCTTTTTACCTACCTACCTACCTACCTACCCACCTACCTAAAAATTAAAGTTGAAAGCCCAGAGCGCGCGCTTGCGCGTTCAGCGATTCCGTTTCGTCGTCGGCTGTGTTGCCCCTACCACTGACGCGGCCACGCGGCGCGCGTATATAAACGGGCGATTACGGGAAGGTCCGTGATTCCGCGCGCGCCGCCCGACCGTGACGGACGTCTGCTCCGTGACTCATCGCTGCTCGCTCGCTCGCTGCTCGTCCCGCTCGCCGTGACGTCACTGTGGTCGCTGACTACACATTTTGATCCGACGCTGCCTTTTTCAAGGCAGCCGAGAGATATCTTATTTCCGTTTCGGGTACTGTCAAAAACGTGGTGACCCCTTCAGGGTAAATCCACGTTTCTCGTGGTCACTCGGTGGAAACCTTTCGGTGCCAACGAAGCCGAGTGGGTGTTGACCCGACACACCGACCTAGCCCCTTCAGGGCCTAGGTCAAGTCGGAAGGGTATTGGACCCGCGGCCTTGGGGGGCCTCCTAGTCGCGACCAATTACCTAACCCCGCTCTCTTCCAGCTTCGTCGGTCGGTCGCAAGACCCATAGGGACTCGCTGCACAATAAGATTGGCAGCGAGATCACAAGCTTAGGGCACACCCTAGGTACTCACCTCCCTGTCTACACCCGACAGGGAGGGTACACATCCCCGGGAACTCCCACCCGGGGAGTTAGGTTGATAGGAGTTTAGGATTAGGTTCCCCCCCCTGCCCCTAAGGCATATGATTTCCCCTCCCTAAACTTCAAAATGCCTCCCCCTAAGGAGGTGGACGCGATCCTTTGGGATCTCGTCCAAAGACTGATAGAGGACCACCCCAATCAGGAGTTGGTCCGTATCGTCAATTATAGGCTACATAGGCTGGAGAGCCTTAAAAACTCCCAGCCCAGTAGGACTAGCTCGCCTCCGCCGCGTGAGTCACTCTCCCCCGTGCCCCCTCAGGGCCCCTCCCCCCCCTCTCCAACTCACGATGACGTCACTGATTTCAGTGACGTACTCGAGAGTGCCCCGCTCACATTAGAGCCTGACTCCCCCACTCCCCCCCCCATGGACTACGAGTCCGGTTCCGATAATAACGACTCGGGTACCTCAGACTCTTCCGCCGAATTTACCCTTGTGGGTAAAGGTAAGCGGAAGAAGAAGAGCTCTGCCGCTCAGGAGTCCGCCCCCAAAGCCAGGAAGACAGTGGTCCCGACTGTCTCCCCTCCCTCCCCCGCTGCCACGACCTCCGCAGCCCCCAAAGCCAGCACCTCCCAGCAGGCGTCTCGTCCCCCCAGCCCGATGGCCACTGCCCCCCCGGCCACCCAGTCCGACCCGGCGCTCGCCAAGAAGAAGAAGCCTCCGCCACCCCTCTTCATTCATGAAGCGGCGAAGTGGACGGAGGTTTCGGGCGCTTGTAACGAGCGCCGAATTCAATTCTCCCACGCCCGTGCTGTGGGGAATGGAATTAAGGTCCAGGTGCCTTCTGCCCAGGACTACAGGGAGTTGCATAAACTCCTTGTAGCGAGGAAGGTACCTTTCCACTCGTTCGCCTTCGAGGAGGAACGCCTAGTCCGCGTGGTAGTGAGGAACGTCCCTCACGCCATATCCCCTGAAGAGATCAGTAATGATCTCAAACGTCAGGAAATCCCAGTCGCTGCGGTCCACCGCATGCACCGCCGTGGTGGAGCACCATATAATATGGTGCTCATCGTCTGTAATCCAACAGACGATAAATACCACCCCATCTTCAAAATCTCGAAGATTTGTTTCCTAGAGGGCTTGAAGATGGAAAAGCCCCGTCGTAGCGGTATAGTTGGCCAGTGTCACAACTGCCAACTATATGGTCATTCACAGCGCAATTGCTTCGGCAAGCCGCGCTGCGTTAAGTGCCTGGGCGACCACGGCACCCCTGACTGTCCCCGTCCTAAGGACCACTCACAATGCGCCGACCCGCCCAGCTGTGTGCTGTGCGGGGAGGCTGGGCACCCGGCTAACTACCGTGGTTGCCCCAAGGCCCCCAAATCGTCTGCGCCCAAACTGGCAAAGCGTGCAAACGCTCGCCAGCAGAGGGAAGCCCCCACGACCCAACCCCCCGTGGCCCTATACCCTCAGCGCCCCAGCCCTTGGAACGCGCTGAACCATAGGGCCCACTTCCCGGCGCTCGGACCCGCGCCTACCCAGACCCAGGCCCCTACGGCCCAAAAGCCCTCCCCGGCCATCCCGGCCCTCATGGATGTAGCCATACCTCCATTCCCCCGACCATCGGTCGCCGTCGCCGGAGCAGCCGCCCCTCAGGCAGCCACTCCTCCCCCCCCACCACCAAAGGCTACTCCCAAAGTCCCAACCCACCCTATTCCCGCGAATGCGCCTGAAATGGCCATCCATATTAACATGGCCTTCTACAAGGCCTTCTACTCCCCCAGAGCTGTGGCTATGACCGAAGCTCTGAAGGCCTCTAACATCACTGAGCACGGTGCCGTATACTGTGAATTCAGTGATGTAGTCCACTTTATTAGCCTGTATGAACGTCTCCATGGCTAAGTCCCCCGCAGTAACATGTAGGTTTAGGCCGAAGTCCCTCCGGATAGGGTACTTCAACTCCAACAGCCTCTCAGGCCAACGCGATGAGATCGCCAACTTCCTCCGCGACCATCGCATAGATCTGCTTCTGGTGCAGGAGACTTTCCTCAAGCCCCATCTTCGGGATCCTAAAATTGCGAACTATCGTTTAGTTCGCAACGACAGGACCCGATGTCATGGGGGAGGAACTCTCATTTACTACAAATCGTCCCTATACTGCATTCCCATGGATCCGCCCGCCACCCTAACCGAGCTTGAGGTCTCTGTCTGTCGGCTCGGCATGACAGGCCACCAACCCCTCACGGTCATCTCTGTCTACGACCCTCCCACCACCACTCCCATAGGCCCCTCCCTCAGAAATGACCTCACAACTCTTCTTGGCTTGAGTGACTCCGTCCTTCTGGCGGGGGACCTCAACGCCAAACATCCCTCATGGAATAGCCACACGGTTAATCCCAGAGGCAGAGCTCTGTTCGAGCTCAGCAGCCCCCTCAATTTCGATGTCATCGCTCCGATGTATCCCACTCATTACCCTCACCAACCTAACTGGCGACCCGACGTGCTCGACATCGCTCTCCTCAAGAATGTAAACTTACGTTTGCATTCTGTGGAGGCGGTGGACGAGCTCAACTCGGATCACCGACCGGTTATTCTGGAGCTCACTCCCAGATTCGGTCCTCCCGACCCCTCCCAACCTCCTCCCACCAGAGTGATCACTGACTGGCGCAAAGTAAGTGAAAAACTGAAAGTCACCACGTCACATCACCTGGATAAAATCCCAGATCACATAGAGTCAGCTGCCGACACGGCGGCCGCGATCGGCTCGCTCACGGAACATGTACAGTCAGTCCTGGACGAATGTTCAAGGGAGGCTCCGGCGACGGACGACCGTCGCTGGAAACTCCCGGACGATGTGCGTGGACTGTTGACCGAGAAGAATGCGGCCGTCCGTGCCTACAGCTCTTTTCCCTGTGCTAGTAACAAGGCTTTTATGCGTTACTTACAGCGTAAAGTAAGCAATCGCATCAAAGAGTTTCGTGACAAGCAATGGGATCAGATGCTCAGTGATCTCCAGCCCAACCACCTCGCATTTTGGGAGCTTCAGAGGAAGTTACGCGCCTCTGAGGTTACCTCCATGCCCCCCCTCATCCGCCCCGACAACACTCTCGCGTTTAACGACGACGAGAAGGCCGAATGCCTGGCTGACAGTCTAGAGGCCCAGTGTTCCCCAAGCTCGAACCCAGTCGACCCGGCCCACCTCGCCGAGGTGGACGCCGAGGTCGAACGTAGGACCTCCCTCCCTCCCGTCGAGGACCCCGACGACCCTCTCCCTCCCGTCACTCCCGACGAGGTGGAGAAGATCATCGGCCAACTCAGACCCAGGAAAGCCCCTGGGCGCGACGGCATTACCAACAGGGTAGTTCGACTCTTTCCCAAGACTCTGATCGTGTTGATGACCGCCATCTTCAATGGCGCTCTGTCCAACAACATGTTTCCGCAGCAGTGGAAAGAGGCTATCGTGATCGGCATTCCCAAGCCGGGTAAGCCCAAATCCTCCCCGTCCTCCTACCGCCCCATCAGTCTGCTCAGCTCGCTCGGCAAGATCTACGAGAGGCTTATCTATAAGCGTCTCAAGGATTACGTCGAGCGAAAGAGTCTCATCCCCAACGAGCAGTTTGGCTTTAGAGCCACTCACTCGTGCGTCCAACAGGTCTACCGCATCGTTGAGCACATCAACGGCCGCTATCAACGCGGCTTGATGACGGGAGCCCTGTTCTTCGACATAGCGAAAGCCTTCGACAAGGTCTGGCACAACGGTCTGATATACAAGCTATATCAACTCGGGGTGCCAGATCGTCTCGTGCTCATCTTACGAGACTATTTGTCGAACCGCACCTTTCGATTCCGTATCGAAGGTGCGCTTTCCACCCCCCGCCCCATCCGCGCCGGCGTACCGCAAGGCGGTGTGCTGTCGCCTCTTATTTTCACGCTGTTCACCAGCGATATTCCCCCCGATCCCCAGTCGCAATTAGCGCTCTTTGCCGACGACACGGCCGTTTACTACTCTGGCAAGAGTGGTAAATCCATATCTCATCACCTCCAAAGATCCGCCAACCGCCTAGGCGGTTGGTTTCGGAAATGGAGGATTGAGGTAAATCCCGAGAAAAGTCAGGCGGTCCTGTTCCGCAGGCCGCGGGCTAGACTCCCCCCAATCCTTCCACCGATCAAGATGTTTGGCAAGCCGATCCCTTGGGAAGAGCGAGCCAAATATCTAGGAGTGATCTTGGACAAAAACCTCAGTTTTATGGAGCACATTAAGGCGGTGCGCTCGCGCGCCGCCTTCGCTCTCGGTAGGCTCCACTCGATGCTGAACCACAACAGCAAATTATCCCTAAAATGCAAGCTGCGTATCTACACCACTTGCATTCGCCCCATCATGACCTATGCGTGTGCTACATTCGCCCACGTAAAGTCATACCGGATCCATAGGTTGCAGTCCCTCCAAAACCGTTTTCTCCGAAAGGCCACGGGTGCCCCGTGGTTCGTTCGGAATGAGCGACTCCATGTCGATCTCAAAATCCCGACCATCAAGCAGTTCATGAAACGCCTCACGAAGCGTTTCATCGAATCTGCTGAGAGGCACCAGAACCCTCTTATCGCATCGGCTACCCGATACGCTCCCTCCCAGATTAGTAAGGTCCGCCGTCCACGGCATACCTTACTAGAACCCGATGACCCAATCACCCTTGTACAAGAGAGCTGTAGGGAAACCAGTACTCTTAAACAAGCACACAAACCGCGACCCGCCGCCTTCCGGCCTCGCCGCCGAGGCCCCGCGCGACGTCCCAGTAATAATAGCAATGTTGTTGTTGCTCCCCGTCTTTTGCCTAACGAGCCAGCCCGCGTCGCTGAGCCATTAGCTTTAAACCCCCTAAATAATGTCATGACCCAGCCTGTCCCTTGCTGCCCTCCCGATAACGATGCCACTGAGCCGAGGCCCGAACCCCACAGGGGGTGCCCCCAGTGAGCAGAGTTGTAGGTTAAGTATTTTTAGTTGCCTTGGCTGGGGGCTTTAGAGTCATTCTGAGGCCACCACAGGCTAGCCCGGTTAAGTAGTAACCACCCGTCTAGAGGTGAACTACGAGTGGTCCAAATCAAAAAAAAAAAAAAAAAAAAGGAAGGTCCGTAATAGACTGTCTCGGCGCGCGCACTGACGTACGCGTGTTTCGTTGTTTTCGCGAGTTAATCTACAAGCAAACCCATCAACCATGTCTGGTCGCGGTAAAGGTGGCAAGGTTAAGGGAAAGGCAAAGTCCCGTTCCAACCGTGCCGGTCTTCAGTTTCCCGTGGGACGTATCCACAGGCTGCTGCGTAACGGAAACTACGCCGAGCGTGTGGGTGCCGGCGCGCCCGTCTACTTGGCCGCCGTTATGGAGTACCTGGCCGCTGAGGTCCTCGAGTTGGCCGGCAACGCCGCGAGGGACAACAAGAAGACCAGGATCATCCCGCGTCATCTCCAATTGGCCATCCGCAACGACGAGGAGCTGAACAAGCTGCTCTCCGGCGTGACGATCGCCCAAGGTGGTGTGCTGCCGAACATCCAGGCCGTGCTACTGCCCAAGAAGACCGAGAAGAAGGCTTAAACTAAACACGTCGGTCGTCGTCGTCTTCGCACGCACGCACACAGCCGGTGCTTTTCGTGCGAGTGGGTGCTGCTCGGCACGCGTACTTCGATATAATATTTATGAACGTACCATACATATCTATTATGTCGGTTGCGCGTAGCTATTCGCTCGTATGCATCCAAAACAAAAGGCCCTTTTCAGGGCCACAATATGATTCGTCAAAATATAAACCAAAGACAGTTTCTTTGACGGTGTTGTCGTAAAGCAAAAACGTATATCTACATAATTATATATACTTAAACAATACTGGACTAGATAAGAGAAAACAACAAAAACGGATAGGAAAATTTGTTTTGACCATAGTTCAACAACATGGTCATCACCCCGACTCAGACTACCCCGACTCGGATAGGTTAGGTTAGAAGGCTAAGGCGGGAGCGAAGCGGAGCGGAGCTCCCGCCTTAGCCTTCGTGGTTATTTTTTTTTTTTTTAAACCACCCAGAACTATGGTGGTACACGCAGTACAGTTTTGTCGCATAAGCGTTAATCGCACATCCATTTGTACACTCACTTGAAATGCAATAATAGGTAAACAAAAAAACGCAGTAGGCAAGTTACTTGTTGTAGGTGTATGAGTATGTTTACAAAAGTAGCGAGTTTTTTTTTTTTTTTTTTTTTTTCTGCCGCTTTTCGAATTTTTTATTAATTAATAATTTACTTGTTTAATTACGTTTTTTTTTTTTTTTTTTTCTTCTCGTCTCCCCTCCCCGTCTGAGTGCCCCCTCTCCCCGGGCGCGATCTACACTCTAGCTAAGGAGCGCTGCGATTGGTCCGCCGTTGTGTCGACCTCGCCGCGACTGTGTACCGCGCGGCATGGTATAAATACGACTTGTGACTTGTATGCGGCCATACTGCGACTGAACTCCGTTTCGGTAGCACGTGTATTATTATAAAACCTCACCATGCCGCCCAAGACAAGTGGTAAAGCCGCCAAGAAGTCTGGCAAAGCCCAGAAGAACATCTCCAAGACCGACAAGAAGAAGAAGAAGCACAAGAGGAAGGAGAGTTACGCCATCTACATCTACAAGGTCCTGAAGCAGGTGCACCCCGACACCGGTATCTCCAGCAAGGCCATGTCCATCATGAACTCGTTCGTGAACGACATCTTCGAGCGTATCGCCGCCGAAGCTTCCCGCCTCGCCCACTACAACAAGAGGTCGACCATCACGTCCAGGGAGGTGCAGACGTCCGTCAGGCTCCTGCTGCCCGGAGAGCTCGCCAAGCACGCCGTCAGTGAAGGCACCAAGGCCGTCACCAAGTACACCAGCTCCAAGTGAGCGGTCGGTCGTGTGTGTGCGTGTGAAAAGTGCGTAGCTCCAGTGCGGATGTTCGTGTGTCTTGTCGATAGTGGTGCGTGTTTATCGCGTATCGCGGACGACACAAACCACGATACAGACGCCTGGACGCGCGCGCTCTCCCAGCAAGCACCGACCACCGCAGGAGCAGGAGATGGCGGGAGAAACAACAAAAGGCCCTTTTCAGGGCCACAAATATGTTCATGTGATAATAATTCACGTTTCTTTAAATTGAAAAGTCAAAACGTTACATCTACCTACCTACCTACCTACCTACCTACCTACCACCTACCTACCTACCTACCAACCAACCAACCAACCAACCAACCAACCTGCCTGCCTGCCTAAAAAATTAAAAACTGTCCTCGTCACAGTGGAATGATATGATTAAATTAAATAATAACTAGTTGTTGTTATACCTACTACTAGAGATTGAGCTTGGAGATCGCAATACCTACACCCTTCATACGTAGTACATAACGTAAATACCTACATAAAACTTATTTAGTACATCAAAACGAATAACTAACTCCCAACTAGGTAATTCCACCTTAAATTCTAATGTATTGAGGGATTCAAGTTAGGTAGGTACCCGTAATGAGACAGCAGAGCAGTATTAGCGAATAATAAAAACTAATTCGGTACGTTATATTTACACACATTCAGTTCTAGGTACATATGTATGTAGTACTTACACAGACGAATTATGGAAAGTAAGTGCTTGCTTGCTTGCTTGCTAGTCGTTACGATTGATTATTTTGAAATTTTCAAATTACTATTTTACATTGGGTCTCCGTTGAGGATTTGTCCAAAAAAAGACAAAATTTTTCTTCTATTTCGTTAGTTCGTTATGCGAAAGGGGGCGCGCGTGCGCCTCATGCCCGCTACGATGCCACGGTATAAATACGGGCGACACCAACGCGGCCTGTTTTATTCACTCTCGTACGTTCGTTGCGTGTAGTTCCGCGCGTCCGTTTAGTGTTTACTTCATTCGTTAATCTCCCGTTCCGTGTTTACAATGGCGCGTACTAAGCAGACCGCTCGTAAATCCACCGGTGGTAAGGCACCGAGGAAACAGCTCGCCACCAAGGCTGCGCGTAAGAGCGCACCCGCCACCGGAGGCGTCAAGAAGCCCCATCGTTACAGGCCCGGCACCGTGGCTCTCCGTGAGATCCGTCGTTACCAGAAGAGTACCGAGCTGCTGATCCGCAAGCTTCCGTTCCAGCGTCTCGTGCGTGAGATCGCTCAGGACTTCAAGACCGATCTCCGTTTCCAGAGCTCCGCCGTTATGGCGCTGCAGGAGGCCAGCGAAGCTTACCTGGTCGGTCTGTTCGAAGACACCAACCTGTGCGCGATTCACGCTAAGCGCGTCACCATCATGCCCAAGGACATCCAGTTGGCGCGCAGGATCAGAGGCGAACGCGCTTAAACTGCTGCTGCTGCTGCTGCTGCTGCAACGGCATACGTCGCAAGCACGGATGCACTTCGTCGTCCTTCACGTAGACACTGCCTCCGTGCAGTGCATCGTGTCGGCGGCCGTGTGCCGTCTGTGACTGTGCGTTCACATAAAAGGCCCTTTTCAGGGCCACATATGTATCTGATCGTGAAATGTTTCTTTCTATCAGATTGTCGCAAAAACGTTACTACTACTCGTACCTACCTAACACATGCCCACCCACAAATGAAATGATAAGACTCCAATAAAGTATGAACGAACAAAATCATACAATAATGTATCTGATCTACTACTTAGTACATTATAATGCCTTAGAAGTAAATAAGTATATATCTAGTCTTGACAGTTTTATACGTAGGTATCTATCTACATAAGTCTTTCATTTTAGACAGATCTACATGATAATTATTTATTAAGTACCTACTCGTTGTTATAATTATTATAATTATATATGTATATTTATTTATTTATTTATTTTTTTTTTTCTTTTTATAGCAATAGGCTAAAAGTAAATTTCTGATTTATTACTTACTTACCTACGTACCTACCTACTTTATTCGAATGCGATAGACGAAACTACATGCTTAGAGCACATCGCCCAATCGGCCAACCAACGACGAGCATCGTCTCACCCCTCCCCGCGCACCGACAGTATCGTTTCCCCCGCCCGCTGAGCTCCGCTCACGGTATAAATATAAGCGAGTCGCAGGCTCGAAAAATACTCCAGTGAGCGCCGCACACCCGTGCCGAGTGTTATTATCGTGTGTTACTTTGGAACTGCCTAGCCGAGCTTAGAAGATGACCGGTCGCGGTAAGGGAGGAAAGGGTCTGGGAAAAGGAGGAGCCAAGCGTCACAGGAAGGTACTCCGTGATAACATCCAGGGTATCACGAAGCCCGCCATCCGTCGTCTGGCTCGCAGAGGCGGCGTGAAACGTATCTCCGGTCTGATCTACGAGGAGACTCGCGGTGTGCTTAAAGTGTTCCTCGAGAACGTCATCCGCGATGCCGTCACCTACACCGAGCACGCCAAGAGGAAGACCGTCACCGCCATGGACGTCGTCTACGCTCTGAAGCGCCAGGGTCGTACCCTGTACGGTTTCGGCGGTTAAACTCATCCGGTTTGCCGTTGCCCGTATGCGCGCAACCAGCCGTGCTCTACGTACTGTGTGTGTGGTTCGATCATACGTACGTATGTAGATGCGCACATCAAAAAAGGCCCTTTTCAGGGCCGCATATGATTCGATATAATATATATGCGTTTCTTTAATGGAATTGTCTAAAAACGAACCGACAAACAACCGACATACTTCTGATATTCTCAATTTAGGCAGCTGTCTGTATACGAGGTGGGTTAGTTGGGTGTGTAGGTGTACATGAAACAGTGATATTTACTTATATAAGTATATATTTAAATTAAAATTATACATACATAAAACACATATAATAAGTAGGTACTTAAATACTAGTACAGAGCAGGTCTATTAGAAATACAACATCAACTTATTTACCTACGTTCTCTTCTCGCCCGCCCGCTCGCCGACGCCACCGCACGCAGTCTCTCACACACCCTGCACACAGCTCGGCAGAAGGATCCCCTGAAATGGACAATTACTTAATATATTATACATGCATATATTCCAAGAAGTACCAGTAGGTACATATTACCTATCTACTATTAGACATTGACCGATTGATTCATTCACCTTTTTTTTTTTTTAATTACTTACCTATACTTGGTTAACGATGTTGTCGATGATGCTGTCCCTCGTCATCGCCGTCTGTCTGTCCTGGACCTGAAATTGATATAAGAAATGATTAAAAAAATTTAAACTACATAAGTAAATAACATCCAATACGGTTTATACGTACGATACGACGTCTAGCTAGGTACCTAGGTAGGTACGACGGCTACCGTTACCGCTGGTCTGTCTTTTTTTTTTTTGTTTTTCGTCTTTACATATTTTTTTTTTTCGTTTTTTTTTTTTTTTCGCCTATATACAACATAAATAGGTATAACACGAGCTATCGTATCATCAAGAGAATGCGGTAGGTAGGTGCGCGGTCTAGGTACCGAGCGACGGCTTTACTGGCCGGACGGTGGCGCGGGACCGCCTCTTTTGTCGTTTTACACCTTATTCGATACGCTTTCTGATGCGATAATCCCGATCCGTACACTGTTTCCTAGTCGAAGGGCATTCTAGTCTTTCGATATTAGTATACTAATAGGTTGCACGTCCTGGACGGAGCCGTCCGTCCTTAACAGTTCGGCGGTCGCGGTGTTTTACGATGCTTCACTTTTACCTCGATAATACCTTCGCGAGGCCGTCCCATATCGGCGAATTGTTGTCGCCGCACAAGCTCGATATCCTCCCCGTCGACGGGTCGACCTTAATCGCCACCAAACATCACTTTTATAGAGAAAATAACGTTTTGAACTCGACCCGACCTTAGCATCGTACGCAGTCGTCGAATTAAAACGCCGCCAACGCCGCAACGATCGCCTTACGCTACCACCATCGCCGCACCCTCGTCGTCAACTTCATGACCTATCCGAAAACGTAAACAACAGCGACGTTCCGATACGATAAACATTATTTTTACTTATTTTATTAGATACGTGTTAGTGAAAACTTTCAAGCGTTCATACGAGAAAACGTCTCTCGACATCACGGCCCTCGTTACGGTAAAGTTACGTCGTGCTTTAGTGTACGTACACGAAACTCGGGAAACCTATAAGTGGCGACATCTAAGTCTCTCTCTTATTCTACTTAACTACGTTTTCGAGTGTACGTTTGTGTGTTGTGAATACTACTTACCTACCTACGAGATGGCAGACACCGCAGTTGCTACCGAGGCTCCGGCACCCGCTACCCCAGCGAAGAAGCAGGCGAGACAGGCCGGCGGCGCTGCCAAGAAACCCAAGGCGAAGCCGACCCATCCCAAAACATCCGAGATGGTCAACAACGCCATCAAGGAGATGAAGGAGCGCAGCGGGTCTTCCCTGCAGGCGATCAAGAAGTACATCGCCGCGCAGTACAAGGTCGACGCGGAGAAACTGGCTCCGTTCATCAGGAAATATCTGAAGAGCGCCGTCGAATCTGGCGCGCTGATCCAGACCAAGGGCAAGGGCGCCTCCGGTTCGTTCAAGCTCGAGTCGAAGTCGGCCGCGTCGAAGAAACCCGCCGGCGCAGCCGGCAAGGCCGCCAAAGCTCCCGCTGCGGCCGCGAAGACGAAGAAAGCGACCGCCTCGGCAGCTGGCGCCAAGACCAAGAAGGCGGCAGCCGCAGCCGCGTCCGCCGCTTCCCCTTCGAAAGCCAAGTCGACAGCAGCCGCCGCCGCCAAGGACAAGAAGGCGGCCGCCGCTAAGAAGAAGCCAGCACCCAAGAAGGCCGCCGCCCCCGCCAAGGCGAAGGCACCCAAAGCCAAGAAGACAGCCAAGCCGCCAACGAAGAAACCTAAAGCGCCTAAACCCAAGAAGGCCGCGGCTACACCCAAGTCTAAGCCGGCAGCCAAGAAAGCTTCCGCCGCTAAGAAGTAAGCTACGGTCGCGTTCGCGTTACACCGTCGACGACGGCAGCCAGCGGCGCAGCAGACCACCACCACCACCGTCTACAACAACTAGGAGGTACACAACAAACAAAACAACGAGTGTATGTGTAAATAATACCTACCTACCTACCTGTGTACCTACGTCGTTGTTACGCGTCTGTCTATCTATCGTCCTCGGGGAATAAGGGTGCGGAACACCGCTCGACGCGTCTCGACCGACGATTCTTCATCGGATGCAGCAAGCAAGCAAGCAAGCAAGCAAGCAAGCAAGCAAGCAAGCAGCAGCAACCGAAGAAACCAAGGCGGCACCGAGATGCTTAGCGCGCGTGCCACGCGCTCTCGATCGCAGCGCTCTCCGAGCGCACACCAAAAAGCCCTTTTCAGGGCTAACAGTACTATCATGAATATGAAAAATATTCGTTTCTATTACACGGACGGTCAAAAACGTTTAGAATAATTACGAAAAACTGTAGCACAAGTACCTACCTACCTACCTGAACCCCCCCCCCCCCCCACCTACGCACGCACAGAACACTTGAACCTCCCCTCCTACTACCTAATTAATTACCTGAGTACCTATAAAAACGAAACAAACAAGAATAGGTACAGTGAAACCTGGATAAATGGGACCTTAAGGGACCTGCAAATTTGTATTCCACTTACCCAGTGTCTCAGATATCCAGGTATAAATAAATATCTGTCTCATTTACAATTAGCCAAGTGCGGAATTTGCAGGTAGAATAAGAATTAACGAGAACGGTACACAAAATATAGCCTCAGTAACAGAGGTAAAATATACTCTCTGTCTCATTTATAGAGGTTGTTATGACGATAAAATCGAAAGAACTCATCCCAGATATAGAGGTTTGTTTTGTCCCACTAGCAGAGGTAATAAAGAGCTAAAGTGTCGGGACCTAAGCATGAGTTTTCCATCTATGGAGGTTTCTCACTTATCCAGGTCCCACTTAACCAAGTTTTACTGTATATATCATTATGCAATACATACCTGTTCAGTCAGTAGCTGCACGCACGCACGCACTAATTACTTGCACTCACTATTTACAAACTCATTAGGTACTACGTAAACAAACAAACAACAACACGCTCACTTTAGTTAAGTAGATAGATACGACCTTTCATCTACCTACCTATTTTGAAACCGCAACGGCACGTTATTATGATTATTCTAAAACTATCACAAAAAAAAAAAAAAAAAAAATACGTTCTTCAACTTTCTTCCGAGCGCTAGCTGCGCGACGAAAATCTTCTGCCCGACTGCCCGACTCCTCCTATTTTCGAATCAAATTAGAATTTTCTTTTTACCTACCTACCTACCTACCTACCCACCTACCTAAAAATTAAAGTTGAAAGCCCAGAGCGCGCGCTTGCGCGTTCAGCGATTCCGTTTCGTCGTCGGCTGTGTTGCCCCTACCACTGACGCGGCCACGCGGCGCGCGTATATAAACGGGCGATTACGGGAAGGTCCGTAATAGACTGTCTCGGCGCGCGCACTGACGTACGCGTGTTTCGTTGTTTTCGCGAGTTAATCTACAAGCAAACCCATCAACCATGTCTGGTCGCGGTAAAGGTGGCAAGGTTAAGGGAAAGGCAAAGTCCCGTTCCAACCGTGCCGGTCTTCAGTTTCCCGTGGGACGTATCCACAGGCTGCTGCGTAACGGAAACTACGCCGAGCGTGTGGGTGCCGGCGCGCCCGTCTACTTGGCCGCCGTTATGGAGTACCTGGCCGCTGAGGTCCTCGAGTTGGCCGGCAACGCCGCGAGGGACAACAAGAAGACCAGGATCATCCCGCGTCATCTCCAATTGGCCATCCGCAACGACGAGGAGCTGAACAAGCTGCTCTCCGGCGTGACGATCGCCCAAGGTGGTGTGCTGCCGAACATCCAGGCCGTGCTACTGCCCAAGAAGACCGAGAAGAAGGCTTAAACTAAACACGTCGGTCGTCGTCGTCTTCGCACGCACGCACACAGCCGGTGCTTTTCGTGCGAGTGGGTGCTGCTCGGCACGCGTACTTCGATATAATATTTATGAACGTACCATACATATCTATTATGTCGGTTGCGCGTAGCTATTCGCTCGTATGCATCCAAAACAAAAGGCCCTTTTCAGGGCCACAATATGATTCGTCAAAATATAAACCAAAGACAGTTTCTTTGACGGTGTTGTCGTAAAGCAAAAACGTATATCTACATAATTATATATACTTAAACAATACTGGACTAGATAAGAGAAAACAACAAAAACGGATAGGAAAATTTGTTTTGACCATAGTTCAACAACATGGTCATCACCCCGACTCAGACTACCCCGACTCGGATAGGTTAGGTTAGAAGGCTAAGGCGGGAGCGAAGCGGAGCGGAGCTCCCGCCTTAGCCTTCGTGGTTATTTTTTTTTTTTTTAAACCACCCAGAACTATGGTGGTACACGCAGTACAGTTTTGTCGCATAAGCGTTAATCGCACATCCATTTGTACACTCACTTGAAATGCAATAATAGGTAAACAAAAAAACGCAGTAGGCAAGTTACTTGTTGTAGGTGTATGAGTATGTTTACAAAAGTAGCGAGTTTTTTTTTTTTTTTTTTTTTTCTGCCGCTTTTCGAATTTTTTATTAATTAATAATTTACTTGTTTAATTACGTTTTTTTTTTTTTTTTTTCTTCTCGTCTCCCCTCCCCGTCTGAGTGCCCCCTCTCCCCGGGCGCGATCTACACTCTAGCTAAGGAGCGCTGCGATTGGTCCGCCGTTGTGTCGACCTCGCCGCGACTGTGTACCGCGCGGCATGGTATAAATACGACTTGTGACTTGTATGCGGCCATAGAGTCATTCCGCGCGCGCCACCCGACCGTGACGGACGTCTGCTCCGTGACTCATCGCTGCTCGCTCGCTCGCTGCTCGTCCCGCTCGCCGTGACGTCACTGTGGTCGCTGACTACACATTTTGATCCGACGCTGCCTTTTTCAAGGCAGCCGAGAGATATCTTATTTCCGTTTCGGGTACTGTCAAAAAACGTGGTGACCCCTTCAGGGTAAATCCACGTTTCTCGTGGTCACTCGGTGGAAACCTTTCGGTGCCAACGAAGCCGAGTGGGTGTTGACCCGACACACCGACCTAGCCCCTTCAGGGCCTAGGTCAAGTCGGAAGGGTATTGGACCCGCGGCCTTGGGGGGCCTCCTAGTCGCGACCAATCACTTAACCCCGCTCTCTTTCAGCTTCGTCGGTCGGTCGCAAGACCCATAGGGACTCGCTGCACAATAAGATTGGCAGCGAGATCACAAGCTTAGGGCACACCTTAGGTACTCACCTCCCTGTCTACACCCGACAGGGAGGGTACACATCCCCGGGAACTCCCACCCGGGGAGTTAGGTTGCTAGGAGTTTTAGGTATAGGTTCCATCCTTGCCCCTAAGGCATATGATTCCCCCTCCCTAATCTCTCAAAATGCCTCCCCCTAAGGAGGTGGATGCGATCCTTTGGGATCTCGTCCAGAGGTTGATAGAGGACCACCCCAATCAGGAGTTGGTCCGAATAGTCAATTATAGGCTGCATAGGCTGGAGAGCCTTAAAAACTCCCAGCCCAGTAGGACTAGCTCTCCTCCGCCGCGAGAGTCACTCTCCCCCGTGCCCCCTCAGGGCCCCTCCCCCCCCTCTCCCTCTCCAACTCACGATGACGTCACTGATTTCAGTGACGTACTCGAGAGTGCCCCGCTCACCTTAGAGCCTGACTCCCCCACTCCCCCCCCCATGGACTACGAGTCCGGTTCGGAAAACGACTCGGGTACCTCAGACTCTTCCGCCGAATTTACCCTTGTGGGTAAAGGTAAGCGGAAGAAGAAGAGCTCTGCCGCTCAGGAGTCCGCCCCCAAAGCCAGGAAGACAGTAGTCCCAACTGTCTCCCCTCCCTCCCCCGCTGCCACGACCTCCGCAGCCCCCAAAGCCAGCACCTCCCAGCAGGCGTCTCGTCCCCCCAGCCCGATGGCCACTGCCCCCCCGGCCACCCAGTCCGACCCGGCGCTCGTCAAGAAGTCGAAGTCTCCGCCACCCCTCTTCATTCATGAAGCGGCGAAGTGGACGGAGGTTTCGGGCGCTTGTAACGAGCGCCGAATCCAATTCTCCCACGCCCGTGCTGTGGGAAATGGGATAAAGGTCCAGGTGCCTTCTGCCCAGGACTACAGGGAGTTGCATAAACTCCTTGTAGCGAGGAAGGTACCTTTCCACTCGTTCGCCTTCGAGGAGGAACGCCTAGTCCGCGTGGTAGTGAGGAACGTCCCCCACGCCATATCCCCTGAAGAGATCAGTAATGATCTCAAACGTCAAGAAATCCCAGTCGCTGCGGTCCACCGTATGCACCGCCGTGGTGGAGCACCATACAATATGGTGCTCATCGTCTGCAATCCCACAGACGACAAATACCACCCCATTTTTAAAATATCCAAGATTTGTTACTTGGAGGGCTTAAAAATGGAAAAGCCCCGTCGTAGCGGTATAGTTGGCCAGTGTCACAACTGCCAACTATATGGCCACTCGCAGCGCAATTGCTTCGGCAAGCCGCGCTGCGTCAAGTGCCTGGGCGACCACGGCACCCCTGACTGTCCCCGTCCAAAGGACCACACACAATGCGCCGAACCGCCCAGCTGTGTGCTGTGCGGTGAGGCTGGGCACCCGGCTAACTACCGTGGTTGTCC
The DNA here is from genome assembly GCA_947578705.1 of Lacanobia wlatinum. Taxonomy (NCBI): domain Eukaryota; kingdom Metazoa; phylum Arthropoda; class Insecta; order Lepidoptera; family Noctuidae; genus Lacanobia; species Lacanobia wlatinum. The sequence continues at coordinate 9,930,047 of OX388052.1, read as the reverse complement.
CAAGGCCCCCAAATCGTCTGCGCCCAAACTGGCAAAGCGTGCAAACGCTCGCCAGCAGAGGGAAGCCCCCACGACCCAACCCCCAGTGGCCCTATACCCTCAGCGCCCCAGCCCTTGGAACGCGCTGAACCATAGGGCTCACTTCCCGGCGCTCGGACCCGCGCCTACCCAGACCCAGGCCCCTACGGCCCAAAAGCCCTCCCCGGCCATCGCGGCCCTCATGGATGTAGCCATACCTCCATTCCCCCGACCACCGGTCGCCGTCGTCGGAGCAGCCGCCCCTCAGGCAGCCACTCCTCCCCCCCCACCACCACCAAAGGCTACCTCCAAAGTCCCAATCCACCCCATTCCCGAGAATGCGCCTGAAATGGCCATTCACATTAACATGGCCTTCTACAAGGCCTTCTACTCCCCCAGAGCTGTGGCTATGACCGAAGCTCTGAAGGCCTCTAACATCACTGAACACGGTGCCGTATACCGTGACTTCAGTGATGTAGTTCACTTTATTAGCCTCTATGAACGTCTCCATGGCTAAGTCCCCCGCAGTAACATGTAGGTTTAGGCCGAAGTCCCTCCGGATAGGGTACTTCAACTCCAACAGCCTCTCAGGCCAACGCGATGAGATCGCCAATTTCCTCCGCGACCATCGCATAGATCTGCTTCTGGTGCAGGAGACGTTCCTCAAGCCCCATCTTCGGGATCCTAAAATTGCGAACTATCGTTTAGTTCGCAACGACAGGACCCGATGTCATGGGGGAGGAACTCTCATATACTACAAATCGTCCCTATACTGCATTCCCATGGATCCGCCCGCCACCCTAACCGAGCTTGAGGTCTCTGTCTGTCGGCTCGGCATGACAGGCCACCAACCCCTCACGGTCATTTCTGTCTACGACCCTCCCACCACCACTCCCATAGGCCCCTCTCTCAGAAATGACCTCACAACTCTTCTTGGCTTGAGTGACTCCGTCCTTCTGGCGGGGGACCTCAACGCCAAACATCCCTCATGGAATAGCCACACGGCTAATCCCAGAGGCAGAGCTCTGTTCGAGCTCAGCAGCCCCCTCAACTTCGATGTCATCGCTCCGATGCATCCCACCCATTACCCTCACCAACCTAACTGGCGACCCGACGTGCTCGACATCGCTCTCCTCAAGAATGTAAACCTACGTTTACATTCTGTGGAGGCGGTGGACGAGCTCAACTCGGATCACCGACCGGTTATTCTGGAGCTCACTCCCAGATTCGGTCCTCCCGACCCCTCCCAACCTCCCCCCACCAGAGTGATCACTGACTGGCGCAAAGTAAGTGAAAAACTGAAAGTCACCACGTCACATCACCTGGATAAAATCCCGGATCACATAGAGTCAGCTGCCGACACGGCGGCCGCGATCGGCTCGCTCACGGAACATGTACAGAGTGTCCTGGACGAATGTTCAAGGGAGGCTCCGGCGACGGACGACCGTCGCTGGAAACTCCCGGACGATGTACGTGAACTGTTGACCGAGAAGAATGCGGCCGTCCGTGCCTACAGCTCTTTTCCCTGTGCTAGTAACAAGGCTTTTATGCGTTACTTACAGCGTAAAGTAAGCAATCGCATCAAAGAGTTTCGTGACAAGCAATGGGATCAGATGCTCAGTGATCTCCAGCCCAACCACCTCGCATTTTGGGAGCTTCAGAGGAAGTTACGCGCCTCCGAGGTTACCTCCATGCCCCCCCTCATCCGCCCCGACAACACTCTCGCGTTTAACGACGACGAGAAGGCCGAATGCCTGGCTGACAGCCTAGAGGCCCAGTGTTCCCCAAGCTCGAACCCAGTCGACCCGGCCCACCTCGCCGAGGTGGACGCCGAGGTCGAACGTAGGACCTCCCTCCCTCCCGTCGAGGACCCCGACGACCCTCTCCCTCCCGTCACTCCCGACGAGGTGGAGAAGATCATCGGCCAACTCAGACCCAGGAAAGCCCCTGGGCGCGACGGCATTACCAACAGGGTAGTTCGACTCTTTCCCAAGACTCTGATCGTGTTGATGACCGCCATCTTCAATGGCGCTCTGTCCAACAACATGTTTCCGCAGCAGTGGAAAGAGGCTATCGTGATCGGCATTCCCAAGCCGGGTAAGCCCAAATCCTCCCCGTCCTCCTACCGCCCCATCAGTCTGCTCAGCTCGCTCGGCAAGATCTACGAGAGGCTTATCTATAAGCGTCTCAAGGATTACGTCGAGCGAAAGAGTCTCATCCCCAACGAGCAGTTTGGCTTTAGAGCCACTCACTCGTGCGTCCAACAGGTCTACCGCATCGTTGAGCATATCAACGGCCGCTATCAACGCGGCTTGATGACGGGAGCCCTGTTCTTCGACATAGCGAAAGCCTTCGACAAGGTCTGGCACAACGGTCTGATATACAAGCTATATCAACTCGGGGTGCCAGATCGTCTCGTGCTCATCTTACGAGACTATTTGTCGAACCGCACCTTTCGATTCCGTATCGAAGGTGCGCTTTCCACCCCCCGCCCCATCCGCGCCGGCGTACCGCAAGGCGGTGTGCTGTCGCCTCTTATTTTCACACTGTTCACCAGCGATATTCCCCCTGATCCCCAGTCGCAATTAGCGCTCTTTGCCGACGACACGGCCGTTTACTACTCTGGCAAGAGTGGTAAATCCATATCTCTTCACCTCCAAAGATCCGCCAACCGCCTAGGCGGTTGGTTTCGGAAATGGAGGATTGAGGTAAATCCCGAGAAAAGTCAGGCGGTCCTGTTCCGCAGGCCGCGGGCTAGACTCCCCCCGATCCTTCCACCGATCAAGATGTTTGGCAAGCCGATCCCTTGGGAAGAGCGAGCCAAATATCTAGGAGTGATCTTGGATAAAAACCTCAGTTTTATGGAGCACATTAAGGCGGTGCGCTCGCGCGCCGCCTTCGCTCTCGGTAGGCTCCACTCGATGCTGAACCACAACAGCAAATTATCCCTAAAATGCAAGCTGCGTATCTACACCACTTGCATTCGCCCCATCATGACCTATGCGTGTGCTACATTCGCCCACGTAAAGTCATACCGGATCCATAGGTTGCAGTCCCTCCAAAACCGTTTTCTCCGGAAGGCCACGGGTGCCCCGTGGTTCGTTCGGAATGAGCGACTCCATGTCGATCTCAAAATCCCGACCATCAAGCAGTTCATGAAACGCCTCACGAAGCGCTTCATCGAATCTGCTGAGAGGCACCAGAACCCTCTTATCGCATCGGCTACCCGATACGCTCCCTCCCAGATTAGTAAGGTCCGCCGTCCACGGCATACCTTACTAGAACCCGATGACCCAATCACCCTTGTACAAGAGAGCTGTAGGGAAACCAGTACTCTTAAACAAGCACACAAACCGCGACCCGCCGCCTTCCGGCCTCGCCGCCGAGGCCCCGCGCGACGTCCCAGTAATAATAGCAATGTTGTTGTTGCTCCCCGTCTTTTGCCTAACGAGCCAGCCCGCGTCGCTGAGCCATTAGCTTTAAACCCCCTAAATAATGTCATGACCCAGCCTGTCCCTTGCTGCCCTCCCGATAACGATGCCACTGAGCCGAGGCCCGAACCCCACAGGGGGTGCCCCCAGTGAGCAGAGTTGTAGGTTTAAGTATTTTTAGTTGCCTTGGCTGGGGGCTTTAGAGTCATTCTGAGGCCACCACAGGCTAGCCCGGTTAAGTAGTAACCACCCGTCTAGAGGTGAACTACGAGTGGTCATTATCAAAAAAAAAAAAAAAAAAAAAAAATGTATGCGGCCATACTGCGACTGAACTCCGTTTCGGTAGCACGTGTATTATTATAAAACCTCACCATGCCGCCCAAGACAAGTGGTAAAGCCGCCAAGAAGTCTGGCAAAGCCCAGAAGAACATCTCCAAGACCGACAAGAAGAAGAAGAAGCACAAGAGGAAGGAGAGTTACGCCATCTACATCTACAAGGTCCTGAAGCAGGTGCACCCCGACACCGGTATCTCCAGCAAGGCCATGTCCATCATGAACTCGTTCGTGAACGACATCTTCGAGCGTATCGCCGCCGAAGCTTCCCGCCTCGCCCACTACAACAAGAGGTCGACCATCACGTCCAGGGAGGTGCAGACGTCCGTCAGGCTCCTGCTGCCCGGAGAGCTCGCCAAGCACGCCGTCAGTGAAGGCACCAAGGCCGTCACCAAGTACACCAGCTCCAAGTGAGCGGTCGGTCGTGTGTGTGCGTGTGAAAAGTGCGTAGCTCCAGTGCGGATGTTCGTGTGTCTTGTCGATAGTGGTGCGTGTTTATCGCGTATCGCGGACGACACAAACCACGATACAGACGCCTGGACGCGCGCGCTCTCCCAGCAAGCACCGACCACCGCAGGAGCAGGAGATGGCGGGAGAAACAACAAAAGGCCCTTTTCAGGGCCACAAATATGTTCATGTGATAATAATTCACGTTTCTTTAAATTGAAAAGTCAAAACGTTACATCTACCTACCTACCTACCTACCTACCTACCTACCACCTACCTACCTACCTACCAACCAACCAACCAACCAACCAACCAACCTGCCTGCCTGCCTAAAAAATTAAAAACTGTCCTCGTCACAGTGGAATGATATGATTAAATTAAATAATAACTAGTTGTTGTTATACCTACTACTAGAGATTGAGCTTGGAGATCGCAATACCTACACCCTTCATACGTAGTACATAACGTAAATACCTACATAAAACTTATTTAGTACATCAAAACGAATAACTAACTCCCAACTAGGTAATTCCACCTTAAATTCTAATGTATTGAGGGATTCAAGTTAGGTAGGTACCCGTAATGAGACAGCAGAGCAGTATTAGCGAATAATAAAAACTAATTCGGTACGTTATATTTACACACATTCAGTTCTAGGTACATATGTATGTAGTACTTACACAGACGAATTATGGAAAGTAAGTGCTTGCTTGCTTGCTTGCTAGTCGTTACGATTGATTATTTTGAAATTTTCAAATTACTATTTTACATTGGGTCTCCGTTGAGGATTTGTCCAAAAAAAGACAAAATTTTTCTTCTATTTCGTTAGTTCGTTATGCGAAAGGGGGCGCGCGTGCGCCTCATGCCCGCTACGATGCCACGGTATAAATACGGGCGACACCAACGCGGCCTGTTTTATTCACTCTCGTACGTTCGTTGCGTGTAGTTCCGCGCGTCCGTTTAGTGTTTACTTCATTCGTTAATCTCCCGTTCCGTGTTTACAATGGCGCGTACTAAGCAGACCGCTCGTAAATCCACCGGTGGTAAGGCACCGAGGAAACAGCTCGCCACCAATGGCTGCGCGTAAGAGCGCACCCGCCACCGGAGGCGTCAGAAGCCCCATCGTTACAGGCCCGGCACCGTGGCTCTCCGTGAGATCCGTCGTTACCAGAAGAGTACCGAGCTGCTGATCCGCAAGCTTCCGTTCCAGCGTCTCGTGCGTGAGATCGCTCAGGACTTCAAGACCGATCTCCGTTTCCAGAGCTCCGCCGTTATGGCGCTGCAGGAGGCCAGCGAAGCTTACCTGGTCGGTCTGTTCGAAGACACCAACCTGTGCGCGATTCACGCTAAGCGCGTCACCATCATGCCCAAGGACATCCAGTTGGCGCGCAGGATCAGAGGCGACGCGCTTAAACTGCTGCTGCTGCTGCTGCTGCTGCAACGGCATACGTCGCAAGCACGGATGCACTTCGTCGTCCTTCACGTAGACACTGCCTCCGTGCAGTGCATCGTGTCGGCGGCCGTGTGCCGTCTGTGACTGTGCGTTCACATAAAAGGCCCTTTTCAGGGCCACATTATGTATCTGATCGTGAAATGTTTCTTTCTATCAGATTGTCGCAAAAACGTTACTACTACTCGTACCTACCTAACACATGCCCACCCACAAATGAAATGATAAGACTCCAATAAAGTATGAACGAACAAAATCATACAATAATGTATCTGATCTACTACTTAGTACATTATAATGCCTTAGAAGTAAATAAGTATATATCTAGTCTTGACAGTTTTATACGTAGGTATCTATCTACATAAGTCTTTCATTTTAGACAGATCTACATGATAATTATTTATTAAGTACCTACTCGTTGTTATAATTATTATAATTATATATGTATATTTATTTATTTATTTATTTTTTTTTTTTTTTTTTTCTTTTTATAGCAATAGGCTAAAGTAAATTTCTGATTTATTACTTACTACCTACGTACCTACCTACTTTATTCGAATGCGATAGACGAACTACATGCTTAGAGCACATCGCCCAATCGGCCAACCAACGACGAGCATCGTCTCACCCCTCCCCGCGCACCGACAGTATCTCGTTTCCCCCGCCCGCTGAGCTCCGCTCACGGTATAAATATAAGCGAGTCGCAGGCTCGAAAAATACTATCGATTCCGCGCGCGCCGCCCGACCGTGACGGACGTCTGCTCCGTGACTCATCGCTGCTCGCTCGCTCGCTGCTCGTCCCGCTCGCCGTGACGTCACTGTGGTCGCTGACTACACATTTTGATCCGACGCTGCCTTTTTCAAGGCAGCCGAGAGATATCTTGTTTCCGTTTCGGGTACTGTCAAAAACGTGGTGACCCCTTCAGGGTAAATCCACGTTTCTCGTGGTCACTCGGTGGAAACCTTTCGGTGCCAACGAAGCCGAGTGGGTGTTGACCCGACACACCGACCTAGCCCCTTCAGGGCCTAGGTCAAGTCGGAAGGGTATTGGACCCGCGGCCTTGGGGGGCCTCCTAGTCGCGACCAATTACTTAACCCCGCTCTCTTCCAGCTTCGTCGGTCGGTCGCAAGACCCATAGGGACTCGCTGCACAATAAGATTGGCAGCGAGATCACAAGCTTAGGGCACACCCTAGGTACTCACCTCCCTGTCTACACCCGACAGGGAGGGTACACATCCCCGGGAACTCCCACCCGGGGAGTTAGGTTGATAGGAGTTTAGGTTTAGGATCCCCCTCCCCCTGCCCTTAAGGCATATGTTTCCCTCCTCCCAGTAGTAAAAATGCCTCCCCCTAAGGAGGTGGACGCGATCCTTTGGGATCTCGTCCAAAGACTAATAGAGGACCACCCCAATCAGGAGTTGGTCCGAATAGTCAACTATAGGTTGCATAGGCTGGAGAGCCTTAAAAACTCCCAGCCCAGTAGGACTAGCTCGCCTCCGCCGCGTGAGTCACTCTCCCCCGTGCCCCCTCAGGGCCCCTCCCCCCCCTCTCCAACTCACGATGACGTCACTGATTTCAGTGACGTACTCGAGAGTGCCCCGCTCACATTAGAGCCTGACTCCCCCACTCCCCCCCCCATGGACTACGAGTCCGGTTCGGATAATAACGACTCGGGTACCTCAGACTCTTCCGCCGAATTTACCCTTGTGGGTAAAGGTAAGCGGAAGAAGAAGAGCTCTGCCGCTCAGGAGTCCGCCCCCAAAGCCAGGAAGACAGTAGTCCCAACTGTCTCCCCTCCCTCCCCCGCTGCCACGACCTCCGCAGCCCCCAAAGCCAGCACCTCCCAGCAGGCGTCTCGTCCCCCCAGCCCGATGGCCACTGCCCCCCCGGCCACCCAGTCCGACCCGGCGCTCGCCAAGAAGTCGAAGCCTCCGCCACCCCTCTTCATTCATGAAGCGGCTAAGTGGACGGAGGTTTCGGGCGCTTGTAACGAGCGCCGAATTCAATTCTCCCACGCCCGTGCTGTGGGAAATGGAATTAAGGTCCAGGTGCCTTCTGCCCAGGACTACAGGGAGTTGCATAAACTCCTTGTAGCGAGGAAGGTACCTTTCCACTCGTTCGCCTTCGAGGAGGAACGCCTAGTCCGCGTGGTAGTGAGGAACGTCCCTCACGCCATATCCCCTGAAGAGATCAGTAATGATCTCAAACGTCAAGAAATCCCAGTCGCTGCGGTCCACCGCATGCACCGCCGTGGTGGAGCACCATATAATATGGTGCTCATCGTCTGTAATCCAACAGACGATAAATACCACCCCATCTTCAAAATCTCGAAGATTTGTTTCCTAGAGGGCTTGAAGATGGAAAAGCCCCGTCGTAGCGGTATAGTTGGCCAGTGTCACAACTGCCAACTATATGGCCATTCACAGCGCAATTGCTTCGGCAAGCCGCGCTGCGTCAAGTGCCTGGGCGACCACGGCACCCCTGACTGTCCCCGTCCTAAGGACCACTCACAATGCCCCGACCCGCCCAGCTGTGTGCTGTGCGGGGAGGCTGGGCACCCGGCTAACTACCGTGGTTGTCCCAAGGCCCCCAAATCATCTGCGCCCAAACTGGCAAAGCGTGCAAACGCTCGCCAGCAGAGGGAAGCCCCCACGACCCAACCCCCCGTGGCCCTATACCCTCAGCGCCCCAGCCCTTGGAACGCGCTGAACCATAGGGCCCACTTCCCGGCGCTCGGACCCGCGCCTACCCAGACCCAGGCCCCTACGGCCCAAAAGCCCTCCCCGGCCATCCCGGCCCTCATGGATGTAGCCATACCTCCATTCCCCCGACCATCGGTCGCCGTCGCCGGAGCAGCCGCCCCTCAGGCAGCCACTCCTCCCCCCCCACCACCAAAGGCTACTCCCAAAGTCCCAACCCACCCTATTCCCGCGAATGCGCCTGAAATGGCCATCCATATTAACATGGCCTTCTACAAGGCCTTCTACTCCCCCAGAGCTGTGGCTATGACCGAAGCTCTGAAGGCCTCTAACATCACTGAGCACGGTGCCGTATACCGTGAATTCAGTGATGTAGTTCACTTTATTAGCCTCTATGAACGTCTTCATGGCTAAGTCCCCCGCAGTAACATGTAGGTTTAGGCCGAAGTCCCTCCGGATAGGGTACTTCAATTCCAACAGCCTCTCAGGCCAACGTGATGAGATCGCCAATTTCCTCCGCGACCATCGCATAGATCTGCTTCTGGTGCAGGAGACGTTCCTCAAGCCCCATCTTCGGGATCCTAAAATTGCGAACTATCGGTTAGTTCGCAACGACAGGACCCGATGTCATGGGGGAGGAACTCTCATATATTACAAATCGTCCCTATACTGCATCCCCATGGATCCGCCCGCCACCCTAACCGAGCTTGAGGTCTCTGTCTGTCGGCTCGGCATGACAGGCCACCAACCCCTCACGGTCATTTCTGTCTACGACCCTCCCACCACCACTCCCATAGGCCCCTCCCTCAGAAATGACCTCACAACTCTTCTTGGCTTGAGTGACTCCGTCCTTCTGGCGGGGGACCTCAACGCCAAACATCCCTCATGGAATAGCCACACGGCTAATCCCAGAGGAAGAGCTCTGTTCGAGCTCAGCAGCCCCCTCAACTTCGATGTCATCGCTCCGATGCATCCCACCCATTACCCTCACCAACCAAACTGGCGACCCGATGTGCTCGACATCGCTCTCCTCAAGAATGTAAACTTACGTTTGCATTCTGTGGAGGCGGTGGACGAGCTCAACTCGGATCACCGGCCGGTTATTCTGGAGCTCACTCCCAGATTCGGTCCTCCCGACCCCTCCCAACCTCCTCCCACCAGAGTGATCACTGACTGGCGCAAAGTAAGTGAAAAACTGAAAGTCACCACGTCACATCACCTGGATAAAATCCCAGATCACATAGAGTCAGCTGCCGACACGGCGGCCGCGATCGGCTCGCTCACGGAACATGTACAGTCAGTCCTGGACGAATGTTCAAGGGAGGCTCCGGCGACGGACGACCGTCGCTGGAAACTCCCGGACGATGTGCGTGAACTGTTGACCGAGAAGAATGCGGCCGTCCGTGCCTACAGCTCTTTTCCCTGTGCTAGTAACAAGGCTTTTATGCGTTACTTACAGCGTAAAGTAAGCAATCGCATCAAAGAGTTTCGTGACAAGCAATGGGATCAGATGCTCAGTGATCTCCAGCCCAACCACCTCGCATTTTGGGAGCTTCAGAGGAAGTTACGCGCCTCCGAGGTTACCACCATGCCCCCCCTCATCCGCCCTGACAACACTCTCGCGTTTAACGACGACGAGAAGGCCGAATGCCTGGCTGACAGTCTAGAGGCCCAGTGTTCCCCAAGCTCGAACCCAGTCGACCCGGCCCACCTCGCCGAGGTGGACGCCGAGGTCGAACGTAGGACCTCCCTCCCTCCCGTCGAGGACCCCGACGACCCTCTCCCTCCCGTCACTCCGGACGAGGTGGAGAAGATCGTTGGCCAACTCAGACCCAGGAAAGCCCCTGGGCGCGACGGCATTACCAACAGGGTAGTTCGACTCTTTCCCAAGACTCTGATCGTGTTGATGACCGCCATCTTCAATGGCGCTCTGTCCAACAACATGTTTCCGCAGCAGTGGAAAGAGGCTATCGTGATCGGCATTCCCAAGCCGGGTAAGCCCAAATCCTCCCCGTCCTCCTACCGCCCCATCAGTCTGCTCAGCTCGCTCGGCAAGATCTACGAGAGGCTTATCTATAAGCGTCTCAAGGATTACGTCGAGCGAAAGAGTCTCATCCCCAACGAGCAGTTTGGCTTTAGAGCCACTCACTCGTGCGTCCAACAGGTCTACCGCATCGTTGAGCATATCAACGGCCGCTATCAACGCGGCTTGATGACGGGAGCCCTGTTCTTCGACATAGCGAAAGCCTTCGACAACGTCTGGCACAACGGTCTGATATACAAGCTATATCAACTCGGGGTGCCAGATCGTCTCGTGCTCATCCTTCGAGACTATTTGTCGAACCGCACCTTTCGATTCCGTATCGAAGGTGCGCTTTCCACCCCCCGCCCCATCCGCGCCGGCGTACCGCAAGGCGGTGTGCTGTCGCCTCTTATTTTCACGCTGTTCACCAGCGATATTCCCCCCGATCCCCAGTCGCAATTAGCGCTCTTTGCCGACGACACGGCCGTTTACTACTCTGGCAAGAGTGGTAAATCCATATCTCATCACCTCCAAAGATCCGCCAACCGCCTAGGCGGTTGGTTTCGGAAGTGGAGGATTGAGGTAAATCCCGAGAAAAGTCAGGCGGTCCTGTTCCGCAGGCCGCGGGCTAGACTCCCCCCGATCCTTCCACCGATCAAGATGTTTGGCAAGCCGATCCCTTGGGAAGAGCGAGCCAAATATCTAGGAGTGATCTTGGACAAAAACCTCAGTTTTATGGAGCACATTAAGGCGGTGCGCTCGCGCGCCGCCTTCGCTCTCGGTAGGCTCCACTCGATGCTGAACCACAACAGCAAATTATCCCTAAAATGCAAGCTGCGTATCTACACCACTTGCATTCGCCCCATCATGACCTATGCGTGTGCTACATTCGCCCACGTAAAGTCATACCGGATCCATAGGTTGCAGTCCCTCCAAAACCGTTTTCTCCGAAAGGCCACGGGTGCCCCGTGGTTCGTTCGGAATGAGCGACTCCATGTCGATCTCAAAATCCCGACCATCAAGCAGTTCATGAAACGCCTCACGAAGCGTTTCATCGAATCTGCTGAGAGGCACCAGAACCCTCTTATCGCATCGGCTACCCGATACGCTCCCTCCCAGATTAGTAAGGTCCGCCGTCCACGGCATACCTTACTAGAACCCGATGACCCAATCACCCTTGTACAAGAGAGCTGTAGGGAAACCAGTACTCTTAAACAAGCACACAAACCGCGACCCGCCGCCTTCCGGCCTCGCCGCCGAGGCCCCGCGCGACGTCCCAGTAATAATAGCAATGTTGTTGTTGCTCCCCGTCTTTTGCCTAACGAGCCAGCCCGCGTCGCTGAGCCATTAGCTTTAAACCCCCTAAATAATGTCATGACCCAGCCTGTCCCTTGCTGCCCTCCCGATAACGATGCCACTGAGCCGAGGCCCGAACCCCACAGGGGGTGCCCCCAGTGAGCAGAGTTGTAGGTTAAGTATTTTTAGTTGCCTTGGCTGGGGGCTTTAGAGTCATTCTGAGGCCACCACAGGCTAGCCCGGTTAAGTAGTAACCACCCGTCTAGAGGTGAACTACGAGTGGTCCAAATCAAAAAAAAAAAAAAAAAAAAAAAAAAAAAAATCGAAAAATACTCCAGTGAGCGCCGCACACCCGTGCCGAGTGTTATTATCGTGTGTTACTTTGGAACTGCCTAGCCGAGCTTAGAAGATGACCGGTCGCGGTAAGGGAGGAAAGGGTCTGGGAAAAGGAGGAGCCAAGCGTCACAGGAAGGTACTCCGTGATAACATCCAGGGTATCACGAAGCCCGCCATCCGTCGTCTGGCTCGCAGAGGCGGCGTGAAACGTATCTCCGGTCTGATCTACGAGGAGACTCGCGGTGTGCTTAAAGTGTTCCTCGAGAACGTCATCCGCGATGCCGTCACCTACACCGAGCACGCCAAGAGGAAGACCGTCACCGCCATGGACGTCGTCTACGCTCTGAAGCGCCAGGGTCGTACCCTGTACGGTTTCGGCGGTTAAACTCATCCGGTTTGCCGTTGCCCGTATGCGCGCAACCAGCCGTGCTCTACGTACTGTGTGTGTGGTTCGATCATACGTACGTATGTAGATGCGCACATCAAAAAAGGCCCTTTTCAGGGCCGCATATGATTCGATATAATATATATGCGTTTCTTTAATGGAATTGTCTAAAAACGAACCGACAAACAACCGACATACTTCTGATATTCTCAATTTAGGCAGCTGTCTGTATACGAGGTGGGTTAGTTGGGTGTGTAGGTGTACATGAAACAGTGATATTTACTTATATAAGTATATATTTAAATTAAAATTATACATACATAAAACACATATAATAAGTAGGTACTTAAATACTAGTACAGAGCAGGTCTATTAGAAATACAACATCAACTTATTTACCTACGTTCTCTTCTCGCCCGCCCGCTCGCCGACGCCACCGCACGCAGTCTCTCACACACCCTGCACACAGCTCGGCAGAAGGATCCCCTGAAATGGACAATTACTTAATATATTATACATGCATATATTCCAAGAAGTACCAGTAGGTACATATTACCTATCTACTATTAGACATTGACCGATTGATTCATTCACCTTTTTTTTTTTTTAATTACTTACCTATACTTGGTTAACGATGTTGTCGATGATGCTGTCCCTCGTCATCGCCGTCTGTCTGTCCTGGACCTGAAATTGATATAAGAAATGATTAAAAAAATTTAAACTACATAAGTAAATAACATCCAATACGGTTTATACGTACGATACGACGTCTAGCTAGGTACCTAGGTAGGTACGACGGCTACCGTTACCGCTGGTCTGTCTTTTTTTTTTTTGTTTTTCGTCTTTACATATTTTTTTTTTTCGTTTTTTTTTTTTTTTCGCCTATATACAACATAAATAGGTATAACACGAGCTATCGTATCATCAAGAGAATGCGGTAGGTAGGTGCGCGGTCTAGGTACCGAGCGACGGCTTTACTGGCCGGACGGTGGCGCGGGACCGCCTCTTTTGTCGTTTTACACCTTATTCGATACGCTTTCTGATGCGATAATCCCGATCCGTACACTGTTTCCTAGTCGAAGGGCATTCTAGTCTTTCGATATTAGTATACTAATAGGTTGCACGTCCTGGACGGAGCCGTCCGTCCTTAACAGTTCGGCGGTCGCGGTGTTTTACGATGCTTCACTTTTACCTCGATAATACCTTCGCGAGGCCGTCCCATATCGGCGAATTGTTGTCGCCGCACAAGCTCGATATCCTCCCCGTCGACGGGTCGACCTTAATCGCCACCAAACATCACTTTTATAGAGAAAATAACGTTTTGAACTCGACCCGACCTTAGCATCGTACGCAGTCGTCGAATTAAAACGCCGCCAACGCCGCAACGATCGCCTTACGCTACCACCATCGCCGCACCCTCGTCGTCAACTTCATGACCTATCCGAAAACGTAAACAACAGCGACGTTCCGATACGATAAACATTATTTTTACTTATTTTATTAGATACGTGTTAGTGAAAACTTTCAAGCGTTCATACGAGAAAACGTCTCTCGACATCACGGCCCTCGTTACGGTAAAGTTACGTCGTGCTTTAGTGTACGTACACGAAACTCGGGAAACCTATAAGTGGCGACATCTAAGTCTCTCTCTTATTCTACTTAACTACGTTTTCGAGTGTACGTTTGTGTGTTGTGAATACTACTTACCTACCTACGAGATGGCAGACACCGCAGTTGCTACCGAGGCTCCGGCACCCGCTACCCCAGCGAAGAAGCAGGCGAGACAGGCCGGCGGCGCTGCCAAGAAACCCAAGGCGAAGCCGACCCATCCCAAAACATCCGAGATGGTCAACAACGCCATCAAGGAGATGAAGGAGCGCAGCGGGTCTTCCCTGCAGGCGATCAAGAAGTACATCGCCGCGCAGTACAAGGTCGACGCGGAGAAACTGGCTCCGTTCATCAGGAAATATCTGAAGAGCGCCGTCGAATCTGGCGCGCTGATCCAGACCAAGGGCAAGGGCGCCTCCGGTTCGTTCAAGCTCGAGTCGAAGTCGGCCGCGTCGAAGAAACCCGCCGGCGCAGCCGGCAAGGCCGCCAAAGCTCCCGCTGCGGCCGCGAAGACGAAGAAAGCGACCGCCTCGGCAGCTGGCGCCAAGACCAAGAAGGCGGCAGCCGCAGCCGCGTCCGCCGCTTCCCCTTCGAAAGCCAAGTCGACAGCAGCCGCCGCCGCCAAGGACAAGAAGGCGGCCGCCGCTAAGAAGAAGCCAGCACCCAAGAAGGCCGCCGCCCCCGCCAAGGCGAAGGCACCCAAAGCCAAGAAGACAGCCAAGCCGCCAACGAAGAAACCTAAAGCGCCTAAACCCAAGAAGGCCGCGGCTACACCCAAGTCTAAGCCGGCAGCCAAGAAAGCTTCCGCCGCTAAGAAGTAAGCTACGGTCGCGTTCGCGTTACACCGTCGACGACGGCAGCCAGCGGCGCAGCAGACCACCACCACCACCGTCTACAACAACTAGGAGGTACACAACAAACAAAACAACGAGTGTATGTGTAAATAATACCTACCTACCTACCTGTGTACCTACGTCGTTGTTACGCGTCTGTCTATCTATCGTCCTCGGGGAATAAGGGTGCGGAACACCGCTCGACGCGTCTCGACCGACGATTCTTCATCGGATGCAGCAAGCAAGCAAGCAAGCAAGCAAGCAAGCAAGCAAGCAAGCAGCAGCAACCGAAGAAACCAAGGCGGCACCGAGATGCTTAGCGCGCGTGCCACGCGCTCTCGATCGCAGCGCTCTCCGAGCGCACACCAAAAAGCCCTTTTCAGGGCTAACAGTACTATCATGAATATGAAAAATATTCGTTTCTATTACACGGACGGTCAAAAACGTTTAGAATAATTACGAAAAACTGTAGCACAAGTACCTACCTACCTACCTGAACCCCCCCCCCCCCCCACCTACGCACGCACAGAACACTTGAACCTCCCCTCCTACTACCTAATTAATTACCTGAGTACCTATAAAAACGAAACAAACAAGAATAGGTACAGTGAAACCTGGATAAATGGGACCTTAAGGGACCTGCAAATTTGTATTCCACTTACCCAGTGTCTCAGATATCCAGGTATAAATAAATATCTGTCTCATTTACAATTAGCCAAGTGCGGAATTTGCAGGTAGAATAAGAATTAACGAGAACGGTACACAAAATATAGCCTCAGTAACAGAGGTAAAATATACTCTCTGTCTCATTTATAGAGGTTGTTATGACGATAAAATCGAAAGAACTCATCCCAGATATAGAGGTTTGTTTTGTCCCACTAGCAGAGGTAATAAAGAGCTAAAGTGTCGGGACCTAAGCATGAGTTTTCCATCTATGGAGGTTTCTCACTTATCCAGGTCCCACTTAACCAAGTTTTACTGTATATATCATTATGCAATACATACCTGTTCAGTCAGTAGCTGCACGCACGCACGCACTAATTACTTGCACTCACTATTTACAAACTCATTAGGTACTACGTAAACAAACAAACAACAACACGCTCACTTTAGTTAAGTAGATAGATACGACCTTTCATCTACCTACCTATTTTGAAACCGCAACGGCACGTTATTATGATTATTCTAAAACTATCACAAAAAAAAAAAAAAAAAAAATACGTTCTTCAACTTTCTTCCGAGCGCTAGCTGCGCGACGAAAATCTTCTGCCCGACTGCCCGACTCCTCCTATTTTCGAATCAAATTAGAATTTTCTTTTTACCTACCTACCTACCTACCTACCCACCTACCTAAAAATTAAAGTTGAAAGCCCAGAGCGCGCGCTTGCGCGTTCAGCGATTCCGTTTCGTCGTCGGCTGTGTTGCCCCTACCACTGACGCGGCCACGCGGCGCGCGTATATAAACGGGCGATTACGGGAAGGTCCGTAATAGACTGTCTCGGCGCGCGCACTGACGTACGCGTGTTTCGTTGTTTTCGCGAGTTAATCTACAAGCAAACCCATCAACCATGTCTGGTCGCGGTAAAGGTGGCAAGGTTAAGGGAAAGGCAAAGTCCCGTTCCAACCGTGCCGGTCTTCAGTTTCCCGTGGGACGTATCCACAGGCTGCTGCGTAACGGAAACTACGCCGAGCGTGTGGGTGCCGGCGCGCCCGTCTACTTGGCCGCCGTTATGGAGTACCTGGCCGCTGAGGTCCTCGAGTTGGCCGGCAACGCCGCGAGGGACAACAAGAAGACCAGGATCATCCCGCGTCATCTCCAATTGGCCATCCGCAACGACGAGGAGCTGAACAAGCTGCTCTCCGGCGTGACGATCGCCCAAGGTGGTGTGCTGCCGAACATCCAGGCCGTGCTACTGCCCAAGAAGACCGAGAAGAAGGCTTAAACTAAACACGTCGGTCGTCGTCGTCTTCGCACGCACGCACACAGCCGGTGCTTTTCGTGCGAGTGGGTGCTGCTCGGCACGCGTACTTCGATATAATATTTATGAACGTACCATACATATCTATTATGTCGGTTGCGCGTAGCTATTCGCTCGTATGCATCCAAAACAAAAGGCCCTTTTCAGGGCCACAATATGATTCGTCAAAATATAAACCAAAGACAGTTTCTTTGACGGTGTTGTCGTAAAGCAAAAACGTATATCTACATAATTATATATACTTAAACAATACTGGACTAGATAAGAGAAAACAACAAAAACGGATAGGAAAATTTGTTTTGACCATAGTTCAACAACATGGTCATCACCCCGACTCAGACTACCCCGACTCGGATAGGTTAGGTTAGAAGGCTAAGGCGGGAGCGAAGCGGAGCGGAGCTCCCGCCTTAGCCTTCGTGGTTATTTTTTTTTTTTTTAAACCACCCAGAACTATGGTGGTACACGCAGTACAGTTTTGTCGCATAAGCGTTAATCGCACATCCATTTGTACACTCACTTGAAATGCAATAATAGGTAAACAAAAAAACGCAGTAGGCAAGTTACTTGTTGTAGGTGTATGAGTATGTTTACAAAA
Source organism: Lacanobia wlatinum (assembly GCA_947578705.1). NCBI lineage: Eukaryota > Metazoa > Arthropoda > Insecta > Lepidoptera > Noctuidae > Lacanobia > Lacanobia wlatinum. The sequence goes on along the minus strand of OX388052.1, from coordinate 9,912,613 downwards.
GTAGCGAGTTTTTTTTTTTTTTTTTTTTTTTCTGCCGCTTTTCGAATTTTTTATTAATTAATAATTTACTTGTTTAATTACGTTTTTTTTTTTTTTTTTTTCTTCTCGTCTCCCCTCCCCGTCTGAGTGCCCCCTCTCCCCGGGCGCGATCTACACTCTAGCTAAGGAGCGCTGCGATTGGTCCGCCGTTGTGTCGACCTCGCCGCGACTGTGTACCGCGCGGCATGGTATAAATACGACTTGTGACTTGTATGCGGCCATGTAATTCCGCGCGCGCCGCCCGACCGTGACGGACGTCTGCTCCGTGACTCATCGCTGCTCGCTCGCTCGCTGCTCGTCTCGCTCGCCGTGACGTCACTGTGGTCGCCGACTACACATTTTGATCCGACGCTGCCTTTTTCAAGGCAGCCGAGAGATATCCTATTTCCGTTTCGGGTACTGTCAAAAACGTGGTGACCCCTTCAGGGTAAATCCACGTTTCTCGTGGTCACTCGGTGGAAACCTTTCGGTGCCAACGAAGCCGAGTGGGTGTTGACCCGACACACCGACCTAGCCCCTTCAGGGCCTAGGTCAAGTCGGAAGGGTATTGGACCCGCGGCCTTGGGGGGCCTCCTAGTCGCGACCAATTACCTAACCCCGCTCTCTTCCAGCTTCGTCGGTCGGTCGCAAGACCCATAGGGACTCGCTGCACAATAAGATTGGCAGCGAGATCACAAGCTTAGGGCACACCCTAGGTACTCACCTCCCTGTCTACACCCGACAGGGAGGGTACACATCCCCGGGAACTCCCACCCGGGGAGTTAGGTTGATAGGAGTTTAGGATTAGGTTCCCCCCCCTGCCCCTAAGGCATATGATTTCCCCTCCCTAAACTTCAAAATGCCTCCCCCTAAGGAGGTGGACGCGATCCTTTGGGATCTCGTCCAAAGACTGATAGAGGACCACCCCAATCAGGAGTTGGTCCGTATCGTCAATTATAGGCTACATAGGCTGGAGAGCCTTAAAAACTCCCAGCCCAGTAGGACTAGCTCGCCTCCGCCGCGTGAGTCACTCTCCCCCGTGCCCCCTCAGGGCCCCTCCCCCCCCTCTCCAACTCACGATGACGTCACTGATTTCAGTGACGTACTCGAGAGTGCCCCGCTCACATTAGAGCCTGACTCCCCCACTCCCCCCCCCATGGACTACGAGTCCGGTTCGGATAATAACGACTCGGGTACCTCAGACTCTTCCGCCGAATTTACCCTTGTGGGTAAAGGTAAGCGGAAGAAGAAGAGCTCTGCCGCTCAGGAGTCCGCCCCCAAAGCCAGGAAGACAGTAGTCCCAACTGTCTCCCCTCCCTCCCCCGCTGTCACGACCTCCGCAGCCCCCAAAGCCAGCACCTCCCAGCAGGCGTCTCGTCCCCCCAGCCCGATGGCCACTGCCCCCCCGGCCACCCAGTCCGACCCGGCGCTCGCCAAGAAGTCGAAGCCTCCGCCACCCCTCTTCATTCATGAAGCGGCGAAGTGGACGGAGGTTTCGGGCGCTTGTAACGAGCGCCGAATTCAATTCTCCCACGCCCGTGCTGTGGGGAATGCAATTAAGGTCCAGGTGCCTTCTGCCCAGGACTACAGGGAGTTGCATAAACTCCTTGTAGCGAGGAAGGTACCTTTCCACTCGTTCGCCTTCGAGGAGGAACGCCTAGTCCGCGTGGTAGTGAGGAACGTCCCTCACGCCATATCCCCTGAAGAGATCAGTAATGATCTCAAACGTCAGGAAATCCCAGTCGCTGCGGTCCACCGCATGCACCGCCGTGGTGGAGCACCATATAATATGGTGCTCATCGTCTGTAATCCAACAGACGATAAATACCACCCCATCTTCAAAATCTCGAAGATTTGTTTCCTAGAGGGCTTGAAGATGGAAAAGCCCCGTCGTAGCGGTATAGTTGGCCAGTGTCACAACTGCCAACTATATGGCCATTCACAGCGCAATTGCTTCGGCAAGCCGCGCTGCGTCAAGTGCCTGGGCGACCACGGCACCCCTGACTGTCCCCGTCCTAAGGACCACTCACAATGCGCCGACCCGCCCAGCTGTGTGCTGTGCGGGGAGGCTGGGCACCCGGCTAACTACCGTGGTTGTCCCAAGGCCCCCAAATCGTCTGCGCCCAAACTGGCAAAGCGTGCAAACGCTCGCCAGCAGAGGGAAGCCCCCACGACCCAACCCCCCGTGGCCCTATACCCTCAGCGCCCCAGCCCTTGGAACGCGCTGAACCATAGGGCCCACTTCCCGGCGCTCGGACCCGCGCCTACCCAGACCCAGGCCCCTACGGCCCAAAAGCCCTCCCCGGCCATCCCGGCCCTCATGGATGTAGCCATACCTCCATTCCCCCGACCATCGGTCGCCGTCGCCGGAGCAGCCGCCCCTCAGGCAGCCACTCCTCCCCCCCCACCACCAAAGGCTACTCCCAAAGTCCCAACCCACCCTATTCCCGCGAATGCGCCTGAAATGGCCATCCATATTAACATGGCCTTCTACAAGGCCTTCTACTCCCCCAGAGCTGTGGCTATGACCGAAGCTCTGAAGGCCTCTAACATCACTGAGCACGGTGCCGTATACCGTGAATTCAGTGATGTAGTTCACTTTATTAGCCTCTATGAACGTCTTCATGGCTAAGTCCCCCGCAGTAACATGTAGGTTTAGGCCGAAGTCCCTCCGGATAGGGTACTTCAATTCCAACAGCCTCTCAGGCCAACGTGATGAGATCGCCAATTTCCTCCGCGACCATCGCATAGATCTGCTTCTGGTGCAGGAGACGTTCCTCAAGCCCCATCTTCGGGATCCTAAAATTGCGAACTATCGGTTAGTTCGCAACGACAGGACCCGATGTCATGGGGGAGGAACTCTCATATATTACAAATCGTCCCTATACTGCATCCCCATGGATCCGCCCGCCACCCTAACCGAGCTTGAGGTCTCTGTCTGTCGGCTCGGCATGACAGGCCACCAACCCCTCACGGTCATTTCTGTCTACGACCCTCCCACCACCACTCCCATAGGCCCCTCCCTCAGAAATGACCTCACAACTCTTCTTGGCTTGAGTGACTCCGTCCTTCTGGCGGGGGACCTCAACGCCAAACATCCCTCATGGAATAGCCACACGGCTAATCCCAGAGGAAGAGCTCTGTTCGAGCTCAGCAGCCCCCTCAACTTCGATGTCATCGCTCCGATGCATCCCACCCATTACCCTCACCAACCTAACTGGCGACCCGATGTGCTCGACATCGCTCTCCTCAAGAATGTAAACTTACGTTTGCATTCTGTGGAGGCGGTGGACGAGCTCAACTCGGATCACCGGCCGGTTATTCTGGAGCTCACTCCCAGATTCGGTCCTCCCGACCCCTCCCAACCTCCTCCCACCAGAGTGATCACTGACTGGCGCAAAGTAAGTGAAAAACTGAAAGTCACCACGTCACATCACCTGGATAAAATCCCAGATCACATAGAGTCAGCTGCCGACACGGCGGCCGCGATCGGCTCGCTCACGGAACATGTACAGTCAGTCCTGGACGAATGTTCAAGGGAGGCTCCGGCGACGGACGACCGTCGCTGGAAACTCCCGGACGATGTGCGTGAACTGTTGACCGAGAAGAATGCGGCCGTCCGTGCCTACAGCTCTTTTCCCTGTGCTAGTAACAAGGCTTTTATGCGTTACTTACAGCGTAAAGTAAGCAATCGCATCAAAGAGTTTCGTGACAAGCAATGGGATCAGATGCTCAGTGATCTCCAGCCCAACCACCTCGCATTTTGGGAGCTTCAGAGGAAGTTACGCGCCTCCGAGGTTACCACCATGCCCCCCGTCATCCGCCCTGACAACACTCTCGCGTTTAACGACGACGAGAAGGCCGAATGCCTGGCTGACAGTCTAGAGGCCCAGTGTTCCCCAAGCTCGAACCCAGTCGACCCGGCCCACCTCGCCGAGGTGGACGCCGAGGTCGAACGTAAGACCTCCCTCCCTCCCGTCGAGGACCCCGACGACCCTCTCCCTCCCGTCACTCCGGACGAGGTGGAGAAGATCATCGGCCAACTCAGACCCAGGAAAGCCCCTGGGCGCGACGGCATTACCAACAGGGTAGTTCGACTCTTTCCCAAGACTCTGATCGTGTTGATGACCGCCATCTTCAATGGCGCTCTGTCCAACAACATGTTTCCGCAGCAGTGGAAAGAGGCTATCGTGATCGGCATTCCCAAGCCGGGTAAGCCCAAATCCTCCCCGTCCTCCTACCGCCCCATCAGTCTGCTCAGCTCGCTCGGCAAGATCTACGAGAGGCTTATCTATAAGCGTCTCAAGGATTACGTCGAGCGAAAGAGTCTCATCCCCAACGAGCAGTTTGGCTTTAGAGCCACTCACTCGTGCGTCCAACAGGTCTACCGCATCGTTGAGCATATCAACGGCCGCTATCAACGCGGCTTGATGACGGGAGCCCTGTTCTTCGACATAGCGAAAGCCTTCGACAAGGTCTGGCACAACGGTCTGATATACAAGCTGTATCAACTCGGGGTGCCAGATCGTCTCGTGCTCATCCTTCGAGACTATTTGTCGAACCGCACCTTTCGATTCCGTATCGAAGGTGCGCTTTCCACCCCCCGCCCCATCCGCGCCGGCGTACCGCAAGGCGGTGTGCTGTCGCCTCTTATTTTCACGCTGTTCACCAGCGATATTCCCCCCGATCCCCAGTCGCAATTAGCGCTCTTTGCCGACGACACGGCCGTTTACTACTCTGGCAAGAGTGGTAAATCCATATCTCATCACCTCCAAAGATCCGCCAACCGCCTAGGCGGTTGGTTTCGGAAGTGGAGGATTGAGGTAAATCCCGAGAAAAGTCAGGCGGTCCTGTTCCGCAGGCCGCGGGCTAGACTCCCCCCGATCCTTCCACCGATCAAGATGTTTGGCAAGCCGATCCCTTGGGAAGAGCGAGCCAAATATCTAGGAGTGATCTTGGACAAAAACCTCAGTTTTATGGAGCACATTAAGGCGGTGCGCTCGCGCGCCGCCTTCGCTCTCGGTAGGCTCCACTCGATGCTGAACCACAACAGCAAATTATCCCTAAAATGCAAGCTGCGTATCTACACCACTTGCATTCGCCCCATCATGACCTATGCGTGTGCTACATTCGCCCACGTAAAGTCATACCGGATCCATAGGTTGCAGTCCCTCCAAAACCGTTTTCTCCGAAAGGCCACGGGTGCCCCGTGGTTCGTTCGGAATGAGCGACTCCATGTCGATCTCAAAATCCCGACCATCAAGCAGTTCATGAAACGCCTCACGAAGCGTTTCATCGAATCTGCTGAGAGGCACCAGAACCCTCTTATCGCATCGGCTACCCGATACGCTCCCTCCCAGATTAGTAAGGTCCGCCGTCCACGGCATACCTTACTAGAACCCGATGACCCAATCACCCTTGTACAAGAGAGCTGTAGGGAAACCAGTACTCTTAAACAAGCACACAAACCGCGACCCGCCGCCTTCCGGCCTCGCCGCCGAGGCCCCGCGCGACGTCCCAGTAATAATAGCAATGTTGTTGTTGCTCCCCGTCTTTTGCCTAACGAGCCAGCCCGCGTCGCTGAGCCATTAGCTTTAAACCCCCTAAATAATGTCATGACCCAGCCTGTCCCTTGCTGCCCTCCCGATAACGATGCCACTGAGCCGAGGCCCGAACCCCACAGGGGGTGCCCCCAGTGAGCAGAGTTGTAGGTTTAAGTATTTTTAGTTGCCTTGGCTGGGGGCTTTAGAGTCATTCTGAGGCCACCACAGGCTAGCCCGGTTAAGTAGTAACCACCCGTCTAGAGGTGAACTACGAGTGGTCCAAATCAAAAAAAAAAAAAAAAAAAAAAAAAAAAAAAATGTATGCGGCCATACTGCGACTGAACTCCGTTTCGGTAGCACGTGTATTATTATAAAACCTCACCATGCCGCCCAAGACAAGTGGTAAAGCCGCCAAGAAGTCTGGCAAAGCCCAGAAGAACATCTCCAAGACCGACAAGAAGAAGAAGAAGCACAAGAGGAAGGAGAGTTACGCCATCTACATCTACAAGGTCCTGAAGCAGGTGCACCCCGACACCGGTATCTCCAGCAAGGCCATGTCCATCATGAACTCGTTCGTGAACGACATCTTCGAGCGTATCGCCGCCGAAGCTTCCCGCCTCGCCCACTACAACAAGAGGTCGACCATCACGTCCAGGGAGGTGCAGACGTCCGTCAGGCTCCTGCTGCCCGGAGAGCTCGCCAAGCACGCCGTCAGTGAAGGCACCAAGGCCGTCACCAAGTACACCAGCTCCAAGTGAGCGGTCGGTCGTGTGTGTGCGTGTGAAAAGTGCGTAGCTCCAGTGCGGATGTTCGTGTGTCTTGTCGATAGTGGTGCGTGTTTATCGCGTATCGCGGACGACACAAACCACGATACAGACGCCTGGACGCGCGCGCTCTCCCAGCAAGCACCGACCACCGCAGGAGCAGGAGATGGCGGGAGAAACAACAAAAGGCCCTTTTCAGGGCCACAAATATGTTCATGTGATAATAATTCACGTTTCTTTAAATTGAAAAGTCAAAACGTTACATCTACCTACCTACCTACCTACCTACCTACCTACCACCTACCTACCTACCTACCAACCAACCAACCAACCAACCAACCAACCTGCCTGCCTGCCTAAAAAATTAAAAACTGTCCTCGTCACAGTGGAATGATATGATTAAATTAAATAATAACTAGTTGTTGTTATACCTACTACTAGAGATTGAGCTTGGAGATCGCAATACCTACACCCTTCATACGTAGTACATAACGTAAATACCTACATAAAACTTATTTAGTACATCAAAACGAATAACTAACTCCCAACTAGGTAATTCCACCTTAAATTCTAATGTATTGAGGGATTCAAGTTAGGTAGGTACCCGTAATGAGACAGCAGAGCAGTATTAGCGAATAATAAAAACTAATTCGGTACGTTATATTTACACACATTCAGTTCTAGGTACATATGTATGTAGTACTTACACAGACGAATTATGGAAAGTAAGTGCTTGCTTGCTTGCTTGCTAGTCGTTACGATTGATTATTTTGAAATTTTCAAATTACTATTTTACATTGGGTCTCCGTTGAGGATTTGTCCAAAAAAAGACAAAATTTTTCTTCTATTTCGTTAGTTCGTTATGCGAAAGGGGGCGCGCGTGCGCCTCATGCCCGCTACGATGCCACGGTATAAATACGGGCGACACCAACGCGGCCTGTTTTATTCACTCTCGTACGTTCGTTGCGTGTAGTTCCGCGCGTCCGTTTAGTGTTTACTTCATTCGTTAATCTCCCGTTCCGTGTTTACAATGGCGCGTACTAAGCAGACCGCTCGTAAATCCACCGGTGGTAAGGCACCGAGGAAACAGCTCGCCACCAAGGCTGCGCGTAAGAGCGCACCCGCCACCGGAGGCGTCAAGAAGCCCCATCGTTACAGGCCCGGCACCGTGGCTCTCCGTGAGATCCGTCGTTACCAGAAGAGTACCGAGCTGCTGATCCGCAAGCTTCCGTTCCAGCGTCTCGTGCGTGAGATCGCTCAGGACTTCAAGACCGATCTCCGTTTCCAGAGCTCCGCCGTTATGGCGCTGCAGGAGGCCAGCGAAGCTTACCTGGTCGGTCTGTTCGAAGACACCAACCTGTGCGCGATTCACGCTAAGCGCGTCACCATCATGCCCAAGGACATCCAGTTGGCGCGCAGGATCAGAGGCGAACGCGCTTAAACTGCTGCTGCTGCTGCTGCTGCTGCAACGGCATACGTCGCAAGCACGGATGCACTTCGTCGTCCTTCACGTAGACACTGCCTCCGTGCAGTGCATCGTGTCGGCGGCCGTGTGCCGTCTGTGACTGTGCGTTCACATAAAAGGCCCTTTTCAGGGCCACATATGTATCTGATCGTGAAATGTTTCTTTCTATCAGATTGTCGCAAAAACGTTACTACTACTCGTACCTACCTAACACATGCCCACCCACAAATGAAATGATAAGACTCCAATAAAGTATGAACGAACAAAATCATACAATAATGTATCTGATCTACTACTTAGTACATTATAATGCCTTAGAAGTAAATAAGTATATATCTAGTCTTGACAGTTTTATACGTAGGTATCTATCTACATAAGTCTTTCATTTTAGACAGATCTACATGATAATTATTTATTAAGTACCTACTCGTTGTTATAATTATTATAATTATATATGTATATTTATTTATTTATTTATTTTTTTTTTTCTTTTTATAGCAATAGGCTAAAAGTAAATTTCTGATTTATTACTTACTTACCTACGTACCTACCTACTTTATTCGAATGCGATAGACGAAACTACATGCTTAGAGCACATCGCCCAATCGGCCAACCAACGACGAGCATCGTCTCACCCCTCCCCGCGCACCGACAGTATCGTTTCCCCCGCCCGCTGAGCTCCGCTCACGGTATAAATATAAGCGAGTCGCAGGCTCGAAAAATACTCCAGTGAGCGCCGCACACCCGTGCCGAGTGTTATTATCGTGTGTTACTTTGGAACTGCCTAGCCGAGCTTAGAAGATGACCGGTCGCGGTAAGGGAGGAAAGGGTCTGGGAAAAGGAGGAGCCAAGCGTCACAGGAAGGTACTCCGTGATAACATCCAGGGTATCACGAAGCCCGCCATCCGTCGTCTGGCTCGCAGAGGCGGCGTGAAACGTATCTCCGGTCTGATCTACGAGGAGACTCGCGGTGTGCTTAAAGTGTTCCTCGAGAACGTCATCCGCGATGCCGTCACCTACACCGAGCACGCCAAGAGGAAGACCGTCACCGCCATGGACGTCGTCTACGCTCTGAAGCGCCAGGGTCGTACCCTGTACGGTTTCGGCGGTTAAACTCATCCGGTTTGCCGTTGCCCGTATGCGCGCAACCAGCCGTGCTCTACGTACTGTGTGTGTGGTTCGATCATACGTACGTATGTAGATGCGCACATCAAAAAAGGCCCTTTTCAGGGCCGCATATGATTCGATATAATATATATGCGTTTCTTTAATGGAATTGTCTAAAAACGAACCGACAAACAACCGACATACTTCTGATATTCTCAATTTAGGCAGCTGTCTGTATACGAGGTGGGTTAGTTGGGTGTGTAGGTGTACATGAAACAGTGATATTTACTTATATAAGTATATATTTAAATTAAAATTATACATACATAAAACACATATAATAAGTAGGTACTTAAATACTAGTACAGAGCAGGTCTATTAGAAATACAACATCAACTTATTTACCTACGTTCTCTTCTCGCCCGCCCGCTCGCCGACGCCACCGCACGCAGTCTCTCACACACCCTGCACACAGCTCGGCAGAAGGATCCCCTGAAATGGACAATTACTTAATATATTATACATGCATATATTCCAAGAAGTACCAGTAGGTACATATTACCTATCTACTATTAGACATTGACCGATTGATTCATTCACCTTTTTTTTTTTTTAATTACTTACCTATACTTGGTTAACGATGTTGTCGATGATGCTGTCCCTCGTCATCGCCGTCTGTCTGTCCTGGACCTGAAATTGATATAAGAAATGATTAAAAAAATTTAAACTACATAAGTAAATAACATCCAATACGGTTTATACGTACGATACGACGTCTAGCTAGGTACCTAGGTAGGTACGACGGCTACCGTTACCGCTGGTCTGTCTTTTTTTTTTTTGTTTTTCGTCTTTACATATTTTTTTTTTTCGTTTTTTTTTTTTTTTCGCCTATATACAACATAAATAGGTATAACACGAGCTATCGTATCATCAAGAGAATGCGGTAGGTAGGTGCGCGGTCTAGGTACCGAGCGACGGCTTTACTGGCCGGACGGTGGCGCGGGACCGCCTCTTTTGTCGTTTTACACCTTATTCGATACGCTTTCTGATGCGATAATCCCGATCCGTACACTGTTTCCTAGTCGAAGGGCATTCTAGTCTTTCGATATTAGTATACTAATAGGTTGCACGTCCTGGACGGAGCCGTCCGTCCTTAACAGTTCGGCGGTCGCGGTGTTTTACGATGCTTCACTTTTACCTCGATAATACCTTCGCGAGGCCGTCCCATATCGGCGAATTGTTGTCGCCGCACAAGCTCGATATCCTCCCCGTCGACGGGTCGACCTTAATCGCCACCAAACATCACTTTTATAGAGAAAATAACGTTTTGAACTCGACCCGACCTTAGCATCGTACGCAGTCGTCGAATTAAAACGCCGCCAACGCCGCAACGATCGCCTTACGCTACCACCATCGCCGCACCCTCGTCGTCAACTTCATGACCTATCCGAAAACGTAAACAACAGCGACGTTCCGATACGATAAACATTATTTTTACTTATTTTATTAGATACGTGTTAGTGAAAACTTTCAAGCGTTCATACGAGAAAACGTCTCTCGACATCACGGCCCTCGTTACGGTAAAGTTACGTCGTGCTTTAGTGTACGTACACGAAACTCGGGAAACCTATAAGTGGCGACATCTAAGTCTCTCTCTTATTCTACTTAACTACGTTTTCGAGTGTACGTTTGTGTGTTGTGAATACTACTTACCTACCTACGAGATGGCAGACACCGCAGTTGCTACCGAGGCTCCGGCACCCGCTACCCCAGCGAAGAAGCAGGCGAGACAGGCCGGCGGCGCTGCCAAGAAACCCAAGGCGAAGCCGACCCATCCCAAAACATCCGAGATGGTCAACAACGCCATCAAGGAGATGAAGGAGCGCAGCGGGTCTTCCCTGCAGGCGATCAAGAAGTACATCGCCGCGCAGTACAAGGTCGACGCGGAGAAACTGGCTCCGTTCATCAGGAAATATCTGAAGAGCGCCGTCGAATCTGGCGCGCTGATCCAGACCAAGGGCAAGGGCGCCTCCGGTTCGTTCAAGCTCGAGTCGAAGTCGGCCGCGTCGAAGAAACCCGCCGGCGCAGCCGGCAAGGCCGCCAAAGCTCCCGCTGCGGCCGCGAAGACGAAGAAAGCGACCGCCTCGGCAGCTGGCGCCAAGACCAAGAAGGCGGCAGCCGCAGCCGCGTCCGCCGCTTCCCCTTCGAAAGCCAAGTCGACAGCAGCCGCCGCCGCCAAGGACAAGAAGGCGGCCGCCGCTAAGAAGAAGCCAGCACCCAAGAAGGCCGCCGCCCCCGCCAAGGCGAAGGCACCCAAAGCCAAGAAGACAGCCAAGCCGCCAACGAAGAAACCTAAAGCGCCTAAACCCAAGAAGGCCGCGGCTACACCCAAGTCTAAGCCGGCAGCCAAGAAAGCTTCCGCCGCTAAGAAGTAAGCTACGGTCGCGTTCGCGTTACACCGTCGACGACGGCAGCCAGCGGCGCAGCAGACCACCACCACCACCGTCTACAACAACTAGGAGGTACACAACAAACAAAACAACGAGTGTATGTGTAAATAATACCTACCTACCTACCTGTGTACCTACGTCGTTGTTACGCGTCTGTCTATCTATCGTCCTCGGGGAATAAGGGTGCGGAACACCGCTCGACGCGTCTCGACCGACGATTCTTCATCGGATGCAGCAAGCAAGCAAGCAAGCAAGCAAGCAAGCAAGCAAGCAAGCAGCAGCAACCGAAGAAACCAAGGCGGCACCGAGATGCTTAGCGCGCGTGCCACGCGCTCTCGATCGCAGCGCTCTCCGAGCGCACACCAAAAAGCCCTTTTCAGGGCTAACAGTACTATCATGAATATGAAAAATATTCGTTTCTATTACACGGACGGTCAAAAACGTTTAGAATAATTACGAAAAACTGTAGCACAAGTACCTACCTACCTACCTGAACCCCCCCCCCCCCCCACCTACGCACGCACAGAACACTTGAACCTCCCCTCCTACTACCTAATTAATTACCTGAGTACCTATAAAAACGAAACAAACAAGAATAGGTACAGTGAAACCTGGATAAATGGGACCTTAAGGGACCTGCAAATTTGTATTCCACTTACCCAGTGTCTCAGATATCCAGGTATAAATAAATATCTGTCTCATTTACAATTAGCCAAGTGCGGAATTTGCAGGTAGAATAAGAATTAACGAGAACGGTACACAAAATATAGCCTCAGTAACAGAGGTAAAATATACTCTCTGTCTCATTTATAGAGGTTGTTATGACGATAAAATCGAAAGAACTCATCCCAGATATAGAGGTTTGTTTTGTCCCACTAGCAGAGGTAATAAAGAGCTAAAGTGTCGGGACCTAAGCATGAGTTTTCCATCTATGGAGGTTTCTCACTTATCCAGGTCCCACTTAACCAAGTTTTACTGTATATATCATTATGCAATACATACCTGTTCAGTCAGTAGCTGCACGCACGCACGCACTAATTACTTGCACTCACTATTTACAAACTCATTAGGTACTACGTAAACAAACAAACAACAACACGCTCACTTTAGTTAAGTAGATAGATACGACCTTTCATCTACCTACCTATTTTGAAACCGCAACGGCACGTTATTATGATTATTCTAAAACTATCACAAAAAAAAAAAAAAAAAAAATACGTTCTTCAACTTTCTTCCGAGCGCTAGCTGCGCGACGAAAATCTTCTGCCCGACTGCCCGACTCCTCCTATTTTCGAATCAAATTAGAATTTTCTTTTTACCTACCTACCTACCTACCTACCCACCTACCTAAAAATTAAAGTTGAAAGCCCAGAGCGCGCGCTTGCGCGTTCAGCGATTCCGTTTCGTCGTCGGCTGTGTTGCCCCTACCACTGACGCGGCCACGCGGCGCGCGTATATAAACGGGCGATTACGGGAAGGTCCGTAATAGACTGTCTCGGCGCGCGCACTGACGTACGCGTGTTTCGTTGTTTTCGCGAGTTAATCTACAAGCAAACCCATCAACCATGTCTGGTCGCGGTAAAGGTGGCAAGGTTAAGGGAAAGGCAAAGTCCCGTTCCAACCGTGCCGGTCTTCAGTTTCCCGTGGGACGTATCCACAGGCTGCTGCGTAACGGAAACTACGCCGAGCGTGTGGGTGCCGGCGCGCCCGTCTACTTGGCCGCCGTTATGGAGTACCTGGCCGCTGAGGTCCTCGAGTTGGCCGGCAACGCCGCGAGGGACAACAAGAAGACCAGGATCATCCCGCGTCATCTCCAATTGGCCATCCGCAACGACGAGGAGCTGAACAAGCTGCTCTCCGGCGTGACGATCGCCCAAGGTGGTGTGCTGCCGAACATCCAGGCCGTGCTACTGCCCAAGAAGACCGAGAAGAAGGCTTAAACTAAACACGTCGGTCGTCGTCGTCTTCGCACGCACGCACACAGCCGGTGCTTTTCGTGCGAGTGGGTGCTGCTCGGCACGCGTACTTCGATATAATATTTATGAACGTACCATACATATCTATTATGTCGGTTGCGCGTAGCTATTCGCTCGTATGCATCCAAAACAAAAGGCCCTTTTCAGGGCCACAATATGATTCGTCAAAATATAAACCAAAGACAGTTTCTTTGACGGTGTTGTCGTAAAGCAAAAACGTATATCTACATAATTATATATACTTAAACAATACTGGACTAGATAAGAGAAAACAACAAAAACGGATAGGAAAATTTGTTTTGACCATAGTTCAACAACATGGTCATCACCCCGACTCAGACTACCCCGACTCGGATAGGTTAGGTTAGAAGGCTAAGGCGGGAGCGAAGCGGAGCGGAGCTCCCGCCTTAGCCTTCGTGGTTATTTTTTTTTTTTTTAAACCACCCAGAACTATGGTGGTACACGCAGTACAGTTTTGTCGCATAAGCGTTAATCGCACATCCATTTGTACACTCACTTGAAATGCAATAATAGGTAAACAAAAAAACGCAGTAGGCAAGTTACTTGTTGTAGGTGTATGAGTATGTTTACAAAAGTAGCGAGTTTTTTTTTTTTTTTTTTTTTTTCTGCCGCTTTTCGAATTTTTTATTAATTAATAATTTACTTGTTTAATTACGTTTTTTTTTTTTTTTTTTTCTTCTCGTCTCCCCTCCCCGTCTGAGTGCCCCCTCTCCCCGGGCGCGATCTACACTCTAGCTAAGGAGCGCTGCGATTGGTCCGCCGTTGTGTCGACCTCGCCGCGACTGTGTACCGCGCGGCATGGTATAAATACGACTTGTGACTTGTATGCGGCCATAGGATTCGCCATTGGACCGCTAGCTACCGTAGTAACAGTACCACTAGCGCCGCCACTCGGACCGCAAACCAACAACTCCGTCTGTGCTTGGATTGGTGGAAACTGGTTCACCAAGACAGGCACAGGGGGAGCCACCTACCTGCCGCCCGGTGTTCGCACCGAAGCGGTCGTGGCTGTCCAACAGCTCACATCATCTTATTTCTAAACAAATGTCAATACTGTTTCTTTAACATGAGGTCGGTTTCTTTAACAGTCTAGTGTTTCTGAGACAGTATGTCAAAACCCGGTGCTCGCGGCTCGCTGGGCCGCGAGCAAAGGGAAAGTGATATCTTCGAAGAATTCCACCAGACGCTGGACCGGGCGACGTCGCTCCCTAATATTAGGGCCGCGTTGCACGGTTCTGCGCCTGTCCGGACACCAAGGAAAGAAGAGGTTCCTGCCGCTCCTGCAACTTCTTCAAGCAAGAAGACTGCAACGAGGAAAAACTCGAACCCCGCCGCCGCCGCCAGCAGAACAACATCGAGTGGCATGCAGCCAGCACCCGGCACGTCGTCGTCATTGGCGCCTGCGCGCGTTGCGCCTGTGCCGACGCCGGGCCGGCAACCTGCCGTGCCCATACGCCCCCCGGCGTTCCGCCCGGTGCCCATACAGGCCCCGGGGCCTGCCGCCGCGAACCCAGGCCGCGCGCCATCTGCACGCGCCGCCATCTCATCTCCAAAACCGACTGCCCGTGGGGTTGCACCATCAGTAAGGGTACCCGCCCCGGCGCCCGTGCGCTCCGCAGCGCCGCCGGCTCGGACCAGCACCCCCGCGCACACCTATGCGCACGCGACCGCCGCGTATGCTGCGCCCGTGTTCGCGCAAGCACCCGTCGCCGCGACGCGCGCGCCCCCTGGCGCAGCGCACGCGCAACCGTCGACGCGAGCGCCACCTGGCGCTACGCAAGCGCAACACTCCCCGACGTCACGAGCGCCCCCTGGCGTCGTGCACGCACAACATGCCGCAACCGCGCCCCCTGGCGTGGAATTTGCGGTACCAACAGCCGCTGCACCGAGCGCGCCGCCCGTAGCTGCGCACGCGACCGCGGCACCGATGCCACAGCGCACCGCGTCATCCGCCCCCCGCCTCTCGTTGGCGGGCTCGGCTCATGCAACAGACAGACCAGCCTCTCGCGACCCGCGCCTGAACCGGACCGCCGCAGCAGTGGCGCCACCTACGCCAGACTCACCTGCACCGCCCCGCACGTCAGCCTACGACTCGCCGGCGATGTTGTCGGCCTGCTCTTCCCGAGCGGGCTCAAGCATGTCGCTGGCCTCCGTGGGCAGCGAGGCCCGCACGTTTGCCTCCCCAACGCCATCGCTGGAAGGCGACTTCCACCTGGAAATAAGGCCTCAGCGGAGGAGGAGAAGTACCGATGAGGAAGAGGAAGAAGCCAAGAGGTACTGCGTGGAGGTACCCCAGCACCCAGCCAGCGAGCGAGGCGCCGCTGCACAGCTGCCGACCCGTGCGGAGGCCGCTCACAGCTCGCCGACAGCTTCGCCAGCAGGACCGGCGACCCCTACCGAAGTCAACAACCCGACCAATGCAGCGGCCCCCGCACCGGATGTGACTACTGCGGGCGCCAAGCCGCCCAAGAAGCCACGTTTTCCGCCCTTAGTGGTGGAGCGGTTACCAAATTGGGCCGCGCATTTCAGAGCGCTAGCCGCGAAACTGGGCCGCCCGCCGAACGCCCGCCCATACGGCGCCGGCGTACGTTTTACGCCGGAATCCGAGGACGAATACCGCCTTATCCAGAGGTACCTGACGGCCCTGGAGAAGGACGAAGGTGTCAGCTGGTTTGCGTATTCGCTGCCAGCTGACAAAAAGATGAAGGTGGCCATACGGGGGCTGCCTGCCGACACCGATCCCGCAGAAATCGAGGAGGAGCTCCGCGCTATGGGATACCAGCCGGAGTATGTGCGCCACATCCGGGCGCGCCAAGGAAGACCCGGCTGCGTTTTCCACGCCGTGCTACAGAGGACGGCCGAAGCCAGGACCATATATGACACCACGACATTTATGTACATGCGTGGTGTAAAAATAGAAGCATGGCGTGGAAAGCGTGGGCCCGCCCAATGCCACCGATGCCAGCGTTTCCGGCACTCTTCCCAACAGTGCCACCGGCCGCTCGCTTGTGTCAGATGCGGAGAGGGGCACTTCGCAAAGGATTGCCCACGCTCAAGAGAAGAGCCCGCCACATGCGCCAACTGTGGCGGAGAACACCCAGCATGCAGCATTAAGTGCCCCATCTTCCAACAGGAGATGAAGCACAAGCGAGCGGGCACAGTCGCCATCACGACTGGAACGACGCGCCCGCTATCCGAAGAAGGGGGCCAACTGGCCAAGGAGAGGACTCAGGGCGCGTCACTGATGGCGGCTGCAAACGGGCCCACGGAGCGCGGAGCCGCCCCCATGGGGCGGTCCAGACACAAGAGGGGAGGGGGAAAGAAGAAGAAGAAGAAGAAGCAGCAGCAGGTTCCCCCCCCCCCGACCGTTGAAGAGGTCCAACAGGTCCCGGAGGCTGCCCCTGTCCAGGTGGCGCAGGCTCAAAAGGATCCCAGAAAGGGAAAGGGCGCGAACGCTGGTGCCGGCATAGCCCAGCAGAAACGCGCCGAAAATAGAGCCGAGACAACTGCCACCAGCACACAGGCCAAGAAAGAATTCACGACCTGCGCCATCCAATTATTGATGGACCTTATCAAGGCCATCCGACAGGGGCAAGACGTGGAGCAGGTGATCCTCGACGGCTTAGCTGCTCTACTAACCTTGTATCATGGATAATAAGCCGTTGAGGATCCTGCACTGGAATGCCCGCGGCCTCCGAGACAAGGCCGCCCCACTCCGATTCCTCCTGCGGGATCAAAATATCGACGTGGCGCTGATAAGCGAGACGCACCTGGGGCCTGAGGACAAGATCAGGTTCCCGGGTTTCCTCGCTTACCGCAGAGACGAAAGGTCGGCACTCAACAACCGATACCGTGGTCTGGCAGTATTGGTGAAGCGAAGAGTCGTCCACCAAGAAATCCCATCGCAGTCACTGCAGAGTTTGTACGCATTGGGCGTTCAACTGCACGTGGCCGGCGAGGACCTCAACATTTATGCAGCCTACAAACCGCCCAGCTCTCGACTAGACCCAAGAGAGTTGCGGGCGGTTTTGTACGAGAACAACAACGCAACCATCCTCGCCGGCGATCTCAACTGCAAGCATCCAGCTTGGAACGCCCACACCGCGAATACCGATGGGAGACGGCTCTTGGCGGACGCGGAAGCCTTCGGGTACACGGTGTCCGGCCCAGAGACGCCAACACATTACCCGGACTGCCAACAATACCTGCCCGACGTGCTGGACATCGTTGTGCACCGAGGGCTAAGCTGCCAGATCACCCAGCAGGTGATCGACGACGAGCTACAGTCGGATCACCAACCTGTGCTCGTCGTCCTATCGGGGATGCCGACCCGGTTGAAGCCATCAGCGCCACGCCGATCCACGAATTGGGACTTATTCACAGAAAGGATAGAGACCACGACGCCGGCTCGGCCCATTGCCAACTCCGCGGACGTTGAGTCATTCGCAAATGAAGTCACTGCTTGCGTACAACGCGCCTACGAAGAGGCGACAGCCACTACTCAAACGGAGGGGAGAGTGCTACAGCCGCCCCTACCGCCACAGTTACGAGCTATGATCGCCGAGAAGAGGCGCCTACGCAAGCAGTGGCAGACACTACGCTGCCCTACTCTTAAACATCGGCTCAACCGTCTTGCGGACAAGGTTAAGGCCGAGCTAAAGGCCCAGGCCGCCGCGAGCTGGGAAGAAACTATAATGGACGCTGAGGGCGACTGGCCCTCAATTCACCGACTATGCAGATCTCTCTCGAGCACCCCAGCTCCGGTGCGCCCCCTACTGAACAGCGACGGGGCTCTTCGGTACGCAGCTGAGGACCGCGCGGAGGTCTTCGCCCAGCACCTGGAGCGTCAGTTCTGCCCGAACCCAACGACAGAGTTCGAACATGTCGCAACAGTCGAGAAACACCTTGGGGACTACTTCGCTACGCCGATAGCTCCCGAGGAGGATCCCATCTTTTTCTCGCCTGGCGCAGTCAGACGCGCCATCCTGAAGACGAAGCTTAAAAAGGCCCCCGGTGCTGACAGTATCACCAATACAGCGCTGCGCCACCTGCCGCACCGCATGGTCGCGGCCCTGGCGCGCCTGTTCACGGCGATACTGCGCACGGGGACCTTCCCTGCTGCCTGGAAGGAGGGGCGCGTCATAATGCTGCCCAAGGCGGGGAAAAACATACTGAAGCCGGAGAGCTATCGGCCAATCACGCTGCTGTCGACCATCTCCAAGGTGTTCGAATCACTCCTGTTGCGGCATTTAACACCGCACATCACGCCGCGTCCGGAACAATTTGGGTTTCGGGCGGAACATAGCACGACGCTTCAATTGTCGAGGGTACTGCACCTGCTGTCGTCATCGATGAACAAGAAGGAGTACGCGGTTGCAGTATTCCTCGACATGGAGAAGGCCTTCGATCGCGTGTGGCACGATGGCCTCGTGTACAAGTTGGCCACATCCAACACGCCCCGTCGCGTAGTAAGAGTGGTCTCTTCCTTTCTGTCCAACAGGAGCTTCAGAGTGGTGGTTGATGGAGCGCTGTCCGCCCCTCGCCCCGTGCGGGCGGGTGTGCCGCAGGGCAGCTGCGTATCGCCGGCGTGTTACTCACACTACACCGACGACATCCCCACCACGCCAGAATCGACGCTCGCGCTGTACGCCGACGACGCCGCGTACATCACAACTTCGTTGAACGCGCGGTACGCGGCAGTCAAGATGCAGCGCGCCCTCGATCTGCTCCCGGACTGGCTCGCCAAGTGGCGGCTGTCGGTCAATGTGAGTAAGACGCAGGCGATAGTCACGGGGTTCGCGCCCCTCCCACCACGTCTGAAGCTCCAAGGAGCCGACGTCGACTGGACGCCCCAGGCCAAGTACCTGGGTGTGACCATCGACCGTCGGCTCACGATGGGGTTGCACGTTCGTAGGGTCGCCGCGCAGGCCAGAATCGCACGCCAGCTCCTCCGTCCAGTGCTCTCGTCCCGACTCCCAGTGCGTGTCAGGATCGGCGTGTACAAGACGTACATACGCTCGATCCTGACGTACGCCACACCAGCATGGTACGCCCTCACCAGCGAGGGACACCGCAAGCTCCTCCGCGCGCAACAGAACCTGACGCTGCGGACCATACTAGACGCCCCTCACTGCGTGAGGAACGACGTGATACAGCGCGACCTCGGGATTGAGAGCCTGGACGAGTTCGTGCGACGCCTCGCGAGGGTCTTGTTCGCGCGTGCCGACGCATCTGCTTGGCACCATGTCAAGCACCTGGCGCCCTGGCACGCGCGCCCACCTGACGCGAGACGCCTGCCCCGCGACCTGGTGGCGGACGTCGACGACCCCATCGCACCGGACCGGACTCCCGAGTAGGCCGCCCCCAGGCTACACGCGGCCTACTCGAACATAAAGACTCTACACATACTCTCACCCCGGCGCGCGGCCTGTGCTAAGTTAATATAGGCAGGTCGCGTTCCGAAACTCACACACTCGCCACTTCACACTCGCTGTGACTCACGTGTCGGATAGGTGCTAGGTTAATATAGGCTTATTCGACACATACATATGGGCGGTGTACCCACACCACACGACCGCTCACACTCTCACTGACGGCTCTGCAGTCCGGGCCGTGATCGGCTAGATCTGAGATCGGTGCGGACGGGAGCCACATACCCTCTGCAGGCTCGCCCCCAAAGTCGGCACCCTCGTCGCTGGTCGTCCTCGCTGGGCCTCCCCCAGGTCACTGGGGGTCTCACTCGGCGGGGGCTGACCGCCGTAGGTGCCGTGAAGAAGCGGCGCTGATGGACAGCGCCGCGGCGCGTCTGCAGAAAACTCACAAGCAAATTACTCACAGGCGTGCGTTGCTAATTTATTTTAGCAGGCGCACGCCACCCGCAGCCGTCGCCAACTACGGCAACCTAATGACCGGCCCGTAGTCACGGGCCGCGGAAGGATTCCGCGGGCAGGGGACGCAAGTCCCGATACCGCTCGACGCGCCCCCTTGCGGGGGCGCCGCGATCATCCACATATGTATATGCGGCCATACTGCGACTGAACTCCGTTTCGGTAGCACGTGTATTATTATAAAACCTCACCATGCCGCCCAAGACAAGTGGTAAAGCCGCCAAGAAGTCTGGCAAAGCCCAGAAGAACATCTCCAAGACCGACAAGAAGAAGAAGAAGCACAAGAGGAAGGAGAGTTACGCCATCTACATCTACAAGGTCCTGAAGCAGGTGCACCCCGACACCGGTATCTCCAGCAAGGCCATGTCCATCATGAACTCGTTCGTGAACGACATCTTCGAGCGTATCGCCGCCGAAGCTTCCCGCCTCGCCCACTACAACAAGAGGTCGACCATCACGTCCAGGGAGGTGCAGACGTCCGTCAGGCTCCTGCTGCCCGGAGAGCTCGCCAAGCACGCCGTCAGTGAAGGCACCAAGGCCGTCACCAAGTACACCAGCTCCAAGTGAGCGGTCGGTCGTGTGTGTGCGTGTGAAAAGTGCGTAGCTCCAGTGCGGATGTTCGTGTGTCTTGTCGATAGTGGTGCGTGTTTATCGCGTATCGCGGACGACACAAACCACGATACAGACGCCTGGACGCGCGCGCTCTCCCAGCAAGCACCGACCACCGCAGGAGCAGGAGATGGCGGGAGAAACAACAAAAGGCCCTTTTCAGGGCCACAAATATGTTCATGTGATAATAATTCACGTTTCTTTAAATTGAAAAGTCAAAACGTTACATCTACCTACCTACCTACCTACCTACCTACCTACCACCTACCTACCTACCTACCAACCAACCAACCAACCAACCAACCAACCTGCCTGCCTGCCTAAAAAATTAAAAACTGTCCTCGTCACAGTGGAATGATATGATTAAATTAAATAATAACTAGTTGTTGTTATACCTACTACTAGAGATTGAGCTTGGAGATCGCAATACCTACACCCTTCATACGTAGTACATAACGTAAATACCTACATAAAACTTATTTAGTACATCAAAACGAATAACTAACTCCCAACTAGGTAATTCCACCTTAAATTCTAATGTATTGAGGGATTCAAGTTAGGTAGGTACCCGTAATGAGACAGCAGAGCAGTATTAGCGAATAATAAAAACTAATTCGGTACGTTATATTTACACACATTCAGTTCTAGGTACATATGTATGTAGTACTTACACAGACGAATTATGGAAAGTAAGTGCTTGCTTGCTTGCTTGCTAGTCGTTACGATTGATTATTTTGAAATTTTCAAATTACTATTTTACATTGGGTCTCCGTTGAGGATTTGTCCAAAAAAAGACAAAATTTTTCTTCTATTTCGTTAGTTCGTTATGCGAAAGGGGGCGCGCGTGCGCCTCATGCCCGCTACGATGCCACGGTATAAATACGGGCGACACCAACGCGGCCTGTTTTCATTCTGCTCTCGGCTCCCGTCCGAGACGCACGCTCCTCTGACTGCCCGCGCTGCGATCGGCTACGCCGTAGCAACGCGGCCCCCCAGCGCTACGCCCTCGTAGCGCCCCGACGCGACGTCACAGACGACGCTCCGCCTCCTCGTAGCAGTGCTACGTGGCTGCTACGCTTTGTGCTACGCACATTGCCACGCGCCTACGCTCACTGCTACGCCGTTTAATCGGCTACGAGAGTTATACTTTCGTAGTTGATTCAACGGTGCCGCGTTTTTGGCCCCTTCTGGGTTAAATCCACCTTTAGTGGTACTTGGGGGATACCTAGCGGTGTTAACGAACCCAAGTGGTGTGGACCCGACACACCAGCCCAGCCCCTTCAGGGCTTGGCTAAGTCGGACGGGCTTTGGTCCGCGGCCTTGGGGGAGCTCCTAGCCGCGGCCATAGTGCTAACCCCTTCCCTTCCAGCTGCACCCGGTGACGGTTGGGTGTCTCTACCCCAGCGGCACCGGATCGGTCGAAAGACCCATAGGGCCCCACTGCACATTGAGATTGGCAGTGGGACTACAAGCTTAGGGCTCACCCCAGGTACTCACCTCCCTGCCTACACCCGGCAGGGAGGGTACACATCCCCGGGCTCTCCCACCCGGGGAGTTAGGTTTCTGGCCCTTCAGGCATACAGACAGTTGTGTTGCCGGTGAGTTTGTTTGGGCGTTTCTTCTCACTGGTGGTAACACTAGGAAACGTCTAGGGTAAGGGAATTTTTGGGGGTGCTGTCTGCTCGAGGAGCCGCGTCTGGCGTGACTCCTCGAGGCGTAGGTAGGAGACTAGTATCCCTCCTTCTTCCCCATTAGTACCTTTCCTCAACTACCATGGAGCCAGCACTCAAGGCTCTCCTGGCGGAGACCTCCCAGTCTCCTGGCATCGATGGCCTTTTGACCTTTTGCGTCAAAATGGTCAACGAGGCCAACCCCGAGCGTTCTGAGGAATACAGGAACTTGTTCGTTTCTGTACTCCAGAACCTCAGCCCAACCTTAAGGAGCCGTCGTCGCTCCCGCTCCCGCTCCCGCTCCCGCTCTCGTTCCCCCCTTCCAGGGCCCTTCACTGGCCCTTCTCTAGGCCCCTCTGCCGAGTCCTCTCAGGGCGTAATAGCTTCCGCCAGCCCTGCTTCCCCCACTCCCTCCGGTCGCCCCGGTTCTCCCGGAAGAGCACCATCCCCCCTGATGGACATGAGTGACGAGTCCGGTTCGGACTCGGACTCTCAAGCGTTATTCTCGCTCCGCCCCTCCCCCTCCTCGTCCTGCTCCGACTTGTCGGCGGGTTTCATCCCGGTCGGCAAGGGGAAAAGAAAGAAGAGGAGCTCCGCAGCTGAGTCTGCCTCAAAGGCTAAGAAGACAGCCTTCCAAGCTGCCTCTTCTGCTGCCACTCCTGCAGCCACCACCCCTGCAGCCCCCTCTAACCGTCCCGCATCTCCTGCTGGTACTTCCCAGCAGGCGAACCGCCCCCCCAGCCCCATGGCAACTGCCACCCCGGCTGCCCCCCCCAAGAACAAGCCACCGCCTCCATTTTTCATCCACGAGGCCAAACAGTGGTTTAACATTTCTGCCGCGTGCAATGAGCGCGCTATTAGGTTTACCCACGCCCGCGCTGTCCAACAGGGCCTCAAGGTCCTGGTCCCGACAGCAAAGGATTACAGGGAGCTGCACAAGCTCCTCCTGGAAAGGAAGGTTGCATTCCACTCCTTCACTTTCCACGAGGAAAGACAAGTCCGAGTCGTGGTGCGCAACATGCCCCACGACATTGAGGTGGCAGACATCCTCTGCGACCTCAAGAATCAGAATATCCCGGTGGAAGCCGTCTACCGGATGCACCGTCGTGGCGGTGCACCATATAATATGGTGCTCGTCGTGTGCGAACCGGTGGAGGGCTTTCACCCCATTTTCAAGGTCGCCAGGATTTGCAGCCTGGACGGCCTTAAGATAGAGAACCCGCACCGCAGCGGCATCGTTGGCCAATGCCATCGGTGCCAGCTGTACGGGCACTCCCAGCGCAACTGCTACGGCAAGCCGCGCTGTGTGAAGTGCCTCGGGGATCACGGCACGCAGGAATGCCCCCGGCCAAAGGACCGGAACCTCTGCACCGACCCTCCCAGCTGTGTGCTGTGTGGGGAGACAGGGCACCCGGCTAACTACCGGGGTTGCCCAAAGGCCCCCAAATCCTCAGCCCCCAAACTGGCCAAGCGCGGAAGCGCTCGCCAGAACAGGGAGGCCCCTCCTACTCAACCCTCTACGGCACTAAGCCCTCAGCGCCCCAGCCCCTGGAACGCGCTTAACCACCAGACCCACTTCCCAGCGCTGCGTCCCGCGCAATCCCAAACCCCTCAGGCCTCCGAGGCCCCTCTGGTCTCTGAGGCACAAAAGTCCACCCCGGCCATTCCGGCCCTTATGGACGTGGCAATCCCACCTTTCTCCCTGCCAACGAACTCTCGCGCAGGAGCCAAAATGGGAGTACGACCTGGGCAGCAAGCGCCGGTGCAGAAAGCACCAGTGCAGCAGGCACCTGTGCAGAAGGCACAGGTGCAGAAAGCACCTGCACCAATTAGTACTCCCCCTCCCCCTCCCCCCCCTTCTTCAAATGTGATCACCACCTCCGAGGTGATGCACATTGACTCCATAATTACCCAAATAGCGTACCTGGCGTATTTTTCACCCAGGGCTATTCAAATGCAGGAGGCGGCGCGAAAGCATCCCGAGAGGATCATCGCGATTTATCACGAGTTCAGCGACGTCGCTCGCAATATCGAAAGGTTCAACGCCCTTAATGGATAAAAGCCATTACAGCGGTAGAACCAAACCGAAGGCCCTCCGGATAGGGCTCTTCAACGCCAATGGCCTTCAGAGCCAACGTGATGAGATCGCCACTTTCCTCCGCGACCATCACCTAGATATACTTCTGGTGCAAGAGACCTTCCTTAAACCCCATCATCGAGATCCTAAAATTGCCAACTATCGTATGGTTCGCAACGATAGGACTCGATGCCACAAAGGAGGTACTCTTATATATTATAGAACGTCCCTGTACTGCATCCCTATGGATCCCCCCATTACAACCGAGTTTGAGGTCTCCGTCTGTCGGTTAGGCATGACTGGCCATCAGCCCATTACGGTCATCTCAGCTTATGTCCCACCTTCCAACTCGGATACTATATCCTTCAGAGATGACCTAACTGCTCTTCTTGGCTTGAGCGACTCTGTCCTTTTGGCGGGGGACCTCAATGCCAAACATCCCTCATGGAATAGTCATCTGACTAATCCCAGAGGCAGAGCTCTGTTCGAGCTATCTAGCTCCCTTAATTTTGATGTCATCGGACCGATGCATCCCACTCATTATCCCCATGACCCTAACTGCCGACCCGATGTTCTCGACATCGCACTCCTGAAGAATGTTAACCTACGGTTACATTCTGTGGAGGCGCTGCACGAGCTCAACTCGGACCATCGGCCAGTGATTCTGGAGTTTGCTCCCAGATATGGTCCTATGGACCCCTCACTACCCCCTCCTTCCCGAGTGATCACTGACTGGAGGAAAGTAAGCGAAATGCTGAAAGACTCCATGTCTCCTCACTTGGACAAGATCCCAGACATCATCGAGTCGCCGGATGACACGAGATCCGCGATCGGCTCACTCACGGAGCACGTACAATCGGTCCTGAACGAGTGTTCAAGGGAGGTACCGGCGGCGGACGATCGTCGTTGGAAACTCCCGGACGATGTACGTGCGCTCGTGACTGAGAAGAACGCGGCCGTCCGTGCCTACAGCTCCTTCCCCTGCGCTAACAACAAAGCTTTTATGCGTTACTTACAGCGTAAATTAAGTAAACGCGTTAAAGAGCTGCGTAATAAGCGCTGGGAAAAGATGCTGGGTGAACTCGAACCCAATCACCAAGCGTTCTGGGAACTTCAGAGGAAGTTGCGCGCCGCTGAGGTTTCCACTATGCCCCCTCTCACTCGCCCTGACAACACCGTCGCCTTTGATGACGACGATAAAGCCGAATGCCTGGCTGACAGTCTGGAGTCCCAGTGCTCTCCGAGCACCAACCCGGTCGACCCGGATCACCTTGCTGAGGTTGATGCGGAAGTCGAACGGAGGACTTCACTCCCCCCTGTCGAGGACCCTGATGATCCACTCCCCCCCATCACTCCAGATGAGGTGGAGGATGTCATCAGGAAACTCAAACCTAAGAAAGCTCCTGGGGCGGATGGTATCACCAATAAGGTGTTGCAGCTGTTCCCCAAAGCTCTCATCGTGTTAATGACCGCCATTTTCAACGGCGCTCTGTCCAATAACATGTTCCCTCAAGAGTGGAAAGAGGCCACTGTCATCGGTATTCCCAAACCGGGCAAGCCCAAGTCCTCCCCGTCCTCTTACCGTCCCATCAGTCTGCTCAATGCGCTCGGCAAAATCTACGAGAGGCTTATTTATAAGCGCCTCAAGGACTATGCTGAGCGGAAGAGCCTTATTCCTAACGAGCAGTTTGGCTTTAGAGCCAACCACTCCTGTGTCCAACAGGTGTACCGCATCGTTGAGCATATCAGCGGTCGCTATCAACGCGGCCTGATGACGGGTACTCTGTTCTTCGATATTGCGAAAGCCTTCGACAAGGTCTGGCACAACGGACTGATATACAAGTTGTATCAACTCGGTGTGCCAGATCGTCTCGTGCTCATCTTACGAGACTATTTGTCGAACCGCACCTTTCGATATAGAATCGAAGGTGCGCTTTCCAAACCCCGCCCCATCAGGGCCGGCGTACCGCAAGGCGGTGTGCTTTCCCCTCTGATATTCACGCTATTCACTAGCGACATCCCCAAAACCCCCAAGACGCAGTTAGCACTATTTGCCGATGATACGGCTATCTACTGCTCTGGTACGAGCACTAAGGCCATTGCTCAAAACCTCCAGAAATCCGCCACTGCCTTAGGCAAATGGTTTCGGAAATGGAGGATTGAAGTCAATCCGGAGAAAAGCCAGGCGGTCTTGTTTTTCAAGCCGTCAGCTAAGACTCCCACTCCCCCTAGCCCGATCACCATGTTTGGTAAGCCGATCCCTTGGGAGAAGCGAGCCAAATACTTAGGTGTGACTCTCGACCAAAAACTTACCTTCGGAGAGCACATAAAGACGGTGCGTTCGCGTGCCGCTTTCGCTCTCGGTAGGCTTCACTCCATGCTGAATGCACGCAGCAAGCTATCCCTTAAGTGCAAACTGCGCATTTACGTTA
Organism: Lacanobia wlatinum; assembly: GCA_947578705.1. NCBI lineage: Eukaryota > Metazoa > Arthropoda > Insecta > Lepidoptera > Noctuidae > Lacanobia > Lacanobia wlatinum. Next base: position 9,885,594 of record OX388052.1, on the reverse strand, counting down.
CGTGCATACGTCCGATCATGACTTACGCGTGTGCTACTTTCGCACACACTAAGCCACATCATCTCCATAGGATGCAGACTCTCCAAAACCGATTTCTCCGAAAGGCCACGGGCGCCCCGTGGTTCGTTAGGAATGACCGACTTCATGTCGACCTTAAAATCCCGACCATAAGGCAATTCATGAAGCGCCTTACAAAGCGTTTCATTGAATCCGCCGAAAAGCACCAGAACCCTTTAATCGCATCGGCTACCCGATACGCTCCCTCCAAGATTAGTAGGATTCGCCGTCCTAGGCATACCCTCGTCGATCCTGACGACCCAATCACCATCCTTCAAGAAAGCTGTAGGGAAACCAGCACGATCAGAAAAAACAAATACAGACCGCGTTCCGTATTCCGGCCTCGCCGTCGAGACCCGTCGCGACGTCCCAGTAATGCTCCCTCCCGTCTTTTGCCTAACGAGCCAGCCCGCGCCGCTGAGCCTTTAGCGTTAAATATTCCCCAAATAAATATCATGACCCAGCCAGTCCCTTGCTGTCCTCCCCAAAACGACGCCGCTGAGCCGAGGTCCGTACCCCACAGGGGGTGCCCTCAGTGAGCGGAGTTTTAGTTTTAAGTTGCATAGCCTCGGCTGGGGGCCTTAAATTCACTTGAGGTCCACACAGGCAAGTCCGGTTAAGTAGTTGCAACCTTCCCAGGTTCGTAACTGCGAGTGGCAATCGACAAAAAAAAAAAAAAAAAAAAAAAAAAAAAACGCGGCCTGTTTTATTCACTCTCGTACGTTCGTTGCGTGTAGTTCCGCGCGTCCGTTTAGTGTTTACTTCATTCGTTAATCTCCCGTTCCGTGTTTACAATGGCGCGTACTAAGCAGACCGCTCGTAAATCCACCGGTGGTAAGGCACCGAGGAAACAGCTCGCCACCAAGGCTGCGCGTAAGAGCGCACCCGCCACCGGAGGCGTCAAGAAGCCCCATCGTTACAGGCCCGGCACCGTGGCTCTCCGTGAGATCCGTCGTTACCAGAAGAGTACCGAGCTGCTGATCCGCAAGCTTCCGTTCCAGCGTCTCGTGCGTGAGATCGCTCAGGACTTCAAGACCGATCTCCGTTTCCAGAGCTCCGCCGTTATGGCGCTGCAGGAGGCCAGCGAAGCTTACCTGGTCGGTCTGTTCGAAGACACCAACCTGTGCGCGATTCACGCTAAGCGCGTCACCATCATGCCCAAGGACATCCAGTTGGCGCGCAGGATCAGAGGCGAACGCGCTTAAACTGCTGCTGCTGCTGCTGCTGCTGCAACGGCATACGTCGCAAGCACGGATGCACTTCGTCGTCCTTCACGTAGACACTGCCTCCGTGCAGTGCATCGTGTCGGCGGCCGTGTGCCGTCTGTGACTGTGCGTTCACATAAAAGGCCCTTTTCAGGGCCACATATGTATCTGATCGTGAAATGTTTCTTTCTATCAGATTGTCGCAAAAACGTTACTACTACTCGTACCTACCTAACACATGCCCACCCACAAATGAAATGATAAGACTCCAATAAAGTATGAACGAACAAAATCATACAATAATGTATCTGATCTACTACTTAGTACATTATAATGCCTTAGAAGTAAATAAGTATATATCTAGTCTTGACAGTTTTATACGTAGGTATCTATCTACATAAGTCTTTCATTTTAGACAGATCTACATGATAATTATTTATTAAGTACCTACTCGTTGTTATAATTATTATAATTATATATGTATATTTATTTATTTATTTATTTTTTTTTTTCTTTTTATAGCAATAGGCTAAAAGTAAATTTCTGATTTATTACTTACTTACCTACGTACCTACCTACTTTATTCGAATGCGATAGACGAAACTACATGCTTAGAGCACATCGCCCAATCGGCCAACCAACGACGAGCATCGTCTCACCCCTCCCCGCGCACCGACAGTATCGTTTCCCCCGCCCGCTGAGCTCCGCTCACGGTATAAATATAAGCGAGTCGCAGGCTCGAAAAATACTCCAGTGAGCGCCGCACACCCGTGCCGAGTGTTATTATCGTGTGTTACTTTGGAACTGCCTAGCCGAGCTTAGAAGATGACCGGTCGCGGTAAGGGAGGAAAGGGTCTGGGAAAAGGAGGAGCCAAGCGTCACAGGAAGGTACTCCGTGATAACATCCAGGGTATCACGAAGCCCGCCATCCGTCGTCTGGCTCGCAGAGGCGGCGTGAAACGTATCTCCGGTCTGATCTACGAGGAGACTCGCGGTGTGCTTAAAGTGTTCCTCGAGAACGTCATCCGCGATGCCGTCACCTACACCGAGCACGCCAAGAGGAAGACCGTCACCGCCATGGACGTCGTCTACGCTCTGAAGCGCCAGGGTCGTACCCTGTACGGTTTCGGCGGTTAAACTCATCCGGTTTGCCGTTGCCCGTATGCGCGCAACCAGCCGTGCTCTACGTACTGTGTGTGTGGTTCGATCATACGTACGTATGTAGATGCGCACATCAAAAAAGGCCCTTTTCAGGGCCGCATATGATTCGATATAATATATATGCGTTTCTTTAATGGAATTGTCTAAAAACGAACCGACAAACAACCGACATACTTCTGATATTCTCAATTTAGGCAGCTGTCTGTATACGAGGTGGGTTAGTTGGGTGTGTAGGTGTACATGAAACAGTGATATTTACTTATATAAGTATATATTTAAATTAAAATTATACATACATAAAACACATATAATAAGTAGGTACTTAAATACTAGTACAGAGCAGGTCTATTAGAAATACAACATCAACTTATTTACCTACGTTCTCTTCTCGCCCGCCCGCTCGCCGACGCCACCGCACGCAGTCTCTCACACACCCTGCACACAGCTCGGCAGAAGGATCCCCTGAAATGGACAATTACTTAATATATTATACATGCATATATTCCAAGAAGTACCAGTAGGTACATATTACCTATCTACTATTAGACATTGACCGATTGATTCATTCACCTTTTTTTTTTTTTAATTACTTACCTATACTTGGTTAACGATGTTGTCGATGATGCTGTCCCTCGTCATCGCCGTCTGTCTGTCCTGGACCTGAAATTGATATAAGAAATGATTAAAAAAATTTAAACTACATAAGTAAATAACATCCAATACGGTTTATACGTACGATACGACGTCTAGCTAGGTACCTAGGTAGGTACGACGGCTACCGTTACCGCTGGTCTGTCTTTTTTTTTTTTGTTTTTCGTCTTTACATATTTTTTTTTTTCGTTTTTTTTTTTTTTTCGCCTATATACAACATAAATAGGTATAACACGAGCTATCGTATCATCAAGAGAATGCGGTAGGTAGGTGCGCGGTCTAGGTACCGAGCGACGGCTTTACTGGCCGGACGGTGGCGCGGGACCGCCTCTTTTGTCGTTTTACACCTTATTCGATACGCTTTCTGATGCGATAATCCCGATCCGTACACTGTTTCCTAGTCGAAGGGCATTCTAGTCTTTCGATATTAGTATACTAATAGGTTGCACGTCCTGGACGGAGCCGTCCGTCCTTAACAGTTCGGCGGTCGCGGTGTTTTACGATGCTTCACTTTTACCTCGATAATACCTTCGCGAGGCCGTCCCATATCGGCGAATTGTTGTCGCCGCACAAGCTCGATATCCTCCCCGTCGACGGGTCGACCTTAATCGCCACCAAACATCACTTTTATAGAGAAAATAACGTTTTGAACTCGACCCGACCTTAGCATCGTACGCAGTCGTCGAATTAAAACGCCGCCAACGCCGCAACGATCGCCTTACGCTACCACCATCGCCGCACCCTCGTCGTCAACTTCATGACCTATCCGAAAACGTAAACAACAGCGACGTTCCGATACGATAAACATTATTTTTACTTATTTTATTAGATACGTGTTAGTGAAAACTTTCAAGCGTTCATACGAGAAAACGTCTCTCGACATCACGGCCCTCGTTACGGTAAAGTTACGTCGTGCTTTAGTGTACGTACACGAAACTCGGGAAACCTATAAGTGGCGACATCTAAGTCTCTCTCTTATTCTACTTAACTACGTTTTCGAGTGTACGTTTGTGTGTTGTGAATACTACTTACCTACCTACGAGATGGCAGACACCGCAGTTGCTACCGAGGCTCCGGCACCCGCTACCCCAGCGAAGAAGCAGGCGAGACAGGCCGGCGGCGCTGCCAAGAAACCCAAGGCGAAGCCGACCCATCCCAAAACATCCGAGATGGTCAACAACGCCATCAAGGAGATGAAGGAGCGCAGCGGGTCTTCCCTGCAGGCGATCAAGAAGTACATCGCCGCGCAGTACAAGGTCGACGCGGAGAAACTGGCTCCGTTCATCAGGAAATATCTGAAGAGCGCCGTCGAATCTGGCGCGCTGATCCAGACCAAGGGCAAGGGCGCCTCCGGTTCGTTCAAGCTCGAGTCGAAGTCGGCCGCGTCGAAGAAACCCGCCGGCGCAGCCGGCAAGGCCGCCAAAGCTCCCGCTGCGGCCGCGAAGACGAAGAAAGCGACCGCCTCGGCAGCTGGCGCCAAGACCAAGAAGGCGGCAGCCGCAGCCGCGTCCGCCGCTTCCCCTTCGAAAGCCAAGTCGACAGCAGCCGCCGCCGCCAAGGACAAGAAGGCGGCCGCCGCTAAGAAGAAGCCAGCACCCAAGAAGGCCGCCGCCCCCGCCAAGGCGAAGGCACCCAAAGCCAAGAAGACAGCCAAGCCGCCAACGAAGAAACCTAAAGCGCCTAAACCCAAGAAGGCCGCGGCTACACCCAAGTCTAAGCCGGCAGCCAAGAAAGCTTCCGCCGCTAAGAAGTAAGCTACGGTCGCGTTCGCGTTACACCGTCGACGACGGCAGCCAGCGGCGCAGCAGACCACCACCACCACCGTCTACAACAACTAGGAGGTACACAACAAACAAAACAACGAGTGTATGTGTAAATAATACCTACCTACCTACCTGTGTACCTACGTCGTTGTTACGCGTCTGTCTATCTATCGTCCTCGGGGAATAAGGGTGCGGAACACCGCTCGACGCGTCTCGACCGACGATTCTTCATCGGATGCAGCAAGCAAGCAAGCAAGCAAGCAAGCAAGCAAGCAAGCAAGCAGCAGCAACCGAAGAAACCAAGGCGGCACCGAGATGCTTAGCGCGCGTGCCACGCGCTCTCGATCGCAGCGCTCTCCGAGCGCACACCAAAAAGCCCTTTTCAGGGCTAACAGTACTATCATGAATATGAAAAATATTCGTTTCTATTACACGGACGGTCAAAAACGTTTAGAATAATTACGAAAAACTGTAGCACAAGTACCTACCTACCTACCTGAACCCCCCCCCCCCCCCACCTACGCACGCACAGAACACTTGAACCTCCCCTCCTACTACCTAATTAATTACCTGAGTACCTATAAAAACGAAACAAACAAGAATAGGTACAGTGAAACCTGGATAAATGGGACCTTAAGGGACCTGCAAATTTGTATTCCACTTACCCAGTGTCTCAGATATCCAGGTATAAATAAATATCTGTCTCATTTACAATTAGCCAAGTGCGGAATTTGCAGGTAGAATAAGAATTAACGAGAACGGTACACAAAATATAGCCTCAGTAACAGAGGTAAAATATACTCTCTGTCTCATTTATAGAGGTTGTTATGACGATAAAATCGAAAGAACTCATCCCAGATATAGAGGTTTGTTTTGTCCCACTAGCAGAGGTAATAAAGAGCTAAAGTGTCGGGACCTAAGCATGAGTTTTCCATCTATGGAGGTTTCTCACTTATCCAGGTCCCACTTAACCAAGTTTTACTGTATATATCATTATGCAATACATACCTGTTCAGTCAGTAGCTGCACGCACGCACGCACTAATTACTTGCACTCACTATTTACAAACTCATTAGGTACTACGTAAACAAACAAACAACAACACGCTCACTTTAGTTAAGTAGATAGATACGACCTTTCATCTACCTACCTATTTTGAAACCGCAACGGCACGTTATTATGATTATTCTAAAACTATCACAAAAAAAAAAAAAAAAAAAATACGTTCTTCAACTTTCTTCCGAGCGCTAGCTGCGCGACGAAAATCTTCTGCCCGACTGCCCGACTCCTCCTATTTTCGAATCAAATTAGAATTTTCTTTTTACCTACCTACCTACCTACCTACCCACCTACCTAAAAATTAAAGTTGAAAGCCCAGAGCGCGCGCTTGCGCGTTCAGCGATTCCGTTTCGTCGTCGGCTGTGTTGCCCCTACCACTGACGCGGCCACGCGGCGCGCGTATATAAACGGGCGATTACGGGAAGGTCCGTAATAGACTGTCTCGGCGCGCGCACTGACGTACGCGTGTTTCGTTGTTTTCGCGAGTTAATCTACAAGCAAACCCATCAACCATGTCTGGTCGCGGTAAAGGTGGCAAGGTTAAGGGAAAGGCAAAGTCCCGTTCCAACCGTGCCGGTCTTCAGTTTCCCGTGGGACGTATCCACAGGCTGCTGCGTAACGGAAACTACGCCGAGCGTGTGGGTGCCGGCGCGCCCGTCTACTTGGCCGCCGTTATGGAGTACCTGGCCGCTGAGGTCCTCGAGTTGGCCGGCAACGCCGCGAGGGACAACAAGAAGACCAGGATCATCCCGCGTCATCTCCAATTGGCCATCCGCAACGACGAGGAGCTGAACAAGCTGCTCTCCGGCGTGACGATCGCCCAAGGTGGTGTGCTGCCGAACATCCAGGCCGTGCTACTGCCCAAGAAGACCGAGAAGAAGGCTTAAACTAAACACGTCGGTCGTCGTCGTCTTCGCACGCACGCACACAGCCGGTGCTTTTCGTGCGAGTGGGTGCTGCTCGGCACGCGTACTTCGATATAATATTTATGAACGTACCATACATATCTATTATGTCGGTTGCGCGTAGCTATTCGCTCGTATGCATCCAAAACAAAAGGCCCTTTTCAGGGCCACAATATGATTCGTCAAAATATAAACCAAAGACAGTTTCTTTGACGGTGTTGTCGTAAAGCAAAAACGTATATCTACATAATTATATATACTTAAACAATACTGGACTAGATAAGAGAAAACAACAAAAACGGATAGGAAAATTTGTTTTGACCATAGTTCAACAACATGGTCATCACCCCGACTCAGACTACCCCGACTCGGATAGGTTAGGTTAGAAGGCTAAGGCGGGAGCGAAGCGGAGCGGAGCTCCCGCCTTAGCCTTCGTGGTTATTTTTTTTTTTTTTAAACCACCCAGAACTATGGTGGTACACGCAGTACAGTTTTGTCGCATAAGCGTTAATCGCACATCCATTTGTACACTCACTTGAAATGCAATAATAGGTAAACAAAAAAACGCAGTAGGCAAGTTACTTGTTGTAGGTGTATGAGTATGTTTACAAAAGTAGCGAGTTTTTTTTTTTTTTTTTTTTTTTCTGCCGCTTTTCGAATTTTTTATTAATTAATAATTTACTTGTTTAATTACGTTTTTTTTTTTTTTTTTTTTTTTTTTTTTTTTTTTCTTCTCGTCTCCCCTCCCCGTCTGAGTGCCCCCTCTCCCCGGGCGCGATCTACACTCTAGCTAAGGAGCGCTGCGATTGGTCCGCCGTTGTGTCGACCTCGCCGCGACTGTGTACCGCGCGGCATGGTATAAATACGACTTGTGACTTGTATGCGGCCATCTCGTGGTCACTCGGTGGAAACCTTTCGGTGCCAACGAAGCCGAGTGGGTGTTGACCCGACACACCGACCTAGCCCCTTCAGGGCCTAGGTCAAGTCGGAAGGGTATTGGACCCGCGGCCTTGGGGGGCCTCCTAGTCGCGACCAATCACTTAACCCCGCTCTCTTTCAGCTTCGTCGGTCGGTCGCAAGACCCATAGGGACTCGCTGCACAATAAGATCGGCAGCGAGATCACAAGCTTAGGGCACACCATAGGTACTCACCTCCCTGTCTTCACCCGACAGGGAGGGTACACATCCCCGGGAACTCCCACCCGGGGAGTTAGGTTTGCTAGGAGATTAGGAGTAGGTTCCCTCCCCTGCCCCTAAGGCATATGTTTTCCCCCTCCCCAGTCTTGTAAAATGCCTCCCCCTAAGGAGGTGGACGCGATCCTTTGGGATCTCGTCCAAAGACTGATAGAGGACCACCCCAATCAGGAGTTGGTCCGTATCGTCAATTATAGGCTACATAGGCTGGAGAGCCTTAAAAACTCCCAGCCCAGTAGGACTAGCTCGCCTCCGCCGCGTGAGTCACTCTCCCCCGTGCCCCCTCAGGGCCCCTCCCCCCCCTCTCCAACTCACGATGACGTCACTGATTTCAGTGACGTACTCGAGAGTGCCCCGCTCACCTTAGAGCCTGACTCCCCCACTCCCCCCCCCATGGACTACGAATCCGGTTCGGATAACGACTCGGGTACCTCAGACTCTTCCGCCGACTTTACCCTTGTGGGTAAAGGTAAGCGGAAGAAGAAGAGCTCTGCCGCTCAGGAGTCCGCCCCCAAAGCAAGAAAGACAGTGGTCCCGACTGTCTCCCCTCCCTCCCCCGCTGCCACGACCTCCGCAGCCCCCAGAGCCAGCACCTCCCAGCAGGCGTCTCGTCCCCCCAGCCCGATGGCCACTGCCCCCCCGGCCACCCAGTCCGACCCGGCGCTCGTCAAGAAGTCGAAGTCTCCGCCACCCCTCTTCATTCATGAAGCGGCGAAGTGGACGGAGGTTTCGAGCGCTTGTAACGAGCGCCGAATCCAATTCTCCCACGCCCGTGCTGTGGGTAATGGGATAAAGGTCCAGGTGCCTTCTGCCCAGGACTACAGGGAGTTGCATAAACTCCTTGTAGCGAGGAAGGTACCTTTCCACTCGTTCGCCTTCGAGGAGGAACGTCTAGTCCGCGTGGTAGTGAGGAACGTCCCTCACGCCATATCCCCTGAAGAGATCAGTAATGATCTCAAACGCCAAGAGATCCCGGTCGCTGCGGTCCACCGCATGCACCGCCGTGGTGGAGCACCATACAATATGGTGCTCATCGTCTGCAATCCCACAGACGACAAATATCACCCCATTTTTAAAATCTCCAAGATTTGTTACTTGGAGGGCTTAAAAATGGAGAAGCCCCGCCGTAGCGGTATAGTTGGCCAGTGTCACAACTGCCAACTATATGGCCACTCGCAGCGCAATTGCTTCGGCAAGCCGCGCTGCGTCAAATGCCTGGGCGACCACGGCACCCCTGACTGTCCCCGTCCAAAGGACCACACTCAATGCGCCGAACCGCCCAGCTGTGTGCTGTGCGGAGAGGCTGGGCACCCGGCTAACTACCGTGGTTGTCCCAAGGCCCCCAAATCGTCTGCGCCCAAACTGGTAAAGCGTGCAAACGCTCGCCAGCAGAGGGAAGCCCCCACGACCCAACCCCCAGTGGTCCTATACCCTCAGCGCCCCAGCCCTTGGAACGCGCTGAACCATAGAGCTCACTTCCCGGCGCTCGGACCCGCGCCTACCCAGACCCAGGCCCCTACGGCCCAAAAGCCCCCCCCGGCCATCCCGGCCCTCATGGACGTAGCCGTACCTCCATTCCCCCGACCACCGGTCGCCGTCGTCGGAGCAGCCGCCCCTCAGGCAGCCACTCCTCCCCCCCCACCACCAAAGGCTACCTCCAAAGTCCCAACCCACCCCATTCCCGCGAATGCGCCTGAAATGGCCATTCACATTAACATGGCCTTCTACAAGGCCTTCTACTCCCCCAGAGCTGTGGCTATGACCGAAGCTCTGAAGGCCTCTAACATCACTGAGCACGGTGCCGTATACCGTGAATTCAGTGATGTAGTCCATTTTATTAGCCTGTATGAACGTCTCCATGGCTAAGTCCCCCGCAGTAACATGTAGGTTTAGGCCGAAGTCCCTCCGGATAGGGTACTTCAATTCCAACAGCCTCTCAGGCCAACGTGATGAGATCGCCAATTTCCTCCGCGACCATCGCATAGATCTGCTTCTGGTGCAGGAGACGTTCCTCAAGCCCCATCTTCGGGATCCTAAAATTGCGAACTATCGGTTAGTTCGCAACGACAGGACCCGATGTCATGGGGGAGGAACTCTCATATATTACAAATCATCCCTATACTGCATCCCCATGGATCCGCCCGCCACCCTAACCGAGCTTGAGGTCTCTGTCTGTCGGCTCGGCATGACAGGCCACCAACCCCTCACGGTCATTTCTGTCTACGACCCTCCCACCACCACTCCCATAGGCCCCTCCCTCAGAAATGACCTCACAACTCTTCTTGGCTTGAGTGACTCCGTCCTTCTGGCGGGGGACCTCAACGCCAAACATCCCTCATGGAATAGCCACACGGCTAATCCCAGAGGAAGAGCTCTGTTCGAGCTCAGCAGCCCCCTCAACTTCGATGTCATCGCTCCGATGCATCCCACCCATTACCCTCACCAACCTAACTGGCGACCCGATGTGCTCGACATCGCTCTCCTCAAGAATGTAAACTTACGTTTGCATTCTGTGGAGGCGGTGGACGAGCTCAACTCGGATCACCGGCCGGTTATTCTGGAGCTCACTCCCAGATTCGGTCCTCCCGACCCCTCCCAACCTCCTCCCACCAGAGTGATCACTGACTGGCGCAAAGTAAGTGAAAAACTGAAAGTCACCACGTCACATCACCTGGATAAAATCCCAGATCACATAGAGTCAGCTGCCGACACGGCGGCCGCGATCGGCTCGCTCACGGAACATGTACAGTCAGTCCTGGACGAATGTTCAAGGGAGGCTCCGGCGACGGACGACCGTCGCTGGAAACTCCCGGACGATGTGCGTGAACTGTTGACCGAGAAGAATGCGGCCGTCCGTGCCTACAGCTCTTTTCCCTGTGCTAGTAACAAGGCTTTTATGCGTTACTTACAGCGTAAAGTAAGCAATCGCATCAAAGAGTTTCGTGACAAGCAATGGGATCAGATGCTCAGTGATCTCCAGCCCAACCACCTCGCATTTTGGGAGCTTCAGAGGAAGTTACGCGCCTCCGAGGTTACCACCATGCCCCCCCTCATCCGCCCTGACAACACTCTCGCGTTTAACGACGACGAGAAGGCCGAATGCCTGGCTGACAGTCTAGAGGCCCAGTGTTCCCCAAGCTCGAACCCAGTCGACCCGGCCCACCTCGCCGAGGTGGACGCCGAGGTCGAACGTAGGACCTCCCTCCCTCCCGTCGAGGACCCCGACGACCCTCTCCCTCCCGTCACTCCGGACGAGGTGGAGAAGATCATCGGCCAACTCAGACCCAGGAAAGCCCCTGGGCGCGACGGCATTACCAACAGGGTAGTTCGACTCTTTCCCAAGACTCTGATCGTGTTGATGACCGCCATCTTCAATGGCGCTCTGTCCAACAACATGTTTCCGCAGCAGTGGAAAGAGGCTATCGTGATCGGCATTCCCAAGCCGGGTAAGCCCAAATCCTCCCCGTCCTCCTACCGCCCCATCAGTCTGCTCAGCTCGCTCGGCAAGATCTACGAGAGGCTTATCTATAAGCGTCTCAAGGATTACGTCGAGCGAAAGAGTCTCATCCCCAACGAGCAGTTTGGCTTTAGAGCCACTCACTCGTGCGTCCAACAGGTCTACCGCATCGTTGAGCATATCAACGGCCGCTATCAACGCGGCTTGATGACGGGAGCCCTGTTCTTCGACATAGCGAAAGCCTTCGACAAGGTCTGGCACAACGGTCTGATATACAAGCTATATCAACTCGGGGTGCCAGATCGTCTCGTGCTCATCTTACGAGACTATTTGTCGAACCGCACCTTTCGATTCCGTATCGAAGGTGCGCTTTCCACCCCCCGCCCCATCCGCGCCGGCGTACCGCAAGGCGGTGTGCTGTCGCCTCTCATTTTCACGCTGTTCACCAGCGATATTCCCCCCGATCCCCAGTCGCAATTAGCGCTCTTTGCCGACGACACGGCCGTTTACTACTCTGGCAAGAGTGGTAAATCCATATCTCATCACCTCCAAAGATCCGCCAACCGCCTAGGCGGTTGGTTTCGGAAATGGAGGATTGAGGTAAATCCCGAGAAAAGTCAGGCGGTCCTGTTCCGCAGGCCGCGGGCTAGACTCCCCCCGATCCTTCCACCGATCAAGATGTTTGGCAAGCCGATCCCTTGGGAAGAGCGAGCCAAATATCTAGGAGTGATCTTGGACAAAAACCTCAGTTTTATGGAGCACATTAAGGCGGTGCGCTCGCGCGCCGCCTTCGCTCTCGGTAGGCTCCACTCGATGCTGAACCACAACAGCAAATTATCCCTAAAATGCAAGCTGCGTATCTACACCACTTGCATTCGCCCCATCATGACCTATGCGTGTGCTACATTCGCCCACGTAAAGTCATACCGGATCCATAGGTTGCAGTCCCTCCAAAACCGTTTTCTCCGGAAGGCCACGGGTGCCCCGTGGTTCGTTCGGAATGAGCGACTCCATGTCGATCTCAAAATCCCGACCATCAAGCAGTTCATGAAACGCCTCACGAAGCGTTTCATCGAATCTGCTGAGAGGCACCAGAACCCTCTTATCGCATCGGCTACCCGATACGCTCCCTCCCAGATTAGTAAGGTCCGCCGTCCACGGCATACCTTACTAGAACCCGATGACCCAATCACCCTTGTACAAGAGAGCTGTAGGGAAACCAGTACTCTTAAACAAGCACACAAACCGCGACCCGCCGCCTTCCGGCCTCGCCGCCGAGGCCCCGCGCGACGTCCCAGTAATAATAGCAATGTTGTTGTTGCTCCCCGTCTTTTGCCTAACGAGCCAGCCCGCGTCGCTGAGCCATTAGCTTTAAACCCCCTAAATAATGTCATGACCCAGCCTGTCCCTTGCTGCCCTCCCGATAACGATGCCACTGAGCCGAGGCCCGAACCCCACAGGGGGTGCCCCCAGTGAGCAGAGTTGTAGGTTAAGTATTTTTAGTTGCCTTGGCTGGGGGCTTTAGAGTCATTCTGAGGCCACCACAGGCTAGCCCGGTTAAGTAGTAACCACCCGTCTAGAGGTGAACTACGAGTGGTCCAAATCAAAAAAAAAAAAAAAAATGTATGCGGCCATACTGCGACTGAACTCCGTTTCGGTAGCACGTGTATTATTATAAAACCTCACCATGCCGCCCAAGACAAGTGGTAAAGCCGCCAAGAAGTCTGGCAAAGCCCAGAAGAACATCTCCAAGACCGACAAGAAGAAGAAGAAGCACAAGAGGAAGGAGAGTTACGCCATCTACATCTACAAGGTCCTGAAGCAGGTGCACCCCGACACCGGTATCTCCAGCAAGGCCATGTCCATCATGAACTCGTTCGTGAACGACATCTTCGAGCGTATCGCCGCCGAAGCTTCCCGCCTCGCCCACTACAACAAGAGGTCGACCATCACGTCCAGGGAGGTGCAGACGTCCGTCAGGCTCCTGCTGCCCGGAGAGCTCGCCAAGCACGCCGTCAGTGAAGGCACCAAGGCCGTCACCAAGTACACCAGCTCCAAGTGAGCGGTCGGTCGTGTGTGTGCGTGTGAAAAGTGCGTAGCTCCAGTGCGGATGTTCGTGTGTCTTGTCGATAGTGGTGCGTGTTTATCGCGTATCGCGGACGACACAAACCACGATACAGACGCCTGGACGCGCGCGCTCTCCCAGCAAGCACCGACCACCGCAGGAGCAGGAGATGGCGGGAGAAACAACAAAAGGCCCTTTTCAGGGCCACAAATATGTTCATGTGATAATAATTCACGTTTCTTTAAATTGAAAAGTCAAAACGTTACATCTACCTACCTACCTACCTACCTACCTACCTACCACCTACCTACCTACCTACCAACCAACCAACCAACCAACCAACCAACCTGCCTGCCTGCCTAAAAAATTAAAAACTGTCCTCGTCACAGTGGAATGATATGATTAAATTAAATAATAACTAGTTGTTGTTATACCTACTACTAGAGATTGAGCTTGGAGATCGCAATACCTACACCCTTCATACGTAGTACATAACGTAAATACCTACATAAAACTTATTTAGTACATCAAAACGAATAACTAACTCCCAACTAGGTAATTCCACCTTAAATTCTAATGTATTGAGGGATTCAAGTTAGGTAGGTACCCGTAATGAGACAGCAGAGCAGTATTAGCGAATAATAAAAACTAATTCGGTACGTTATATTTACACACATTCAGTTCTAGGTACATATGTATGTAGTACTTACACAGACGAATTATGGAAAGTAAGTGCTTGCTTGCTTGCTTGCTAGTCGTTACGATTGATTATTTTGAAATTTTCAAATTACTATTTTACATTGGGTCTCCGTTGAGGATTTGTCCAAAAAAAGACAAAATTTTTCTTCTATTTCGTTAGTTCGTTATGCGAAAGGGGGCGCGCGTGCGCCTCATGCCCGCTACGATGCCACGGTATAAATACGGGCGACACCAACGCGGCCTGTTTTATTCACTCTCGTACGTTCGTTGCGTGTAGTTCCGCGCGTCCGTTTAGTGTTTACTTCATTCGTTAATCTCCCGTTCCGTGTTTACAATGGCGCGTACTAAGCAGACCGCTCGTAAATCCACCGGTGGTAAGGCACCGAGGAAACAGCTCGCCACCAAGGCTGCGCGTAAGAGCGCACCCGCCACCGGAGGCGTCAAGAAGCCCCATCGTTACAGGCCCGGCACCGTGGCTCTCCGTGAGATCCGTCGTTACCAGAAGAGTACCGAGCTGCTGATCCGCAAGCTTCCGTTCCAGCGTCTCGTGCGTGAGATCGCTCAGGACTTCAAGACCGATCTCCGTTTCCAGAGCTCCGCCGTTATGGCGCTGCAGGAGGCCAGCGAAGCTTACCTGGTCGGTCTGTTCGAAGACACCAACCTGTGCGCGATTCACGCTAAGCGCGTCACCATCATGCCCAAGGACATCCAGTTGGCGCGCAGGATCAGAGGCGAACGCGCTTAAACTGCTGCTGCTGCTGCTGCTGCTGCAACGGCATACGTCGCAAGCACGGATGCACTTCGTCGTCCTTCACGTAGACACTGCCTCCGTGCAGTGCATCGTGTCGGCGGCCGTGTGCCGTCTGTGACTGTGCGTTCACATAAAAGGCCCTTTTCAGGGCCACATATGTATCTGATCGTGAAATGTTTCTTTCTATCAGATTGTCGCAAAAACGTTACTACTACTCGTACCTACCTAACACATGCCCACCCACAAATGAAATGATAAGACTCCAATAAAGTATGAACGAACAAAATCATACAATAATGTATCTGATCTACTACTTAGTACATTATAATGCCTTAGAAGTAAATAAGTATATATCTAGTCTTGACAGTTTTATACGTAGGTATCTATCTACATAAGTCTTTCATTTTAGACAGATCTACATGATAATTATTTATTAAGTACCTACTCGTTGTTATAATTATTATAATTATATATGTATATTTATTTATTTATTTATTTTTTTTTTTCTTTTTATAGCAATAGGCTAAAAGTAAATTTCTGATTTATTACTTACTTACCTACGTACCTACCTACTTTATTCGAATGCGATAGACGAAACTACATGCTTAGAGCACATCGCCCAATCGGCCAACCAACGACGAGCATCGTCTCACCCCTCCCCGCGCACCGACAGTATCGTTTCCCCCGCCCGCTGAGCTCCGCTCACGGTATAAATATAAGCGAGTCGCAGGCTCGAAAAATACTCCAGTGAGCGCCGCACACCCGTGCCGAGTGTTATTATCGTGTGTTACTTTGGAACTGCCTAGCCGAGCTTAGAAGATGACCGGTCGCGGTAAGGGAGGAAAGGGTCTGGGAAAAGGAGGAGCCAAGCGTCACAGGAAGGTACTCCGTGATAACATCCAGGGTATCACGAAGCCCGCCATCCGTCGTCTGGCTCGCAGAGGCGGCGTGAAACGTATCTCCGGTCTGATCTACGAGGAGACTCGCGGTGTGCTTAAAGTGTTCCTCGAGAACGTCATCCGCGATGCCGTCACCTACACCGAGCACGCCAAGAGGAAGACCGTCACCGCCATGGACGTCGTCTACGCTCTGAAGCGCCAGGGTCGTACCCTGTACGGTTTCGGCGGTTAAACTCATCCGGTTTGCCGTTGCCCGTATGCGCGCAACCAGCCGTGCTCTACGTACTGTGTGTGTGGTTCGATCATACGTACGTATGTAGATGCGCACATCAAAAAAGGCCCTTTTCAGGGCCGCATATGATTCGATATAATATATATGCGTTTCTTTAATGGAATTGTCTAAAAACGAACCGACAAACAACCGACATACTTCTGATATTCTCAATTTAGGCAGCTGTCTGTATACGAGGTGGGTTAGTTGGGTGTGTAGGTGTACATGAAACAGTGATATTTACTTATATAAGTATATATTTAAATTAAAATTATACATACATAAAACACATATAATAAGTAGGTACTTAAATACTAGTACAGAGCAGGTCTATTAGAAATACAACATCAACTTATTTACCTACGTTCTCTTCTCGCCCGCCCGCTCGCCGACGCCACCGCACGCAGTCTCTCACACACCCTGCACACAGCTCGGCAGAAGGATCCCCTGAAATGGACAATTACTTAATATATTATACATGCATATATTCCAAGAAGTACCAGTAGGTACATATTACCTATCTACTATTAGACATTGACCGATTGATTCATTCACCTTTTTTTTTTTTTAATTACTTACCTATACTTGGTTAACGATGTTGTCGATGATGCTGTCCCTCGTCATCGCCGTCTGTCTGTCCTGGACCTGAAATTGATATAAGAAATGATTAAAAAAATTTAAACTACATAAGTAAATAACATCCAATACGGTTTATACGTACGATACGACGTCTAGCTAGGTACCTAGGTAGGTACGACGGCTACCGTTACCGCTGGTCTGTCTTTTTTTTTTTTGTTTTTCGTCTTTACATATTTTTTTTTTTCGTTTTTTTTTTTTTTTCGCCTATATACAACATAAATAGGTATAACACGAGCTATCGTATCATCAAGAGAATGCGGTAGGTAGGTGCGCGGTCTAGGTACCGAGCGACGGCTTTACTGGCCGGACGGTGGCGCGGGACCGCCTCTTTTGTCGTTTTACACCTTATTCGATACGCTTTCTGATGCGATAATCCCGATCCGTACACTGTTTCCTAGTCGAAGGGCATTCTAGTCTTTCGATATTAGTATACTAATAGGTTGCACGTCCTGGACGGAGCCGTCCGTCCTTAACAGTTCGGCGGTCGCGGTGTTTTACGATGCTTCACTTTTACCTCGATAATACCTTCGCGAGGCCGTCCCATATCGGCGAATTGTTGTCGCCGCACAAGCTCGATATCCTCCCCGTCGACGGGTCGACCTTAATCGCCACCAAACATCACTTTTATAGAGAAAATAACGTTTTGAACTCGACCCGACCTTAGCATCGTACGCAGTCGTCGAATTAAAACGCCGCCAACGCCGCAACGATCGCCTTACGCTACCACCATCGCCGCACCCTCGTCGTCAACTTCATGACCTATCCGAAAACGTAAACAACAGCGACGTTCCGATACGATAAACATTATTTTTACTTATTTTATTAGATACGTGTTAGTGAAAACTTTCAAGCGTTCATACGAGAAAACGTCTCTCGACATCACGGCCCTCGTTACGGTAAAGTTACGTCGTGCTTTAGTGTACGTACACGAAACTCGGGAAACCTATAAGTGGCGACATCTAAGTCTCTCTCTTATTCTACTTAACTACGTTTTCGAGTGTACGTTTGTGTGTTGTGAATACTACTTACCTACCTACGAGATGGCAGACACCGCAGTTGCTACCGAGGCTCCGGCACCCGCTACCCCAGCGAAGAAGCAGGCGAGACAGGCCGGCGGCGCTGCCAAGAAACCCAAGGCGAAGCCGACCCATCCCAAAACATCCGAGATGGTCAACAACGCCATCAAGGAGATGAAGGAGCGCAGCGGGTCTTCCCTGCAGGCGATCAAGAAGTACATCGCCGCGCAGTACAAGGTCGACGCGGAGAAACTGGCTCCGTTCATCAGGAAATATCTGAAGAGCGCCGTCGAATCTGGCGCGCTGATCCAGACCAAGGGCAAGGGCGCCTCCGGTTCGTTCAAGCTCGAGTCGAAGTCGGCCGCGTCGAAGAAACCCGCCGGCGCAGCCGGCAAGGCCGCCAAAGCTCCCGCTGCGGCCGCGAAGACGAAGAAAGCGACCGCCTCGGCAGCTGGCGCCAAGACCAAGAAGGCGGCAGCCGCAGCCGCGTCCGCCGCTTCCCCTTCGAAAGCCAAGTCGACAGCAGCCGCCGCCGCCAAGGACAAGAAGGCGGCCGCCGCTAAGAAGAAGCCAGCACCCAAGAAGGCCGCCGCCCCCGCCAAGGCGAAGGCACCCAAAGCCAAGAAGACAGCCAAGCCGCCAACGAAGAAACCTAAAGCGCCTAAACCCAAGAAGGCCGCGGCTACACCCAAGTCTAAGCCGGCAGCCAAGAAAGCTTCCGCCGCTAAGAAGTAAGCTACGGTCGCGTTCGCGTTACACCGTCGACGACGGCAGCCAGCGGCGCAGCAGACCACCACCACCACCGTCTACAACAACTAGGAGGTACACAACAAACAAAACAACGAGTGTATGTGTAAATAATACCTACCTACCTACCTGTGTACCTACGTCGTTGTTACGCGTCTGTCTATCTATCGTCCTCGGGGAATAAGGGTGCGGAACACCGCTCGACGCGTCTCGACCGACGATTCTTCATCGGATGCAGCAAGCAAGCAAGCAAGCAAGCAAGCAAGCAAGCAAGCAAGCAGCAGCAACCGAAGAAACCAAGGCGGCACCGAGATGCTTAGCGCGCGTGCCACGCGCTCTCGATCGCAGCGCTCTCCGAGCGCACACCAAAAAGCCCTTTTCAGGGCTAACAGTACTATCATGAATATGAAAAATATTCGTTTCTATTACACGGACGGTCAAAAACGTTTAGAATAATTACGAAAAACTGTAGCACAAGTACCTACCTACCTACCTGAACCCCCCCCCCCCCCCACCTACGCACGCACAGAACACTTGAACCTCCCCTCCTACTACCTAATTAATTACCTGAGTACCTATAAAAACGAAACAAACAAGAATAGGTACAGTGAAACCTGGATAAATGGGACCTTAAGGGACCTGCAAATTTGTATTCCACTTACCCAGTGTCTCAGATATCCAGGTATAAATAAATATCTGTCTCATTTACAATTAGCCAAGTGCGGAATTTGCAGGTAGAATAAGAATTAACGAGAACGGTACACAAAATATAGCCTCAGTAACAGAGGTAAAATATACTCTCTGTCTCATTTATAGAGGTTGTTATGACGATAAAATCGAAAGAACTCATCCCAGATATAGAGGTTTGTTTTGTCCCACTAGCAGAGGTAATAAAGAGCTAAAGTGTCGGGACCTAAGCATGAGTTTTCCATCTATGGAGGTTTCTCACTTATCCAGGTCCCACTTAACCAAGTTTTACTGTATATATCATTATGCAATACATACCTGTTCAGTCAGTAGCTGCACGCACGCACGCACTAATTACTTGCACTCACTATTTACAAACTCATTAGGTACTACGTAAACAAACAAACAACAACACGCTCACTTTAGTTAAGTAGATAGATACGACCTTTCATCTACCTACCTATTTTGAAACCGCAACGGCACGTTATTATGATTATTCTAAAACTATCACAAAAAAAAAAAAAAAAAAAATACGTTCTTCAACTTTCTTCCGAGCGCTAGCTGCGCGACGAAAATCTTCTGCCCGACTGCCCGACTCCTCCTATTTTCGAATCAAATTAGAATTTTCTTTTTACCTACCTACCTACCTACCTACCCACCTACCTAAAAATTAAAGTTGAAAGCCCAGAGCGCGCGCTTGCGCGTTCAGCGATTCCGTTTCGTCGTCGGCTGTGTTGCCCCTACCACTGACGCGGCCACGCGGCGCGCGTATATAAACGGGCGATTACGGGAAGGTCCGTAATAGACTGTCTCGGCGCGCGCACTGACGTACGCGTGTTTCGTTGTTTTCGCGAGTTAATCTACAAGCAAACCCATCAACCATGTCTGGTCGCGGTAAAGGTGGCAAGGTTAAGGGAAAGGCAAAGTCCCGTTCCAACCGTGCCGGTCTTCAGTTTCCCGTGGGACGTATCCACAGGCTGCTGCGTAACGGAAACTACGCCGAGCGTGTGGGTGCCGGCGCGCCCGTCTACTTGGCCGCCGTTATGGAGTACCTGGCCGCTGAGGTCCTCGAGTTGGCCGGCAACGCCGCGAGGGACAACAAGAAGACCAGGATCATCCCGCGTCATCTCCAATTGGCCATCCGCAACGACGAGGAGCTGAACAAGCTGCTCTCCGGCGTGACGATCGCCCAAGGTGGTGTGCTGCCGAACATCCAGGCCGTGCTACTGCCCAAGAAGACCGAGAAGAAGGCTTAAACTAAACACGTCGGTCGTCGTCGTCTTCGCACGCACGCACACAGCCGGTGCTTTTCGTGCGAGTGGGTGCTGCTCGGCACGCGTACTTCGATATAATATTTATGAACGTACCATACATATCTATTATGTCGGTTGCGCGTAGCTATTCGCTCGTATGCATCCAAAACAAAAGGCCCTTTTCAGGGCCACAATATGATTCGTCAAAATATAAACCAAAGACAGTTTCTTTGACGGTGTTGTCGTAAAGCAAAAACGTATATCTACATAATTATATATACTTAAACAATACTGGACTAGATAAGAGAAAACAACAAAAACGGATAGGAAAATTTGTTTTGACCATAGTTCAACAACATGGTCATCACCCCGACTCAGACTACCCCGACTCGGATAGGTTAGGTTAGAAGGCTAAGGCGGGAGCGAAGCGGAGCGGAGCTCCCGCCTTAGCCTTCGTGGTTATTTTTTTTTTTTTTAAACCACCCAGAACTATGGTGGTACACGCAGTACAGTTTTGTCGCATAAGCGTTAATCGCACATCCATTTGTACACTCACTTGAAATGCAATAATAGGTAAACAAAAAAACGCAGTAGGCAAGTTACTTGTTGTAGGTGTATGAGTATGTTTACAAAAGTAGCGAGTTTTTTTTTTTTTTTTTTTTTTTCTGCCGCTTTTCGAATTTTTTATTAATTAATAATTTACTTGTTTAATTACGTTTTTTTTTTTTTTTTTTTCTTCTCGTCTCCCCTCCCCGTCTGAGTGCCCCCTCTCCCCGGGCGCGATCTACACTCTAGCTAAGGAGCGCTGCGATTGGTCCGCCGTTGTGTCGACCTCGCCGCGACTGTGTACCGCGCGGCATGGTATAAATACGACTTGTGACTTGTATGCGGCCATACTGCGACTGAACTCCGTTTCGGTAGCACGTGTATTATTATAAAACCTCACCATGCCGCCCAAGACAAGTGGTAAAGCCGCCAAGAAGTCTGGCAAAGCCCAGAAGAACATCTCCAAGACCGACAAGAAGAAGAAGAAGCACAAGAGGAAGGAGAGTTACGCCATCTACATCTACAAGGTCCTGAAGCAGGTGCACCCCGACACCGGTATCTCCAGCAAGGCCATGTCCATCATGAACTCGTTCGTGAACGACATCTTCGAGCGTATCGCCGCCGAAGCTTCCCGCCTCGCCCACTACAACAAGAGGTCGACCATCACGTCCAGGGAGGTGCAGACGTCCGTCAGGCTCCTGCTGCCCGGAGAGCTCGCCAAGCACGCCGTCAGTGAAGGCACCAAGGCCGTCACCAAGTACACCAGCTCCAAGTGAGCGGTCGGTCGTGTGTGTGCGTGTGAAAAGTGCGTAGCTCCAGTGCGGATGTTCGTGTGTCTTGTCGATAGTGGTGCGTGTTTATCGCGTATCGCGGACGACACAAACCACGATACAGACGCCTGGACGCGCGCGCTCTCCCAGCAAGCACCGACCACCGCAGGAGCAGGAGATGGCGGGAGAAACAACAAAAGGCCCTTTTCAGGGCCACAAATATGTTCATGTGATAATAATTCACGTTTCTTTAAATTGAAAAGTCAAAACGTTACATCTACCTACCTACCTACCTACCTACCTACCTACCACCTACCTACCTACCTACCAACCAACCAACCAACCAACCAACCAACCTGCCTGCCTGCCTAAAAAATTAAAAACTGTCCTCGTCACAGTGGAATGATATGATTAAATTAAATAATAACTAGTTGTTGTTATACCTACTACTAGAGATTGAGCTTGGAGATCGCAATACCTACACCCTTCATACGTAGTACATAACGTAAATACCTACATAAAACTTATTTAGTACATCAAAACGAATAACTAACTCCCAACTAGGTAATTCCACCTTAAATTCTAATGTATTGAGGGATTCAAGTTAGGTAGGTACCCGTAATGAGACAGCAGAGCAGTATTAGCGAATAATAAAAACTAATTCGGTACGTTATATTTACACACATTCAGTTCTAGGTACATATGTATGTAGTACTTACACAGACGAATTATGGAAAGTAAGTGCTTGCTTGCTTGCTTGCTAGTCGTTACGATTGATTATTTTGAAATTTTCAAATTACTATTTTACATTGGGTCTCCGTTGAGGATTTGTCCAAAAAAAGACAAAATTTTTCTTCTATTTCGTTAGTTCGTTATGCGAAAGGGGGCGCGCGTGCGCCTCATGCCCGCTACGATGCCACGGTATAAATACGGGCGACACCAACGCGGCCTGTTTTATTCACTCTCGTACGTTCGTTGCGTGTAGTTCCGCGCGTCCGTTTAGTGTTTACTTCATTCGTTAATCTCCCGTTCCGTGTTTACAATGGCGCGTACTAAGCAGACCGCTCGTAAATCCACCGGTGGTAAGGCACCGAGGAAACAGCTCGCCACCAAGGCTGCGCGTAAGAGCGCACCCGCCACCGGAGGCGTCAAGAAGCCCCATCGTTACAGGCCCGGCACCGTGGCTCTCCGTGAGATCCGTCGTTACCAGAAGAGTACCGAGCTGCTGATCCGCAAGCTTCCGTTCCAGCGTCTCGTGCGTGAGATCGCTCAGGACTTCAAGACCGATCTCCGTTTCCAGAGCTCCGCCGTTATGGCGCTGCAGGAGGCCAGCGAAGCTTACCTGGTCGGTCTGTTCGAAGACACCAACCTGTGCGCGATTCACGCTAAGCGCGTCACCATCATGCCCAAGGACATCCAGTTGGCGCGCAGGATCAGAGGCGAACGCGCTTAAACTGCTGCTGCTGCTGCTGCTGCTGCAACGGCATACGTCGCAAGCACGGATGCACTTCGTCGTCCTTCACGTAGACACTGCCTCCGTGCAGTGCATCGTGTCGGCGGCCGTGTGCCGTCTGTGACTGTGCGTTCACATAAAAGGCCCTTTTCAGGGCCACATATGTATCTGATCGTGAAATGTTTCTTTCTATCAGATTGTCGCAAAAACGTTACTACTACTCGTACCTACCTAACACATGCCCACCCACAAATGAAATGATAAGACTCCAATAAAGTATGAACGAACAAAATCATACAATAATGTATCTGATCTACTACTTAGTACATTATAATGCCTTAGAAGTAAATAAGTATATATCTAGTCTTGACAGTTTTATACGTAGGTATCTATCTACATAAGTCTTTCATTTTAGACAGATCTACATGATAATTATTTATTAAGTACCTACTCGTTGTTATAATTATTATAATTATATATGTATATTTATTTATTTATTTATTTTTTTTTTTCTTTTTATAGCAATAGGCTAAAAGTAAATTTCTGATTTATTACTTACTTACCTACGTACCTACCTACTTTATTCGAATGCGATAGACGAAACTACATGCTTAGAGCACATCGCCCAATCGGCCAACCAACGACGAGCATCGTCTCACCCCTCCCCGCGCACCGACAGTATCGTTTCCCCCGCCCGCTGAGCTCCGCTCACGGTATAAATATAAGCGAGTCGCAGGCTCGAAAAATACTCCAGTGAGCGCCGCACACCCGTGCCGAGTGTTATTATCGTGTGTTACTTTGGAACTGCCTAGCCGAGCTTAGAAGATGACCGGTCGCGGTAAGGGAGGAAAGGGTCTGGGAAAAGGAGGAGCCAAGCGTCACAGGAAGGTACTCCGTGATAACATCCAGGGTATCACGAAGCCCGCCATCCGTCGTCTGGCTCGCAGAGGCGGCGTGAAACGTATCTCCGGTCTGATCTACGAGGAGACTCGCGGTGTGCTTAAAGTGTTCCTCGAGAACGTCATCCGCGATGCCGTCACCTACACCGAGCACGCCAAGAGGAAGACCGTCACCGCCATGGACGTCGTCTACGCTCTGAAGCGCCAGGGTCGTACCCTGTACGGTTTCGGCGGTTAAACTCATCCGGTTTGCCGTTGCCCGTATGCGCGCAACCAGCCGTGCTCTACGTACTGTGTGTGTGGTTCGATCATACGTACGTATGTAGATGCGCACATCAAAAAAGGCCCTTTTCAGGGCCGCATATGATTCGATATAATATATATGCGTTTCTTTAATGGAATTGTCTAAAAACGAACCGACAAACAACCGACATACTTCTGATATTCTCAATTTAGGCAGCTGTCTGTATACGAGGTGGGTTAGTTGGGTGTGTAGGTGTACATGAAACAGTGATATTTACTTATATAAGTATATATTTAAATTAAAATTATACATACATAAAACACATATAATAAGTAGGTACTTAAATACTAGTACAGAGCAGGTCTATTAGAAATACAACATCAACTTATTTACCTACGTTCTCTTCTCGCCCGCCCGCTCGCCGACGCCACCGCACGCAGTCTCTCACACACCCTGCACACAGCTCGGCAGAAGGATCCCCTGAAATGGACAATTACTTAATATATTATACATGCATATATTCCAAGAAGTACCAGTAGGTACATATTACCTATCTACTATTAGACATTGACCGATTGATTCATTCACCTTTTTTTTTTTTTAATTACTTACCTATACTTGGTTAACGATGTTGTCGATGATGCTGTCCCTCGTCATCGCCGTCTGTCTGTCCTGGACCTGAAATTGATATAAGAAATGATTAAAAAAATTTAAACTACATAAGTAAATAACATCCAATACGGTTTATACGTACGATACGACGTCTAGCTAGGTACCTAGGTAGGTACGACGGCTACCGTTACCGCTGGTCTGTCTTTTTTTTTTTTGTTTTTCGTCTTTACATATTTTTTTTTTTCGTTTTTTTTTTTTTTTCGCCTATATACAACATAAATAGGTATAACACGAGCTATCGTATCATCAAGAGAATGCGGTAGGTAGGTGCGCGGTCTAGGTACCGAGCGACGGCTTTACTGGCCGGACGGTGGCGCGGGACCGCCTCTTTTGTCGTTTTACACCTTATTCGATACGCTTTCTGATGCGATAATCCCGATCCGTACACTGTTTCCTAGTCGAAGGGCATTCTAGTCTTTCGATATTAGTATACTAATAGGTTGCACGTCCTGGACGGAGCCGTCCGTCCTTAACAGTTCGGCGGTCGCGGTGTTTTACGATGCTTCACTTTTACCTCGATAATACCTTCGCGAGGCCGTCCCATATCGGCGAATTGTTGTCGCCGCACAAGCTCGATATCCTCCCCGTCGACGGGTCGACCTTAATCGCCACCAAACATCACTTTTATAGAGAAAATAACGTTTTGAACTCGACCCGACCTTAGCATCGTACGCAGTCGTCGAATTAAAACGCCGCCAACGCCGCAACGATCGCCTTACGCTACCACCATCGCCGCACCCTCGTCGTCAACTTCATGACCTATCCGAAAACGTAAACAACAGCGACGTTCCGATACGATAAACATTATTTTTACTTATTTTATTAGATACGTGTTAGTGAAAACTTTCAAGCGTTCATACGAGAAAACGTCTCTCGACATCACGGCCCTCGTTACGGTAAAGTTACGTCGTGCTTTAGTGTACGTACACGAAACTCGGGAAACCTATAAGTGGCGACATCTAAGTCTCTCTCTTATTCTACTTAACTACGTTTTCGAGTGTACGTTTGTGTGTTGTGAATACTACTTACCTACCTACGAGATGGCAGACACCGCAGTTGCTACCGAGGCTCCGGCACCCGCTACCCCAGCGAAGAAGCAGGCGAGACAGGCCGGCGGCGCTGCCAAGAAACCCAAGGCGAAGCCGACCCATCCCAAAACATCCGAGATGGTCAACAACGCCATCAAGGAGATGAAGGAGCGCAGCGGGTCTTCCCTGCAGGCGATCAAGAAGTACATCGCCGCGCAGTACAAGGTCGACGCGGAGAAACTGGCTCCGTTCATCAGGAAATATCTGAAGAGCGCCGTCGAATCTGGCGCGCTGATCCAGACCAAGGGCAAGGGCGCCTCCGGTTCGTTCAAGCTCGAGTCGAAGTCGGCCGCGTCGAAGAAACCCGCCGGCGCAGCCGGCAAGGCCGCCAAAGCTCCCGCTGCGGCCGCGAAGACGAAGAAAGCGACCGCCTCGGCAGCTGGCGCCAAGACCAAGAAGGCGGCAGCCGCAGCCGCGTCCGCCGCTTCCCCTTCGAAAGCCAAGTCGACAGCAGCCGCCGCCGCCAAGGACAAGAAGGCGGCCGCCGCTAAGAAGAAGCCAGCACCCAAGAAGGCCGCCGCCCCCGCCAAGGCGAAGGCACCCAAAGCCAAGAAGACAGCCAAGCCGCCAACGAAGAAACCTAAAGCGCCTAAACCCAAGAAGGCCGCGGCTACACCCAAGTCTAAGCCGGCAGCCAAGAAAGCTTCCGCCGCTAAGAAGTAAGCTACGGTCGCGTTCGCGTTACACCGTCGACGACGGCAGCCAGCGGCGCAGCAGACCACCACCACCACCGTCTACAACAACTAGGAGGTACACAACAAACAAAACAACGAGTGTATGTGTAAATAATACCTACCTACCTACCTGTGTACCTACGTCGTTGTTACGCGTCTGTCTATCTATCGTCCTCGGGGAATAAGGGTGCGGAACACCGCTCGACGCGTCTCGACCGACGATTCTTCATCGGATGCAGCAAGCAAGCAAGCAAGCAAGCAAGCAAGCAAGCAAGCAAGCAGCAGCAACCGAAGAAACCAAGGCGGCACCGAGATGCTTAGCGCGCGTGCCACGCGCTCTCGATCGCAGCGCTCTCCGAGCGCACACCAAAAAGCCCTTTTCAGGGCTAACAGTACTATCATGAATATGAAAAATATTCGTTTCTATTACACGGACGGTCAAAAACGTTTAGAATAATTACGAAAAACTGTAGCACAAGTACCTACCTACCTACCTGAACCCCCCCCCCCCCCCACCTACGCACGCACAGAACACTTGAACCTCCCCTCCTACTACCTAATTAATTACCTGAGTACCTATAAAAACGAAACAAACAAGAATAGGTACAGTGAAACCTGGATAAATGGGACCTTAAGGGACCTGCAAATTTGTATTCCACTTACCCAGTGTCTCAGATATCCAGGTATAAATAAATATCTGTCTCATTTACAATTAGCCAAGTGCGGAATTTGCAGGTAGAATAAGAATTAACGAGAACGGTACACAAAATATAGCCTCAGTAACAGAGGTAAAATATACTCTCTGTCTCATTTATAGAGGTTGTTATGACGATAAAATCGAAAGAACTCATCCCAGATATAGAGGTTTGTTTTGTCCCACTAGCAGAGGTAATAAAGAGCTAAAGTGTCGGGACCTAAGCATGAGTTTTCCATCTATGGAGGTTTCTCACTTATCCAGGTCCCACTTAACCAAGTTTTACTGTATATATCATTATGCAATACATACCTGTTCAGTCAGTAGCTGCACGCACGCACGCACTAATTACTTGCACTCACTATTTACAAACTCATTAGGTACTACGTAAACAAACAAACAACAACACGCTCACTTTAGTTAAGTAGATAGATACGACCTTTCATCTACCTACCTATTTTGAAACCGCAACGGCACGTTATTATGATTATTCTAAAACTATCACAAAAAAAAAAAAAAAAAAAATACGTTCTTCAACTTTCTTCCGAGCGCTAGCTGCGCGACGAAAATCTTCTGCCCGACTGCCCGACTCCTCCTATTTTCGAATCAAATTAGAATTTTCTTTTTACCTACCTACCTACCTACCTACCCACCTACCTAAAAATTAAAGTTGAAAGCCCAGAGCGCGCGCTTGCGCGTTCAGCGATTCCGTTTCGTCGTCGGCTGTGTTGCCCCTACCACTGACGCGGCCACGCGGCGCGCGTATATAAACGGGCGATTACGGGAAGGTCCGTAATAGACTGTCTCGGCGCGCGCACTGACGTACGCGTGTTTCGTTGTTTTCGCGAGTTAATCTACAAGCAAACCCATCAACCATGTCTGGTCGCGGTAAAGGTGGCAAGGTTAAGGGAAAGGCAAAGTCCCGTTCCAACCGTGCCGGTCTTCAGTTTCCCGTGGGACGTATCCACAGGCTGCTGCGTAACGGAAACTACGCCGAGCGTGTGGGTGCCGGCGCGCCCGTCTACTTGGCCGCCGTTATGGAGTACCTGGCCGCTGAGGTCCTCGAGTTGGCCGGCAACGCCGCGAGGGACAACAAGAAGACCAGGATCATCCCGCGTCATCTCCAATTGGCCATCCGCAACGACGAGGAGCTGAACAAGCTGCTCTCCGGCGTGACGATCGCCCAAGGTGGTGTGCTGCCGAACATCCAGGCCGTGCTACTGCCCAAGAAGACCGAGAAGAAGGCTTAAACTAAACACGTCGGTCGTCGTCGTCTTCGCACGCACGCACACAGCCGGTGCTTTTCGTGCGAGTGGGTGCTGCTCGGCACGCGTACTTCGATATAATATTTATGAACGTACCATACATATCTATTATGTCGGTTGCGCGTAGCTATTCGCTCGTATGCATCCAAAACAAAAGGCCCTTTTCAGGGCCACAATATGATTCGTCAAAATATAAACCAAAGACAGTTTCTTTGACGGTGTTGTCGTAAAGCAAAAACGTATATCTACATAATTATATATACTTAAACAATACTGGACTAGATAAGAGAAAACAACAAAAACGGATAGGAAAATTTGTTTTGACCATAGTTCAACAACATGGTCATCACCCCGACTCAGACTACCCCGACTCGGATAGGTTAGGTTAGAAGGCTAAGGCGGGAGCGAAGCGGAGCGGAGCTCCCGCCTTAGCCTTCGTGGTTATTTTTTTTTTTTTTAAACCACCCAGAACTATGGTGGTACACGCAGTACAGTTTTGTCGCATAAGCGTTAATCGCACATCCATTTGTACACTCACTTGAAATGCAATAATAGGTAAACAAAAAAACGCAGTAGGCAAGTTACTTGTTGTAGGTGTATGAGTATGTTTACAAAAGTAGCGAGTTTTTTTTTTTTTTTTTTTTTTTCTGCCGCTTTTCGAATTTTTTATTAATTAATAATTTACTTGTTTAATTACGTTTTTTTTTTTTTTTTTTTCTTCTCGTCTCCCCTCCCCGTCTGAGTGCCCCCTCTCCCCGGGCGCGATCTACACTCTAGCTAAGGAGCGCTGCGATTGGTCCGCCGTTGTGTCGACCTCGCCGCGACTGTGTACCGCGCGGCATGGTATAAATACGACTTGTGACTTGTATGCGGCCATACTGCGACTGAACTCCGTTTCGGTAGCACGTGTATTATTATAAAACCTCACCATGCCGCCCAAGACAAGTGGTAAAGCCGCCAAGAAGTCTGGCAAAGCCCAGAAGAACATCTCCAAGACCGACAAGAAGAAGAAGAAGCACAAGAGGAAGGAGAGTTACGCCATCTACATCTACAAGGTCCTGAAGCAGGTGCACCCCGACACCGGTATCTCCAGCAAGGCCATGTCCATCATGAACTCGTTCGTGAACGACATCTTCGAGCGTATCGCCGCCGAAGCTTCCCGCCTCGCCCACTACAACAAGAGGTCGACCATCACGTCCAGGGAGGTGCAGACGTCCGTCAGGCTCCTGCTGCCCGGAGAGCTCGCCAAGCACGCCGTCAGTGAAGGCACCAAGGCCGTCACCAAGTACACCAGCTCCAAGTGAGCGGTCGGTCGTGTGTGTGCGTGTGAAAAGTGCGTAGCTCCAGTGCGGATGTTCGTGTGTCTTGTCGATAGTGGTGCGTGTTTATCGCGTATCGCGGACGACACAAACCACGATACAGACGCCTGGACGCGCGCGCTCTCCCAGCAAGCACCGACCACCGCAGGAGCAGGAGATGGCGGGAGAAACAACAAAAGGCCCTTTTCAGGGCCACAAATATGTTCATGTGATAATAATTCACGTTTCTTTAAATTGAAAAGTCAAAACGTTACATCTACCTACCTACCTACCTACCTACCTACCTACCACCTACCTACCTACCTACCAACCAACCAACCAACCAACCAACCAACCTGCCTGCCTGCCTAAAAAATTAAAAACTGTCCTCGTCACAGTGGAATGATATGATTAAATTAAATAATAACTAGTTGTTGTTATACCTACTACTAGAGATTGAGCTTGGAGATCGCAATACCTACACCCTTCATACGTAGTACATAACGTAAATACCTACATAAAACTTATTTAGTACATCAAAACGAATAACTAACTCCCAACTAGGTAATTCCACCTTAAATTCTAATGTATTGAGGGATTCAAGTTAGGTAGGTACCCGTAATGAGACAGCAGAGCAGTATTAGCGAATAATAAAAACTAATTCGGTACGTTATATTTACACACATTCAGTTCTAGGTACATATGTATGTAGTACTTACACAGACGAATTATGGAAAGTAAGTGCTTGCTTGCTTGCTTGCTAGTCGTTACGATTGATTATTTTGAAATTTTCAAATTACTATTTTACATTGGGTCTCCGTTGAGGATTTGTCCAAAAAAAGACAAAATTTTTCTTCTATTTCGTTAGTTCGTTATGCGAAAGGGGGCGCGCGTGCGCCTCATGCCCGCTACGATGCCACGGTATAAATACGGGCGACACCAACGCGGCCTGTTTTATTCACTCTCGTACGTTCGTTGCGTGTAGTTCCGCGCGTCCGTTTAGTGTTTACTTCATTCGTTAATCTCCCGTTCCGTGTTTACAATGGCGCGTACTAAGCAGACCGCTCGTAAATCCACCGGTGGTAAGGCACCGAGGAAACAGCTCGCCACCAAGGCTGCGCGTAAGAGCGCACCCGCCACCGGAGGCGTCAAGAAGCCCCATCGTTACAGGCCCGGCACCGTGGCTCTCCGTGAGATCCGTCGTTACCAGAAGAGTACCGAGCTGCTGATCCGCAAGCTTCCGTTCCAGCGTCTCGTGCGTGAGATCGCTCAGGACTTCAAGACCGATCTCCGTTTCCAGAGCTCCGCCGTTATGGCGCTGCAGGAGGCCAGCGAAGCTTACCTGGTCGGTCTGTTCGAAGACACCAACCTGTGCGCGATTCACGCTAAGCGCGTCACCATCATGCCCAAGGACATCCAGTTGGCGCGCAGGATCAGAGGCGAACGCGCTTAAACTGCTGCTGCTGCTGCTGCTGCTGCAACGGCATACGTCGCAAGCACGGATGCACTTCGTCGTCCTTCACGTAGACACTGCCTCCGTGCAGTGCATCGTGTCGGCGGCCGTGTGCCGTCTGTGACTGTGCGTTCACATAAAAGGCCCTTTTCAGGGCCACATATGTATCTGATCGTGAAATGTTTCTTTCTATCAGATTGTCGCAAAAACGTTACTACTACTCGTACCTACCTAACACATGCCCACCCACAAATGAAATGATAAGACTCCAATAAAGTATGAACGAACAAAATCATACAATAATGTATCTGATCTACTACTTAGTACATTATAATGCCTTAGAAGTAAATAAGTATATATCTAGTCTTGACAGTTTTATACGTAGGTATCTATCTACATAAGTCTTTCATTTTAGACAGATCTACATGATAATTATTTATTAAGTACCTACTCGTTGTTATAATTATTATAATTATATATGTATATTTATTTATTTATTTATTTTTTTTTTTCTTTTTATAGCAATAGGCTAAAAGTAAATTTCTGATTTATTACTTACTTACCTACGTACCTACCTACTTTATTCGAATGCGATAGACGAAACTACATGCTTAGAGCACATCGCCCAATCGGCCAACCAACGACGAGCATCGTCTCACCCCTCCCCGCGCACCGACAGTATCGTTTCCCCCGCCCGCTGAGCTCCGCTCACGGTATAAATATAAGCGAGTCGCAGGCTCGAAAAATACGGATCGGCTAGTATTTCGCGCAGTAGTCAGAAAGGTCAGAGTTTTCTGACTACCCACGCAACCGCACGGACCGTTACCTACGTCTACCCCCCACGACTGTGTGTTCGAACTTTGTTCGGTCGCACAGCCGCGGGGCACCGAACTTTTTCTTTGTTCGAAGCCAGTGACCTACCCTCACTTCGGTCGCGGAGAAATACTTCTCGTCTTCGATGTCATCACCTGGCGCCCGTGGCCTTCCAGGCCGCGGAGGCGCCCCTGAAGAAGATCCTCCACCACCGGAGCCCCGACCGACGCTGGGCCGGGTAGCGTCGCTGCCAAACATTGGTAGGGCGCTGACCGGCTCGACGACGGCCGGTGCTGGCCTCCTCAGGCCACCGCCCGCAGTCAAGATCAACCCCGCCGCCGCAGCACCTGCCATCGCCGCTGCAAGACCACCGTCGCAGGCGCGCTCAACAGCGCCAGCACCGAAAGCTGTCCGCCCAACCAACCGCCCACCAACAGTGCCCGCCGCGAACCGCGCGACTGCGTCCGTACGCAGCAACGCGCCCGTGTTCCGCGACGCCGCAACCGCCGCGCGCTCCGCAGCGCAGCCGGCCACCGCCGCGAATCCTGGAGCCCCGCAGGCTCGGACCTACGCGCAAACCGCCTCGCCCGCGGAAAAATGTGCGACTACCCGCACATCGCCGTCGCGACAGCCGCCGGCTGCGCCCCGCGGGGGCGCGCCTGTGCAGGCCGCTGCGTCGAGCGCAACCGCCGCGCACGCAGCTTCGCGCACCGCGTCAGCCGCGCCCCACAGCATGCTGTCGGGAGCAGCGGCACCGGCCGTGATCACGCGTATATCTACACGCGACCCGCGTTTGCAGAGGGGTACCGCGTCACCCGCGACCCCCTCTACACCCGCCTCCCCAGCGCCGCCGCGCACCTCGGCGTACGACGCTCCCGCGAGCTTCTCGGCCCAGTCCTCGCGCGCGGGGTCGAACGCGTCGCTTTCGTCGTCGGAGGACGCGCAATCCGCGCAGTCGTCTCCCTCCACGGATGACCAGGGCATGGACCTGGACACTGCGGAGGTACGAGCACAGAGAAGACGCCGGAGCACCGATGAAGAAACAGAAGAGGAAGCGAAGCGCTACCGCCTCGACTCGCCGCGCTCACAACCCAGTGAGCGACCGTCGCGGGGTCCTGGCGGCGCGCAGACGAGCTCCTCCGAAGCCGGACATGTCGGGGTAAGTGATCATAACATTACTCAGTCCCAGGCAGCCCCCGTAGCAGACGCCGCCGCCAACAGCGCGGCCGCAGGCGCACAAAGCGCCGCTAAGACAAAAAAGCCTCGCTACCCTCCGTTGGTAGTTGAGAAGTTACCAAACTGGGCGCACCATTTTAGGGCGATCGCGGCCAAGTTAGGACGACCACCAAATGCTCGTCCCTACGGCACCGGTGTACGCTTCTCACCGGAGTCGGAGGACGAGTACAGACTAATACAAAGATACCTCACTAACCTAGAGAAGGAGGCCGGTGTGAGTTGGTTCGCCTACTCACTGCCAGCGGAGAAGCTACTCAAGGTTGCCATTCGAGGGCTGCCTGCGGACACAGATCCACAGGAGATAGAGGAGGAACTCCGCTCGCTAGGATTCGAGCCAGAGTACGTGCGCCACATCAGGGCGCGCCAAGGACGACCTGGCTGCGTTTTCTACGCGATGCTAAAGCGGACGCCAGATGTGCGCCGCATTTATGACACCTCCGTGTTGCTATTGATGCGGGGTGTCAGAATAGAGGCATGGCGGGGGAAACGTGGGCCCGCTCAGTGCCATCGGTGCCAGAAGTTCCGGCACTCGTCGCACCAGTGCCACCGTCCGCTCGCTTGCGTCCGATGCGGAGAGGGGCACGCCGCGAGAGACTGTCCGCGGCCTAAAGAAGAGCCTGCCACATGCGCAAACTGTGGAGGCGCGCACCCAGCTAGCCACAGCAGCTGCCCCGTCTTCCAGAAGGAGATACGGAACAAGCGAGCGGGGACTGTCGCCATTACGTCGTCAGTACCACGCCGCCAAACCAACGCAGACGGACCAAAGGGAGAGGCACAAGGCGGCGCCACACTAATGGCGGCAGCCAACGGGCCCACCGACCGCAACGGAGCTTCCTCCTCACTAGGGCGGAGGAAGAAGAAGAAGAGGGGGGGGAAAGGCAGGAGGCCTAAACCCCAAACGACCCAAGAGGTACAAACAGACAAACAGGCCGCCCCTGCACAGAGCAAGGCGCAGGCAACTAACGCTATGAAACCAAAAACACAGAACGCGACTGTAAGCGCCGGCAACGCTAAGCGCCTACAACAAAATAATAGCAACGATACTCACCGGACCGCAAACGTTGATGTGTTCGCCGGCGCTTCCTCGAACAAAGACTTCACGGCCTGCGCCATCAAGCTGCTCATGGACCTGTTGAGGGCCATCAGGCAGGGACAGGATGCAGGGTTGGTCATCCTTGACGGTCTGGCCGAGTTACTCACCTTGTACAATGGCTAGACCGCTAAGGGTGATCCACTGGAACGCCCGCGGCCTCAAGGACAAGGTCGCCACCCTCCGCCATCTCCTGAGGGATCAAGACGTCGACGTGGCGCTGATCAGTGAGACCTTCCTGGGACCTGAAGACAGGATAGGGTTCCCGGGTTACCTCACCTACAGGAAGGATGAACGGTCGGCTCTCAACATAGTTTATCGCGGTCTGGCAGTGCTGGTAAGGCGAAGGATCGTCCACCAGGAGCTCCCCCTGCCGTCACTACAGAGCATGTACGCCCTCGGCGTGCAGCTGCATGTAGCCGGCGAGGACATAAACCTATACGCTTGTTACAGGCCGCCCGTAACTAACTTTAACTTAGTAGAGTTGCGGGCGCTACTTACCAACTCACAAAACGCTACCGTCCTCGCCGGCGACCTAAATTGTAAGCACCCGGCATGGAATTCTCAGGCCACGAACACCGGGGGGAGACGACTCTTCGCCGATGCCGAAGCCTTCGGCTACACGGTGTCCGGCCCAGAAACACCCACGCACTATCCGGACAACGACAGCCTAATGCCCGACGTGCTGGACATCGTCGTCCACCGAGGGCTAAACTGCCAGATCACGCAGCAGGTGATCGACGACGAGTTGCAGTCAGACCACCAACCTGTGCTCGTCGTCCTAGAGGGGATGCCGACCCGACTGAAGCCGCCAGCGCCACGCCGGCTACTGGATTGGGAAAAGTTCATAGAAAAGATTGAGGCCACAACACCGACTCGGCCTGTCGCTACCGCCGCGGACGTTGAGTTACTAGCAAATGACGTCACTGCTTGCGTACAATGCGCCCTAGATGAGGCGACGACTACACTGCCAACGGAGGGGAGAGGGCTACAGCCGCCCCTACCGCACAAGCTTCGTAACATGGTCGCCGAGAAGAGGCGCCTACGCAAGCGGTGGCAGCAAACTCGCTGTCCGACCACTAAAACGTTGCTCAACCGTCTCGCGGAGAGGGTAAAGGCCGAGTTGCGAGCTCAGGCCGCCGCGAGTTGGGAGGAACGCATTGATGCCGCAGTGGGCGACTGGTCGTCCGTGCACCAGCTGTGTCGCCAACTCTCCTGCACCCCAGCTCCGGTGCGCCCTCTACATGATAGCGACGGGGCGCTCAAATATGTAGCAGAGGAAAGGGCGGAGGTCTTCGCCGCCCACCTGGAGCGTCAATTCCGGCCGAACCCGACCACCGAGCACGCACATGTCGCGGCAGTCGAGCAACACCTTGGAGACTACTTCGCCACGCCGATAGCTCCTGATGAAGACCCCATATTCTTCTCGCCGGGCGCAGTCGGACGCGCCCTCAAACGAACGAAGCCACGAAAGGCCCCCGGTGCCGACGGTATCTCCAACACAGCGCTGCGCCACCTGCCGCACCGCATGGTCGCGGCGCTGGCGCGCCTGTTCACGGGGATACTGCGCATGGGGGTCTTCCCCACCCAATGGAAGGAAGGGCGCGTCATCATGCTGCCCAAGGCGGGGAAGAATATACTGAAGCCTGAGAGCTATCGGCCGATCACTCTGCTGCCCACCATCTCCAAGGTGTTCGAGTCGCTCCTGCTGCGACATCTCCAGCAGCACATCACTCCACGACCCGAACAATTCGGGTTCCGGTCGGAACACAGCACGACGCTCCAGCTGTCGAGGGTACTGCACCTGCTGTCTGCAACCAGAAACAAGAAGGAATACGCGGTCGCAGTATTCCTCGACATGGAGAAGGCCTTCGACCGCGTATGGCACGAGGGCCTCATCTACAAAATGGCCACCTCCGACGCGCCCCGTCGCGTTGTCAAAGTGGTCCAATCTTTTCTATCCAACAGAAGCTTTCGTGTGGTGGTCGACGGCGCGCTATCCTCTCCCCGCCCCATCCGAGCGGGCGTGCCGCAGGGTAGCTGCGTATCGCCGGCGTGTTACTCACGTTACACCGACGACATCCCAACCACGCCACAGTCGACGCTCGCGCTGTACGCTGACGACGCCGCGTACATCTCTACTTCGTTAAATGCCAAGCACGCGGCGTTGAAAATGCAGCGCGCGCTCGACCTTCTTCCTGACTGGCTCGCCAAATGGCGACTGTCGGTTAACGTGGGTAAGACGCAGGCGATAGTCATAGGAATGGCGCGCCTCCCACCCCCCCTGAAGCTGCTAGGAGCTGACGTCGAGTGGTCCCCCCGGGCGAAGTACCTGGGTGTGACCATCGACCGCCAGCTCTCGATGGGGCCGCACGTCCACCGGGTCGCCGCGCAGGCCAGGGTCGCCCGCGCACGGCTCAGACCAGTGCTCTCATCTCAGCTGCCGGTACGCGTCAAGCTGGGCGTGTACAAGACGTACATTCGCCCCATATTGACGTACGCCGCCCCCGCCTGGTTCGCCCTCATAGTGGAGGGGAACCGTGTCAAGCTCCGCGCGCAGCAACATCTTGCGCTGCGGACCATCATCGACGCCCCTTACACTGTGAGGAACGATGTCATCCAGCGGGATCTCGGGATCGAGAGCCTGGACGAGTTTGTGCGGCGCCTCGCGAAGGGCATGTTCGCGCGCGCCGACGCATCCGCTTGGTCACACATCAAGCAAATTGCGCCCTGGCGCGCGCGCCCGCCTGACGCGAAGCGCCTGCCCCGCGACCTGGTCGGGGACGTAGACGGCCCCGTCACACCGGACTGACGCCTGGGTAGGCCGCCCTCAGCTTACACGCGGCCTACTCAAACAGTGACACTCAACATACAACTCGCATCCGCGGGCGCAACCTGTGCTAGGTTAATATAGGCAGGTTTGCGTCCGTAACCTCATACAATCATTTCTCGACACTCGCTCGAACTCACGCACCGAATTTGTGCTAGGTTAATATAGGCTTATTCGGTGCAGACGCACTGGACGGTAGTACTCACACTACACGACCGTTCACACACATACATCTCGGCTCTGCAGCCCGGAAGCGTGATCGGCTCGATCTGAGATCGTGACGGGCGGGAGCCACACATTTATCTACAGGTATGTCAACAAAGTCGGCGCCCTCGTCGCTGGTCGTCTTCGCTGGGCCTCCCCCAGGTAACTGGGGGTCTCACCCGGCGGGGGCTGACCGCCGTAGGCGCCGTGAAGAAGCGACATGCGTAGCTGTCACTACTGAGTCGCGACGTACCTGTAGAAAAACACATCAGTTACTCACAGGCGTGCGTCTATTGCTATGATTTATCTGGCAGGCGCACGCCACTTTATGCTACGCCAATAGATGGCACCACAAGGACCGGTCCGCCGTTGCGGACCGCGGTGTGCCACCGCGGTCAGGGGGCTTCGCCCCGATACCGCTTGCCGCGCCCCCTAGCGGGGACGCAGCGAACTCCACGCTCGAAAAATACTCCAGTGAGCGCCGCACACCCGTGCCGAGTGTTATTATCGTGTGTTACTTTGGAACTGCCTAGCCGAGCTTAGAAGATGACCGGTCGCGGTAAGGGAGGAAAGGGTCTGGGAAAAGGAGGAGCCAAGCGTCACAGGAAGGTACTCCGTGATAACATCCAGGGTATCACGAAGCCCGCCATCCGTCGTCTGGCTCGCAGAGGCGGCGTGAAACGTATCTCCGGTCTGATCTACGAGGAGACTCGCGGTGTGCTTAAAGTGTTCCTCGAGAACGTCATCCGCGATGCCGTCACCTACACCGAGCACGCCAAGAGGAAGACCGTCACCGCCATGGACGTCGTCTACGCTCTGAAGCGCCAGGGTCGTACCCTGTACGGTTTCGGCGGTTAAACTCATCCGGTTTGCCGTTGCCCGTATGCGCGCAACCAGCCGTGCTCTACGTACTGTGTGTGTGGTTCGATCATACGTACGTATGTAGATGCGCACATCAAAAAAGGCCCTTTTCAGGGCCGCATATGATTCGATATAATATATATGCGTTTCTTTAATGGAATTGTCTAAAAACGAACCGACAAACAACCGACATACTTCTGATATTCTCAATTTAGGCAGCTGTCTGTATACGAGGTGGGTTAGTTGGGTGTGTAGGTGTACATGAAACAGTGATATTTACTTATATAAGTATATATTTAAATTAAAATTATACATACATAAAACACATATAATAAGTAGGTACTTAAATACTAGTACAGAGCAGGTCTATTAGAAATACAACATCAACTTATTTACCTACGTTCTCTTCTCGCCCGCCCGCTCGCCGACGCCACCGCACGCAGTCTCTCACACACCCTGCACACAGCTCGGCAGAAGGATCCCCTGAAATGGACAATTACTTAATATATTATACATGCATATATTCCAAGAAGTACCAGTAGGTACATATTACCTATCTACTATTAGACATTGACCGATTGATTCATTCACCTTTTTTTTTTTTTAATTACTTACCTATACTTGGTTAACGATGTTGTCGATGATGCTGTCCCTCGTCATCGCCGTCTGTCTGTCCTGGACCTGAAATTGATATAAGAAATGATTAAAAAAATTTAAACTACATAAGTAAATAACATCCAATACGGTTTATACGTACGATACGACGTCTAGCTAGGTACCTAGGTAGGTACGACGGCTACCGTTACCGCTGGTCTGTCTTTTTTTTTTTTGTTTTTCGTCTTTACATATTTTTTTTTTTCGTTTTTTTTTTTTTTTCGCCTATATACAACATAAATAGGTATAACACGAGCTATCGTATCATCAAGAGAATGCGGTAGGTAGGTGCGCGGTCTAGGTACCGAGCGACGGCTTTACTGGCCGGACGGTGGCGCGGGACCGCCTCTTTTGTCGTTTTACACCTTATTCGATACGCTTTCTGATGCGATAATCCCGATCCGTACACTGTTTCCTAGTCGAAGGGCATTCTAGTCTTTCGATATTAGTATACTAATAGGTTGCACGTCCTGGACGGAGCCGTCCGTCCTTAACAGTTCGGCGGTCGCGGTGTTTTACGATGCTTCACTTTTACCTCGATAATACCTTCGCGAGGCCGTCCCATATCGGCGAATTGTTGTCGCCGCACAAGCTCGATATCCTCCCCGTCGACGGGTCGACCTTAATCGCCACCAAACATCACTTTTATAGAGAAAATAACGTTTTGAACTCGACCCGACCTTAGCATCGTACGCAGTCGTCGAATTAAAACGCCGCCAACGCCGCAACGATCGCCTTACGCTACCACCATCGCCGCACCCTCGTCGTCAACTTCATGACCTATCCGAAAACGTAAACAACAGCGACGTTCCGATACGATAAACATTATTTTTACTTATTTTATTAGATACGTGTTAGTGAAAACTTTCAAGCGTTCATACGAGAAAACGTCTCTCGACATCACGGCCCTCGTTACGGTAAAGTTACGTCGTGCTTTAGTGTACGTACACGAAACTCGGGAAACCTATAAGTGGCGACATCTAAGTCTCTCTCTTATTCTACTTAACTACGTTTTCGAGTGTACGTTTGTGTGTTGTGAATACTACTTACCTACCTACGAGATGGCAGACACCGCAGTTGCTACCGAGGCTCCGGCACCCGCTACCCCAGCGAAGAAGCAGGCGAGACAGGCCGGCGGCGCTGCCAAGAAACCCAAGGCGAAGCCGACCCATCCCAAAACATCCGAGATGGTCAACAACGCCATCAAGGAGATGAAGGAGCGCAGCGGGTCTTCCCTGCAGGCGATCAAGAAGTACATCGCCGCGCAGTACAAGGTCGACGCGGAGAAACTGGCTCCGTTCATCAGGAAATATCTGAAGAGCGCCGTCGAATCTGGCGCGCTGATCCAGACCAAGGGCAAGGGCGCCTCCGGTTCGTTCAAGCTCGAGTCGAAGTCGGCCGCGTCGAAGAAACCCGCCGGCGCAGCCGGCAAGGCCGCCAAAGCTCCCGCTGCGGCCGCGAAGACGAAGAAAGCGACCGCCTCGGCAGCTGGCGCCAAGACCAAGAAGGCGGCAGCCGCAGCCGCGTCCGCCGCTTCCCCTTCGAAAGCCAAGTCGACAGCAGCCGCCGCCGCCAAGGACAAGAAGGCGGCCGCCGCTAAGAAGAAGCCAGCACCCAAGAAGGCCGCCGCCCCCGCCAAGGCGAAGGCACCCAAAGCCAAGAAGACAGCCAAGCCGCCAACGAAGAAACCTAAAGCGCCTAAACCCAAGAAGGCCGCGGCTACACCCAAGTCTAAGCCGGCAGCCAAGAAAGCTTCCGCCGCTAAGAAGTAAGCTACGGTCGCGTTCGCGTTACACCGTCGACGACGGCAGCCAGCGGCGCAGCAGACCACCACCACCACCGTCTACAACAACTAGGAGGTACACAACAAACAAAACAACGAGTGTATGTGTAAATAATACCTACCTACCTACCTGTGTACCTACGTCGTTGTTACGCGTCTGTCTATCTATCGTCCTCGGGGAATAAGGGTGCGGAACACCGCTCGACGCGTCTCGACCGACGATTCTTCATCGGATGCAGCAAGCAAGCAAGCAAGCAAGCAAGCAAGCAAGCAAGCAAGCAGCAGCAACCGAAGAAACCAAGGCGGCACCGAGATGCTTAGCGCGCGTGCCACGCGCTCTCGATCGCAGCGCTCTCCGAGCGCACACCAAAAAGCCCTTTTCAGGGCTAACAGTAC
Organism: Lacanobia wlatinum; assembly: GCA_947578705.1. Taxonomy (NCBI): domain Eukaryota; kingdom Metazoa; phylum Arthropoda; class Insecta; order Lepidoptera; family Noctuidae; genus Lacanobia; species Lacanobia wlatinum. The sequence continues at coordinate 9,844,192 of OX388052.1, read as the reverse complement.
TATCATGAATATGAAAAATATTCGTTTCTATTACACGGACGGTCAAAAACGTTTAGAATAATTACGAAAAACTGTAGCACAAGTACCTACCTACCTACCTGAACCCCCCCCCCCCCCCACCTACGCACGCACAGAACACTTGAACCTCCCCTCCTACTACCTAATTAATTACCTGAGTACCTATAAAAACGAAACAAACAAGAATAGGTACAGTGAAACCTGGATAAATGGGACCTTAAGGGACCTGCAAATTTGTATTCCACTTACCCAGTGTCTCAGATATCCAGGTATAAATAAATATCTGTCTCATTTACAATTAGCCAAGTGCGGAATTTGCAGGTAGAATAAGAATTAACGAGAACGGTACACAAAATATAGCCTCAGTAACAGAGGTAAAATATACTCTCTGTCTCATTTATAGAGGTTGTTATGACGATAAAATCGAAAGAACTCATCCCAGATATAGAGGTTTGTTTTGTCCCACTAGCAGAGGTAATAAAGAGCTAAAGTGTCGGGACCTAAGCATGAGTTTTCCATCTATGGAGGTTTCTCACTTATCCAGGTCCCACTTAACCAAGTTTTACTGTATATATCATTATGCAATACATACCTGTTCAGTCAGTAGCTGCACGCACGCACGCACTAATTACTTGCACTCACTATTTACAAACTCATTAGGTACTACGTAAACAAACAAACAACAACACGCTCACTTTAGTTAAGTAGATAGATACGACCTTTCATCTACCTACCTATTTTGAAACCGCAACGGCACGTTATTATGATTATTCTAAAACTATCACAAAAAAAAAAAAAAAAAAAATACGTTCTTCAACTTTCTTCCGAGCGCTAGCTGCGCGACGAAAATCTTCTGCCCGACTGCCCGACTCCTCCTATTTTCGAATCAAATTAGAATTTTCTTTTTACCTACCTACCTACCTACCTACCCACCTACCTAAAAATTAAAGTTGAAAGCCCAGAGCGCGCGCTTGCGCGTTCAGCGATTCCGTTTCGTCGTCGGCTGTGTTGCCCCTACCACTGACGCGGCCACGCGGCGCGCGTATATAAACGGGCGATTACGGGAAGGTCCGTAATAGACTGTCTCGGCGCGCGCACTGACGTACGCGTGTTTCGTTGTTTTCGCGAGTTAATCTACAAGCAAACCCATCAACCATGTCTGGTCGCGGTAAAGGTGGCAAGGTTAAGGGAAAGGCAAAGTCCCGTTCCAACCGTGCCGGTCTTCAGTTTCCCGTGGGACGTATCCACAGGCTGCTGCGTAACGGAAACTACGCCGAGCGTGTGGGTGCCGGCGCGCCCGTCTACTTGGCCGCCGTTATGGAGTACCTGGCCGCTGAGGTCCTCGAGTTGGCCGGCAACGCCGCGAGGGACAACAAGAAGACCAGGATCATCCCGCGTCATCTCCAATTGGCCATCCGCAACGACGAGGAGCTGAACAAGCTGCTCTCCGGCGTGACGATCGCCCAAGGTGGTGTGCTGCCGAACATCCAGGCCGTGCTACTGCCCAAGAAGACCGAGAAGAAGGCTTAAACTAAACACGTCGGTCGTCGTCGTCTTCGCACGCACGCACACAGCCGGTGCTTTTCGTGCGAGTGGGTGCTGCTCGGCACGCGTACTTCGATATAATATTTATGAACGTACCATACATATCTATTATGTCGGTTGCGCGTAGCTATTCGCTCGTATGCATCCAAAACAAAAGGCCCTTTTCAGGGCCACAATATGATTCGTCAAAATATAAACCAAAGACAGTTTCTTTGACGGTGTTGTCGTAAAGCAAAAACGTATATCTACATAATTATATATACTTAAACAATACTGGACTAGATAAGAGAAAACAACAAAAACGGATAGGAAAATTTGTTTTGACCATAGTTCAACAACATGGTCATCACCCCGACTCAGACTACCCCGACTCGGATAGGTTAGGTTAGAAGGCTAAGGCGGG